>CM046399.1:4834500-6146500 GCA_025413875.1 Rhododendron molle
ATCTGAGCCGCTCAATGTGATCAGAAAGTGATTTTAAGGATACCCACGAAAAATCAGCAAAAAAAAAGACCGGAAAGGGCTTGATCTAAGCAGTTTTTAGCTTAGATTTATGAACGGTTCAATTAAAAACTGTTCAAAACAAACACTTTCCGGTCATATTTTTTCCTAATTTCTTGTGGGTACCTTTAAAATCACATTCTGCACACATTGAACGGTTCGGATCATAAAAATTTGATCGGGAACTATGAGATTGAAATTTGTGTTGTTTTTTTTGTTGTCAAATTTGTTGTCCCCGGAACCGTCCCATATATATATATATATATATATACATATTTTTTTTTTGAATAAAGAGATATAAATAACACAACTGAATTTTTAAGCCGAACTAGGCCTAAGCCGACATAATCATTGATTATATAATATTATATTGCCTCTCCCCATATATAGTACTTGGACTAAAACCTTTACGTGAACTAAATTGTGCTGGGTTCAAAAAAGAGAGAACCAAGTTGCTGCTCCCGTGATAATGTCTGTCCTAAATGTGGACCGGTTAAAAAAGAATATTTACATCTTTTAAACGGTTTCGCAAGAAATCACATTTAATTCAAAAAAATAAGAAGTACCGGGCGGAAGAGAGCTAAATTTACAGATTTCTCTCTTTATTTGAAAAGGCTGTAAATTCAATACACAATAATACCACTAATGATTCAAAAAAGTAACAAACACATGAATACAAAATCCAGCTACGACTTTCTAAAACAAAAAACAAAAAAAACAAAACAAAATCCAGCTACAATAAAGTAGGATAAGGATACTGTGACTCCTTCCGGAACGAATACTGGAGTACAAAATTTCTACCGGGATAGCATCCTGCATTGAGGAATCGTTTGGTGTTTCCAGCCCGGCCGACGGTCGTTGTGGTATGTTCATGGGAGCAGTCTTTCATTTTTCGACTACATGTGTTCTTACTGTGTAAAGGTTTGTGCTGGAATTTCGTTTGAGATCTTTCTGTTTTGTCCCGAACGGGATTCTCATATCAGCATCTAGTATTGATTTGCTTTTGCAGGGTGTCCTAGGGTCCCAGATTAAGTAGTTTGGTGCATTCCTGAGTCTTGCGATGTAATTTTCGCCTTCGAACTTGAATGAATTGACTGAATTCAAAAAAAAAAAAACAACAAAAAAAGCCAAGGGAAAACTGTAAGACTTACAAATGCAAATAGAGTCTCCCTAGCTCTCCAATTTTTTTTCCCAACGGCAAAAAAAGATTTTATTAATTTTTATAAACGATTACCAAGATTAAACAGAACAAGGACACATCTGCAAAAATCACCCAAGACCACCGAAGAACAACGGCAAAGAAGGCAAATACGCCAACTGAAAACCAATAATCCAAAGAAAACCGACCTGAAAACAAGCAAACACTAAGTGAGCCTCAACACCAAAACAAAAACAAACCCTACATCATCAACACCGCTGAAACCTAAAAACCACCCGCAAGCCAGAAAAAACAAAACACCCAAACCCAACACACCTGCCAGGACCCACAAGAAAAAAAGAGCTCCAATGAAAGGAAAATGATAGCCCCCATACCACTCAAAGAGACCGAAACGCCAAACACCAATTACAATTTGGCTCATTTTACAGCCTTATTCATTGTATAGGTAAGCTTAAATATATTTTTAAAACCCCCTAAATTTACAAATCAAATCTAAACCGAACAATTACAATTTGGCGCTATTTTGTTCGGTTTAATTAGTGATCGACTTTGGTTGTGAAATTATAAAGTCACCCGACGTCGTTCCTAATACTCTTAAACATTTGCACCGTCTCGCCCCATGACGGCCATCCAGCGACTCCGCCCACCCTTCTCCGCCGTCCAAAAACCCCACCGAAACCCTAACCCCCACTCTATCTCTTCCCAAACCCTCCAAATCTCTGATTCTCAACCAAGAATTAGATCCGTTGTGACGTTCCGGGCTTCGACAGCCCGCAAAAATGAAAGGGTTAAGGCTCCGTTCAGGAATCATTCTTAAAAAATAAGAGCTTATTTTGGACACTTCTTTTTTGAAAATAATAAGGGGTTCCCACAAAATTTACTTCACACTTTCAAACTCAAAAACAATGTAAATGAAAAAAAAAAGGTAAAATTCATTTACCTCCCTTGAGGTTTCCGACAACCCCAGATGCCTCCCCTCCTTTTACTGAAATTGCACTGTGCTCCCTTATGGGGCCCAGATGTTAGACGGAGTTAACGGAGAGGGGTAAATGAGCCATTTCAACCTTACCCTACTCCCTATTACGTATGGAGATGAAATTCCTCAAACAGAGACCCATTCTTTCTGCTTTGTTCGGTTGTGGGTTTTGAGTTGTGTTTTTGAATAAAGGTAGAGAGAGAAATGAGAGTAATGATTGTGGAGAGAGGTAAAAAGTAGAGAGAGATAGAGTGAAAAATGAAAGTAATGATTGAAAAGTTAGAGAGAGAAAAAGTAGAAAAGTTACTTTATCCAAAATTCTGGGTTTGGAATTCCAAACCGAACAAGGGCTCAAGACCCATTCTTTCGAGATTGCTTCTCCCAATTGACGACCACGTGGTTGCTTTCTTCACGCTGTACGCCGAGCACGTCTAATCAGAGGCGACTGGGTGAAACGGTGGGAACAACAAAGGGTGAAATGGCGGGAAGGCGAGATGAAGATATGGCGGGAGATCCATGGGTATACTCCAATAGGGTTCTATATAAGTGTGTGTGGGTGAAGTTCTTGAACAGGTATGAGATCTATGTCTTAATTTCACTGTTAGAGTCACCGATCAAAGTGAGTTGTAGAGGTAAGGAGAGTTAATTGCGCTTGTTTTGTACATTTAGAGTTCCTTCTGTTTGTTTTTTTTTTGTTTTTTCGTTTGAGGTTACCATTACAATAACTGTGGATAGCAAGAAAAAAAATGTACTGATTGTAAGCACAATCAATTACTCTATAATTTTTTCGTAGCTTAAAAAATTTTCAAAGATTTTTGCATGTACTATTGAGTAAGCTTTAAGCATCTTGATGTCTTTGGTAATTTTTTTTTTTTGATTTGATCTTGATGTATCTGGTTGTGTGAAATAATTAGGGATCTTATTGGTATTCAATGAATTTGGCCTCTTTTGTTGTTCTGTGCTATTAAATGCTAAGATGAGCTTAACTTTGTTTTTCTTTAATTGCCAGGTATGGGTTCTGCACTTTACCTTGACATAAATGTACATTTTGATGGAAAAGTTTCAAGGATAAAAAACATTGAACCCCATAAATATGGTTACATGGACTTGCTGGATGATGTCTCCTCTAGGTCATTTAATCACTTACCATCTGATAGGGGTTTTACCATCAAAATGTATGGTTACAAACCTGGAAGTAATGAGAGAATGGATGTGAGTTCTGACTTAGATGTCATTGAAATGTTTGGGTTCTACTGTAATGTTTTTGTACTTGACCTGCACATAGAGGTGTGTGATGTGGAAGGTCTTCCATTTCCTTTCATTCCATCTACAACTGATACAACACTTTCATTTCCCTTAGTTTCTACAAATCCACATGAGTGTGTATTTGTTGAGGATGACATCAGTGATCATGAGTGGTCTGAAAACAGTCTAGATATAAGTGATAAGGAAGTAGAATGGGATGATGAGAGCAGTGAGGAGTTTATTGGGTATGGGTTTGAGGAAGACATAGAGGTCAGTAGTGATGTGCTTGCGACCTTAATGTGTTGATATAAGAGCATGCCCCAAGCGTAGGGCTAGGTCGGTTGTAGCATAATAAACTCGGAAGTCCGAGGTCGAATCCACAGGGAGCCAATGGAGCTAGGCCGGAAGGTTTGCTTTACGAAGGGTTTTTAGCGTTAGGACCGCCAACCTTTAATTCGGCTTTGAGACGGCCAACTTTTGAGTGATGGAAATTCTCTCTACCTCCTAACTTTAATTGAAAGCGAAGATTGACTAGAAATTAAAAGCGGCAAGGTCTAGGGGTTCATTCCGCCCATAACTTAGGCCGTTCAATGCTTCTCTTTGATAACTCAAGTGAGAGTCATTGTCATTTGACCTCACTCGGAAGATTTAACCATGAAAATCAAGTTTAACTCATACAACGGGGTTTGGAAATGGATGAAAACTTGTTTAGGCATTTTATCGAACACAAAGAGAGCCATGGTTCCAAGCATTGGGTGTGCCAAGAGACTTGTCTACACCCAATCAAAGAAATTAACATCTCTAGGTTTAGACCAAAGATTAGAGCTTAACAAGTTCTTTGAGGCATTTTGGCAAACACTTAGGGTGACATAGCTCCAAGCATTATATGTGGCAAGAGATCAAGTCCTTGCCTACACATAATCAAAGAGGTTAACAACCCTAGGTTTTGTTACATAAAAATGAACTTAATCCATTCTCAAACCACATTAAGCACAAGAAATGAGAGAAGCCATTAAACTACCTAAATCATAGGGTAGAAATCACCCCATGACCAAGCTTAAATCACTACTCACCCATAGTGGGTGTAAACACAAGGCAAAACGAAAAGAGATATGAAAACATGGGCAAAAACGAAAATGAAAGCTAGATTAATGAAAAACACAAGTATACTTACAACATTAATGAAGGAAATTTACCCCAAAACCTTTGCAATCCCCCTCCTTTGAAGAGAGAAGGAGAGTTTGAGAAGAGAGGAGAAGAGGGAGGTAGAGAGAGAAAGTGAAAAATGGAGAATGCCCTAGAATCGGGCTAAGGGTGGTATATATACCCCCTTTACAAAAAAAACTACAAAAATGCCACTGAAAGTCCGCGCAGGAGTGAGGGATCGATCCCTGGTCAGAGGGGGATCGATCCCTGTTGTTTCTGAAGCTTTCTGAAGCTTTCTGATGGTGGGGGATCGATCCCTAAACATTGGGGGATCGATCCCTGAGCTTGCTGGATTCTGCAGACACATTTTTAACTTCGCGGGCTCGCTCCGGACACTCCCGAACTCGGATTTAGGTGTTTTTCGAACCGTTGGAAAGCTTGTCGAGTCTACTTTCTAACCCAAGTGGTTTGGATCAAAAGTAGTTTTTACATCAAAAGTTATGATGATTCTACCCTCAGCTGGTCGGAAAATGAGTTGCTTTGGGTAACATCCTTGCATCTCCCTCACTTCCCTTGATCTTTGGACATCCCGAGTATGCTTCAAAGCTTCTTTTCATGACTTTTGGGACTCGATCGCGGAGCGCCACGTGGTCTTGGGTACTTGGACACCCTCGGGGCTATCCATGGCCTTCAAATGCGCCTTATTCACGCGATTTACCTGCAAATGCCAAAAACACACCTTTCGTGCAATATCGTTCAAATCAAGCAAGTTATGCACTTGTGTGTGACAAAAATGAGAGGGATAAGCCCTATTATTCACATTATTGAGGGCTTATCACACCCCCAACTTGGACTTTGCTAGTCCCTAGCAAACTAAAGCAAAAATATAACTAATTACGCTATGCAATCTTCCCCCGAAACAAGATACGGCAACTATGCTCAACGACACTCGGCAAGAATCCAGACAAACACCCCTTCGAACTCAATCACATGCAACCCACGCACATGCATACAATGAACTAAGGTGAACAAATTATGCCAACGGCCAAGCAACACACATCCACCTTGAATTTCAATTCCAGGACTCAAAAGAGCGTACTCTGATATAAACTTGTAGAAGGTAATAAACAAAAACATCCCATGATAAGCGCTAGCAAGAATCGCAATAGCAAGAAATAAAAAGTTATGCATGCTAATCAAAAGAGCGCCAACAAAGAGATCTAAGCAATTATTCAGAAACAAACCAAGCTAACGAAAACTTCATACTAAAATAGCATTAAATATCGATCATGCATCAAAAGGAGTTAGATGAGCGTACATAAGATCAACGGAGGATTTTAGTAGCTTATAATGACCTCGGTGCCAAGAAAAGGGAAACAAAAGGGGTAGTGGCCATAACTTTGCTTGGTTTCAACTACCCTTGGCCACTACCATCCCCTAGACTACCCAACCATGGCTTCAAGCCGGCCACCAAGTAGATTGCCCAAAAGAAAGCTACAAAGAAGACAATAAAGAAAATCTACTAGATTAATCCTACTAAACTATTACCACCGACTCCACCACACCGTCGTCCTCAATCGGCTCCTCGCGGTATTGAGCTTCGAGCTCCCCCTCCTGATCAGACTCTTTCTCATCCGGAATGTATGATAGCCCAGAGGTCAAACCAATTCTCTCATCAAAGTAGTCTACCCTCTTTCGAATCCCATTTTGCTCTTTCATAGCATTTCTTTGATTTTTCTTTGAGGAATAGGGTCATTTGAGGTGAGATTTGTAGTAAGAGAGATTGAGGGTCCCATTTTTCGAGAGCTTTGGAAAGAGAGATGAAAATTTGGGGCTTTAGCTTTTGAAGTGGAAAAGGAGAGATAGGGGATCACATATCAATTCTTTGCCCTTTTTGCATCCCAACCACTTCTATCACATTCACACCACCCTCAAACCTTCTTAGATCATTGAAACACAATTTCGCACAACCCTCCAAACATCCGGTTACCTAAGTTTAAACAATGGAAGAGACTCGGACTATGGTTCAACAATTTAGGACGAGGGGACACATTTGTGGTTTTATCATGCAAAAATTGCCTTGTATCATTTCCTACGTACGCTAATCAACTCCAATATGATGCATAAAGGATATCTAAACTACTCAAGTATGAACAAACGGATATTATTTACGCAAGTGCGGAAAGAGAGACAAACAAGCATGGGATGCTTCAAAAAGAACTTCAACTCTAAGCGATGCATACTACTTGACACACATTGGAGCTCAATTTGTTCAACAAAGTTCACATATATGCATGCACATGGATTCAACACATAATCAAATTTGACGGGGTGCACGACTCTTGCCATTATTAGGGAAAATTGAGCATAATCTAAGTATCTATCACTTGAAATCACTAATTACAAGGGAAAATTGCACAAAAAAAATTTTAAAATTTTCTATGCAAAATCGAGAACGAAAAACAAAATAAACTTAAAGCATAAACCATCCCCCCAACTTGAAATGAGCAGCGTCCTCGATGCACAAAGACAAAAAATAAGGAGAGGGAGAACAAAAATGTACCGACGGGGTGGAATGTCAACCACCCGATACCTCGACCAAGTTGGAGGATTTTTCATCACTGCCGCCGTTCGTCATCGGAACCGCTTCCAAGTCCCACTCTTTCGGTCCCACCTTCGGAACCATAGCTAGTCGCACAAGGCCATCGCCGGAGCTTTCTTGGTCTTACAACCGCGACACATAGTCGCACCCTTGCTTAGGGCTCCTGAATGCCTCACTCACCCCGGCTTTTAGACCCAAACTACCAAGGCTGGTGCGGTAGCGTGTTACCCTGCAAAAGACTTAAGAACCAACTACCTACTTGGAGACAAATGACATTAGTACCAACTTTCTATGTTAGCCAAGCAACAAAAATTGACAAGTAAAATTAAATCCACCAAATCTTCACGCGATTGCACGGGTACTACTTTTCTTCCCATCTCTCACTTAAAGCGCCATATAACGAGTCATACAACAACTTTGAGCTAGAGACAGGTGGCTATACCAGACCATCAAAAGAGAAAAAGAAAAAAAAAAAGAAATAGAATGCCAAGTTCAAACATCTTCAGGAAAACATGGATTTCGAACATTGATTATGCCATCAATAACTATTAACATGAGCATCACACTCCACTCCAAAATCTTAGTAAAAAATTGGACTCGGCCATGCCACAAAAAGAGATACTTGGAGTAAAGTAATTGCTGAATTTGTTTCAAAAACGTAAGTTCCACCAAGTGCATAGTCCAAACTAGATTGATTTTCAGATTGTTGACAAAATCTACAATGTAAGGATGGTAAACTAAATTAAAATCATCAACACCAAGAAAATCAACTAGTTCAACTTCAACAAAATCGTGCCATGGTGGAGACTTAATAGGAGTTCGGGCAACATCTACAAGATTCTCCAGAGTAGGAGACCGATTCTTAGTCTCAGTTGCATCCTCTGGCTCTTCTAACAAAGAGTACAAGTAATTCACCTCCAGTGAGTTAAGAAAATTTGCCTCTTCGGCGGTAAGGCATTCTTCCAATGGATCGGCACACAGAGGGAAAAATACTTGGTCTATCATGCTCATCACAAAATATAATAACGAAAATTGGGAAGGAGAAAAGAAAAAAAAAATGGATACTTACAGTGGGCGTAAAACGATACCTCCAAGATAGCTACCAATTGAGTCCCCGGCAACGGCGCCAAAAATGCTTGCGACCTTAATGTGTTGATATAAGAGCATGCCCCAAGCGTAGGGCTAGGTCGGTTGTAGCATAATAAACTCGGAAGTCCGAGGTCGAATCCACAGGGAGCCAATGGAGCTAGGCCGGAAGGTTTGCTTTACGAAGGGTTTTTAGCGTTAGGACCGCCAACCTTTAATTCGGCTTTGAGACGGCCAACTTTTGAGTGATGGAAATTCTCTCTACCTCCTAACTTTAATTGAAAGCGAAGATTGACTAGAAATTAAAAGCGGCAAGGTCTAGGGGTTCATTCCGCCCATAACTTAGGCCGTTCAATGCTTCTCTTTGATAACTCAAGTGAGAGTCATTGTCATTTGACCTCACTCGGAAGATTTAACCATGAAAATCAAGTTTAACTCATACAACGGGGTTTGGAAATGGATGAAAACTCGTTTAGGCATTTTATCGAACACAAAGAGAGCCATGGTTCCAAGCATTGGGTGTGCCAAGAGACTTGTCTACACCCAATCAAAGAAATTAACATCTCTAGGTTTAGACCAAAGATTAGAGCTTAACAAGTTCTTTGAGGCATTTTGGCAAACACTTAGGGTGACATAGCTCCAAGCATTATATGTGGCAAGAGATCAAGTCCTTGCCTACACATAATCAAAGAGGTTAACAACCCTAGGTTTTGTTACATAAAAATGAACTTAATCCATTCTCAAACCGCATTAAGCACAAGAAATGAGAGAAGCCATTAAACTACCTAAATCATAGGGTAGAAATCACCCCATGACCAAGCTTAAATCACTACTCACCCATAGTGGGTGTAAACACAAGGCAAAATGAAGAGAGATATAAAAACATGGGCAAAAACGAAAATGAAAGCTAGATTAATGAAGAACACAAGTATACTTACAACATTAATGAAGGAAATCTACCCCAAAACCTTTGCAATCCCCGTCCTTTGAAGAGAGAAGGAGAGCTTGAGAAGAGAGGAGAAGAGGGAGGTAGAGAGAGAAAGTGAAAAATGGAGAATGCCCTAGAATCGGGCTAAGGGTGGTATATATACCCCTTTACAAAAAAACTACAAAAATGCCACTGAAATGTCCACGCAGGAGTGAGAGATCGATCCCTGGTCAGAGGGGGATCGATCCCTGTTGTTTCTGAAGCTTTCTGATGGTGGGGGATCGATCCCTAAACATTGGGGGATCGATCCCTGTGCGGGCTAGATTCTGCAGACACTTCTTCAACTTCGCGGGCTCGCTCCGGACACTCCCGAACTCGGATTTAGGTGTTTTTCGAACCGTTGGAAAGCTTGTCGAGTCTACTTTCTAACCCAAGTGGTTTGGATCAAAAGTAGTTTTTACATCAAAAGTTATGATGATTCTACCCTCAGCTGGTCGGAAAATGAGTTGCTTTGGGTAACATCCTTGCATCTCCCTCACTTCCCTTGATCTTTGGACATCCCGAGTATGCTTCAAAGCTTCTTTTCATGACTTTTGGGACTCGATCGCGGAGCGCCACGTGGTCTTGGGTACTTGGACACCCTCGGGGCTATCCATGGCCTTCAAATGCGCCTTATTCACGCGATTTACCTGCAAATGCCAAAAACACACCTTTCGTGCAATATCGTTCAAATCAAGCAAGTTATGCACTTGTGTGTGACAAAAATGAGGGGGATAAGCCCTATTATTTACACTATTGAGGGCTTATCATGATGGAATGTCTGAGTATAGTTTAGGAGATGATGATGGTAAGGAGTCTAGTAGTGATTCTGATATAATAACCTATGGCCCTACTTTTCAGCCCTTTGATCCTACCAAATGTGGAGAAGAGTTTCAGGTAGATGCTAGGGGGAAAATTAGGCTTGCTGCAGGTCTGCTTTTTGGTAATGCTACCAAATTTAGAGAGGTTTTAAAAGAGTTTACCATTCAAGAAGGTTGCAAAATAGTGAGGGGAAAAAAATGAAAAAACTAGGATCACATGTAGCTGTGCTGTTGTGGGTTGTAAATGGAGGATTCATGCATCACCTTTGGCTGATGGTGTCACTTTTAAGATAAAGACATATAGGGGAGAGCATACTTGTATAAGTGAAACTAGTAATTTTGAGGCAAACTCAACCTGGATTGCAAAAAAGCTGGCGAATGAATTAAGGGCAAATCCGAACATGTCCTTAGACTGTATGCAAGTTTTGCTTCACCAAAAATATGGCATTGAAGCTTCTAGAATTCAACTTTATAGGGCAAAGAGAAAGGCCTTAAAGGTTATTGAGGGTAATCACAGTGATTCATACCCACTGTTGACCACATATGCTTTAGAGGTTAGGAAGAGTAACCCAGGGAGTCTTGTGAAGATTCAATGTGACAGATTAACAGAAACTCATAATCCTGTGTTCAAGAGGTATTTCATTTGTTTTGAGGCCATGCGAACTGGATTCATGGAAGGTTGTAGGCCTTTTATTGGAATTGATGGTTGTCACTTAAAAGGCCCATTTGGTGGTGTGCTTTTGGCTGTCGTAGCTCTAGATGGGAATAATGGTTTGTTCCCCATAGCAGTGGGTGTGGTGGAAAGTGAGGGGAGAGACAGTTGGGCATTCTTCATAGACCACTTGCACACAGTCATTGGTGCAGGTACTCATGCAAGGGCTTGGACATTTATGTCAGACCAACAAAAGGTATATCATTTGATTTCATATGTTATCATTTTGTTCTCTCTTGTGATTCATAGCTTCACATTTTGATATGTGTTTTATTCCCTATTTCTTTTTGTTTCTCATGTTCCCTTAGGGTTTGGACAAAGTCATAGCTGAATACCAGAGGCAACTCACAGAACCTGTGCTAGACATCTCTTCAATAACTTCAAGAAGAAGCACCCAGGTTTGCTCCTTAAAAAGTACTTTTGGCAGGCTGCTAGGGCATACAATGAGTTAGAATTTGGTTATGCCATGGAATCTATAAAGAGTATTTCAGTTGCGGGTCATAAATGGCTTTCAGAAGTGCCTACTGTCTGGTCTAGGCATGCATTCAATGAGGCTATAAAAAATGACCACATTACAAACAACTTAGCTGAGTCATTTAACCATTGGGTTGGTCCCCTGAGGTTTAAACCAGTTTTAACCATGTTAGAGGGAATTCGTACAAAGTTAATGACTAGGCTGCAAAAAAGGTATGAGAAAGGATTGCATTAGACTGGGACAGTAGGACCCCATGTTAGGAAAAGGTTGCAAAAAGCTCAAGTGAAGGGGAGAAACTCTACTACACTTTTGTTTGCGGGCGGTGATGAGTATGAAGTATTAGAGGATGGAGTTTCACATCATTTACACTTGAATGCACATACATGCACATGTAGGGAGTGGCAAATCTCTGGAATACCATGTAGGCATGCGGCTACAGCCTTAACCCATAAGAGAGCTAACCTTGAAGATTATTGTGACATGTACTTCCATAAAGATTATTACCTCAAAGCACATGGAGGTATAATTCATCCAGTTCCAGATCAAACTAGGTGGATTAATGTAGGTGGTGATACCGTGGAACCTCCACCTTTAAAGAGATTGCCTGGTAGGCCAAGAAAGAGTAGGAGAAGGAATGTTGATGAGCCAGAGGCAGGCACAAGCAGTCTAGAAGGTCACAGACAGTCAAGTGTTCAATTTGTCTGGAGTTTGGTCATAATAAAAGGTCTTGCCAAAGAGCTCCAGTGAGAAGAAGGATTGCTTCCAGGATTGAAGCCACACCAATTGCAGCTGAGGTGATGGATTATATTTTGTATGTTCAGTTGGTTTCACTCTCAAAAATTATTATTTTTAATTGCATCATTCATGTTTTTGTGAACCAGCAGGCAACACCCAATCCACCACAGGGATTGTCACAAGCTGAAGGCTGTACTTCTGTGGGAGTTTCTCAAGTTAGAGACTAACACTGAACTTTACTTAATTTTTTTTTTTTTGATAAGTAACTTTACTTAATTTTTTTTTAATATGTAATTTTGTGTCGCTTCTCCTTTTCTTTTTTGATAAGTAACTTTACTTAATATTTTTTTTATATGTAATTTTGTGTCACTTCTCCTCTTCTTTTTAAAATGAAGAAAGGATATTCCAAGAGCAAACTTTACTTTACTTCAGAATCTGTAACTGTTGTGTAGTCTAACTCTTCCACTTATATATATGCAGAGGGGTTGTAGAGACTCGTGAATTATTGTATTTTCTTTAATCGTTTAAATATGTGGAAAATTGTATTTTGAAGTTGTATTGATGTTTGAAAGTGTTGGTAGCAAGTGGCGTTTGATTCGGCGATCGTTGCAAAAAAAAATTTTTTTCTTGCCAGCTTGAACCGGTACAGCTTTTCCCCGTACCGGTTCATGATGTCCAGAAGTTGTGTTTTTGGCATTTTGAAGGTTCATGAACCGGTACAGCTTTTTTCCCGTATCGGTACATGCTGTGTTTTCTGCACTTTTTCAGCACGCTTTTTGGGACACTATAAATATCCTACTTTACCATTTTTCACACCCTTGGGCCACGAAAACAGATCTGAAAACTCCCCTCTCACCTACCCAACTCCAATCTCGCTCAAATCTCTCGATTTCTATCTCAAATCTTCGAGATTTAAGGGATTCCTCCCTCAAACTCATTTGAATCTCATGTTTTGTGAACAAATGGTAAATTTTGTGTTCTTGATCTTCCTCTTTGATGCTCTATCACGTTTCTCTCTCTCTCCTCTCGATTACTTGTTGAACTTTGCTTGTTTATCGCGTTTTTGGGTTGTATTTGTTCTAGATCTTGTATCCAAGCTCGGATGGAGCTTATTTTTTGAGGATTCAAGCGTTTAGCTTTCGGTAGACTTAGGATTTTGCTCAAAACCCATTGTGGTAGGGATTTCTTACTCTTGTTATGCGTTTATGTGATGTTTATGTGCCTAGATCGTGCTTTGTTTCGTGCTTGAGGTTGGGTTTTACGTTTCGGTCGAATCTGAGAATTTTAGCCCGTTTTTGAGTTTCAGCCCAACTTTAGACGGCCATAACTTCTTCGTCTGAAGTTTGTTTCACAAAAATGTTATGTCGATTCGAAGGTCTTGAAGTCAGCTTTCATTTGCCGCTAGAATCACCTGAAAACTCTTAGTACACAGAAAGTTATGACCATTTGAGTAGAGGTGTGTTGAGCTGTCATTATCGGTTGGCTATTTCTAAGATTGTTTCGTTCTGTGTTATGATTCCTTATATGATTAAAACCTGTTGAAGTCACTCTCGAGTATGGTTGCTTGTGTCTTAATGACTCGTTGTTCAAGGTTGTCTCCTGGCACTCGTTAGAGTATGATGTTGATATTGTTGGTTGGAGACTGTACCGCAAGGTTGATTGGAATACCGCGTGCTGTTAGGAGTTAAGTGGTGAATATTACGATTAGAAATGAGTTTGTTTAGTGATCCGATGGGTAGTATTGTTACTCATGTCCTTGTTCTATATGATTCCCGTTTAGAACCTAGTGGATGGTGTGTCGAGGAGTCGTTGTGGGTTCGATACGTGGCGTAGGGCGTTGTAATAGACTTAGAGGAATAACGTGGGCTTAAAGTGTTTATCAACATACAATGGGGCATGCTTATGAGTTGTGATACGTTGTTGATGATGTATGAAAGAATGTGAATTTGGAAAATGATGTTTGCTTATATTTGGATTGATAATGCACTTATGTTTGCTTGAGTTGTGAATGTTGAATTGAGGGTCCTGCTACGCAAGGGGTGGTAGTGCGGAGACTCTAGAGGGCCCGCAACGCAAGGGGTGGAAGTGCGGAAACCCAGGTGGAGAGAATTCACTATATCGTACGCAAGGGGTGGTGATATAGTTGAATGTCTCGCCGGAGAAAATTCACTGTATTGTTCGCAAGGGGTGGTGATACAATCGAATGTCTCACATGATGAAGAGAATTTTGATTGACGTTAGAGGTCTATGTTGATGTTTGGATTAAAGGTTGCTTGGGAGTGTGATTGTCGGGAAAGAGAATGTAAGGTTGATTTTATCAAAGCTTTATTAAAGAAAGCAATTTGAGTTAAAAATCCTCCGGTATTCTTGAGCGAATCAACGGAGCTTGACCCGTGGTGGTCTTGTGTTGTCTTGAAATTGTTTTGAAAATTCAAATGGGAAAGTTTTATGAATGAGGCCCTACGGTAGATGGTATGAAATGAGAAGGTGTTTGTGGCATTCGTTCGGAAAATTATTAGATGGTTGAACTATTGTTGTTATTTGTTTGATTGATCTGAGTCCTAATGCTGCTTCTAATTGACGTGTGGATGGTTAGGGTTATCTTTAAGATGTATAGAGTTTCGTAGTCAAGGTTTGTCGGTTCTTTGTGGTGTCCTTCGTATCTCATATCCGTTTATTGGAACTCATTCATTTTAGATGCATACCTCGTCACATTTTCATATAGCTTTTGTAAAGATTTCTCTACTGGGCTAGTGTAGCTCAAAAAAATTCCTTCTTTTCAGGTTAAAAGCTGGACGGTAGCATGCATTGCATCGTGTGCTCAATGTGGAATATATTTTTTTTTTTGTTAGTTTCATCAATTACTTAATCTTCTTTGTAATGATTATCCTTTGGTTAAAGATGGCAATGTATCTACTAACTTGGAAATTTCTTTTGACTAAACCGTTTGTAAATTTGAAGAAAACCTGTTCGTACTTGTATTTAAGTTATTTTGGACCAGGTGCCATGGATGTAATTCTCTAAACTTGGGAGTTTTGTTTGTAAATTAGTCAGGTGAGAAATTCTTTTGGGGTATTTCTTATGACATTTGAGGACCCTTTTATCGAAATGGTTTATTATTTATGTTGAAAATTGAGGGCGTGACAGGGGTAGAGGCAGAGGAAGAGGAAGAGGAGTGGTCTTGAGCAGGGGAAGAGGAAGAGCTACGGTACTTGGCAGAGGGAAGGGAAAGATCAAGGGGCAAGGGCAACAACAACAAATTGCAACTGAAGTGAAGCTGAGGTGGTATTGGTCATGAAGTCCTCTTTTGTCTATACTTCTATATATCAGTTGTGGTTATATATGGGTGCTCACACCTTTTGTCTTTTGTTGGGTGAGCACTAAGTAAATGTTAAAGGTCACCACCTTTTGTTTCTTCTTGGGTGACCAGCTGTAATGCTCACTGTAACGCCCCTGATTTTTGGGTACGTTAAACAAACATTTCATTGATAAAATCAAATGGAGTCTGGCTCATTATTACATCATAACTCCCACTACGGTTCCATATTTATACAAATGAAGGGTTCTAGGGTTCCTAACTACAGCTCCGCCTGCGGCTTCATCCTAGCCAGCTCCTTAGCTCCAAAAGCCTCCAAGGTGTACTGTTCATCTTGATCATCTACAAAATCTGACACATTATACCAGCGTCGCCACCGATATAATATGTCAGGGTCACCAAAGGTAACACCATGAGCCACAAGAGCTCAGCAGAATAATCCTCTACCCGCTAACCCATAATTTACCAATATCAGAGTATAAGAGTAGCATACCAACTCTTGCACAAGCAGCGGAATAATACATACATGTTTAACAAGGCATTAACAACGACATATCCACATTCCTTAGTCTAACGTTGGTGTCTGCATTGTATGTGTTTCTCCTACGCGACTCATCGTAGACCGTGTCACCATATTCATCAATGTTTCCGAAATCCTTTTCATTATCCAAATCAACATTTTGAAAATCACATTTAACACACCCAACCTCGGTTCCGCCGCGCCGGGTTCCCGAGTATCCTCACAATGGTTCCGCCGCGCCGGGTTCCCATTGGCACACATTTACATTTTAAAATCATTTTTAACACACCCAACCTCGGTTCCGCCGCGCTGGGTTTCCGAGTATCCTCACAATGGTTCCGCCGCGCCGGGTTCCCATTGGCACACATTTGCATTGGCTCCTCTCCACGGATAACCAAGCTACACACCCAACCTCGGTTCCGCCGCGCCGGGTTCCCGAGTATCCTCACAATGGTTCCGCCGCGCCGGGTTCCCATTGGCACACATTTGCATTGGCTCCTCTCCACGGATAACCAAGCTACACACCCAACCTCGGTTCCGCCGCGCCGGGTTCCCGAGTATCCTCACAATGATTCTGCTGCGCAGGGATCCCATTGGCACACAACACACACACACACTCACATAATGCACCCACATTTGGTCATTATGTAGTTTCGAAAATATTTCATCATTTGTAATACGCATTCCCACAATGGGCAAGTCCGGCCACATTGCGTTTTCAAAACACACCTTGTCTTTAACCCTTTTTATCCATATCAACCACACCCTAGGTGTCATGTTTCTATTTTCTCGATTTTCGTGTCTCGTTTTGATGCATCGACTCCGCGGTAGGACTTTCACCCATAATCGACTTAAATCATACATTGTAATCTATCTAGCAAGATCATTCAACTCTATATTACCTAATCGTACTCAAATTATTACTAACGAATAAGGCTACATGTAAGGATGCTCTCGAAGAAATCTTTACTTATGCTTTCAAACTTTCACAAATACTCAAAACATGCCTTAAAGCTCGTAATCAATTCAAAGATCAAAGTATACTCCTTTCAAACTAAGTTGGTACTTTATGAAAACAAACATCGTTTTTCTTTCGTGCATTTCAAACCTTTAAAGTAAGTATAAAGCTTCATATGCTTAAGATTGAAGAGTAAGGAATAAACGACTTAGAGTTAGAGGTATAAGAATATTCTACCTTGATCCGGAACTAGCCGGGGCCGAATAAGCTAGTTGAAACTTGGAAATTCTACGGCAGTGAACTCTCAATCTGGTCCAGACTTTGGGTGGCGATAACTCGGTTGATATTTGGCCGAATGAGGTCGTTCTTAAGTCTAAACTGAAGATCTCGAAGTTTTCTACAACTTCCGTGAAGGACGTTGTTCCTAAAAACGACTTTTGCCCGGAGAAAAATGGTGATAAAGAGGTGACAGTAAGCTGTCTGGACTGAAAATCTGAGAATTTTACTGAACTTCGGATGGCAATATCTTGGTCATTTCTTGACCGTTTGGGGTGGTTCTTGGGTCTAAACTGAAGCTCTCGAAGTGTTCTACGACTTTCGTGGAGGATGTTGTTCCTAGAAATGACTTTCGCCCGGAGAAAAAATGGAGTTTTTCGGAGGACAGTAGGCTGCCTGGGCAAAACAGATTGGGTTTTAGAGAGAGATGGAGCAATGCTTGAAGGTGTGAGTTGAATGAGAAGTGAGGAGGCTATTTATAGCCAAACATGGAGCTCCCTCTCCCTCCCTCCCTCCCCCTCCTCCCCTCCTCTTCTTCCATTGCTTTGCTCCAAGGACAAGTCCAATCAAGCCTTTCAAGCATGTAAGCCTTGTCACTTCAACTTTTGGCCACATCCTAGGTCATCATGAAGGTCTTAAGCCTAGAATGGTTAGTCTTGCAAGAAAGAAGACAATGATAGGCTATGGTTATGTATAAAGGAGCCTAAAATTGGATTGAGTGTGAAGTAGGATGAAGTAAAGTACACAAGGTACTTGATTGAGTTGGCAAGACACACACACACACCTCACTCTCTCCCTCACTCCCATCCGGCCCCCCCTCTCTCTCCCTATTCGGCTCTCTCTCTCTCTCTCCTTGTGTTGTCAAATCATGCTTGGTGGCATGCCAAGTAATGTCACTTTGACTCTTTAGGCTTAAGGCTATTGAATTAGGCCATCAAGGAAGATCATGGACTAGTCTTGTCATCTTATTTGGCAAGTCTTATATCCATTAACCAATGGATAAGAATTTCCCTAGCATCTCGTCCAATGGATAGAAATTACCCTAGCACTTATCGTCCAATGGATAAAGACAAAAAGGTTCAAGTGGTCTAATTAGGGTTAGGAATAAGTGATTAGGCTAAGTGGGCATTAGGCTATTCTAACTAATTAACGATACTTAATCTAGGCTTTCATTGCTCGAGTGGTATTTTGGTTTTATTTAGTAGGAAATCGCCTAATAACGGAATATTAAAGCCCGACGGTGCCAAACGCCAAAGCGGCGTGGCGTGGCAAGCGATCAGCAGCGGTGGCCTAGCAAGCGGTGGCCAAGGCGGCTCCCTAGCCAAGCAGCGGCGGCCCGCTAGCAAAGCGATGGGCTGCGGCGGTGGGTGGCTAGGCAATGGCCGCGATGGCAGGTGGTCCGCTAGCAGCGGTGGCAGCAGCGGTGGCCAAGGTGGCCCGCTAGCCAGGCAGTGGCCAAGGCAGGCAAGGCGAGCAAGCGACCTAGCAACGCCAAGGCAAAAGCAAGCGTGACCCGACGCCAAGGCAAAACCCGATGGCGACCCGACGCCTAGGCGAGCCAGCCAGGCAGGCCCGACAGTGAGCCAATGCCAAGGCAAGGCAGCTCGTCCGAACCGACGCTAAGGCAGGCGCGTCAGTGAGTCGACGCCAAGGCAAGGCAGCGGTCGATGGCCGACGCCAAAGCGGCGAGGCAAACGATGAGCCGACGCCAAAGCGGCAGTTCGACATGAGCCGACGCCAAGGCAAGGCAGTTAAGTCAACGGCGCCAAGGCGAGGCAGGCCTAACAGAGACCCGATGCCTGGGCGAGGCAGGCCTAACAGCGACCTGATGCCTAGGCAGCCTAGCCAAGCCAAAGCAAGGCAGTCAAGCCAACGGTCAAGGCAAAAACCAAAAATTTCTACTAACCACTTCGGCATCGATGCATCACTCGAGGTTAGGGAAATGTAACTAAGCTAAACGGTAGTTAGGGTTTGCTAACTAATCGGTTAAAACTATACTTGCCAAGTAGAATTTCCAGCCGAGAAATATAATTTAAAGATATTATTTACTTATTAGGAAAAATATACGAGTACGTTTACAAGTATACTAGTCATGGGAGAAGGACTAAATTGTCCGGAGTAAAATGATTCAATTTTTCAAGTTTCAAATCTAATTATGACGGATTATTAGAATTTCAAAGAAATTTTTAAAGCGATCCAAGTAATTAAAAAAAATTCAAATTTTTAACAAAATTTTTATTTACCAAAAATCAGGGTCGTTACACTCACACCTTTTGTTTTTTGTTGGGTGAGTTGCTATTAGCCTATTAAATTAGTCATGTTCTGTTTTTTCATGTTAGCTTGCACTATGTTGAACTTTGGTCATGTAGTCAAAAGGGCAAGCACTAGGCCTTTTGTAGCTTGCTCATTTAACTCTTTTGTATGTGTCCAATGAGACTTTTGTCTGGTATATGTAATATGTGGCACAATGATCAATGGAAGAGTTAGTATTTAATAGACATTAATTTTTTTACTTTTGTCTGGTATATGTAATATGTGGCACAATGATTAATGGTATTTTTTTTTTGATAAAAAAGAGTTAGTATTTAGTATACATGATTTTTTTTACTTTTGTCTGGTATATGTATATGTGGCACAATGATCAATGGTATTTTTTTTGTTTTGATCAAAAAGAGTTGGTATTTAGTAGACATGAAGTTTTTTCCCGGTGGGAATTTTATATCAGTGGCCAACTGCCTAACTTGTAGTATTTATGAATGGTCAAAATTTTATGTTCATAAGAAAAGGGTAAAATGGGGAATGGGGTGCAAACAATAAATGACACCAACAAGAATCGTTAGTCAACTGGATGGACAAGTAACGGAAATATTAATCTGAAATCCAAACCATTACCTCAGGGGAGGACAATGCAATTTCAGTAAAAGGAGGGGAGGCATCTGGGGTTGTCGGAAACCTAAGGGGAGGTAAATGAATTTTACCCAAAAAAAAAAAAAAGTTTTTCGCACCGTATTAAAGATATCTATCAAATAAGATCCATAGTGATAAGAAAATTATTTGTGTAAACACATGATTTTTGAGCTTGAAGTTGCTGTATACAAAAAATAAGACTGTTGCTATTGTGTTGGGCGCCGGCGGAGGCAAATCGTTCGCGCGTGTGATCTCCGACCACGACCAGCCGATCCGAGCCGTCCAAAACTTCCAAAAAAAAAAACCAAGGGGGCTAACGCGGGAATCAACGGCATCCGAGGTGTGTAGAGTGCTTGATCCGAGCACCCCTTTTCCGTGTACATATGATATGTCAAGCACCCTACACACCTCGGATGCTGTTGATTTCCGCGTTAGCCCCCTTGTTTTTTTTTTTTGGAATTTTTGGACGGCTCGGATCGACCGTCCGGTGGCCGGACACTGACCGGCGCGGCCCTGGAACGATTTGCCTCCCCGACGCCAATTGGAGTCCACAAAATTCTGGACAAATAAGTGGGAAGAGCTTATTTTTCTAGAACACAGGTTCTTATTGGACAAAAAATAAGTTCTTATTTCGTTTCCGGAACGGAGCCTAATTGTGCGTGAGGAAGGGATCCGATTCAGATTAATGGTCCTTAATTGATAATCAGTAATCGAACCGAAATTAGCGATTTTTATTTTTTGGAACCATAACTTAACAAATGAACCACATAACAAAACTAAATAGGACGGTTCAGTCCGAATTGGATCTATTTTGCAATCAGGGCGATTTTCTTAAATACCCCTAGTTTAAGGTGCTTTTTGAATTAGATTTAGGGGGTATTTGGGAGCCTACTTTTTGGCTTTTCATTTTCATCTTTTTGGTTTTTTGCCTTTTTGAATTATCGTCAAAATATATTTTGAATTTGATAGAGTGTTTGGATAGTATGTGTAGAAAGCATTTTGCAGTCGGACTGGTGTTTGGGAGATATTAGATGAAAATGAATTATGGGTTGATTTTTTACCATTTTACCCCTGCTCATGTCATAAAACTTTTGTCAATTAAAAAATCCTATACATATATATGTATTTTTTCATTGAAGTTTGCTGATCACAAAAACCACCTCTCTCTCTCTCTTTCTCTCTTTCTCCACAAATCGGAGAACATTTTCCAAATCAAACCACAAATTGAAAACGACGAAGAAACCCACAAACTCATTTGAACGATTTTGTCGCCGCCATTGTCGTTGAGTTGTTCTTTCCGCCGCCGTTAAGTTCGATTGAGCCTCTGTCATCGTTGTGGAGTTCGATTTCTCCATCGTCAATCTCGTTTTCGTCATACTCGAGTTTGATTTTGCGGTCGTGGAGTTCGTATTTGTTGTAGTTGTCGTCGGAGAGTTGGAATTGGGTTTCTTATTCTGTGAGCTGTAGTTGCTTCGTAAGGGGTGATGAAGAGAGACGAGAGTGGTCTCTGGTGTGAGGTGAAGGAAAATCAGTTGAAAAACGAGGGCAAAGTGGAGATTATCCAAAAAAGGGAGAGAGTAGGGTTGTCATTTTGGCATGCCAGGATTCCAAAATGGGAAAATGACAATTGAAAAAGCTCCTCTTCACCTCTTTCTCCGTTTTATTTTAGAAACGTGAAAACCCAAAACCCATTTTCCCTCTTCCGTCCTTTGCATCCGCATTTCTCCCAAGTCACATGATCTTTTGCTTTTGCTTGAGCTTGCATTTTTTGTTTTACGCTCTCATCCTCAATCCTAGTTGTAAATTTTAGCGGCATTAGATATTTTCAAAGCAAAATTTACACTCGCACTCTTGTTCATGAGCGCAACGGTATATGTTTTGACTTAGCTCTCCCCCTTCAGTACAAACGGTGTAGTGATCCGATTTAGCAGCGAAAAGAGCCCAACTCCTCTCTAGTCCAATGGTTTGGACTTTGGACTGAACGAGACGGTCCATTTTGAAACCGTCAATTGGTAGATTTTAATGTTTTGAATTTTCACATATACATTGAAATTATTACTGTAAATGTAACAAATCAACGTCTCCGAAGCGAGAAATTTTCCAGTGATGGGTATCACATCAACCCGCTGATGTGGTACCCGAGCTAGCACATTCGAACCGTCCAAATATGTATTGAACGGTTCGAATTAAAATACTCTCGCTCCTCTCTTTCTTTCTCTTTTTTCTCTCTCTAAATCTAAGCTGTCAAAAACCAAAATGGATGGCTCGAACGGGACCACGTGATGCTCACTCAGAACTGAAAAATTTCTCGAAGCGAGCATTCATTTCTTTGCCGTCCAAAACCCAGGCCCGCCCTTCACGTTCTCTTTCTACTCCGGAACATTCGCACAGACGGGAAAAAAGTATTCAGTGGCTCCCGCCGCATGACGGCCATCCCAGCGATTCCACCCACCCTTCCTTCTCCGCCGTCCAAAACCCCCACCAAAACCCTAACCCCCCCTCTCTCCTCCCTCATCCCAAACCTTCAATTCTCAACCAAGAATCGGATCCGCTGGGACATTCGGAGCTTCGGAAGCCCGCAAGAATGGACGGTTGACTGCGTAACCGGAGGCGACCCGATCCACATCATCCTGAAGCCGCCTCCTTTCTCGATCCCCATGGCGTCCAATGCGGCTCTGGGCTCGAGCGCGAAGAACGGGAAGAAGGTGTGCTTGTTCTACTGCGCCGAGATGAAGGATTTGGCGGAGCGAGTCGCGGCGGAGTCGGACGCGATCGAGCTGAGGAGCATCACCTGGAGGTAGGGTTTCTGGAGGTTGATATACGCGTGTTTTCAAATGTTGATTCAGACATTGTGCATGTGTAATTTTGTGTGTGTGTGCGCGCGCGCGCATTAGATTTAATCATGTCTATGTTGTCGGGCTGGCATTAGGTATACGCCGAAGTAGGGTTGTAAACGACCCGAGCCGAGTTTTCTAGTGTTGGAGCTCGGCGGTTCGGCTCCTTTAGTTTTAGGCTTGCTTAGTGAACGAGCCGATCATGGCTAATTTACTTAAGGAGCCTATACAAACGAGCCAATGTTTTACAAGTTCAGCCAAGCTTTTGGGTGTTGAGCTCTGCTTGTTTAGTAAACGAGCCCAAAACTGGCGCTTGAGCTCGATTTGTTTGCAGCCCTACGCTAAAGATGTGGCCACATTGGGTCCCCATATTTTATCTACTTTTGGGGGTTGGGGGGGGGGGCAAAATGCGACTATAATGATGTTCAAGTAATACGTTTTGAATTGATGGAATGACTATCAGACTTTTCGTACTCTAATTAACTAACTAATAATACTTTCAGTATCTCTCTTTAAAGTTGATTATATATTTTTGAAGATAATTTGTATTTGTAAATTATATAGAGGGCCCAGTTTAAAAGTTTGCTTTGGGCCTCTGAAAACTCAGAGCCGGTCCTGTATGTTGTCGAGACTGGTTCACAATTTTAGAACGATTTCAATAAGTGCTGTATTGAAATGTTTGGTTTCCTGGAATGATTATGAATGTAATGCTTATTACTTGGCCTCTAATGGACTGGTCATTCACCTAAATTGTTGAATGGTGATTATAATTAGAGTTTGTATTCTGTCAGCTTTAGTGAACAAAACAAACAGTATGAGACTGAAAAAAATAATGTCACTGCTACGCATGACAAATTTCTACTATAATCTCTCCGCGGAATGTTATTTGAGTTAGTTTTCCCACATTCATATGACTGCAAGACATGGCAACAAAAATATAATTGAAACTGAATGTAAAGATGGCTCATTTATGTAACATACTCTCATGGAAATTTCATTGAAATATGTCCTTTAATTCCCTTGGACACTGTAAATATCAAAGGTTACTGAAACCCGGTGTCAGGCATTTTCTTATGTACTTGTCACTGATACTTCCTCTGTTGCTTGCTAAGAATTAAGCATAAAATAGAAGGTTAGACTTAGGATAGAAAGAGGAAAAAATGATTTACGGATATTGTGCTCGTTTTTAGCTCATCCCTGAAGTGGAAGCTACTGTTCCCAACATAATATACGTATCTAAACTTCAGGACTTTCGAGGATGGTTTCCCCAACTTGTTCATATCTAACGCACATGGCATTCGTGGACAGCATGTGGCCTTCCTTGCCTCCTTTAGTTCTCCAGGGGTGATTTTCGAGCAACTCTCTGTTATCTATGCATTACCCAAGCTGTTTGTGTCCTCATTCACACTTGTCCTTCCATTTTTCCCAACCGGCACTTCGGAACGTATGGAGGAGGAAGGAGATATTGCAACCGCTTTCACTCTTGCCAGAATCTTGTCAAATGTCCCGATTTCTGGGGGAGGACCCACTAGTTTGGTGATTTTTGATATCCATGCATTGCAGGTTGGTGCTAAATAGGCTGGTAATACCATTTGACACTCTTTTCGAAAAATATGCTCAGAGATATCGATTCATGATTATCTAGTTTCTTTAAGCTCAATTTAGTGTTTTGCTTAATTTATTGCTCCTTGTGTTGCATCTCAGGAGCGATTCTACTTTGGTGATAATGTTTTACCATGCTTCGAGAGTGGAATACCTTTGCTTAAGAATAGGCTTCAACAGCTCCCGGATTCAGACAATGTATGATTCTTCTGATTACAAATACCATAACATTACCTCCAGGGTCCTTAAATTGCTTACGTTTTTCTTTTTCCAATTCCATAAACCATTGTTGTGATGAAGGCCGCTGGCCGCCCATGGCATGAATTACTAAATAGAAAAGTGCTAAATTGAAGTATTAAACGTACACATACTGGCAAAATACCAATGCAGTATAGACTGCAATTTTAGATGTCAATTGAGCTTCTATTCTGAATACGTGCTTTCTCTTTGGGCTGAACCTGGAACTGTGGATATGTGTAGGTTAGATGATTGGATTAATTGGTTTTCTAATTCTTTAGTCACTTACAGAGGTCTTTTTCTCCTTCTCTCTAGATATCCATTGCTTTTCCAGATGATGGTGCATGGAAACGATTTCATAAGCAGCTGCAGCATTTTCCAACGGTACTTTTCCTAATCATTTGGTATGACATTGGACACAGGAAATCTGTCAAAACAGCTAAAAGTGAATTCCTTTGTCAATGTCGTTTCACTTTTCGCTCAACTTATTACAATGTCATTGGTGCCTTTCTCTGGACACTGGATTGTTATGTACAAAAAAAAAATGCTAGGGTGCATGTCTATATGTCTGGAAATGGAGCTCTGAACCTCTGTTTGATGAGTTGGTCTAACTACTCATCTAACTACTTTCTATCATCCCTGATGATGATACTTGATAAACTTGGAAAATGGCCACCTGAGGGAAATAAACGTGAAGAAGTCGTTTTCCCTTCCTCTATTCGCCACTGCTGCAAGGCAAAGCTGGAGTTTTCATGATCAGTACTGTATAAATGCTCAGTATCCAGCAATGGACATGATGATGTTCAGACTCTCAGCATGACTAGTCTGAAAAGCATGGGATCCCCCCTTATATGTCCATCCATCTGTTTACTTTAAATAGATGTCTGAATATCCAAGTTTAGGCTGGAGGGTGTGTACAAGCATTTATGTCATCTCACTACTAAAGCCACAACTATTAGACCTTTGTGATTCTTAATGTTTTCTGTTGTGAGGCATTTGCATAACCATTGCGTAGTTGATTCTCAGATTGTTTGTGCCAAAGTTCGGGAAGGTGATCAAAGAATTGTACGCATCAAAGAGGGAGACCCTAGAGGTCGTCATGTCGTCATAGTTGATGATCTAGTACAATCAGGTGGCACTCTGATTGAATGTCAGGTATGAAAATTCTGAAGAGTATCCCTTTTCTGTAGTCTGTTTATCTTCCATTTCGAGGACTCATGCTCTTTGCCTTCATTTTACTGTTATATATGCTTGTTGGTAGGGCTAGCATATCAAATGAACTCCTTTTTTCCTTTTTTTTTGGGTAAGTGTCCCATTTTATAACCAACCACCTCAAAAATCAAAGGGTATAAACCCCCCAATACAAGTGCCTATACAAAGAAGCAAACCTCACAACAAACTGCATCGGCAGAGAAAAAGAGAAGAAAAAACTAAGATATAGCAGACCCAAGGACTCTACTTGAGATATTCCAACGGCTACAAAGCCTTTGATTCCCAAGAGAATTTGGGAAGTGCTTCCAAGTACAGACTCTTAGCACAAGCTTCTTGATGATAAGCTGCCAATTGTCAAACCACAGAAAGTGTTTCAAAATTGTAGCTTTGTTTCACACCTGCAAGGACTTCGATCCCAATCCACCCTCAGCTTTAGGAATACAAACTTCTAACCAACTGACTTTAGCTCCAACTTTTTTGAGGTTAATTCCTGACCACAGAAAGGCTCTGAGCAAAGCCTCAAACTTCTTAAGGATTTTCTGAGGTAGAATAAACAGAGAGCATCTGTAAGTTTGCATGCTAAAAACAGGGACTGATTGATATAACAGAGCTCTGCCACCGCGAGAAAGATGATTGTTTGTCCAGCTAGCAATTCTCTGAAGAGTTCTTTCCTTCAATTGAACACCTAAGTCTAGTAGAAATTTGAGGAACTCCAAAATATCAAACTTGTAAGGTACCCTCAGGAATTGGAAGTAGATTGAGGATATCAGCCTTAACTGCTCCAGTAGCACCAGAAAAGGAATTCCTCCAATGCAGTATCAAACCACAAGAGTGATAAAATTCCTCCAATGCAGATTTTACAACCCGAATAGAGGAGGTGTCAGCCCCAGCCAGCAGAAAAATATCATCAGCAAAAGCTAAATAGGAGATGTTCAAGTTGCTGCACTTAGGAGAACTCCTCCAATGTTAGCAGGCAGACAGGAGGGAAGGCTAAAAAACAACAATAACAAATATGTGATTGTCAGTGGGTGAAATATAAGGAACTTTTCACTGTTTATCATCCATAACGTATAAGATAGAAATCTTCTCTTGAAATGTCTCATTTTCTGACTAATGTTGATGGATATAAGCTGCTTGTAGGATTTTTGGTACCTTTGTTATCTGTGACGATGGCAATGTGCAGAAATTCTTTCCCCCTTAATTTTGCATGGCCATACTTACCCTTGAATTTCTTCCTTTTTTAGAAAGTGTTGGCAAAACATGGAGCAGCAAGAGTCAGTGCTTATGTGACACATGGAATTTTTCCTAATAGGTCATGGGAACGTTTCGAACATGATAATGGAGGTATGCATATGTATTTTCAGTTCCATTTTGATTCTCCTTTTTGGTTTTAGTACCATTAACCTTAAATTTCTTCATATGAAGTGGCAAGATTCAAAACTAGACCCATCTAATTTCAGTAATCTGCTTCTAATTTGAGAGGAGTTTTAGTTTGTTGAATCAATGGTTAGATACTCTACATGGTGAAGCCAACACTTAATGCATGCATAGGTTTTTTTGGTTACCCACATGATGATTCACAGAGGATTGAGTTTTCGATCAAATGATGTTTCCGAATGTTACTTTCATAAGTTGTTTTCTTTCTCCCTTTTTCCTGTTGAAACGATTTTGCAATTTCATCGCCTTTTGGCCTTTTATTCTCTTCAGGGGGCCCAGAGAATGGATTAACTTACTTTTGGATGACGGACTCCTGCCCAAAGACAGTGAAAGAGGTGAAGAACAGACTCCCATTTGAGGTACTTAGCCTAGCCAGTTCTATAGCAGCTAGCCTCCAAATCTAACAGCAGGACGAATCTCCAATGAGATTGCTAACTTTTCTCAATGGGATTTCTTCATTTTTATACATGGGAATCAACACAGAGAAAGACACTAGCAGGCAGAATTTACCAGTATTTCACCATGTTGTCCTAATGTAGTCAATTTAAACATTATTTTGATAAATAAACTGGGAGGACCTTGTTGTCCTAATGTAAGCAAATTTAAAACAGCATTTTGATAAATAAGCTGGGAGGATTTTGGAGATACTAAGATTGAATTTCTTTCATAAGATAAGCTTGTATAGCTTTCTTCGGATACGTGTGGGTGATTACTTAACGTTTATACATGTTATTTCTTCGTTTTCTGTGGGATAAACAATACATGCCTCCAGTTAGGCATCACTTGGCCAGTTGGCCTAGGGTTGATTAAAATAAAGAAGTCTGGCAGTAAATTATTCAAGTTTGATTTGATAAGCTATGTAGCGTAAAGGATATATTCAAGCTTTTCCTAGTTTTAACAGACGAGCTAGTCTCTTAAACGAGCTGATCTTTTAACTAAGACAAAAATGAGCAGAATTTGTGTGCCTTGGAAATTTTGGATCTAATAACCCGAATGGTCCGATCTCATGGTCAACGTAATATATTGGTGCCTTCGGGCCAGGATTTGGTTCCAAACTTTACCAGCCTGAGTAGCTTGTTCAAACTTGTGTTCAACACAAGTTTTTCATGTTCTTTCTGTTTATGCGACCAACTGATCTCTAAACAATCTTTAAGCGAGCGAAACACGAGCTTGAACTCGAATAATCTACTTCGCTTATCAGACTAACTTGGTTTGGCAATGAATGTTTCTTGAAGGTTTTTAGATTTAGAACCCAAAGCTCCGCATTGCTTAGCTGCAAATTTTTTAGCTTTTCTTAACATGGAGACTTTGACATCTCATAATATATAGTGAGACAGTAGATGAGATTCTAATGTTTCTACGATTCAAAAACACGCACGAATTTCGAACAGAAGTATTCTGGAATTTTCATGTATTAAATCGATCAGATCTAAAATTTACATCCCGAATACATGCCATTTACCGGCATATAATCAAAATTAGTTTCATACGGCGGGCCAAACAAGCCGAACAAATGAGGAAAAATTGTACATAATTTACAACCGAAACTGGAGGAAATCTATTCCTTCTCCCGCGTACATTGTACAACTCAGAAATATACGCTAGGCGCCTCCTAAAAAACATAAAGTACAACTAGAAGTATTGCCCCTATCAAGACCTATTCTACTTCACTTTGTGGGAGATCTTGATGTAGTTTAGGAGCTTGGTTAAGGCCTTACCACGGTCAATGGCTTCCCTTGCTCTATCCATGGCTAACGATATATCTTGTGCACCATCACATCCCAGCAAGTGATCTACCATTCCGGCATTTAAAATGATTCTATCATACGCCAGACCACGTAGAGCTTCTAAACCTAGAATGGTTTAACTTTTCCGCATGCACTAGACTTGATTACCATGGAATGAAACGTCCGCCTAAAAACTGCCAAATCGGTCACAAAATTTCACTGCAGTTCACTCTCGAATATGAAGGCAAGCATAATCCGAAGAACAGGGAGCAAAACTTGAAGCAGCAACTTAACAACTGGAAACGAAGCATGGGCTTTTACGACAAAGTCGACAAGGCATTGAAATGGGATAAGATACGTGAAGATGGGCAATAGCACATCTGTTGCATGCAAGACCAGGCTACTAGGATTGATATCTTCTTTCTGTTATGTGGACTGTGTAATCAGATATAAACTGCTTCAAGAAAAAGAGACTCGGGATTCTGGGAAACAGCATAAGAAATCGTATTCAAGATGCGATCGGAAATGACACTTCGAGCTTGTACAGAAGCTGCAAAACAGCTAGCGAAATAATCAGAACGCCCACGTTGATGTTCTCTGTTCTCCGGACAAAGGTTCGATCGAGATGTTAATCTCCCCAAAACATTGAAGAGGTTTCCCCGGATTTTATAGAACATGAAAAGCAGGAAGCATGCTTGGAGGTAGAATTGGTGTTTTCCATGAAGTGCTATTTTTGCGACCACACGAAGGTCCACGTGACACTGATGCCAGAGAGGTACAACGCAATCATCTCAACTCCCGGCCGATTCGTATTAAAGCATTGTCACTTCTCATTGCTAAGGGACTCCCTTGCAGTACATTTCTCTTTCCTCAACGAAGGGCACGTAACAACTGAACTATGGGTGATGAAGGACTTTTACCGCGTGGTTGAGGCTGGGGAACCCTTCTCCTCGTACAGTTGGTCTCATGAATTAACTGTGGAACTGCCAAATCTCGATCCATGTGTCTCAATGGGTTTCTGGAATAAAAATGAGCTTCTGCTGCTAAGATTAGCTTCGGCCTCCAAAACTTATGAGCCGGCCCCGATAGAGAAAGAGAAACCAGTTTGGGGGAGTTGATTCTAATTGTTGAGAGTACTAGTAAGGCGATCGATAGTTTGAGCCAGTACTTTTGCAGCGCTGTAATTGGATTGTATGAGGAGCAATACCTCCGCTCCCCTAACGAACAAGACATTGCACGTCTACTTCATGAAGGGGAGGAAAGAGGTTTTTCAGGTATGCTTGGGTCTCTAGATTGCATGCATTGGGAATGGAAAAATTGCCCTACTGCATGGCATGGCACTCATACGGACCATCACAATAAACCTGCCCTTGGCGGTTGCATCAAAAGATCCATGGATTTGGCATGCTTTTTTTTTTGGAATGGCAGGTCCACATAACGATTTGAACGTTCTTGATCACTCTCCATTATTTTTTGGAATGGTGGGTTCACATAATGATTTGAACGTTCTTGATCAATCTCCATTATTTGACACCCTTATCCATGGTAGAATGCCTTCAGTTCATTACTTAGTGAATTATAGAGTGGTCTTCAATATACCTTGGGATATTACCTAGCTGACGGTATATATATCCCCAATGGGCAACGTTGATCCAAACTGTCATGCACCCAACAACAGGAAAAGAACTAAACAACATGATCATTGAAGATGAGCGCGCGGGGTTGAAATTGAGAAATGGAAGCCTCCTCCGGATGGGAGCTGTATCTCCCCTCCAGATTATACTAGAGATTCAGAAAGTTTAGTCGCATGCATTGCCTCTCGTCTTGCTGGCTAGGATACGCCATAGGGAGACAGATACGAAGCTCAGGTCCGATCTGATGGAACATTTGTGTGCTCGATACGGTGACGAAGCTGTTTGAACATTTGTCATTCTTTCCTTTCGACTGAATTCATTTTTCTTTGCGAACAAGTCCATAATTCTACTTTTCACTTTTCTTATTGCTGTTGAAAATAAGAGAGAACAGAATTCATTTAGCCTTTTGTTGTCCAATGAACGAACCAAGCTTTTCCTTCTTCAGTTGCAATTGTATTTGGATTAGTCATCATGATTTTTGTCTCAAACTTAGACCATGTTTGGTATGGGTTTTGAGAGAAGTTCTAAGTGGAGAGATAGATAAATATATATATATATATATATATATATATATATAGGGCCGGTTTTAGAGACAATAAATTTGACAATAATTTTGACAATATATTTTGAGTTTCACATAATGATCGGAGCAATGTATTTAAAACATGTTTTTAAGGGTTCCCGTAAAAAATCATCTTATTTAGGCATCGGCAAGGGCTTGATCGGCTCATTCAATTTTATCCTGTTAAATTTGACAGGAATCAACTAAATGAGCCGATCATGCCTTTACCGATATCCAAATGCGTTAATTTTTTACGGGACCCCTTAAAAACATGTTTTAAATACATTGAGCGGCTCCGATTATTTGTGTGAGACCGTGCACAGAGGTTTTGAAACCCCCAAACGAACAAGCCCTTAATTCAGCATTACTTTGATAGTTACGTTTTAGTTGTTTGATTTGAGAGACCGGGTATGAGTGAATTATGATAATTGAAGCAAAAAAAAATGTTGGATTTGTGGGTCACCCACACGCACAACACAAACGCCAAACGTACAACGTTTGACCGGAAGGCCCACTCCGCGAAAGAAAGTTACAACTATTTTTGTACTGAGTAGAAATAATGTAGTATAAATTTCCGATGTACCCCCCAAAAAAAAAAAAAAGAAAAGAAATAATGTAGTACAAACACTGATTTAACTCTCTCTCGTACACCCGTTGCCCTGCTCCCTATGCCTCACCCTTCCTAATAAACGCGTTAACATTCATGTATGTGAAGAAGGAGAGTAGAGAATCTCCAAAAAGCCTATCTTATCAGGTGTCGGTGGCAGAGAGCCAGAGCGGCGCCAAATGGCCGTAGACATGGCCTGCCCAGACTTGTTTATCCGCACCCATAAACCAGGAGAAATTATTCCGTGCCCTTGGGGCAACACGTGTCCTTGTCTCAGCACATCCGAGCCGTCTGTTCGGTATCCGGACGGCTCGGATTTAGTGAGAGAAAGGGGGAGAGAGATGGTGTTTTGATCTCGTCCGTTCGGTACCCGAACGGATATGGCTCGGATATGCACGAGGGGCACCACGTCAGCTCCGGCCCCAAGGGCACGGAATAATTTCTCATAAACCAGAGTCCTTTTGGCAGTCTACCTTCTTGTTCTTGTTCTTTTTTTTTTTTATCTGCAAAATTTGTTTTATTAATCTCCACAAATTACAAAAATTGAAAGGACAAAGACAATTGAAAATTAAAATTACTTAATTCCCAAGTTTACAGAATACCCAAATGCTGGTCTGCGGCCAAACAAACCCCAAACATAAATTGCTGGGTGCACATCACCTTAGAGACACATCAACCTCCCCTCTCATATACAGATTTTACCCACCTGTATGTCTATGTGAGAGGGTGTGGTTGATATACCTCTAGCATTTTGGATCCTAAAATCCCCCCTGATTTTTTTGGGTAGCATGTTGGCTGATGACTGTCAGGGGTATGCCATGTGCTTTTGTTTTCATGTTTGGGCATAAAAAGAATGATCTTCATGTTTGGGCATAAAATGAATTATCTACCGGGAAGAAAAGAAGTCTAAATTATGCCAAAACATCAAATCCATTGACAAATTATGCACACTACTCTACTCGGAGCAGCGATCTTCCTGAAGATCTGGCGATTGATCAGATCCTCTTGAGATTGCGCAATGGAACCCTGCAACTAGGGCATTTAGCATTCTCCCCATGTCCAGTTTTGACCTTCCACCGTATAAGAAACGTGTATTCTTTTCTGGTTGGGTTTGGTTTTGATCTCACGACTAGAAGTATCAAGGTGGTTAAAGTTGTAAATTTCTACGGGGATGAAGCTTACCCATATGAGTACATTAATTGTGCTGAAGTTTACGACTTAGGCTCCAGTTTTTGGAGAGTTCTCCCCATGGATGATACTGTCCAAGAGGTTTCTGTCTTCAATAGTCCAACCCACGGCATGTACAATAACGATGGTGTTTTTCATTGGTATTGGGTGCGCAGGTTTCGTGGAATCGTTGAGCCTTTCGTTCACCTAGTTCTTTCGTTCGACATGAATCGGGAGTTGTTCCATGTGGCACTGATGCCGGAGAAGTTCAACGCAATCATTTCGAGTCCCCTTAACATAGTGAAGGTTTGCCACTTCTCACTGCTTAGGGACTCCCTTGCGAAGTTGCGGTAAATTTGTCTTACTTCAAGGAAGACCGCACAGTAGTTGAACTATGGGTGATGAAGGACTTCTACCACGTGGTTGAGGCTGGGGAATCCTTCTCCTCATACAGTTGGTCACATGAATTGACAGGGAACAGCCAAGTTCCAGGGGATGTGTCACAATGGGTTTCTTGAATAAAAAATGAACTTCTGCTATGGGAACTAGAGTGCGGGCAGAGATATACCCCATTCTTGTATGACATTATTTCCAAAGAGACTAGGGATTTGCGTGAGCTGAATTTCCCATACAAAGAGAGCCTAGTTTCAGTTGAGGGAGGATGTGGAAATGACTCCGCTCCGTATTATCAATTTACATATAAATGAAATCAGTGTTCCTTGGATTTCTTTCATTCGGCAGAGCATGGTTGCGGCTGTATTGTTCATTATTTGTGGTACTGCTAGTGAGAGGGCTCTGCATTGTTCTATAGTTGATGTTTAACAATATCTGGTATTTGGTGTCTCTAATTTTATGTATTACTTCAGTTAAGATGATGTTGAAGTTGAACATTTGCCTAAAATTATTGAACTTCACGTGGGTGTTTGATATTGAACTTCAACTTCGTGAAGTATAAGTTTGTACTCCCACGTCTCATACTGTTTGTCTACTTTTTCATTTCGAATGTCTCAAATTAATTATACATTTTGCAGATCCTAATAATAAAGTTCTATAAAAGGGTGTCTCCAACCAACATAATACTATTTTATTCATGCCCCTTTGTATAAAGGAGTGAAGGCTGAAGAGCATGTAAGCCTTGGGCCCTTTTTTGTCTGGACAAAATTGACCCTGTCGGTTTGGCCTTGGCTGGCTTGGTAGAATTGAACTTGTATTTATTTAGGCAAAAAGAGGGGATCCATGGGTCTTCCCAAAAATCGGTGTTAAACACCATCTTGCACCTATTTCCTGATTCCCAAAATTTTTTAGCTTTTATTGACATATCAGGTTCGCACTTGGTTTGAATAGCACGACGGGTTTGGCAAGGTAAGTAAAATCCCAGAATGCTCAAGGCCAAAGCTTGGCCCCTGTATAATATAGTGAGACAGTAGATGAGAGTCACTTTGAAGAATTTCAAACCTTTACTTGACCACCATAAGGTTTCTACGATTCAAGAATACTTTGAAGTATTCCGGAATTTTCATGTATGAGATCGATCACTCTAAAATTTACATCCTGAATACACGCCTTTTACCAGCATAGAATCAAAAAATTATTTTCGTACGGCAGACCAAACAAGCCGAACAAATGAAGAAAAATTGTACATAATTTACAACAAAAATTGGAGGAAACCTATCCCCCTCCCGTGTATATTGTCCAACTCAGAAAATATACCCTGGGCGCCTCCTAGAAAAAAAAAAAAAGTACAAGAAGTATTGCCCCTATCAAGACTTGTTCTGCTTCACTTTGTGGGAGATCTTGATGTAATTTAGGAGCTTGGTTAAGGCCTTACCACTGTCAATGGCTTCCCTTGCTCTATCCATGGCTAAGGATACATCTTGTGCACCATCACAGCCCAGCAAGTGATCTACCATTCCGGCATTTAAAACGATTCGATCGTACGCCGGACCTTTCTGACCACGTAGAGCTTCTAAACCTAATTCTATATTCCTCGAAACCTGGACGTAGGAAACAAATGGCATCACAGTCATAAACTGTTATGTTCTCGAGCAAGAGGAAGAAACTAAAATAGACCATAGAAGATGGAATTTAAAAACAAACCCATGCCGGACGGCAAAAAAGAGAAGCCTCTACTATTGCAGACTTAATCTCATCCAATCATATTAAGTGAATTTAAATGAGTATTTTTCCAGACAGAACAAAAAAAGGTATATGGATTCCTACGATTATTAAGGAGACCCAAAACTAGATTATAAATTTATCTCAAGGGAGCAGGAGCACCCCCACTGACAACCTGAATAATATTTCAGAAGCCCGAAAATGATATTCAAAAACAGAATACTGAACATCTAGAATGGTTGAACTTTTCCTCACTAGACTTGATTATCATGGAATGAAGGGTGTAGCTTAAAAAAATGTCAAATCTGTCACAAAATTTCACTGCAGTTCACTGTCGAACATGAAGGCAAGCATAATACAAAGAACAGGGAGTAAAACTCGAAGCAGCAACTTAACAACTGAATACGAAGCATGGGCTTTTACTACAAAGTCGACAAGGCATTGAAATGGGATAGATAGGTAAAGATAGGCGATAGCATATCTGTTGCATGTAGACCAGGCTACCAGCATTGATATCTTCTTTTGTTAGATACTAGTGCTTGCCCGTGCCTATGGCACTACGCACTCCGGTAGTGCAGTAGACACGGGCATTTTTGTAATATATTTTTGTTTTTTTATGCCAACGCCAGAAGCCGAGCAGTGGGTAAAAAGAACCGATGACATGTTTGTAATATATTTGTAAGAGTGTGAGTGTTTTTTTAAGAGAGTTGGAGAGCACATATCAGCCCTTGGATCAAATGAATCTCAGCCCTTCTTTCAGCTTGTGTTTATGTGGTCCCCACACCCTTGTGTTTTATTAGATAGATAAACCACTTTGCTTTGAGGTTGTAGTGGTGTTTTCCATGAACTGCGATTTTTCTATCATGAGAAATTACTTGACTGCATGACTGACTAACATCTGACTAGATTCAGACATTGAAAGTGAGTGGAAGGAGAAATATCAAATTTCAAACAGCAAAAATTTCAAATTTCCCTTGCATTGATATCATTTTCTCATAGATGGAGATGCATAGATGATGCAGTAGTAGAGGGATATCATATTGAGCAATAGGCCCCTGCATGCCCGGTCTCTTCCACATTTGCATCACATCAAAGCTAGGGTATAAGCTATGCAAACAAGAGAAGAGGTAGCCATGTAAAAAGGATCTAGAAGGCTTACCGATCTATCTGTTCTTGGAGTATCAGTGGGTTCAAAGCCATAGTCTTTGGCATTTACCTCAAGATTGAAACTCTCACGTGACACGCCTGTACCATTGAAACACGGATTTCAGATTTAGCAGGGAGCTAATATGTTTCTGTGCAATGCCTTCATGGAAATAACAACCTTAGCCACTAACATATCTGTATACCTTACATAATAGTCTTCAACTCTAAACACATGAACAGGGAAAAAGTAAAAAACAAAGGTCATTGCTAGATACACACCATCCACTTCATGAGCAGATGCCACATTCAGTGAGCGGAACCCTGAACAGTAGTTCACAGGAAACCCTTTTGTTGAGGTTAATGACCGCAATCTTGTCGTCATCGAAAGTGCCCCTTCCTCACCCTAGATGAACAACATCAGATTAATCTTCTATTTTCAGGGAAAGAAATTATTTTTTAGTGTCCCAATGGATGCACTACTGTTGAGGCCAATTATATTTCAAAGAGCGCAAGATAAGCTTCTTTCATGACTAGAATAATGTCTTCCTGGTATAGAAGGAATGTATTATCATTACTGGAAACTTATTAGATCAAAAGATATAAAAGGTTGAGTACCTTCACCACCAAACCAGATTGAACACCTCTTCTTCTCATAAGCATTAAAAGCGGTTCCTCATAACCTTCATGATAAAATCCAGCAACAATTGCTTCCCTCCCCCGTGACTAGTGAAAAGACAACACGCAAGATTGTGAGTTAAGTTGGCGGAACAATAATGAAAATTTACACAGGGATGGCTAATATCATGGCCAAGTAGTTTCTTTTCTCTGTAATGCCCTGGTGAGAAGAGCGCAGATGGCTGTATTGCATTAGCTATAGAAGTGATAGAACTTTGAGAATAGGGTTTAAAGTCTACAACAAACAAAGAACATGCACTGATCTTTCTAGCTTCTATATTTGTTAGTTGTTAAAGATTGAGATCTACACTCGATGTGCATCGCATATCAAGTTCTTGAAATCATATCAGAGATGACTGGATCACCCAGATAATACATTCAAGAGAAGTCCAATTGAAAACAATGTCGCTTACTCTCACAAATTGCTGAACCTTCTCAGATGTTGCTACTGGAGGACGCTTCTTTATATGTTCCCGCAACCCAATTAAAGAGTACCTTGCAAACCAATTTAGTAATGTTAGGCTTTGTTTCTAGCCCTAAGCAAATACAAAGATAGCTTACACAACCATATATCTCAGCCTTGAAGCATATTCGACTTTCTTTAAACTTTCATTGTTTATCTTCTTTTGCGAGCATTCCATTGATTTTCTTTTTGTTCTTCTCTTTAGTTACACCTCGGGGAGACGGTTTGAAGAAACAATCAGATATTGGACTATTAACTTCACGAAATGCAGCAGTATTTTACAACGTAATTTTTTTACAGGACAAGTAGATGGAAAGTGCGGCCAAAGTCATAACTCATGCATAGCTAAGTTGAAGATATGTATTGGCGCCTTCAACCAATTGCATAGAAGCATTAACCAGAACACACAACATTGTAGAAAACTAAGGAAGTCTGCCAATAGAACTAGAGGAACATAATCGTTACATAATATAAGATGCACAAAAGCATCTTTTTCAAAGCACGAAATTCGTGGCAAAGGAAAAAGAGTTAATTATATGACTCTCATGATACCTCAAAATTTGACGGGTAAAGAAGTCAAATATCAACTCAAACCATTTACAGAGGCCCAGGCAAAGTTTCAGGAGATGCACATCTGCCAATATGGTGCTGCAATGTTATCCTCAAGCATAGAACCTATACGTCATTGTTTTGGCAAACAATTATTGACCTCAAATTTGCATATCATAGCCTAGGAGGGGCTATTAGGGTATCTAGTACATAAGTTAAATGCGAAAGTTTAATCCTCCAGGTACGTTGAGCAATAATTTATCATGAAATTAACTAATTCTCTCTAGAAGGAACATTGAACTTCAACAATGAGTCAATGACAATAAAGGAACTGAAAGAAGTAAATGCCTAAGCCGTAAATTCTTAATACAAGAAACCAAAAGAAAGTTGGAAGAGAAAAAAAAAATGGTTATATTTACATACATTGATGGGACAGCTTCACGTTGGCTCATGTAAGCAAATCCGACTTCCTCGTCCTGGAGTGGAACAGTTAAGAAAAGTTAGATACTACTGGAATTTATTCAAGACGCGGCAAAATCATCAGAATGGCACAGCAAGAAAGAATGTAGGAAACCAAAGACCTCAAGAAGTTTTTTGGCTTGCAATGGGGATAGCTGTGTATTTGCTCCCATGAACTTCAGCATTTGTTCTTCAGTTATGCCCCCCTGAAAACATAAGACCATCTCAGTTCACATAAAACGCAAAATATGACTTCTTTTTCTTTAGTTTCCTCTTCATGTTGGTGATGTTTCTATTTCCTTCAAAAAGTTCCATGAAACAGAGAAAAGAGAGAAAAGAAAATAACAGTACTCAAACAAATAACGATGCAAATTTTGCATACAAGAAAACTTCTCTCTTCGAAGTAATAATCACCATTGTATAAAGATAGTTCGGACGATGCTCTCATACATAGTAAGACATTAAGGACATGAAGAACCAAAGAGTAACAAAAATGCCACTTTTGTTCTTTTTCGTTTGAGAGAGAATGAAACAGGCCACAGTGGCAAGGTAAGCTAACTGATGACCTTTGGTGGCATCCATTCCACCCCATGAAGCAAGCAGGATTCACCATAACAGGACCTAACTGCAGCAACAAATAGTGTGCTCCTGAAGTACCGAGTGTTTCCATCGTAAGGCTCACCATAGTGAGTCAAAGATCTGACATCAGCAATTGGCCGGAGACCTAATATTCAATAAATAATAAGACTAAGAGACGGGAATTGATGCGAAAAACTTTCTATTATCTAAAAACCACCAGACTAACAGATAATAAACATTACCGAGTTCATCATCAAATGCAAGGCAATATGCTTTCAACTCACGATCTGTTTCTCTATTCATGCGTTGGCCTATTAAAAAAGCTGAAAGCAGTGACTCACTTGCTGAGGTCTCGTTTTCTAATTTCAATGGAAGAACGTCTTTTAGAACACCTTGAACCTCTTCATATCCTAGGTGACCCCCTGCTAAGACTTCCCTAAGGGCACCAACCAATCTCATATCGTTTGTGCAATTACCAACATAGAGGGGGCCTATCGAATTACCAACTCCCATAATAGAGCCTTCAGGATCAGCTATGAAGATTATGTCTGGGGAAAGCACTCGAACCAAATGTGGCCAATATGTATTCATTGCACGTGTTTCCCCCTCACTCCATTGAGTTTCTTCAGGAAACGCATTTGCACGAATGGTCATTGCAGCAAAAAAAGCCCCAAGTTGTGCCTTTGAAACCTGCTCTTCATCTTTAAGTTCTCCCTTAGCTGTGTATATAGAGTTAGAGAAACATTAGCATTCCAAAAATGTTAGCTGAGTCAAGATTGAGGGACATTTCTTACACATAAACAAGATTCCAGTTAGAATCAACAAAAAAACGTACGAGAAATAAGTGTGTGGGTTGGGGTTGGTTCAAATTGCTTCTTGACAAAATTCGGCTAAGTTATTTCAGCTCCAGCATACCCCAAATATTACTTTTTCCCTTTTTGATTTTGTTCCTCTTACAAAATCCTAAACGTGAGCCTCAAACTCGCTACACAAATACATGGTCGAGTCTCAATACTGCTATGAATTGAAGCTCTTTTTCTTTTCATTCTTTAGTTCTACTCCATTAATTTGTAAAAAACCAAAAAAAAAATACAAAAAATAAAAGGAAGAAAGGGTAGTCGTTGCATGGGAGTTGCGCTTTGGCCTGTGAGGCTCATTTTCGACATTCCGTAACTAGCTAAACATTGAACAAACAAAGGTTGGGCTTGACTTTAGTCCAATGTACAGATTTACACACGTTTGTTTGTTTGAGCGGACAATGCATGTGCAACCCTAATACCCTCTTTATAACCCTATTTAAAGGCGCGGTAAAACCCTAGCCCTAACTTTATTCGATTGAGAGAGATGAGGGACGTTCTAACAATGAGGAACAGAGACATATAGTGGAGCAATTGAAAGCTCTGGTGGCGGAGGGGCAAGAAGTTCTGGAGCAGCAGACGAAAGCCTTCAACAATTAGAAAAGTTGAGGGCAAAAGAAAGAAAAAGGAGGCGGGCGACGAGAGAAAGAGGAAGAACATAGAAGCAAAGGCAAAATGGAGGGCAAATAAGAAAAATCTAAAAGAAACCACTTCCAATATCTTTGTATCGTGTTGACGCGTCGACATCCAGTCAAGCCCCTTCCATTGCTGGCCATTCATGTTCTTCTTAGGCCGGTTTCACCATCCCTACTGAACTTGATATCCATAATGCTATTCTGATGGGTGGGCTTGAGTCTATGGTGGCGACATACATGAAGATTGTGGACAAAATGAAAGCCAAGATAAAGTTCATCGAAGATCAACTCATAGTCAAGGACTCAAGGACCATACCATCACAAGCCAACTCGAAATTCAAACTGAACTTAATTCTCTAGGTTTGCGGTATGGTCCTTGAGTCCTTGACTATGAGTTGATCTTCGATGAACTTCATCTTGGCTCATCGAAGATCAACTCCTTGTCAACTCGAAATTCAAACTGAACTTGATTCTCTAGGTTTGCGATGGTATGGTCCTTGAGTCTTGACTATGAGTTGATCTTCAATGAACTTCATCTTGGCTTTTATTTTGTCCACAACCTTCACGTACGTTGCCACCATAGACTTAAGCCCACTCATCGCAATAGCATTATGGATATCAAGTCTAGTAGGGATGGTGAAACCGGCCTAAGAAAACGACGAAGGGCCAGCAATGGAAGGGGCTTGACCGATGTTGACGTGTCAGCACAATACAAAGATACGGAAGCGGCCTCTTTTAGATTCTTCTTATTTGCACCCCATTTTGCCTTTGCTTCTATGTTCTTTCTTTCTCTCGTCGTCCGCCTCCTTTTTCTTTCTTTCGTCCTCAACTTCTAATCGTTGAAGGCTTTCGTCTGCTGCTCCAGAGCTTCAACTGCTCCACTATCCGTCTTTGTTCCCCATCCTTAGAACGTCTCTTCTCTCTCTCTCTCTCAATCGAATAAAGTTAGGGCTAGGGCTTTGCCGCGGATTTAAATAGGGTTATATTGTCCACTAAATCTAAATGGCAAATATTTACGATCAAAAATGAAAAAAAACTATGAAATTTGAAATCGTCTAATCTTTACTTTTTTCAATTTCGACAAATATTTTAGTACTCCTCTTTTATTCTTCTCAGCAACCGGTGATTAATTCAAATCTTTTTACGGGAAGCCAAACAAAAAGATTAATAAATTTCAATAATACCGACATTCTTTAGTAAGAATTAAAGTCAAACTCACCAGTGAAGTGTGTTGATGCAAATTGAGGAAACAATAGACCAATAAAAACCATAAAACTCGATTAACCTGATCTTAAAATGGTGTCCAAGACCTTGAAAGCCTGTTCTTCAGTGAGCGGTCTGGTTTGCGTGGGCCCGGTGCAGACCTTAGCTTGAGCTTCCAACACCGTCTGATTCGGTTTCCGGTACTTCGGATTCCGATAAGACGACGAAACGGTAGGGTTTCGGATATCGGTTTCTGAAAGCCCTAGTTCATCGATCGTAGCCGAATCAGTCACGGATTTTACGGTCAACCGACATTTCCGTCGGATCCCAGTAAGGGTGAGTTTTGAGGAGAACTGAATAGAGGTTTGCAGCTTTGGTTGGGTATAGGGGTTGGCTGTGGGGATGGAAATTTTTGTGTCTAGATTGAGCGGAGCTTTCATGGCAGTCTATCTCTCTCTCTCTCTCGGGATTTGTTCTTCGCCTGCGTAAGAAAATGAAACGGAGATAAAAATAAGCGCGCAGAATATGCCGTGAGTGAACGGTTATGTGTTCGGACAATTGCGTCAGCGTATTGACATTTTAGGCCATCAATTTTAAGGTGGATCTTCTTTTTTTTTTCAAGTGGCAATAAAAAAGAAAATTAATTTTTTTTACAGATGCGCCCTATTTTTTAAGTAAAATTACTAATAATTTCCTATACAAAGTGAAGTGTTGCGTACAAAAGTGAAGCGCCAAAATCAAAACCCCAATAAAAATATCTTACATTTGTGTTGGAAAATTAGAATCGACATTTACTTGACCGGAGTGTGACATTGATTTTTGCAAATTATAGTAGTAATTTTTGAAGTTGTACTCTTTCTTTTGAACTTATTTTGTAGTTGTACTTTCTTTTTAAAAAACAGTCAAGCATCGCATATTATTTCAAAGGCCCAACGGCACTTTACAATTGAACCCAACCAAAGATACAGAGATAAAAATCATGTGCATCCCAGCTAACAAATATACACAAATTACATCAAATGACTACCTAATTACTTCCATTAAGACACAGCACACACTACACAAGCAGAACCGACACTTTGTATCAGCCAATATAGCTAGTCAACGATAAAGAAAAAGGCACCTAAGAGGTCACAGATTTTTGTAGTTGTACTTGAGTGGGTGAATTTGAGGTCAAATAAGAGTATTGTAAAGAGAATGTTGATATTTTTGTTGACAAATACGTTTGAAATTGAGTATCATAGAGTATGATGCAATATTTTAGAGCTTTGTGTACCAAAAATGACTCTGCCTTGAATATTTTCGCCATCTTTCATTCTATAGAATTTGGTCATGTGTGTGTATATATATATATTCATGTACCTTGCTTCATATATACTTCAAGCGATAAACTCGAAACTTAAAAACACATCTCATTGCTCAAAGCATGAGGAACAAGAACGGATGAGGAAGTGCAAAAACTAAAGAAGACGCGCCAAACTGCATTTGGGTTGGATTCGATTGTTGGTTTTCATTTTGATCATGCTTAAAAGAGTGGATTTGTAAGTAATTCATTTTCTTTTGATGCATTTTTATTGATGTTACTTGAACCATGCCAATTTTCATAGAAAGAGAGCGTATTTGGTCATGAGATGGTTCATCCAAGACTTCACTGTCCTTGTGTGCCAGATTTGCTATAGCCTGTTAAGTATTAGTACTAGAATAGAACATGATGATGTTAAGTTGCTTTGAGGATTGGCTAATTTTGATGTATGCCATTTGGTTTAGGATATTGAATTATTGATATATAGTTCAACCAAGGAAAGATTAAACTCCTTGCTGCCCTTCTACATTGCTCAATAGTTACATCCCTATGTCACTAACTCAAATAGCAAATACTGTTTTGAAGTATGTCTACAATGGTGAGGCTTAAGCGTGACTGATAATGAAATTTGTCAACCAAAATCACAATTCATAATGGGCGTGGGTATATCCATGGGCAATGGGCCTAAACGTGACCACTGCTCTAGTGTTTTCCATTAACCACCATATCTAATGACAATAATGAGCCTCAATATCGACCCCAATAACCTGAACAACAGCCATTGTTCAGTTGATAGATTAAAAATTCAAAATAAGACGAAGTGTTTACCGATTTGGAAAGTTTAAAGAATAGATTAAGGATGAAATAGAAAGCAGTTGAATAATTTAGGTGATAACAGTGGAATTTAACCTAGTACAAGTATGACGAATTACCTCCCCGAAATGCTGAAGGCACCGACCAAAGGTGCATCGACTGTCACGCCATTAGATAAGAAGAGAGAATTAAATAACGTCATCCCTTATCATTAAAAAAAGAAAGAAGAAGTCTCAAAACTATGGCTAGTACAGATGGCCATTTCGGCCGATCCGACCCTACACATTCTGATCCCTACCTCAAATGGATAGGGGATTTGGGGATTTTTTGGAGAATCAGGTAGGATTTGGGATGGATGTTTTTTCTTTAGAAGATAACTCTGTTTCTTACTATCCAATTTCAATTGACAATAATTATCACAGTACACAATTTAAGTAGATGGCCAAAATGCCCCTCGCAATTGCTCATGTGATGGAAACATGTGGCTTTTCTGTCCAAAAAAAAAACGGAAGGCAACAAATGGTTGACATTGAAACCAATTAGAAAATGCAAGTATATGTTTGTCCAAATTGAAATGTGAAGACCAAAGTAAATTTTCGCTTAAACTCGAAAGGATATAGAAGAAATTTAGGAATCGATTGAGCTCAACTATAAGCAATTATTGATTCGAAACCCATGCGTTTTGCAAAGATAGTGTTTTTTTAAAAATAAATTCAAGTTCCTAGCCATATTATGAGCATGAAAAAAAGTACTAAATTGGAGCCTGACATCCTGTTCATACATACTCCTTCCGTCTCTAAACAAGTGTCCGGCGCGCAAACCTAGGCCTTCAAAAAAATGCATTTGTTTTGTTAAAAAAATTAAATTTTTTTCACAAATCAATAGATAGCAACGTGTTCTATTAGATTGTGAAAAAAAATTAAATTTCTTAATTAAAAACATGCATCTTTTGTAAGGCCTAGTTTTGCGCGCCGGACATTTATTTAGGGACGGAGGAAGTAACATATATGTAACTCACAGTTGGCGATAAATGTTTTTCATTAACCACCATATTTAACGATAACGATGAGCCTCAATATCGACCCCAATAACCTGAACAATAGTTATAGTTCAGTAGTAGATATATAAATTATATTTAAAGTCCAAAAATAGACTCTCCATTTGGAAAGTCAGACTCTAGGTTTTAACTTTTAATCGATTAGGGATGGAATAGAAAGCAATTGAATAATCGAGGAGACAAAGTGCAATTTAACCAGTTACTATAAGTACGACCACTCCCCCCAAATCGAAAACCCGATAACAAAAGTGTAGAGTAGAATTTGAAAAAATGGCGGGACCTCTCGCAAGAGAGAGAAATGTTAAAAGTAGGAAGAATCTAGGTAGAATCTAGGGAATATTTTTTGAAAAATTCTTTTTAAGTTGTAAAGAGAACAAAGCACAAAAGTGTAGAGTAGAATTTGAAAAAATGGCGGGACCTCTCGCACTCGCACTAGTACTGAACGAACACACGGAGAAGACGACGATATCCGCCATTGGAGACCAGTGGGAGGTCCAGTACGCTCGCTTCTTCAACTATCCTCACCCTCCTCTCTCATCTACTCATCCCTCTCTCACTCCTATCCGCGCCTCCGCTCGAAACCGCGTCAAAGGCAACTGGATCTCTTCGTCCTCGTCTTCCACCGCTTCTCTCGCTCTCGCCACCGATCACACCGGATCCGGATTCATTATTACCGTCACTCTCCTCGGTAAAATCTACGTGAGTTACCCTAACGACCGGTCCATTTGGATGTTTTTCTGACTTTGTAGTTGTTTTGATCGAGTCCGTACAATGTGACTAGCGTACGCTTTCCGGACCGAAACACAACACACTATATGCGAGTATCAAAACAGTAAAGAAATCAACACAAAAAATATACGCGGTTCCCCAAAACCGGGTTGTCCACGAGTGCGGGAGAGCTGCTGCTGTTCACTCCACTGGATCATCGGTGATGGGCCAGATGCTCTCGCTCCGCTTCGCTCCGGCATCTTGGCTCTCTAGAACTTCTTAGTATCTCTTCATATTAACATATGAACTTTTAACAGTTGTATAGTTGTTTTGATCTAGTCCGACACATAAGGCTCCCGCTCTCAATCCTTATACTGTGCTCGTGCTTTCAATTCTCGCACTTGCAAATTTTAGTAGGTCGATAAGCAAAGTCGCCTACACATGTTTTAGTAGGTTGAAAAGCGAATTTTAGTAGGTTGATAAGCATTGCGCTCGCGCTCTCAATCCTTGCTCTTGTGTCTTAATGTGTTTCGAAGACGCCTTCAAGCTCATGCTTACGCTCGTGCTCCCGCACCGCTCACACACGCGAATTATGTGACTTAGACTAGCCGAGCAGAACTTGTGTTCGAGTTCGGCTCACTTAAGCTTGAGCTCGAATCCAATATTCCACCTCGATTAATTTTTGAGAGCTTGAGCTCGTTTTTAGTAAACGAGCCGTGCAACGGCTAATTCAAGCTCGGCTCATCCACAAAACGAGCCAAAATTTTTATTCAAGCTCGTCCTGTTTACTAAACGAACCAAGCGGAGTCCTTACCGAGCCAAGCCTTGAGCTGCTCGCAAATAGCTCGGTTTGTTTGTAGCCCTAATCCTTTGTACCTTTTCCACTAGAGTGAAAAAATTCCAGCGAAAGTTATGTAGACACGTTGGATGAACCATGTAAATATAGTGTCCTTGTGTGTTTGTGCTTTTGATCGCTATATCTTCTGCATTCGGATCTGCTAGATCCCATGCTTTGGTTAAATATGTTCCTAAAATGTTTATCAGCTTGTTGTTTCATTTGGTCACCTGCTCTAGATTGTCCCAAGTAATGCATTTGACTTTTTACGGAGTTGGAATTGTTCAACCATCTACTTTAGGCTATATATGTTTGTCTGTGCATACATGGTCAAATTTTCTGCCAACTAAGTTCAGGTTCTATACTTTGACACATTTATCAATAGATTTCTTGTTCCTGGATGTTCTATAATGCTCAATTACTGGCTTGATTAGTTATTTGACCAAGTAGCCACACTGAGGTAGGCGTAAGACAGTTCTGTTTTTCTTCTACTTCATGTTTTTCGTGAACAGTGGTGCTTCATTTATTAGTTTCCTGCAGATTTCATAGAAGATTGCAAGGTCGTCAATATAATTTGTGGTGAACAAAAACAGTTTTTGTTAGCTTTACAAATTTTGACATTGTCACAATACTTGCCGTAAATGGTTCCGCATTTGGTTTGGATGTCTTAAAGTAGGTGGTATTGCGTATGTTCTAATTGATTTTGTACTTCCAGTAGTCTAGATAAATTGAAAATTCTTAAGATGGCTTATTCTGTTTTGCTTCCATTTTGTCTAAGGGCAGGAAGAGGATATGATTTCTCAGAAATGAGGATATTTTTATGGTCGTATGTTTTGATATGTTGCAGGAGGAGCACTACATTTCGAAGCTGCATTTCTCCTGGCCTCGTGTGTCATGTGTAGCAGGATTTCCTACCAGGGGTACCAGAGTTGTTTTCGTTAGCTATAGAGATAGTCTAGGCCAGGCAAGCTGCTAAGTACTCTTACATTCAATACTTTTATCTTATAGATGGGGAAATTTTCCTATCTTTTGTTGTTTTATCTTAAATTGGTTGAATGAAACTGCAAAAACCCGTACAATTTTCTCTATGGTCTGTCTGCATCATTTAAAAGCGTGGGCACAGCATGAATCTGCACCATTTACCAAGCTCTAAGCAAGTCTGCATCGGTTTAGGTACTGGAATTAAATACTCAAATTGCTGTTTCTGAGCTTTTACCCTCCATAAAACTTGATGTGGTCTGTGTTCCTAGTATGTGTTTTTCCTCAGTCTAGTGGTTTGTGTTTCTGTTGGATGCCAAATTGCAATGGTGAGAGAAGGGTCAAAACTTCATCAAGACCAGATATCCAATACAGTTAAAAACTAGGAGAGATATTGGCATGTCATCAACTGTTAGTACTGATGTGCTAACTACTCCAGTTATCGCCATTATCTGCAAACTGCAGTGAAGTGTTCCAACGATTTCCAATTTCTGTTATATATTTTTCATTACAGAAAGGCCTACTGTCTGCTTACATTGTTCTTCTTTGTTTCCAGATTCAGAAGTTTGCATTGCGGTTTTCAACAAGCTGTGAAACAGAAACATTCATCAATGCTTTGATGGTGAATCAACAGACTGTGCCATTGTTTACTGTTGTGAAACTTGTCATGCTCATGCCAATGGTGATTGTTGGAAGGCTTCCTTAATTAGCTAACCCATTTTGTTCTAATGCTGTGATTTTTTCTTTCTTTTCTTCAGGAGATCATGGGTGGCAGCAGGGACTCCAGGCTCCCATGTAGTAGCAACTATGTATCTGGAATTTCATCGCAATCCGAGTTTGTTCCTTCTGATGAATCCCCATACAGGTGTGATGAAGATTTAGTTACTATTACTTCACCGCGTACTTTCCTCTGCAGCAGATACATCATACATGCTACCTAAATTTATTATGATTGTCACTGTAGTAATAAATATTATAGCACAGAGAAGCTTTGACTGATATATATAGCATTCGCAGGCCTAAGCAAGACTGGGATTCTGTGGATGCATATACTGATCAGATGCAATCTGGTTTGGACAATGAAGTTGCTCAAAGCACAAATTCGCAGGATACTGAACTCAATCGTGACGTTGAGTGCATTTCTGGAACATCTGCATTGCCTCCGAGCTTCACATCACAGGTGATGAGCTGTTCCTCTGATGCGGACCAATCACGTGGCAAGTTTTTATCTGAAATTTCATCGCAACCCGATTGTGTTCCTTCCGATGAATCCCCATACAGGTGCATGAAGATTTAATCACCATTACTTCACTTAATTATATCCTTTGTAGAATTGATATGCTGTGTTATGTATGCCGATGATGAAAGCATTGACTGAGATCTATAGCATTCACAGACCTAAGCTAGCCTGGATCTCTGGGGGCACTTTTACTGATCAGATGCAATCAAGTTCGAACAATGAAGTTGCTCAAAACTCATGCTCCCATGATACTATACTAAAACAAGATACTGATAGCATTTTTGGATCATTGCCTCCTAGCTTCACGTCATTGGTGATGAGCTGTCTCCCTGTCGCGGAACAAGGTATCTTGAGTCTGGAACCTTAAGTTCTGACACTGTAAGGTCTTTCCAGTTCTGACTAAGTTAAATAAACATTTCCTTGATTTATTAAATTTTCATAGATGGAGCACGGGAACCTGTTTCTGGGGATATTGATCTGAGAAATCAAATCGCGGTATTGCATTGTTTTACATTGCTAATGAACTTTCTTTTTAGGAATTCTATAAGATGTCATATGATGGCTTGATTTTTGGTTTCTTCTTCTGCAGAGATGCTTGGAAGATTCTTCCTTCCAAGGTATGTGTTTTTATAAATTATCTTAGTCCTCTATGGTAAATTTGTTCCAGCTATTTCTTTAGGTAAAGAGAGTCAGCTGGCTTGATAGTGAATGTTTGATTTGCCATTTCATCAGACCATTCGATTAGTAAAACAATTACTGTTGGATGATGTGTTTGTCATTTCTGCATACACGGGCAACCACATACACTTTGTTGTGAGCGTGCCTCGGCCCTTACCCGACTTTATAGCTTCTCCTTGTTATCACATCAGGGTATCTTTTGATCATATTATGTGTGTGAGCTTCTTGTGTACATGGGGCTCTGCGATGAGAGTTTAGGGGACACAAACCACGCATAGTATTATCCACCTTCGTAGGGAGAAGCCTAAGAGATTTCTCATTGAATCTTCGCCCATAGACGTAGAAGTTGACGTTAATTAGCTTAACCGCACGTGTTACCAAGAGCTTAAAGCTGCTACTAACAACAGCATCCTGGTTGCATTAATAAAATTTTGGAATAACTGAACAAATCACTGATGTTATTGTTTATTAGTATGTGCTAAGTTAGCAAACCTGTTTTGTTTTTGTTGACAGAAATGCTAGTCAAAGTTGAGAAAGTTATCGGTGAAATTGGAGGCATGCTGCCGTGACCATACGTTACTTTCACCCTGTCAGCTGCCACATCTAACTAACTCAGATATGTTTTGAACTGTAAATGGTTTGTTGTTAAGGTAGTCGTCGATACGTATATGACCACAACACATGATCAGGGAGGGGCTTGCTTGATTCAGAAGTACCTACTTGTTTTCATCACAACTCAATACGAACATGTTCGTTTTCCCTTGTTTGATTCCGAGATTAATTCGATCGGCGATTAGAGTCTTTGACAACTCTTGGTTGGATTCTCCTTCCCTCCCCTGTCTTGATGTATCCTTTGTCAAGACTTTCTCAGTAAATTTGTTGCCGTTTCAAAAAAAAAAAAAATTTATGTGGCTCCACATGTCTCTAAGATGTCTAGCATTTGTGTGTGAATTATGAAGATGAGACTTTTTTTTTGATCCGATGAAGATGAGACTTGAATCTTGATTATGGTGTGACAATTTGCCCGTTTAGCATACAATACAATGGTATAACGGGAACACCAAATTATAGGCAAAAATACCAACTTCACGGGCATTTTTTGAAACTTCATGAATCGACAAAATATCATATAAATACGAGAAATTGGGTTATATATTTTGTAGTAAGAAATATTAATGTACATAAATTATCTATAGATGTAATCTTTTGGTCACGATCAGCTTTAATTAATTAGTGAGTAGTATATTACGGAGTATTATAGATTGATAAGAAAATAGATATTAATAGGGGTGTCAACACTATTTATCAACTCAAATCTTGAACGTAACTTGTAGGAGACCAATGTGCAGGAAAGTGGAGTATAAAATAGGATGAAAAATATTCCAATTGTGGTTTGTTCAAGGATTTGTATTTTCTTTGTTTACGGTTGCACTTTTTGGTCTGGATTTTTTTTGTGAAATTACAGCCATACTCTTTCATTTGTATAAGGCTCTGTTTGGAGGTTGGGGAAAGAGAGAGAAGCAAGAGAAAATAATTGAGAAGGAAAGCGTGAGAAAAATACAAAGAAAATTTTATTGTGCTTAGTTCTCTATTTTGCTACTTTATCCTCTTTTTTTATAACCAAACTTTTTTTGTCTGCTTTTTATGCGAAATTACAAAATTAACTTTTCATTTGTATATCCTCAAACTTGAAAAGGCAACATTATAAATTCATATCACAAGAATACAAAAAAACAAATGTAAATATCACTACCCAAAAGTGCAAATGCGTTTAATGAATTTAACCCCGGAGTTGGCTTATTGGTCAACACTTGAGATTTATGATTTGTTCATTCTTTTCGAAATCTCTTAAGTAGTTAGGTGGTATCAACTCCTTCTTTTTCTTATTTCTTTTTTCATTCGTTAATTTTAATTTACTTTATCTTTCAGGACTTATGCGAATTGAACTCTGCTCATGTCCATATAAGTATAAGGGAGGCACGAATTGCACCATATTCCAATCCACTTGTGTATCAACTCCTTTACGGTCAGTGATACTTAATTGGAATTCTCGCAATCGGGTGGTGAGATTTATCTTACGGAATTGTTTTTCAAAATTAATGGAGATGAGCATAAGCCAGGGGTACACTGTGTTAGAGGGAGCATTTAACGAACTCATGAATGTAACCCGCGGCCCTCGGAATGTTTCCTCCCAATAGGAACGAAAATGAAAATCTTCATCGACTTTCCCCTCCTCCCTGTAACCAAAGCCCCCCCCCCCCCCCCACAGACTCCCTCCATTTTTCTCTCTCTAATCTCCATCTCTGAAATCCAAACAGTTTGATCCATTTGCGAAGTCAAACTACATTTCCAGATCTGACCCCTCCGATCCCATCGAGTCACGCGAAAATTCAACCAGATCTCTTCACCCTCTCGACGACGCCCGTTCTGATCTCCGATATTTCGATCGACCGGGATCGATGGCGGGGGCGGCCTCCGCGCTCTTCCTTCTGGATATCAAGGGCCGCGTTCTGGTGTGGCGCGACTACCGCGGCGACGTCTCCTCCGTCCAGGCCGAGAAATTCTTCACCAAGCTCATCGAGAAAGAGGTTTAATTGTTACTACTACATTTTTAACGGCTCAAGTTCCGGTTTATTTCCATGCTTTGGTGATGTTTTATGTTTTTGTATCAGTTGATTTCCGGCTAGGAGTTGTGAACTTGTAAATGCTTGATTGAATTTGGCACGTCTGATTATATTGGAAATGAACGCATTCTATTCAGATCTTCAGATTCACAAGACTGCACTTTGGTTTTACGTAATCCACGCAGCTTGTGTTATGTGGAATCTGAATTTGAATGATTAATGATCTTTGTTGGTGCTAGGAAATTGGGGAACCCTAGCTTAGGATCTAGGAGGGGTATGAATCAGATAGAAAATCAACACGATACCAAATGAGGCCGGACTAGGAACGACACAAAACAAGTTAGGCATGGAAATAAATAAACCGAACCAATGCAACAACACACATTTAACGTCTCTCTCGAGCCTTGTACTCCTCTCTGGAGTCTACTCCTTTATGACAGCATCACAGAATGATCGGAGTTGACTGTGATAGCACTGTAGTGGCTGACGACCTGAGGCAAGTAGACCAAGAAGAAATGGTTTGGTCCTGTTCGTTTTGGCCCCTTATCTGTGGTACTAGTTGTTGCTTCATTTGAATTCGTTTCACTACTAGTCTTGTGATTCAGTTTTGATGGTCATGGGGCGCACTTCTTAGAGTGGAAAGCTAATTTCAGCCTTGCGTAGATTTTTCATGGTACGATTATCCTCCGGCTTTGAAATCGCTGCTGATATTCCAGTTTTGACTATACTTAACAGCTAACAAGAACCATCAATAGTCTTAGTAGGAGTTGGAAGGGTTAAGGATTTACTTGGGGTGAGATATTTACATTGTTTGAGGAACCCTAATGGCCGGTGGTAGTAATGCATGGTGAGGTCTTTTCTAAGGAATGGTGGCTGCGTGGAAAGTGCTATGGGTTCAAGTTCCATTTCTTTCTCAGAACTGAGATCTTCCTCTAGAACTTCTCTTTGTTTTTTTGACGTCAGAAAGATATAAACTCAATTGTATGACCTATTTACTTATGTGATGAAGAATCACTGTATCGCCATCTTTATTCCCTTATTTTTTTTCTTGTTCTTCCAAGTGTGGGTAATCCTATGGCTTGTGGGTTTCCCTCCGTCCCATTTTCTTTGTCCTTTTTTGATATTCGTGCTAGTTTTCAATCGTTTATATCTTCCAATATGAATCTCAGAAAATATGCCATATGGATCTTGTTTGATAGTTCTCGATTAGTGCTATAGTACAATGTTCTTAAAATTATGGAAAACATTATAGATTGGGGGATATAAGCGTTTAAAGAATGACACGAAAAACGAAAAAGGACAAAGTTACAAACAGAATGGGACGGAAGGAGTATTAAATAAACAACTAGGGGTTCTTGTAGCCCATGCCCGATTAATTTCATTCTGGGCTGGAGCAATGACCCTATTTTGAAGTGGCTAATTTTGTGCAACGATTCAAAGTGGGTTGTCCAACACTAGCACTTCCACGCAATACCAAAGAGATCCTATCACTTTATATGGACTTTAGTGGCATCAATATGATAAAAGTTATCTTGATATCTTCAACATGCATGGAGCTGGAATGACTAGGTGTTGCTGTCTCTCATTGTGTGTTCCGTTCAAGTCACACCATTACTAATTTTATTATCACTTTATCTGCATCCTGATCTTCTTCTAGATTACTCTCGTCTAGAGGTTTCTCCTGGGTTCAGGCAATTTTATGGTGCCGAGACTACCTAATCCCAGGAGTCGGCATCTAAAGTAACTTGTTGAGTCAACAAAGCTTTGGTTTTTGTAGTCAGCGTATGATGCCTCCCAATGTTTGTTGGATATGTCCATGGTCGATGTGGCTATTTCACTATGCTGGAGAAGAGTGCAAGAAATACATTAGAGTTGCCTTAAGCTACAGCATAATCCCTGATAACTATTGGTATTAAAACTTAAAAAAAAAATTCTTAAGAAACTACTGGAGTAGCTTGCCAGCAAAATGGGAGTAGCCTAGATCGTGAATATGGGGTTGTGGCTCTGCAATACAAGCTCAAGCCTCGTGCTGCTAGGTGAGGCGGTGAATGCTGCACCCTACATGGTGAAAGTCTAGCTGCCGAAAGCATCACTAGCTTATGCTGTGACTGAACACTTCGAATCTGTGAAAGTAGGATACTCCAAATTCGGAGTTCCAAGAGTTTCATAAAATATTCTTGGTGGAGTATAATGACCATTACTTGAAATGTGGAGGGGAGTGGATATATAAATGGCGATCTACTGAAAGGATTCCTCTTCATACAAGGAAGAAAAGATAACATCAAGAAGCTCAGTTTAGCAATACGACACTGTTGATGTGTTGAAATCTGACCTCAGTTTTCCTGATTTACAATTTGCTCAAGTTTTCCTTCAGCTTTTTTCTTGAAAGAATTTCTGAGGATGACTATTCTGTTTTTTTCTTAATGATCTATTTGCTGATCCTGAAGCATGTTTGACAGGGTGATCAAGGGTCTCAAGATCCAGTTGCATATGATAATGGTGTCACCTACTTGTTTGTACAGCACAATAATGTCTATCTGATGACTGCATCAAGACAGAACTGCAATGCTGCTAGTCTTCTTCTTTTTCTTCATCGTGTAGTTGATGTAAGCTTTATGCTCTGAGTAACATCCTTTCTATTTTAAGCATCATTGTTGCGAACTATTTTCTATTTGTCTGTATTTAGTATCTGGCAATTATTATGTGATCAGTGGTAATCTTTTGTGATCAGTTCTCTCTTTTTATTGATAGGTCTTTAAGCATTACTTTGAAGAGTTAGAAGAGGAATCCCTGAGAGATAATTTTGTTGTTGTGGTAAGTGAATATATTAGCACTTTCTTATGAACAATGTCCTTTGCTCTGATAATGATGCTAATAAATTATCAGAAGAAGTTCTATTGATGGTTTTGCATTTGTTAGTATGAACTACTTGATGAGATGATGGACTTTGGCTACCCTCAATACACTGAAGCAAAGATTCTTAGTGAATTTATAAAGACAGACGCTTATAGGATGGAAGTTACACAGAGGCCGCCTATGGCTGTGACAAATGCTGTGTCTTGGCGCAGTGAAGGCATACGTTATAACAAGAATGAAGTAGGTGTATTTTTGTGAGAGTTTTTATCTAGTATTTAAAGCAACTTGATCATTGAATGTTTTCTCTTTTCTTGCTCAGGTGTTCTTGGATGTTGTCGAGAGTGTTAATATACTTGTGAACAGCAATGGCCAAATAATTCGGTCCGATGTTGTTGGTGCATTAAAGATGCGGACTTACTTGAGGTAGTCCAACATGCTTGTTATGTTTGTTAGATTATTCAGCAGTTAGGCTAGGATATTCTGGACTTCATACCATTTGGTCATCCTAAATTAGAACTATATGAAGAAGGGGAGAACTGAATTTGGACAACTGCAGATTGCCATAGCAAAGATGAGTTTCAGAAAATTATCTCAGTTTTACAACGCAGATTTCCATTGTGTTTTGTAATGTGCTTAGTAAATCAAGTATATCATCTATTTGCCAATACAATTGCCCTGCACCTCAAAATTTTTGCAGCTCTGTTGCATTTAGTTATGGTTGTGGGGGCTGCCAAGCGTGTTCCTTATGGGGATGTGTGTTTGAAAACCTATAAGGAAAACAAATTGAAATTCTTGGGTCTGTATTGCACACATTGGTCCATGTAATAACAATAAACCACTGAATTACATTTTTAAAATTTCAGTGTTCTAAAAGGTGCGATTAATTGCCGATTAATTGGAAATTTGGGCTGACCGATGAGATTAATGGCTAAAAGGTTGAATTAGACGGCTAGAAGATTAATCGGACTTAGGCGGCAATTAATCTCCGCTTAATTGGTCGGCGTCTAGGTGGCGATAAACGATTAATCGGTTCATGGGCGATTAATTGGCTAATGGGCGATTAGGCAGGGTAAATCTGAATTTTTAGAAAACGAAGGGGGGTAATAGTTATACTCATACTAGGTTATTTAGGGCTTCGAAATAGTGTTACTGTGTTAGGGTTCTCATTTGATCAGACTCTCATCGATCTGGGTCTGGTGATTAAGATTTCGTAATCTTGAACTATGAACATTGAACTTCTATGTCTCTATATTTGAAATGTAGAGAACTGTTAACATTGAGTATCCGATAGCCAAAGAGAACTAAGAAATTTTTTGAGAGAGAAGATATATCACATCAACTAGAAAAACTGTGATTATTAATGGTAGGGAGGTTGTAGAATATTTTTTAAAAAAAACCCGACTAATTGCTAAAAGGCGATTAATGGCCGATTAATAGGTCTCGAAGCTTGAAGGTGGTCGGCCGCCCGCCCAGCGCCTAGCGCTTTTTAGAACATTGTAAAATTTTCATCTCCACTTGGTTTGCTTCTTAGATGACTGACTATCCTTTATGGAAACTGTAACGTAATCTTGTTCTTCTTTTGCAGTGGTATGCCAGAGTGTAAGCTTGGGCTAAATGACAGAGTATTGTTGGAAGCTCAAGGCCGAACAACAAAGGGAAAAGCAATTGATTTGGATGACATCAAGTTCCATCAGTACTTACATCAAATCTCTGCTTTATTTGTACTTCAGTTGGTCATGAATTTTGTGGCAAGGTTATTGGATGTTGTGTAAACAGTAATTAATCTCCGAGCAAAAAAAAAAAAATGAAAAAGAAAATCAATCTGGCTTTAGTCCCAATATAGGTTGGAAATTTGGAATCTTCTCCATATATTCCTGTCTATCTTCAGTTGCTGATGCCGTTTTTATTTAGGTGTGTGCGTTTGGCACGATTTGAAAATGATCGGACTATAGCTTTTGTACCTCCTGATGGATCTTTCGATCTGATGACATATCGACTCAGCACGCAGGTTTCACCTCAGTGTTTGGAATTTTCTCTCTTCCCCCTCTTTTCTTTCTTTGTTTTTTGGAAGTTCTTTGTTTTTTTGAAACAAGAAGCAACCAGGACCCCTTTTTGTTTTTTTCCAGGTAAAGCCTCTGATATGGGTTGAAGCTCAAATTGAAAAGCATTCTAGAAGTCGTATGGAGATTACAGTGAAGGCACGCAGCCAGTTTAAGGAGCGTAGGTATGGATGAATGAGGTTTTATTGTTCAACTCTGTTCTCCAGCTAACTTAATTGCTTACGGTATTTGAATGCCTGATCATTTGTATTTCCATAACCAACTCCTGATTTCATTTAATGTTCCAGCACCGCTACTAATGTTGAGATTGAGTTTCCCGTTCCATCCGATGCTACCAATCCAAATGTTCGGACCTCAATGGGGTCTGCTTCATATGCACCTGAAAAAGATGCTTTAATCTGGAAAATAAAATCTTTTCCTGGTGGAAAGGTGAGATTTACATCAAATTTCTCGGCATCTGCTGTTTATTGGGACAATGTGTGCTTTGTTATGTTTCCCCGTGCATTTAGTCTTTTTATTCTTCTTACAAATTCTAATTGTTCAGGAATATATGCTTAGAGCAGAGTTTACTCTTCCCAGTATAACAGATGAAGAAGCACCTCCGGAGAGAAAAGCTCCTATACGTGTGAAGTTTGAGATACCGTATTTCACTGTGTCTGGAATACAGGTTTGTGCTCATTAACTAGTTTGGTTACTCTGTCGGGAAAAAAAAAACCCGGAGTTATTTAGTTCTCTGAACAGATTACCTTGCTAAACTATTTGGAATGGTTTGCCATAGATGATTTTTCTTGATTAGGCTAGGGGGGAAAAAGCTTGAGCATAGTTGACATGATAGGACGATGTTCTGATACTGTCGTCTTATCATCTGGTAATATAGGAAACCTCAGAAATTAATCGCTATGATAATACATACATAGTCTTGTTACGATCTTTTTCGTCAATCCATTTCCCTAGTTGCGTTCAGAGTCACTTTTTGTTCTGTTACTTTTGTTGTTTTTTTCCTTCAAACCTAGCCTATGGGAAAAGAGCTGGGTATATTGGAGCTAGCAAGTGTTGACCTAAACCCTTCAAACCTTTTTTCCTGCATGTAGGAAACCACCAATGTGTGGAGAGGTAAGTTAGGTAACTGGTTTGGCCTTTTACCCAGTTGACCAAATTGCATAATTATTCAGGGTGAACTAACCTGAATCAATAGGATTCTTTGTCTGCATTAGTTAGTTTTTCAGAGCAATGCTGTGGGAATCGTGAACAAATTGGCTTGTGTTGATTTTGCTTTTTCTAAGTAGTTGTCTGCCTTAACTACTTTTAGTCAAATAATTGTTGAATGAATATGGATAATTCCTTTATTGCATCTATAAGAGTGATGTACAATTCTGAACTATTCATGATGGTGGGATGAACTGTTGGAACCAACCATTGAAGTGTGGGATGTCAACTGATTAGCCAATTTTCGGACTCTTCTACGGGGAGAACTTCTCACATAGGGAAAAAGATGGGTTAGAAAAAATGTTCTCACTAGCCTTGACATGGTAATTTTTAAGCTCAGCTTTTGTGCTACCTCTCCAGTAGCAAGTGATTAGGAGACCAAAGAGAGAAAGTTTGAATTTTGCGGTTCAATACGTTTCGATATAGTGGAAATAATATGCGGTTTACTGACGCATATTTGAGTTTTCTGCCTCGAAAGGTTTAAAATTAACTGCGGCTATTCCAACCATTCACCCAATTGTGCCAAGGGGTTGGAATTTTCCCCCAGTTCTGGTGACTTTAAGTAAACAAAGGGATTCTGCTATTCTCTTCTAGATGTCTCTACACGCTGCAGTTATATTTCTGAGCGTTGAACCTTGATGAGATAGATTTCTTGCTGATTTAAGTAAATGTCGTGTTTTGTAGGTTCGTTATCTAAAGATTATTGAGAAGAGTGGCTACCAGGCTCTTCCATGGGTGAGGTACATAACAATGGCCGGCGAGTATGAACTAAGACTTGCTTGAAGCTGCTTCTGTCTGTTGTTTTTCCACTCTCAGCAATCGGTCAGTTCTATGCTCGAGGGTTGCAAATTTTGTGGGCAAAAGGAGATTCAAGAAAAGTCAAAATTGCTCATAATCTGGATCACTGGTTACGCAAGCAAAGTTTTGTTTTTTGATCCTTGTTTGTTGGTTTGTTTCTAGGATTGTTCTTTACAACCCAGAAAGTTTGTATAAGGCTATTTTACTTCTCTATTGTTCATTTGCACGCTAGTGGAAATTAAGATCATTTTTCATGGACCTGAAGTTTACCGGTGATATTGTTGATTCCAACACATCGATTTCGTGATTACTATTTATTCCTTACTTTCAATGTCCTCCCTCTTACCAAGCAACAATGAGTTTGTATTCAAATCGTAGATACACTTTTATTCATCCCAGTTTTGCAGGAAAATCCGTCACATGTGATTTATTCCATTACTGGTCCCTTGGATAGCCAGTAACCTCTCCAGAAAGAGTTTGAATTCCTCTTCTTTCCCAACCAAACTCACCCTAACGTACCTCGGATCACATCCAAATCGCCTCCCATTTCTTGTAAGGATCTTCTGTCCCCGGAGAAACTTCTCGCAGTCCTCTATGTCCTCCTTATTGCACTTCATCCATGCAAAAGCTGTTGTCACAAGGGGGAAAAAGTTAGATGAGTAAAATTTATTCCAAGTCTTGCCTTTGGTCATGTTCCCAGTTTCAAGTTGATGGAAAACATGAAACAATTTTGGGTTCAAAAAGGGCAAAAACAAAAAAACAAAAAGAAGAAAAAAACCAAAAAAAATAACAAAACATGGATGGTTCGTAGCCAGAGAGATGATGGGAACTAGGACTATTTGTTTTCAATGAAGGGAAGTCCTCAAAAGTTCTGGTCATTTGAGGTTGATTTTTTTACCAAAACAAGTCAAACTTGGAACAATTTTTGAAACTCAATAAGTTTTGAAATTAAGCTCGAATAGGTTCTCAGTTTATGGTGTGAAAAAAGATTCAAGCTGCTGAGATCTGCTCGATTGAAACTTGTGTGAAAATGAGTCGCAGTAACTTAGTAAAGCTTAAATATATTTATGAAGCTCGTTCAATTTCAACCCAAGCTAATTAAGTTTGATTAATACTAGTAAACATCTTGACTCGTTTGACTCGTTTATCAACTATAGTTCCGATGACGATGTAAACACAAAATTGAATTTGCAGTTTTCCAAAAGAAAATAGAAGGAAAAAAACATAATGTACATATACAATACTAGCAAAATCTATTCTAAACTTATTATGAGTGATCCTTAATTTGATCCGTTGGGAATATTACCAGAAGAGCAATGCTAGATACACAGAAAATGTATCCTGAAAAGGTAAATAAACGGTACAGAAAATATTGCCAGGAGAGTAATTTCGGGATACGTTTTTTTGTTTACTTAGAATTATTGTTACCAGGATGTGCTTGAGTACTGAATTTTCCAGTGAAGAGGCAATGCTGTTTTGGGTAGTGAGGAAGGCTGAACATTCCACTTTGGGCCACCACTTGTCTTACCTTCTCCCACCTTTCAGCCATTAGAATCTGGCCAGTTTCGAAGAAGTTATCTGGGCCAGGATTTAGGCAGCTTTCCGAAACATGGCCCAAGATTTTCGCAGCCCGGATTTGGGATTCTTTTGATACACCAATTGTGTTAATACCTACGAACTGTGTCATCTTTTTTGCCACATCTTCATCCTTGACAAGAGCCCATCTGTGGAAGGAAAAGAGAGAATATATAGAAAATTAGAGTCCGGCCCTACTTTTTAGCTAGCTTCGATTTCATTCTAGTCCTAAATATTGTTGCCCCTGTGAACTATGTGAATTGGGAGTTACTATATGTGAATTGTATATATGAACCATATATGTGAACTATGTGACCCGAGGGGTACTTTTTTTTGTCCGAAATAATGGCTTGGGACTATATCTGTTAACAACAATATGCGCCGAGACTAATTTGGGCCCAAGCCTAAATTAGCCCGAACCAATAGCCTGTCAAGGACCAATGGTTCAGCAGCACAAGAAGTTGTGCCATTGGGTCGAACCGTACGTGTTGGGCTGGATTGCCGTGCCGGCCCATCTCGCGTAAGCCCAAGCATTGGGATTCGAACGGTTGGGTCAAACCGAACAAGGTTGGGGAAGATCTGGCTCACGTCAGAACAGAATCCTTGCAAAAGCTAAAAATCAGTTTGGTTGCGTGACTGTCAAGAGGCATTCAATACTGACAGTACAATCATGCATGATGTCGCTCTAAAAGGCAGTTACGACATGTGCTTAGGGGCAGCTCCACTAGGGTTTGAGGGGGTTCTGGCGAATCCCTTGGGTTCAAAAATCCATACAACTAAAATTTTATATATTTTAGTGTATAATTTGATATTTCTTTGTTATTGTAGGCATTGAACTATCAGTCGTGCAAATCAATGTAAATGAAATTTGTGAGTAAATAGATCATATAGCTTAACAAAATAAAATAAATTAGGCTTGATAAGTCTTCAAGCAAAGTAAATATAGTTATCTTATATAATGTTTTGCATGCAAAATTTTTGTATACATTTTTGTCACCGTTGAGTTAAAATCTTGCAGCCGATGCTGAGCCTAGCTAGCACGAGCTTGCTTGGAGCCTAAGGCAAGTCACTCTATATAAATTCTAAGCCCTAAAGAGGTACACCGTTAACTATTAACCCCGAGAGGTCAGTACAATTTCTTCACATGGTGTATGTCTATGATCAGTACAATTTCTTCTTCTTTCTACCTCGATGTACCTTTTGTCGAGTTTATCAATAATATTTTTGGCCGTTTCAAAAAAAAAAAAAAAAAAAAAAACTAATACAGCCAGCCACCTTTGTTTATTTTTGTCTTTCTCCCAACAAGATCATATATAGACACATGACTGATTGGTAATAATTGAACACACCGGCCACATGGCCGTAATCTCATAAAGAATGAATAGGTCTTCGAAATGAACTTACCCAATGCGAGATCCAGCATGTCCAGTGCACTTGGAAAAAGTGAAGAGCATTGTATCATAACCAACACAAGATGTAATAGGAGTGTATTGGGGCCAATAATAGGCCAAGTCATGAACAAGCTTCCCTTGGCCTTTTTTCACAGTGGCTTCTCGCATTGTGCCATCTGGGTTGTTTGGGGAGTTGACGAACTCAATGTAGGGTCCGCCCTCATTGTAGGTCCGCGCATCACCTCTCCACTGGTAGAGGCCTGACCGTAGGAAGTTGGTCAGCTCTGGGTAGCACTGGCAGCAGCAAATTTAGGGGGGAAGAAAAGCAGGGAGAATTTAGTAGCGATCACTAGACAAGAAAGTATAAATGGCGGAAGGATTGATGAGGTTTCTATATATATATATATATATATATATAGGATCCGGTTCAAATGAGGGATTAAAGTGAGGACTAAAATGGGACTTCCCTTCGATTGAATTTCGATGATCCGAGCCGCTCAAAGTGATCAGAACGTGATTTTAAAGGTCCTCGCGAGAAATCAGCAAAAAAAATGACCGGGAAGGCCTTCATCCGAGCAGTTTTTTTCTGAACCGTTCAGAAAAAACTGCCCGGATGAAGCCCTTCCCGGTCATTTTTTTTGCTGATTTCTCGCGGGGACCCTTAAAATCACGTTCTGCACACATTGAACGGTTCGGATTTTCAAAATTTGATCGGGAAATGACAGTCCCGCATTTTAGTCCCTCACTTTAATCCCTCACTTGAACCGGACTCTATATATATATATATATATATATATATATATATATATATATATATGTATATATTGGCAGTCCAAACTACATTATGATTGTAACTTGTATCGATGAGATTTCTAAACTTGTATCGATGAGATTTCTAATTCGGTATCATTGGTTTTAAGTTGCTTAATTTTTTTTTGAAGCTCATTTACTGTAGTGAAGATGAATATGGAAAAGGATTTGGTCATGGTCAATTGTAACAATGTATAATTAATGTCAAATTGATCTTGATTCTATTGCATCAAGCCTTTAAATACAAACAATTGAAACTTGCTAAAAAGTGAATTTCGAGCCATGGCGATTTCTTGAATGCCGATGTTTGAATCGTGTCTTTAGGCACGGGTATGTACTAGTATAAACATAAATCCAAAAAATATGAGGAAGATTATGTTTTGAAATATTTCGACAAAATATCATGCGCTACGCAACCACATATAAACATTGTTGGATATAATTGCGACATCAGTAAATATTGAGCTTCAATTCTTTCAAATTCACACTGAATTCTCCAAAAATAACTTTTCCCAAAAAGATTTTCTTCTATGCATAGATCATGATCGAGTTTATACAAACTCGATTCCTTCCTATTTAGCACACACATTCGTGGGTAATAACTCGGGTTTTCGGAAGTGTCAGATAGAAGTATATACGAAGGTCATGACATGCACAAGATTCAGAACAACTAGCTAGCTAGGTCTTGGAGCTTCCGAATAATTTGAATTATCCGTGCTTCGATCTTAGGTTATAAATGAAATAATCAACACAGCGATGATTAATTCTCACCGAGTAATAAGGAACAGCAGACACCACATTCACAGGGTTGGAATCATCATCAGGAGAGCATAGAGCATACAGTGTTGCTTGAAGGAGTTGGGTTGAACCAGTCCCCACCACCACGTGATAATCGTCCACCGATGCATTTCCAACCACGCGATGCAATCGCTTGATCTCGTTCTCCAGTTCTGGCTCCAGAAATACGTTTTTCGAATCAGAAAAATAGCTCAGGAATTGGCTGCCAGAGATCACCAACGTGCATTTTTCACTCATTTTTCTCCAGTAGGGCTCGAACATAGTTGGATCACCACTGTCATCAAAATAGAGAAAAATAAAAAACCATGAATTTCTTAACTCACAGAACATAAACCACACAAGGCATTGTCGATGTTGATTTGTTTGTTCGAATTGGAATAGTCAAGAAGTTCTGATTGTTATCATTTTCCCCTTCCCTTCCCTTTTTTTTTTTTCCCCAAAAATTAAAGCAATTGCAAGAAAAAAAGTACACCTCTCTCTTTTTTTTGCAACAAAAAGATTTTATTAATCCTTATAAACGATTACAAAGATTAAATGAAACAAGGGCACACCGGCATAAGCCACTCTAGACCACTGAAAAAGAACAGCAAAGAAGGCGAGACGCCAACCAAACACCAAAAATCCAAAGAAAACCGACATGAAAACAAGCAAGCCTCAAGCCCAAAACAAAATAACAGACCCTACAACATCAAGATTGCCAAAACCTAGAAGCACCCGCAAGTCACCAAAAGGCTAGAAAAACAAAAGCACCGAAACCTAACACACCCAAAAGAACCCACAAGGAAACAAGAGCGCCAAAGAAAGGGAAACGATAACCTCCATACCACCGAAAGAGACCGAAAAGTCAAACAACAAAAGCATCGAAACCTAAACACCAATTGCAGACACGTACCCACAAGGAAAACTAGAACTCCAAAGAAAGGGAAGCGTCATCCCTTATCTTAGAAAATTCTCCCTCTTCTAACTCCACATATTTCTTCAACCCTAAACCTCTCTTTCACTTGTAGCCGGAAATTAAACCTTTTTTAAAAATATGAGAGCGTCTTCTTTTATGGTGTTTCCGAAAAAATTGGTTTATTTTTTCGTTTTCTCTCGTACGTGAAAATAACAATTTTCTAAATTACCTTGCTTAGCCAGTTTTAAACTTGTTAAGAAAAACAAACAAGTAAATAAAAAGTACGTCAACAAAATGCTCATGCTCGTTAAACCTATTTTCTGAAAACAAAATTCAATAAAATGATGTTTTGGAATTTTTTAGAAAACCGTTTTCCTCCAAAATAAGACGTTGCGAGATACGAAAATGATCGACAACCAATCATGAGTAATGTGCACTATAGAGGGATGCGAACTTACTGGTCGAGATTGATGATTTCCTGGGGCGAAATTTTCGAAATGTTCACGCTATCTGCTTGCTCTTTTCTGACCATCTCTCTCTTGAACAATTTTGTTCACCCTCCTTTAATTAAAGAGGGTGAACATTACCCTTCTCTCTCTCTCTCTCTCTCTCTCTCTCTCTCCAATTCTGCAATATCTCACTCGTATTTCTTTGGATCTATACGTACACATTTGTGGGTGTTTATATACATTACTAGAATTTTGGGTTGCTTCTAATGATTGACGGATGACATCAATTATGACAGTTTTTTGAATAGATGACATCCTCCAATTAAAAGGATGGAATTCGTACAAACAAAAATGTCTTTATACGGCAAGTTTATCGGAGCACCTTTGACCCAAAAAAATCAGGCTGCAAGTTTTGTTTGATATTTTCCTAGTATATATCTCTTTGATATTTTCCTAGTATATATCCCTATATATAAGGGTATGAAAATTCTAGAGCCCCTTAAAAAAAAGACAAAAATTTGAAGATTCGATATGCGGTCTTGCCTTCGGCGTATGCCCAAAGCTGCACAGCCTTCTGTTACTTTTGTTGCTTTTTCCCTTCAAACCTTTTTCCTGCATGTAGGAAACCAACCACCAATGTGTGGAGAGGTAATTAATCAGGTAGTGGAAATTAAGATCATCTTTACTTTAAAAATATTTTACTTTTGATTATAGCATTGTGAATATTCTTAGTACCACATGTTAGAAAAATTGTACTGTATTATGAAAAAGGACGGTAGCAAGCGCCAAACGAACCCTCCAAGCTTTCTATCTAGATTTTCCAAATTATTGATCGAATGTCTATTATGGTACTACTTTTCTTTCTAAAAACGCTTGACAGCCCTTTGAACGTGCTTGACAGAAGAGATCAGAGGAAAACGCTTGACATTCCCTTGTAGTAACAAGCTTGAGCGTTTTTCTATCACTAAGCGCGCATTACTACATTTCATCAGTACCAAGCAAAACAATTTACACTCAAATCACCAAGCATTACATTCCAAATGGTATATATTCTTGAATGGAGAAAGGCAAATGGCGGATGGTAGATGAAGGATGGTAGATATATAGGAGATGGTAGATCGATGCAAAATGATAATTGATGGTAGTTAGTGTTGGGTGGAGGCGTATATTATCAATCACTTTGGTGAATGAAACTCAAGATAAATTCACACAAAAAGACGCGCTCACAATTTTATTTCACTCAAATTGAAATACAAATAATTTCTCCCTCACAATCTCTCACTGTCTTTCTTACTCCACCCATATATCATACTATCAGAGAATACAGGCCATATATATAGGCAAATACAAAACAAATAAAAGGATAACCATACATTTATTGAAAGCTTACAAAAATCAACTATGGAGGCTGAGGAACTTCCTGCACGTTTTTGTTCTTCTTGCAATATCCTACTTTGACTTTGGCTTCTTCTTCCTTTGGCTTCATCTTGCAACTTGTCTCTTCAAGGTATAGAAATATGGAAAGGCACATTTGGGAGGTGACTTTCTTTGCTACCTTATGGTCATTGTGGCTTGCAAGGAACGACTTCATTTTCCATTACCTCAAGGTTAGCTAGCGAGGTAGGGGATCGGATAAAGACTAGGGTGGCAATGTGGATGAAAGCAAAGTTCGATATCAAGGTGTACTCAGTGGAGGATTTTAAATGTTTTCTTCATGGTATTCGTAAGCTGAAGTTTTAAATATGGGCTTGAGGTGTAACACATCCAACCTCCGGCTGGATGGTGTGTTTTATTCTTTGTGTTTATTATTTCGTGGTTGAGCAAGTTCGCTCTTCCTTCTTATCCCCTCGATGTACTCCTTTCGAGATTTATAAAATTGTTTCGTTTGCCAGGCAAAAAAAAAAAAAAAAACTTGTCTCTTCAAAACTTATCAGTAGCAAGCCACCAATTAACCTAGAATAATTATCTCATGTGGTTGGTACCCTCAAGCTTAATTTACAACGGTTAGTAGAAAATGGGATACGAAAGGAACTATTGGGAAAAATGGCTTTGCGCCAGTGTACCAACATATTTGTTGGCCAAATGTCACAATTCGTGGCCATTTTTTTTGGGAATGACTCAAGTCATTTTAGCAAAACCACTGGATCGACTTGCTCTTATGAATCATCATATTGCGCAAACAAATTGCAGGTTACATGAATCAAGCAATTAAAGTTTTTTGAATTTTTCTCAAACCAGTTACTGATTCCAATTAGTTCTTCAAAATGACAAGCAAGTGTTTAAATTTATGCCTTAATGTATTAATATACTTTAATTTCTTTTCTGAAAACTCGCATGATTTAGATAAAAATAGACACAATTAGCAAGTACATCTAGATATTGAATTCATCAGCACAGAGTTACTTCATTTTCACATTCTAAATGGCTCAATTCATATGCTGAGAATTTGCCGTGGCTCCTTCCTCTTATCTCTGATTGCAGGATGCTCCTGGCCCGTAAATGGGATGTTCAAGTAACTCATATTCTCAGGGAAGCAAACTTTGTTGTCGGTGGTTTGGCAAAGAAGACGTTGGCGTGAGATGGAACTTTGCATATGTACGTTCCCCCTTTTGTATCCCAATGCTTTCTTTATGCTGTTAGTGGGATGGCTAAATAAATAAACTTACACATTGAGATTAAGAAAAATAATCTTCTCAAAAAAAAAAAATGCAGGAACAGACCATGCACACACTTTTATTGATCCCAATTTTGCAGGAAAACCCATCACATGTGATTTATAACATTACTAGTCCCTTGGATAGCCAGTAACCTCTGCAGAAAGAGTTTGAATTCCTCTTCTTTCCCAACCAAACTCACCCTAACATACTTCAGATCGCATCCGAATCGCCTCCCATTTCTTGTAATAATCTTCTGTCCCCAGAGGAACTTCTCGCAGTCCTCTGCGTCCTCCTTATTGCACTTCATCCATGCAAAAGCTGTTGTCACAAGGGAAAAAAAGTAAAATTTCTTCCAAGTCTTGTCTTAATTTGGTCATGTTCCCAGTTTCTAGTTGATGGAAAACATGAAACATTTTTGTGTTTTTGGGTTCGAAAAGGGAAGAAAAAAAAACGCGGCCTGTTACGGTTATGAGGTTTCAAGAAACATAGAACCAAAAAATAACAAAAATGGTTGGTTCGTAGCCAGAGAGATGATGGGAACTAAAGCTTGTTTTCAATGAAGGGAAACTATATTTGTTTGTCCTCAAAAGTTCTGTTCACGATTTGAGGTCGATTTTTTTTACCAAAACAAGTCAAACTTGAACAATTTCTGAAACTCATTAAGTTTTCAAATTAAGCTCGAACAAACTACTATTAGGTTTATGGTGTCTAAAAAAAAAATTCAAGCTACTGGAGATCCGCTCGATGGAAGCTCATTTGAAAATGAGACGCATGATATAATTTAATAAAACTTGAATATATTTTGGAAGCTCGTTAAATTTCAAACCACACTAATTAAGTCTGATGAATACTAGTAAACGATCTCGACTCGTTTATCAGCTATAATTCCGATGACGATGTAAACGATAAAATTGAATTTACCAGGATGTGCTGTACTGAATTTTCCAGTGAAGAGGCAATGGTTTTTTGGGTAGTGAGGCAGGCTGAACATTCCACTTTGGGCCACCACTTGTCTTAGCTTCTCCCACCTTTCAGCCATTAGAATCTGGGGCCATTTACCGGCCGGTCCTAAAAGAAGAATCAAAACTCCAGAAGCTCCAAGCCCAACCCAAAATGCACGCATAAGGACACGGACTAAAAAATTGCCAAAAATACCCTCGGAATAAAATACAGCTTACTAACGCGAAGAAACATTCCTTCTCTCCGTCTACACCATCGCCTCTGTCTCTCTCTCGTAGCCTGTTCTCACTCTGTCTACACCATCGCCTCTGCATCTCTCTGGTAGCTTGTTCTCTATCTGACTTCTCTCTCTGACTTCTACACCATCGCCTCTGTCTCTCTCTCGTAGCTTTCAATTTCGAGATCTCGTACCTTGTTCTCTCTCTCGTAGCAGGTTTTCATTGTCGAGAAAATGAGGAAGAAAAGTAAGAAATTCATTACTCGTCTAATTTATTCATTACTCCTTTAATCTATTCACTAATGACAATGCATGCAAAGAAATTCATAACGGAACTATAAATCGTCTTAAAAATATCCGATTCGAAATTGCGAACCCTAAATCACCTTAGATATTCACGGTGAGCTTTGACAACTCAGTCTTTATTGTTTTATAGATTGTTTCAATGCTTATGATTTTCCTATGAGGATTTGCGTTGTTTTGATTTACTGTAAATAATGCTAGTGACACATGGTATTTCACTTGCTAAAAACTCTCAGACCTGTTATATGTATGTGAAAAATGTGTGGAATCAAAATGTGCCTGGCTGCGAAATTGTTCGTATGAAAAAAACATTTTGAATATATCAGTATGTCTTATTAAACAATTTCGCAGAGGTTTTGTATTGTATTTGTCATTGGTTATTTAATTTTGATGAATAAACAACGTATATTGCTGCAAAACATTTCATATGTGAAATAGAACATCTTGACAGACCTTTGTAGGATGATTGTGTTTACATGTATTCATAGCTTATATTTAATCAGTTATCTGATTTGTTTACATGTGAATCTACTGTATCTCGCTTAATTTTCACTTTGCGTAGTTTATACTTAACCTGAGCGTGTCTCTAACTTGAGGTTTAACGAAGCTATAGTAAGTATAAACTACCTTTTTATTTATTGTCTTTACTTGTTGGGGCGGCGGCATAGACCCTCTTGTTTGTTTACGTTGCATTGCGGTCCATTGTTCTCGAGGAAAGAATGAAACAAATTGGTAGAGCCTCATTGCATTATTCTAATATAATCTAATTTTCAAACATCTGAAACATCATCTTCTACAATGTACAAAGAAAATTTTTTTTTGAATATATTAGTATGTGTTGTTAAAGAATTTCGCAGAGCTTTTGTATTCTATTAGTCATTGGTTGTCTGATTTGTTTACATGTGAATCCACTGTAAGTATCTCGCTTAATTTTCACTTTGCGTAGTTTATACTTAAACTAGTGGATACCTCTAACATGAGCGTGTCTCTAACTTGAGGTGTAACGAAGCTACAGTAAGTATAAACTACCTTATTATTTATTGTCTTTAAACATGTCAGATACAATTAAACTAGTAGGATAATTGTCTAGTGTACAATTACCACTGGACATAATTGAACTGACAGATTGTTCATTATTTATGTTGCATACCTTATAATGGAAGATTGTTTGCAGGTTTAGCATTCAAGAAGAAAGCAAGCAAATCAAGAAAAACTTCTGTTGCAACACCAACACCATCAACCAGGAAAAAAAATAGTAGTCCTTATCTTAGACATTCACCATACAGAGCAAATCTACGGGCTGCGATAAAGTACATCCCAATGATTGAACTTAGAAAACCACATATTGAGCTTCTCAAGGAAACACCATTTTGGTTGCTAATAAATATATTGAAAGAAAAGGCTTTGAAACTAGAGGAATTCAGAAAAGTAGATTTTTCTGTGGAAATGATATTGAAGCAATATAGAGGAAACGGCCAATTCCTTATAGGTAAAAAATTGGTTGAGCTTCGAGTATCGGATATCCAGTTGATTTTTGGGATAAGAAGTGGAAAAGAGAAGGTTTCTGGCTTGTACTGTTCTTCTAATAAAGTGAAGTTTGCAAGAAGAAAGAATTTGCAAAGATTGGACCAGCAAGCAATTAAGAATATGATAACTGAACAACTTCTCAAAAGTAATAAGAAGACAGATGTTGAGGATGTTGCTCGACTTTTGTGTCTGTTTTTATGTGCAACTCTGTTTTTCACAACTAGTGCAACACTATCATGGGTGTATGTTAAGCACATGGATGACTGGAATAAAATGAAGAATTATGATTGGGGTACAACAATAAAGGACATGTTGATCAGATCAATAGAGAAAAATATTGCTGACCCATGGAAAGTACAAGGATGTGCCATTTTGTTGTTGGTAAGTGAAGAATATTGTTTTATTTTTTATATAGAAACAATTTTATGTTTGTATATCGAAATATAATATTGAATTTTTTGTTTTCAGTATTGGTTTTGTGAACACACAAAAATAATGCAACAAAAAACCGAGCTTGCAGTACCAAGATTTTTAAACTGGGACATTTCAAGATTGCATTTGCAAGATTATGTGATCGGAAATATGGCAGATGACCAGGTAAAAAAAGTTCTGAAACCATTAGCATAGTAGTTTGCTCTTTTTCTTGAATTATATTACTGGTCTTTTGTTTAAAAAGACAATTTCACAGACATTTTTTTCAAACGGACAAGTTAGTTTTGTGTCCAGTGCTAAGGAATGACGAATGAGAGAACTGGACAATTTCGCAGACATTTGTATTGTTCAAAGTTCCACAATTTCGCAAGGATTTTTGTTGCAGTGTTTTCTACATCAAACAAATTTGCAGGTCTTTGTGTATATCAGTATGTTCAAAGTTGAACAATATGCAATGAAAAAAACTTGTTGGCTGCTAGGTCTGCGAATTTGTTAGGTTTATATTGGTAAAATATAAATTGAGAAGTAACAAAATCAATTTGATTATACATGTTTTTTCTTAACTTCACATTTCAACAGTCCACAGGGGTCTGCGAATAATTTGATTATACATGTATAATTTGATTATACATGTTTTTTCTTAACTTCACAGTTCAACAAGTTCGACAATTTGGCAAGGATTTTGTTGCATTATGTTGAAAGTTCGCAGGTCTTTGTATATATCAAACAATTTCGCAGACATTTGTATTGTTCAAAGTTCCACAATTTCGCAGGAATTTTTGTTGCAGTGTTCACCAAGCATGAAACAATGTTTATATGTCAGATTGAATGGAAAATGTTCACAGGGATCTGCGAAGTTCACAAGGGTCTGCGAAATTGTTTATATGTCAGATTGAATGGAAAATGTTCACAGGGATCTGCGAAGTTCACAGGGGTCTGCGAAATTGTTTATATGTCAGATTGAATGGAAAATGTTCACAGGGATCTGCGAAGTTGTTTACTAGACACTTTTTGCAGACATTATTCATGTTAGGCCTTGTACATATCATATGCGAACTTGTAAGGCAGACGGTTCTGCTAGGTCTGCGAATTTGTTAGGTTTATATTGGTAAAATATAAACTGAGAAGTAACAAAATCAATTTGATTATACATGTTTTTTCTTAACTTCACAGTTCAACAATCCACAGGGGTCTGCGAATTTGTTGAGAATTCAGATTAAATTGGAATGAAAATAAACTAAAAAGAATTTTCACAAGAGTCTGCGAAAATAGTTAATACGTGGGCAATCTGATTGTACATATTTTAAAATTTTCAGTTCTAGGATTGTTTATATGTATTACTTGTCGGCTCTTCGAAATTGGCTACTTTGAGGCAATTCTATGATTGTACATATTTTTAATTTTATGAATGCTAGTGTTTGTGCAGAATAGAATCCTTTGTGTTCTGAAACCACTAGTATAGAATTCTTAGTGCTCTTTTGTTTAAACAAATCCCAGTGTTCTGAATTTGATTTTGACAATTCTTAGTGATTTGATTGTAACAATGATAACATTACTGACATAACCAGGTCAATGAAGATGAACTTACAACAACAGCAGAGGAAGATTTGATTTACAAAATTCACATTGAACAAGAAGAAGGAGAGGAAGGGGAAGTGGAAGAGGAGGAGGAACAGGAGGAGGAGGACGAGGAGGAAGAAGAAGAAGAAGAAGAAGAAGAAGAAGAAGAGGAAGAAGAAGAATATGAAATAATGAATCATCAACACGAAATAGAACAAGAAGTAATACACATTGAAGAAGAAGAAAATAAAGAAGAACTAGAAGGAGAAGAAGAACGAGATGCAACACCACTTGAACAAGTTGTTCAAGAACATAATGAGGCACATTTAGTAGAAGAAGAAGAAGAAGGAGGAGGAGGAGGACAGAAAAAGAAACAGCAAGGCAAAGAGCAAGAGGAAGAGGAAGAGAAAGAGGAAAAGGAAGAGGAAGTACAAGTAGATGGACGAGTAGAATCAATTGAAAAAGTTGTAAAAGGAGGAGATTCAGAAGAAGAACAGCAAGGCAAAGAGCAAGAGGAAGAGGAAGAGAAAGAGGAAAAGGAAGAGGAAGTACAAGTAGATGGACGAGTAGAATCAATTGAAAAAGTTGTAGAAGGAGTAGATTCAGAAGAAGAACAAGATTCAATTGAAAAAGTTGTAGAAGAAGGAGGAGATGATAGTGAAGGAGGAGATGATAGTGAAAGAGCAGGTCATGATGATACTGAAATGAATGAAATGTTCCATACTGCAGAAGCTGTTGATGAACAATTCCAATCAACAAACCAATCAGCTTCAACATTTGTTCCCGAGACGCAGTTTTCAAAACAAGCAAGAGTTGAGACTGCAGTTGAAAGGCAAACCCAAGTAAGAAACGTTTTTGATAAATTGGAAGAACAAATAGTAAAATTGCAGCATAACTGTGGAAAGCTCAAAGAGGACAACGTCATTCATGAAGCCCAAATTAGAAACCTTGAGATTCAAAACAGTCAATTGGAAAGACAAACGTTGCTGCTGAGGTTAGAGATAAATGAAGAGCAACAACGTAGGGAAAGAGTTGAATTTGAAAAAAGGAAGATGGCTAGGGAAAAAGATGCGGAAATAGCATTTCTGAAACAAAGGATAAAGGAATTGACAAATCAAGTGAAACAGCAATGGAAGCAAAAGCAATCGGAATCAACAATTTTTGATTCTATGAGTGATGCCCAATTGCATGAAATAACCCAACAAGGGCGAGCAACCATTGAGAAAAGGAGACATGCAGAAATAATGTCTCGATCGTGTCAGCAAAGCACATATATCAGACCTTTACTGGAAAAAGTTTGGAAATTCTGTGCTTAAGAACAATGTACAACAAGTTTTGATAGTGAAAGTGAAAGGCTAGTACACGAACTGACACAAAAATTTGGGGTCAAGAAGGATGAAGAAGAAAAAAAGAAAGAAATTTCGCATCAAGTGAACTCAAAGAAGAGGAAAGCAAAAATCGATGTCAACGAACGTGCTAAAGATCCTGGACAAGCTCAACCAACAAAGAAGAGAAAACTTTTGAAGACTGGTCCAGTATTCAAATATCTTTCGAAAGAGTCAAAGAAAAAGTTGACATCATTCTGGAAATCAGCTGCTGAAACGTAAATTCATTACTATAACACAAAAATGTTTTAATTTCATATAAAATGGTTTCTATATTAATTTTTCTTTATTTTTGCAGTGAAATCTTGTGGTCTGGTAATCATTATGAAACATCCATTTATGCGGATGAAGTAGGTCATATTCTCGAGCAGGAAGCCATAGCAAACAGTGTAAGTAATTTAATCTTTTTAGAAAAGCAGTGTTGTGCTTTATTCTAGTTAGTGACATAATTTTTGGAATCTTGTAGACGATAGATTCCTATGGTGAGATTTTGCTTGGAAAGTATCCAAAAACGAAATGTATGATATTGTCAACACGTTGGTTGGTAAGGCATCCTCTCTGTTTTTTCCAACCTTTGTTGTTAGATTTGTTTATTAGTAAGATATATTTTTTTGGGTAATTTATTTTCTAAGTGGTTGATGGTATTGCAAATATAGTATGTGGAAGCAAAAGCCAATGAAACAACAAGGAGGAAGATGTACGATGATGATTTGAACAACGTGTTGACATTCGATTTTGTTATTTTCCCAATACACGAAGATGACCACTGGACACTTCTTGTCCTAAAAGTTTTAGAGGGATCTTGGTGTTTCTATGATTCAATGCTAGAAAAACGAAAACAAATGTCAAACAAATGCAAGCCAGCAACACTCCTTGTAAGGAAACTACTTACTTTGTGCTCTTCTCTGAAAATATTCGAACTGCAAAATACAAAACTATGAATTCCTTTTGTTTCTATAAAACAGCAAAAGCGTGTGACCGATTATCTTAAAGAAAGGTGGCAGTGTCTACAAATTGAGTCAAAAGTACGGATAGAACAAGGTTGTCCGCAACAACCTCCAGGGTAAGCATCTGCATCATTAAATTTGTTTGATGTTAGTCAAAACAATATGAGATCTGATATTTATAAAACATACTATGCAGATCCGATTGTGGGGTAATGGTATGCAAGATAATGAAGCACTTGGTTTTAAATGAAGAAATTCAGTCCCACATATCAGATGAGGAGAGCAACAAAATGAGAGCAGAAATACTGGAGGCATTCATTACAGATGAAGATGGGTCATGGCAATCTCAGGAGGAGTTGTAGTTTTTAAAAATATTTGCTTGTTTGGGTTGAATGCTAATGTTACATTGAAATATCCGTAATTGACCACTCCTAAGTAATGAACAACAACAAGTTCGACAATTTGGCAGGGATTTTGTTGCATTATGTTGAAAGTTCGCAGGTCTTTGTATATATCAAACAATTTCGCAGACATTTGTATTGTTCAAAGTTCCACAATATCGCAGGGATTTTTATTGCAGTGTTCACCAAGCATGAAAGAATGTTTATATGTCAGATTGAATGGAAAATGTTCACAGGGATCTGCGAAGTTCACAGGGGTCTGCGAAGTTCACAGGGGTCTGCGAAATTCACAGGGGTCTGCGAAATTCACAGGGGTCTGCGAAATTATTTGTATGTCAGATTGAATGGAAAATGTTCACAGGGATCTCCGAAGTTGTTTACTTCTAAGAATCCCAAATTTCGGAGTCATATGTATTTCATAAGAATCCGCAATTGAAAACTTTCTATGGTAATTGTCCAGAACTAGACATTTTTTGCAGACATTATTCATGTTAGGCCTTGTACATATCATATGTGAACTTGTAAGGTAGACGGTTCAGTAATTCATTTAATTGGACAATTCCACAGGTCTGCGAAATTGTTGACAATTCAGATTGGCTGTGCGAAATTGTTGAGAATTCCGATTGGTTCTTGGAGATCTCTTTCAAGATCTTCCTCTTTGTTTAAATGGTCCAAAAAAGGATAAATTTTGTACTGCCACCCAGCGCATGGGTGGGTTTTATGTGAATATCAATTAGTCGAGTTGTTGTTAGTCTGCGAAATTCCCAATATGTTCACAGGACTGTTCGAAATTGTTCACATGTGGGCAATCTTATTGTAAATATGTTTAATTTAATACCTCTATAATTGATTTTAAATTTCACAAGGGTCTGCGAAATTGTTGAATCCAGATTGCCTGCATATGTATTACTAGTTGGCTCTGCGAAATTGTTTAATTTGGGAATGAAAATAGAAGAAAAGAACTTCAAAGGAGTCTGTGAAATTTTTTATTTGTGGAAAACCTGATTATAGTTATATTTGTAATTCATTTTTAATTTCAGATTTTTCAATATTTGTCATTAAACAGTTCTATTTGTTTGAATTGATTATTGGTGTTATTCTTAGTAAATTAGTCTGCGAAATTCTCCATACCTGCGACGCAGAACAACGGTAGCATTAATCACCAAGCATGATATTTTAAAAAAGACTTGGTAGCTCTGCAATTTTTATATATCTGTTAGAAAAAAATTTACATGGACTCTGCGAAATTGATTTAAAAAACTGGAATAAAAATAGAAAACAACTTCACAGTAATCTGATTATAAATATGTCTAATTGAACAATTATATAATTGATTTTTAATTTCACAAGGGTCTGCGAAATAATAAAATGAATTTAATGTTTTTTTAAATTGGTTCCTTAATTTATTTTATAAGCAAGAATACGCAAGAAATATTAAAAATAGCAGCCCATTATATACAACCAAAATAAAGGTCTGCGCCTCTACTGAGAGTATAAAAATCGTACAACCTTGTCGACGCCTCTCCGTCTCATTTCTGCGTTTAAACTTGTCGAAGCCTCTCCGTCTCTTTTTTTCCGCTCTGATTTCTTCGACTTGAAGTGCTGAAGATATACGAAGAGAAGAAACTTCAAGCCAAATGAAACGTAAAAGAGGACAGAGTTCAAGCAGAATGAAGGGGAAAAGCGGTACGGACTTTGTCTTGAAACAATGCTCGTAGAATTTTTTTTGGAAAAATTGTTTGATTAATTTTTCTCATTGTTACACATATTTTGTAGTTTCATTTTTCTCGTATTGTTACACATATTTTGTAGTTGCATTTGCAGTAGATATTCTTACAAAATAGTCTGTTTCCTAAAAACCGGAGACTTAATTTATTACGAATTACGTAGACTTATAGCATCAGAATGTGTTATGTATGTAAATTAAAATAATTCCCACGGACTCTGCGAAATTGTTCGATTCGCAGATTTATATAAACAATTTCGCAGAGTGATATGTATTTTTTAAGAATTCCCTATTATGACATTTTTAGGGTAATTAAACAGTGATAACGAATAAGCAATGACCTTGTATTATATGGAATTATTTTGTTTTGTTTTGAAAAAAATAGTCATTTAATATGGATTGCTATACAATATTTCTGTAAAAGAATTTATTTATGTGACAATTTTGAGTGTCATTTGGGAATTTATTCTATAACATTCAGGTGGTGGGAATGCATATAAACTGAGACTGAGGGCAAACATCAATCGGTCAACAATGGAGGAACCTGAAACTAGTATAACACCAACAAAAAGAAGACAAAATCAAGGGAAAGTTCAGTCCAAGAGCAAACATAATAAGAAAAAACTGGATGCTGAAGGAACACAGGTCACATACCGATCGAACCTGCAAGCGATGGTAAATCTTATGAGAGATTTACAACTGCAGGAACACCATTTGAAATTGCTAAGGAGGACTCCATTCTGGTTGTTAATTGATGCGTTGAGAAAACAAAGACTGTCAAACGACAATTGCATGAAGTTTGATAAAGTAGCTCTCAAAATAATAAAGTCCTATGATCATGAAGCGAAGACATTCAAAATTGGTGGACGAGGTGTAAAAATTCAGGCTAACGACATAGCGCTGATTTTTGGAATTGTATCTGGTGAGGAACCAATTCCAATTACAAATCAATACCAGAAGCGGAATGAAGTTCAACTTCTAATAAGAAGAAATTTAACAGAAACAAAAGGAATGACAACTAAAATAGTTGCAAATTTGATCGAAAGCATAATAGAAAACGACGATAAGCAAGCGATCAAAGATGTTGTGCGGCTAGTATGCTTGTACTTGTGTGGTACACTATTTTTTTCTGGGCGTGGAATTCAGATCAGTTGGAGTTTTGTTCAACTAATGGAAGACCTACCAGCTATGAGCAATTATAATTGGTCACAAGCAATACTCGACAACTTAATGAAATCAGTTGAAGCGTATGCTACAAAACCAAAGGATGTTGCTGGATGTGTTATGCTATTGTTGGTAAGTCAAGCAAAGTTTATACTCTTACGATTGACTGATGCTTATAGTTTAGTTGTCTAATATTTTTGTATACATTATGACTACATTGCAGTATTGGCTTTGTGAAAGGACGAATATAATTGAACAAGAGACACGACTCTTCACTGTTCCTAGAATTCTGAAGTGGAATTTGCCAAAGCTGAAAGAAAAATTGGAAGGGATAGAAAGCTTGGACAATCTCAGAAATGTACAGGTGAAATTATTAAATGAGTACATTTTTTCTTCATTACTTCCTTTTCTTTTTGCTTTATTTGGTCTTATTTGGCATTAAGAAGCGAAGTACTTTTCAAAAATTACATATGTGAAGCAAAAGAGACGAATAGTTTGCCAATCCAGAGTTATCTAATGAAAACAACATGTTGCATATATCAGTATGTTCAAAGTTCCACAATTTCGCAGGCATTTTGTTCCAGTGCCTTCTAAAGCAAACAAATTCGCATTTGCTATTTTACCTTTAATGAGTAAACAATTTCGCAGGCATTTTGTATTCCTGACTTGAAAACTATTACATTGCAGCTGTTGGACGGTACGCTTCAACAAACAGAGAGGGAGGTTCGAGTTTTCCGTACAATTCGTAACAATCAAACCACTAGCTCAGACCATGATGATAGCTCAGAACATGATGATAGCTCAGAACATGATGATAGCGGTGTAAGCCCAGAAAGTGATGATGAGCATGATAATGAAAGTCAAGATGATGATCATGGAAGTAATGACAATGATAACGAAAGCCAGTGTGGTGAAGATCATCGAAGCACAGAAAAGGATGGTGAATATGATTTCAGAAATGTACAGGTGAAATTATTAAATGACTACATTTTGTCTTCACACACATATCCTTTTGGTTTGATTATTGTTTTCCTCTTTTTGCCTTTGTAGAATTAATTATTTGGTCTTATTTGGCTTTAACAACCAAACTACTTCTCAACGATATGTATGTGAAGCAAAAGAGAGGAATGGTTTGCCAATCCAGAGTTATGTGATTGTGAAATTGTTAATATGAATAAAAATAGGAGAATTTCGCAGACCTTTGTTGAACTGATCTGTTAAAAATAGCAGTGCACATTGTTGAACTGATCTGTTACCTATTCACCTTCGTTGGGGGTAATTGTCCACTGTTTTCTACAATACGCAAATGAAAAATATCATTTGGTATATATTTGTGCGTTCAAAAGTTAAACAATACGCAATGAAAAGAACATGTTGCATATGTCAGTATGTTCAAAGTTCCACAATTTCGCAGGGATTTTGTTCCAGTGCCTTCTACGTCAAACAAATTCGCAGACCTTTGTATTCTATCTGGCATTTGCTATTTTACCTTTAATGAATAAACAACTTCGCAGAGGGTTTGCTTCTTCTTTTTTTTTTTAAACATAGATTCCTGACTTCAAAACTATTAAATTGCAGCTGTTGGATGGTAGCCTTCAACAAACAAACCATGATGATCATGATGATGGAAGCTCAGAACATGATGATCATGATGATGGAAGCTCAGAACATGATGATAGCGGTGGAATCCCAGAAAATGATGACCATGATAACGAAACTCATTGTGCTGAAGATCATGGAAGTTCAGAACTTGATGATAGCGATGAAACCCCAGAAAATGATGATGAGGATGATAACGAAAGCCAGCATGGTGAAGATCATGAAAGTGCAGAAGCTGATGACCTTATAAGTAATGAGCACAGAACTCCAGTTTATACTCCTTACTTTGGTTCATTAGTATCAGAAGACGGACTTGAAAGAATAGACTTGAATCAAACTGAGCAGAACATCCTTCAAAGTGAGGAGCAATCTCCTATTTATTTGGATTCTGCAATGACAACCAAATCGAGTCTTTATCTGCTTTCAGAAACAGCAGCCATCGCACAGCAATCGAGCCTGGTATACAAAAGAAGAGTGAAAATTACAGGAACTGAATCACAAAAAGAAGAGCAATCAAGTCTCAAGGATCAGTTGGTTAAATCTACAGAACCAGAACAGCAATCTTGTCGTTTTCTGGATTCCATAATTACACCTCAAGGTGAGCAGATGTAAATGACTACTTTTTTTTCTTCATCACTCCCTGTTCCTTTCATTACTATTGTATTTAACAGTGCTCAATGAGATTGCTTATTTGGTCTTATTTTGGTTTAATGAGCAAACTACTTTTCAATGATATGTGTGTGAAGCAAAATTGAGTAGTATGTGACTGTGAATTTATTAAATGTCAGGTGAAACACCACCAATCGAAAAGCCATCGGGTTATTTTCTGGATTCCAGAATTACACTGCAAACTGATGAGGTGGAAATGAATGGAATTGAATCACAAGAAGAAGAGAGATCAAGTGTGAAGGATCCATTGCTCAATTCTACAGAACCGGCTTGTTCAACTCTTTATCTAGATTCAGCAATATTGGATAAGAAAATGGAAGAGCTTCAAAGACAAATTGATGATGAGAGAGCCCTGAAGGAGAAAGAAATGGAAAAGAATGAGGAAGTAGTCAAGCAGATAGAGGATATACAAAGGACAAATGAAATACTTCTAGTGGTCATTAACTACATCAATGAAATAGCAAAGCAAAATGATGAAGAAAGAGGTGCCAGGGACAAAGAAAAAATGGAAAAATCTGAAGAACAGACACGTCTTATGTTGAAGGAGAATGGAGTCTTGGAAAAAGAGAATGAAGCTGCAACTTGCAGAATTGGAGAACTTGAGAGAGCCCTGAAGGAGAAAGAAATGGAAATGAATAAGGAGAATGCAGCCCTGCAAAGGGAAAATGAAGCTGCAACTTCCAGAATTAGAGAACTTGTTGAGCAAATTGATAAAGAGAGAGCATTAAAGGAGAAAGAAATGGAAAAGAATAAAGAACTAGTCAAGCAAATGGAGGAATTGAACTGTCAAGTAGTAAAGCAACAAGAACAGAATGCAGCAAAAATTGCTCAACTTGAAGAACACAATGCTGTGATGAATAAAGAGAATGCAGCGCTAGTCATTCAGATAGATGAAGAGAGGGCTCTCAAACAAGATACAATGGAGAAATTGAACTCAATCATCGAAAAGAGGGATAAAGAGGTAAAAGCTATTGCATATAAGATCCATACAACTGAGTTGGATGAATTGACCAAAGTTCAGGCTGAATTCAATAAATTGAAGAGAGAGTACAGAGAACAAATTCTTCTGAGAGATGGAAAAATTAAAGATTAAATTGGAATGAAAATAAACTAAAAAGAATTTTCACAAGAGTCTGCGAAAATAGTTAATACGTGGGCAATCTGATTGTACATATTTTAAAATTTTCAGTTCTAGGATTGTTTATATGTATTACTTGTCGGCTCTTCGAAATTGGCTACTTTGAGGCAATTCTATGATTGTACATATTTTTAATTTTATGAATGCTAGTGTTTGTGCAGAATAGAATCCTTTGTGTTCTGAAACCACTAGTATAGAATTCTTAGTGCTCTTTTGTTTAAACAAATCCCAGTGTTCTGAATTTGATTTTGACAATTCTTAGTGATTTGATTGTAACAATGATAACATTACTGACATAACCAAGTCAATGAAGATGAACTTACAACAACAGCAGAGGAAGATTTGATTTACAAAATTCACATTGAACAAGAAGAAGGAGAGGAAGGGGAAGTGGAAGAGGAGGAGGAACAGGAGGAGGAGGACGAGGAGGAAGAAGAAGAAGAAGAAGAAGAAGAAGAAGAAGAAGAGGAAGAAGAAGAATATGAAATAATGAATCATCAACACGAAATAGAACAAGAAGTAATACACATTGAAGAAGAAGAAAATAAAGAAGAACTAGAAGGAGAAGAAGAACGAGATGCAACACCACTTGAACAAGTTGTTCAAGAACATAATGAGGCACATTTAGTAGAAGAAGAAGAAGAAGGAGGAGGAGGAGGACAGAAAAAGAAACAGCAAGGCAAAGAGCAAGAGGAAGAGGAAGAGAAAGAGGAAAAGGAAGAGGAAGTACAAGTAGATGGACGAGTAGAATCAATTGAAAAAGTTGTAAAAGGAGGAGATTCAGAAGAAGAACAGCAAGGCAAAGAGCAAGAGGAAGAGGAAGAGAAAGAGGAAAAGGAAGAGGAAGTACAAGTAGATGGACGAGTAGAATCAATTGAAAAAGTTGTAGAAGGAGTAGATTCAGAAGAAGAACAAGATTCAATTGAAAAAGTTGTAGAAGAAGGAGGAGATGATAGTGAAGGAGGAGATGATAATGAAAGAGCAGGTCATGATGATACTGAAATGAATGAAATGTTCCATACTGCAGAAGCTGTTGATGAACAATTCCAATCAACAAACCAATCAGCTTCAACATTTGTTCCCGAGACGCAGTTTTCAAAACAAGCAAGAGTTGAGACTGCAGTTGAAAGGCAAACCCAAGTAAGAAACGTTTTTGATAAATTGGAAGAACAAATAGTAAAATTGCAGCATAACTGTGGAAAGCTCAAAGAGGACAACGTCATTCATGAAGCCCAAATTAGAAACCTTGAGATTCAAAACAGTCAATTGGAAAGACAAACGTTGCTGCTGAGGTTAGAGATAAATGAAGAGCAACAACGTAGGGAAAGAGTTGAATTTGAAAAAAGGAAGATGGCTAGGGAAAAAGATGCGGAAATAGCATTTCTGAAACAAAGGATAAAGGAATTGACAAATCAAGTGAAACAGCAATGGAAGCAAAAGCAATCGGAATCAACAATTTTTGATTCTATGAGTGATGCCCAATTGCATGAAATAACCCAACAAGGGCGAGCAACCATTGAGAAAAGGAGACATGCAGAAATAATGTCTCGATCGTGTCAGCAAAGCACATATATCAGACCTTTACTGAAAAAAGTTTGGAAATTCTGTGCTCAAGAACAATGTACAACAAGTTTTGATAGTGAAAGTGAAAGGCTAGTACATGAACTGACACAAAAATTTGGGGTCAAGAAGGATGAAGAAGAAAAAAAGAAAGAAGTTTCGCATCAAGTGAACTCAAAGAAGAGGAAAGCAAAAATCGATGTCAACGAACGTGCTAAAGATCCTGGACAAGCTCAACCAACAAAGAAGAGAAAACTTTTGAGACTGGTCCAGTATTCAAATATCTTTCGAAAGAGTCAAAGAAAAAGTTGACATCATTCTGGAAATCAGCTGCTGAAACGTAAATTCATTACTATAACACAAAAATGTTTTAATTTCATATAAAATGGTTTCTATATTAATTTATCCTACTTTTTGCAGGGACAGCTTGTGGGCTGGTAATCATTATGAAACATCCATTTATGCGGATGAAGTAGGTCATATTCTCGAGCAGGAAGCCATAGCAAACAGTGTAAGTAATTTAATCTTTTTAGAAAAGCAGTGTTGTGCTTTATTCTAGTTAGTGACATAATTTTTGGAATCTTGTAGACGATAGATTCCTATGGTGAGATTTTGCTTGGAAAGTATCCAAAAACGAAATGTATGATATTGTCAACACGTTGGTTGGTAAGGCATCCTCTCTGTTTTTTCCAACCTTTGTTGTTAGATTTGTTTATTAGTAAGATATATTTTTTTGGGTAATTTATTTTCTAAGTGGTTGATGGTATTGCAAATATAGTATGTGGAAGCAAAAGCCAATGAAACAACAAGGAGGAAGATGTACGATGATGATTTGAACAACGTGTTGACATTCGATTTTGTTATTTTCCCAATACACGAAGATGACCACTGGACACTTCTTGTCCTAAAAGTTTTAGAGGGATCTTGGTGTTTCTATGATTCAATGCTAGAAAAACGAAAACAAATGTCAAACAAATGCAAGCCAGCAACACTCCTTGTAAGGAAACTACTTACTTTGTGCTCTTCTCCGAAAATATTCGAACTGCAAAATACAAAACTATGAATTCCTTTTGTTTCTATAAAACAGCAAAAGCGTGTGACCGATTATCTTAAAGAAAGGTGGCAGTGTCTACAAATTGAGTCAAAAGTACGGATAGAACAAGGTTGTCCGCAACAACCTCCAGGGTAAGCATCTGCATCATTAAATTTGTTTGATGTTAGTCAAAACAATATGAGATCTGATATTTATAAAACATACTATGCAGATCCGATTGTGGGGTAATGGTATGCAAGATAATGAAGCACTTGGTTTTAAATGAAGAAATTCAGTCCCACATATCAGATGAGGAGAGCAACAAAATGAGAGCAGAAATACTGGAGGCATTCATTACAGATGAAGATGGGTCATGGCAATCTCAGGAGGAGTTGTAGTTTTTAAAAATATTTGCTTGTTTGGGTTGAATGCTAATGTTACATTGAAATATCCGTAACTGACCACTCCTAAGTAATGAACAACAACAAGTTCGACAATTTGGCAAGGATTTTGTTGCATTATGTTGAAAGTTCGCAGGTCTTTGTATATATCAAACAATTTCGCAGACATTTGTATTGTTCAAAGTTCCACAATATCGCAGGGATTTTTATTGCAGTGTTCACCAAGCATGAAAGAATGTTTATATGTCAGATTGAATGGAAAATGTTCACAGGGATCTGCGAAGTTCACAGGGGTCTGCGAAGTTCACAGGGATCTGCGAAGTTCACAGGGGTCTGCGAAATTGTTTATATGTCAGATTGAATGGAAAATGTTCACAGGGATCTGCGAAGTTGTTTACTTCTAAGAATCCCAAATTTCGGAGTCATATGTATTTCATAAGAATCCGCAATTGAAAACTTTCTATGGTAATTGTCCAGAACTAGACATTTTTGCAGACATTATTCATGTTAGGCCTTGTACATATCATATGTGAACTTGTAAGGTAGACGGTTCAGTAATTCATTTAATTGGACAATTCCACAGGTCTGCGAAATTGTTGACAATTCAGATTGGCTGTGCGAAATTGTTGAGAATTCCGATTGGTTCTTGGAGATCTCTTTCAAGATCTTCCTCTTTGTTTAAATGGTCCAAAAAAGGATAAATTTTGTACTGCCACCCAGCGCATGGGTGGGTTTTATGTGAATATCAATTAGTCGAGTTGTTGTTAGTCTGCGAAATTCCCAATATGTTCACAGGACTGTTCGAAATTGTTCACATGTGGGCAATCTTATTGTAAATATGTTTAATTTAATACCTCTATAATTGATTTTAAATTTCACAAGGGTCTGCGAAATTGTTGAATCCAGATTGCCTGCATATGTATTACTAGTTGGCTCTGCGAAATTGTTTAATTTGGGAATGAAAATAGAAGAAAAGAACTTCAAAGGAGTCTGTGAAATTTTTTATTTGTGGAAAACCTGATTATAGTTATATTTGTAATTCATTTTTAATTTCAGATTTTTCAATATTTGTCATTAAACAATTCTATTTGTTTGAATTGATTATTGGTGTTATTCTTAGTAAATTAGTCTGCGAAATTCTCCATACCTGCGACGCAGAACAACGGTAGCATTAATCACCAAGCATGATATTTTAAAAAAGACTTGGTAGCTCTGCAATTTTTATATATCTGTTAGAAAAAAATTTACATGGACTCTGCGAAATTGATTTAAAAAACTGGAATAAAAATAGAAAACAACTTCACAGTAATCTGATTATAAATATGTCTAATTGAACAATTATATAATTGATTTTTAATTTCACAAGGGTCTGCGAAATAATAAAATGAATTTAATGTTTTTTTAAATTGGTTCCTTAATTTATTTTATAAGCAAGAATACGCAGGAAATATTAAAAATAGCAGCCCATTATATACAACCAAAATAAAGGTCTGCGCCTCTACTGAGAGTATAAAAATCGTACAACCTTGTCGACGCCTCTCCGTCTCATTTCTGCGTTTAAACTTGTCGAAGCCTCTCCGTCTCTTTTTTTCCGCTCTGATTTCTTCGACTTGAAGTGCTGAAGATATACGAAGAGAAGAAACTTCAAGCCAAATGAAACGTAAAAGAGGATAGAGTTCAAGCAGAATGAAGGGGAAAAGCGGTACGGACTTTGTCTTGAAACAATGCTCGTAGAATTTTTTTTGGAAAAATTGTTTGATTAATTTTTCTCATTGTTACACATATTTTGTAGTTTCATTTTTCTCGTATTGTTACACATATTTTGTAGTTGCATTTGCAGTAGATATTCTTACAAAATAGTCTGTTTCCTAAAAACCGGAGACTTAATTTATTACGAATTACGTAGACTTATAGCATCAGAATGTGTTATGTATGTAAATTAAAATAATTCCCACGGACTCTGCGAAATTGTTCGATTCGCAGATTTATATAAACAATTTCGCAGAGTGATATGTATTTTTTAAGAATTCCCTATTATGACATTTTTAGGGTAATTAAGCAGTGATGACGAATAAGCAATGACCTTGTATTATATGGAATTATTTTGTTTTGTTTTGAAAAAAATAGTCATTTAATATGGATTGCTATACAATATTTTTGTAAAAGAATTTATTTATGTGACAATTTTGAGTGTCATTTGGGAATTTATTCTATAACATTCAGGTGGTGGGAATGCATATAAACTGAGACTGAGGGCAAACATCAATCGGTCAACAATGGAGGAACCTGAAACTAGTATAACACCAACAAAAAGAAGACAAAATCAAGGGGAAGTTCAGTCCAAGAGCAAACATAATAAGAAAAAACTGGATGCTGAAGGAACACAGGTCACATACCGATCGAACCTGCAAGCGATGGTAAATCTTATGAGAGATTTACAACTGCAGGAACACCATTTGAAATTGCCAAGGAGGACTCCATTCAGTTGTTAATTGATGCGTTGAGAAAACAAAGACTGTCAAACGACAATTGCATGAAGTTTGATAAAGTAGCTCTCAAAATAATAAAGTCCTATGATCATGAAGCGAAGACATTCAAAATTGGTGGACGAGGTGTAAAAATTCAGGCTAACGACATAGCGCTGATTTTTGGAATTGTATCTGGTGAGGAACCAATTCCAATTACAAATCAATACCAGAAGCGGAATGAAGTTCAACTTCTAATAAGAAGAAATTTAACAGAAACAAAAGGAATGACAACTAAAATAGTTGCAAATTTGATCGAAAGCATAATAGAAAACGACGATAAGCAAGCGATCAAAGATGTTGTGCGGCTAGTATGCTTGTACCTGTGTGGTACACTATTTTTTTCTAGGCGTGGAATTCAGATCAGTTGGAGTTTTGTTCAACTAATGGAAGACCTACCAGCTATGAGCAATTATAATTGGTCACAAGCAATACTCGACAACTTAATGAAATCAGTTGAAGCGTATGCTACAAAACCAAAGGATGTTGCTGGATGTGTTATGCTATTGTTGGTAAGTCAAGCAAAGTTTATACTCTTACGATTGACTGATGCTTATAGTTTAGTTGTCTAATATTTTTGTATACATTATGACTACATTGCAGTATTGGCTTTGTGAAAGGACGAATATAATTGAACAAGAGACACGACTCTTCACTGTTCCTAGAATTCTGAAGTGGAATTTGCCAAAGCTGAAAGAAAAATTGGAAGGGATAGAAAGCTTGGACAATCTCAGAAATGTACAGGTGAAATTATTAAATGAGTACATTTTTTCTTCATTACTTCCTTTTCTTTTTGCTTTATTTGGTCTTATTTGGCATTAAGAAGCGAAGTACTTTTCAAAAATTACATATGTGAAGCAAAAGAGACGAATAGTTTGCCAATCCAGAGTTATCTAATGAAAACAACATGTTGCATATATCAGTATGTTCAAAGTTCCACAATTTCGCAGGCATTTTGTTCCAGTGCCTTCTAAAGCAAACAAATTCGCATTTGCTATTTTACCTTTAATGAGTAAACAATTTCGCAGGCATTTTGTATTCCTGACTTGAAAACTATTACATTGCAGCTGTTGGACGGTACGCTTCAACAAACAGAGAGGGAGGTTCGAGTTTTCCGTACAGTTCGTAACAATCAAACCACTAGCTCAGACCATGATGATAGCTCAGAACATGATGATAGCTCAGAACATGATGATAGCAGTGTAAGCCCAGAAAGTGATGATGAGCATGATAATGAAAGTCAAGATGATGATCATGGAAGTAATGACAATGATAACGAAAGCCAGTGTGGTGAAGATCATCGAAGCACAGAAAAGGATGGTGAATATGATTTCAGAAATGTACAGGTGAAATTATTAAATGACTACATTTTGTCTTCACACACATATCCTTTTGGTTTGATTATTGTTTTCCTCTTTTTGCCTTTGTAGAATTAATTATTTGGTCTTATTTGGCTTTAACAACCAAACTACTTCTCAACGATATGTATGTGAAGCAAAAGAGAGGAATGGTTTGCCAATCCAGAGTTATGTGACTGTGAAATTGTTAATATGAATAAAAATAGGAGAATTTCGCAGACCTTTGTTGAACTGATCTGTTAAAAATAGCAGTGCACATTGTTGAACTGATCTGTTACCTATTCACCTTCGTTGGGGGTAATTGTCCACTGTTTTCTACAATACGCAAATGAAAAATATCATTTGGTATATATTTGTGCGTTCAAAAGTTAAACAATACGCAATGAAAAGAACATGTTGCATATGTCAGTATGTTCAAAGTTCCACAATTTCGCAGGGGTTTTGTTCCAGTGCCTTCTACGTCAAACAAATTCGCAGACCTTTGTATTCTATCTGGCATTTGCTATTTTACCTTTAATGAATAAACAACTTCGCAGAGGGTTTGCTTCTTCTTTTTTTTTTTTTAAACATAAATTCCTGACTTCAAAACTATTAAATTGCAGCTGTTGGATGGTAGCCTTCAACAAACAAACCATGATGATCATGATGATGGAAGCTCAGAACATGATGATCATGATGATGGAAGCTCAGAACATGATGATAGCGGTGGAATCCCAGAAAATGATGACCATGATAACGAAACTCATTGTGCTGAAGATCATGGAAGTTCAGAACTTGATGATAGCGATGAAACCCCAGAAAATGATGATGAGGATGATAACGAAAGCCAGCATGGTGAAGATCATGAAAGTGCAGAAGCTGATGACCTTATAAGTAATGAGCACAGAACTCCAGTTTATACTCCTTACTTTGGTTCATTAGTATCAGAAGACGGACTTGAAAGAATAGACTTGAATCAAACTGAGCAGAACATCCTTCAAAGTGAGGAGCAATCTCCTATTTATTTGGATTCTGCAATGACAACCAAATCGAGTCTTTATCTGCTTTCAGAAACAGCAGCCATCGCACAGCAATCGAGCCTGGTATACAAAAGAAGAGTGAAAATTACAGGAACTGAATCACAAAAAGAAGAGCAATCAAGTCTCAAGGATCAGTTGGTTAAATCTACAGAACCGGAACAGCAATCTTGTCGTTTTCTGGATTCCATAATTACACCTCAAGGTGAGCAGATGTAAATGACTACTTTTTTTCTTCATCACTCCCTGTTCCTTTCATTACTATTGTATTTAACAGTGCTCAATGAGATTGCTTATTTGGTCTTATTTTGGTTTAATGAGCAAACTACTTTTCAATGATATGTGTGTGAAGCAAAATTGAGTAGTATGTGACTGTGAATTTATTAAATGTCAGGTGAAACACCACCAATCGAAAAGCCATCGGGTTATTTTCTGGATTCCAGAATTACACTGCAAACTGATGAGGTGGAAATGAATGGAATTGAATCACAAGAAGAAGAGAGATCAAGTGTGAAGGATCCATTGCTCAATTCTACAGAACTGGCTTGTTCAACTCTTTATCTAGATTCAACAATATTGGATAAGAAAATGGAAGAGCTTCAAAGACAAATTGATGATGAGAGAGCCCTGAAGGAGAAAGAAATGGAAAAGAATGAGGAAGTAGTCAAGCAGATAGAGGATATACAAAGGACAAATGAAATACTTCTAGTGGTCATTAACTACATCAATGAAATAGCAAAGCAAAATGATGAAGAAAGAGGTGCCAGGGACAAAGAAAAAATGGAAAAATCTGAAGAACAGACACGTCTTATGTTGAAGGAGAATGGAGTCTTGGAAAAAGAGAATGAAGCTGCAACTTGCAGAATTGGAGAACTTGAGAGAGCCCTGAAGGAGAAAGAAATGGAAATGAATAAGGAGAATGCAGCCCTGCAAAGGGAAAATGAAGCTGCAACTTCCAGAATTAGAGAACTTGTTGAGCAAATTGATAAAGAGAGAGCATTAAAGGAGAAAGAAATGGAAAAGAATAAAGAACTAGTCAAGCAAATGGAGGAATTGAACTGTCAAGTAGTAAAGCAACAAGAACAGAATGCAGCAAAAATTGCTCAAGTTGAAGAACACAATGCTGTGATGAATAAAGAGAATGCAGCGCTAGTCATTCAGATAGATGAAGAGAGGGCTCTCAAACAAGATACAATGGAGAAATTGAACTCAATCATCGAAAAGAGGGATAAAGAGGTAAAAGCTATTGCATATAAGATCCATACAACTGAGTTGGATGAATTGACCAAAGCTCAGGATGAATTCAATAAATTGAAGAGAGAGTACAGAGAACAAATTCTTCTGAGAGATGGAAAAATTAAAATGCTCGAAGAACAAATGGCTGCTCCTGTTCGTCCAGAACCTCAAATGGCTGCTCTCGTTGCTTCAGAAGCACAAGTAAATGCTCTGACACCACAACAGAACATTAATTCTGAAGAAGATCGTGTGGTTGAGGAACTAGCACCAGAGAAGGAAGCTATTGTAGAAAAAATTATCAAGGAAATTAAAGAAAACTACTGTGATCCAGAAGTGCTAGAGAATGCAGTCCACCGCATGAACAAAACGTTCATGCGGAGCCCAAATTCGTACATCAAAAGACTGAAGAACAAGACTGGAAGGAAAAACACAAAAATTGCTGAATATCATTATACACCTCTCAAGAAGCAAACAAGAAAAGGAGCAGAGCTGAATGTGGAAAGCTTCAAAGCTTATGAGCCACCTGTTGCAACGCAGCAGACCACCAATGATGAACACAAAGAACATTCTGATGATCAAAACAAAGAGATGGAAGCGATTGATTTTATTCCAACAGAATACAGAGTCATGGTTACTACTATATTGAAGGATGAGTCGAGGTAAGAATCGTACAAAAAATTGAAGTTTGATTTTCCCAAAGTACTTTAAAACTTTACCTACTAACATAGAAATCTAACTTGCAGAATTCTTGTCTGGGCTGGAGAAGAACTTGACAATTATGTATATGATGATGATTTCAGATTTCTTATGCTAGATGATGCGCTAACGTGTGGGGTAAAAATGAATATGCTATTTTACTTTCATTAAATGTGTTCAGCTCTTGCGTACACTTATCGTCTTGCATATATATCCTCACACAGACTGTAGGTGCTTATGCGAAAATATTGATGGATCGAAACAAAAACAAACAAAGTACAAATCCAACATTTTCACTTGGATTGGATACACAAACGTCATATTTGTTCAGCACCAAATTCACGGTAAGGAGCAATACTATTAAATTCCATGCAGCATAACAGTTTGTTCATTAAGTTTGTTAACTTAATTCAACTCTATGAACATGTGAAATCAGCTAATGAAATTGAAAGAGCAAAGAACAGATGTGCTTAAGGACGGTCTTGCAGCTGCTATGCAATGCACGTTTATTCATTTCCCATTGCTTCATTGTAACCACTGGACACTGCTTGTGCTTAATACACTTAATGGGAGATGGGATCTTTATAACTCATTGGCAAAACTGAACAAGAAGCATGCGGACAGGGCAAAACAACTTGTAAGATAAGTGGTTGCATATTACATTTTTCATATTGTTTGTTTTGCATTAGACATAATGTTTCAAAATGATTTGCAGGCAAATCAAATTGCAAACGACATAAATGGCTTGATACCAGGAACCATACGAATCACTAACAAGGTCAGGACTGTAACAGCTACACCGCAACAACACCCAGATTCGTAAGTTTTAACGAACTTTGAATTCGTTATCAAAGTTTAACGCTTAATTCACTAATGTCAATACAATTTTTTTGCAGTTACGATTGCGGCGTTATAGTCTGTTATTTGATGAATAGAATTTCAAGGAACAAAGAAATTGATCCCAACCTATCAAGGCAACAATGCATAAGATTCAGAGCAAAAATTGCTGTTAAATTGTTAAGCGATAGACCAAGATCATGGAATCCAGAAGACAATGAAGACTCTGATTTTGATATTTGAGTTATCTTAAATAATGCTAGTGGTTTTTTCTTTTGTGCAAACAAATGTAGAAATCTCCTCCTTCTTGGACACATGCTCTTTCACTTGCCACAAATTCGCTGACCTGTTATATGTATCTGAAATTGTTTGTCTGTGAATCCAAAGTTGCATGGCTGCGAAATTGCTCATTCAAATTTTGTAGGAATGATCACTGCACAATGAGTACTTAGCATTATTGAACTGATGCGTGGTGTATTCATAGCTATTTGGATCTTAAATATGGATCTTATATCCGATTTATATTGTCATAAAACAAACTCGCAGAGCCTCATTGCATAACAAATTCAATGTAACAAATTCGCAGAGGGGTCTGCGAAATTGTTTACATAAATTGTTTATTTATAGCTCATAGATATTTGGATCTTAAATATGGATCTTTATATCCATTTTATATTGTCAGAAAACAAATTCGCAGAGGCTCATTGCACAGTAACACACACATTAACTTATGGCGGTTAACTAGGTGCATCCCGTCCCCTCAACTACCACGTTTCTCTTTTTTCCTCGGGATAACAGCCCACGATTCACGTCTGTAGGTCTTCTTTAGTCTATAAATATCAAACGTAGGTATGGTGTTTACCACTTGCACACCTCTGTTCCTTCTCTAAAATGGCTGGCAAAATGCCAGAGAGCAACCTCCGTTCTCCCCTCTTTACTCAAATCACCCCTGCCCAGATCAAACATTTGGCGAACGAACTCTCCTGGGTTCTACTGGAGGACCACACCGAATGTAAGAGGAAGATCCAGACCATCCATGACCGGGTGGAAGGAATGGCGCTTCGCATGGAGAAGATGGAGTCTACAATCAAACTTGTAGTGGCCAACTGGGACACCATCGAGTACAAGCCTCCCCCAGCACCTCCATGGCTGGCACCTCTGGCCAGTGGAAGGAGTGGCCTACAAAATAGGCCCTCTTTCTGTCCTGTGTTCAGGTGGTTTTAGTAGTATTTTTGTTTTAGGTCTCACTTGAGATCTTTGTTTTTGTTAGACCCCTCTTGGGATCTTTTCTTTTCTTTTCTTTTACTGTTAGATCCATATTCGCAGGGGGGTCTGCGAAATTGTATGTATGAATTGTTTATTCATAGCTCATAGCTATTTGGATCTTAAATATGGATGTTATATCCGATTTATATTGTCATAAAACAAACTCGCAGATCCTCATTGCATGTATGAGCATGACTTGTTTTAAAAGTTCCCAGGGGGGTCTGCGAAATTGTTCATCTAGAATCTTGGCTTGTTCATCTAGTATCATGGGTTCCTGGTGTCTGCGAAATTGTCTATATGTAGGCGAGTTGATTGTAGATTTTTTTAATTTGACACTTCTTTATATTTGTAATGGAACAACCCCTTGAATTTCTTCAGATGTATCAATACGTCACATATGAAATGTTTCGCAGCATTTCAAATATAAAACAGTGGAAATTCGCAGGGGGTCTGCGAAATTGTATGTATGAATTGTTTATTCATAGCTCATAGCTATTTGGATCTTAAATATAGCTCTTCTATCCGATTTATATTGTCATAAAACATACTCGCAGATCCTCATTGCATTTATGAGCATGACTTGTTTTAAAAGTTCCAGGGGGGTCTGCGAAATTGTTCATCTAGAATCTTGGCTTGTTCATCTAGTATCATGGGTTCCTGGTGTCTGCGAAGTTGTCTATATGTAGGCGAGTTGATTGTAGATTTTTTTAATTTGACACTTCTTTATATTTGTAATGGAACAACCCCTTGAATTTCTTCAGATGTATCAGTACGTCACATATGAAATGTTTCGCAGCATTTCAAATATAAAACAGTGGAAATTCGCAGGGGGTCTGCGAAATTGTATGTATGAATTGTTTATTCATAGCTCATAGCTATTTGGATCTTAAATATGGATGTTATATCCGATTTATATTGTCATAAAACAAACTCGCAGATCCTCATTGCATGTATGAGCATGACTTGTTTTAAAAGTTCCCAGGGGGTCTGCGAAATTGTTCATCTAGAATCTTGGCTTGTTCATCTAGTATCATGGGTTCCTGGTGTCTGCGAAATTGTCTATATGTAGGCGAGCTGATTGTAGATTTTTTTAATTTGACACTTCTTTATATTTGTAATGGAACAACCCTTTGAATTTCTTCAGATGTATCAATACGTCACATATGAAATGTTTCGCAGCATTTCAAATATAAAACAGTGGAAATTCGCAGGGGGGTCTGCGAAATTGTATGTATGAATTGTTTATTCATAGCTCATAGCTATTTGGATCTTAAATATGGATGTTATATCCGATTTATATTGTCATAAAACAAACTCGCAGATCCTCATTGCATGTATGAGCATGACTTGTTTTAAAAGTTCCCAGGGGGGTCTGCGAAATTGTTCATCTAGAATCTTGGCTTGTTCATCTAGTATCATGGATTCCTGGTGTCTGCGAAATTGTCTATATGTAGGCGAGTTGATTGTAGATTTTTTTAATTTGACACTTCTTTATATTTGTAATGGAACAACCCCTTGAATTTCTTCAGATGTATCAGTACGTCACATATGAAATGTTTCGCAGCATTTCAAATATAAAACAGTGGAAATTCGCAGGGGGGTCTGCGAAATTGTTTGTATAAATTGTTTATTCATAGCTCATAGCTATTTGGATCTTAAACATGGATCTTATATCCGATTTATATTGTCATAAAACAAATTCGCAAAGGCTCATTGCGTTATTCTACAATAATCCTATTTCCAAACATATCAAACATTGTCCCCAAGTTCTAGGGGGTATGCGAAATATAGAAAGAAAAGAACATTTTGCACGAATATAGGAAGAAAAGGAAATTTTGGATGTATCAGTATGTCTTCCAAGTTCCCAGGGCGGGCTGCGAAATTGTTTATATTTATTTAAAAAACTTCCAGGAGTTCAGCAAATTTGTTCAATTCAGATTGCATCTATTCTTTATTGTAGATGTGTAAATTTATTCAATTCAGATTGCATCTATGCATATTAGTGTTTCAGTAACGAAAAGTGTAAATGAAAACCTTGTAGAACTTCCGTCAAAATGAAAAGCAAAAACATTACTCATATTAGTTTTTGTCTTTTAGCAACAAATGCAAATCCGTACAAATTTATACCAGTCATTGTCGTTTAGCAAGAAATGGAAAACCCTACGCGTTTTAGCCAAAACCCTACGCATTTCTCCCAAAGAGCGAAAACGCAACCAAAAAACCATGGCAAGCCGCCTGGAAAAAGTGAGTGAAATGTGCGAAATGGTCTACGCCGGTACGCGAGTGCTGCTACGTGAGGTGAAAAAACTCAGGAAAGAGATAAAGAGGCTGAAAGAGGAAGAAGAGGCTATGAACTTGCATCTCGAAGAGGACAACGACGACAACAACGACGATGACGACGACGACGATGACAACAATGAGGAGGAAGATGACGAGGACGACGACGAGAACGACGATGACGAGAACGACGATAACGAGGACGAGGACGAGGACGACGAAAATGAGGACAACGGGGATGAGGATGAGGACGACGAGGATGAGGACAAGGGAACTAACGATATGCACTATCAACAAGTCATCACCAACGGACACAAAAGTCCCCTTCCTAGTCCCCTTCCAAATCTGTAAAAGAATAAAAAACGTAGATATGAATATGTGGCTAGTTTAATGTTACAGCTTTTTCTACGTTAATGTTAATGGTATCTAGTTTCGTGTTGCGAAATTGTTCAAAGGTGCCTGGCTGCGAAATTGTTAGTATGGGGAAAATAAGACAATTTCGCAGACCTATTCACACCTATCTGGATCTTAAATGTGGACTGATGGGTTACTGGTCTTTCTACTTTAATGTTAATGGTATCTAGTTTCGCAGGTCTTTGTGTATATCAGATGTTCAAAGTTGAACAATATACAATGGGAAAAACTTGTTGGTTGCTAGGGCTGCGAATTTGTTAGGCTTTGAACAATATGCAATGGAAAAAACATGTTGGTTGCTACGTCTGCAAATTTGTTAGGTTTATATTGGTAAAATATAAACTGAGAAGTTAAAAAATCAATTTGATTATACATGTTTTCTCTTAACTTCACAGTTCTTGTAAGGCACCCAATTCAGTAATTCGTTTATTTTGACAATTCCGCAGGGGTCTGCGAATTTGTTGACAATTGAGATTGGACCTGCAAGATTGGATAAATAGCAATCGCTTGTATATGTTTTACTTATTCGCAAACATGCCTCATACAACTGAAGTTCCATTTAGTATACTGACACTTCAAACTCCTACTTATGCACAATAAGGATTTTTTTTTTTTTTTTTTGCCCCCTGTAATCCTTTAGCATCTCAAAACAGCTCCACTTGCCATAATCTAATCAGGCCAAGTTCTTCGAAGAGCCAAAAAGTTCAGAAATAAAACATGACAATGCTAAAAATTTTGGTGTTCGAAATGATATTCCCAAAGCAGGCTTCACAATATAGGCTACCTTTGAAGGGTTACCTCTAATTAAATGACTCCCCATACTATATATATTTCTAATTGAACAGTTTCCAATCATGTCAAAACACCATTTATACAATAGCCAATGAAAATAAAATTTCAGTGTACAACTTCGCAAACCTTTGTACCACTGCCTTCAGCATTGGACAATTTCTCATATTTCATAACCACATATGCCAATGGAATGCGAAAAAGTTTAAAAAAGTGGTGGTGCTACATAGAATGACGAACAGAAAGGTAAAACTGCACTGGACTTTGCGAATTTGTTTATATGTGGAGCAAGTAAAAAGCAGACTAAAACAACTAAAAACACTATAAGTAAAGCACAAATCCTGTCAGTGCTCCAATGGTTCTTTGCACCTTGCCCTATTATGTCTCCCAACTTGGCCACACCTCCCGCATGTGATCTTCCTGGTTTTCACTCCAGTTGAAGGGATACGTTCAGTTCGTGGTCTTCCTGGTGGTCTCTTATTACACAGTGGAGGAAGAAGAACATTGCCATCAGAACCAACAGTGACATCCTTCCATATGGTAGGTACAGGATTGATGGATTTGGAGTATGTATTTTGAAAAGCATGGACAGAGTAGTAATGATCCACGTAGTCATTCAAATTTTTCCCCGCTCTCTTGAGAGCACAAAATGCATGAGCACATGGGAAACTATTAATCTGCCATTCTCCACAAGAACAACTCCGGAAGCTATATTTACACTCACAGAAGGGTCGCATCGAACCTCATACAAATCATCACTTGACCTAGAAATAGCCCACGTTTTTGACACATTGAACAACCCCTTGAATTTCTTCTCCATGATAGGACATATCACACCTTTCCATTTCATTGATATTGATCTCCTCGCAGGACATTTGTTCCATTATTTTCAGCCTAATCTTATCAAAAAGCAAAGTAATAGGCAAACTCCGTTCCTTTTTTATCCAATTATTAAAGCACTCAACTAAATTTGAACTCAATTCACCATATCTCTTCCTGGAAAATAAGCATGACACCAATGCTCATTATCTAATGTATCCAGAAAGGCAGAAACTTTTACTCCACCTTCTTTCTTGAGTTTGTTCATCAACTTTTCAAACTCTCTTACAGTTGGTGCATAAGCACACAAGTTGAACAAATTCAGTAGATACTTCTTCTTGCTATTGTCCAACCCGCCAAAACATTTCTTTAAATTTTCTTTTAAATGAACCAGACAATGTGAATGTGGCGAAGAAGGGAAAATTTGTTTGACAGCTTGCAACAAACCATCATGCCGATCAGAAACAAAAACCAAAACCCTTCCATCTTCAAGGAAATCCTTCAACTGTTCCATAAACCAATGCCAGTTTTCATAGTTCTCTGAATCAACGACAGCAAGACAAAGCGGATACAAACCTACAATCAATCCAAAACGGCTAATAAAATTTAACTACTTGAGTAACAAATCCCCAACAGAAGTCAATCAAGAAATGCATATCCTACTACTTAGCAGAAGCAGTTTATCACTTAAATTTTCTGTAAACGGGGAAAAAGGGAAAGTGCAGAAACCTGTCCCCAATAATTGAGGAAGGGAAAAAGTATTGTTTATATAAAAATGGTAGTGAAATGTTACCTTGGTTACCATCTTTTGCACAAGCTGATAACAAGCATCCATTGTGTGTGCTCTTCAAAAAAGTGCCATCGACAAACAGAATAGGACGGCAAAAGGTAAAGCCATACTTGCAAGCGGCAAACCCGAGAAACATCCTCTTGAAATGGTCAGAATCATGACGCTCTAACACACACATACTATCTGGATTTGAAGCTCTAAAAGCACCAACATACCATGACAATTCCTTAAACGACTCCATATAATCCCCATATACGTGTGCTTTAGCTTTTTTAACCGCCATCCAAGCTCGACGATAAGTGATCTCAACCCCATAATCTTTCTTCATATCCTTCATAACCTCACCTGGGCGTTTTGATTCATCAGATCGCATGTCTTCAGAAACCAATCTACTAACAAAACTAGAAGTACTACGAGAACTACTATATGACAATGAAGCATCCCCACAAGTGTGCTCACAAACAAACTGCTTTATAACAAAGTAACCACTAGGCATTTCTAACTTGGCCTTCACAATCCACTTACATTCCTTTGATGTATGCCTTTCCAAACAAACAGCCTTCACTGTTTGGGCATCATTTTTCGCGTAAACATATTTGAAACCATGGAACAACGAGTACATAGACAACGCATCACGAAAACCAACAGCCCCGTCAACAAAGACCTGACCAACTCCAACAATTGCAGTACACCAACCAGCTGACTTCAGAACCTTACTCTTATTATTATCACTAAATGATGGTGGCAAATCCACTTGAGTGCCAACGTAATCAAACAACACCAACTGATCACAACCTACATCACCACTACTGCTACAAACATCAACAACAGTAGACACCATACTTGTATCAACCAAATCTTTGACAACAACGTCAACAAACTCAGTCCTAGATGACAAGGTTAAAGCATATAAGACACACAAGTCCTCATCACACTCCAACAAACACTGCGGATGGCCAGCAACTGAGAAAGAAAGAGAGAATGAGCCTTCGGTCAAATCTTTCCACTTTGCACATAACTTCGTCATCAAAGATTGAAAACTCAAAGTCCGTTCTAACAAAACACCACAACTAACATCACCCCGTTTGCACAACAATACGACAACATTTTCCATAATCCCCGTAGACCTAAAACAAAACAAAAACACTTAGAAAACAGCCACCAACAAAAGATCAGTATGACTTCTTAAAGAAGTTGACTATTTGTATTACAATTTCATTATTTTCACAGACGTTCTTAATACAAATAGTCATCACAGGGTGGTCTGCGAAATTGTAATACAAATGTCTTGGACTTCTTTAAAAAGTCAAACAGAAAATGATATTCAATAGTCTCTCTAATTTGGCTAGATGAAGAACAAACGAGTTTATCTAGTTTGTCAAACTTCATTACGTTCAATAGTGTAAACAAAGAAATTCACTACTTTTGGATGTTTGAGTTGTTTTCGTTTAATATTAATGATTGCAGTGGTGTTTTTTTTGCAAGCACAAGTTGGAATAACCTTCTTTGGACACATGTTGTCTGACTTGCACAAACTCACATACCTGTATGGCTGCGAAATTGTTAATCTGAATAAAAATAAGAGAATGTCGCAGACCTTTGGTATGGTGATTGTCCATACAAACGTCATTACTTTCACAACTTCAAACCCAAAGAAATTCAGTAGTTGTAATAATTCACATAATAAATCACAGCTTTCAACTACTGAACCAACAGAAATCCACTAGTTCCACCAACTCAAAACACCATCAATGAGTTTAACTAGAGTAAATATCAAGCTTCAAATTCAGTAGTTGTAATTCACGTACTAAATCACACCTTTCAACTACTAAAGCAAGAGAAATCCACTAGTGCCACAAACTCAAAGCATCGAACGTCATTACTTTAACTAAATCGATCAAGTAACTCAAGTGAAAAAGAGAGAGAGAGAGAGAGAGAGAGAGAGAGAGAGAGAGAGAAACGTTATCTCAGCAGAAATAAATCCAGTGAATCGAAAAAACAAAATCTACGAAAGTAAAAGAAATCGCGAGAATCGAATGAATCAAACAAACCTTCTGGATTGAAATCGATCCAACGGTCAAGCCAACTAGATAATCGAATGAATCAAACCCTCGCGAGAATCGAATGAATCAAATAAACGAAATCACTGAAGAGAATGGAAAGCCCCAGCGATTAGCGGTGGAAGTCGTTTATATTTTTGAAGAGAATGAAAGAGATCAAACGCGCGAAAATAAAGGGAATAAGGGTAGAGCGGTAATTTCAACTCCAATTTATCCTTCCACGTAATTAAACAGATTCTCCATCCTTAATGGGAATTAGGAATCCAAAATCAGGACCGGCCGGTAATTTTCTCTAGAATCTGGCCAGTTTCGAAGAAGTTATTTGGGCCAGGATTCAGGCAGCTCTCCGAAACATGGCCCAAGATTTTCGCAGCCCAGATTTGGGATTCTTTTGATACACCAATTGTGTTTATACATACGAGTTCTGTCATTTTTTTTGCCACATCTTCATCCTTGACAAGAGCCCATCTGTGGAAAAAAAAGATAATATATAGAAAATTATAGGCCGGTCCTACTTCTTCGCTTCGATTTCATTCCAACCCTAATTATTGTTGCTGAATCTGTATAGGCTTTATACTGTTGCATAACGATTTTTTTAGCCTTGTGAACTATGTGAACCGAGGGGTTTTTTTTTTCTTCCTAAATAATGGGTCGGGACTATATTTGTTGATAATAATATGCGTGAGGGCCTGAACCTAAAATAGGGGGCTGGCCTATAAAAACCCCAAAAGAGAAATTACTAGAGTTTGGTGAACGTGAAGCACTATGTTATATGTAGTAGGCCCATCTTGCGTAAGCCCAAGTGTTGGGATTTGAATAGTTGGGTCAGACCAAACTGGGTCTGGGAAGATCTGGCCCGAGTCGGAGTAGAATCCTTGTACGTAAAAAGCCAAAAAATCAGTTTGGTTGCGTGACTGTCAAGAGGCATTTAGTACATCATGCATGACGTCGCTCTAAGAAGAGGCTACGACATGTGCCTAGCACGAGCTTGCTTGGAGCCTAAGGCAAGTCACTCTATATAAGTTCTAATCCCTAAAGAACGTATAGTGTCTTCCCATATAGGAGTACAACATAATGAGAAATGAACTTACCCAATGCGAGATCCAGCATGTCCAGTGCACTTGGAAAAAGTGAAGAGCATTGTGTCATACCCAACACAAGATGTAATAGGAGTGTATTGGGGCCAATAATAGGCCAAGTCATGAACAAGCTTCCCTTGGCCTTTGTTCACAATGGCTTCTCGAATTCTGCCATCTGGGTTATTTGGGGAGGTGACGAACTCAATGTAGGGTCCATCCTCGTTGTAGGTCTGCGCATCACCTCCCCACTGGTAGAGGCTTGAGCTTGACCGCAAAAAGTTGGTCAACTCTGAATTGCACTGATAAAGTTAAATTTTAAGTAAATAAGAGGGCAAATTTATAAGTAAGTAGACAAGAAAATATAAATATCGAAAGGATTGATGAGATCATTTCTGTATTTGTACTCCAAACCACATCATGATTGTAATTTGTGTCTATGATATAAACATATATCCTGACCTTCATTTCTATAGTTGAATTATTTAAACAACTGATGTTGTCCGATAAGGGGCCAGGCATTAAAATGTAACACTTCTCTTTAAGAGAAAAGGCTTCGCTAAAAGTGATTCAAAAAATATTGGGCGTCATGAGACCACATATAACATCGTTGGATACACCCCTGATAGTAGTAAATGAGCTTATTTCAAATTCACACTGAATTCTAGAAAATGACTTTACACAAAATGATTTCTTCTATGTGTATAGTCTATGCAAACCCGAGTCCTTCGTATTTGGTACACGCATTCCTGCCTAACTCAGGTTTTTTAAGTGTCAGATAATAAAACTATTAAGGTGACACAAGATCCAGAACGACTAGGTGCTTCCGAATTATTTGAATTATATCAGTGCCTCTAAGATCATAAATGAAATAGTAATCAACATGTATAGTGATGATTCCCACCGAGTAATAAGGAGCAGCAGACACCACATTCATAGGGTTGGAATCATCAGAAGGAGAGCATAAGGCATACAGTGTAGCTTGAAGGAGTTGGGATGAACCAGTCCCCACCACCACGTGATAATCGTCCACCGATGCATTTCCAACCACACGATGCAATCGCTTGATCTCGTTCTCCAGTTCTGGCTCCAAATACCAACATACATTTTTTGAATCAGAAAAATAGCTCATGAATTGGCTGCCTGAGATCACCAATGTGCATATTTCACTCATTTTTCTCCGGTAGGACTCGAACAAGTTTGGATCACCAGTGTCATCAAAATAGAAATTTTTTAGAAATTTGTTTGTTCGAATTGGAATAGTTAGGAAGTTCTGATTGATAACATTTTTCACTCATTTTTCTCCAGAAGGCCTCGAACAAGTTCTGATTGTTAACATTCGTAAAAAACTGAGAGCGTCTACTTTCAAGGCAGAGGCGGACACAGGGGTGCAAGCGGGGGCCCAAGTCCCCGTAAACTTCCCAATTATCGCAATATTTCTACTACAGTATATTTTAGGTTTTGTATGTAAATATTATGAAGAAAGATCCTCTTGTAAGCAGAAATCACTAGTGATTTCTGTTAACTGCAATTATATTAGTAAGGCTTAGTTGGTTCATGTGGTTAGTAGCTGAGCTGGCATATGTTAGTGAGTTAGTGGAGATTAGTCAGAGATTAGTTGGGTCGGTGATCTCTAATCAAGGATTATGACTTGTATATGTATCTTTGGTGAGTTCTATTCATGTAACAAAAAGAGAGACAAACGGGATTGCAATTAATGAAACCCTAAACATTTCCCTTTGATCTTGTTTCATCTATTCCTAGTTCTTCTTCTGTTACTCCTTCTTTTCCAGTGTCTTCCTCTACTTTATCCATTCCTACTCTGTTGCATCGTGAACCTTCCTCTACTCACACTTCATCTAGTCCTATATCAATCCCAACTGTGTTACACCCTTCTTCTCCAGTACCTATATCTTCTCCAGTGAATGTATCTTTACCAGTTTCTGTGTCTCATCCTATGGTCACAAGATCAAAGAATGGCATTGTCAAACCAAAATATCCTATAAGTCTCAATGCAGTTGTTTCTAGTTCTGCTTTACTTGATACAGAACCTACTCATTTTTCCCAAGCTATGAAACATTTTGTATGGCAAAAAGCCATGGCAGAAGAATTTCAAGCCTTAGTTCAACAAGATACTTGGACACTTGTTCCACCACCATCTAATGCTAATGTCATTGGGTGTCAATGGATTTACAAGATTAAACGTCAATCGGATGGTAGTGTAGCCAGATATAAGGCTCGTTTGGTAGCAAATGGGAATCAACAATTTGAAGGCTTGGACTATACAAAGACATTCAGTCCTGTTATCAAACAACCAACTGTGAGAGTGGTTCTTAGTTTGGCTGTTCATTTTAACTGGAATATTCGACAGTTAGATGTGTCTAATGCTTTTCTTCATGGAGTTATAGAAGAAGACATCTTTATGAAACAACCTCTTGGCTATCAGAATAGTTCATTTCCCCATCATGTATGCAAGTTGAATAAGGCCCTATATGGACTTAAGCAAGCTCCAAGAGCATGGTTTTCTACCTTTTCTGCTTTCTTGATTGGTCAAGGATTCATCAACAGCAAAGCTGATGCCTCTTTATTTACTCTTCACAATGACAAAGGAACTACTCTTATTCTAGTCTATGTGGATGACATTTTGATTACTGGCAGTAATGATTCATACATTAAGGACTTGATTTCTCTTCTCAGCACTAAGTTTGTTATGAAAGACCTTGGTTCATTAAGCTACTTTTTGGGTATTGAAGTGTTGAAACATGGTTCCAGCATTCTGCTTTCTCAGAACAAATATGCCACCAATCTTCTTGTCAAAGCAGGTATGCACGACTGTAAGCCCAGTTTTTCTCCTTCCTCAGTGAAGCCTGCAGTTCTTAATCCTGATCCTCCATTTGCTGATCAACAATGGTACAGAACTGTAGTAGGTTCTCTTCAATATCTTACATTAACAAGGCCTGAGTTATCATTTGCTGTGAACTTAGCCTGTCAGCATATGCATGATCCTAAACATAGTCACTTCATAGCTGTAAAGAGGATTCTTAGATATGTCAAGGGCAGTCTGCAGCAAGGTCTATTGTTTGTGCCAAGTCCTTTAACTCTTAGTGCATACTCCGATGCTGATTGGGCAGGGGATCATTTAGATCGGCGATCTACTTCCGGTTTTTGTTTGTTTTTGGGTTCTAATCTCATCTCCTGGTGTGCCAAAAAGCAACACACTGTTGCTCGATCGTCTACTGAAGCAGAGTATAGGTCTCTGGCACACACAGCAGCTGATCTTTCTTGGGTGCAACAACTTCTTCTAGATCTGCAAATTACTCTTTCTGGAACACCTATTGTATGGTGTGATAATCAGTCAGCTATTTCCTTGGCTGCAAATCCCGTATTCCATGCTAGAACAAAGCATGTTGAAGTTGACTATCATTGCATCAGAGAAAAAGTTATCAACAAGCAACTACAGGTTCAGCATATTGGGACTGTGGATCAAATAGCAGATATCTTCACTAAATCATTGTCTGTTGCTAGATTCTTATTTCTTAAGTCCAAACTCATGGTGGTTGATACTCCCATGAGTTTGCAGGGGACTGTGAGCAGAAATCACTAGTGATTTCAGTTAACTGCAGTTATATTAGTAAGGCTTAGTTGGTTTATGTGGTTAGTAGCTGAGCTGGCATATGTTAGTGAGTTAGTGGAGATTAGTCAGAGATTAGTTGGGTCGGTGATCTCTAATCAAGGATTATGACTTGTATATGTATCTTTGGTGAGTTCTTGTGACACCCCGCTTTCCGGTGGCCGGCGGTACTGCGGGAAGCAGGCTCCGTCCGGACGGGAGGGGGTAAGTCATGGTTTATAAGAAAAGACCCCTCCTACTTGTACAAGGCCTTTTAAAGCCGTGAGGGCGGGCCAAAACGCATAGGAACTTCACAGTTAAGCGTGCTCATCCTGGGGTAGTCCAGGGATGGGTGACCTACTGGGAAGTCTATGGGCTTTGGGCGTCTAAAGCGGACAATATTGTACAAAAATGGAGCGGGTCGATACAGTTCTATTCATGTAACAAAAAGAGAGACAAACGGGATTGCAATTAATGAAACCCTAAACATTTCTCTTTGATCTTGTTTCTGTTCTTGGCTATTTTTCCATACCTCTTAGAATTGTGTTATTGCTATATGAGGAGGATAGTTGGTTATTAATTTACAAATACATGTGATTCGGTCCCCCCACATCAAGAACCCTGCATTCGCCATTGTTTCATGGTGTGTCCGAAAAATCGGTTTGTTTTTCATTTTCTCTCGTTCGTGAAAATAACAATTTTCCAAATTACTTTGTTTAGCCAGTTTTAAACTTGTTAAGAAAAACTAAAAACAAATAAACAAGAACGGCAACAAGATGCTTATGTTCGTTACCCCTTTTTTTTTTTAATATACTTTTATTCGCATTTCTACCGCCCGAAGAAAAAAACCATGGGAACATCCAAATTAACAGCTTTCAGAACTTCTTGTTTGCAGAATTAATTAACGGAACCCTTTTTCTTTTTTTAATGAATTGATATTTCAAAAACCCTATTTTCTGAAAACAAGATTCAATAAAATGATGTTCTAGAATTTTTTAAAAACCGTTAATTTTCTGTCAAAATAAGACGATACAAGACACAAAAATGACAACCAATCACGATTGATGCGAGTAATGTACACTATGGAGGGATGCGAACTTACTGGTCGAGATTGATGGTTTCATGGGGCGACATTTTTGATATGTTACGTTCATGCTAGCTGCTCGCTCTTTGCCGACCATATCTCTCTCTCTCTCTCGCTCTCTCTCCAATTCCACAATATCTCACTTGTACTCCTATTTCAATTATGGTAGTTTTTTAAATGGATGACATCCTCCAAAAGGATTGAAATCATACAAACAAAAATGTCTTTATACGGCAAGTGTGTCGGAGCACCTTTGACCTAAAAAATGACCAAGTCGCCGGTTTTGTTTGATATTTTCCTATTATAACTATATATAAAGGGCATGAAAATTCTAGAGGCCCCTTAAAAATAAACAAAAATTGAAGATTAGATGCGATCTCGTCTCGGCGTATGCCCAAAGCTGCACAGCCTTTGACCTCGTCTGACTATCGAAACGTCCAGCAATCCTTGACATCGGTGATGCGCGCTCTCTATTGGTGGAGGGCTTTATTTGGTTGTGGGTTTTGAGTTATGTTTTTGAATAAAGGTAGAGAGAGAAATGAGAGTAATAATTGTGGAGAGAGATAAAAAGTAGAGAGCGATAGAGTGAAAAATGAAAGTAATAATTGAAAAGTTAGAGAGAGAAAAAGTAGAAAAGTTACTTTATCCAAAACCCTGGGTTTGGAATTCCAAACCGAACAAGGGCTTAGTTTTTTAATTTCACATCCACCTTTCCCCCATCGTCACCGGCCATTGTTCCTGATTGAGCGAAGAAAGCTCCTTCGATCCTTAAATTTTTCATTCAGAATTCTAAATTCATTAACACATATAGCCAATTGAGTTGATTTTTCGCGAGGCCCCTCCCTCTATATCTGGATGACAAACACCAGATATAGGGGATGTAGTGTTATTATGTAACACCCGTTCCGAGCATGCACGTGCATCGCATATGACATTTAACTTTTTGTCGCATAGGTCATGCTATTTGATTCATGTGTTGTGTTATCCCCTGCATATCATTTATTAATTGCCTAGCAATACATGATTTAATTTGAGGTGTTAATTAAGTTAATTAAAAGGGATTGACTTGGTAAGTGGAATGAAGGGTAAGGATGAGCCATGTCTCATTTAAACCAATACTCCCAACCTCATGGGATAATTCTTCCCTAATAAAACCTTCTACGATGTTCTACACTGTTCCACCTTCCACCAGTTATTGTAAAACGTAGAGAGAGAGAGAGAGAGAGAGAGAGAAGAAGAAGAAGAAGAAGAAGAAGAAGAAGAAGAAGGGGAAAGAATTAGTGAAACTAATTGAAGGTAAACCCTAATTTATGTTTTGGGTATTGATCAAACATGTGTATACCTGCATATTCATGTAGTTTAAATCCTAATTAGGTCATAGAAGAATGGATTTTGTGTAGTTAAAGCAGTTAAGAACATAAATTACTTGGTTTAGAATTCTGCAGAATTGGAAAATTCATGGTTGTCTGATTTTGGAGAATTTTATTGAGATTGTTCGAAAGTTCTGAAATTTCTGGGAATTTTTCTGAGAGTTCCTCTATGAGTCTTCTATCTACGGTAAAAATTTCGGGATCTAGTTCAAAGTATTGAGCTCTATAGAAATTTCTAACCTAGCATCACTCAAATTCGGAATTGAGCAGTCTGCGCTGACACAAGTTGGAAAAACAATCATATCTCCTAGCTCGAGACTCGAAAACACATTCCGCTTGCTTTGCTGAAAACTAGACACGTAGAGCTTTTCAACGATGTAACCCATGCGCGGTGGTTATGCCTGAGCAATAACAGATTTACTGTTAAAGTTGACCCAAAATCTGTTTCTGTTCCAGTTTTAACATTTTGTTAAATTATAAACGCGAGGTTACCCGAACTCCGTTTTTGATGTATGACCTGTCGATTCGAAGAGGAAGAAATATACTTTTCAATGGTTTAAGTGACATTCTTAAAATTCATGATTATGTATTGGATATGGTCAGAATAGTACATGTTGGTCATGGACCAAGTCTCCATTCTTAGAAATCCTTGTGTCTAATCTTATTGAGTCATCTTTGGAGCATTGAAACACACTGTCCATCATTTCTATTGCATTGGTTGCATTTGGTTTCATATTAGGGATGAAGATTAAGATTTAGAAGTGGATGTTAGGTGTTCATACATTTCCATTGCATTACAGCATATATTGAGCATGAGCAATACTAAGTACAGTGTCATTCATATTTAAGGTTCGGGGGACGTGTCTCTAGCTCAAGTTTGAGAAGGAGGCTTGTTGCTTGTCTTTTTGGATCTATAAGGTGAGTGTACTGTTTCATTGAAGTGGTTAGCTAATTTTAAACTTATATTTTATTTCTGCAAATGTTGGGATACTTTGATGATTGTGGATATGGATCAAGTTGCTTGAAATGTGTTTTATTTCAAGAGTATGCCATAGCTTGATGTGGGTTGGATTCGTTGTCTCCTTGATGTACACAAGGAGGGTATATAAATTGTCTGTTTGCTGTACACAAACGAGGTATATAAATTGTTGGAAGTTCCCTGTTCGCAGGGTCACGGTACCGTCATAACTCCTGGTTGCGAGGAAAGCAACCCTATGGCTTCTTAAAAAATTGTGGCTTATTTATGGTTTTGTGAGAAGGTGGTTTTGTGAAAAGTTGTATGTTTCTGGCTATCTATGATTGGAAGCATCACTTGATCCATGTTTTCTCTTGTAAACTATTTATATGCTTTCCGCTTGAATGGAGCAGTAACACTCGCTAACCATTTCAGGTGAATGAGGTAGAGTTTTTGGTCCACTACTGGTCTGATAGGCTTTAGGAGTTGAGATGGAGTCCTTAAGGCCTTGTGCATATGTGATATATATTTTCTTGAGAAAAAACTTGTAACATTTGGACTTATGAACACATAACACATCTTGTATAGCTCTGCATTGTATATTTTGCTATGGAAGCTGGTTGAAATACACTTTGTCGATCTTGTTTTGTGTTAGTGGAGAAAACTTCGATTGATCAGGTAGTTTTGGACTGGTTAACCTAATCCTCCTGGAGCGGGTCGTTTCATATTATATCCGGCCCTCATATCTGCCTTCTCAATTACGAAAATGCCACCGTCCTCTTTTAATTCTACATCCACCTACTCATATCGATCTCAAAACAAATCATACATATACATATCCGGTCGACAAACGACCAGTTAGGATAGGTACAAAATGTCTCATTTTTAATAGTACAAAGGAGCAACCTCTCACAAGCTAAAGCTATTTCCTAAAAAGCCATTTTTTGTAATTTATTTATCTTTTTCGTCGTCGTACATGATTTTTATTTTATTTTTTTAATTTTGGCCTATATTTTTATACTTTTTCATATTACTTTCACGGAGACGAAAAATATGACGTAAAAATTTAACCGAAATATAATACTCCGAAAATTAAGAGAAAATAACAAGAAAGACCCTGCGAAAAAGTCCGGAAATTTTCAACATACGTCATTGCAAACGTATAGGATTCTTATAATCTGTTGAAAAGAAAAATTTGGCGTCCGGTTTCTAATTATTTTCACATTAAAAGAAGTGACGTACTGCCGGGAAATTAAAAGGTTGGAAAACAAGGGGTGATAGCGATCGGACCAAACTCCTTCCAGTAGCTTTCATTAATGGAGCGTGTCTGGTCCGGTCTAGTTTGGGCTTCCATGTTAAAGATATATATATTTTTTTTTATCATGAACGAGCTTCATAATAATGATTAAAATCGTTTAATTCGACGAAACATCAATAGATACATGCAGTGGCGGACCTAGAATTTACGCAAGATGAGGGCACAAACTTTGAAGAAAAAAAAATACTAAAATTAAGCATGATTATGTGAAACAAAAAAAAAAAAAATCCCTCATTTAGTAAAAAACAAGTAAACAAATACAAGATCAATTTTTCCAAACAATCAAAATATACTCTAATCTGTTTGCAAAAAGAAGTAATAGAAATTCGAATTTTGTTTAGTCACACTTCAACAATTAAGATTGGCAATACGTCCGATATAGATTCTAGATTAACATTAGAATTTCAGGGAGACCAAGTATAGTAAATGTCAAGTCCAATCAAAATCCCTTTTACGCATGTGTATGGAGAGAGAAACCCTTTTACGCGTGTGTATGGAGAGAGAGAGAATAAAATAATATTTTAAAATAATAATATTAAATCAAGATTTTCTATGCGAGGAGGCCGGCTACAACATAAACAGTAATATTTTAAAATTTTGATGTTCAAGAATATAAAATATTTGGATGACCAAAAAATGCCTGTCACAAAACACAATATGTAGGTGATCTTAACAAACCAAAAATAACTAAAAGGCGAAAAAATAAAAGTTATTTAACGATACCTTAGATCCGAAAGTCACCTATATATGATTCAGTTGGAACTTATTGTTGCGGTAATTTCCTTCTCAAAAAATATAACCAAAACATTTGTGAGAAATTCATTCTCCATCCGAAACATGTGTTCTAACAATATATATTTATAGTTGAAAATGTTTTTTCTAATCAACTATTTCCTATTTAAACAGAAAAAACTTAGATAATTATGAAATTTCGAAACCACGCGAGTGCCATGGCCCCCATATACCCACACTTACCTCCGTCTCTGATTCGAAACATTCCACAATAAATATGTGGAATGGAGGGAGTAGGATTTGATGTGCTATATGAAGGTCATCTACTACTGTCAGGGACGAATTTAAAAATATAATTTGCATTAGTGGGGGCACATAAATCAGTAAATTTAACCTGCACATTTATAATTTCTTTATTAATATATATATTTTTTTGGTAAAATAAAAAATTGATGAGTATATTTGTAATATCATCTTAAATTAGTAGAAATGGATGTGTTTGCATAAAAAAAATTGTGCAAAAATTTAACACTCAAAGAAGTAGATCAGATAAGTATCCATACAATAAAAATCTAAACTTTATTACTAGTACCACAAATTTATTAAAGTATAATTGAACAATTTTAAAAAATAATATTCTCTTCGTCCCAAAATGATTGTCCGGTCCGCATAACGGAGTGTTAAAAATAATACAATTTTTGCAAGAAAAAATCAAATTTTTTTAACAACTTACTAGATATCAATGAGTAATTTTAATTTGTGAAAAAACTTTGAATTTTTTCTTGAAAAAATTGCATTATTTTTAACCGTCCGTTTTACAGACCGGACAATCATTTTGGGACGGAGAGAATATAATTTAGTAAAATCGAATAGGGCCCGTGCCTCGCGGGCCCTCCTTGTCCATCCCTGACTACTAGTACTATCTTTTCTCCCTCCTATATACTGTATATGCGACTGTTCTCTATCTGCATCCGATATGCTCCCGCCGCAGGTGGTGAGGCAACTCCAGTGAGAGAGAGAGAGAGAGAGAGAGAGAGAGAGAGAGAGAGATGGATAGGAGTGAAGAAGAGCAAGAGATTGTGATAGTAGGCGCTGGGATTTGCGGCCTCGCCACGGCGCTTGCTCTACACAGGTCATAGATTCTCCATCTCCATCCTTTCGGGTTTGTTGATCGGTTTAGGTTTCCATATATATAACCACTCCCTCTCTCTCACAGCTCGGTTCCCCAATAGATTTTATCTCTAATTGTTTCTCTCACTTCAACTTTTCGTTTTTTTGCTAGTATGTGGTTAATTGATTTATATATTCACCGTTGAATAACTTTTGCTATTGCGGATTAAAATTTACTATAACAATGCATAAAGTGAATGTACAATCGGAAAAAAAAAAAAATGAAACCCCAATTGGTTCTTTCGTATGATTCTTGTCGATTGAATCGGCTTGCTGCCAAGGTTACACCTCTTGGTCGTCTTGATGGCTCATGGTTTATAAACGTGGCTAGGAACTCGCTTGGGCAAGTAGGGATGGCAATGGGGCAAGGCGGATATTGACATATCCGAATCCGAACTTTCCACCCGACCTTCGAATCCGGCCCGAGCCCAGATCGGATATATTTTCGGTCCTTCGAATCCGCCCTGAACGGAGAACGGAGGTCCGATCGGAGATTCGGATATCCGAATTTGGGGGGAAAAAAAAAACAACAGATTTTTGATCAAAAAGAGTATTCGGGACAGATTGGAGGCAGATTTTTGATAAAAAAATAGATTTTCGGATATTCGGGGACAGATTGGGGCGGATCGGATTGGAGGCAGACTTACCTCCGAATCTGATCCGATCTCCAAAATTTAAAAAAAAAAAAAACCGAATCCGCCCTGATATCCGAAAAATCCGATCCATTCGGGACGGATAACGGATCGGATACGGACGAGTCGTTCGAGATGGCCATCCCTATGGGCAAGCAAGACCGCGTGGCCAAAAACCTGGCTTGGCCATAACTATGTATGTTTCAATTGGGCGAGGTCCAGCGGCCCAATTGGGGATGACCGCCAGCGGGCAGGTCAGCGGGTAAGCCCATCGGGCACGGCGGCCCTGCGGGTCCTTTTTCGGGTCCAGCGATTCCTTTTGGGTTGGGCGTTAATTTTAGCCCAAACGTCTTGTATACTCATTTTTCACCTCCTACACATTGGCATTTGCACATTTTGGCTTGAATGTGAATCATGGTCTAAAAATTTGAATGGTGTTCAAAATGGCAGGAAGGGAGTGAGAAGTATTGTTCTGGAAAGATCAGAGACATTGAGGGCAAGTGGTGTGGGCATCGGGATTTTCGCTAATGGCTGGCGCGCCCTTGAGCAGCTTGGCGTTGCCTCTGATCTCAGAAAAACTGCTGTTCCTATTCAACGGTACAAATTTAGTACAATAATACAACAGCGTATACTCAATCTCTACTGTAGTTCAGACCGGTTTCGGCCCCAACAGATTGTGGTTGGGTGCTTATTTGTTTCTATTCCGGGTTATTGTGATCCCTTCCCCGTCCCTGTTCAGGGCGTTCCCATTGTACTCTGTACCTTTTTTAGCTGGATTTCAGCTTTGAAATTTCTGTTTCTCAAAAGAAAAAATCTGTGGCAGACTTTATACATACAAAAGTACAAAGAATGTTGAAGGCAATGCTAGCTCAAGTCATGCTTAATTAGGGACTGCTGATGCCTCAACGTTTCAATTGGTTTTGTATTGATTTATTTTTGAATCAGAGATCAGAACATATCGATCGGGGAGCTAATTCTAAGTTACAGGACTTCATTAACTTCATACCGTATATATATGTATCATTGTATTTTTACATGTTTGTTTTCCAATCCTTATACAATGAAACCAGAGAGAATTTTGGAGCAAATATCTTACGAGTAGTTGACCGATGAATGTTTTCATGCACATGTTGTTCCAACATTTTTCTTTATTTCACATATAGGATTCGAGATGTATGGCTTGACAAGGGCTCGAACCAAGAGACGCCGGTGTAAGTGTACTACTTTTGTTTCCTCTATTTCCACGTCTATGGCTTGACAAGGGCTCTAACAAAGAAACACCGTTGCAGCTCTTTTTTTTGGTTTGTGAGTGTGTAATATTGCAGACCATCCCAAAAGTACTGCTGAAAACATTTAGCTAACTTGTTAGTGGGGGAGTTGATCGAATTACACGAAGGGATCGAGGGAATGCTCTTTTGTGCACCGTAACACACACCTCGAAATTAATGACTCAAGCTTGCGACAAATTGTAGGACTGGTGAAGCTCGATGCTTGATGCGGATTGACCTTATCAGGACACTAGCAGATGCATTGCCGCCTGGCACGATACATTTCGGATGCCAAATAGTATCTGTTAACATGGATCCCTCAAATTCTTATCCAATTCTCCAACTTCTTGACGGCAGCTTTATTGTGGCCAAGGTACTAATGTCCCTCTCAACCTATTAGTTGCTATTATCTAGGAAGTGTGTTCAATAACTAGTTGTTTCTCCAACATAAAGTTGTTTCTGTTGAAAACTTCTTTTACCACTTATGGTTCAGATTTTGATTGGATGCGATGGACTAAATTCAGTGGTGGCTAACTTCCTTGAGCTGAAGCCAACAAAAGAGTTTGGCACTTGTTCAGTGAGAGGCTTGACGAATTATCCGAATGGTCATGCCTTGCCCCATGAATTGGTTCGAACCAGGAGAAACGGCATTAGTGTAGGAATAATTCCGATCGATGATAAGTTGGTGTGTTGGTTTGTGGGCCAACAAACGATTCACGAAGGTAAAAAGTTTTATCCAGTACACTATATTTTGCTTGTTGGATGCGAATTCAGTCCATTGTCTAATGGTTTTAGCTCTCCAGCGCGTCAGTAAAATTGCTTTTCGATATGCCTGTTATTGTTCATGAGCAGATCACGCAAAGGTTTCCCAGTGTCCGGAGCTTATTAGAGAGTTGATCTTGCAGTCAATAGATGGTTTCCCAACTGAAGTCGCACAATTGATAGAAGACAGTGAGCTTGAGTCGTTATCTTTAACACGCTTAAGATACCGTGCCCCATGGGATTTGTTACTGGGAAAGTTCCGAAAGGGAACCGTGACAGTGGCCGGAGACGCAATGCATGTTATGGGCCCATTCTTGGGACAAGGTGGCTCGGCAGCTCTGGAAGATGCTATTGTACTTGCTAGATGTTTGTCACGCAAATTTGTGAACCCGGTTGATTGTCTACATAGCGAAAGGGAAACGATGAGGATGATGCACGAAGTTGGAGAAGCAATGGATCAATACGTGAAAGAACGGAGGATGAGGGTGTTGCGATTGTCGACCCAAACATATCTCATCGGTTTGCTATTGAAACCTCCCTCACTGTTGGTAAAATTTGCTTGTATTGTTTTCCTGGTTGTTCTCTTCAGAAACCGAAATCATACTCGATATGATTGTGGGCTTCTATGATGTAGAGACCTTTCCTAATCGAAATCATACTTGATATGATTGTGGGCTTCTATGATGTAGAGACCTTTCCTACAATCATTTTTTCCCATATTTTCGTCGATGTTACTGTTGCTATTAAGACATGTTATTTGTTGAAAAAAATCATGTTGTCGTAGGTATCTCGTCGCTTAATCGATCAGCTATTTAATAAACACATGGTAAAACCAAGAAAGTAGTAGCCTTTGTCCTCCGTTAATGCATCTATTCCTGATTAAACGCGATACTAAAACAGAGGAGGCGCAAGTGTTTCCAATATCAAAACCTATTTTTGGAAATCAAAACAAGAGTTTATTAATCCATGTAGAAGTTAAAAAGATTAAACGGATAAGGAATATGGCATTACTACAAGAAGGAATTGAAGCAATATTTCAACAAAGTTGACACGCGACCCCTCGACAATCACCTGCCATTCCAATGATCTTTGACACACACACCCAAATGATCAGAACCAGTAGAATGAATTTAGGAGGGCACTGAATTGCTTCATTCCTCAATCCTAATTAACGGCAGGGCTCCTGATAGTATATATATCCAAGTTGGACCCCCAAGAAGGAATATATCAGCTTTGGCCCCCTCTTGTAGCTGTTGAATGAGCGTATCTAGAAAGGTGGAACTCGATCATTGGGTTGGTTCTAGGGGTGGAAATTCGGACTTTCTTGAACAAGGTCAGGTTCAAGTTCTCATAGTTCCTTATGGAAGCTAAATACACTTTTAATTAAAATCACTCGCATGTGGTGGGATCTTAATTAGCTTCGATTTTGAGGTAGGTGTGGTGGAGTCCTCTGGAATACCCCCTAGGGGACTATACCTGCAATTCTATTTTGTGTACCAAAATAACGCTGGAGCTCAGATGGACCGTTCTTACGTTCGGCCGTTCGGGTAAATTGAAGTCTATTGTTTGTGGTACAAAACTGCAGATAGCTGGTATGTATGAATTGTGATCGTACTATTTCATGTTCGAATAGATTGGAACCGGCTGGGCATTATCCCTTGGGTTTATTCCACCGACATTGTTGGTAAATATAAGAAATAGAGGCCCAGTAGAAGAACGAACATTCAACAGATTTGTCTCATATGGTTCATAGTAGTAAGATTGATGAGTTTGATAGGTAGGCCAGGGCACGTTCGTCATAAATTTTTGTTCGGTATTTTTTACTTTTTGTAATTCTTTATTGTAATTTTTTGAGACTAATAATTCGTCTTAATGAGAGAAGTCACAGAAGTATTAAGAATCAGCTTGAGTCAAAATCCAATATCGTGAAGATCTAGTAATGGTACACAAAATCGAACATTTGACAAAATTTTCCCAAATCCTAAGGAGGTGAGGCCCCGTTTGATAGCAGTGATAGATGGATGAGATTCGTAAGGAGGTGAGATTAGGATTGAGATTGGTAATGAGAATGGATTGATAATGAGTAGGGATTGATAATGGATATGTTTGTTTGAGATGAAATTAGATGACGGGATTATTAATATCATGTTTGTTTGATGGGAAAATTTCAAAATGGCACCTGAACTTTGCATCAAATGTCATAGAGACACCTGGACTTAAGTTTATTTCAATTAAACATCTGCACTAACAAAATTCTCAAATTTAGACCCCTGCCGTTATACTTCGTCCAAAAATTACTGACACAATATCTCTTACCCATTTAAGTGGCCTCATTGCACATGTTTCCAACAAGGAACGATGCACCCAAACCAAACCCCTTACTTTACCTCACGTTTTGGAGAGAAAATGATCTTAACCTAATCGATTCCCTCCATTTCTCTCTAGAAGTCTGGCTATTGTTCCACCATCTCCCTCAAAAGTGATGGGTTTCTCTTGGGTGCATCGTCCCCTATTAGAAACATGTGCAATGGGGCAACTTAAACGGGTTGGAGATGCCATGTTAGCAATTTTTGGGACGGAGTATAATGAAGGGGGTCTAAATTTGGAAATTTTGTTAGTACATGTGTTTAATTGAAATAAATTTAAGTTCAGGTGTTTCTGTGAGATTTGGTGCAAAGTTCAGGTGTCATTTTGAAATTTTTCCTTGTTTGAGATTGGATAATTTGATGATGGAATTTGATTGATAGAAAAATTGGTAATGAGAAGGGATTGGTAATGAGAAATGGTTGAAATTGAACTATGAATACCAAGTCCCAAGAGGCATTGCTAGCTAATACCCCCAATTTGGGGTCTTGCTAATCCCATGAAATTCATAGTCCGGAGTAGTTTTGGATTACCAGACAAGGGATTAGGAAGCCATTGGGATTGTTAGTCCAATCCCAAGGCTGAAGGGGGTTATCAAACGGGGCTTGAAAGTTCATGTGGGTACATGAGCGCGTCGAATGGTCCCACCTCCTAGCCTAGCCGCTCTAATTGCTTTCTGTATGTGTTAGTTTCCTGCAGCTGCCCCTAATGAATTGGTCTCATCCTATTTAGGTGTGGGGATACCTCCTATGGTGTAAATAAAAAAAGGAGGTGTTTATCAGTAGATTCAAGCATTCAGCCATTTCAAATTTCACAATGTAATTTGCGCCTAGTAGCAAAATCCATGTACTGGACCACGTTGTGAGGCTCAAGTTTACATGCCGCAAATAACGCCTGCAGCCCTGGGCACCTATGGCCTCTGCCAATTGATCACAATAGGTGATAAGCTAGCCCCAAGGATTACTTTGTTTGGTTAGTGGGTTTACTTCTCACATAATTGATCAGTTTTATAGTGTTGATGTGAGACCGCAAGAAAGTAACGTTTTGCATGTGAATTTTCTTGTTTTGTGGATGATCTGTCTCCAACTGGATTGGCAAAAGAATTAATCGAGTTATGCGTAAGCTAATTCGAACACCTGTGAACATTGGGGAATAAATCACAATGGGTGATGGCTGGTGGGAAGTATGTAAATTACAATAAATAGTAAATGTGAAAGCTTTCCGAAGTCAGCATTTCCTATGCATTCGCCTGTGGATATATTGAAACATGAATAAAGTTTGACCGATTACACCTCAAGTGACTTGTTCAAGTGGACACCAAAAAGCTAATAGTAAATGGTTGCTATCCATGAAATCGTATGTTTGAATTTTAAGGAGGTCAACATGTCAAACCTTGAGACCACTGTATGTATAATTGTCCATCCGGTTGTTAACTTCATGTCCTCGCATGATTTAGATAAAAATAGACACAATTAGCAAGTACATCTAGATATTGAATTCAGGACAGAGTTACTTCATTTTCACATTCTAAATGGCTCAATTCATATGCTGAGAATTCACCGTGCCTCCTTCCTTTTATCTCTGATTGCAGGACGCTCCTGGCCCGTAATTGAGATGTTCAAGTAACTCATATTCTTAGGGATGGCTATCTTCTCAACAAATAAATAAACTTACAGCAGGACGCTCCTGACCCGTAATTGAGATGTTCAAGTAACTCATATTCTCAGGGATGGCTATCTTCTCAACAAATAAATAAACTTACACATTGAGATTAAAAAAACAAAAAACAATCTTCTCAAAAAAAAAAAAAAAATGCAGGAACAAACTATGCACACACTTTTATTGATCCATCACATGTGATTTATTCCATTACTAGTCAGAAAGAGTTTGTGAATTCCTCTTCTTTCCCAACCAAACTCACCCTAACATACTTCGGATCGCATCCGAATCGCCTCCCGTTTCTTGTAATAATCTTCTGTCCTCGGAGGAACTTCTCGCAGTCCTCTCTACGTCCTCCTTATTGCACTTTATCCATGCAAAAGCTGTTTTCACAAGGGGAAAAAAGTAAAATTTCTTCCAAGTCTTGCCTTAATTTGGTCATGTTCCCAGTTTCTAGTTGATGGAAAACATGAAACATTTTTTTTTGTGTTTTTGGGTTCGAAAAGGGCAAAAAAATAAAATAAAACGCGGTCTATTACGGTTGTGAGGTTTCAAGAAACATAGAGCCAAAAAATAACAAAAATATATGGTTGGTGCGTACCTAGAGAGATGATGGGAACCAAAGCTTGTTTTCAATGAAGGGAAACTATATTTGTTTGTCCTCAAATGTTCTCAAACTATATCCGGGTGGCAAACACCAGATATAATGGTGTTTGCCACCCGCATATAGGGGGAGGTGATGTTATTATATCCGGTCCTCATATCAGCCTTCTCAATTACGAAAATGCTACCGTCCTCTTTTAATTCTACATCCACCTACTTATATCCATCTCAAAACAAATCATACATATACGTATCCAGTCGACAAACGACCCGTTAGGGTAGGTACAAAATGTCTCATTTTTAATACTTACAAAGGAACAATCTCTCACAAGCTAAATCTATTTCCTAAAAAGCCGGTTTTTTTTTTTACGGTGTCTTACATATATATATATATATATATTTTCAATTTTGGCCTATATTTTTATACTTTTTTTCAGATTCCTTTCACGGAGACGAAAAATATAATGTAAAAATTTGACGGAAATATAATAAAAATTAAGAAAAAATAACAAGAAAGACCCTGCGAAAAAGTCTTGAAATTTTCAACATTCGTCATTGCAAACGTATAGGGATTCTTATAATCTGAGGAAAAGGAAAATTTGGCTTCCGGTTTCTAATTATTCAGTCAAAAAAGTGACGTACTGCTTGGAAATTAAGGTTTGGAAAACAAGGGGTCGATCGGACCAAACTCCTTCTAGTAGCTTTCCTAATTAATTAATGGAGCCTATCCAGTCCGGCCTAGTTTGGACTTTCATGTCAATAGTTTTTATCATGAACGAGCTTCATATTAATGACTAGAATCGTTTAATTCGATAAAACATCGATAGATAATTAGATACATTACGTCCGTCGTAATTTTTCACACAAATCTATTTTTGACCGAGTCCGGGTGGAGGTTAGTCAACTTGTAATAAACTAATTCCAGGTTGAATGTTTCTAAGAAATCTCACGTGGTATTAAAGTTAGATTTTGGTACCTCCACGCACGTTTATGAAGTTTACATACGACTTTCCAAAAAAAAAAAGAAAAGTTACATAGAAGGAAGAGGAGAAATTTTTCAGTGTCGGGTGGCACCACGTGATGCCCGCTCGGCGCATTGGGTCGTCTATTTTAGATTTGGAAAAAGAAAGAGGAGAAAGAGTGGTGGGGTGAGATGAGAGAGAGAGTTTCAATCTGGACCGTCCAATATACTTTTAGACGGCCCGACAGATTTGCTTGGGCCGCATGATACCCGCCCGGGATTGAAAAATTGCTGACACGAATATTGCTTGACACAAATATGTTCGAATATCGATCCTTTTTATGATTTCATTTCATTTCCACTTAAAGGAGTATTCTGTTGTGTTAATTTGTGCATGAAATAATACTCCATCTGTATCATATTATTTTGTCATGTACGGAAAACTCAAACTTTATAAAAGGGGCATTCAATAAATTCACTCAACTTAAAACTACGTTTAATCATTTACGCTGGTTATAATTTATTTGTATAAATTTACATCGACCATTTAAAAAGAACAAATATTTGAAACAGAGACGGAACCGGGATTTTCTATGTGAGGGAGCCGGCCACAACATGAACAATAATATTTTAAAATTTTGATGTTCTAGAATATAAAATATTTGGATGACCAAAAAATGCCTTTTACAAAACGCAATATATAGGTGATCTTAACAAACCAAAAATAACTAAAAGGTTAAAATATAAAAGTTTTTCAATTCGTTACACCTCAAGCATGTATCAACATGAAATTTAATGATACCTTAGATCCGAAAGTCACCTATGTATGATTGAGTTGGAACTTATTGCATGTTGCGGTAATTTCCTTCTCAAAAAATATAACCAAAACATTTGTGAGAAATTCATTCTCCATCCGAAACATATGTTCTAACAATATATTGAAAATGTTTTTTCTAATCTACGATTTCTATTTAAACAGAAAAAACTAAGATAATTATGAAATTTCGAAACCACGCGGGGTCGTGGCCCCCATATACCCACACTTACCTTCGTATCTGATTTGAAACATTCCACAATAAATATGTGGAACATAGGGGTAGAATTTGGTGTGCTATATGAAGGCCATCTACTACTGCTAGGGAGGGATTCAAACATATAATTTGCATTAGTGAGGGCACACAAATTACTAAATTTAACCTGCACATTTATAATTTCTTTATTAATATATTTTTTTTGTTAAAATAACAAATTGATGAGTATATTTGTAATATCATCTTGAATTAGTAGAAATGGATGTGTTTGTACAAAAAAATCGTGTAAAAATTTAGTACTCCAAGAGATAGATCAGACAAATATCCTTATAATAAAAATCTAAAGTTTATTAGAATGCTAGTACCACAAATTTATTGGGTATAAGTGAACAATTTAAAAAAATAAATATAATTTAGTAAAATCGAGGCACGGGCCCTTCTTGTACATCCCTGACTGCTGCTTCATCGGTCAAACTTTTAGTACTACTACTATCTTTTCTCCCTCCTACTGGAGTATATATATGCGACTGTTCTCTATCTGCATCCGATTTGCAAGAAGTGTGAATATCCCGCTGCAGGTGGTGAGGCAACTCCAGTGAGAGAGAGAGAGAGAGAGAGAGAGAGAGAGATGGATAGGAGTGAAGAAGAGCAAGAGATTGTGATAGTAGGCGCTGGGATTTGCGGCCTCGCCACCGCGCTTGCTCTACACAAGTCATAGATTCTCCATCTCCACCTTTTCGGGTTTGTTGATCGGTTTAGGTTTCCATATATATATAACCACTCCCTCTATCTCTCACAACTCGGTTCCCAATAGATTTTATCTCTAATTGTTTCTCTCACTTCAACTTTTCGTTTTTTTGCTAGTATGTACGTGGTTGATATACACCCTTGAATTACTTTTGCTATTGCGGATTAAAATTTACTATAACAATGCATAAAGTGAATGTACAATCGAAAAATAAAATAAAATGAAACCCCAATTGGTTCTTTAGTACTATGTTTCTTGTCGATTGAATCGGCTCGCTGCCAAGGTTACACCTCTTGGTCGTCTTGATGGCTCATGGTTTATAAACGTGGCTAGGAACTCGCTTGGGCAAGCAAGACCCCGCGGCCAAAACCTGGCTTGGCCATAACTATGTATGGTTCAATTCAAAATGGCGCGCGGCCAAACGGGGCAATCAAACGGCTAAAGCCCCAGCGGGAAGACTCCTACGCGGGTGGGTCCCAGCAGCCCAATTGGGCAAGGTCCCGTGGTCCAATCGGGGAAGACCCCCAGGCCCCAGCGGGCAGGGTCAGCGGGTAAGCCCATTGGGCACGGTCCCCATTAACGCCCGACCCAAAAGAATCGCTGGACCCGAAAAAGGACCCGCGGGGCCATCGTGCCACGTGTCATCTTAGATTTTGTGCCTCGTGTATACTCATTTTTCAACTCCTACACATTAGCATTTGCACATTTTGGCTTGAATGTGAATCATGGTCAAAATTTTCAAATGGAGTTCAAAATGGCAGGAAGGGAGTGAGAAGTGTTGTTCTGGAAAGATCAGAGACATTGAGGGCAAGTGGTGCGGGCATCGGGATATGGGCTAACGGCTGGCGCGCCCTTGAGCAGCTTGGCGTTGCCTCTCATCTCAGAAAAACTGCTGTTCCTATTCAACGGTACAAATTTAGTACAATAATACAACAGCGTATACTCAATCTCTACTGTAGTTCAAAGCGGTTTCGGCACCAACAGATTGTGTTTATTCAAGGCGTTCCCATTGTACTCTGTATATTTTTTTTAGCTGGATTTTAGCTTTGTAATTAATGAAATTCCCGTTTCTCAAACGAAAAAAAAATCTGTGGCAGACTCTGTCCATACGAAAGTGCAATTACAAAGAATGTTGAAGGCAATGCTAGCTAGCTCAAGGCATGCTTAATTTGGGGACTGTTGATACCAAACAGTTTCAATTGGTTTTGTATTGATTTATTTTTGAATCAGAGATCAGAGCATGTCGATCGGGTGGCTATAATTCTAAGTTACAGGACTTCATTAACTCCATACCGTATACGTATGTATCATCGCATTTACATGTTTGTTTTCCAATCCTTATACATTGAAACCAGAGATAATTTTGGAGCAAATATTATATATACGAGTAGTTAACCGGTGAATGTTTTCTTGCACATGTCAGTTCCAACATATATATATTTTTTATTTCATGTATAGGTTTCGAGATGTATGGCTTGACAACGGCTCGAACCAAGAGACGCCAGCGTAAGTTTACTACTTTTGTTTCCTCTATTTTCACGTCTATGGCTTGACAAGGGCTAACTTACTACTGTTGTTTCCTCTTATTTCACGTCTATGGCTTGACAAGGGCTCTAACAAAGAAACACTGTTGCAGCTCTTTTTTTTGGTTTGTGAGTATGCAATATTGCAGACCATCCCAAAAGTACTGCTGAAAACATTTAGCTAACTTGTTAGTGAGGGAGTTGATCGAATTACACAAAGGGATCGAGGGAATGGTTTATTGTGCACCATAACACATACACGTCGAAATTAATGACTTAAGCTTGCGACAAATTGTAGGACTGGTGAAAATCGATGCTTGAAGCGGAGTGACCTTATTAGGACACTAGCAGATGCATTGCCCCTTGGCACGATACATTTCGGATGCCAAATAGTATCTGTTAAGATGGATCCTTCAAATTCTTATCCAATTCTCCAACTTCTTGACGGCAGCTCTATTGTAGCAAAGGTACTAATCAATGTCCCTCTTAACCTATTTGTTGCAAGGAAATTTATTTTTGCACTCCACTTTTGTACGCAGGTGCTCCACTTTGTACTGTATGTTATCCAGTTGTACAAAGTGGAGCACCTGCGTACATTTTTGGAGCACCAAAATCATTGTCCTTGTTGGTAAGTGTGTTCAATAACTAGTTGTTTCGCCAACAGAAAATAGTTTCTGCTGAAAACTCCTTTTACCACTTATGTTTCAGATTTTGATTGGATGCGATGGACTAAATTCAGTGGTGGCGAACTTCCTTGAGCTGAAGCCAACAAAAGAATTTGGCACTTGTTCAGTGAGAGGCTTGACGAATTATCCGAATGGTCATGCCTTTCCCCATGAATTGGTTCGAACCAGGAGAAACGACATTCGCATAGGAGTAATTCCGATCGATGATAAGTTAGTGTATTGGTTTGTCGGCCAACCAGCGATTCGCGAAGGTAAAAAGTTTTATCCGGTGCACTATATTTTGCTTGTTGGATGCGAATTCAGTCCATTGTCTAATGGTTTTAGCTCTCCAGCGCGCGTTAGTAAAATTGCTTTTCGATATGCCTGTTATTATTCATGAACAGATCACGCAAACGTTTCTCAGCGTCCGGAGCTTATTAGAGAGTTGGTCTTGCAGTCAATAGATGGTTTCCCAACTGAAGTCGCGCAATTGATTAAAGACAGTGAGCTTGAGTCGTTATCTTTAACACGCTTGAGATACCGCGCCCCATGGGATTTGTTACTGGGAAAGTTCCGAAAGGGAACCGTGACAGTAGCCGGAGACGCAATGCATGTTATGGGCCCGTTCTTAGGACAAGGTGGCTCGGCAGCTCTGGAAGATGCTATCGTACTTGCTAGATGTTTATCACACAAATTTGTAAACCCGGTTGATCGGGTACCTAATAGTGAAAGGGAAACGACGAGGATGATGATGATTCGCGAAGTTGGAGAAGCAATCGACCAGTACGTGAAAGAACGGAGGATGAGGGTGGTGCGATTGTCGATGCATACATATCTCATTGGTTCGCTTTTGAAACCTTCCTCCCTGTTGGTTAAATTTGCTTGTATTGTTTTCGTGGTTGTTTTCTTCCGAAACCCAAATCATACCCGATATGATTGTGGGCTTCTGTGACGTATAGAGACCTTACCTAGGATCATTTTTTCTCTTATTTTTTCGTCGATGTTACTGTTGCTATAAGAGTATAAGACGCGTTATTTGCTGAAAAAAAATCATCTTGTCATGTGTATCTCCGTCTCTTAATTGATGCAGCTATTTTATAAAAACAGGATAAAATCAAGAAAGGAGTAGCCTTTGTCCTCTGTAATGCATCTATACCTAATTAAACCTGATACAAAAACCAAGAAGGCTTAAGTGTTGCCAATATCAAAACCTTTTTTGCTGGAAAATCAAAAGAAGATTTTATTAATCCATGTAGAAGTTAAGAAGATTAATCGAATAAGGAGTAATACGTATGAGAAGGAAGCATTCCAACAAAGTTAACACCGACCCCTCGACAATCACCTGCCATTCCAATTAGGGGTGGCAAACGGGCGGGTTTGGGTCAAATTGGGCAAGTTGTTAGTGGGTTGGGTCTTTAATGGGTTATTGACCCATTTAGACCCATTAATTATTAGTCTAATTACCCATACCCAAACCCAACCCATTTATCTAAAATCCAACCCGATCCACTCATTAGCCCAATTAAATACTACATACTAAAAAATTGCTGATTCTGGTTCATCTCTCTCCGTGATGTCGCCTCATCCTCAATCTCATGCCAAATGAAAAATTATAGACTGAGGTAAACTCACACACTCAAAATTTTGATCGATGCATGTGATCTAACCCGACATCGTACGGAGGCTTATTATACCATTATCCGAACCGTCTCGAGGAGGCGAACAAGATGGATAGATCAAATTTTCCGTTCAGGCAATTTAAAAAAAAACACAGATTTTGATCAGAACTCGGTTTGCACTCTCTTCATTTGTATTCGTTTTATACACTATAGAGTGGGAGCAGCTCAGCTCCAGTTTTTTAATGCTCCAGTACGGTCCAGTTTTGGACCGTTGTGGGCCCCTCCCGGGCCCACAACAATGATCGGAATCGTTCATTTTGTAGAGCTCGTCGAATATGTCATTCACGCCAAAAATTAGCTTCACCGAACATCAATAGGTACATGGATGAAACAGATTTGTACATGAAAAAATGAGCAATTATTAATTTTAACTTAATTTTTGTCATCGTTTTTTCCTTGTACAAATCTGTTTCATCCATGTACCTATTGATGTTCGGTGAAGCTAATTTTTGGCGTGAATGACATATTCGACGAGCTCTACAAAATGAACGATTCGACATTGTTGTGGGACAATACCAACGGACAAATCGACCGATCGAGCACTTAATTACCCTATTGGTCGCTCTTAATTACCAAATCGCAGCGTATCCAAGTGGCTTATTTTTGTCTTTATTCAAATATTTTTCGCATTTGTTAGTTTTTTGTCAAATTTTTGATGATTATTGTTTTGTCATGACAAGAAGAATGTAAAAAGTAAAAAATTACAATCGAAATTCATATTTTTTTTGAATAAAGATGAAAAAATTGACTAATTTTTGTCTTCATTAAAAAAATTTAGGTTTCGATCATAACTTTTTACCTTTTAGATTTTTCCTGTTATGTTGAAGCAATAATCTACAAAAAAAATTAACGAAAAACAAACAAATGCGAAAAAAATTGAATAATAACAAAAAAATAAGCCATGAACAAGTCAGCTTTCCATTCATCAGTTGAATTTTCTCTCTAAACACATTTCAAGATGCAGGTACAGAGAAAAATTTGGGACTTGTAGAAAGTGCTAGGGTTTTCTATATAATAAATTGTTGTAAAATTTTTTGCCTTATTGACTTATCTTTTGTCTTTATTCCAAAAATTATCAGTTTCGATCAATTTTTTTTTTTTTTACTTTTCCGATTCCTCTCATCGAAACGAATCAATAAGTTATAAAAGTTTGACGCAAAACAAAAAAATTGCAAAAAATTTGAATAAGGACAAAAAAATAAGTCCCTTAATTTTTAATCTAAACCCCATGCGGGACTACCATGAGAGAAACTTATTTACGGCAGAATGTAATTTCACCAATCCATTCGCGCAATCGATGGATGAGATGTGTTTCAATTTTGACTGGTCAAAATAATTATTACCGACATAATTGGTTTTTAATTCGGATCGTTCAAAATATTTTTGGACACGTGTAATTTAGCACAAAAGAATTGAATGAGAGAGAGAGAGAGAGAGAGAGAGAGAGAGAAATTTTGACTGGACTGGTCGAGGATTCCCAGTGCACCTTACGTCGAGAATTTTGACTGGACCGATCATTCCCAGTGAAATTTGGTAAAAGCCTGGAATTTTGGTGGGTTTCTTTCATGACCCATTGGGTCATTTAAGTTGTCCCAATTGATACACAATTAAGCTCCAATTAATAATGGGTTAGCTGGGTTTGGACCCACGTTTACCCAACTAATAAATGGGTTGGATTGAGTCTATTTTTTAGTTGATGGGTCTGAATTTGTTAATGGGTATGGGTTCAATTTGCCACCCCTAATTCAAATGATCTTTGACACACACACTCAAATGATTAGGGATGGCAACGGGGAGGGTCGGGGGTGGATACCACTATCCCCGTCCCCGATCCCCGAACCCAAATCTCTCCCCATCCCCGCCCCGATCCCCACCAGGGATTTATTTTTACCCTCCATCCCTGCCCCAAACGGGGAATGGGGATCCCCGCAGGGAATCGGGGATCCAAAGATTCCAAAACCTTTTAAAAAAAAAGTCACATGCCATTAGAAAATAAACTAAATTAAAAAAAAAACACAATCTAAGTTGCCATTACAATTGATAATCAGTGTCAATTTCAACTTTCATCAAGTTTTGAGAAATAGAAAATCTCTAATAATCGCTTCATGTAGTACTTTTGACATGAATCATTTGTTCATTGGTTAATTAGAGGAGTACATTAACCAAAATGTTTCCAACTGCCATTTAACACACAATAGCCCAACTACATGAATCAGAGTAAAAATTATGTATATATATAGTAGGCTAGTGGGATGGGGCTCGGGAACCCTAACTTATGTATATATAATTATTATATATAGTAGGCTAGTGGGGCGGGGCGGGAATCGAGCGGGTATTAGCTCATACCCACCCCCTACCCGTTCCCCACTTTTTTTAAAAAAATTATTCCAATACCCTACCCAATCCCCAAATAATCTCCGAATCCCCTACCCATTTGGGACGGAAAACGGATCGGATTGAGTCGGGTAGGCCGAAATTGCCATCCCTACAAATGATCAGCACCAGTACTAGAATGAATTTAGGAGGGCACTGAATTGCTTCATTCCTCAATCCTAATTAATGGCTGGGCTCCTGGTAGTATATCCAAGTTGGGCCCCCAAGAAGGAATATATCAACTTGGGGCCCCTCTTGTAGCTGTTGAATGAGCATATCTACAACGGAAAATGAAGGCCCAACATATATTTTGATAATTAATACCTGTCAAAGACATGTTGAGAATATTTGTTAATGCTAAAAATATTTTTGACGGATATTAATTATCAAAACACGTCCTGAACCATCATTTTCCCTATCTACAAAGGTGGAACTCCATCACTGGGTTGGTTCTCGGGGTGAAAATTCAGACTTTCTTGAACAAGGTCAGGTTCAAGTTCTCATATATAGTTCCTTATGGAAGCTAAAACACACTCTTAATTAAAATCACTCACATGCAGTGGGACCTTAATTAGCTTCGGTTTCGAGGTAGGTACAATGGGATCCTCTAGAATACTCGCTAGGGGACTATACCTGCACTTATATTTTGTGTACGAAAAAAATGCTGGAACTCGGATGGACTGTTCGTATGTTCGGGTAAATTGAAGTCTATTGTTTGTGGTACAAAACTGCAGATAGCTAGTATGTATGAATTGTGATCGTACGATTTCAGGTTCGAATTGTTTGGAACCGGCTGGGCATTATCCCTTCCCGCCGACATTGTTGGTAAAAATAAGAAATAGAGGCCCAGTAGAAGAACAAACATTCGTAGATTTGTCCCATATGGTTCATAAGAGGAAGATTGATGAGTTTGATAGGTAGGCCAGGGCAAGTTCGTCATAAATTTTTGCTTGGTATTTTTTACTTTTTGTAATTTTTTGAGACTAATAATTCGTCTTAATGAGAGAAGTCACAGAAGTATACGAATTAGTTTGAATCAAAATCCAATATCGTGAAGAGTAATGGTACACAAAATCAAACATTTGACAAATTTTTCCCAGATTCTAAGGACGTGAAAGTCCATGTGGGTAGGCTCATGAGCGCGTCAAATGATCCCCCCCGGCCCCTCCTAGCCTAGCTGCTTCTAACTGCTTTCTATATGTGTTAGTTTTTTGCAGCCGGCCCTAAGGGATTGGTCTCATCCCGTTTAGGTGTGGGGATACCTCCTAGGGTGTAAAAAAAGAGAGGAGGTTATTATCAGTAGATTCAAGCATTCAACCATTTCAAATTTCACAATGTAATTTTGCGTCTAAGTAGCAAAATCCATGTACTGGGCCAGATTGTAAGGCTCAAGTTTACATGCCGCAAATAACGCCTGCAGCCCTGGGCACCTATGGCCGGCCTCTATCAATGACTATAGGTGATAAGCCTCGAGGATTACTTTGGTTGGTTGGTGGATTTGCTTCCCACATAATTGACCAGTTTTATAGTGTTGATGTGAGACCGCAAGAAAATAACGCTTTGTGAATTTCCTTGTTTTGTGGATGACTTGTCTCTAACCGGATTGACAAAAGAATTATGCGTAAGCTAACCCGAACACCCGTGACCATCAAAAATAAATCACAATGGGTGATGGCCGGTGGGAAGCATGTAAATTATACATAAATAGTAAATGTGAAAGCTTTCCAAAGTCAGCATTTCCTATGCATTCGCTTGTGGATATATTGAAACATGAATAAAGTTTGACCGACTACACCTCAAGTGTCTTGTTGAAGTGGACACCAGAAAGTTAATAGAAAATGGTTGCTATCCATAAAATCATAGGTCAAACATGTCAAACCTTGAGATCACTGTACTTAAGATTGTCCACCCATGATCCCAGTTTTGCAGGAAAACTCATCACATGTCATTTATTCCATTACTAGTCCCTTGGATAGCCAGTAACCTCTCCAGAAAGAGTTTGAATTCCTCTTCTTTCCCAAGCAAACTCACCCTAACGTACTTTGGATCGCATCCGAATCGCCTCCCGTTTCTTGTAATAATCTTCTGTCCCCGGAGAAACTTCTCGCAGTCCTCTACGTCCTCCTTATTGCACTTCATCCATGCAAAAGCTGTCGTCACGAGGGGAAAAAAAGTAAAATTTATTCCAAGTCTTGCCTTAATTTGGTCATGTTCCCAGTTTCTAGTTGATGGAAAACATGAAACATTTTTGTGTTTCGGTTATGAGGTTTCAAGAAACATAGAACGAAAAATTAACAAAATTATAAGGTTGGTGCGTAGCCAGAGAGATGATGGGAACTAAAGCTTATTTGCAATGAAGGGAAACAATATTTGTTTGTCCTCAAAAGTTCTGCTCATGATTTGAGGTCATTTTTTTTTACCAAAACAAGTCAAACTTGAACAATTTCTAAAACTCATTAAGTTTTCAAATTAAGCTCGAACAAACTACTATTCGGTTATCAGTTTATGGTGTCTAAAAAAAATTCAAGCTAATCAAGATCCGCTCGATGGAAGCTCGTTTGAAAATGAGTCGCATGATATAATTTAGGCTCCATTCCGGAAACCTTCTTAAAAAATAAATACTTATTTCTCCTTTTTCTTTTCCGAAAATAATAAGGGTCTTCCACAAAATTCAAATACAAAATTTACTTCACACTTTAAAATTCAAAAATAATATAAATGAATTTTTTTTTTCCGCACCGTATTAAAGATCTCAATGAGATCTATTAAATAAGATCCATAGTGATAAGAAAATTATTTGCGTAAATACATGATTTTTTAGCTTGAAGTTGCCGTACACAAAAAATAAGACTGTTGCTATTGTGTTGGGCGCCGGCGGAGGGAAATTGTACCGGCGGCAGCGCCGGCTAGTCTCCGGCCATCGGACAGCCGATCCAAGCCGTCCAAAAATTCGAAAAAAAAAAAACCCAGGGGGCATGCGCGGGAATCAATGGCATCTGAGGTGTGTAGGGTGCTTGATCCGAGCACCCCTTTTCCGTGCACATATGATATGTCATAAATACTAATTAAGTTTGATTAATAGTAAACGATCTTGACTCGTTCAAGTCGTTTATCAGCTATAATTCCGATGACGATGTAAACATAAAATTGAATTTACCGGGATGTGCTATACTGAATTTTCCAGTGAAGAGGCACTGGTTTTTCGGGTAGTGAGGCAGGCTGAACATTCCACTTTGGGCCACCACTTGTCTTAGCTTCTCCCACCTTTCAGCCGTTAGAATCTGGCCAGTTTCGAAGAAGTTATCTGGGCCAGGATTTAGGCAGCTTTCCGAAACATGGCCCAAGATTTTCGCAGCCCGGATTTGGGATTCTTTTGATACACCAATTGTGTTGATACATACGAATTCTGTCATTTTTTTTGCCACATCTTTATCCTTGACAAGAGCCCATCTGTGGAAAAAAAGAGAATATATTGAAAATTATAGGCCGGTCCTATTTCTTCGCTTTGCTTTCATTCCAACCCTAAATATTGTTGCTGAATTTGGATTGGGTCTGTACTGTTGTATAATGATTTTTTTGCCCTTGTGAACTATGTGAACCGAGGGGTTTTTTCCCTCCTAAATAATGGCTCGGGACTATAAAAACCCCGAAAGAGAAATTACTGGAGTTTGGTGAACTTGAAGCACTATGTTATATGTAGTAGGCTTCTCTTGTGTAAGCACAAGCTTTGGGATTCGAACAGTTGGGTCAGACCAAACCGGGTTGGGGAGGATCTGGCCCTGGCCGGAGTAGAATCCTCGTACGTAAAAAGCCAAAAAATCAGTTTGGTTGCATGACTGTCAAGAGGCATTTAGTACATCATGCATGACGTCGCTCTAAGAAGAGGGCCAAGAGGCTACAACATGTGTCTAGCATGAGCTTGCTCGGAGCCTTGAGGCAAGTCACTCTATATAAGTTCTAATCCCTAAAGAATGTATAGTGTCTTCCCACATAGGAGTACAACATAATGAGAAATGAACTTACCCAATGCGAGATCCAGCATGTCCAGTGCACTTGGAAAAAGTGAAGAGCATTGTATCATAACCAACACAAGATGTAATAGGAGTGTATTGGGGCCAATAATAGGCCAAGTCATGAACATGCTTCCCTTGGCCTTTTTTCACAATGGCTTCTCGTATTCTGCCATCTGGGTTATTTGGGGAGGTCACGAACTCAATGTAGGGTCCACCCTCGTTGTAGGTCCGCGCATCACCTCCCCACTGGTAGAGGCCTGACCGCAAAAAGTTGGTCAACTCTGGATAGCACTGGTAACATCAAATTTTAAATAAATAAGGGCAAATTTATAAGTAAGTAGACAAGAAAATATAAATGTCGAAAGGATTGATGGGATCATTTATATATGTATGTATTTGTAGTCCAAACTACATCATCATGATTGTAATTTGTGTCTATGATATAAACATAATTCCTGATCTTCATTTCTATAGTTGAACTATTTAAACAACTAATGTCGTCTGATAAGGTGTCATGAAAATGTAACACTTCTCTTTAAAAGAAAAGGCTTCGCTAGAAGTGATGATTCAAAAAATATTAGGCGCCATGCGACCACATATAACATCGTTGGATATACCCGTGACAGTAGTAAATGAGCTTCTTTCAAATTCACACTGAATTCTTCAAAATGACTTTACACAATTTTTTTTTTATTGTGTATCTATAGTCTATACAAACTCGAGTCCTTCGTACTTGGTACACGCATTCCTACGTAACTCAGGTTTAATAAAACTATTAAGGTGACGCAAGATTCAGAACTACTAGGTGCTTCCGAATTATTTGAATTATCCGTGCCTCTAAGATTATAAATGAAATAGTAATCAAAATATATAGTGATGATTCTCACCGAGTAGTAAGGAGCAGCAGACACCACATTCACAGGGTTTGAATCATCAGAAGGAGAGCATAAGGCATACAGTGTTGCTTGAAGGAGTTGGGATGAACCAGTCCCCACCACTACGTGATAACCGTCCACCGATGCATTTCCAACTACACGATGCAATCGCTTGATCTCGTTCTCTAGTTCTGGCTCCAAATACCAGCATACATTTTTTGAATCGGAAAAATAGCTCATGAATTGGCTGCCTGAGATCACCAATGTGCATTTTTCACTCATTTTTCTCCAGTAGGACTCGAACATATTTGGATCACCACTGTCATCAAAATAGAATTTTTTTTAAATGAATTTCTCAACTCTGACATAACCACGTAAGGGCTAAGGCATTGGAATAGTTAGGAAACTGTGATTGTTATCATTTTCCCTTCCCCTTTTTATTTATTTATTTTTATATATTTTCAAAAATAAAAGCAAGAAAAAAAAGTACACATCTTTTCGCTAGCTTTTAGCTGGAAAACCTTCTTAAAAATCTGAGAGCGTCTTCTTTTATGGTGTTTCCAAAAAATCGGTTTGTTTTTCATTTTCTCTCGTACGTGAAAATAACAATTTTTTAAATTACTTGTTTAGTCAGTTTTAAAGTTGTTAAGAAAAAACTAAAAACAAATAAACAAGAACGTCAACAAGATCGCTCATGTTCGTTATCCCTTTTATTTATTTATATATATACACTTTTATTTGCATTTCTAACGCCAAAAAAAAAAAAAACCATGGGAACATCCAAATTAACAGCTTTCAGAATTTCTTGTTTGCAGAATTAATTAACGGAACCGTTTTTTCTTTTTTTCATGAATTCATATTTCAAAAACCCTATTTTTTGAAAACAAAATTCAATAAAATGATGTCTTAGAATTTTTTAAAAACCGTTAATTTCCGCCAAAATAAGACGATACGAGATACAAAAATGACAACCAATCACGATCCATGCGAGTAATATACACTATGGAGGGATGCGAACTTACTGGTCGAGATTGATGGTTTCGTGGGGCGACATTTTCGATATGTTCATGCTATCCGTTCGCTCTCTCCCGACCATGTCTCTCTCTCTCTCTCCAATTCCAATATCTCACGTGTACTCCTATTTCAATTATGCTAGTTTTTTTAAATGGATGACATCCTCCAAAAGGATCGAATTTATACAAACAAAAATGTCTTTATACGGCAAGTTTGTCGGAGCACCTTTGATCTAAAAAATGACCAGGTCTCTAGTTTTGTATGATATTTTCCTATTATAACTATATACAAAGGGCATGAAAATTCTAGAGACCCCTTAAAAATAGACAAAAATTGAAGATTAGATGCGGTCTCATCTTCTACGTATGCCCAAAGCTGTATAGCCTTTGACCTTGTATGACTATCGAAATGTCCAGCAATCCTTGACTGCTTCATCCCTTACGCACGCGGACTACTAATATCGGTGATGCGCTCTCTCTAGGCCGTATTCCTTTATCGGTGGAGGTTGAGTTTTTTTAATTTCACATCCACCTTCCCCCCCATCGTCACCGGCCATTGTTACTGATTTCACAATGAAAGCTCCTTCGATCTTCAAATCTTTTGTTCAGAATCAGGATTTTAAATTTCTGAATGAAACTTGAAAGAGTAGATCAATCATGTATACTACTCTAATTGAGCTTATTTTTGTTGAGGCCCCTCTCCCCTTATATTCCGGTGGCAAACACCCGATATAAAGGAGAGGTGGTGTTTGACACCCGGATATATAATAACACCACCTCCCCCTATATCCGGGTGGCAAACACCCGATATAAGGGAGATGTGGTGTTTGACACCTAGATATAGGGGGAGGTGGTGTTATTATATCCGCCTTTTTAATTATGAAAATGCTATCGTCCTTTTTTAATTTTACATCCACGTACTCATATCCATCCCAAAACAAATCATACATATACATATCCGGTCGACAAACGACCAGTTAGGGTAGGTATAGAATGTCTCATTTTTAATAGTACAAAGGAGCAACCTCTTGCAAGCTAAAGCTATTTCCTAAAATGCCATTTTTTGTTAGTATTTATTTATTTTTTTCGTCATCTTACATGATTTTTTTTTTCCATTACGGCTTATATTTTTATACTTTTTTCAGATTCCTTTCATGAAGACGAAAAATATAATGTAAAGATTTGACGGAAATATAATAAAAATTAAGAAAAAATAACAAGAAAGACCCTGCGAAAAAGTCTTGAAAATTTCGACATTCGTCATTGCAAACGTATAGGGATTCTTATAATCTGATGAAAAGAAAAATTTGGCTTCCGGTTTCTAATTAATTCACAGTAAAAAAAGTGACGTACTGCTGGGAAATTAAGGTTTGGAAAACAAGGGGTGATATCGATCGGACCAAACTCCTTCTAGTAGCTTTCCTAATTAATGGAGCGTGTCCGGAACGGTCTAGAGTTTGGGCTTCCATGTCAATGATTTAATTTTTATCATGATCGAGCTTCATAATAATGATCAAAATCGTTTAATTTGACGAAACATCGATAGATACATGAACAAGACATATTTTGTCCGTCCTTACTTTTCACACAAATCTATTTTAGACTGAAAAAATGGAGGGTATTATGGTCTCCAATAACACCACCTGGAATTGAGTTTGAAAATGGGAATGGGTAGGGGTGATATCGGTCAGGTTTCGACCGGTTTTGGCATTTGTTTCGGTTGAAACCGGTTATTTGGTTTGACATTTTTAGAAATCAGAACCAGTTGAGATAATGCGGTCAGGTTTCGACCGGCTCAACCGGTTTCGGTCCGGTTTATCCAGTTTTCATTTATGGGCCATAATTTAGGCCCAACACATTAAAAAATCCACAAAATATCAACTAAAAACTCATAATTCAACCACTTTTTTTGGGCTCAACAAAAAAGGATCAATTTTGAGCCCAATACATAAAAAAAACCCATAAAAACATAATTAAGTCCATAAAAATAGTATGTGTGTGTGTGTATATATATATATATATTATATCTGATTGATTTTATATAATAAATATATTTATTAGACCAATATATACCAGTATATATAAGCGGTCCGATTTCGACTGATTTTTAAAACATATAAACTCGATCGAAATTATTTCCGGTCTATAAAATTTTATAAACCTGAACCGGATCGAAATTATTCGACCGATTTGAAAAATAAGGTCCAGTCCGATTTTGCCGATTTTGATCGATTTTTCAGCCTCGACTAACAGCCCTAGGAATGGGAAAAGGAGCTCCACGCCTCTTTTTGACTTCTCCTCTAGAAACATGAAATTAGAGAACTCATCCTGTGGGTAGTCAGCCAAACACCCAAAATGTGGAAATGGGAAGTAGAAAAGGCAAAAAAACAAGCGGCCAAAAACCCTCAGGCCTGGGTGGAGGTCAGTCAACTTATAATAAGGGGTAAATTACAGTTAACTTTCTCAAACTAACCCCTGAGACACTTAACCCTCTATAATTATAAAATTTAGCACTTAACTCCCTCTAACTCTTTGAAACCCTTTCTCAGTTCATTGCCGTAATGGAGAAGGCGTAGTTACCAATTTGCCCCTAACTTAAAAATGGTTTGCCTAAAAAAAAACACTCAAACCTGTTTGGAACCAGAAAGACCAAGGGAAGCAAGTCAAACTTCTCCTCTCTCCTCCAAAACCATTATAGCGGAAGCTTTGAACTCCAAAGCAAAATCAACACTCTTCAAGATCAAGATCGGGAGGGGGGTCTGTTGGAAGTCGTATTGCAAAATCAGCAAACACTAGACGCTCTCCCTCTCCTCCTGCGGCTACCGCACAATCGCCCCAGACATGCACAGCTACGACGACATCGACGCGCCGCCAGTTACACCGCCTTCCACATCGTCGTTGATATCGTGGGCCTATTGGATGCATTGGGACTGGATCGGATCTTCCTGGTGGGCCATGACTGTGGGGCCCGACCGGGTTAGGGCTTTGGTTTACATGAGCGTTGTGTTCTATCCGAGGAGCCCTTCAAGAAAACCAATTCAGTCACTATAATTGGTACCTTATACTTCAAACACCCATAAAATTTTTTGCTTGGGTTCGTTGTCATCTTTGAGCTCTTCAATGGTGCTTTCACTCCATAACGGCAAAAAATTGGAGAATCGACACTGCTGAGGTGTGCCGAACTGCTTAAAGAATCCATTCAAGTAGAGAGAGAAACCCAAAGAGAAGAGGGAGAGAGAGAGAAAGACAAAAACGTAGAGACAGAGAGGTTGTCTGGTAGAAGACGACCATTGTATATGTGCATGTATATGTAGATCTATCATTGGGAGAGAGAAAGGGAAAAGGGGTGAGAGAAGGGAAAAGGACAATATCATCTTCATACTTCAACTAAGTGACCATCTGACTTGCATGTGCCTATTTCCATCCAAATACTAACAGAATGCACACGGCAGTGTGCTGAGAATGGGTTTCAAAGAGTTAGAGGGGGTTAAGTGCCAAATTTTATAGTTAGAGTGGATTAAAGTGTCCCCGAGTGTTAGTTTCAGGGGGTTTACTGTAATTTACCCTATAATAAACTAATTCCGCGGTGAATGTTTCGAAGAAATCTCACGTGGTATTGAAGTTAGATTTTGGTACCTCCACTTACGTGTTACGACGTTACATACGACTTTTCAAAAACAAAAAAGTTACCTACTCCCTCCGTTTCAAATTGAGGGTTTATCTTTCTTTTTTTGGACGTTCCAAAATGAGAGTTCACTTTGAAAAGTTAACACCCAAAAGGCTCAAACTTTTCCATTTTGCCATTTCTCTCTCTCTCTCTCTCTCTCTCTCTCTCTCTCCTTCCTGTGACCTGCCTTTTTTTGCCTCCAATTGATTGCCATTCAAAAAGGCAAAATTGGCGCCTATATTGAAGAAGAAAGGAAGTCCACTTTTTCCTCATTAGTTGGGACTTTTTAGCAGAAATTGCAGAGCGAATTTTTAAATTCCATCAAAAAAAAATGAAAACTGCATAATTAGGGTTAAAATTGGAAACAAAAAAAATCTGTCAATGCAATAATGAGTCCTTCTAAAATAGTTGGATTCTCGAAGAGGGACTCACAATTCGGAACGGAGGGAGTATAAGGAAGAAGAGAAATTTTTCAGTGCAGGGTGGGCACCACGTGATGCCCACTCGGCGCATCCGGATAGTCTAATTTGGATTTAGAGAGAGAAAGAGGAGAGAGATGGTTTCAATTTGGACCGTTTAATACACTTTTGGACGGCCTGGAAGGACTGCTCGGGTACCACGTGGGCACGGCCACGTGATACCCACCCGGCATTGAGAAATTGCTGACACGAATATTGTTTGACACAAATATGTTCGAATATCATTTTATGATTTCATTTCATTTCCACTTAAAGGAGTAAACTGTTCACCAAGTTTTTGCATGTGTTAATTTGTGCATGAAATAATACCCCATCTGTATCATATTATTTTGTCATGTAAAAACTCAAACTTTTTAAAAGGGACATGCAATAAATTCACTCAACTTAAAACTACGTTTAATCATTTACGAAGGTTATAATTAATTTGTACAAATTTACATCGACTATTTTAAAAAGAACAAATATTTGAAACGGGGACGGAATAGAAATTTTCTATGCGAGGGGGCCAGCCACAACATGAACAATAATATTTTAAATTTTGATGTTCAAGAATATAAAATATTTGGATGACCAAAAAATGTCCGTCATAAAACACAATATCTAGGTGATCTTAACCAAAAATAACTAAAAGGTGAAAAAATAAAAAAATTTCAATTTGTTACACCTCAAGCATGTATCAACATGAAATTTAACGATACCTTAGATCCAAAAGTCACCTATATATGATTGAGTTGGAACTTATTGTTGCGGTAATTTCCTTCTCAAAAAATAAAGCCAAAACATTTGTGAGAAATTCATTCTCCATCCGAAACATGTGTTCTAACAATATATATTTATAGTGAAAATGTTTTTTTCTAATCACCTATTTCTATTTAAATAGAAAAAACTTAGATAATTATGAAATTTCGAAACCACACGGGTGCCGTGGCCCCCATATGCCCACACTTACCTCTGTCTGTGATTTGAAACATTCCACAATAAATATGTGGAACGGAGGGGGTAGGATTTGGTGTGCTATACGAAGGCCATCTACTACTGCCAGGGACGGATTCAAAAATATAATTTGCATTAGTGGGGGCATACAAATTAATAAATTTAACCTGCACGTTTATAATTTATTTATTAATCTATTTGCTACAAATACTAGAAATTAGGTTTATGTTTTTTTTTTTTTTTGGGGTAAATTAATTAGGTTTATGTTGGGTTTGGGTAAATCCTACTTTTTTAGTTGTTACCATTTGGGGTAATTGTTGGAGAAAGACTTTCCCAAGTGCTGTCAAGAACACACCAGTAACACAGGTAAGACAGAAAGGACAATTATTTACAAGAAACACCAAGATTTATGATGGTCGTCATCGGCCCAAGTAACAGTTACAAGTTCTTGGGTATTACTGCCAACAATCACTCGAGAATTGTTTTGTTTCAGCTATTGGGTAGGAACTGGGAAATGGAATTGAATGTTACAAGTTATGATCTGACTCTCGACCTCTGTGCATGATTTCATCAATAATTGCGGTTAAGTTACGTGTTTCAGGTCGTTGCTTTGAAGTTTGGTCTTGATGTTACTATGTCATTGTCTTAAACTTTGACTTTTAGGCCTGGAGAAACTTGGCACTTTCTGATTTAGAGATCTGTGTCCGGGAGACATCAACAGAAAATTTGGGTGTGTTGCAATCGAAACTGGACCTTGGCACAATTACGGAAAGATTGCGCAAGTGTCAATTAAGACCATTGAGCCACTATTAAGAGTTACATCCTAAAAGGAATAACATTACATTTTTATAGTATGATATTTGTCTCTTAAGAATAATCCCTTGCATGTTGGCAAGATAAACTCCTATTATGTGCAGTGTTTGAAACCATCTAGTGTGTCTTTTTCTAATATTCTGTGGCATGCGTGATTGTTTGGAACCGTTGTTAATTTGGTCTGATCTGTACTCATAAGTACTAGTAACATGCAAATCCTTTGTAGCTTTGTGTTTTCCCTTTTTCACATAAGAAGTGCGGAAGTTGCTTGAATAAATCTTTCTGGGTATAAAGGGGGATAACTTGAGATTTGTTTTCTTCTTCAGATTACAGAATCAACTGATGTCAATGAGCTACTGGAGAAGGAGCCTTGGCTCTCATTGGTTGTAAAACCCGATATGTTGTTTGGGAAGTGTGGAAAGAGTGGGTTAGTTGCCTTGAATCTTGATTGGGCCGAAGTAGCTGTTTTTGTCAAAGAGCGACTTGGAAAAGAGGTAGTTGAATTCTTCCTTTCTTTACATTTCAGCAAGTATCAATAACAACTGTTTTTGTACGTGTCTTTCAGTGTAGACAATGTTCTACTTATTTCCATTTATTTTGATCAACAGGTTGAGATGGGAGGATGCAAAGGACCCATAACAACTTTTATTGTTGAACCTTTCGTCCCTCACAATGAAGAGTTTTACCTCAATATTGTGTCAGAACGACTTGGGTGTAGCGTTAGCTTTTCTGGATGTGGAGGAATTGAAATTGAAGACAACTGGGACAAGGTAATTATGAATGAGATATCTTCTCTTTATATCGGCAAGCCAATGGAATCCACTTTCTAAATCTGAACGGTTTCTTTTATCTGGTTTTATTTCATACCCCTACTAATTACTGAAGATATATCTGCTTTGTCTAGGTTAAAACCATATTTGTCCTGACAGGGGTGGCCTTCACATCAGAGACATGTGCTCCGCTTGTTGCAACCCTTCCCTTGGGGGTAATTTGTGGGCATAGTATCATGTAATTATGTTAGATTCCACGTTGTTTGGTGTAGACACTTCGTATCCTGTTCATGTACAATATCTAACATGATGTCTGTTCTTCCATTCAGATCAAAGGTGAAATTGAGGATCATTAAGCAGGTTTTTGCTCTATTTATAGGTATGCTGAGATTCTACAAATAAACATTTTCCCTTTTAGAGTTACCCGGGTTCCAGTCAACATGAACCACAAATAATAGTTCACTTTTGCGGACTATTTTCTATTTGTCAGATCTAGATTTCACTTTCATGGAGACGAATCCCTTCACGTTGGTGAACGGAAAGCCTTATCCTTTGGATATGAGAGGGGAACTTGATGATACTGCAGCCTTCAAGAACTTTAAGAAGTATATTATAATTTGAGTTTTATTGTCCTTTTGAAGTAGAGAAATCATGGGATTCTGTACGATGCCTTCTCTACCCTGGTGTCGTCATCAAAGTTCTCTTTTATTTTGTTGATGGGACAACATTGAATTTCCTATGCCGTTTCGAAGAGTTATGAGTCCTACTGAGACCTTTATTCATGGGCTAGACGAAAAGGTACAAATTGATGCATCACTACTGCCTCCAATATCTGTTTTCACGCACTGATAAATCCTTCCTTTGTGAAAATGTCGGATTTAGAGGGGTTTTTTTTCCCCCAACTCTTCTTCAATCTGAGTGTTGTTATCTGGTGAAATTCTAGAGCTGTGGGTTTATTCCTCTGAAACTTGAAATTTCTGTCGCAAAATTCTACGTTTTTGGTGGCCCTTTTCCTTCGATCGAGTGGGCTTCCGATTTGGGAGTCTTGTGATAGCTATTTAAATCACATGGCGTTTATCTTAAACCGTATGACCTCACACAAAACAACCTTATTTGACATTTGGATTTGTTATTTCTTCCAGACAAGTGCATCATTGAAGTTCACAGTTTTGAACCCAAAAGGGCGAATCTGGACAATGGTAGCTGGAGGATGTGCTAGTGTCATCTACGCAGATACAGTACGGTTTGCAAGCTTTACTATAGATTAAGATAGTAATTTGGTTTGATTCGTATATCTAACTAGTTTTCTTGACCAGGTTGGGGATCTTGGCTTTGCTCCTGAGCTTGGGAACTATGCTGAATACAGCGGAGCACCCAATGAAGAGGAGGTGTTGCAGTATGCCAGAGTTGTGATTGATGTAAGAACTACTTTCAAATTCGATATTGTGCAACAAAATTGGGCCAATTTAGTAACATACTATCTCACACAAAATAACAAACACAACACTGCTTCCTTTAGTCTGCTGAAGAGCATCACATTGGCAGCCATTTCTCTTACCAGAAAGCCATAATTTGGTAAGAGGTCTAAAAAAGACCTGTACTGGCTTGAGCCAAAAAATGCCTTTGGCGTTTCTTAAGCCAAAAAGAACGTTAAAGCCATTTTTTTTTTACCGCATGAGCAATTGAGCAGTGTTATTTTTATACTGTTTGAATCTCCATGAAATTATCCAAGTGATCCAGGTCCTCACGGGTCTAGGGAAAAATGGATTTGGCACCCATTGGAGATGCTCTAATAGATTGTTAGAACTACCGATTTTTTTTTTCCCCACTGTATAACTTTGGAAATAATCTCGTGAATATTGTACAGTGTGCAACTGCAGATCCTGATGGCCAAAAGAGGGCCCTTGTGATAGGAGGAGGAATTGCTAACTTTACTGATGTTGCGGCTACATTCAATGGCATAGTTAGAGCATTGAAGGAGAAGGTGAGCTCATATATTATCAAGCTCTGCTTATTCTAATAAAGGTCATCCTTTTACCGTGAGCCATAAAAACTGAGTCTGGTGTTTTTGAAACAGGAGTCCAAACTTAAAGCTGCAAGGATGCATATATATGTTAGGAGAGGAGGTCCGAATTACCAAAGGGGACTCGCAAAAATGCGGACACTTGGAGAGGAAATTGGCATCCCTCTTGAGGTACTAATACACACCTAAGTATGAAAAGATGCCTCTGATATAACCATATTTACCAGGAAACTCCCTTTTGAAACATGTGCAAACTCTTGAGAAACTCGCTTCTCATGCTTTTTGCTAGTTTTTCCTAGATTAAATAACATTTGCAATAAGCTTATTTGAAAAAGGATATACCATTAATGTCTAATTGAACGTGAAAACGCTATAGCATATGCTGTTGTTTTCAATATCATGAGCAATTTTTTTGCGATGGATATCCTATTGGATCTTTTATCGCCTAGCGTTTCCCATTTCCTATTTTACTTTTGCAACATGTTTCCTGCTTCAGCTTTTTGCGATGTAAACATCTGACGTAGAAAATGTTGTCCAAATTCTTGTACGAGGAATAAAGAATATATCGAGTGATCGCATTTCTACATTCTATTGCAGGTTTATGGACCTGAGGCAACAATGACTGGCATATGCAAACAGGCAATTGAGTGCATCACTGCGGCTGCGTAAACTCATCAATCTTCTTGTTGTCACGACTTTTTTTCTATTTCCATGGCAAGTTTCTGGTGTGCATGAGTCTTAGTACCATCATAATTGCATTTTCCTGTTTCGCAACTAAGTCCCGGTACCACCATAAGTGTATCCTACACGTCTGGATTTAGGAAATCGGAAACGTATTTTTGACATTGATATTGATTGGGAAGTACTCCTATGTTCTCCACTCTCAACAAATGAAACTAGTTCCTATGCTATGTTATCATAGGATTCACTGTGTCGAAATGCCCGGTGGTTAACAAAGTGTCGGCTTAGTGAGAGATTATTCACTGCTCTAAGGCATTGCTCCTCTCTCGCACAAAAGCGTGTGGGTCCCTTAATTTTTCCGCCCGGACCTTTTCGTCCATTAGTCGGGCCGTGTGTGGTTCGCAGAAGCATTATAATCACAAGAGGAGTTTATCGGCCGTTCCTGTTGTTGAACTTCGTTCCCAAAGAGGAGAAGACAGATTCGATCTATCTGAGATCTCTCAATTGAATCAAAGAAGTAAACAAAGGAAGTACTACATGCAACTATAAAAACCTGCGATAGTAAAATGTTGTGGTGGGTTAACGAATGCAAAAGGCAAAAGCAAAACATAATACTTAAGGCAACATTATAAGATTTCTTTTTCGGATTCTTCCCGGTATGGGCCGGGTTTCTTGCATGTGTTGTACTCTACCGAGTGTGATTGGCGTTTTCATTGTTGAACTGCGTTGTATATACATGCACAAGAGCCTTTTCTTTTTCAACCAGTGTAGGTACATCAATACACATATACTTTTTCTTTTTATATATTGGTTTTTTGTCATTATCTCCATCAAATTACCTATAGAATAGAGTTACTGCACTCGGCCACCTTGATTTTTTTTAATGCAACCACCAATTGACCCAAAGGTCTTTGTTTTTTTTCCCCACACATGGGGATTGGTATTAACAAGCATGGTACTCGTGCTATACATGGAAGCACAAAAAAAACTTTGATGATTTTATTTACAATAATGATATATAGCGCGGTACCGAAAGTGAATTGTACTGAAAATGTACATCGGTTTGTGGGACCCAAAATGGACCTATTTTTGGGTCCCACACAAATAATCCAAATCGTCCATTAATTTTTAAATAATTTCTCGAGTGCCTCTGCTAAAAAGCAAATCCATTAGGCATTTGATATGCGTAACACGTAAGTGATTGATCCAATCTTTCAAGTTTCATTCTAAACGTACCCCTACGTTCTAAAAATCAAAGCCCTAATCTTACCCAGTGTGGCCGAGCTCTCTGGGTATGTTGAACGACAAGCTCAACGGATTAGAAAACGATACTTGCTAGCACAATTTTAGTAAAGTTCAAGAAATGCTTGAGGCAACAAGATAGTATAAACTATTTAACATTTATTTCAGAAATTAATGATTCAAGTTCTAAAAATCGAGGAAAATAATTTTACTAAACATGTAAGATTTTGCCATATTCTTCCATTATGTGAGTTTCTTTACATGGGTTGTTTAATGTTTCCATTGTTGGACTTTGTTTCGTATACGTGCACAAGAGCCTTCTCTTTTCAATTGGTGTAGGTAAATCTATTATATACATAAATCTTTTCTTTTCGTATTGTTGTTTTGTCCTCATCTCCAACATGTTACCCACTAGAATATAGCTACTGCTGCCGGCCACCTTGATTTGTTAATGCAACCACCAATTGATCCGGAGGTCGTTATTTATATAGTTGTCTTGGTGTTCTTCGCATGGGTATAGCATTACTCGTGCCATGTACGGAAGCACAAGAACATTCTTTCATGTTTTTATCTCTCATCGATGTTAAATTTTTTTTTTTGGAAAGTTTAATGTGAGGAAAAATGCAAGGGGACGTTTGAGAGCTTCTCATTTCACTCTGAACTTTAGAAGCTATGGTGGATTTTTGTATGACGTTGTATTTTTTCATTACAAAAAAGAGTGTATTGTGTGTCATTAACATGTTTAATATTTGTTTTGGCTTACAAGGTTAAGTAATTTTTTTTTTGTTTTTTATTTAAATTTTTTACATTTGTTTATTTTGCGTCAAACTTTTGTGACTTATTGATTCATCTCGTCGAGAGAAATCAGAAAAGTAAAAACCATTATGATCGAAATTTATAATTTTTTTGAATAAAAACAAAAATAAGTAAAAAGGACTGTCTTTTTTAGGAGGGCACAGAATTGCTTCAATACTCCTCAATCCTAAGTGGCTGGGCTCCTGATAGTATATCCAAGTTGGGCCCCCAAGATGGAATATAATTTGGGCCCCTCTTGTAGCTGTTGAATGAAGGTATCTCCAAAGGTGGAACCCGATCATTGGGTTGGTTCTAGTGGTGGTGGAAATTCGGACTTTTTTTGAACAAGGTCAGGTTCGAGTTGTCATAGTTTCTTATTGGAGCTAATTAAACACACTCCTGACACAACTCATACGTCAAGCAGTGAGACCTTAGCTCCGCTTTCGAAAGAGGTGTGATGGGATCCTCTGCAATATTTTTTAGCGGAGGTGACGAGGTACCATACCCGCACTTCCATTTTGTGTACCAAAAAAAAAAAGTTGGAACTCAGATGAATTGTTCGTATGTTTGGGTAAACTGAAGTATATCAGAAAGCCTACCCCCAATGCTCTGTTTTATCCCTTTGGCTCTCAATTTCACCGTCCAAAAGTGTTTTGGACGGTTCGGACTTTAAAAGACTCTCCCTTGAAAGAGTTTTTTTAAAATCCAGACAATTGACTACCAAGACAGAGGGTGAGATTGAGCACAACGGTTGGAGAAGCGGTAAAATAGAGCGGTGGAGGTAGCACCACTGGAGCCTATTGTTTGTACGTGGTACAAAACTACAGATGGCTAGTATGGAATTATGATCGTACAAACAATAGTAGCAGCGGTGGAGGTAGCACCACTGGAGCCTATTGAGCACAATCGTACTAGTATTTCATAGTCGAGTAGTTAGGGTTTATCCCACCGACATTGTTGGTAAAAGTAGGAAATAAAGGCCCACTACAAGAACAAAAATCCAAAGATTTGTCGAGGACTTTTCATATCGACCAGTGTAGGAAGATTGTGAGATTATTTTTTTTAGAAATCAGTTAGAAATTCATTGATGACTGAATGATATAATCTACCGCGTGTGTTTAATACAAGCATTCAGCCATTTTAAATTTCACAATGTAATTTGCGTCAACTCTGTTCGGCTAAATAAGCCAAAGTGGCTTATTTTTTGTCCTTATTTTGGAGATTATTACATCTTCATGACAAGAGGAATCTAAAAAGTAAAAAATTTCGATCGATATTCAATTTTTTTTGAATAAAGACCAAAAAAGTGGCTTATTGGCTTATTTTCGTCTTTATTCAAAAAAATTGGATTTCGATCAAAATTTTTTACTTTTTAGATTCCTCTCGTCATGAGAATGCAATAATCCCCCAAAAATAATGATAAGCCAAGTAATACGAAAAAAATTAAATCAGAATAAAAAATAAGCCACTTTGGCTTATTTAGTCGAACAGCTAAAATCCATGTACTGGACCATGTTGTGAGCCTCAACTCTCAAGTTTCCATGCCGCAAATAACGGCTGCAGTCCTGGGTACCTATGGCCTCAGCAGTCTCGAGGGTTAAGTTTGGTTGATTGGTGGGTTTGTTTCCCTCACAATTGACCAGTTTTATATTATTGAGGTGAAACTGCGAGAAAGTAATGCTTTGTGAATTTGCTTGTTTTGTGGATGACCGTCTCTATTTAGACCGGCAAAGAAATTAATCGAATTATGCGTAAGCTGATCCGAACACCTGTAATCATTGAAAAAAAAAAAATCACAATGGTTTGGTGAGAAGTGAGAACTCATTTAGAATATAATAGTATGTAAACACTATACATAAATAAAAGTGAAAGCTTTTTAAAGTCAGCATTTCCTATGTATTCGCTTGTTCGATTTGTCCGTATGGTCGTTAACTTCATGTTCTCGTAATTAATTTAGGTGTGCGCAAATTAAACCAGACATCCGATTATAAAAAAAGAAAATAAGTAACATCAATCTAGTTTGACTGAATACCCAAGTCTGCAGGCACCAACCTGCCGTTCACGTCATCCCTGATTCCCTGTATTGTGAAATATTTTATGATGAGGAGCTTATTATAACCTGCAGAAACTTAGACTTGAAGATTAAAACACTCGACATTATTAATGCAGGTACACAGATACTAATGGTATCTTGCCAAATTTCAATTTACACTATAAATGAAGCAATATGCATGTCATGTAATGACACTAGTGCTTGCCCGTGCCTACGGCACTACACACCGATTCAACCGGATTGAAAAATGGAGCACTTAATTTTTTTAATCACATTTTTGATGTGTGAACAGTGAACGTGTGTGCCGGCGTGTGTGAAAGTATGTGCGTATGCGTGGTGGATGCCACCTAGGACAAAGGGTACCACATAGGACAACCCTTCTGTTTTATTAGATAGATGATGATTCTCAGTGGTATATGAGAAACTTTTATGTATAACGGGGATACCAACCTCCTTGGTGTCGCCTCCAGTCCATTTTGCATTTTTCGGCAATTTTCCGATCATATTTGGATGATCGGCTCCGTTTATTTTGTAGAGTTTGGTGAAAACCTTAATCATACCAAAAATCGTGTTCATCAAACTTTAATAAGTACAAGATCGGCACACGTGAAAATTGAAGAAAATCAAACAGGGTCCAAAAATACACTGAATCGGAACCCACTTTTGATTTTTTTGTTTCCATTTTCACTTGTGCAGATCATATATCAAATAAAGTCTGATAAACACGATTTTTGGTATGATTAAGGTTCTCGCCGAACTCTATAAAATGAACGGAGCCAATCATCGAAAAATGACCGAAAAATAAAAAACGGACTAGGAAAAAATATCAAGGAGGCTGGTATCCCCGGGATACATAAAAGTTTCTCGTGGTATATTGGCGTAATTGCTTTCGCAATTATATGTAGGCAGGTCTATGCTTCAAAGCTACTCAATTTATAATTATTATTATTATTATTTTTTTTTGTGTCTTTCAAGTTAAAGCTACTCAAGTACCCCTTTACTCTCTCCACTTATCGACCCCTCAAATTTTGGAAACGGAGATTGTGGTGTGCACCACCATGAGGGGGAAAAAAAATGAACAGAAAAGGCTTGGCAATTATGAAAGAGAAAAATGAAATCACAATTGATGATATATGTATTCACTATTTTTCTTCTCATTTACATAAAAGCCCCTAAAGGTGGTTCGATTAATGGATTACCATCTGTTGGACTCGATGAAAAATGGATTAACAAGGAAAAATAAATATAAGAATTACCCAAAACTCAATGAAGGGGAAAACCCAAAACACCCCAAAACCAAAAAAAAAAAGAAAAACAAAATGGATTCTTAATTTCATCCCATATACCTTTCCCTTTAGGGACACTTGTCATTCTGTCCAGGCCCTCCGTAGTAAAAATAATTCTCCCAAACACTATTAATCCCACCTTGAATGTTGTAGCAATTCGGGTGATCCGCCAAAACCCGGAGACCCGACGACGGAACTAGACTGTTGTCTGAGTCAACCACTTGGAGGTTTCGGAAATACGATGCTTTTCCGAATCCTTCGCCAGCGAAATGCCCGCTGCCCATTTGGGTCGCCGTGTGAGGACCCGACGGGTTGCTGTTAACGACTTCTCCCCCGAATTGAACCATGGTTGCTTGATTCGCCAAGTGCGTGAACAAGAATGAGGGCCAGTACCCGACTAGGACACCGGATCCGAATTCAAGCCACCAATTCCCATGCTTTGGATCCTGCATAATTGCAATAGTGTCATTGTTAAGTCTTAACGTAAGTATATATAGCCTAATCTGGGTTGCACATTATGAAAATCAATGGTTTAGATCTTCTCACAAAGTTGTTATCTCACATTATATTGGTCGGGCAATTTTTATTTGAGGGTTTGAGCAGTTAATTTTATTGGTAAAGATATGAAGGCAAAATCTTTTGTACCAAAATTTCCGATACCTCTGTGTCGAGAGATTTTTCAATCGTTGAATTTAAAACATGAAATAAAGCCACACTATCTAATGGCTGAAAAATCTCTCGACACAAAAGCACTGAGATTTTTAAGACAGATGACATCGAACACCCAATATATGTGAACTTTTCAGTGCACAACAGAAATTTTGCCGAAGTGATGCGTGTCAGATAGTGGTAGAGATTCTAAAATCTCGTGGGAAATGATAAGGCTCCACCATCCTCTCGATTTTTTTTTGTTTTTTTCGTGTGGTGTGTTTTGTTCATTTTTTTAAAATTTTTTGTTCTGTTAATTTTCTAGATTAATCATGTTCTCGATTCGAAGAGTCTAAAAAATAAAAATAAAATGATCAAAAGCATAATTATTTTTATTCAAGACGAAAAACATACCACAATTATCCCCTTTTTTTTTATTATTCTAAGTGTTGTTTTATATCAACTTTTTTCAAAATTAATCCGTATTTTTATGCGTTTCTCATTTCTCTTGTTGTGACGAATAATTAAACCCAAATATTATGATAAAAAGACTAAACAAAAAGTTAAAAAAAATAAAAAACTACGAAAAAAGTATTTGACAAAAAGGTTAGGAATTAGTATGGAGCCTAAGATTTGGATGGCTCACCGCCACCGTTTTTCTTTTTTGTAAGTAGAAAAATGGAAGTGTTGGTACCTATCAGTCTAGGGGTGTGCAGAAAACCCGCAACCCGACCCGACCCGAAGGGTCTTAGGCGGGGTCGAACATGTGGTTCGGATGGGTGCGAATTTATTTTCTGTTAAAAATCAAATTTCAGTTCGGGGTTCAAGTTGGCGCGTTCCATACCCGTGGGGTCGAACCCGACCCGACCAACCCGACCCGATCAGAAGTAAAGAATCGGGCTCGCAGACTGCTCTTACCACCTGTTGGTTCGGTTTGTGGGCCCTAAAATGTTCTACCCGACATGGTCGGGCCGGGTTAGAGTTTCGGGCCAAAACCGACCCGCCCGACCCATGCACACCCCTACCTATCACCTCCTTCAGGGATTATTGCCCCATCGCACCAGCACTATCTCTAAGGTGTCCATTGACCTATCACCTATATGTTGAGATCGAAGCTAAAACTTTAGGTTCATGTGCGGGTGAAATTAGGAATACAACACCGATAAGGTGCTACGGGAATTTGAACCGGGTATTATTATTCAAGTAAGTCCAAGTTTTCAACTACTACTGAATCATCTGCTTGTACCGTTGTACGTCCACCACTACCATTTGATTTGTTTGGAAATGTTGGAATCGTAGGGTGCAGAGATCATCAATCTTCAGATAATATTCTCTTCACCTATGCTTTAACGCTGGTTCACATATATATCACGTGTGGGGCCAAGTGATGTATGAGAGTATCTTCAGACTATATTTTTCTTCATTCACAAAAAAAAATAAAAAATAAAAAATTTAAAAATAGTAATATTTTTTTTCATCTTCAAAAATCAAAAAAAATTGAAACTTGTCTTCTCTCATAGTCATTCAAGACGGACCCCGGATTATATATATGTAATCTACATGCGACATTACGTATACACGAAGCAATCTCATTTTAATCATTTATTTTGACAATTATCAAAAGGCTAAATTTATTAAAAATTCTTCACTAGAGTAGTGTATTCTTTGCGAGAAGAGTTTTTCTTCAACAAGTCTAACATATTAAAAACAATTTAAAAGGTTGAGATTGCACAAACTGCTCTTTGTTGTCCAAACTCAGCAAAGAAATAAGATTCATTAAAGACAATCGTTCCAAAAGGTTGCACAAGTTTTCAGAAGTTTTTGGGTGCAAATAGGGTATATAGTCCACGTGATACTCACACATTCAAGGTGTCCAAATATGTTTTGGATCGGTTGAGGAGGAGAGAGTATTTGGATCTAGACCATCCAAAACACATTTGGATGGCTCATATGCGCGCTTGGGTACCGCCATGTGGTACGCAATTTGCACCCAAAAACTTCTCGTAATTTCTATAATCTAAAAAAAATCTTCACTAGTTGTTAACTCTTTAGAAAGAAAACATTTCATATAATATATATAGGAGTAGAAACTATATATACCTTCCATATTAATAGGCTGATATCAAATTGACCACCAACGTATGACGACGTTGGGGAAATCGCAGCCCCAATTGCAATCTGGTTGTTAGTCTGAACAAAGCCAGAGCAGAGCAAATTGTAGCATCCAGTTGCTTGATATGCATCACTCTACAAATCCCACAATAAAAAAATATATATATTCAGTTTCTGCTACTTCTTTTTTCGGTGTATCGAACATATGATCGAATGGAGAGAGATAGATAGAGAAAGTTTATCGGAGATCGTGTCTAAGGGTTTTGAGACCCGAAAACGAACGAGGCCAAAGTTTACATCAATACTCACCGTCCAATAAGTGAAGAACCTTGGATAGTTGTCCCCATACAGCTCTGGGCTAACCTGTGTGGAAAAGTCAATGAGTTTTTTTTTTTTTTTTTAAGGAAACGCAAACTTATATTCATAACCGAACAGTACAAAGGACGAAAGAACAAATGAGTTAGTATGGGTTGTTTCGTTTGAATGAACAAAAAGCATACAGTTTTGCCTAACAAAACTTTGATTAAACCTAAAAAAAAATAAAAATAAAATAAACTTGGCTACCCTAGTGGCTCGTTTGTTAGCGGTTAAATTTGTGGAAGGGATGGAGAGATAAAGGATATATATAAGGGAAATAATTTTAAAATGGGTGATTAGTTATGTAGGGTTTGTTTGGGTGCGTAAGGGGTATAGATGAATAATGGTATTTTCGTGAATAATAATGGCATTTGCGTGAACAACAATGACAAAGTTGTAAATTTGAAGTTGGATATAGAGGGAGGTATAATTTGGGTAGGGTGAGAGTGTCCAAATTATATTCGGGTGTGGGATGAAGTTATTACCCCGGATTTTCTGGGTGCAAAAATGGAGATAAACATCGAATATATGTAGTCGCATAGGTAGAGAGCCAGATTTCTATATCCAGGAGGTTTTCATATCCGGGTGTTTTTAACCTCTAACAAACAAGCTCTAGTTGTAAGGCTTGACCGCGAGGCCTTAGTTATATATAGACTGATAGACCATGTTTGTTTTGGATCTCTAGATCCAACCTTTTTTCTCTGCGCATGGTTCACAATAAATTTTCATTAGGAGGTGCATGAGATATAAAACATGCCTGCCAACCGGCTTCAATGGTGTTGAGATCGTCGCCGAATGAACCGGAGATGACCCACATCTGTGATAAGCTGAACTCATTCGGGCTAGCCACACGGGGTGCCCATACATTTATACTGGCTTTTGCTCCATAATATTGATCTCCACTTACATAACCCACTGCATGCTGCAAGGAAACCCACAAATCTAAATTAACAGAGAGACCAAGACATGTACAAACTATCAAAAGCTAGCAGAGCCAGCTTTGGGCTAAAGCCTGTTAAGCTACCGCTTTATATGTCCGGTCCATACAGTAGCTTAGCTCTAAAATGATATTGTACTAATTTCCGTACGAAAGTTTTTTATTTTCTTTAGCTGTTTTTAACAATGCAAAGTATATTGAGGCTTGAGGGTCCGTTTCATTAAGTTTACATTAGGCCCATAAATCTCATAATCAGCCCTGATAAAAAACTACTTCCATCTTTTTTTTTTTTTAACTCAAAATGTTCGGACAAGCTTCCATGTATGTATCTTGATAAATTTTTGGTAGATATCAATTTCACTGTAACCAACAGTGGGCCCCTCGACAAAAGCTGGGGTAGAGCCCCATGCGGACTATCTTTACAAGAACCGAGGATCCCCTGTCCGAGTGAAATCCGGACAAGGGTCTGTCCCAGTGCTCCGAGCCGTTGATCTCGCAAATCAACAGCTAAGATCTGCCAAGCCAAAACGACGTCGTTTTGGACCAGAAAGTGTTCGGCAGATCTCAACCGTTGATTTGCGAAATCAACGGTTCGGAGCACTGAGACAGGCCCCTATCCGGATTTCACGCGGACAGGAGATCTGGTCTCCTTTACAAGAGCTTAGAAAACATATAAGAGATCAGGATTGAGCAACCCTCTAAATCAGAGACTTTATCGCCAATACAATTCTTGGAATTTAATCCTCCATGTTTTGTCATATTACCCCTCCTGTCTAAATTGTTTGTTTTACTTTTACTATTTCGGACCCATAAAAATTGATTTTTATTTATATTTAATAACCTTTTAATATGCAATATAAATTTTTATTTGATAAAATATCCATTAATTTCGGTTCCCGATCGATGTTCTGGTGTGGCCTTATTATCATTTTGGTTCTTTAATTAAATATATATAGAAACCTCTTTCTTTGAAGTAAGTGAGGAGTGTAGACTGCTAGCTAGACAGGCCCATGAGAGTTTGTAGTTTCCAAGAATAGAAGAAATCTTGTACTCCACGAACATTTTAACGACCGTAATAAATGACTGCCAGCTAAATATATTCCTAAATTTGTTTCCAAAATCAAAAAAAGGAAAAAACTCGTCGACTACCCTAGTACCCTTGCTCTGCAAAAAGAGTCAAAATTTGTTCCCTTCAAAATTAAAAAAAAAAAATGTGTAACAAAAACAAGCACATATATATATATATAGTTGATCTTTGAAGGCCATAAATTTTTAGTAGTAGAGATTAAAACCCTTCCACCACCATCATTTTGGGTTCCTCGTCGTGTTAAATTGCCGATCTGAACCGTTTATGTTATAGGGCCTGCAATGGGCGGTGGTGGAAAACCCTCTATTTCCACGGCCGACGAAAAGAATTTAATCTCTTTTAGGAGTAATATTCAATTGGAATAAAATGATTCAGACAAAAAAAAAACTCTCAAAATGAGTTGATTTGATGAATCTCTAGAAATCCACTGTCAGGCCTCTGTTTCAATTCAAATGTCACGAAAACTAACCTCATGGCCATCGCTGGAAGAGTCTCGTCGAAGTGGTCTCTGGATTTTCTTTCCGAAACTCTGAACCGAGCTGGCTCGCAACACATCTTTCTCGCTTGTTCTTCTAATCGGAATTGTTTCCTCTGGACATGATTCACCACTCAAGCTCCATAGCTGGTAATTTTCCCCATCCAGTCCACTTGGGTCGTGCCCTTTCGGCCTCTCCGGTGGATCCTGCGAAAAAATAATACGAATTTTCCAAGAAAATTTCAAAAACATTTCAACAATTGACTAGATATCAATGAGTTTTTATCTATTTCTTTATAAGTCATCGTTTTATAGACCAAACAAATATTTTGGGACGAGTGTAGTAGCTCTCAAAGTACGTTTGAATCTGAAACTTATCGAAGAAAAAATATTGGTCCTCTAAACATCTATAGTTCTGCGAACGCAAAAAATTGAAGTTTCTTTCGGAGTCATAATCCAAGCAACTCTAAGGCAACTTTTGAATTTGTAGATAGAAACATGAATAGCGGAATTCTAACACCGGACCGGTAGTCGTGCATTATAAAGCAACAAAAACATGTATAGTCTTGCACACACACAAAAATGAATATTTCCTTTGTGTAAGTAAAATTTCATAACCCAAATATCTTCTTCGTTATGAAATCTTTTACCTTCGGGTATTTGCAATAATATGAATTGCTTGACTGTTGATCAGGAAAAAAAAGAGTCTTCACAAAGTACCCATATAGAAGTGGGAAAATTTAGTTACCAATGGCTTTTGCCTTTGTAATTTAGGATGGTCGAATGCTGGTTGTTGATGAGCTGCAACACAATCTATCAGATCACCATCTGGACTCTGTAAATAGTAGGAAGAAAAAGAAAAAAAAACCCCCTCTGAAATTCAGTTAATAATGAATTAAAAACAAGAAAGTAAGGGAAAACAGGGGAAAACAGGGGAGAACCAAAAGGAAACTTACCAAAATGGTCTTGACAGCTGGTTTATTGATCTTGTTGAGATGAGCTCTAGCCATCTTCAACTTCTGTGTCTCCTCACGTGGCCGGAAATTCTGACTACGGTTGCCGGAAGCCGACGAACTAACCGGACAAATGGAGGAAGAAACAGAGAGAAAGAAAACAAAAATGGGAATGATTGGGGAGATCTTGAAATAGTCGCAACTAGGAGCCATGCTCGTGGAGTTTTCTGTGTCTTTTGTTTCTTCTTCTGTAACTGCTTGTGTTTTTGTACATTGGTGCTGTCTTCTTCTGTGATCAAAATAACACCAACTATTCTGGGTTTTTGTCCATTCCACCTCTCCCCCCACCAATTCCATGGAACCCAATTCTCACTCTCTCACCATTCCCAAAATCCTCTCTCTCTCTCTCTCTCTCTCTCTGTGAGCTAATATTATACCTTGGTGTGTGTTCTGGCAGGAGCTAATAGTAAAATGCACAAATGGGTTGTGAGATTTCTATAGTTATACTCATGGGGGGTGTGGGGGGAAAAGATAAAATGGGATGTGATCTGAACATGCAGGAATTTTAAATCCTTGGAAAGAAAATTGAGATAGGGATGGTAAGAGTTTATGTTTCCAGTCTCCAATACAAGGACTGAAACTTTAGCTTTTTGTGTCCATTTTTTATAGGGGCAAAATGGGCAAGTGATGATTTCAGTTTACAGTAGTAGAGGATTCTTTTAACTTGGGTTTGAAGACACATTGGAATTACACATGATTCTGGGTTTCTAAAGTTCATTGCTTTGGGGGTGTCTCTTTCTCACTTCCCTATATATTCCTTGTGTCAGCAGTCTGAATTTCTTTTTCCTTAATCTCTAGTTTAACCAACAAATGGAATTGATTAAATGGTAAACAAAGCAAAGCTATCTCACTTTGATATTCAATACCATCTTTTTGGATTAAAATAATTTTGGGTTTGGATAATTTGACAAAGGGAATAATCCCCTGCTGCCCATTCCCCCTGTCATGTTATAGTGGAATGGTGATGTCGATAAAGATCTAGTGGGCTACCTCCCCTGCTGTATAATGAAGTTGCTCATGTGATAACGATGCGGGGACAATAAAATTTCATGTGATGATTTGAATCATCAATTTTGTTGGTCTCATTTTGACGTTATCTACAGAAAATCATGTCAATCAATTACCGATTAGAGTCAATTTTAACTAATTTCGTTTTGAAATATGATTGGTTTATATAGCTGGCGATGTGAACCGATCACGACTTGGTCTCATTTTCACTTCACATAGTTCCATTTAGGTTCCTACGGAAAAGGGGGGAAGTTTCCTCATACCAATCACTCTCACACACAAGCATTTTTCAAGTTTAATCAAGCAATTTCCAAGTTTGTCGTTTCTAACATCAAGGGGTTTTAATCAAGTGGACGTGAGAAAACAACTAAAAGGTTTGAGTCTCAAGTGACTGTAAGTTCGAAACTACAAAAGTCAAACATTGCAAACCTTAAAAGTTCATTGGAAGTTTGTTCGGTCATTAACTTTTAGGGTTCCGAAATTAGTCGATATACTACGGAAGCTAGCCAGGATATACGATTATATAGAAGAAAAAAAAATGGCTGTCGTTTTCTATGCATGAGTTAAGAAACTAGGTTTTGAAATAGATGTTTGTGTTGGGCCTGCTGCATGCGCTGGCACGCGTAGCGTGCCTATTCAAGCATCCATGCATGTGCATGCGCGCATTGGATTGCTTATGTTTCGGAGTCTAAGACATTGAATTTCCAATAGAATTGGCGGTGCTTTTTTATATGATTTTTCCCGCATTGTTTTTTCGTTTTCGAAGGGTGGGCTTTAGCAAACGGGGGACTACTACAGGGGTGTAATGCACGATCCGAGTCATCTCAAGGTGTTTTTAATGGTCCCGAAGTATCTTACATGTAGAAAACTTTTTGAAATTTGAACCATTGATTATAGAGATGAACGGCTCGGATTGCATACTACATTTACGTAGTGCACCCCTGCATTACAAGATCTCTCGGTCCAGGCTTTAGCCAGGGGAGAACCAAATTGGAAAAGTTTTGCCAGTCAGAGCATCTCCGGTCTTGGCCTTTTTTATTTTTATTTTTTCAAATTTAGAATTTGAGTAATTGGGTCTCATTTCAATTCGTGATTGAAACGCACGTGTACCAAATTGAGTTTATTTAGACTTTTTTATACTCTCACGAAAGGAAGACTCAAATCTTTATCCAAATTTCAAGAGGCTATTTCATGCCCCTAAATTTATACCGTCATCATTAATAGAGCTTTTCATCAGATTTATGCTTAGTTTTTCCTCAAATTTGAGTAAAAGTACGCGTAGAGGCTGAAGATGACCTCGCGCGCAAAACTTAACTCATCCACAAAGTATATAGAACTTGCTCTCGGGCGGAGACACGAAGCGCCTGCCTGGCCTTCCAGCTTGCTATTAAAAGTCCGAACTAATAAACTAATCAAAGTTACTATTAGAAAGCAGGACCAAATATTTCTAAACCAACTGTGTCAGATTGACCAAAAATGGTCCAAACAAAGCAGTCACAAAAAGGGTTGAGATGAGGAAGAAATGTGTGACCTTCGTCTGAAGCAGAAATGTGATGTTATCTTCACAAATTCGTTCAATGTCTCCCTTTTCAATAAAAGCAAGCTGGAATTTTGCTGTAAACATGTCTAGAAAAGGTACCAGAAAGAAAACAAAATGAACCAGGGGTATGTCTTCTGTACGTACATGCAGGCAGGTACTCAAGAGTAACACTCTAGCTAGCTAGAAAGCACAATTGTAAACACATTTCAACATCTTTAGTTTTTCAGGAATCACTTAATGGTCTCCCTCCGGGACGACAAAATGACAACAAGGTTAATAATCAATTCGTCTAATCCTCTCTAGACGTGACCAAAGAATTGAGCCGTAGCCCGACCTTAGCCCCACCGATCGAGATCAAATTTGCCATTGGACTACTAACGGGCATGAGTCTATCAAGAGATTCGAAACAATGCCCAAAATACACATGCCAAAGAGAAGAAAGCGACCAATTCTTTGCTCCATATATATAAAGATATAAGTGGATTTCAAACACTATTCCAAACTAGGCGCGTGCAAATGATAATAGACCAAGCAACTCACCATCCAGACCGGATTTTAGGAAGGGAACAGTGAAAGTTGAAGGGTTCACTAGATCAAGACAACTGTCCAACAGTGTGTCCAAACATTCAAAAGCCGCTTTCCTCAGCTCAAGCCCATCGTCCACTATACGCTTGAAAGGACCAAGATCGACTGTTCTTATCAATTCTTGATGCAACGGAAACGCATACAGGATTATGTGACCACTAACCAGAAAAAAATAAATGAGCGGAGGAGAAACTAACCAACAAAAAGACTAAAGAGATAGAAATTGAAAGAGTAACATCAAAAAACACCAAATCTTAGCCTCTTGGTGCAATTCAACTCTCCGGGGGGCCACTTAACCGGAGTTAACCACTACAAGATGGGAAGGGAGAAGAAAGCAAAAACTGCATTGGATCAAAGTTGATGACAGCCTGGATACACGATTTGGCGCGCTGTCAAGAAACTGGCTATCAGGAAACTGTTTGTTTTCAGCTGAATTGTGTTGCCTTGATTTCAGCGGAATAGTGTTCCTGATTCTCGATAAGGTTGGTCTCCTGATTCTTGATGAGGTTAAGTGATGATCTCTTGATTCTCGAAATTTTCGGATCATCACTTGGTATGCCAAAATTACGTTTAGGCAATTGGCTATACTTTTTCCCTTCTACTACTTTTTTTTGCCAAGGAGCTTCCTAGACTCGCAACAATGTGTTTAATTGGGGGAAGAGAACTTCCTAGACGCTCTCCCTCACTCTCAAATAACAATTGCCATGGTGATCGATCAACTTTACAACGATTAGTAAGCAGCTTGGACGATGTCTTCTATCATGAGTCATCAATGAGATAGGCATTGCAAAATCTTTTACTGTTACAGTAACGTAAATATGCAACAATAACACCACCAAAATATGAAGCGCCAAAATGTTAAAGTACAATCGACATGCATGCATCAAATCGCAACTCATTCAAGCATTTTATGTTTGGGAAATTTGACTATTATACATGCATCAAATTGGAACACATGATTCTGGGTTTCTAAAGTTCATTGCTTTGGGTGTCTCTTTCTCACTTCCCTAGATACTCCTTGAGTCAGCTATCCTACTTGGTTCCGACTTTTCCGCTCAATCGTGCTTCAATCTAACTTTAGTACAATTAACCGATACCTACTTGAAATCAACCGAGTTCCGTAAATAAGTTTTTACGGAGGCCAATCTCGTTCAAAAGTGCTTTGGACGATCTGGGTTTTAAAATCCGGACCATTAATTGTCGAGACGGATGAATGAAATTGCGTTTTGCTGTATATATATTATTCACGGAGAAACCGTGAATAAGTTATTCTCCTTGAACGTTGAAACCACCCTTCACCTTAAAAAGGAAGCGTGAAGTCTTATCAAGGAACAACTTTAATGAAGAAAGCTTCATAGGCATTGATGGCCTAAGCAACAAAATATGGCAAATTGCACCCATATTTGATTACGACATTCTTTCAATTCCTTCTTCTCACAACTAAGCAAACAAAGCATAAAGTGAAATGCCAAATGAGATGATGACCGACTTGTTTTGGATCAGATATACCTAAAAGCCCTTGTTAGAAAAAGATCACAGCATCCGAACCGGAGTTAAGTTAGAAGGCATGGTGGTCCACACAACCTACACACCTCAAAAGAGGAGGTCTAATGGAATCATAGGAAACACTTGTAGTAGTACAAGATTATGTATGATGGTTTCACAACCATGGACTAAAGACCTTTTTCTTTTTCTTTTTTCATGAGAAATTTCGAGAAGAAAAAACAAGAAGAATCATATATGGGTTCTGATGTCAAGAGTTTATGCTACATGAAACAAAAAATTATTAGATGCTCTTGGGATCGACAATGTCGCGTGGCATCCATATAATGTTTTCCACTACGCATTCATGTGGGGCCAGGGTTGGATCCTCCCTAGGTATAGGAAAGTTATGCGACCCGGGGCCCCAAATTTTGAATGTTGCACTTGTGCCTCAAAAAACTTATATAAGGCATTTATCTTCTATCTATCTTACAATTTTTTAAAGGGATAGATTCTATCTCCTTAAAAAACTGTACTAGTGCCCCTCTAATATTAACAAATAGCAAACTAAGCATTCTTATATGACTCCAAAGTAACAAAAGTAACACCCCATAATCAATGTACTCCACTATTTTCTCTCTTTAAGAAACACCTATATATGGTGATTGTGTGTCAAAATTGTGAAAGCTATTTTAAATGGACTGTGGACTGAAATTAACATTAATTGTGGTTCATTGTGAAAAATATTCTACGTTGTAACTATAAGCTCCCCCTCACACCGAATTTTTGGATTTGCCAAGGGACTTAAGTTAAGTGTATGGACTCCGTATGAGTGTACGTGGACAAAATGCAGTATTAAAAATTATGCAAATATGATGCCCAAATATCGTCGCCCTTAACATCAACTTAATTTGAATTATAAATAGACAAATTAATTCTCTCTCAAAGGTAAACGTACAGAGTCTCGTTTGTCTTTAATATGTCTTCTTTGTTGGTATATTCGCAGCCCCTCCTCTATATGAGTTACATATTTCACAATATTGAAAAAAAAAAAAACCCCTTTGAAAGGGGAAGAAAAGAAAGAGACCAAAGGCTTCCGACAATGGAATGGTGATGTTAAGCAATGATTATGTCTAAAGAACAAAGGCCAGATTTCTTAGCCAAATAAGCGTTGAATCCGCTCGTGGTTTTCCCGTGTGTGCGTGGGCCCAATTTGTTAGGGAGTATTCACAGAGTCCAAACATATCACATGGATCCACTATACGTTGAATGACCAATATCCATTTAAAAATCTTAGTCTTGTAGGTGGTGAGCCACCCAATTGTATATTAAGGTTCAATTTTTTTTTAAATTTATCCAATGCGAGACTCAATCTTTTACACACCCAAAAGTGGATTTTTCTGAGGGTGACCTAGAAATTGAAAAATGCAGCTGACCACCAAAGTGGATATTTTCCTAATTCATGATATGGGGTGAAAAGGAGATTCTTGGAAAGAATGTTTACATACCCACTTTGCTTGGTGTGTATGGCATGCTGTGGGCATCATTCCCATGTGGCCACCATCATGTGCGTCATGATGATGTTCCTCATGCCAAGAACATAGTGCTGGAACACAAATCCCTTTCACATCGGCTGCCATATATATCAAAACATGATATTGTCCCTGATAGATTTGTAATTCCATCCCATGTTCTAATCCTTGAATCAAACTAGCTAGGTTGTCCTCCCAAACCATGCACCCAATAATATTGGATCGCAATCGAGATCTCTGGAACCATTACACTTACACCAGTTATTAAACGAGCTGACAACGTCAAGTCTTTAAAATCGCCTAGAGGGCTAAACCTACTCTTCAGCGCTTATAGCTAGCATTCGGTATTGACGTGAGCTTCAGTCCCGATCATGTAGGTGCAATGGAATTCCTTGCTGTGCGGCGTTGAGAGCAGTGCTCCCTGGAGAGTATATTGCTATATATAAGCCTATTTGCATATTTATTTCATGACTGAAAAAGATGTTTAGTTTGATGTTTGCTTTTTTACGCTCAACCCATTTACTGTACACTTCTTGATGTTTGCTTTTTTACTTCAGAAGTGCTTGTTTTTACACATCACTCCTGAAGGAAGGCTCTTTTTATGTTTTTTGAAATCTTAATTGGCTCTTAAAGTAAGAAATTGCAGCCGGCAAATTGGATCCTAAATAAAGCTTCATGGTCGGCCCAATTGTCAAACTAGTCATCGGAGGTGAGTGAAAAGATGGAACTTAAGCCCCAAGGGTTAGTCCGGTTGACTGATGCGTTTGTTCTTCACACAATTGATTACGGTTCAATTCGTGGGGTTAGGTCACAAGAAAATAATTTTTAGTGAATTCTGTAATTAATCCCGGCATAGTGGCCTGCTTTAATTTGACCGAATTGATCGAAGTGAAAATTAGTTGAGATGCGCGTAAACTGAGACTCGAACGTCTTTGACCAAACAAGAAAAAAAAGGTAGAAACTAATCAAGAAAAAGCAAGAAAAATATGCTAGTAGTAGTAGATATGGTCGGTGTGTTTCTGCATTTTATTCCGAGAAAGATTCTGTAGAAGAAAAATTGACTTTGGACTATTTGGTGCGAGGGGAGTGTCCACCGAGCTTGCATAGAAGAAAAGTTTTTGAGTTGAACAAATAAGTGCAGCTGAAGGACAACTTTATCCACGGAACACCTTTATACATGGACCGGAATGGGTGATTGGTGCTTCAATCCCTAGTCGCCGAATCGGTGCTGTGAGCGCAAATAAGCTCCATTTTTCGATCCCGTTTGATGATCGAAATGATTTACTTTGGGCTCAACAAGTCGGGAATCCATGCAAAAAAACAAATTTAGATCGGTCGAATATCGATAGGACCGTAATATTCGGGTAACATTTGTCTTATAGTTCATTCTCAAAATTTTCGTGATCATTCATTCTTTTTCTTCCAAACCAATGTGCATGCACAAACCATCTATCTCCAGATGTCTGGAGAACTTATATTTCTTTAGGTAAATGACCAGCAAGCCACACATTGAAAACCAAATACAAATTGACATTATCTTCGGAATTTGAAAAAAAAAAAGAAAGAGAGGTCAATTTTTATTTTAGCAGATCATTAAATCATTTTAATTCTATATTGATGGATGATTAACATTAGAACACATATAATTCTTCTTGATAGTAACTATAAGAATTTAAGTGGTTGATTTATCTAAATTGATTTGGTTGTCTCCCGAACTCAAATCATGATTCTACCCTTGCTTGGAAACTAAAGAATGATAAAGGCCAAGGGGAAATTCTCTCCATCACTAGCAAAAGAAGACTCGAATCTTTATCCAAATTTTAAGAGTTCGGGTTTTACTCAAATTCGAATAAGAGCATGAGTAAAGGCTGGAGATGACCTCGCAGGACTAACTCATCCACAAGGTGTATAACTTAATCTCGGGCGGAGCGATACAAAACCTGCCCTTCCAGCAAGCTATTGAGTCTGAAATTCCTAAATTAATCAAAGTTACTATTAGAAAGCAGGACCAAATATCACAAACCCAACAGTGTCAGATGGACCAAAAATGGTCCAAACAAAGCAGTCACACAAAAGGGTTGAGATGAGGAAGAAATGTGTGACCTTTGTTTGAAGCAGCAATGTGATGTTATCTTCACAAATTAGTTCAATATCCCCCTTTTCAACAAAAGCTAGCTGGAATTTTGCTGTAAACATGTCTAGAAAATGTACCAGAAAGAAAACAAAATGAAACCAGGGGTATGTCTTCTGTGCTCAGAGTAACACTCTAGAAAGCACAATTGTAAGCACATTTCAAACATCTTAAATTTTTCTAGAATCACTTAATGGCCCCCCTCTGAAGTTTCTGCAAGCCAAAGAGTCTATGAAACCCCTCTCTGATGTTTCTGCAAGCCAAAGAGTCTATGAACTGGATTTTGGTTTCCTTTTGAAAAGAGATAAAGATTGAAAAAAACAAATATAGCAAAACTCAATTCAAGAGAATGTTTTTGTATTGCACTTCATGTCTGATACATTCTTGGAGTACAATATATATAGTCATCCGTGGAAGACTCTAGAGCAGCTATAAAGGAAAGAATCAATCAAATCCCCAAATTACAAGGATCAATCAAATCCCCAAATTACAGTACACAAACTCCTAAATTATAGTATTCAAATCTCATCACTTAACAGTCCCCTGCAAACTGATGAGGAGGGAACGTAACATCAGTTTGTCTCGAAGAAGAAGGAAGCGCGAAGTAGCAAGACCCTTGGTGAAGATATCAGCTGTTTGGTGATCTGTACGAACGAACTGCACCTGAAGAATACCTTTGGCAATTAATTCCCGAACAAAGTGATAGTCAATTTCAATATGCTTTGTGCGAGCATGGAAGACTGGATTAGCAGCCATATAGGTGGCACTGATGTTATCACAATACAGATAACAAGGTGTGGAGGAGGAAACACGAAGATCACGTAACAAGTAACGAAGCCAAAGAAGTTCTGCAGCTGTACTAGCAAGGGCGCGGTATTCGGCTTCAGCGCTAGAACGTGCAACTGTAGGTTGTTTCTTGCATGACCAAGAAATGAGATTAGAACCAAGAAAGATACAAAAGCCAGTTGTAGAGCGACGCAAATCGGGACATCCAGCCCAGTCAGCATCCGAGAAGGCAGTAAGAGTAAGAGAAGAGGGACATTCAAAGTGAATGCCAAGTTCGATTGTGCCTTTGATGTAGCGAAGAATGCGTTTGACAGCAGTAAGATGTACTGTCCTTGGAGAGTGCATGAACTGGCATGCTTGATTAACAGCATAGGTGATGTCGGGTCGGGTCAACGTGAGATATTGAAGAGCGCCGACAATTTGTCGATAAAAGGAGGAATCTGATAGAATATCACCTTCATGTAATGAGAGTTTTGAGCCAGAAGGCATGGGAGTAGAACATGGTTTTGCATCCACCATGCTTGCACGAGATAATATGGAAAGGGCATACTTTGACTGAGATAGATGAAGACCATTAGGGGTATGCTTAGCTTCAATACCCAAAAAATAATGAAGATTCCCCAAGTCTTTCATGGCAAACTGAGTGCTAAGAGCATTATGAAAGACTGAAGTAGTGAAGAACAACTTCCAGTTAGGATAATATCATCAACGTACAAAAGGAGGACCATAGTACCAGCAGAAGAATGAAACACAAACATGGAAGAGTCTGCCCGACTACATATGAAGCCGTAGTGACCAAGAAAGCTGCTGAATCGTTGGAACCAAGCTCGTGGAGCTTGCTTGAGTCCGTAAATGGCCTTATGAAGACGACAAACATGTGTAGGTAGAGATGGATCGCTAAAGCCCGGCGGTTGCTCCATATAAACCTCCTCAGATAACACCCCATGAAGAAAAGCATTTTTCACATCTAGTTGGCGTATAGACCAATGTCGAGAGAGAGCTAGTGATAGGACAACACGAACAGTAGCAGGCTTTACAACCGGACTGAATGTCTCTGTGAAATCCACACCTTCTTGCTGGTTATATCCTTTGGCAACTAATCGAGCTTTGTATCGCTCCACGGAACCATCAGGTTTTTCCTTGATCTTGTACACCCATTTGGAACCCACAACATTCATGGACCGGTGACGGGGAACAAGAGTCCAAGTCTTATTGGCAAGAAGTGCGTTGAACTCATCTTGCATAGCTGCACACCATTTAGGATCTCTTGAGGCTTGGCGGTATGTAGATGGTTCAAGACACTCAGCGGATGGCAAGGACGCAAGCAAGGCATGGGGAAGAGGATGTTTAGTTGCCAAGAAAGTGCGCTGTTTAGGTTTTACGATGCCATCTTTTAACCGAGTAACCATGGGATGCGGAAGAGGTTGTCTAAGGGGTTGTTGCTGGGATGCCAGTGGGGTAGAGGATCTGTTTGGAGAGACTGTAGGCGATGTCTCAACAGGTAAGGGTGATGCATTCAATTCACTTTCACGCAAAACAGGCTCTGGAGAGTCTGGTGGTGGTGCCGTAGAGGGGAAAACATTGGGCGTAACAGGTAATGACTCCATTGAAATGGAAGTAGAACCAGATTCTAGGGGTAGCAATGTCAATGGTGGAGAGATGGGAGATGGACAGCTGAATGGCATAGGTAATTGAACCCACTCTTGGTGAGACTCCGAGGTTAGAGAGTCACAAGTTGATGCTGCAAAAGGAAAAAGATTCTCGTCAAAAACAACGTGACGAGAGATATAAACACGGTTGGTGGCCATATCCAAGCAACGATATCCTTTATGTTGTGTGCTATAGCCCAAGAAAACACATTGAATTGACTTGGGGCTCAACTTATCTTGCTTGTATGGCCCCCAAATAGGGATAACAAGCACAACCAAAGGTGCGAAGAATATTATAATCTGGTTTCACTGTAAATAAAATCTCATAAGGAGATCAAGAGTTCAAGACGGGTGTTGGCAGCCGATTGACAAGGAAAGCAGCAGTGGTAAATGCTTCCAACCAAAATTTCTTGGGCATAGAACTATGAAACATTAAAGATAATCCCATCTCAGTGACATGACGATGCTTACGCTCAGCAACACCGTTCTGTGCTTGGGTGTGAGGACATGAAACTCGAGGGCTGATACCACATTCATCAAGTATGCCTTTAAAAGGACCTTTTGTTAATTCCAATGCTCCATCACTTTGAAAGTATTTAATCTTGGTAGATAATAAATTTTCCGTTGTGCTTTTAAAATGAAGGAAACATTGTGCACTGTCGCTCTTAGCTTTCATGGGATAAAGCCACACATAACGACTGAAGTCATCAATAAAGATGATATAATAGCGAAATCCGAAAACGGAGGAAATCGGTGACGGACCCCAAACATCACAGTGAACCAAAAATAATGGATGAGGAGAGCAGCGAGTGGACGATGCAAAGGGTAATCTCTTGCTCTTTCCCATTTGACAAGCAGAACAAACAAAGTTTTTGTCCAATCTATCACATGTATCTAAACATTTATTGAAAGAAAGAGAAGCAACAGTCTTGAATCCTGGATGTCCTAAGCGATTATGCCAAATTTTGCTTGTAGTCTTTGAGCCGAAGAATGCTGATTTTATTGGAGAAGGAGCAGCAACTTCTTCTTTGTGTTGTGCACGTCTAGTATGGATCTGCAAAGGGTAAAGATTGTCCTTGATTGGGCCGGTGAGAAGAACTTTCGCCGTTGCCCGGTCCTTAACATAATAACCCCATGGAAAGAAATGGAAGGAACAATTGTTATCCTTAGTAAATCTTGCAACAGATAATAAATTCTTCTTAATAGAAGGAACACAAAGCACATCTTGAAGCTGAAATGAGGAATCTAAAGTTTGAAAATTGATGTTACCGGTGTGAGTGATGGGGAGGCCTGCACCATTACCAACCATGACACTCTCTGTGCCCGAGTATTCTTGTGGTTGTTGGAGGAATGACATATCTGCTGTCATATGACTGGTGGCACCAGTATCCGGGTACCAATATTGATCATGCCGAGGTTGAGAGGATCCTGAATGGTTGATATGCATTCCTGCAAAAGACTGGTGCCCTCGTCCAGGAGTGAATGCCTGATTAAATCGAAAGTGGCATTTTGCAGCACTATGACCTTGCTCATGGCAGATCTAACATTTTCCCATGTATCGATTACCTTGAAAGTTCTGAGCACGACCACGATTATAATTGTGAGAATGAGGAAATTGACCATTCCCTTGTTGTTGCGTGAAATTAGCACGATTATAATTGTGAGTATGAGGGAATTGACCATTCCCTTGTTGCGAGATATTACCACGTCCACGACCCCGGAAATTTTGAGTTTGTTGTGGAATTTGTGCAGCCACAAGAGCTGTATCACCTACGGATGGGTTGGAATGTGCAGATCTAGACGAGCGTTTCAAACGCTGTTCGTGGCTAAACAATCAAGACCTGAGCTCAGCAAAGGTAGGAGGTGGTTTCCGATTCTCCATCATCACAACGAAAGAGTCATAGTCTGATCCAAGACCATTTAGAGTATGGCTGACCGGTTCCTTATCAGGAATGGGATGTTCTATGGCAGCGAGAGAATCCGCCAAATGTTTAAGTCGATTAAGGTAGTCTGAAATCGATGACGTACCTTTTTCAATCGATTGAATCTCGTGCTGAAGTAGATCAAAACGGGCTTGGCTTTGTTCTTGAAACATGGAATGAAGGTTCACCCAAACTTGGCGTGCAGTTGAGAGCCCAACAACATGTGAAAGGATGCTTTGGCTGAGAGTTGCATTTATGCAACTTAAAACAAACTGATCCATCCGACGCCATGTAATGAAATCTGGATTAGCCACTTTTGTTCCATCCTTGGATACCGTTTGCGGAGGTGAGATAATAGAACCATCGATGTATCCATAGAGATCATTGGCAACAAGAATAGGAGTAAATTGGCTGCGCCAAAGAAGATAATTTGTCTCGTCTAGCTTGATGGAGATGTAGTTGGTGATATTTCCTAGTGAAAGAGAGAAAGGAGACTGACTCAATTGTGAAGTCAGTGAAGTTGTTGATGAGGAAGAAGAAGTCATGGTGGTAACTTTAAGAAACGGAGTGTGGGTGTCACAATAAGGAGAATGTGTGTTCTTGGAGCTCTGATACCATGAAAAGAGATAAAGATTGAAAAAAACAAATATAACAAAACTCAATTTAAGAGAATGTTTTTGTATTGCGCTTCATGTCTGATACATTCTTGGAGTACAATATATATAGTCATCTGTGGAAGACTCTAGAGCAGCTATAAAGGAAAGAATCAATCAAATCCCCAAATTACAAGGATCAATCAAATCCCCAAATTACAGTATATAAACTCCTAAATTATAGTATTCAAATCTCATGACTTAACACCTTTCTATCTTTTTGGGGACAAAAAAATGACAAGAAGGTTTCAAGTTTAATCAATTTGGGTAATCCTCTCTAGACGTGAACAAAGAATTAAATGCATAGTCCGACCTTAGCCCCACTGTAGACACCCTATTTTGGACTGTCCAGATTAGTTTACTTACGGTCTTTGATTCCCCTATGATGATTAATGGTCGAGAACATCCGAAGTTGATGATGTGTTTGAGCTTTGAGCGTCCCGAACCTCATTCAAACCCTTTCAAAACCCTTTCCAAACCCTTCGAGCCAGAACCAAATGGCCTCAACAAAACCCTGCTCCGGCACGCTGGTGATCGACTGACGCACGCTGGTGTAGTGCCACGTGTCAGTCATCAAGCATGGAACCAGTTTCCATTGGCGCACGCCAGTCCATCAGTGGCGCACGCCACATGTTCCTAGTCAAATCACCTTTTCGGGACCACTTGCCCGAGACTTTCTTGGCAGCCCTGACGTGGTCTACAGTTCCCCTGATGATTATATCGTCCAGAACTGTCTCCCCCTCTCTCCTACACCCTCCATCAACTAGTCCCATGCATTTAATGCATGAAACTCTCTCCATCCAAATCCAACGTTACCAGCCCCACTCTCCTCTATATATACCCCCTCTCTCACTCTTGTAAGGGGTTCACCAAGTCAGGGGTTACATACATAAAGGCTCCCAAGTTTCCCTCCCACTCTCTCTCTCAAGTTCTCCCTTGTTTTGCTTTCATCCATTGAAAGACAAGGCAAGGAAGATCAGTCCCTGATCCCACATTGCCATTTTCGTCTTCCATCCGTCCATTCATCCATCTCAAGGCTCAAACCATCCATCAATCATCAAACCAAAGGTATACCACCTTTGCTTCTGGAAACTATTTCGACCCCTGAGGGGAGTTATCAGAGCCCAGGCTGGTAATCAATACCATGCCTGATCTCATAGTTAGCAAATAAGCAGCATTGTAGGAGGAGAAGTGGCGCACGCCAGTCCCCCATAGCCGTGCGCCAGTCATGGTTGCATGGCAGGGCTAGCGTGGGGACCACCGATCACCCTTGTTTCATTTTCTTTTCATTACGATCACCTTTACGCATGCTAAGAACCAGTTTACAACTTTCCATATCCTAGAATTGTGTAGTTAGTTATCGTTTTTATTGCGTAGTAAGGCCTGCAGGATCCTACGGTCTGCTCCGTAACTCAGATGAAGTAAAGCCAAGCCTTTGGACCAAAGGGCAAGTGGCGCACGGTCATCCTTGACTGCGTCTTGATTATCCTATGTTCGATGGATCGCTCTGCTTCCTAGCTTAGATTCGGCCTTTGCTTGATCCCCACTCTGTTTATGGGGTTTTAAATCCTGTTTATTTCCGTTTGATTTGTTGTTGTACCCTGTAACTATATATATGCTGCTATATCAACTGCGTGGTTTGTCCTGGGTGTGCACTGGTCCATTCCAGAGCCCAGAGGGTTGAGTTCAGAAGCTGTGGGCTTGGACCTACCGGCGCACGCTACTCCTATGGTGGCGCACGCAGGTGATCTTTGTATGCAGTGGCATGGCCAGTGCATACAGGTTTTCCCCCTGCGTGTACCGCCCCAGGCTAGTGTGTTCCAGTTTGTTTAAATGCTCACAGAAGTGCTTGTTCTCAATCTATTACATTATTCATAATCCATGCATTACATCTTGCCGTATAAATGCAGTTTGCCATTTGTTAATCCCCATTAACTGTTCCCCCGCCCTAATTGGCTGAATAAATGATTAAAAGAGAGAAAAATGCAAATATTTTACAAAATGCCTAAGTAGAGACCGGTCTTCGGATTGGGCGAGAGGGGTGCCATAAAACCCTTCCCCTCTCGTAATGTGGCTCCCGAACCTCAGATATCGAAGGTGACGACGGACCAGTCTACAAGCCTTTTCAAATCAAGCAAACGTGAACAAAAACGTTTTTTAAAATCGGTTTCTTGGGTGTTTTCCGCAAAATCCGGGTGGCGACTCTCTCAAAACAGCATTTCGTCATGCTTTCAAACAAAAAGGGCGCAAACCTATCCCCCCGCATACCGAAAACGCGGGGATTTTCAGGGGCGTGTGCCCACAGTGGCGACTCTGCTGGGGAATCATTGCATTGATATTTGGAAATTAATACATACTTGAGCAACTTTCAAAAGTCTGTCAAAACAGTACGCTCCGCGCTGCTGAAGAACGAAATGGTAACGTAACAGGATTCTGCATCTGACCAATCCGGACTGGGGCTTTACTATTGTTCACTTGTGTAGTTTTCTCCAAGTTTTGATTAATAAAAGTGAGCCAAACTTGACAAAGGCATTTTCCTAAACATTACATTTCTCTCTCTTAAAATCATTCTTTGGCGCTCTCCATTTGCATCGGCGATACTTAGCCCCGTTGAGGTGTTTTGGGTAACCGGCACAGTTTACTGGAGCCCGGGGTCCTCGAATGCCCAACAACCTTGGACGATGATGAGTCGTAATACCGTTCGACCATTGCTTTGCTACACGCGTTGCTTTGGGAGGTATACCGCGGCTCTAGTCAGAGGAACCCCCTTAAACCAAAACCGGCCTCTCCATGCGTACAAAGCACTAGAACCTTTCAATCTAAGACAGGAATCTGTAGGGTAGGATTACTTGCATCTAACCCCCATAAATTGTCTATGTGTTACTGCTTTCCCTATTGCATGTCTGTACATACATTCATACCGTTCTGCGTAGGAGCATGCTAGGGCGGCTTTTAGGTCTGTCTGTCTGGGCAAGTCCATCTCGTCCCTCTTAGGACGCCGTTTGGACCGATGACGAGTCGTGCACCTTGATGATGCGCGTTATCAACCTTTCAAATTCCTTGAATCAATAAAAACTTCGAGAAATCGAGACCTTCTAAGTCCTTGTCTAAATCTAATCAAAGTTTCAAACAGAAATCTGGGAACTACGAAGAGCATGCTGTGATACTTACACAAGTGTTAAACACTTACACCATTCAAGGCTCCGGCACAGTGCTGCTTACGCCACTTTGGTCATGGTATCACGACATCCGTATCAAGTTGTTCCATTCCAAATTTTGAAACTTTGAGCAAGGAATAGCCAGAGACTTAGGCTGTTTTGACATCTCTTAGTTTTAGTCGATTCAAACAAGGATACATTGTCGAAAAGAAATCCGAGGATCACAGCGTCGTCCTAAAATTTCGCGAGATGGACTTGTTTGCTAGTTGTAGAGTCTAGGAGGACACCGACGACGTCTACGTGTGCATTGCATTCTAACTGTTACAGGAACATCACTGAGTTCTCATTTACTTTGCTGACCAAAGCTCTAGGCCATTTCACCGAAGAGAAGAACCAAACCTACTTGGGAGTATCTACTGGGGCTTTTGCAAAGGCTTACAAGACTTGTTACTCAAGCAAATACAGCGGCACCACCAGCACATCCAAAGCCATATTACCTTCCTCGACCATCAATCTAGAATGGCAGCACGAACAGAGTTGGCTGAGCTGAAGAAAGCTGTAGAGGAGCTGGGTCTCAAAATGGACAAACAAATGATCATGATCCAGGGACTGGTTGACCTCGTTACCTCCATAGCCCCGCAACCGGATATGGGGTTAGTCAAAGAACCTCCTCAAGCCTACCACACTCCTCTGGTCAAAATCAAGCCTTACACGAAAGACATGTTCAAAGATCTAGCTGAATTCCGTAAGGCAAGAGTCCACCCAGAGAAGGATGCTGAATCCTTGTCCGAAATCAGAGTTGAACGGAAAGGCGTGCACATTGACAAGGTCCGGCCCAATCCCAAAAGAGTGTGTTCCATTGATAGCGCAACGCTATACAGCGGTGGAGTGAGTAAAAGTTCCGCCAATCCTCGTCCCAATTGCAGAAACCGACCAAGGATCTTCTCTCACTTCCCTGTACCTTTGTCCTCAGTTTATGAGAAGCTTCTTGAAGCTGGGTTCATCAAGCCACTCCTTCCAACTCCTTCGCCTCGAACATTCCCGGCTTCCCACAATCCAAACCTTTTCTGTACCTACCACCAAATGCCTGGCCATCTCACCGACGCCTGCTACTGCCTCCGACATGCCATCCAAGATCTCATTGATAATGGCATCATCCCAGCCCCGCTCGCATCAAAGGCCAATGTCACCTCCAGCTCCATACCTCAACATGATTCCAGCTCACATGTTAACCAGATATCCCTCATCTCCACTCGAATCAAGCCTAACTCCACCATGTTCAACCCACCTCTCCATATTATCCCAGCAAATCAAACCAAACCAACCCTATCCACCCCATCCGAACTTGAGGTTAACCTGGTGGCTGTAGTTGGTGCAATTGAGGCCTTCTCTCCCGACACCTGGACTGACAGTGATGAAGAGTCTTCAAAGGAGAAATTCAAGAGGAAACTTATTCAATCAAGGGAGAAGACTGACTGGCAGAGGTCTTTCACTCAAGGGAGTTTGGAGTTGTTGTTCTCCCAAGTGGGTTTGGTCGAAGATGCTGAAGAAGTTAAAGTGCCGATGCTTGGGCCCAACACTCTCGAAGGCTCTACCCCTCTCATCGCAGAAGTTAAAAGTAGCTTTTAAATATTGCATTTTCAAATTGCGTCTAACTTGCATTGACGACGCGTCTGAGTCTGGCACAGAGTCGGTCGAGTCTAAGTCTAGCTCTGAGTCGGAGTTTGTGCCTCTTGGCCCTCCATGCCGTAACTTCTATTTTAGTTTGTGTCTTCTTTTGAACTTGGCAAACCCTGGTGCTTTTGTGGTATGCATTATCCTGCTTCTAAGTACTTCGTTGACTTTTGAATAAACTGTGTCGACCCTGACGACGAAGGGATAGATTTCGATGGGAACATTCCCAAGAAAATGTGTTCCCTCGCCGAAAGGGAAGACGAAAGGCATGCTCAGCCTACTAAAAGAAGAAGTAGTTTCAATAAACTTGAAAGATGAGGTAGACTCCCGAATGGTTCAAATTGGCTCAACGCAGTCCCCAGAGGAGCATGGCGCTCGGTCAGACATGCTCGGAAAATTCATCAACATATTGGCATGAATTCACAAAGATGCACTTGGTGTTGACATGCTCGAAAAATTCATCAATGTTTTGGCATGGTTTTACAAAGACACACCTGGCGTCGATCCTGAAATAAAGAAGTATCAAATCCCCTACTATCAAATGCCAAATCATAGTAAAGCAGAAGCTCTCAGGGCTCTGAACCTCATACCATGTTCAAAGCAGCAGCGACGGCTTTCCATCGAGTACAAATCAGAAAGTGTACAAAAGGCCCGAAGCAAGGTATGTCAACCAAAGCACTCTGAACCCTGTGTTATCAAAGCCACTCTATCTAAGGGTGTAACCAAGAATCATCGATCTCTACGGCGACAAAATTTAATACATTGGTCACCAAGGAAATCCGTGCTCCGTTGTTTAACCCACGCGGGAAGTTCCGGCCGAAGCGCTCTGGGCCTTACATTATCAAGACCATCCTATCTGAGGATGCTCCTAAGTTCATCGATCTCAACGGCAACAAATTCAACACTCTAGTCAACCTGGATCAATTCAAGCGTTACTATCCCTGGGAGATGCTCGTTGGACCGAAAACCACAAGGGTGGGCGGTTCCAAGCAAAAGTTAGAGCAGCCTGCTAGGCCGAAAACCTGAGGAGGCGGTCTAGGCAAAAATAAATAGGCAAAAAGTCGAAAGCTCGCTAGACCGAAAACCTGAAAAGGTGGTTCTAGGCAAAAGTTAGAGCGTAAAAGGAGAGGTAAAACACACGAGTGAACCTTGGCCTGAACTACGTTTTGACCTGATTCCCCATGATGGGATACGTAGGCAGTCTCTCTTCGAGACTCGGTCATAATCTATCAACTTGATCCAGAGTTGACGTTTTGAGGTCTACATCAAAAGTCGAGAGGAGTCGAGAACAAGGTCAAAGTTTCATTGGAGAATCAGAAGGGGGAACCTTTCATTTTTCAACTTTAATGCAAACTACTACTTCAATTTCAAAGCTGAGCAAAAGCCTTAAAATAATTTGAAGCATGAAAAACAGAACAAAATGCTTGAGAAGCCTAACGGCTCACAGTTTATTTTAAGTTCAGCGAAGTCTAGTTTGAACAGTTGCAGCCGCTTTTCAGTTACGCGCGCTAGTTTGAGGCTCATGCACATTTGTTTAAAGTAATGCGTATTGGTCCCAAACCTGTGCGCGCTTCTTCAAATCCTGTAGCAGACAACAGTTGGCAGCCATCGCGCCTAACAAAGATTTCGGACCTCCAAGGGGGTATTTCAAGTTATAACCAAGGTTTCGGTGCCTCGAATTGGTTTTAAGGGCTCTTGTCGAGTTTTGTCATACCATACACGTCATATGGACCTAATGTTACTGTACGGGGTGTCGGTTTCAGTCCGGGATTTGTATGAGTCATCTTTGGCGTCATTTGTCCGTTTTGTGGCATTTTTCTAGCTTTTCAATCCATTGTCATTTCGGGATGTTTTTCTCAGTGCGTATGGGTCATTGTACATCTATTTGACCTTTTGCAATTGTCAGTTTCACCTGTTTAGGGGATATTCGAGTTTGGGCTCATTAATGCCCAAAATTTCATTATGTTCCATGTGTCAAAGAGCTTATGCGTTATTCTAGGGCTCTTCGTTCCTTTTCGTTCGAGCTAGGCAAGTTTGTACATATACGCGCGTCTATTTTGTCAACTCAGATCATTCGTCAATGCAAGTTGGATATTAGCGGTTGGTTCTCGGCTTTCTGTTATCAATTTTCTCAAGAAAAAAGAAAACCAGAAAATGCAACTTTTATTTGCTACTCACAATGTCCATGAAACAACGGTGGAACATCATGCATGTCAAAGCTCAACGGCCCAAGCAAAAGCATATCTACAAGGCACATCAGCCCAGAAATCAAGGGGCATGAAGTACCAATGCTATTCCTACTTAAGGTTTAATGTCAATAGAGGGCACGCCTGCCCACTCAGCGTCTGTCTACATGGGCACCCAGACCCAAACCTCAAAAGCAAAGGACAGTGAAGTAAGGAGACTCAGTGGTAGTCCTCAGTGGTAGAGCTCGTCCTCGTTCTCGTCGTTGTCGTCACTCTTGGTCTCCTCGAGTACCTGGGGCTCCGTTCCCATCCTTCTCTTTTGAGGAGGCTTTCACCGATGAGGTTTCTCTCTCCCTCTCAGACTTTTCCTCGGAGTCCTTGAACACTCCTAGACGCGAGCCAGCCTTTCTACGGGCCTCTCTTTCGACTGCACACCGCCAGCCATTGGTTGTTTAAATGCTCTCATACTTGTGAGCTGGGGCTAAAGTGGCAGTGTTGCTCTATGTAGCTCTTATGGCTATGGTCATTTTAGGTCGTCATCCTCTAGAAGCCGCCCTAGTCTGCATCTGCATTTTCAGTTCGCGCATTCAATTTAGTATACATGTCATTGCATATTGTATATCAATTGTTGAAAACAGGAAAAGCCCATCAAGTGTTGAAGCACACCTATCCAGCATCGAAGGCAACAAGTTAGTTTGGGATTTTGGGGGTTTCATACCTGGGGTCTAGTCACTACTGGAACTGGAGCCGGAACTGCTGCTCTGGGATAGTGCAATTTCAAAGGGATACGCCACATGCCGTTCTCCCTACCCATTTTTCCATGGCAAATGTCAAACACACAGCCTCTCTATCCTACTCCAAGCAGTCTCTAACGACAGTTCGCCTGTCCCGGATGGCTGCATCTATTCAGTCCAGCCTTTAGCACATCTTCCAGCAGTCTTATTGCCTTGCCTCGGATGGTCCTTGATAAGGAGATTGGCTCTGATTCCCAGCAGATGGAATTTAACCTACCTGACGCGACCTACCCGTGATTGTTGCGTTTCTTTGTGCCGAAGAAGGTTTAATCCCCAGCAACAACGGTCTATCTGTCCACGGCTGTAATTATTGCCCCAGCAACAGTCCTTCTTACCAATATCCATGCTATTTTTAAGGGTAGTCTCTACTTGGGATACTTGGATCAAATCAACGACGATCAGCCATGTCGTCCTCCTCAAATCAAATCAAATCAACGACGATCAGCCATGTCGTCCTTCAAATCAAATCAACGACGATCAGCCATGTCGTCCTTCTCAAATCAAATCAAATCAACGATGATCACCATGTCATCACCGACGATCGACCATGTCGTCCTTCTCAATGATGATCAACCATGTCATCACCGACGATCAGCCATGTCGTCCTCTCAACGATGATCGGTCATGTCATCACCGACGATCGACCATGTCGTCTTTCTCAACGATGATCACCATGTCATCACCGACGATCGGTCATGTCGAAGAATCAACGATGATCGACCATGTCATCACCGACGATCAGCCATGACGTCCTCTCAACGATGATCGACCATGTCATCACCGACGATCGACCATGTCGTCCTCTCAACGATGATCAGCCATGTCATCACCGACGGTCAGCCATGTCGTCCTTTTCAATGATGATCGGTCATGTCATCACCCCGATCAACGGTAATCGAATATCGTCCGCATTCACACCTCAATGACGATCGGAATATCGTCCGACCGATCCATAACAACGGTCTGCCCGTCCAATTAGTCTACAACACCGTCCGCTTATCCTGGTCCACATTGGTCTAAAAGTAGCGCATCGTTCAGCGATCTTATTGCTCTGCCTCGGATGGTCCTTGATAAGGAGATTGGCTCTGATTCCCCACAGATGGAATTTAACCTCCCTGACGCGACCTACCCGTGATTGTTGGATTTCTTTGTGCTAAAGAAGGTTTGATCCCATGCGGCAATGATTTGTTCGCAGCTTATTATTCCCCAGGAGAGTCTGCCACGACATTCAATGATGGTCCACCCATCCTTATTTCCCAACAGCGTGTAACGATCTTGAAATGGTCCGCCTGTCTTTCCTATCAATTCAACCAGCGACAGTCCGCTCATTCAACAATTTATCCCCAGAAGAGTCTGTCTTGGCCCGCCCCTAACGGCTACCTTTACTTCAGTCTAGCCTCAAGCGCATTTTCCAACAGTCTTATTGCTCTGCCTCGGATGGTCTTTGATAAGGAGATTGGCTCTGATTCCCAACAGATGGAATTAAACCCGCCTGACACGACCTACCAGTGATTGTTGGATCTCTTTGGGCCAAAGATAGTTTGATCCCAACAACAATGACCTATATCTTTCAAATCAACGATGGTTCGCCCGTCCACTCTCAAATCAACTATGGTTCGCCCGTCCACTCTCAAATCAACGATGGTTCGCCCGTCCACTCTCAAATCAACGACGGTTCGCCCGTCCACTCTCAAATCAACGACGGTTCGCCCGTCCACCCTCAAATCAACGACGGTTCGCCCGTCCACCCTCAAATCAACGACGGTTCGCCCGTCCACCCTCAAATCAACGACGGTTCGCCCGTCAACTCTCAAATCAACGATGGTTCGCCCGTCCACTCTCAAATCAACGATGGTTCTCAAATCAACGATGGTTCGCCCGTCCACTCTCAAATCAACGATGGTTCGCCCGTCCACTCTCAAATCAACGATGGTTCGCCCGTCCACTCTCAAATCAACGACGGTTCGCCCGTCCACTCTCAAATCAACGATGGTTCGCCCGTCCACTCTCAAATCAACGATGGTTCGCCCGTCCAATCTCAAATCAACGACGGTTCGCCCGTCCAATTTCAAATCAACGACGGTTCGCCCGTCCAATCTCATATCAACGACGGTTCGCCCGTCCAATTTCAAATCAACGGCGGTTCGCCCGTCCAATTTCAAATCAGCGACGATCTGCCCGTCCAAATTCGAGTCAACGACGATCTAGCTGTCTAATCTCAAGTCAATGACTCCGAGAGAAGATTATCCCCGGGGGAGTCCGCCTTCCGTAACAGCCAGCTCTGTCCATTCAACTTCAATCAAGTGGCAATCAATGCCATCCATATTGTCCCCAGCAAGCAACCGCTCTGCCCGTTCAACTTCAATCATCCAATCAATTCAATCAACCAGGTTCTTTAAAGTTACGTGTCTTTCTTTGGCTCGTATGTTCTGAATGGCCTGGAAAGCGGTGTCTAGAAAACCTTTGGACGTTACTTGTACCAAGACAATGGTGCTCCAAGTGCCGTCAAAAGGGGCTACTGTAGACACCCTATTTTGGGCTTTCGGATTAGTTTACTTACGGTCTTTGATTCCCTATGATGATTAATGGTTGAGAACATCCGAAGTTGATGATGTGTTTGAGCTTTGACTTCGAACCTCATTCAAACCCTTTCAAAACCCTTTCCAAACCCTTCGAGCCGTAACCAAATGGCCTCAACAAAACCCTCGCTCCGCATTTGGGTGATCGATCGACGGCGGTGTAGTGCCACGTGTCGATCATCAAGCATGGAACCGATTTCCATTGGCGCCACGCCCGATCAGCGATGGCGCCGCGCCACTTGTTCCCAGTCAAATCACCTTTTTGGGACCACTTGCCCGAGACTTTCTTGGCCGCCCTGACGTGGTCTACAGTTCCCCTGATGATTATATCGTTCAGAACTGTCTCCCCCTCTCTCCTACACCCTCCATCAACTAGTCCCATGCATTTAATGCATGAGACTCTCCCCCTCCAAATCCAACCAGCCCCAACCAAGCTGGTTACCAGCCCCCCCTCTCCTCTATATATACCCCCTCTCTCACTCTTGTAAGGGGTTCACCAAGTCAGGGGTTACATACATAAAGGCTCCCAAGTTTCCCTCCCACTCTCTCTCTCAAGTTCTCCCTTGTTTTGCTTTCATCCATTGAAAGACAAGGCAAGGAAGATCAGTCCCTGATCCCACATTGCCATTTTCGTCTTCCATCCGTCCATTCATCCATCTCAAGGCTCAAACCATCCATCAATCATCAAACCAAAGGTATACCACCTTTGCTTCTGGAAACTATTTCGACCCCTGAGGGGAGTTATCAGAGCCCAGGCTGGTAATCAATACCATGCCTGATCTCATAGTTAGCAAATAAGCAGCATTGTAGGAGGAGAAGTGGCGCACGCCAGTCCCCCATAGCCGTGCGCCAGTCATGGTTGCATGGCAGGGCTAGCGTGGGGACCACCGATCACCCTTGTTTCATTTTCTTTTCATTCTGATCACCTTTCTGCATGCTAAGAACCAGTTTACAGCTTTCCATATCCTAGAATTGTGTAGTTAGTTGTCTGTTTTTATTGCGTAGTAAGGCCTCTGGGATCCTTCGGCCTGTTCCAGAACCCAGATGAAGTAAAGCCAAGCACTGTGGACCAAAAGGGCAAGTGGCGCACGGTCATCCTTGACTGCGGCGCCCGATTATCCTATGTTCCAGTGATCGGCCCTGCTTCCTAGCTTAGTTCTCGGCCTTTGCTTGATCCCCACTCTGTTTATGGGGTTTTTAACCTGCTGTTTATTTCCGTTTGATTTGTTGTTGTACCCTGTAACTATATACCTGTGATATAAGCTGCGTGGTTTGTCCTGGGTGTGCACTCGTCCTTCCAGAGCCCAGAGGGTTGAGTTCAGAAGCTGTGGGCTTGGACCTACCGGCGCGCACGCTACTCCTATGGTGGCGCACGCAGGTGATCTTTGTATGCAATGCATGGCCAGTGCATACAGGTTTTGCCCCTGCGTGTACCGCCTCAGGCTAGTGTGTTCCAGTTTGTTTAATGCTCACAGAAGTGCTTGTTCTCAATCTATTACATTATTCATAATCCATGCATTACATCTTGTCGTATAAATGCACTTTGCCATTTGTTAATCCCCATTAACTGTTCCCCGCCTGATTGGCTGAATAAATGATTAAAAGAGAGAAAAATGCAGATATTTTACAAAATGCCTAAGTAGAGACCGGTCTTCGGATTGGGCGAGAGGGGTGCCATAAAACCCTTCCCCTCTCGTAATGTGGCTCCCGAACCTCAGATATCGAAGGTGACGACGGACCAGTCTACAAGCCTTTTCAAATCAAGCAAACGTGAACAAAAACGTTTTTTAAAATCGGTTTCTTGGGTGTTTTCCGCAAAACCCGGGTGGCGACTCTCTCAAAACAGCATTTCGTCATGTTTTCAAACAAAAAGGGCGCAAACCTATCCCCCGCATACCGAAAACGCGGGGATTTTCAGGGGCGTGTGCCCACACCCACCTAGATCAAAATTGCCATTACTACTAATGGACATGAGTCAATCAAAAGATTCGAAGCAATGCCCAAAATACTACGACTCGCGTCGCGTCCTCTTATTCACCAAATTAACTACATAGGAGTAAGTTCTTAACCAATAGACCGCAATCCTTTTTTTTTTTTTTTTTTGAGTTGAACTGACCTGATAATGGATAGTGGTTTCTAATCCAAAATATTTCTATCCCTTTTGGGGTCAACTTTGGCAACCACGAGCTTGCAGAATGATCTCTCTCAGTTATCCTAGTGATATACCAGATTTTGCTGCCAATCATTACCTACCAACCAGTTTTCTACTGGATTTGAACATAGTGCTAATCAATGTGTTTACAAAGTTGAGCTGAGGGTGGTACAATATATGGGCCTGAGGCATTTCAAAAAGGAAAAGAGAAGTTTCTACTATCTAGACCATATTCCCTCTTGCTAATTAAGAAAGTAACAAGAGAGACTCCGTACTAAGGCCTCATGTTCGAAACCTTTCAGTGTTATCAATTTCTTTGGGACCAGTCCATAAGAAGTTTTGCTTCGGCTTCTATTGGGCTCCCTGCAAATGAAAGGTGGAATTGGACCCTCAAAATTAATCGATCGAGCTGCCCGTAAACTAGTGCAGACCCTTGAGTTATCAAAAAAGAAAAGTAATATATCAGCGAAAGAAAGGCCACACTTTGTTCAGGGTCCATCCAGACTTGGGAGCCAAAGTTTCACTTTTTTGGGCACATCAAAGGGTTTGGCAGGCTTTGACTCCACAATATCAGTTGAATGAAATGAAAAGATTCCTTCAAAGATAGGAGAATTTTAATTTTATGCTAATTCAGTCATTCTGTGCTAAAAAAATAAAAAAAATCAGTCATTCTGTATGTGAGGTAAAACCGAACTGGAGATCTGTTAGTCCCATTCGGGCTGTCCATGCTCGGCAATAGACGGCTTAGATTTCATTTCAGCTGGACAACTAAAATCTGTTCGGTCGTGATAAAATCTGAGTCGTCCATTGTCGAGTAGGACGATCCAAATGGGGCCAACACCCAAAGGAAAGGAGAAGTTTCTGATATCTAGACCATATTCCCTCTTGCTAATTAAGAAAGTAATAAGAGAGACTTTGTACCGAGATCTCGTGTTTGAAATCTTTCAGTGTTACCAATTTCTTTGGGACGAGTCCATAAGAAACTTTGCTTTGGCTTCTAATTGGCTCCCCGTAAATGGACGGTGAAATTGGACTACCAAAATTAATCGATCGAGTTGCGAGTAAACTAGTGCGGATCCCTGAGTTATCAAAAAAGAAAAGTAATATCAGAGAAAGCAAGGCCACACTTTATTTAGGGTCGATTCAGACTTGGGAGCCAAAGTTTCACTTTTTTTTGCACATCAAAGGGTTTGGCAGGCTTTGACTCCACAATATCAGTTGAATGAAATGAAAAGATCACTTCAAAAGGAGTGAAGGAGATAGGAGAATTTTAATTTTATGCTAATTCAGTTATTTTGTGCTCCATAAAAATAAAACAAAATAAATAAGTCATTCTGTATGTGAGATAAAACCAAACTGGAGACCTATTGATCTTATTCGGGCCGTCCATACTCGGTAATAGATGGCTTAAATTTCATCTTAACTGTTCAACTGAGATAAAATCTGAGCCGTCTATTACCGAGTGTGAACGATCCAAATGGGCCAACACCCCCCAAGGGACAGCAAGGTCCCCCATTACAATAAAATGATAGTGGCCGCGGGTCCTCATGTGATCAGGCTTCTTGTGAGATTTATGGCCTGGAGATCCGGCCCAATGGAGGCCCAACTCTAGATTTGCCAAAAAGAAAAGTTGAGATTCAATTCTCTTTGTTGTGTTGAATGTCAGATCAATGGACTGCCTTAGTGCGAACGCTGAAACCATCATGAATCACCCACAAGAACAAAATTGAAAACAATCGAAAGAACAAGACATGCGTTACACTTGGTTCCGACTTAAAAAAATCGCTCAATCATGCTTAACGGGGTGTTGGAATGTTTCATTACGATGAAAAAGATTAATATGGGTACAGTGGATGATTGTCTAGCTTTGCTTTTATAGGTACAATCAATCCCATATATAGAAAATCCTTTTAAAAAAAATGCACTCCTAGGCCCTAGTGCTTTGTCTCGTGCCTGACCGTCCAGACGGCACTGGCCACCATTTGGACAGGAATTTCAAGAAGCTTCGGGTCTTCACTCCTCTTCACTCTCATTAGGACGGGATCTGCGGTAATGCATAGAACCGAATCGTCTTCACACTTCACACATGATGGCGTATTTTATTAGGGTGTTCATTGAACCATTCCCATATATATATATATATATATTTACTTATTTATATATATTTATTTATTTATTTATGAACCCTTCGTTAGAAAAACAACAAGGCATCTAAACAGGAATTAGTTGAAGAGACAAACTTTTTAATGGGGCGTTCGGTACATTTTTTTATGGAAGCTAATTTCGGTCGTCCAAAAGTGTTTTGGAGACAATCCAGATTAAAGACAAACTATTAAAGATAAGAAATATTTATTACCTGTAATAGTTTAAAAACGTATCTCAACTGTTAATTGTCGAAACAAATGGGTGAAATTGCACTTGAATAAGTTTCTCTCTTATTCTTAAAAGGCATAATGACAATCTACACAGTACAGACCCACATCAAAGGAGGAGAGTGGAACCATAAGACCATAAAGGTGTTTGGTATCACACGACCTTTCATTGTCCTTTCATATTCTATTTCATGGATACTTTTCATATATTCTAACATTTTCCACATGAAAGACTTGTATCAAGTAGTTTAAGACCATGTATGCATGAGAGTTTCACAACCATGAATGAAAACTACTACAATAATTGTAAAAGATGACAGTTTAAAAGTGTCATTAAACGTGAAAGATGACAGTTTTGAAACTGTCATCTATGGAGCTGTCATTAAAAGTCTAGATTTGTTATGACAATAAAAAATTGTCATTAAACATATAAGATGACAGTTTAAACCTGTCATCTTTGTGATAAAAGATGATAGTTTTAATCCGTCATCTTTAATCGCAAAGATGACGGATTTAAACTGTCATCTTATTTGTTCTCCATTCAAGAAAAAAAAAAACCAATTCTATTTCGAATGCGTGGCCACCCACGTGGCACCCACGTGCCTCTCGCATGGCCGCCCAGTGGCACTTGTGTGTCGCCTACTTAGCACTTGTGTGGCCAGCAAATATTTGCTTGCCCCAGGACTTGAACTGAAGTTTCTCGCGCGCATGTTACCAACTGAGCTGGCACGCTTATTGTTAACAAAAGACAAACAAAAATATGTATACTATATTTTCGAAAATTTTAAGATGAGCACTTTTAATGTCAGTTTTGGATGAAACTGTCATCGTAGACATTGAAAGTATGAGATGACAGTTTCAAACTATCATCTTATATGTTTTTACGACGGTTTTTGACTGTCATCTTTTATGATCAATTGCAATGTCAGTTCTAATTAAAACTGTCATTAAAAAGGCTTAGTTTCAATGTCGCTTTTAAGGAAAACTGTCATTAAAAGGTTTCCCATATGGGCTTCCGGAAGCGCCACGTTTTAATGTCAGTTTTAAGTAAGAACTGACATTAAAGAAAAAGATAATAATGTCACTTTTATTCTAAACCGTCATCTTATATCGCAAAGATGACAGTTTGTAAGATGGACTGTCATCAAAAGTCTACCATCATATTTTCGATGACAGTTTTACAAAAACTGTCATTATTTCAATTTTTTGAGTGTCATCTTTTAAGGTTTTTGTAGTAGTTAAAGCTTCTCATTTATTTTTTTTAGAAAGAACTTTCTAGAAATACGTAAACAATAATCATAAAAGAAATTTCAAGAACGAAAAATTAGATGCTCTTGTGTTAGTATTTTACGTGATATTCTTACAGTGTCTTCCAGCATATATTATTATATTTAAACCGGATCACGAGCCAATCGTCTCTAGGAACAGGGAGTCACGTGCCCTGAATTTTTGAATGTTATTACACTTGTGCAAAATAACGGTGAGTTTTCCAATATAAAATTGACTTCTATACTCCCCTTTTTACCACATACACTCCCTTTTTTGTCCTTATTCATGTGAATTTAAGCTTTTTACCCTTTTATAAGTTCATTTTTTTACACATTAAGAGGCAATAGAATAAATTTACACCAAATAAAGACAAAAAAAAAAGAAGTGTATGTGATAAAAAAGAGAGTGTAGAAGTCAATTTCCTAAGTCCAACTGAAAAAATTGTGGTGAGTTTTCCAATTGTTGATTTTTTTTAAAAAAAATTGTATTAGTGCTCCCTCTAATATTAGGAAACGGCAAACTAGGGGTGAGTTTCCCAAAATAATTAAGTCTGACTAAACCTTATTATTAGGAGCCACTGCCTAGTGCAGTTGGTTGACTATCACTCGGAGGTTCGAGCTCCTCTATGGGCAGTTTGGGGTCTGGACTATGGATAGTCCATGCACCCCCTTGTATTAACCTAACACACCCCGCTAACCATACCGTGTGGCAAAAAAAAGAAAAAAAAAGAAGCCTTATTGACAATAGTCACTTTGTTTTCGAAAAAAGCCCCCTTTAACCTAAAAGTTAATGTATGTGATGAGAATAATCTGTTTTGAAATCCATGTGTTTTTTTTTTGGCTAAAAGCGCCTTTAGCCCTTGAAAACTTACCTTAAGTATCCTTATATGATACCCCTTAGTCAGTGTACTTCACTATTTTTTCTCTCTAAAGAAAACCAATGGTTGTTTCAAAATTAGGATATTAATTGGCCTAAACCCATTTGTGAAAGCTATTTCAAATGGACTGAAAAACACATTGAGGTTGATTGTGAAAAAATATTCTAGCTTCTAACTAAAACGTGCCCCCTTATACCAAAAATTTTGGATTTGCCAAGAGACTTGAGATTAAGTGTGTAGACCATGTATGAATCTACGGTGGACACAACACATTATAAAAAATAATCCAAGTTAATATCATCTCCCTAAACATTATAAATAGACAAATTCACCTTCAGTCCGTGGTATAAGTCTCATCTCTCTTTAATATTTGTTTATTTTATAATCGTAACTCATCCTCTATATGTGTTACGTACATAACAATATAAAATATATATCCATCTTGAAAGGGGAAGTAGAAAAGAAAGAGATCCAAGGTCTTCGCCCACGGAATGGTGATGTTAAGCAATGATTATGTCTAAAGAACAAAGGCCAGATTTCTTAGCCAAATAGCTAAACCCTATAAAAGGTGCATTTTGCAGAGGGAGGCCATAGAAATTGAAAAATGTCTCTGACCACCACTATGTCCAAAGTGGAGATTTTCCTAATCCATGATAATTGGTGAAAAGGGAGATTCTTGGAAAGAATGTTTGTACAACCACTTTGCTTGCTGTGTATGGCATGCCATGGGCATCATTCCTATGTGGCCAACCAAGTGGCACCATCATGTGCGTCATGATGGATGTTCCTCGTGCCAAGAAGTGTTGAACAGAATTCCTTTCTCATTTTTTTAGGGTAATTTACCTATACACCCCTTCAACTTTATCCGTTTTTTACTGTAGAGAATCGCAAAATTTTTTTAATTTTGGAAATCGTTTAATGCGTAAAAAAATCGTATTATTAATAAAGTTATGCGTTTGTTTGTGGGGGTGTACGGATATACATATTGGGTTGGGTATCGGACACTCGAAAAATAGTAAAATGTTAGTTTTGGTGTTGTATTGATGTTTGGAAGTATTGGTACCAAGTTGGGTTCGATTTGGTGTTTGTCCAAAAATTTCAAATTTCTGTCCAACCAGTACCGGTACCTAGTGTCCAGAACTTGGTTCATTTGGCATTTTGAAGGCTCCAGTACCGGTACTGCATTTTCCCAATACCGGTACCCGCTGTGTTTTTCTGCAATTTTCAGCACGCTTTTTGGACCATTATAAATACCCCCTTTATCATTTTTCCCACCCAAACACCAGGAAATCAGGTCTCAACACCCTCTCTCACCAACCCCACTCCAATCTCACCCAAAACTCTCGATTTCAAGATCCAAGGGTTTCCAACCTCAAAATCACTTGAATCTTGCATTTGGAGAACGAGGGGTAAGTTTTGCGTTCTTGCTCTCATCTTTGGGTTCTCATCCACGTTTTTCTCTCTCTCCTCTCAAGCACTTGTTGATCTTTGTTCATTTATCATGGATTTGGGTTGTTTTCTCTCTAGATCTTGTACCCAAACTCGGGAATAGCTTGTTTTTGGAAGATTGGGCTTATTCCTCTCGGCAGACCTAGGGTTTTGCTCAAAACCCACTTCGGTAGAGATTTCTCTCTTTCTCTACATGTCTTGTGGTGAATTCGTGTGATATTAGTGTTTGAATGCTACGTATGGTCTGGGTGGGACACTTTATAGCTTGTGGATTGCATATGCTTATGAATACTATACATTTTTTGTCTTAATTGACATGATCCTTGAGTCATTTGTGACGTGTTTGATAGTGTTGGTAATGCGGTGGTTGTTGTGAAGTGGAGTGTGGAGTTTATTGTGACGCAAGGGGTGGAAACACAAAGTCGCAAAGTGTGGAGTTTATTGTGACGCAAGGGGTGAAAACACAAAGTCGCAAGGGGTGAAAATTGGTTAGAAAAAGTGTGTATATGTCTGTGTATGAGAAGGTTTCAATATTGGTAAGTGGTGTTGATATATGTTGTCATTGAATTTGCCATTTAGCTTGATTCACCGTATCCATATATAACATCGCATTACATATAGATTCTGTAGAGATTTTCCTACTGAGCTAGTGTAGCTCAACAAAATCCATCTTTTCAGGTTCGAACGCAAGGCAATAGGTTGCATGACATGACTTAGTTAACATGACTTTTGGAAGCTAACATGACTTAGTTACTCATCTATCTTTGTATTAGTCTACTTTTGGATAGAGATGGTATTGTAACTAATTTACTTAGTTTGATCTTTTGACATAAAATTGTAATATTCTAAATACCTTGCTCATGTATTCAACTTCATTTGGGCCACGGTGCCAAGGTTGTTTTTCTTTTAAATTTGAGAACTTGTTTGTAATTAAGCAAGTGGAAAACCATTTTGGGGTATTATCTAGTTTACGCGAGGATCCTATTAAAATGATTTATAGATTTATATTTATAATCGAGAGCGTGACATTCATGGTCACCCCCTCCCTTGAATTTCGCTACGGCTAAAACCCCCTCATTAGCGTTTTCTTTACTCGTAGACCCCTTCCGTCATCATTCAGTTAAGAACCGTTACTTTTTGAACAAAAAAAATGGTTTAAGCTTCCAATATTGCCCTCAATGGATCCCAACTCTAACCCTTAACCATTTGCCCTCCATTTCTCCCTCAGTACTCCTACTTTCCCCCCAAAACGTGAAACCCTCTTCCTATTTCCTTCATTTTCCCTATTTCCCTCCAAAACCCTTCACCCTACAAGCTCCTTCTCATCTCCCCAGACCTAATTTCTGTAAGGCATACACCCTCTCTCCCCGTAAACCACCTCCCACTCCACTGCAATGTCTTCCTCCACTATGAACACACAAGAACACTTCAATGTTCAGTGTGGGTGCGGAGTAAAGGGTCCACTTCGAACAGCCCTAACTAACCCAAATGTCCGTAGGAGATTCCAAAGATGTGTGAACTACAAAGTACTACTTTATAATCTTTTATCATATTTTCTATTTTTTTGTATTTATTATCCTATTTCATTTAATCTATTTATTAAATATGTTTTTTTTCGATATTGGTTTGTTAGGGTGACAATGCTTGCAGGTACTTTGACTGGGTTGACCCTCCCACATGTGAGAGGGGGAAGAATTTTGGTAACTAGATAGTGAAGAAGAACATGGATTTGCAAAAAGATGTTGAAGACCTATGTAAACAAATTCTGCATTTGAAGAAGACATAAATGGATTTGAAGGAAGAAATCCGAGTGTTGAAGGAGAGGAAAAATGAGTTTGGACAGAAGATGGAACAGTGGAAGAAGAGGAATGAATGGTTTGTAATGAGAAGCAACTGTATGCACAAAAAAATTAAGGAGATGGAAGATATATGGGATTACACTGAATATGGAAGAGTGGAAGAACAAAGAGGATTGGAATGCATTGGAGCTGGAGGAGGTTGAAGTACAGAATGTGGAATTAAGGGTGAAGATGGAAGAGGTTGAAGCACAGAATGCGGAATTGAGGGTGAAGATGGGAAGGGGTAGAAGCAAAGAATATGAGTTTGAGAGGTGTGAACACACCAATGAAAGAGAACATTGAGTTGTCCAATTTGAAGGTGAAATGGTTGATTGCACTAGTGGTGATTTTAGTTGGCATAGGAATTGTTTATTTTGGTGGTAAAGGATGGTTGAAGAAGGAAATGTTGGCATTACCTTAAAATATGTATTTCATTTTATGCTTGTTTTTAGTTTGTGTTGAAGAAAAATGTGATATTTTTTGTTCTTAATCCTTAGTACTTATTGGAATGGTGATGGCAATGAGAATGGTATTGCCTTGTTTTTATTGTGGTACTCAAAACTTGGGCACTCCTCTCAGTCAAAACTTAAGCATTTTACTCATAACCTAGGCAGTTGAGCATTTTATCATTGTCCAGCATCGGTGTTTGACAACAGCTCCTGTCGAACCACTCTTGTCTAGGTTGTACAATTGATCGACCAACCTTCTCTCCTTGCAACCTTGGATCAAGGTTGTCAAATTGTGCATCAAAAAATGGTTCTTTTCGGAATCGTTAAGTCAAATCGCACCGATTTGGTCGTGATTTCTATAATACATGGGAACATATGTTTATTGATTCGGGTAGCGAAAATATATATACTATAAGTGAAAGTTTTAGATATAAATCAATAAAAAGCTTGTTCGAAATTTGATAATAAGGTGGAATAATAGGTAAGCGCTTCTATTGCAACTTGCAAGATATGCGGATTCGTGAATCCTGCTTACAGTCCTTTTTTGTGAAATAAAAGTACAAAACAAACCCTTAGAAGATTTTTAGGGCAGTTCTATTCCATTTCTTCGTTTTTATCTTCGATGTACTCTTGTAATAAATCTCCCTTTCTTATTACCCATAATACCTTGGGCCGGCCCCGATGTTTGGGTTGCCCAAGCCCGAACGTAAATTTGGTTGCCCACATACTATTAAGTCATAAAAAACAAAATAACATAAGTAAGAAAATTAACATTACATTGTGTTTTTAGCTTGAATTATATCAAAAAATTAGAATCAAAAAATTATATCAAAAAATTAGAATCAAAATGTAACTTTGGTTATATTGCTTTAGGTTTACCACGATCCAATTCAAAAATAATAATTTTTCCTTGCATTTCTTGAAGTAAAATCTTCAATTATGTCATCGTAGTTTAACTTATCCATGTACTCACTTTCAATAGAGATTATAGCTAATTCACTTAATCTCTCATTGTGACATAATAGCTCGAAGATAATTTTTGGAAAATGATTTTGCCACTCCCTTTTTTGTTAACTGCACTTCCCTGGAAGTATATTTTTACACCAAAAATACACTTGCAGAGGATTGGTGTTAACAAAAAAGGGAGTGACAAAATCAGTAGCCTAGTTTTTTATGCAACCTCAAATAAGAAAAACTAATCTCCGCCGAAGCAACTATTGTTATAAATCCTTTTTAGCAAAACAAAAAGCCTACTATATATAAGGTTAAAATTAAATGAGTACTAATATCTACCAATATAGACTTTTTAACGTCTATATTAGTTATTTGAATAAAAAAATACGAAAAGTAAAATAGTTTGTCTAAAACAAAAAAAATATATATTACAACAAAGTTTATTTAGCAAATAAATCATTTAACTTTTAATAATAGTAGAGGTCACATGAAAAAATATAAAAGAAAATGGAGCAATAGCAGGAGGCTTAAGCATATTAAAAAGAAAAAAGATAAAATGAAAAAGTCCTGTGGAGACAAAAAGTAGTCTTGGGCAGGAAAATAATGGTAAAAGGCATTCCCCATACCTGGATTCGAACCCGGCCGCGTTCCATAGGCATACACAACCTTTCCGTTAGGCTAAATAGCCTTTCCGTCCATATAGCGCTAACATAAATATTTATTAAAGTACTCGATGGTTTTTTTTTTTTGGGGCCGGCTCTGTTATTAACCTAGTAGGAGAGAAACGTACTTTTTGAGACTACGTATGGAGAAGCTATACAATAGAATGACAGATGGCATATAACAATATAGAATACCATAGACTAGTGACCAAATCGGAACTATGACTACTCATCTCTTCATCCTTAAGTTGACGAGTGCCATAAAAGATGCCATAAGCTCTTTGAGGAGGGTGAAGGATAACAATGAGAACAGGGTGCTATGTTAAGTTTGGGGTGTTTCCTACAGCATATTGATTCTTCCTTGATTATGCTTGTGAGTTATGAACCAGTGTCTTAATTTTTTGGTTTTAGTTTTGCTTCACTCATGATTTCGATTGTGAAAGCTATGTTGTGTTCTGTCTTGGAGATGGTTTGTTAGTTGTGTATGTTGTTTCTGATTTTACGTAGCATGTTGGCTGATGACTGTGTCAGGGGTATGCCACGTGCTTTTGTTTTCTTGTTTGGGCATAAAATGAATTGAGTGTCTACTGGGAAAAAAAGAAGTCTAGTATGCAAAAGCAGCAAACCAATTGATGAATTGTGCACACTACTCTACTCTGTAATCTCTTTTTAGAGCTTGCTTTGCCCTGATATTTCCTTTTTTTTTGTTCTGCAAGGATCAATGGTTGGCAAGTAGCAGCTGGTATCTTCTTCCTGAAGATATAGTGATTGATCAGATCCTCTCGAGATTGCCAGTCAAATCTCTAATGCGATTCAAGAGTGTTTGTAAAAGATGGAATTCTCTTCCTACAAACCCTAGCTTTATTGCCTCACATCTCAAACATAGAAATACTCCTAATATGTTGGCCAGTTGGAATGGTGACAACGGTCTCATAGTTGGGCATGAAGGCTTTCACTTATTCACAGTATGTTCTCTCAAATGTGCCTTCCAACCTGTCAATCTTAATTTTGGGTTTGACAGGAAACCAGATTTAGTTTTGGGTCCTTGTGATGGCATGTTTTGTCTACATCGGAGGCCTATTGAGTTTTTTTCACATGGACCTCTTGTCGAGAGGCTACCAATTATTGCACTGTGGAACCCTGCAACTAGGGCATTTAATTAGCATTCTCCCCATGTCCAAATTTGACTTCCCACCATATAAGAAGGTGTATTCTTGCCTGGTTGGGTTTGGCTTTGATCTCACAACTAAAAGTATCAAGGTGGTTAAAGTTGTAAATTTCCGCGGGGTTGAAACTTACCCATATGATTACATTAATTATGCTGAAGTTTATGACTTAAGCTCTGGTTTTTTGGAGAGTTCTCCCCGTGGATGATACTGTCCAAAAGGGTTCTGTTCAGGATGGTCCAACCCACGGCATGTACAATAACAACGATGGTGTTTTTCATTGGCACTCGGTGCGCAGGTTTAATTCGTGGAATGCCGTACATTCACCTAGCTCTTTCGTTTGACATGAGTCGGAAGTTGTTCCATGTGACACTGATGCCAGAGAAGTTCAACTCATTAATTTCATTGTGAGCCATATTTTAGACTAACACTATTAACTTTAAAAAAAAAGAAGAAGAGAGTTTTGGTTATGACATTGGAGACACATTTAAGAGAGTTCTTGGGTCGCCTCCTCTCCCATATGACGATTCGTCAGTGTTTGCTCATGTGGTACAAGATGGACGCACCAACTTTGATCTCCATTTTGCTCGTCTCACTTTTACTTTGTGTATATGATGACTCGTTAAGGGTTAATTTCCACTAGATTTGTTTTGAAAAATGATTGGTTCATATAGTTGACGATGTTCGTTAGTTTTTCATGGAAGACTTATATGTAAATTCAGAGGCGGAGCCATAATTTAGAAACGGTCCATTTAGACTTGGGAGCCAAAGTTTCACTTTTTTTTGGGCACATCAAAGGGTTTGGTAGGCTTTGACTCCGCAATATAGTTGAATGGAATGAAAAGATCACTTCAAAACATAGGAGGATTTTAATTTTATGCTAAATTCATTCATCCAGTGCTTAGCAAAAAAGAAACAGAAAGTCTACAGACACATAAAATCTGTGCACACAGATTTCGTTGTGGGATTCATCACGGGTCCCACAAAAATCATCCGAGCCGTTTATTAATTATAAAACATTTTTTTAAGGGTCTCCGCAAAAAACAAGCTCAATCCGATACCTATAGGTGCTCAATCCAATCATATAACTTTTTATTATCCAGAAATCTGAATGAAAAGTTAGATGGTTGGATGAAGTACCTATAGATATTGGATTGAGCTTATTTTTTACGGGGCCCTCAAAAAAATGTTTTACATTTAATGAACGGCTTGAATGATTTGTGTAGGACCTGTGGTGGCCCCACAACAAAATCTGTGCACAGATTATCTGTGTGTAGCAGGTCTCAAAAAGAAAAGACTAGAAAAAAGAACAGTTCTACCCGCACAGACTGTTTTTACACAGACATTTCACATATTTTTTTGTAGGGCCCACTATGGGATCTCACAAAATGATCCAAACCGTTAATTAATTTTAAAATATTTTTTTGAGGGAACTCATAAAAAATTAGTTCAATCGGATACATGTAAGTGCTTGAACCAATCTTACAACTTTTTATTCATCCGGAATTCTGAATGAAAAGTTGTAAGCTTGGTTTAAGCACTTACATGTATCTGATTGAGCTAATTTTTTACGAGATCCCTTAAAAAAATATTTTAAAATTAATGAACGGCTCGGATCATTTTATGGGACCCCATAGTGGGCCCCACAAAAGATCTGTGCAATGTTTGTGTTAAAATAGTCTGTGTCGGAAGTGTTTTCGTAGAAATAACTGAGTCAACCATAGTGGCCGTAGGTCCTCATATCAGGCTTGTGAGATTTATGGCCTGGAGATCCGGCCCAATATAGGCCCAACTTATGATCTGCCGAAAGGAAAAGTAGAGATTCAATTGACCAAGACCCAATTTTCGTTGTGTTGTGTAGAATGTCAGATCAATTTTTTTTTTGGAGCGGACGATAAGATTTCTCATTGATAAATATAAGCATCATTACAGAGTAAAGTCAAAAGAGAAAAAGGAGGACAGGACACCCAATTACATCTTAAAGTGGAGGCCCTGGAGGAAGCTATCCAGTGGGCAACTTCATTTCCTTCCCTTGGAGTCCAGCAGAGAGATAAATCTAACTCTGCACTAAGTTTACGAATATCTGTAATCAGAGCCGATACCTCCCAAGGCGGGACCAATTCTGAAACACTTAGAGAAATAAGACTAGCACAGTCACTTTCAATCGACACTTTACGCAGATTCAAGGCTTTAGCAAAGAGGCATGCTTCTCTAAGGATAGAGGCCTCTACTTGGAAAGCCGAATTAGCAGAGATGCACAATCTCCTACCATCAAGTAAACATCCTCTAGAGTTTCTGAGGATAATCCCCCCCCCCCCCCCGAACCTTTCTGACCGGAGTCCGACCAAGAAGCATCACAATTGATTTTTAGCGTTCCAGGAGGGGGGGCTGCCCAGAGTTTGGGAGCTGGGGGAGGCCTGTCGGAGGGAGGAACGTGAATCTTGACAGCTTCTCTGGCAGCCATGAATTCACCCCACGCACCCAAGGCCCGAGCCATCACTCCTTGAGGAGACACAAACTTGCCTTGAAAGACCATTTCATTTCTGGCGATCCAAATATTCCAAGCGATAAAGATTGCTTTTGCCAAAAAATCACTGCTCCAAGACCCTTTCTCCATCTCTTCTTTCGCAACAATTGACCAGGAGAGAGCAGAGTTGATGTTATTAAGGACAAACCTACCAGAGATTGGGCTCTTAAACCAAACCTTTTTTGCCCATTTACAGTGAAAAAGGAGATGTTCAGTAGATTCAATATATATGTTTCCCACATCTTGGGCACGAGGGGGAATTAGCACACTTCCTATGCGCCAAGTTCTCCTTTGTAGCCAGGCGATTTCGACAAACCTTCCACCAAAAGTGCTTTAGCTTTGGAGGTATGCTTAAGTTCCAGAGAAATTTCCAAAAAGCTGGAGGGGGATTTATGGACGACGATGGTTTTTCAAGTTTGGACAAGATCAAGTCATTCCAGGTTTTGTGGTAACCACTCTTAACGGAATATTTACCATTAGAGGTCAAGTCCGAGAGCATGAAGTCCTCGGTACCAGTCTTGGAGATCGGAATACACGAAATGGACAGTGCTTCTTCCTCGCTTAAGACTTGCTTCAGTTTTTGTATACTCCATTCTCCCGTCGTGGTGTTAATAAAGTCAGCCACCTTTAGGTTGTCCACCCAAGGGGGCTTAGGAGATTGGATTCGAAAGTTGGGGGAATGAGGAACCCACTTGGCGTTCCAGAAATCAACTATACGCCCGTTATGAATCTGCCAGCGCAAACCTTTCTCCAAAACATCCCTTCCTTGGATGATGCTAGACCAGGCCCAAGACGGTCTATGTCCTTTACATGCGGTCATGAAATTGCCCCTAGGGAAATAGATAGCCTTCAGCATTCGAGCCCAAAAGGCGTTCGGGTTCTGGATTAGTCTCCAACCCTGCTTGGCAAGAAGTGCTAAGTTGAAGCAACGAAAGTCTCGGAAGCCTAGTCCCTCATGGCTTTTGGCTTTACAGAAATCGTCTCCCCCCACCCAGTGGATTTTCATGTCTTCAGGAGAGCCAGACCAGAAAAATTTCCTGATGTTCCAGTTTAGTTTTTTGCAGAACCTCTTCGATAACAGAAAACAAGACATAGCATAGCATGGGACAGCCTGAACAACGTGCTTAAGCATCACCTCTCTGCCCGCCGAGTTCAACCTTTTTGATTTCCAACCTTGCATTTTAGCGAGCGCTCTCTCATTGAGGTAAGAATATGCTTTAGCCTTTGATCTCCCCCAAAAGAACGGGAGACCCAGATACTTTGCATCCGTGTCCATAAGAGGGATCTGAAGGTAGTCACATAAAGACCATTTGGTGGTAGAAATGGTATTTGTGGAGAAGCAAACAGAAGATTTATCAAAATTGATCAACTGTCCGGAGGCGAGGCAGAATTGATCTAGCATGGTTTTGATATGGCTTATACTTCTGGTGTCTGTAGAGGAGAAGAGAAGAGCATCATCAGCAAAAAGAAGATGCGAGAGAAGAGGGCAGCCCCTTTTAATGATAATGCCAGAGAATAGGTTATTTCTGGCTCCACTTCGAATCATAGCAGACAGAACGTCAATCACTAGTAGGAAAAGGTAGGGGGATAGTGGATCTCCTTGTCTAAGGCCCCGGTGAGGTAAAAAGGAGAATCGCTCTTTGCCATTTGCTGTCACCGAATAGGAAACCGTGGTTACAATTTGAAGTACCCAGTGGATCCATCTCTCATCAAAGCCCAAAGCATGCATAACTTCTGCCAAGAAATCCCACTGGACTCTATCATAGGCCTTGCTCAGGTCGAGCTTTATTGCAGCATAAGAATGTTTCCCCCTCCTGTGGCCTTTTAGAAAATGAAAGGCTTCATGGGCCACCACTATATTGTCTTGGATTTGTCGGCCAGGAACAAATGCAGATTGGTGAGGGGATACTATCTCATTCAAGATCTTCTTTAAACGATTCGCCATAACCTTAGAAATAATTTTGACAGAGAAGTTGCAAAGGCTAATTGGTCTAAATTGTGGCAACGCCTCTGGGTGAGGGACTTTTGGAACAAGGACAATATTGGTATGGTTGAGTTTCTTGAGGAGATAGTTCCCACTAAAAAAACTTTTGATAGCTGCACATGTATCATCTTGGATCACCTCCCATAACTTTTGGAAAAAAAGCCCTGGGAAACCATCAGACCCTGGCGCCTTGAGGGCACCCATTTGGAAAGCTGCAGCTTTTATCTCTTGGTCCCCCACAGGTCTTACAAGCAAAGTATTCATCTCCTCCGTAACTGAGTGAGGTACATAAGCGAGTACAGATGCCATATCTCTGGGGCCATCATCATGGAAGGTTGAGGAAAAATAAGAGGCTATTTCCTGATTAATACCATCATCCGTATCCTTCCATTCACCATTTGCAGCCTTCAACCTCAGAATCTGGTTCCTTTGTCTTCTTTGAATCAATGAAGCATGAAAGAAACTGGAGTTTCTGTCCCCGTAATTCAACCAATTTACCCTTGATCTTTGGTGGAGATACATCTCTTCTCGAGCCAGGACTACCTCGATTGCCTCTTGAATACCCGCTTGGACAGCTAAGTTATCTTCCGAAGGGTCTAACTGCTGGACATAAGTAAGTTGATTCCTTAGCTGGCCCAGGCGAATTTTATTATTCCCAAACTCCTTTCGACTCCACTCCTTTAGAACTTTCCTGAGGTTTTTAAGCTTAGAATTCCAGCGGAACATAGCTGAGCCCTGGACTTGGGATGACCAACTATCTTGGATCACTTGCAGGCAGTTAGGACTAGTCACCCACATAGATTCAAATTTGAAGACTTTGGGCACACGAGATAGAGGAACACAGAACTGTAGGAGAAGGGGGGAGTGATCAGAAATAATAATTGCATCCTGAAATACTTGTGCATAAGGAAACATAAGACGCCAATCCACATTGGCAAGAGCCCTGTCAAGTTGCTCTCTAATGTTGGCTACACCCGCTCTGTTGTTAGTCCAAGTGTAACTAAGCCCTTTGCATTCCAGGTCCATCAGAGAACAGTCCGAGATAAGGTTGTTAAAAGATTCCAATCTAGAGGCAGAGACTGGACGACCTCCCTGTTTTTCCAAACACAAGGAAACCTCATTGAAATCCCCAATGCAGAGCCAAGGTGACGAGGAGGAATTACATACACTCCGAAGATGAGACCAAACAATAGATCTGACGCCAAGATTTGGGTTCACATAGACACAAGATAGCCTCCATTTATTGACCCCACCGGGTTGCGAAACTTCAGCATAAATAAAAAACTCAGAACTGGAAATAATATTAATAGAGATAGAGTCATCCCACCAGAGAGCAAGACCCCCGGAGAGACCAACCGGATCAACGTAGAAAAATTTATTCAGCTGGGTCATTTCCCTTATTTTGTCGACAAACTGCAACTTATTCTTAGTCTCCATAAGAAAGACTAAGGAGGGACGATGGGTGTGGCACAACCCTCGGATATTCTGGAACGTCAGTGGTCGCCCCAACCCCTGAACGTTCCAGGAGATCATGAACATTTAGCGTGTGGCTGTTTGAGGCCAGCCACCAACGCCTTTTTTCCATCCAGATCCCCATGTTCTGAGTGAGGAGAGTCACCAGAGTTGATAGGGGTAACTTCCACTGGATAAGCCAAGAGATCAAATTGATTCTGATTGAATGAGGAATTGACCTGGACATCACACAGCTTTTTCCCCTTTGACAGATTACCAGTCGCCCGACGATTAATAACTCTACGAGTTCTCTCACAACCCGTAGAGTCGCGCAATATAGTCTCACTATCCACAGTTGGGATATCAACTTCATCAATAGGAACTGAGCGCAAAGCCACCAGATTTGAGTTATCAGATCTCTAGAGTTTAGAGGGGAGGGAGAAAGAGGGAGAAGAGGAGGGTGTTTTCCGTTTTAGGCAGAGGAGATTTTCAAAGACAGTGGAGAGACCCACTATAAGGGTCTTTGGTTGAGAGATAGAGCTTTTTAGGGCTGAAATGTGGGGAACAGGGGGAGGATTACAGGGTGGTTCAGAAGTAGCGAGAGGGGGAAGGTTAGGGAGTTGACTTGGGCTATTATAGATGGTGTGGGTTGAGGGGATTAGAGGTTCTCCACGAACTGGGCTGTCGGGGGGTTCTTCCACATAATAATCCGGCTTTGCAATAGGCCCAGTAGGACCATCTTGGGCCAAATTTAGGCCTGAGATGAGGGGGGTTGTAGGCCCACCCGTAGAAGGCGTAATAGGAAAAATTTGGAAAGCAGCCAAAGGAGGGATAGAGTCGTTACCTCTTTTGTCCTTATAGCGGGTGGGGGGACACGTGGCCCGAATAGGCTCCTCTGTATCAATTGTCGGCTTGCCATGCACCACGATTGTGGATTCGCCCAATGACGATGAGGTCCATACACCAGTAGTACCTTCCAGATCAACATTCCAAGGTGGGTCACGCGCCACCTTATCCAAAGGATCTGCCGCCACGATAATATCTTCCGACGAAGAGCTAGGGGGAGACGGAGCTCTGGTGCCCTGGTTGATCGTTTCAATGACTAAAATTTCAGCCCGCAGGTAGCTCATACTCCAGTTTGGAACGATCCCCTGTGGACCCTTCACTACACTCGTTTAAACCATGGCCAATCTTCCCACAGACATAACAGAAATCCGATAACCTTTCATATTTGAACTTTATCCAGAGATCTTCTTTTCCTTCTCGCTTGAGGAAGAAGCCCTTCTTCAGCGGTTTAGTAATATCGATGATAACTCTCAAACGGAGGTATCCCCAAAATTTTACAGAAGAAGAGCTGGTATTCCCCTGGACAACCTCCTGCCCAATCATGCTAGCGATCAACGAACCGTTCTTTTTGTTCATCTGACCCAAGGGGAGCCCGTGGACTTGAACCCAGAAAGGAGATGAGGAAAAATCCAGTTCTTCCACTGATTTTTCATGGTCCCATCTCGTAAGAACAAGGAGACCTCCCATTACTGACCAAGGGGCTTGGTCTCTAATCTTGATGAGGTCCTCCTCAAGATCAAAAGTAAAAGCATAGAGACTATTTTTCCATACCGAAATGGAGAAGTTACCTCTTGTACGCCACGCTCTGTTGATGATGTTGAAAACACCTTGACGGTTAGGGCTTCGACTGGAAATGATTTTCCCAACAAGAATGAAATTTGGGTACTCGTTGGAGCCCTCAAAACTCGCATCCAGAGAAAGAGAATCAGGGGAGGCGGCCATTGCAAGAGAGTAAAATAGGGCAACGGAGGAGGTGGAGAGGACAAAAAGAGAGAGGGGGGAGAAAGGAGGAGACGGAGGGAGAAAAGGAGAGAAGGAGGGAGGGAGAGAGAGGAGGAGAGAGGCTGTAAAGAGAAAGGCAGCGTCGGAGGGGAATAAAGTGGCTAGGGAGGAGATGGCTAGGAGGAGGGTAAGAACAGAGGGGTTTAAGGATAAAGGCGGCACAGCCCTATCCAGGGGAAGGCTCTCAGAAAGGTAGAGAGAGAGGCTCTCATTTTAGAGAGAGAGCGGTCACAGATGTTTCCTTCACATGTCAGATCAATTAAAAGGGGTAGAATGTCAGATCAATTAAAAGGGGTTGATGCGGCGAATGAAAACTTAGGCCTGTTTGGAAGCTATGGAGAGTGGAAGAAAAGAAAGGAAAATAAAAATTTTTTCTTAGGAGTTATTTGGTTCCTATCTAAGAAAAAGGAAAAGAAAATAGTAGAAAGGAAAGCTCTGGTGGAAAAGAAAATAGAAAGGAAAGTTCTGGTGGAGACTGGAGTACAAGTATAACCGAGGAAAATGGAAAAGAATTCATTTGAAGCCAAATAAGGAAAGTTCTGAACAAAAAATTTTCTTTTCTTTTCATTTTCCTCTTAAAATCAAACAAGAGAAATTCATTTTCCTCATAATTTTTTTTCATTTTTTTTCTGCAATCAAACAAGGAAAAAAAAATTTACTTTCTTTTTATTTTTCCTCTCTTTTATTTTCCTTTTCACAAGTTCGAAACCGAGCCTAAACAAGGGTTTCAGCTCGATCGTTTCTCCCAGCGCTCATCCAGCAAAACCCATGGAACAGCTATGGTAATCTCTCTCTCTCTCTCTCTCTCTCTCTCTCCCCCTACGAGTGAATCGTAATAGAGAAGCTGCCCCATAGTGTAAGAGACAGCCTTTTTCATGCTCACCAAGTGTTTGTGAAAACTACTCGGCTATAAAAGAGTGAGGGATGGTAAGAACTGAGTTTTGAAAATGACTCCGAACATGTTTTAATCCTCGTCTGGTGTTTCAATTTTCCCTAGTCTGACAATGCTTATGTAGAGGCTGAAGAAGGGCCTGTTGCTTATGGAGTTTTCCCTGTGCTGTTCAAATTATTATTTTTTTTAAAGTTGTTGAAAAATGACTGCAGTTTTCCCCTGAAAGATACTCATTTTCCATTTTATGTCAAATTGTTAGTAGTGAAGCCTAAGCATAGTTAGATTTAGGTGGCAGCTAAGCAGGCAATTAGTGCATTGCGACGCAACTTCAACAAAGATTGCCATAACTGTGTTTTTTATTTTTGGCTTTCAGGAGCAGATTACCATTTTTTTTGGCCAGGTTTTCTCGTAATTTCTATTAGCTTTCTAGCTCCACTTGATCTGGTGGATGCGCGAGTGCAAGCCTATGGATTGGTGTTGCAATGGGTGCCCATATTTTGTTTCATTTGCGACATGATGCGTTAAATATTGATCTGTGTCGCTTTGATCTTGCTATTAAAGAGAAATTTGTTATCGATGGATTTTGAACACTTGATAAAAGTGATTCTTCACTCAAATGCACTCCTGCTACTAATCCCCTCAACAACCCATTTCAACCGGTATTAACTTATTCTTCTTCGTCTTCGTCATCGTTTTGTTTTGTTAACTGCCACATCACTTTAATTTTTATCTTTCAGCCATTGGTGATTGTAGAACAAGACCTAAGGGAAGAATGGCCAAATCTTAACGGTGACGATGAGAGTTTTTGGGAACACGAGTACAACACTCATGGGAGATGTCACTTGGAAACACCAACATCAGAAGCTTACCTTCATCGAGCGCTTGAAGCTTTGAGCGATGCCAAAGTTGATATGGCGGTGCAACCAGCCGGTAATCTCTTCAATGATGCACTCGTACCTCTCGGTTTTACGGCGGGGGATTGGCTTGATCCTCAGGACCTTGCATCGAAGATGAAACAATGGTCCGGGGGAAATGTCAAGGTCCAGCTTCGATGTTACACATTGCGGGAGGGGGTCTTTATGTTGAAAGAGATAACCTTTTGCTTCGAAGTAAAGGGAGGGTGGTGGACATTAATATAAGCCGCAGAAGGGGTAGGAGAAAGTTGAGGTTTTTAACGAGATTTTTTGTGAGGTGGAGGCGGGGGAGGAGAATGAGCTGGAGGTGAAGAAGGGGGAGGAGGTGAGGCAACTGCAGGTAACAATACACTTTTCCCGGTATTTTGCGGTGGACAACCTCCATACCGACCGCCACAACAATCTATTAACGTCTACCGCCCTCCCTTTACTTCGAAGCAAAATGTTATCTCTTTCAACGTAAAAACCCCCTCCCGCGATGTGTAACATCGTCGAAGCTTGACCTTGACATTTTCTCCGGACCATTGCTTCATCTTTGATGCAAGATCATGAGGATCAAGCTGATCCCCCGCCGTAAAACCGAGAGGTACGAGCGCATCATTGAAGAGATTACCGGCCGGTTGCACCATCATATCAACTTTGGCATCGCTCAAACCTTCAAGCGCCCGATGAAAGTAAGCTTCTGATGTTGGTGTTCCCAAGTGACATCTCTCATGAGTGTTGTACTCGTGTTCCCAAAAACTCTCATCATCACCGTTAAGATTTGGCCATTCTTCCCTTAGGTCTTGTTCTACAATCACCGATGGCTGAAAAATAAAGATTAAAGTGATGTGGCAGTTAACAAAACGATGATGAAGAAGAAGGAAAAGCTAATACCGGTTGAAATGGGTTGTTGAGGGGATTATTAGCAGGGGTGCATTTGAGTGAAGAACCGCTTTTATCAAGTGTCCAAAATTCATGGATAAGAAATTTCTCTTCAATAGCAAGATCAGAGCGACACAGATCAGTATTTAATGCATCATGTCGCGAATGAAGACAAAATGTGGACAACCATTGCAACACCAATCCATCGGCGTGCACTCGCCCATCCACTAAGTGGAGCTAGAAAGCTAATAGCAATTACAAGAAAACCTGGCCAAAAAAATGGCAATCTGCTTCTGAAAGGCAAAAATAAAAAACACAACGCTCCAGGTACAACTTAGTTTATCTTTGAAGGCCTTTTCATGCTCATGCATCTTCTCGGCCTGATGCCCTACTCGAAGCAAAAGCAAAGCAAGGTGTTCAGGTACCTTAAGTTCATAGAGATTTAGATGTTTTGTTTTACATTAGATGCTGACATTTTAGTGCACAATATTGGGTTATGCTATGAGAATTCACCAAGAACAAGAATATAAGCTATTGGGTTATGTTATGGTATGAGAATTGGGTTACTTATTTTGAAAGTGTATACGAATAATAAGAATACAATGCACCAGGTACAACTTACCCCAAAAAAAAAAACTCACCAGGTACAAGATCTGTACCTTTTGGGGGCATTTTCTACTTATAGTCAATTCGGATGTTAAAAACCTCTACATGACAACTATGGTTGATCTCCTTTTTTGTCATCTCAATTTCGTTGTGAAATAAGAGCTGGCTTTGTCTTTGCGGATTACAATGCAACTTGAGCATTGCTTTTAGGGAAACGCAAACATTAGCCTTTTGAGCTGGCTTCCCTTTATCTCAACTCTCTTTGAAAAACATGTAAACATGATCTATTTGAACTGGGCTTCCCTTTATCTCCACTCTCTTCAAAATCTTTTTAGACATTAGTGCATTATTTGTTTTTATCTAGCTTTACTTCTGTTGTTACCTCTATATCTTTAGTTGATGGAACTTATTTCTTCCAGAGTGAATATCTCACTGGCATTGGTTATCTTTGCTTTTACAGAAACCTAAATCATCCACTTGTATGTCTGAAAATTTTGATCAACTTGTGCTTGCAGATTTACATCCTTAAGTACAAGGAGGTCACTATTCCCCTGAAAATTTACAGTGTTTAGAGTAAGAAAATGCTTCTTGGTATTCATTAGAATGCCAAGTACTGTATTATCCTGACCATTTTTCTAGTGGTGTCGTATCTATGGTACGCAATTTATAAGAAACCCCTTTAGATGTTCTCCCTGATGAGTGATGGGGATCTTTTTACTGTTTTTGATTGCAGCAGATTCTGCATCTGCTCATAGTATCTTTCATTACTTAATTGGTTCCACGGTGTAAAACTTGTCATTGTTGATTACGATGTCTGCTGTATTAGTGGCTTTACTGGCTTGGATTTGTGCTTTGGTCGTTATAACTCATTTGAACACAAAGTGGGGGATCACACCCCCTTATGGTATGGAATGGGAATGGGAAGGACTTCTATAACCCATGCTCCATGTCTTTACGTCAGGATCCAATTGGGATGTAGATTTATCAAATTTTCTTTATTGCAAACCCACCGAGTACATTCAATTTTAGACACCAAATTGCAGCCAAATGGGCCAGGGATAAAGGAATTCTTGTACATTACTGTTGATATACTTGCATCAAAGTTTCATGTGTATGATAATTTTCTTGACATTAGTGTGGTGGCCTCGATTACTAGCTCGGTAACCGGACCATGATGTGTGGGCCAGAGTCCGAAGGAGGTTCAACATGCAACTTTCATAAGTAGAGTCCTCGGTTGGACGGTTCGGTCCTCGGTTCGGAGATACGTCTTTTAATGTTACGATGTGCTTGACAACTCAACATCTGCTTCAGATGTTCCTGGAAGCACCTAGGAGGAGCAGTTACGCCGGATGGGCCCTATGAGAATCGTGCAGCAGGCGTAATCATTGGGATTACCCCTGCCCATGTGCTTCGTAACCGCTTCACTCCTTTCTTCACATATGACGTCACCCGAGGCGGTTACCCGAGTGTTGCTTGGAGGCCAAGTAAACCAGGGTCTATAAATAAAAAGGGATACTCACCTGAGAGAGGTAGGCCATTCTACCCTAACCCTAGACCTATACACTTTCCCCTGAGATCTAACTTGATCGTCGGAGGGTCACTGGGCTATCCAAGCCCTAGTGACTTGTTGCAGGTCCCAACGGCAGAAACGCGGAGCAACGGAAGGTGGAACCTAACCAGAGTCTTGGTTCTGATTCCGATAAATCGAACCCCCACAATTGGCGACTCTACTGGGGATAAGCCAATCTCTCAACTGTTCATCTCCCTCCTCCTAAAGAGCTCCATCCAGACCAAGGACGGAGATGAACGGTTGAGAGATTGGCGGATCCCTAGCAGAGTCGCCAATTGTGGGGGTTCAATTTATCGGGATCAGGACCAAGGCTCTGGTTAGGATCCACCTTCCGTTGCTCCGCGCTTCCGCCGCTGGGACCTGCAACAAGTCACTAGGGTTTGGATAGCCCAATGACCCTCCGACGATCAAGTTAGATCTCAGGGGAAAGTGTATAGGGTTATGATAGAATGACATACCTCTTTCAGGTGCGTATCCGTTTGTATTTATAGACCCTGGTTTGCTTGGCCTCCAAGCTAGCGCGTGGAGGTCACACTCAGGTAACCGCCTCGGGTGACGAAAGAAGTGAAGCGGTTACGGAGCACATGGGCAGGGGTAATCCCAATGATTATGCCTGCTGCACGATCCTCATAGGGCACTTCCGGCGTAACTGCTCCTCCTAGGTGCCTCCAGGAACATCCGAAGTAGATGTTGAGCTGTCAAGCACATCGGAACATTAAAAGACGTATATCCGAACGAAGGACCGAACCGTCCAACCGAGGACTCTACTTATGAAAGTTGCATGTTGAACCTCCTTCGGACTCTGGCCCGCACATCATGGTCCGGTTACCGAGCTGGTAACTGAGGCCACCACAATTAGTGCGTTTGCCTCTGTTCTGCATGTTTCATGATCAAATAAGTAGGATCAGTTTTTTGTGTTCCGCATTGCTGGTGAGCAGAGTCTCTGCCCTTGCAAAAAGGCAGTAGCTAACATTATTGGTTTGTGTCAGTCAAGTACCTCTAACAGAAGGTCTTTGGTTACATGTTTGCAAGTTGATTAAGGGCTTCTAATTTCAAAATTTTCAAGGGCATCTGAACCTAATTCTTGGGAGGATATAATGAAAGATGAATTGGATCGTCAAAAATATCCACGCATGCCTTGGCATGATGTTCATCGTGACCTTTGGGGACCACCCTGTCATGATATTGCCAGGCACTTTGTTCAACGCTGGAACTGTGCCAAAGTTTTTTTTTTTTTTTTTACGGATAACATTGCAGTTTTGTTACTGGTGTGATAATCTAGTAGTCTTAGTGATGCATTTTCTTCCAGAAAAACAAAGCTCCAAATGAGCAAGCGATTCCACTGCTGATGCCTCAGCAACGTGTGGTTATACCGCATTACATGAGCTGGAACAGAAGTTGGACGTCCAAACCCATGTTGAAAACAATCAAAAAGACGTTAAAAGACAGGATTCCTATTATTCTCAATCATCTTACCAAGATGTTCCTCTGCTAATGCCTCAAGAGGGCGATGCGCTAGATACTTCCGTTGGAGACTCAAAATTAAATGGATTGGAGAGGAGCTTTGTGGATGACCTTGCCGACACAGGAAAAGGGCGATCTGGTTGTCTGTGCTGATGAAACTGGGAAAGTTGGTCCTTGAGTTGCATGTCATTGTTAGGTAAGCTGCAAGTGTTGAAGTTTTCTGAATGAATGTACTGGGATTGCAAGACTGCGATCCAGGTCGACCCTCGTAGGAAATCTGGGAGCATTACCAGGGTTAGGGTCGGGTATGGGTGGATAAGGCAAACCTGATGGGGTTTGATTTAGGTATGGGGAACTCTGACTCTGACTGATGCCAGTGCGGCGGAGCCTATTATACACGATATTACCTGCGTACACGTAGTATACTATGGTGTATCATTATCTCCGTATAATTGAAGGTACTTTAGTTTCCTTGATACAATACCTACGCTCAATGCCATTTCGATAAATACTCCGTATAAACCTAGTTCCTATCAACTAGGTTAGTCAATTATTATTCTTTTTGCTCGGTCAATTACTGATTGTAACGACAAATCAGTTGCATAATATATTGGCAAAGACCCCTAAATTGAGGGGTCTCCGACCTTACCTGACCCTGATGGGATTGGTTAGGGGCTGCTAAGAAGATAGGGTTGGGCAGGGGGGTGAGTACTTTTAGTCTAGTTGATGTAATGTTTATTTTGATTCCGGTTTTTTTTCACGTCGCGAGCGACGAATTAGATGCAATTATTGAATGCTTACGATTGAGCAGCTCGTAAGGCTCATTTAATCGAATGCTTTTCTGAAGGGAAAACTAAAATTTCTGAACGTGTAAAGTTTTTATTTTCGTCTCACAAAACCTGATGGATGGGCACTATGGATGGTTTAGTTCCCTCTGTTAGCTAGCTTGTTGCTTCATGAATTAATGCAGTGATGTTTTTAGAATTTGAAAGGCAATGTGTAATCATGCTGCAGAATCTTGGAACTTTAATCAAGCTGATTGTTGCTTTAGCCTTTTCCATATGATGATTAACATGCACTAATTACAAGATAATTTAAATAAATTGGTCTGGAGTGCACTTTTGCCCCCGGTTTTGCAATTCTAGGATTTGCCATTAATGACCAGATGAACTTGCTTGTCTTGGTGTAGAAAGCTAAGGTCATGTTCGGTAGCCATTTTATTTTTTGTTTTTATTCTTAGAATTTTTAAAAATCAACTTTGAAAGTTTGTTTGATGCACTACTTTCACTTCCAAATTCTGATAATCACTTCCACTGCTTTCATAATTTGAGGAAGTAACAAAACCCAACTTTCACTATTTTTAGAAACAAAAAATTCTAGAGGTCTTCTCTCTCTCTCTCTCTCTCTCTCTCTCTCTCTCTCTCCAAATATAGCTCTCAAGAAACCCACTCCTTCACTCTCTTCCAAATACAGACCAAGAGAAATTGTAAAAACCTGTTTCGGATGGTAGCCTATGGAGCTTCAAAACCCTTGAGAAGCCGGCAAATCACTCGCGTCAAGCTCGAAACCGGCAGGCTGCATTTCTTGTTAAAAAAGTGCGAGAGAAGGCAACAAATCTTTAGATCTTTAGTCAAATTCAGTTGTGGATACATGGATTTGATGGTGATTCCAAGGACAATATATGTTAGTTGGAGCGTAGATAAACAAAAAAGGCGTATTCAATTGAGCTGGGTCATTTGATGTTGTTATGTGTCACCGTTCACATACCAAATAATTTGCTTTCTTTTTTTTTTTTTTTTTTGAAAACAAGTTAAAACAAACATATTTTCTGCTTTCACTTTTTTTTTTAATTTATAAAAAGTAGAAATTGGTTTCAGCAAATAGAAAACAGGAAATAGAAAAGTGGCAGTGTAACCAAACAGAGCCTAAGTGTGTCAACTGTCAACTTCCCAATAGGCCTTAGCCCAGTTGACATCTCCTGGTTCTCCTCATTTGGGAGACCAGGGTTCGAGCCCCGTCGTGGGCGTTTATGAATTCAAGGCTATGGACAGCTTCTGAACTCTTTGTGGACTAACTTATTAACCTCCCGCTAACCCCCGGATGTATGCAGTATTGGGAAAAAAAAAAAAAACTGTCAACTTGCATGTATTTTATTGGTGATGACTTGGATTTAGGCCCACTTGTTAATGAGGTGGTTGATGGGCAATATCTGTTCCATTTGATTGGCTTTTAGAACTTCATGGTACCACTTCCTCATGATACAAGGAAGAGTTTGTAGGGGTTGGGTGGAAAATCATGCAGCTAAAAGAAATTGGTGGGACTGAAACCTGCCAATTGGATTAACAAATTGACTAAACCAAATGTTTGATTCTATGCATTAGAAATCCTCTGTAGTCTGTACCAATTTGTTGGTGTATGAGTGTGACACGTGATTTTCCGGTGCAGGATCATGTGAGAGTCTCTGAACAATAGAACTTTTAAACATGATCTTACGGCTGAAAATCACTTGGTATACGGGTACACCGAAAAATTTGTACAAAAGGACTTGAGCTTCATTCTATGAGTCCATCATGGTGAGTCCAAATGCTTGTTCAAACATGTGGTAAACCTAATGGTAAAGAAATAAGGTCATATCCATCTCCTATAAAATAAAAAAGTTAGGGCATTAATACTAAGGTCTAAGGGGAACTGTTGTAGAATTGTGAGAAACAAATGCTAAACTTGCATTAGGATGAATAATCAAAAGCCAATATGCACCTTTCCAACACCAAGGTCAAGAAAAAAAAAAGGGTAAGAAGAACTGCATTAGAAGGAACATTGTATCTATTTAATATTTACTGATCCGTAGGCGTTAATCTGCAATCGCGATGGAACGAAAATGAGACATGATATACTACGAACATGCAAAACTTGTATATTGCTTTCTTGACGTACTATGAACGTGCAAACATTATACGTCGCTCGCTCACTGTTATAATAGGCCACTGAGGTTAGGAGACACTTCTTCACGGTACAACTAAGGAATGCATCTATAAAAGGAGCTTTGCGGTTCTTGGAAAACATTCAAAAACAACAATGGAAAGGCAGCAGCAGCTATTTTTTAGCTTGGCATGTTATTTCTATTGTTTTCTGGTGCTAGTTCTGGCTCTGCTACCTCTCTCTAATGCGATTGAGTCACCGCAATACACAGTGATGCGATCAGAACCAGGTGTGGAGATCAGACTCTACAAAGAATCCTCATGGATGTCTGCTCTCGTCCGCGGTGGCACTTCCTTTGAGAAATCAACTAAAGACGGCTTTCACAGGTCTCCATGCTTCTAATACACCCGTTTCACTGCATCGTCTTTTCCATTTTTATCTGTCTACACTCTCAGAATGCAATCAACAAAATTGCCTGTAATGCTTTGGTTTTATTCCTTGTCAAAAATTGCCTTTACGGGAACGTTCGTTTTTATATGTTTGTTCTGCTTCTACAGGAAACGAATTTCCACAACTCAGAAACCTCTGCTCTATATATATGTACTGATGAATAGATAACTGTATTTTCTTGGTCTATCTTGCTTTGCTTGCGACAGGTTGTACCAATACCTTCATGGAGCCAACCTCAACTCTTCTAACCTTATGAAAACTGCTCCTGTCTTGACAAGCATCACTACCCAATCGTCGCACGAATCCAACTACGCTGTGAGGCTCTACATGTCTGCAAAATACGGGGTAGCTTCTCCACAGCCTAACCCCGAACTGAATTTGGTGTTGGACAAATGGGGAAGCCATTGCATTGCGGTTAGGAAATTTTCTGGGTTTGCCAAGGATGATAACATTAACAAAGAAATGGAAGCTCTTGTGACCATCTTGGGAAAAATCTCAGGTGGAAAACCGGATAGTATTGAAGGCAAAGGTTCCTATTCGATTGCCCAGTACAATGCTTCGTTCCGTCAGTCGGGGCGATTGAATGAAGTGTGGATGAATGTCTCCGGTTTTGCAGCAGAAGGTTGTCCATCCTAAGGGCAGTATATGGTTTTGCAGCAGAAGGTTGTCCATCCTAAGGGCAGTATATCGACGTATATATGCCTATGAATATGTACTAGATATGGTGGTGTGTCTACATGTATTCTCATTGTACTTGTTGTCGAATAAATATGGAATTTCAATCATACAAACATATCTCTGTCTGTTCCATGCAACATCGGCCAAAACAACGATAAAATGCTAATGAATTGTATTTTCTTTTGTGAAAAAATAACATGGTCTGTACACCGCGGTAGGCATCTCTGAAGACAGACCACCTTACATTATTACTGTTTTTATTTGGAAAATAGTTACATAATCAGGAACCCTTTTGGAGTCTTAGCATAGACAACCTATGTATCTAACCCTTCTCTTGTGAAAATAGTAAGAGAAAGAATGAGGATTACATCTGTGGCCTTGTCTGTACAACATAGATTTTCCCATCTCTAACCACACCTTCAATGTCTTGAGGAGATCCATACAGCTCCTCAATCGCATTTCCAGCACCAGCAATGCTGGTGAGGATTGATCGCCGGAAGTCAGCATCCTTAATCAATTGGTCGGATGAATAGTCAAGTACAACTTTTTCTTCTTCATCCATTGGTACGCTGTAAAGAAAGGAAAAATGAGAGAATTGTAACACTTACATGGAGTTTAACCGAATCTACACCTTTGATAGGGAGGATAACAAAATTTGCAGCTTTTGATCGCAAAATGTTACCTGTCATAAAGTCCTGCGCCAGCATAACCTTCTAGATCTTCACCGTTGGAGTCGGATCTGAAGATGATCGATCGCCTTATAAAAAGTCCTATGGGTTTGCTCGGATATCCCAAAACCTGAATTGTTGAAGCTCATTATCAAAGACAAGTTGAAATCAACCAAGTGCAATTCGATGCGGCCAAGTGCAATTCGTAGCGACTAAGTGCAATTTGATGCGGCCAAGTGTAATTCGTAAGCATGCGGCCAAGAGCAATTCGTAGCGACCAAGTGCAATTTGATGCGGCCAAGTGTAATTCGTAAGGCCAAGTGCAATTCGATGCGGCCAAGTGCAATTCGATGCGGCCAAGAGTAATTCGTAGCCGCCAAGTGTAATTCGTAACGGCCAAGTGCAATTCGATGCAGCCAAGAGTAATTCGTAGCGGCCAAGTGCAATTAGATGCGGCGCATGATACAAACAGTTGTTGCTACTAAATACTAATAAACTATGGGTGGTGGGGGATGAGGATGAATAAAAGCATCACATGATTGGGTCATATAATCTAACAAGAGCCCATTACAAGAAACTTTATAGCTCGTTAATGTCAAAATTGATTGCATAAAATGTTTAAAATCGGTAGAATCATATTACTTGGAAATTTGGGTCTGAGAAGTGAGAACTAAGAAGACAATTACCCGTTTGGACCATAACCATAAGTGCCTTACATGTCCATGATGACAGTAGATGTTATGGTCCAAAGACGAGCTCAAATCCTCCATACCTAATTTTGTATGTACAAGTGTTCCGGTGCATGTCTGGCTATCGGATCACAAAGAATCTTTTCTTCTCTCAAGATTCCCACGTGACTCAATAGCCGAAAAAGCACCGAAACGCCGGTATAGGTAGAATTGGAGACAAGGGATAAATATCCCCAGCCCCTTTTCTCTGGTGAGAGATGAGGAGGAGGGGTTTACTCACCTGAGGAGAGTTCAGATCATTCTTATTGCAGATAAAACTCAAAGCACGACCTGGATATGCTCCAACCAGAGTTTCTCCAAGGCCCTTCACTACCTGTGTTTGAACAAAAAACCATATGTCTACGTAATTCGTTCTAATGTACACAAAAAATAATACTATTCCACAAGCGAAAACTAGAAACTAGCAAGTCTTAATCCCCGTGAGTCGGGTTTGTTTCGACCAGCTTTCCTCTCCAAACAAGTTAAAGGGGAGAAATGTTGTCTAGTCATGGCTTGGTTGGTGGAAAAACCAAACCTGCAAGTCATGAGGTTTAGGCTGACAATCCAAGAGAAATTTGGTCAATGCGCTCTAATTATAAATCACCTCGGCATATATCTCTGACGAGTCTCCTGAAGATGGATTTGTTGTGTGGATAACAAATGCGTAGTCGGCATTTATTATTTCCTGAACCAGGACAGCCATGCAAAGGTACTCATGATCTAATTTCACTTTTCTTGTGCTGAAGTATGCTCTCTCATTCCACTTTGAAGCCCAGACCTAGAAAATTACAAACACATGACATGTCTAAGCATATTAAGGCTCTGTAGCGTGCTGAATGGCTGATGAACGTAGAACTTATGTCTAGGAAACTTTTAGAGCAGGACGACAGTCTTACTTTCTTTATAGCCAGCCATGCTTGCTCCCATCTCTGCTGGCCTTCATCGCCAGGCCAAGGCATGCCAGAACTTTGCATCTTGTTTTTCAACTCTTCCACCTGCCGTAACGTTTCAGTTACATTTTTGCGGTAAGCAAAGAAGAAAAATAGCCACATCTATGTTCCAAAATTTCGGGGCTTAGTAGAATAATAAAAAAATCCTCTACTCCTCTAGAAAGGACATACCAACTGGGATGGAGCTGCAAGTTCTAAAACTGCCTTTCGGATCTCCCCGAGTGCACTGACGTCTCCTTCTCCTAGCTTTTTCTTCAGGATCTGCAAATTTTCTGCCACTCCCTATAAATCAAATGCAAGTTAATATGTTACCGAATGACCTATAATGGTATATTTCACTATGTCAGTGAATGACGCAGAGTAGATTGTTGCAATTGCAGACTGCATTAAGATGCATCAAAAGTTGAGGCGAGGGAAACCTTATTTAAACCATCTGAAAGAACTTTCTCGAAAACTCCAAATGGCAGGGCAACTGAGGTAGGAATCCCAACCCAAGATGGCACTTTTCCTTTCAGGTATGCTATATTGCGTGATTTAGCTCCGACCTACGAAAATCAAAGTGCTATAAGCTCCAAAAATTGGAAAACATCGGTTTGCAAACATGTACATCAATCCCTGAAATAATCCTTTAAGTCGTGTTATGTCGTTCGGTCAATGGTAAAAGAAAGAAAAAGGGGAAAACTCCTCCAAGTATAGCTGAAACTTGACATTGCAGTCCTAACCATTTCACTTGTGAACTCGTCAGACGATATTGCATATCTACCACCAAACTGCTTTCTGACCAGTGTCAGAGAGGCCAAAGAATCGTCTTCTTTCAAGCTTGTTGAACTTGCATTTGTTAAGTCACCCTCCTTCAACGTGCTGAGATTAAGAAGGAAAGAGGATTAACTCTGGCAATGTATTTTTGGTTTGTAGAGAGCATTGAAAATTAAATGAGGAATTCATACTGAAACTAGAGAAAAATGGATTGGAACTTCATCAAGAAATTGTAAGACAAGCAGTAAGAAACTCCAGTAAAGATGGGTACCTATAAACTATATCTGCAGAAGTGGGCTTTATCTGCAATAATTTCCCTTCACTTGCTTGGAGGTCAGCCCAAATGTTGGAATCAAAGCATGTAGCAAAGCAGACCTTCCAAAAAGGAAAAACGATCACAAATATCACATGTTAGTTTCTCATTTCAACATTGATTCAATACAACAAACAAAACAGCGGCACAAAAATTAGCGAGTGATATCGACTTACCTTGCTATTTCTTGCTCGCACAGAAACATGTGATAGGACATCTGGCATGTCAGGTGTTAGCACAGCAACTGCACCATCAGGAATTTCCTCCTCTCCTTTGACAGATTTTGCCACCAAAATTGTTGGCTTTTCATAAGATTTATTCTGGACAGCAAGCAACTCGTCTACGACAACAACATATCCTACGGCTTCAACCGGACTGATAACCTGCCAACTGTATCAAGCAAATTTAAGTTGTTACTTGTTAGTATATCTGAATTTATCTACATTTGAGCCTCGTAATAATAAACAATCATATGCATGAGGTACGTTTTTTGAAGGTCATATGCATGAGGTTCACAAATCAAAATATCACACCGTAATAGCATATTCTTTCGAGCTAGGCATTTAACAGAAAACAACGGGCAATAACCGAAGGAACCATCCTGGGACTGTAGAATTACTACAGCCCATCCCAATACGAGTGTTCCATACACTCAAAAGAAATCATTCGAATAATATATTGTCCTTATAAGAATAATGACAGTTGGATTAACCTTCCCAAATTAGCAGTTTCACGAAGAACAGGATCAAGTCGATTAAGAAGAGAAGATAGTGATGCTGCTGATCCTGCACGAATGATTTCTTCTGTGAAAATATTCACCTGCATTAAGTGATCATACAGGTGATGTCAAACTGTCAAGGTAGTATATACAACACAATACAAAAGCAGTAAGGTTGTCAAACTGTCAAGGTAGTATATACAACACAATACAAAAGCAGTAAGGTTGTAGAATGATCAACATACAGCCCATTGCTCCACTCCAAGCTGCGATCCAAGATATTCAGCAGATGGTTGCAATAAATGATGGTAGGACTCCGCCTTGCCTGCAAGTGCAAGCCGGGTTCTGTCAAGGACTGATTTCGCGTACAAAGCCCAGTGATTATCTCCAGACTTGGACATGCTTAGGGCTTCATTCCATCCCTTCATAAGCAGCAAAACAGAAAAGTAATCAATTTACACTGTCCAATCATATAGCTTTCTAACAATGACATAGACAACATGTATTTATTATCAAGCTACATATAAATCTTTCTGAACACCACTGGCGAAGATGAGCAAGGACTCAATATTTCAAGGTGCCAATGAAAGATTGAGCACGAAATTAGAATATGAAGTTGCATAATTGATTACCTTTAAGCAATAGATGAGATCCTCATTATCATCCCAAGACAGGGCGAGGTTTTCAAGGACAAGAGTGATGAAGTACATAATTTTCTGCAAATACATAAATAGGTCATGAAGAGCATATTTGATCGGTGAAACTAAAGCAAACCAGAGACCTTTAGAGCTGCAAGAGACCACCAGTCAAGACTCAAGAGGAAAGGGAAGAGAAATGGATAACGATGATAAACAGATGCAAATAAGCTGACAAGTGGATATACCTCTGGTTTAGCACTATTCAACTCCTCATATCCCCGTTCTATGGCTGTCCGAACAGTAGAATCAAGGGCAATGTCCAAAAACAAAAGATCCTTAAGACGATTATTTGATTTAGAAATCAATGGACTAAGCTCTGCACGGGTCTCTAACAATCCCTGAATATGAGATATATTATTTATTTCTAAATCTTATAGAAAAAATCAGAGTGTGAGGGTTGCAAGAAAAACACAGCCTACAAAATAATTTCACTTACCTCAAGAAGTGCTTCCACATTCTTATCTTCAACATGTTCCAGGACAAAATGAAGTAGTTCCTGTTTAAAAGTCTAAAAGATTCATAAAAGTTTACAGGGGACCGAATTTTCTCACACTTTCAAGCTGAAAGGTTGCATAAAAAAGAGTAGCATAGAAAGCAGTACAGGAAATCCAGACGGCAAGCCTGGTATAGGATTTATCTTCACCCCAACCATGAAGCCTTTCCCCTGGGAAAAAAAAAAAAGGCAACAAAAGCATGAAGTTCTAATCTACAGATTAAGAAAAGACATCCAATGTGCAACACCTTCCGATCAGTGACAATACCTCAGACCTGTAGCCCATGCAATTTGAAATGGCTGACTCTAAATCTGCGCCTGAATGCACTGCCTGCATCATACAGTTGTCAAGTTGTCATTTATAGCACCGTAGATTGATTTGGCATGCAAATAGAACAAAATTCTCTAAGCTTCTGAATAATAAGAATTCAACAATTTCTGTTTTCTTAGAAAAAGAATGAAGAGAATCTGTAATTAGGCTGTTCCATTTTGACGGATTCAGTGCACACATGTACTGTTACTTTCCCTCTGATGTATCATTGTAAATTCAAGTCAACAACTTCTGGAAGTAAACTATCACTAAGAAAAAAATGCACACATCCACATATAGTTTCAGTTTGCATGCTTCAGAACTCCATTGTGGTCCAATTTATAGCAGGACATGTTTCTAAGTCCCTAATATGATAGTTTGTTTAATCAGTCATTATGATTTCTCCTATTACCTTAGTGCAAAAACACGCCATGAAAAGATATCTGTGGAAAGTAGATAAAATGATATAAGCATTGACTGGAAAATTTTAAGGAGCCAACCTTCAATGTTCTCATGTAATGTCTAAGATCACGCAAAAGGCCATCTTTCTGGTCTCTCCTGAAATCAGGTTCCGAACGGATAGCACGATCATAGCTCAAAAGGCGCTCTTTTGTTATTCCATTATCATTCAGTGTTTTCCAATAAACACTGATGTCCAAATCACAATTGAGATAATCCATTAGTGCCTACAAGAACATTCATTGTGAGACAAGTTTTAAAGATTTAGACAGAAGAAATCCACCTAGGTTTGCATTCCGATACCTGACAGATGACAACATCATCAGGGCTAGTGTTATTATGCAGCTTCTGATGCCATTGCTCCATAATTCCACCCTTGCAATTATTATTTCTCTGCAATAAAAACATGGTTACTTTCATATGTACAGCAATCATTTTCCCTCAAAGGGTAAAAACTACTGAGAGCTCACATATTATTAGCATTGGTCTTGTTAATTACAGGATAGATCATATTTACCTGGATAACCAGGATTTCGTCTCGGATTCGCTGCCCCACATCCCCTTCACCTCCACGACCAACACTAGAAAGAATCATTCGCAAAAGTTCTCGATATTCTGGATTAGTTCTATAAACAAACTCGAGCAAGTCTGTAAGCTTATCCTGAGCTTGACTTATTTCACTGTACAAATAGCCACATTTAGAGAATAAGACACAGTTACAGTCACTGTTGGAGAATGACAAAAGCTGAAACTATAGGAACCAGAACCACAAACAAAGAGTCATGTTTACAAATGCATGAGGGAAATATCCCGTAAGAGTTATACCGTGGTTTTACGTTGTAGTTTTTATTCCATATGAGCTGTCGTGTTGCCACAAACCTCAACCACACAAGGAGTCCTGCAAAACCCAGTTTACCAGCGTCTTTGGCTTCATATACCAGGCCCGCTGCGATATTAAACCTGAGAAGAAGAATAAACATCAGAAATTCATTAGAATGATCCAAATTGATAAACCAACAAAATTAGTGAAGACAAGGTCTCATCTCAGGACACCCTAAAGAAAAATTATCAAGTCCAGGCAAAGCCCTCCTTTCCCGGAGCCTACTACTGCACTTGAAAGAACTAGCACATACAGTCTACCTAAAATACTTGAAGACAACCTAAAGTAACACACATTGTGCAACAGGAAAAATATACGTATATATATGTATGTATATGCGTAAATGACCAAAGTATTCTCAGCTAGCATACTTCTAAAAGCAATGGTCACAACAAAGAGGCACAAGATGTGGAAGGACAACAAAAGGCTGAAGTATATCACTTTAAGCCAAAACCCTCCTTTCCTGAAGCCCATTTACAAAGTTCGCCACCCAGAGAGAGAGAAAACTATGATGGACAGTTGCCGGAGAATACTGACCGATGCATGAAGGACTGCTGTGCCTCACTTTCCAGATTGGCTATTTTATCCAACAAAGCCTTAGCAGTGCCTCGGCCATCACCAGCATCCTTCCAAGTGGAGCAATACCAAGTCAATATGATGGGAAAGTGGTGTGGATGGCGAAGAAAAAAAGGAAAAGTAACAACACCAAGAAAAGCATATTAAAAAAATCTTTCCCAATAAAATTAAAGAGAGAGAACCTTTTGAATCTGCTTAGACTTAACACCAAATTCAACATAAAAGTCTGAACCTTGATTCTTTATCCAGTTTCCACCAGACCGAAGGACAAATGGCATCCCCACGAAACTGTCATCTTCAATTTCTATTTCCAAGGATTGGACCTGAAAATTGAAACAGGAACATGAGTCTGCTGTCCATAAATGATTTGTCCATTAATTCTAGCATCAAATTAACCAAAATGCAGAACAGCAGAAGTCGCTGTGGTATTCAGACATATAGGAACTTCAAGTCTCACTTGGCACACCTGGGAAGGTGGATCACTAGAACTAGTGAATTTTGTTTCACTGGCTTTGTCGAGTGAAGTTGAACCAGGGGGCAACAAACTAGAAGGTGGTGCCTGCAAAACATCCATACTTAGTTAAAGTTGATTAACAGAAAGAAGCATGAGTGGTGTTAAGTGCAAAGTTATCCATTCCAATAAACTGCAGGATACCAATGTCCACGATTAATAGATTCATATATCTTACAAGCCATTCTCCTGGTTTTTTCGATAAAGCCCAATGGAGGATAATTGGTTCGGTGAGATCTGTAGCCAAATGAACCTTTGTCTTTTCTTCAGGCTTGGTAATCAGTACCTTGAAAAGGTACAAGCGTCTGAGCATTAGAAAAAACCCAGCAACTGAAATTTCCAAGGATAACATCAATACAAAGAGCGTATCATCATCTCACCAGAAGTTCCTTATCGACAAGCCTGAATATTTTCTTGCTTACAGTAGGGCCACCGGCTTGTTCTTCCTTTTCCTTGGCAAAAATCTCAATTGTGGACAGGGCTTTTGGTTTGACTGGGCTTTTTTCCTCCACAGCTCCAGCCACATACTTGTTAAGAAGCTGCACTAAATCCCTCTTCTTGCGCTGAATCCTTCCACCACTAGAATACGTCTTTCTATCTAGTTGCTTTGCAACCTTAGTTTGTGTTTGTTCTTTTGTATTCTTCTTCCTTGTTTCGGAAAGAAGCTGCTCCTTAACCTCACTTGCCCCATTTTTCTTTGTTAGCCTGGCTCGAAGGTCCTGTATGGAAATACCCCTGGCTACTTCCTCCAATAGCTCAAATCGAGCTGCTTCATATTCTTCCTATAGCAAAAAAATGGAATCGTAAGCACTATTCCTGTAGGATAATGGCAGAAGATACTCATTTAAGGATCTAGCCTGACTCTAATATCCCCCTTCAAGTAATGCCAAGCTTCATTTACAGATCAGAAAGATTAACCACCCATTCCGCTATCATCTCTGACATTCTAACAGAAGAACATCGAGGTAATCCGTAAGGAAGGTCAACATGTTGAAACACACAGTGAGCATGATTTGTTGTTTCACATTGGTTAACAATGTTGAAACACACAGTGAGCACAATATGTCATTTCACGGAGGCTGCCCAGCTCATTAACATGCCCCAAGTCCCAACACTAGCAAGACCCTTCTGTTTACCTAAGTATGTCTCTAACACTAGTAAGTCCATAATTAGTCTTCAGAGAGTGGAGTTTCGTATTAGAGGACTTCTCCATTCTTACAATACCTGACTTTTAAGTGTTCGCAATAAGACCTTTTCATCCATCTTGTATCTAAGATTCTAAATGCCTCTACCCTAATTTCTTGACAAAAGGAAAACAGAAAATATCATCACCTTTTTCAGTACCAATACAAGCCCATAAAACAACCCTATCTCTTCCAAGTACTCGCCACTAAATTGAAAATTTATACCACTAACCATTTACTATATTTTACTTTGCCAGTCTAATACTCGGCAATTTTCAATTCTACATGACCAAGGTAGACATCAGGTGGTCTAACGTTAATGCCAAGAAAAATTAGGATTTCGACACTAGACATTTGCAAATAAACGCATCTGAAATTCCCATGCCTTTGCATCAGATTGCTACTGAGCATCTCAACATTTTGAAATACCCACTATTTTCCCTTTTCGATATGGCAAGTATTCTCAATGAGTTTGCTTTCAAGAATAAAATCACGAGGAGCTACTGTCATCAGCACAACTACAGGATCATGCAAAGTTACCCCTCTTGGACGAAGAAATAGCAGAAAAGTACATAAAGTACTCCAAGAATCCTTGCCTTCTCTTGCTCAGGATTATACATCTGTTTACCCTTCCTTTCCCACCTCAAGTAGGCTTGAATCTGCACAAGATCTTCAGGAACTGAAACATTGGGAATCAACTTGCCTTTCGCTGGCAACTTAATGTGAAAATTGCCACCATTATTTTTGAACCTACAAACAAAATAAAAAGCTAGCAACTTATAGACCAAGGGAGACTTATCATTTATTCTGCTCTTCATAGAGACAAAGCTAGCAACTTATAGACCAACGGAGACTTACCATTTATTCTGCTCTTCATCCACTATGAGAAATTCTATAGCTTGTATTGTAGGATCATCAATCTCTATTTTCAAAAAGGAACTGGAGCCAGACTACAACGAAAGAAATAGATGACAAGTAATTATGCATCTAGTTGTTGACTTCACTAAGTCAAGAATAGGTCACCAATTCAGTTACATGGAAAGACAATCCACAACTTGGTTTTCTTTATCTTTTTGTGACTTACTTTCAAAAAAGGAGTTCTAAGAGCTCTGTTCTTATATGGTCTCGTTCCCTCAGGATGACGAGAAGGAAGAACCCACTTCCTGAAAGATCACAAAAGGAAAATAAATATTTTCAAACAATATACTTGGAAACCCCAACTACTACAAATCAATCACGCACAAGTGAACTTACTCTTTTTGGTTCTGTATCCCACCCCAGTGTAGAAGTAAGGTGCCACTGTAATTAGTGGCCCGGATATCTATTTGAGTCATGGAACCTGAATTAGGAGCACTAACATCCACCTGTTGAATTGGATAGGGTCATAGGAGAAACTAATGTTGAAAAATAGGAACCTCAATTCATCTTAATTCAGCAAATTTCTGGGGTCAAATATAAATGCAAAAAACCAAAGGTGTTGATACCTGCAATTCACTGTTTCCGTCAAGGCTGAACTTTCCTGCAAGTTGCTGCAAGGAAAGAGAAAGTCGGAATCAACTGATCTCCAAACCAGAAAAGATATGTACAAGACAGAATTTTCAGGTTATCAAATCATCAATTCATTTTACCGATTTTAAGCTCGTATCACCAAGATATCTATTATTCTTCATTGAAGCAAGGAGCAGGCTTAACTGTATCAGGAGTGAACTTTAGGACACTGGTGAACAGAATTTAGGTTGGAAGTACATAAAAACGTTTTTCTCTGCGATGATTGTGATACTCAAGACTTAATCGAAAAGGGTGGAATGATAAAGTTTTTCTAATTTTTTGTGGTTAAAACATCTTCCAACCCTGAAAGACAGCCAGGAAAAATCTGAAAAACCGGAGCATTCAAGTGTTGATGAGCAGTTGCTTTTTACGCTCTCAACAATTAGAATCCAATTAAGTGCTTGCAATTGGCTAACACAGTTTGTCGAACTTTTTCCATTAGTTTTAGTGATCATTTACTAATCTAATTACGATAACGCGAAAGAAAGGCCTGATCATCTGTCTCCTTGCTCATCAAACACTGCACGTTCTTCAATCAAAATGGATAAAACCAAAAGGCTGAATCCCATTTCCAATAGCTTAATCAGTTAAAGATTCTTAAGAACGTAATGCCATGTGCAGGGTACAAGACTCTTATGCTGTAAAATTTTGCTTTTGCCAGCAAACATGGCACAAGTCTTCTATGTACTAGAATTTTGGCATTATCAGCATCCGCCATTATCATTTCCCAATAGTTGTTTTTCTTAGGGTAATTGTTTTTTTGCACTCTACGTTTTTATAAATGCACTCCAAAATTGGTCATTTAGCGCTCAGAATTATACACATCACAAACACTTAAAAACAAATTTTGAAATGCATTCATAAGAAAAAGTGAAGTGCAGAAATCATTTTCCTTTTGTGTTAATGCCAAATTTCTAGTCCATAATACGCTTGTACCATATTCCGGGTAAAAGATTCTAATGCATTAAAATTTTCACATCAACAAAAAAAAAGTTCCGTCCTTATCGTTTTACTAAAAAATATGGGGAAAATTGCAAATCAAACAAATTACAAAACCGTAATTGGTAGAGTACCTCATAAGCCGAATCAGCGGCTAAAACAGCCTGAGGAAAATCAGAAACAGCTCGATTGGTTCCCATTGCCAACTTGGTTTTCCTCACGTTCAAAACGTTGCCCTTGAACTTGGTACTTACGGGCGATTTGAGTAACTGCGAATTCGCTTGAGATTGAAATAAAGTATTGCTCGGAACGCTAGGGGAATTGATCTTACTTTGATGCTCCAACACTGTCGGGGCAAGCAAGCTCTGGTGAAGAAAGTTATGCCCTGTCGAATTGCTCATGTTCCTCCCTCCTCGATCAACAAAAAATTAGAATCTGCATCAAATCAAGAATCAGTACAGATACGAGTATATATTCTAGCATAATTTGCGTGTATACGTGAATGTGTTCACCGAGCTGTTCTGTTCACGAGCAGCTCGAGGCTTGACTTGTTAGTGGCTCTCTGTTAGTAAACGAGTCTAGCTCAAGCTCGAGAGTTTTGAGCTTGTGTAAATGAGCCGCGATTCAACTAGTTGTTCGAGCTCAATAAACGAGCCTATGTAAATGAGTCAAGCTCGAACACGGAGCATTGTGACAGTTGGGAAAGTCATTTTTGGAGATAAAATCAAAGTGAAATGTCGGCAGAGATATTTTGGAGAATTTGAAACAGGATTATTTAAAATTGCATTGAGGCGTAGAATATAATTCAAATAATTTACAAAAACAAATCACTGGTCCTAGAATTTTGTGAATATTTGGCCTCTTCGGTTCACCCTTCACAGGAGACGATTGGAATTCCAAACAAAAAGTCCAAGAACACAACCTCCGGACACTCCTGTGTGTTTGGGCTCACGTGAATTGAACAGCTCTCAGTACGGCTGCGTCGGCAGTTGTGTTTTGAGATTGTGCTCCTAGCATTGCTGAATTCCAAATCTGACTGAATGCGGTTTATGAAAGAGAGTAATGGAATTGAGAAGAATACCTATATTCAAGGTATAGATCTAGAGAGAGAGAGAGAGAGAGAGAGAGAGAGAGGTGCAGAATTCCAGACACACAGAGAGAGCGAGAGTGTTTTGAAGATGAAGCTGAAAGAGTTTTAACAAGTGGTGAAGGTGTAAAACAACAAAATGAGGTTGAGAAATAATGGGCGCTTTATAAAAGATCTTCCGGACACGTGGCGTGGTTCTATAAGCGCACGTTGTGATAAAGAGTCGGGACGAAAACTTCCAATGTGAGATATTCGGAAAATTGTGTCCGATTTTCTCGGCCCTTCAAATTTATGTGACTTTTCTTCTGTTTTCGGTCGTTAAAATGTGTGAACTTTTTTTTTATGTTTTGAATTTAGAACTCTTCGGCACAATAGTACATGAGTTTTCGGTATAGGAAATGCTGCCTCAGGAAAATTTGTCCCCGTGATCGTTGGTAATCTTTCCTTACAGCTGAAGTTATCTATATACTTGTAATAAAAGAATCAAGGACGTTAAGCCAAGACTTGTGGTGAAAATATGAAATTGCCCTCGTTAGATTTTTCTTCCAATTTGTTCTTGCATGTGTTGAGGTGGGGGTAGTTTAGATATTATCTTTATTTCACTCAATGAAATTGTACTTTCATTTCAGGATTTTACTGAAAAGAATAGTACGAGTAGTTTATCACTTCGGCCATAAATTGATGGGGCGTTTTCCTTATTTCAATCAATGAAATTGTACGTTCATTTCGGAATTTACTGGAAAGAGTAGTAGTTTATTACTTCGGCCATAAATTGATGCGGCGCCATCTCATTTCTTCCCGGATTTTGAGGATTCAAAGTGGAAACGTAGGGACAAAGCAAAGAAAGTCTCCAGTCTTTTTCCTGAATTTATGAGAGAACAGAGAGATGGCTTCCTTAAGCACCCTTAAGCAAAAGAGATAAAATTCTTTCCACTCCTGGTGGAAAACTTGAGTTTTCCACCACAGTTTTGTTTGGGAATGAATTAGTTCAATCAAAGGAAAAGATTGTGTGCGGGCGTGCCAGAAAAGAACCAACTCCACAAATGAAATTATTCTTTTCAACGTGATTTGAAACAACTAATTTATATCAGGCAACTGTGTTATCTGTTCAATTACCTCAACTAAGAGGATTTTTCCTTAAAAATGTCGAACCAAGACTATGGACTGGCTTTTCTCAAATCAAAAAAGATGAATGAACACAAACGAACCTGAATCTAATCGAAGGTAAGTTTGTATACAAACACTCTTAAGACCTTACTGAAACCAATGGAACAAATATAAGCACACTGAATTTAATCGAAGAGAGCCTACAACCAATTGAGATGATCGAGCACAAACAAACCTGAATCGAATCGAAGGCAAATTTGTGCACAAACACTCTTGGAATTTTTCTGAGACTAAGCAGAAATATAAGCACACTGAATTTAATCGAAGAGGGCTTATAAATGACTAATCTCTGGTAAGAGAAAGACTGAAAGGAATAAGAAACTTGAATTTAATCGAAAGTAGTCTTACATGCAAACAAGTTTTCAACTTACAAAGTAAACTAAACTACGTCCTAAACTAAGATAAATCCCTGAGCAATCATATTGAGTATGAGTTGTCAGTGGATGAGTTTTTTTGTCGGGCCTCTATCTTCAACTTCTTCTCTTATTTATAGACGCCGAGTGTGCCTTCGAACCCACGTCTTCAATTGATGCACATGTTCCTTTTCGAACTGCCCATGATTCCTTGAAATTCGGCTGAGTGGAGTCTTCGAATGGTTGCTGGACTGGTTCCTCTAGAGTTCTTCTCTCTCCACGTTTGCTAATCTTGATCATGGCTGTTTCCTGGATCGTGGGCTTCCTCTTTTTATGCAACGTGAACACGATCACTCCTTCTGAATGATTCCCTGCTTGATTCCCCATGAGACGGAGATTCAATCACCGTTGGATGAGTTTTAGTCAGTAATCCACGGCTAAACCTAATCACCGTCTTAATTACCCTTAATTGGGACTCAAACGCTGCCGTTTCCCATCAAAACGATACCGTTTAGTACTAAAATAATATCGCCATTAACCTTATGATTCCATGTATCTCGGGCCAAAATGGGATATGTTCTGATAGGCCAAAGCATCGTTTGATGCCACGTGTAATTTTCTTATTGGGTGGCGTATCTTAGGATGTAAACAAGTTCGTAACGGGTCCTACAATGCATCTTTTGTTATAATCTGAATCGTCTATTTTGTAGGATCCGTTGAATAGTATATCCACGCAAAAAATGAGATTTCTTGGACGTCAATAGGTCTATTAAAAATCTACTTTCGATTTATGAAATAGACAGTTATGGATAATTTAACTTCAAAATCTATGATTGTCCATTTTGTAAACTAAAATTCAAATTTTGATATAGCTATCGGTATCCAATCAAGATGATTTTTTTTCATGGGTATACTACTCTATGTACCCTACAAAATGAACGGTTCAGATTAAAACAAAAAAAAATCTTATGGGATCCACATACGGTGGTGAAAACCCCATAGTTTCCACCTCAAACGGAGGGAACATACTCTCTAAGCAAAATTGTTCTACAATTTGAGTAGTCCAAAACGAAACCCCTCTTTCCTATCTCTCTGTCTCTGCTAATGAAAGAAACCAATCTCTCTCTCTAGCTCTCTGGCCGTGAACATCTCTCCCACTACCATCGTGACTTTCACTTTTCCGGCCATAACCACTGTAGCACTGCTTCCGCCTTCCAACATCAAGCAAAAGGTGTTCAATGGTATTCTTGGTCCATTTTATTTTGGGGTTTTGTTATCTGTGATGGGTCGGATCATAAAAAAAAAAAAACCATATCAGCTATTGTTATCAACATGTTTTAATCAATAAACTTCGTTGGGTTTTGTTTGTTTGTTTTTTTTTAATCAAAAGCCCATTTCATTAACAGCCAAAATAGGCTAAAAACAACGAATTCATCAAAGAACAGAGAAAGGGAACCTATAGCAAACCATCACTGAAAGAAAAACAACAAAAACAGGTGACCCAGGAACAGCGATAAAATCACAAAGCTAGTAACTAGACCTGCGCACGACTCACCGCCACAAAGGGTCGGGACACGAGGGATCAGCCATCTAACCACTAGCCGCCCCCGCTGGATAAAGGAACCCTATTAGAGATTAAAAAAAAAAACCAAGCCGATGGAAACAGGAGTAATAAACAGACAAGAGAAACAAACACAACCATCGTGGATGGAATCCACAAAGCACGTCGGCCACCTCCAGCCAAGAGGGAACCACCCGACACCGACGAAAAACTAACAAATACGAAAAAATTTGAATAAGAACAATAAAAATGTGATTTTGAAAGCAGAAATGTGATTATGAGAGCCCTAGAGATAAAAATGAATTACGACCCTTTAGAATAATATGATAAGAATAACAAGATTTTTGCACTGATTCAAACGGAGTGAAAATTTGAGCACTAATTTTTTAAAACCGTTTATATATTAAAAAATATGGTTAAAGTGATCCATTTTTAATCCGTTTGAACGGGTGTGAAAATCTTACTATTCTGATCAAATTATTCTAAAGAGACATAATCAAATTTTGTCTTTAAGACTCTCATAATCACATTTAAAATTGCAAATTGATGGTTTGAATTTTTTATTTAACCAAAATAGCAATGTTTTGGAAGTGCATGTGGGTAGGGGCTCCCGTGCCCCTGGGGCAGCAGAGTCCTCGAATCTCGGGGATGCTGCCAAGAGGATGCGGGATGCATTCGGATCGTTCAAAAGTGTTTTCAACAGTTTGGATTAGAAATAAAGAGTTTTTTTTTTTCAATTTGGACCATTAATTATTGAGATGGACGTTCTGAATATGCCATGCACCTGCTTCGCAGTCTCCCGGGATCAAGAATTTTTTCCCTGGGCTAAATTGTCTTATACTCTCCCGTTTCAAAATGATTGACCTTTTTGGGAAAGTATGTTATTTTCAATTGTTTATATCTTTCAATATGAGTGTTAAAAAATATGCAATATGGATCTTGTTTGATGAATTTTAATTAGTTCTATTAAATAAAAATTTTAAATAAAGTTTTATAAATCGAAAAATACAAGTAATTTGAAATTACACGTAACCCTCAAAAGATCTCTCATTTTAAAAACGAAGGGAGTAGCGTTTCCCTTTCAACTGACAATGACAATTATGATAACGATTGATTTTAGTGATGGTCTCCACTACTATAATTTAATGTTTGATGCTAAGTGAAGGTCCCCTTGACATATACTACGTGCATTCACTTCTGACCGACATCAAATAAATTTTGAGTTCATTGGAGATTTGGGGTCGTTCGGTGTAATAAGTCATATGAATTATTATTTTTTGTATTTATTAATTTTTCATCAATTTTTATAAATTATTATTTTGTAATAACAAGAGAAATTTAAAAAGTACAAAATTATGATCGAAATTTATTTTTTTGAATAAAGAAAAAAAATAATTTATTGGCTTATTTTTGTCTTTATGCAAAAAATTTTGGTTTTGATCATAATTTTTTACTTATTAGATTCCTCTCGTTATGAAGAAACAATAATTCAAAAAAAAATGACGAAAAACTAACAAATACAAAAAAATTTTAAGAAGGACAAAAAAAAAAAACCATTTGGTTTATGAAGCCCAACAAAACCGATTATTAATTTTGGAAGTACTTCCAAAGGAGATGATTTTGGAAGTACTTCCAAATATCTTAGGTGCTACATATCAATACTTCTATCTGGGGCCAATTTATAAGAGACTTTGCACCTTTAATTGGTCCTCCGACTGGTCGAAAATCTACGGCCTCTCGACAAAAAGCTCCATCGATTACAACTACAAGAAAGAGAAATAAAAGGCCAATTGATTGAGACAAATTTGGCAGGACATATGGGACTATATATACGGTCGAAACATGGCTAGCCATTAAAGCAAAATTGCTCTCATTGGATTCGTGTGAAATCTCACATAGAGACGGAATTTTGTGCCTAAAAAAGGCAAAGATGTGACAAAAATGGGCTTGTAAAAGCATTGAATTTCGTTCTCAAAGTTATTTCGGCTTGAGATTCTTTAGTTATTAAAATAATAATAATAATGAAAACGGGCCCCTTGAAACAAGGATAAAAAAACAACTTTCCTTGGGCCACGTGTCCAAAAATAGTGGGTTTTTTTTTCGGTAAATATATTTAAATGGCCCTCCTAATTTTATTCGAATCTTATTTTTATTTTCTAAGTATCAATTACAACTTTTTTGACCTTTAAATTTGGTTTTTGTGGCAAATTGATCCAATTTGTAACTTATGTCAGCCAAACTAAATGAAAAAAATCATATTGATGGTAGTTTGGATGTTGCAGTTCTTACCAAGTTGGTTCAATTGATAACTTTTGCTCTCAATCTGATTTTTTTGTCCAGTTTGGCTGACTGACAGACGTTATCAATTGGACCAACTTGGTATGAAAACCAAATTTGAAGGTCAAAAGAGTTACAATTAATACTTGGAGGACGAAAATGAGACTCGGGTGAAACTAGAAGAACCATTTCAATAAATTTCCCTTATTCTTCCTTTCAAAAATTAATGATCTTCTGGCCCATCAAATATAATTAAAATGGGCCGACAAATGGAGATTATTCGGTGCATTTCACTCCACGTGGATTTTAATTAATTGGGCCTTGTTCTAAGTTACAAAATGAACGTTACCCGTTAATTTTTAGTCTGAGAAACTCATAAATATCGGCCTAAATATAATTGATATTATTATACTAATTAAATGGCCCTCTAGCGCTGCCCGAAGGTTTGGTGCCGAAAAACGGGCGTAAACACCACCGCTCTCATTTCCTATTCCTCCCACTCTCAATTGTCTCTCATCTCTCAATTGTCTCTTATTCGGACAACTCACAACTCATAGGTATGACTCCCGCGCGCTCTCTTTTTCCATCTATATATCTGGACAATCACAGACTCACAAGTACTTAAGGTCGTAGCTAGTGTTTTTTCCCCAACGAAAGTCACTTGGCCCTTGTTCGGTTTGGAATTCCAAACCCAAGGTTTACCCAGGGTTTTGGATAAAGTAATTTTTTTATTTTTTCTCTCTCTAACTTTTCAATCATTACTTTCATTTTTCACTCTATCTCTCTACTTTTTACATCTCTCCACAATCATTACTCTCATTTCTCTCTCTACCTTTATTCAAAAACACAACTCAAAACCTACAACCGAACAAAGCAGTGTCACATGGATGTACAAAAAGTATACAAATTCCATGTAACTCATAAAATCTGACACCCAAAAAATAGTTAAAAAGAACAAATGGAGTAAAACAAAAGAACTCAGGCTCTGTCCAAAACCTATGGGGATAATGACGGCTCATGACGCGTTTTGATAATTAACACCCGCCAAGGATAAACTACGAACATTTGTTAATGCTGAAAATGTCCTTGATAGATATTAATTATCAAAACACGTCATTGACCGCCATTTTCCCAAACCTATGTCCTAAAAGCCCTACAAAGTTTGTGGGCTCTAAATATTTGCCCCATCTATACTACTGTTCTCCTATCTTTGTAGGTTGGACCAGCAAAAAAAACCATCCCTAGATCTCTCCAATCTAGCTTTGTGGGTTGGCCCATTAAGAAATTGCATCCCTAGACCGGAATTCCTATAACTACACCCGCGCCATGGGAACACACTCAAATATGAGTAGAGGTGTAAACCAGCCCGGGCTATAGCCAATAAAATTAAGCACAACTTATTTAGAAGTTGACACAGGAATTGACGGGCCGGTCCAAAAAATTGAAGTTACTTCCCACGCACTCCAGCCCATTTTCAAAAAGCACGCAGAAGGATTGATAGAGAATTACTTCCAAAATTACCCCGCCTCCTATGCCACTCCTCCAGCGGCATCATCAAACAACTCCAGCACGACACCACTGGAATTCCAAAATCCCCATCGAGGACTTCCCTCGCAGCCCCGCCACCGACGAGCGGGTCATCATCGTTGTCGGTTCCAACATATAGTCGTTCGAATCAGAAGCTCAATTCGGTCGGACCCCGTCGGAGTTTTCTAGCGTCTGAAGATGGCGGATCTTACGCTCCACTGATCCTCCAGTAAAAAGAGCTCTCTCGTTCCTTTCTTCGAAATTAGTATTTGATATTGATCATTCTAATCTGAATTTGATCGTGTTTAATACGTTCTCCAACTTGTTTTTGACAGGTTAATTTGATTTTGACGTTGATATTTCTAAATTGAATACTCCTGATTTTGCACCCAAAAAAAAAAAAAAAACTTCAGTTCGTAGTTGCAATTGATCGCGCCGTCGTACTCCTCCGCACTCCTCCGCCAAAACAAGCTCTCGTTCATTTTTCAAAATGTGATCGGTCGAGTTTGAATGCGATTGTTCTTTGATATGGCAAATCATATGTGAACATAAAAAAAAAATAGTTTGGTACTGATTTTGATTTGTAGTGTAGTTAGTTGATGTGTTGTGCGTGACGTCTTTGGAATTAATTTGTATTATTAATTGCATTTTCAAACATTGGCAATTTTTGGATTAAAAAAAAAAAAACTGGCAATTTTGTTAACTTTAAAACACCAACATTTTTCCATAGTGTGAAAATGACAGTGTTGGCATTTTAAAAAATGACTGTTTGCGTAGTTTAAAGTTGACAGTGCTTGCGATTACATGTTATTAATTAAAAATTGCTGAAATTTTCAACCCAAGAATCCAACCCCACAAATAAAATTGACAGTGTTGATATTAACAATTGACAGTGTTGAAATTAAAATTGACATTGTTGAATTTAAAATTGACAGTTTTGGTGCATTGTAAATCTTTCTTTATTTGTTTTTGTGTTTTACTTCGAATTTCACAAATTCGCACGGGTAATGTACACAAGTTTCATGATTTGTCCTGTTTTATTCAAATTCCCATGATTTGTTCTATTTGATACAAATTCGCAGGGGTAAAGTACCCAAAAGTCACAGTGATTTGTTGGTTTTATACAAATTTGTTGGGATTTGTTTGTTTTAAACAAATTCGTAAGGGTATGTGAATTTGTGAATTTACAGTCGTGTGTGGTGTTTTAAACAAATTCACAGGGGTATAACAAAAAAATGACAATGTTTGCATAACAAAAAAAAATGACAATGTTTGAAATGACAGTATTTGAAATGTAAAATTGACATTGTTTGGAGTTGATTTTATTAATTTCATTTCCAAACACTGTCAATTTCATTATTCCAAGTACTGTCAATTTTGTCAACTTTAAATAGCTAATAATGTTATGCGTAAAAATAACATTGTTTGGAGTAGATTTTACTTAAAATTCACAGTGTTGGCATAACAAAAAAATGACAGTGTATGAAATGTAAAATTGACATTGTTTGGAGTTGATTTTATTAATTTTATTTCCAAACACCCGTCAATTTTATTAAAAATGACAGTGTTGGTATTAAAAAAATGACAGTGTTTGAAATGTAAAATTAACATTGTTTGGAGGAGATTTTTCTTAAAATTCACAGTGTTGGCATAACAAAAAAATGACAGTGTTTGAAATGTAAAATTAATATTGTTTGGAGTTGATTTTATTAACTTCATTTCCAAACACTGTCAATTTTATTAAAAATGACAGTGTTGGTATTTAAAAAATGACAGTGTTTGAAATGTAAAATTGACATTATTTGGAGTTGATTTTTTTAAAAATTCAGTGTGGGCATAACAAAAAAAATGACAGTGTTTGAAATGTAAAAATGACAATGTTGGCATTAAAAAAATGACGGTGTTTAAAATGTAAAATTAACATTTTTTCGAGTAGATTTTATTTTAAGTTCAAATTGTTGAACACTGTCAATTTTGTCAAACTTTAAAATAGCTAATAATGTTATGTGTAAAAATGACAGTGTTGGTATTTAAAAAAAATGACAGTGTTTCAAATGTAAAATTAACATAGTTTCGAGTAGATTTTATTTCAAATTCACAGTGTTGACATAGTAAAAAAATGACAGTGTTTCAAATGTAAAATTAACATTTTTTGAAGTTTATTTTGTTAATTTCATTTTCAAACACTGTCAATTTTATAATTCCAACCATTGTCAATTTTTTCAAACTAGCATTATGAGATTAGATTGCAGAATAACTCAAATCGGTGTAAAGGCTAGACCATTCCACAAAACATTGAAACCTCTTAGCCCTCCAAGGAATGGAGTTGGTAAGGGCAAGGATAGGGTAAAAGCACACTTAGCCCTCCACATTTGGACTGGGTTTTTTGATATCTATCAACTCTCTAAGAGAAAAGCTAATGAATTGACCTTTTTTTCTTCCTGATATCAACTTTGGCGATCAAAATGCGGTCAAACAAATGCTTACCCAAGTTAAAAGTTTCTACTTTCTACCTAGAGGAGTAGTAGCATCATCAACCACCACAAGAATCACTCCTACACTTTATAGGGTCTTATTTACTTATTTTTACAGTTAGAACCGTAGTGTTGAAAAAACCTGAATCCTTTCACAATATAATGAGGAATCGAAATCTTAGCCTTTCTCCCTAGCCCATAACTCTGTACAGTGAAACATAGGCTTACTTTGCCGATCGGGAGGAGACTGCCAAACAAAACACCCCCCAAATTGGGAAAGGACGCATGTAATTCAAAACTTACACGAGCAGCATCTGTCTATCGCTTATTGAACACAAAACACAAACCAAGCTAAAAATCTAATTTCTGAGTACAACAATAAAGGATTCCAGTCCCTTAGCTCATCATCAGACACAATATAACCAGTAAATGTTCCATAAACTGTATTTCCCTACATACAAAGTCAACCAGATGAAGATCGAAAGTCACACAATTCTTCACACAAATATAGCACTATAGAGAAGCAGCATACCTAATTCTGGGGGCCGATGGGATGTGGTTGAGAGAGAGCTGATGTTCTCTCAACCAACAGTGATATCAATGAAGATGCATAAGCGCTATGGAAGCAAAAAGACATATTCCATTCACTGCCTAACCAGAATGTAGCTTAAAAATGGGCAGAACAACAGTAGTTTTTCACTTTTTCGTAACAATGCAAATTCACCAGTTTAACACAGGAATCATATTTTATGAGATCTCCGTCAACTCTGACGAGAACAATTCAGACAAACACAGCAAAAATCCATGAGCAACACAGCAAATTCACCAGTTTAATAGCCTTGACCAATTAAGGATAGTTCAACACTAATTACTAGTACGAATAAACACAAACCCAAAGATAAAAAGCAAGCCATTGCAAAGGTCGGAATTCCTTGGACCACTGATTTGACGAGAATCCCCTTTCCACCCATTGAAATCAACTTATTCTTCCATCCTTGCATTTTACCATCGCTTTCTCAATCAGAAAAGTATATGCCTCAACTTTGGATCTCCCCCAGAAAGTTGGGAGATCTAAATACTTTGAATCTCCCTTCATTGGCTTGATATCTAGAAAATCACAACATAATTGCTTATATGTGTCATTCATATTAGAAGAAAAAAAGATACCAGATTTATCAAAGTTAACCATTTGCCCTGACGCCTACCATATTCTTCCAGTACATTCTTAATGACATTGCATTCATTCAACTCTGCTTTTATAAATACATGGCATCGTCCGCAAAGAAAATATGCGAAAGAACAGGACAATGTTTACTAATGCGCATACTTGCAAGTTGGCCTCCATTTATCTTCTCCTGAATGAGCTTAGAAAGAACATCCTTAACCAATAAGAAGAGGTAGGGTGAAATTCTCAGATGGTTTTCTTTTCAAAGATTTACCCATACACTTCTCAAAGGAACGGGTGACAACCATTTCAGCAATTTCACCAAATACTAAGGAATGATACAAGTGTACTAGTAGAGGTCAACTGCTTTAAGTACAACTAAATACTAGTAGTAAATAGAGTAACAAGATTTATAGTGGTTTTGTTACAGTACTGGATACCTCAAAATCAGCAAATGCAACGGGCATTCCACCTCTAGCACGCACCTTCACCGCCTTAAACCCAGAATATCTGCCACCAAAAACAAATGCAAGCCTTTTAAATTACTGGAATCACAGTAACATGAGATAAGAAAGAGACCCGCCTTTGGTTTGCCTTTTAAACTGAGCAATATATAATCATCTTTAATTAGTAGCCAAATCATCTACAGATCTGTATATTACAATAATCATACTCAAAGAGGATGAAACAATAATCTTCAACGGGAAATACCAATGATAATGAAAAAAATCCAAAGTAAAACACAAATTCGCAGTGTGAAATTCACAATTTTGCAGTGTTTTTTTCATCTTTTTAGTCGACTTTTTCGGGGAAAAAAAAATCCAGAATATCTGCCACCAAAAGCAAATGCAAGCCTTTTAAATTACTGGAATCACAGTGACATGAGATAATGAAAGAGACCCGCCTTTGGTTTGCCTTTTAAACTGAACAATATATAATCATCTTTAATTAGTAGCCAAATCATCTACAGATCTGTATATTACGACAATCATACTCAAAGAGGATGAAACAATAATCTTCAACGGGAAATACTAATGATAATGAAAAAAATCCGAAGTAAAACACAAATTCGCAGTGTGAAATTCACAATTTCGCAGTGTTTTTTTCATTTTTTCAGGCGACTTTTTCGGGGGGAAAAAAATCCGAAGTAAAACACACATTCGCAGTCAAACACAAGCTTTCTGTTTGTCCAGACAATAATCAATTCAAAAAAATGAAAAAAACAAATATCTTATCTTAGTGTGAAATTCTTGGCTGGTCTGACCACGGGATTCTCTCGCTCTATCGCCTCCCGGCCGGCGGCCTTGTAATCGTAGCTACAGTCGTGCCGATCGGAGTACCGGTGCTCCGAACAGAATAGATCCCCGCACCTACACCTAAATTTGGTCAACCCAACCTTCCGCCAGCAACCGGAGCACCGATTCACCTTCCTCCTCTCCGCCGCCGCCGTCTGCTGCCGTCGCCGCGTGGGAGTAGGAGGAGGAGGAGTGATTTCCAGGCGCCGATCGAATCGCTTGGAACGTGACGAATGATCTAGCCGAGGTGGAGGTTGGATCGAGCTTCGGAGGGGTGGGGATGGGCGTACCTTGAGCTCGGTCTCTTCTTTCTCTCTCTTCGGAGCCATGTCCGTTGGTGGTGGCGGCGAGGAGAGAAATGAATTGTGGTGTTTTTATTTTGTTTAGCAAGGGTATTATTGTCCTTATAGATATAAAAATCCTTACCGGTGCTTTTTAGGCTGGACTAAGATCTGCTGGAGTTTTGCTCCGTTTTTTGAGACCGGCCGGTAAATTTTCGTAACACGAACACTTAAAACAGTGCCAGTCTGTGTCGTAATTTTGGAACACACGGCACATGCATGCAGCTAAACCACGAGCAGATACTATCATTTGTGCTTATAAACATGAGATTGGCCCCAAAAAATGGGATTTGTTCTTTCGACAGTCAAGTGAATAAAAAGATAACAGTTTTTTGGTCATTGATTTTCTTCTACTTATTTATCATCATAAGTATGATTAAAATTTAAATAACAACAAAACAGAAGTGCAAATCCATGACAATAAAAATGACACGTTTTCTTTGTTATATTTATTTATTATTCTAGTTATAGACTTGTAGCTATTTGAAAATTCTTTGTTCTAACTTATTAAACTATGTGAATTTATATTTGGTGTTTTGAATGAGAGATCATTTAATATAATATCATTTAACATCTTCAGCCTTCACCTAATATCAAGAACTTTTAATTTAAATTGGATATACAGTTTGTACTTGATATCAGAGCAGAGCCCGGATTAAATTACATAGTATTTTGACAGTACCAAAAAATTAGCCACCATCGACACATTTGTCTTGCGAAATATGTACGATGTAGTTTTTTATAACTCCGTATATTCGGATCAACTTGCACGTACAATTATAAATTCACAATGATGTCTTTCAGTGACCACTAAATTCGTTTTAGGATCTTAAAATCTTGTGCATGGTCTCTAGTAAATTTTTTCCTAAATTTATGTCTCTTCACTTATTCCTCTAAAAAAAAATTTTTCAAAACCCAAACCAAACAAGGAACTTCCCTCAAGCATCACCAATGAATTACAAGGAGCATGTCCCCAATACAACCAGTTTATATGTGTAGTAATAGTTTCCCCTTCCTCACCAACAAATCAATCAAATCAGTGCTTACAAATATAATAGCCCTCTTCGTATATTTCCTTTTTTGGTGCCCTTACATTTGAGTCGCCACAGCCAAGCAATTGCTAGCGAACTTGAAAATAATCTTGCTAGCCCTGGCCAGCGGGGTGTTAACCCACCTGCCACCCATCTGCGTGACGGCGTCGGCGCAACCGTACAAGTTGGTCTCCGCCGTCTGGATGCGGTCGAGGGTGGTGTACGGGTCGTCGATCTTCTGGAGGTAGAGCAGGGCGTCTTTTAGGTTGTCGGTGGCACTGCCGAAGCTGTCGCGGCACGTGGCGACGACGGCGTCTTTAGTGACGTTCGGGAGGTTGGACTCGACGGCGCCCAGGCCGTCCAGTAGCGGGCCCATGCGAAGTGTTACGTTCAGCGTTGTCGTGACGGCGTTCGTGATTGCGTCTGGTTGGGAAAAATTGGACACGGGAGTTAGTTAACGGAGCATCAGAATTTCTACTACTATTAAGCAAGAAATTTTTAGACATGAGAAGAAGCTTGAGCATTTTTCTTCAAATATTTTTAATTAATCATTTGTTTCGACGAAATAGGTCGAAAAAGTACAAAATTATGACGGAAAACCAACAAAAAAAGAAGAAGTAAAGTTATAACTTATACTAATTAAATCTACGGTTTAATGTAACAATATTTAAATTTTAATGAGCTAACGTTAAAAATGGGGAAATGATTTTGTCACTCCCTTTTTTGTTAACGCCACTCCCCTGCAAGTGTATTTTTGCACCAAAGTTACAATTGTAGGAAAGTGACGTTAACAAAAAAGAAAGTGACAAAATCAGCAGTCTTAAAATATTAGAAAGACTTTTGCGCAGACAAAAGCTAAAATCTTGTGACTTGACTTAAAATTGGGTGCATGGGGTTAACGAAAAATTGTTTAAATTTCAGGTCAGAGCCCTAGTCACCATGTGGGCACGACCACGTGATACTCACCCGGTACCCAAAAATTTATCCTATTCAAGACCCGTCTGCTAGAGAGCTTCGTGTCTAAATCATAGACATTAGCTTCCTATCTAGAATTTTTTTTTTTTTTGTGCGTTTTTATTCATCTCAGAAGTGTTATTTATTTATCATATTTACCACAAAAAAAATAAACATTAGATTTCCAGTTATAATTCTATAAGCTTCTCACGTGGATATATCAAGATGCATGCAAAGGAAAAAAATAACCAAGACAAACAACGGATCCTGCTAAATTTAAATAAAATAAAAAGTATTTTTCCAGGGCACCTTTTTGGGTTGTTGCTCCCTTCACCATTTGGGTACAGAGCGCCTTGTAATCAGAGGTCCTGCACCATTGGTTGATGCCCTTGAACCGCGCTTCGGCTCCGCCGGCGGCGAAGAGGAGGATGACGACGGCGGCGGCCACAAAGAGGAGTGAGAAAGAGGGGTAGTCCCTTAAAGCCATGCTTGCAATTTTCTTGATCTTCTTCTTCTTCTTTCTCTCTCTTTCTCCTTCAATTTATCTCTCTCTCTCCAAGGGCCTCCCTGTTTTTGCCCAGGGGTCTGAACAAGAAGGGGCTCAATTGGGAACAAGAGGTGATTTAAATAACATTTTTTCCTATTTAGGACAACATCTAAATTGGGTTTTCTCCTTTCTGAGGTTCACCTTCATTATAGGAAGCTTTTGGATACAGAATCGGTGGTTGGGAGAGAGAATTTGGCATGTATTATTTTTGACTAGGTCTTGAAATTATTCATCTGGCAGAATTTCCCAAATTATCTATTTATGAACCTTTTTTGCACGGACAAAAGGAGCGAGCGATTTTCACATTCCTTTTTTTAATATTCACACTTCTTTTTTTTTTTTTTAAGTATTGAAAGTTCATGAATTTTTACTTTGCTAAAAGACAAAAAAAATGGAGCGTGAAAATCAATTCCCTTAAACTTATCTTCATCTCTGACAAAATCAATGTGGCCAGGGCTGATAGATGAACAAAAGAGATCGTGTTCGTTCGTTAAAAGTTCATTTGCGATCGGTTTGTTTCCATAAACTAACCAAGTTTAATTTGCATGTTTTCTTAAAGTTTGAATAAATTACTACTCGGGTTGTTCAACGTATCATTTTTAAAAATTATACTAGTAATTAAAGATACTCGACATTAGCTCATGATATGCTCGATTAAAGGTCATTTAAGTTCGACCCGTTTCATAAACAAGCTAAATTTAAACGTATTTTGAAAGCTCATTAATCTTTCCAATCAAACTTAAACAGTTCGGCTCGTTCGATACATTTATCAACCCTATGAAGTTGTGCCGTGACTTCACGATTCAAATCCTCTGAAAAAAGAGTTTATACCCATTAATTAGTGCAGAAAGGCCACACACAGCAGATCTGTGCACAGATTGTGCACAAATTTCGTTGTGAGGCTCACCACGAGTCCCACACAAATCATTCGATGCACAGATTTCGTTGTGAGGCTCACCACGAGTCCCACACAAATCATTCGATGCACAGATTGTGCACAGATTTCGTTGTGAGGCTCACCACGAGTCCCACACAAATCATTCGAGCCGTTCATTAAATGTAAAATATTTTTTCAAGGGTTCCCATAAAAAATAAGCTCAATCTGATACCTATAGGTGCTCAATCCAACTATATAACTTTTCATTATCCAGAAATCTGAATGAAAAGTTAGATGGTTAGATGAAGCACCTATAGGTATCGGATTGAACATATTTTTTACAGGGACTCTTGAAAAAATATTTTACATTTAATGAACGGCTTGGATGATTTCCATGGGTCCCATAATGAAATCTGTGCACAATCTGCTGTATGTGTAGCAAAATGTGAGTTGGCGTTGGGGCCGTTGGGCTAAACTGGGTTCTCTACTTCTCTTACTAAAAAATTCTTCTCAAAAAGGGTATAAAGGTCATCCATTGCTTCTAGAAAATCTTCTTTGGAAATATTCCTCTTTTGAGCCCTTTTCTTTTTAGGAAAATGATTTGGACACATATGTCTGAACACATATTCAAACAAAGAGTTTTCAGTTGTCGGTTGTCCTATAGGTTTGAGTCCCGCATACGTATTGTGGGGCTCATGTTCATCGAACGATATTCCGGAGAATTCTAACTTATGTGTGTCCGGAGTCCGAACATCATTGTAACGTACGCAACTCTATTTTTTCACACATGAAAAAAGTAGAGCTTTTTTTTTTTTTTCTTCTTTTGAACGAATGTTTTTGGAAAATTATTCTCTCTATTTCTACTTGTTTCATTATTTCCTTCCAGAAAGTTAAATGAAACAAAAAAATTAAGAAGAAGAAAGATTACCTAGCTATCTCATGAGGCATGATCCATCCGGCCTATATCTTAAGAGAGTACGATGATGCATGTTTAAGGAATCTAGTAGACAAAATTAACAAAACTTGAAAGGTCCACATCATTGCTCTTGATTAAGGCTAATATTGTAGCCTAATGAAACACAAAAGAAAAAGAAAAAGAAAAAGAAAAAGAAGAAGAAGAGTGGTTATCCATAGTTTCGTATTTTGGTCACACAATCCTTGGAATTCTTCTGCGCTTTCGCTCTCAATTCTCGTATTAAGCTCACATTCTCAATCTTCGTTCTCGCTCTCGCGAATTTCAGTAATTTGAGATGCGATTCAAAGACGCTTTTACATTCTCGCTTACTCATGTGTATGCGCACCCGAATTATGTGACTTAGTTCCACACTACTACGTGAAAAGCAACATTTGGACTCAACTCGTTTAGAGTATCAATGTCGGACTCTTCGGGAAAAAGTGAAATTTAAATGAGTACTAATATTATTTTTTTGATAAGATTGAGTACTAATATTATGTTTGGGAGATTTTAAGATATCTTCTGTGGAGAATCCGTATACTTAATTAAAGTAGAAAGAAATGAAAAAAGAACCAAGCAATGGGCCCCATGACCCCAAAGGGCCCAAACTATAAGGCCTGGGTACACTGGGATGGGCTGGAAACATATCTCCCTATACAATACTACTAGTAATTTTGGGAAAATGAAGTACGTATTTTGATAATTAATACTCGCCTTAATTTGTTTTAGGCGGGTTTTAATTATCAAAACACATCATGAGCCATCATTTTCCCAGTAATTTTCTAAGAAAATGAGAACTTCATTGATATCAAATTAAATCGGATAATTATACAAATAACAACCATACGAACAACCCAACAACATACACGGAACAAACAACGAAGCAAAACAAACCAACCAAGACCGAACAAAATCGGACTTGGGACCCTGCTGGCCATCAGGATCGGCAGATGGTTCATCCCCTTTGTTCCTTATTTGGTTCCCATTAAATGGACAAGATGGTTCATGATTTATTGATTTTTTTTTGTTTTTTTACTCCTTTTCGGTCTCACAAAGATAATTCAAACTACTCATTATATGTTTTTTTCTTTTTTTGAATTAGTGCAAAATATTAGCACAATCCCATATTGATAGGGGGTCTTTCAGAATTCGTAAGGTAAAACACTTAATTTCATATTAATGATTTAATGAAATGAGCCACACAATAATAATTCAAACCGCTCATTATTCTTTAAATATTGGATTGAACTAATTTTTTGCAAGAACCCAAAAAAGAAAATTGAAGAATAATGAGCAGTTTGAATTTTCTTTGTCGGACCCAAAAGGAGCCCGAAAAAATTAATAAATCATAAACGATTTTGCCCATTTAATGGGAACCAAACATGAAACAAAGGGGATGGACTTCTTGCAGCAAATTAAATGGGGTCGTTTGAAAAGGCCAGCACCCCTTCCAACCTGGCCAACAGGATCCCCAAGTCCAACAAGACCCCATCAAGGATTGAAGAGTTACATAAATCTAAAATCTAAAATACTCTTACAAAGCCTACTCTTTCAATTTTGACCCCCCCTTCCCTTTTTTTGTATATTTTTTAAAAGTGACATCGTGTTTAAAGTGACATCGTGTTCAAGTTCTTGTTATTTTTCTTGTACGTATAAACTTTGAACTCGATACGATTCTATGTCACTTTTGAATTATTTTTGTTGGACCTAAAAGGAATCCGAAAAAATAAATAAATAAATCATAAACGATCTTGCCTATTGAGAACCAAACCAGGAACAAAAGGGATGGACTTCTTGCAGCAAAATGGGGTCGTTTGGAAAGGGCAGCACCCCTTCCAACCTTGATGGCCAACAGGATCCCCAAGTCCGACAAGACCCCATCAAGGATTGAAAAGTTACATAAATAGTATAAAATCTAAAATACTCTTACAAAAGCCTACTCTTTTTTCCCCTTTTTTTATTAATTTTTTTTAAAAAAAGTGACATCGTGTTTAAAGTAACATCGTGTTTAAGTTCTCGTTATTTTTTCTCATATGTATAAACTTTGATCTCAACACAATCCTATGCCACTTTTAAATTATCTTTGTTGGAACCAAAGAAGGCCCGAGAAAATAATAAATCATAAACGATCTCGCCCATTTAATGAGAACCAAACAAGGAACAAAGGGGATGGACTTCTTGCAGCAAAATGGGTCGTTTGAAAAGGCCAGCACCCCTTCCGACCTTGACGGCCCGCAGCATCCCCAAGTCCGACAAGACCCCATTAAGGATCGAAGAGTTACATAAATATAAAATCTGATACAGAAGCCTACTCTTTTTCCCCCTTATTTTTTACTATTTTTTATTTTGAAATAAGTGACATCGTGTTTAAGTTCTCGTTATTTTTTCTCGTATGTATAAACTTTGATATCAACACAATCCTATGTCAGCGGTGCTACCTTCACTGCTTTGTTTCACTGCTTTCTCCACCGCATAGCTCAATTTTGTTGTTGGCCTTGGCAATTAATGGTCTGAATTTAAAAAAAAACACTTAAACTCTTCCATGGAATAGTCTTTTAAAATCCAGACCGTCCATAATACACATAATTTCGTAGAGGACTAACTTTATGAGACGGAGGGGTGGGAGTTTTGGAAGTAGTAGTTATTTTTTGGCCATCTTATCATTTTATAATCAAAAGACATGTAGGATGTGGTGTACTCTTTTGATGAGTGTCTACGGAAATCTAAAAAACCTAATAAGTTATTATCCCGAAATTAATGTGAACACAAGGTCGAACCAGGGGAATGGATGAGTCCGGTCGACCGCCCTACCCACGTTCCATATTTCTAGCTATTAGGTTATAGTGGTTTTTCTCCCAAAAGCGTTAAAACTGTATATGTTCGCACGCCTAACGTTATTTTGAACAATCCAACACCCAATCAACCAATAACTTTGGTAAAAAATAATTATTATTTTTAGAAATAACAGTTTAGGAAATGCTTTTACAACTTATGTCGGAGCAATTAATATCACCCCATGTTACAATTTTTTTCGTATGTTCACCCACCAAACCTTAAAATTCTCTGTCCGTTATTGCGTGAACATCTTGAATTCACAAGCCTTCCGATTTTTTTTTCTCCACCAATCATATTTAATCCTGGACTAACCTCACTATCAGACCTATGTATATACGTTGTACATACGTGCAAAGCAAGCAATTTGTTATAGACAAAAAAATGAGCTAAGCAAGCAGCAGCTGAGAGCCAGCCAGGCCTGCAACTTGGATGGAGACATTAAAGGGTGACAAATGCGCGAACGGTAAAGGAGATGTAGATATTTTTGACTTTTCAGGACCACTCACGCTTTGCCACGCGGCATAATCATATAGTTGAATATTCTCAATCATGAAATCATAAAAAGAAAAATCACCGGTTGTTTTGATTTGCAAAAATCGCACTTTTTAAATAAAAAAAGAATAACTTATTCATAGCTGAGCTGTGAATCTGATATTTTCAGCCACCTATCAGTGGATGCAACGTCATACAAGTACTTAAGATGTCAAATTTGTTCTCTCAAGCCGATCCAAAAAAAAAAAAAAAATGTTCTCTCATCTCTACCTACCTCTCAATTGCGGCTACCCATTCGGATCTCAACCGACGTCAGTCCCCTCCTTAATTTCATAAAAAGAAAAATCAACCGCGGTCTTTTGATTTGTAAAAATCGCACTTTTCAAAGAAGAGAATTAACTTACTTACGGCTGAGCCGTACGTATCAATCTCACATTTCCAGCCACCTATCAGTGGATGCAACTAGGGCCGTAAACGAGCTGAGCCGAGCTTTGTCGACCTCGAGCTCGGCTCGAGCCTTAATGAGCCGAGTTGAGTCATATACTAAACGAGTCTCTTTAATCGAGCCGAGCCACCCTTAACGAGCAGAGCCGGCTCGTTTACTAAAAGAGCCGAAAACTCGATCTCGAGCTCGGATTGTTTACTACACGAGCCGAGCTAAACTGAGCCTTAACGAGTAGAGCCGAGCCAAGCCTGCGAACTGTTCGATTTGTTTACAGCCCTAGATGCAACTGTCATACAAATACTTGAGATGTCAAAATTGTTCTCTCATCTCCACCTACCTCTCGATTCCGGCTACCCAGCCATTCGGATCTCAACCGACGTTGGTCCCCTCCTTAATTACCTCATCGAAATCCTAACTCAAAATCTACTTACACCACCAAATCACCATCAAATCCACCATCTCACGACCAAAATAAAACAAATCACAGCCATCACAACCACAACCGTTAACTACTAGCTAGCTAGCTTCAATTAATCACGTTGAAGTTCAGTTTCAATGGCATAAAGAATTGATGAGGATAAATGGGGTCCTTCGCAAACCACATTGTGGACTTCCCTTTCACGGTGACTTCAATTAAAAAATTGTCAAAAATAACCGTTCGAAATCCAACCCAAAGGAAATCTCGGAATGGGTGATTGGAGATAGCAGGAGAGGGGGTCCAATCTCATCTGTTTCGAAAATAAAATTACTAGTGTAGTGTACGAGATGATTGCTTCCTACTCTACGTAGACTATCCTCAAAAATAAAATTACTGAATTTATCAGTGAACTAAGGCTCCATGTGTTACAATGTAAAATGTTTTTTTTTTTAAAACAAACTTCAAACTATTATTTTTTTGTATTTGGTTGACACTTGAAAATATTTTCAAAAATTGACAAAATAGTGTAGAGAGAGAGAGAGAGAGAGAGAGAGAGAGGAGGGATTTAAACAGTGGAGAGATATGAGAATATTGGAATTGAACGTGGGTCAGGACCAACGATCGATAAAATTTAGCAGTGAAAATTGCAGTAAAGGACAACGGGTTTATTTCGAAAAATAACTTACGGAAGATTTAAGGATAAGTCATTTTTATCTAATTAATTAAAAATACTCATTTTTTGTACAACCAAATACCGAAAAAAATAGGTAAAACATTTTGTGCTCAAACAAAGGAGCCTAAAAGACAACTTCGAGAAAATAGTTTATATAAAAAAAAAACTTATTTAAAACCTATTTTATAAGCAGATCCGGATCCTCAAGGTCAAATGAGAACACACGCGTCGCTTCGAATCTCGAAAAGGAATCTAGAAAATCTAGCCAGACAACATATAAATGTTCTTCTCAATAAGCCAAGCAGCTTGTTTTTTTATTTTTATTTTTATTTTTTTGCATTTATAAATTTCTCATCAATTTTTTAGAGATTATTATTTTGTCATGGCGAGAAAAATCTATAAAGTAAAAAATTTCGATGAAAATCTAATCTTTTTGAATAAAGACAAAAATAAGCCAATTTTTTCGTCTTTATTCAAACAAAATTGGATTTCGATCGTAATTTTTTACTTTTTAAATTCCTCTCGTCATGACGAAACAATAATCTTCAAAAAAAATTGATAAAAAACTAACAAATGCGAAAAAAATTTAAATAAGAACAAAAAAAACAAACCACTTTGCTTATTTAGAAGAACAACCTACTATAATTAAGTTCCGTTTGGACTTTTTGGAGTCAATTATTGGGAACAAGTTGCTTATTTAAGACCAACCACATGCCTTCCAGACCACTTTTATTACTACATGACAATGAAATTCAAACTTCATTAAACACTTCACATCCCAACATCCTCCTTGTTTGAATGGGAAAAACGCTAGCGACCGTTCAATTTCGCATTCATTTCAACATGATATCAGACTCATGAAACCCTTTGTGATTGACCCAAAAAAAATGAAACCCTTTGTGAATTGTGAAAAAAAAAAAAAAAAAAACTCATTTAAACGTGGCTCTCGGATCAAAAAGGATGAGTTCTTTTTGGTCACGCTCGAAAAGGATCGCCAACGTTAGTCTCTCATCTTCCCGTCCAACGTACGTATAGTAGTATATAGAAAACGACTACATCCCAGAGACTGTACGTAGGGATGGCTATTTAGCTCACCCGAGCTGTTGGTTATCCTTACTGATCGGTGCGATTTTTATTTTGGTTTTGCCAATAACCAAACCCATTAGTTTAGGTACACGTTCTGATTTTGATTTAGTTTTGCCAATGACCGAATCATATCGTTGTCATCCCTAACTGCACGAATTTTAGTCAAAGTACGCGTAAATTGATCTTGAAAAAAAAATGGGACTGCAGAAAATGATGACAAATAAAGAGGCAAAACCTCTTGCCAAAATATCACCAATCTCTTCCAACCCTCAAATGGGCCACTAGGCCAATTCACAATCCTCTTACAGTGTGGCAAAATCATTTCTCTTTATAAATCTTTTGGTATATACAATGTGTACATCTCTCATTTTGTTATTAATTATTTTAAATCTTCAAATTTTTTTTGTGCCCATGTTTTTCCATGCTCATATCCACTAAACTCTCATTCGAGTGCGCAAATTGTTCTTTCTGTACTTCATTGCTAACATGTTTATCCATCTTTATTAACTTTGCAGCAAGATCACATCCTTAGAGGTCTGAAAATTTTTCATATGATCTCGCATCCACAATGAATTTTGAAATTGAATGTCTGATCCATTAAGCTCACCTAAGAAAAGTCAGACAAGTAGAGTTTCGCAAGACAGATCAACTTTTTTCTATCAAAAATAGAAAATAAATTTCTACGCTTCAAGCAAGTCACATGGTAGTATTCTGTATTCGCCCATGTAAAATGATTGTTTAGATCTTGAGGTTGCATATCTAAGATTTGTGGGTTGATTTTTGGGCTTGGTAACATGGGTGTTCAAGCATTTTTGGGGTAGGGCGTTCAAAAATTTTTGAATAGGGTATTCAAGAAGGTCTAAACTAAATCAAAACTAAAAATATAAACATGAATTCTTGAATAAAAAATTTTGGGGTGTTCAAGTGACTACCCTTTGTAAAGCGTGGAGCGGCCACTGGATGCTATTGAAGTGGACATATCCATATACACAGTGATATATGAGGGCCAAACATATATCGGGTGGGATCCACACTCGCCAAATGACATGTCCGAATTTGGACGCCCCGCAAGTGTCATTGTTGTATATTTTTATTTGAAAGTAAACATGACCTTTGTAAAGCGTGGAGCGGCCACTGGATGCTATTGAAGTGGACATATCTATATACATAGTGATATATGAGGGCCAAACATATATCGGGTGGGATCCACATTTGCCAAACGACATGTCCGAATTTGTACGCCCCGCAAGTGTCATTATTGTATATTTTTATTTGAAAGTAAACATGACAATTTAAAACAGACCAATAATTATTTTTCAATGGTTAGAGATGTTTGAACTAGCTTACGTGAATCTCAACTAATTCCCTCCCTGCTAATCAAAAAAAAAAATATAATCCTCTCCCTGGTCAAATACATTCACGCCGGAATTAAAAAATTCACAAAAAAAATTAGTAGTTTCTTGCGGCCTGAACCCAACTAATGGTAAGAGGCAGAGCTACCGGATCCCTGAACGTCCCAGTTTAAATTCTTTTTATTTTGTATATATACGTGATTTTGAATATTATTGATAATTATTCGTGTAAAGCTACTTATAACCTTAATAATTTTGTTTCGATTTGATAAAAAGTCGGTTATTTTATATTCTCATTTCTCAATTTCTTTCATAAATAAAAAATAAACACGTAATAGTTGATGTAGCCTAAAGAATAATTTCAATGTACAAATGTAATGAATTGAAAAACCAAAATCTTATGATATAAAAAGATATTCGTTCTGATAAAATATATATGTATACTAAGTCGGTCCTCCGGGATTAAAATCCTAGTTCCGCCAGTGCTAATGATCTAACTGATTTGCCGTTAAATAGAACGCCGTTCTCAGTATATTTTCCACTTTCAAAAGTCAAGCTGCTAAACATCTCTATACGCACTGAGAGAGAGAGAGAGAGTACTCTGTCTCCCTATAGACTCTGTTTCTCTCAATTTCATCAAAACACCCCCCAAAAATGGAGAACTCTCAACCCTCACCAAATCCCAACTCCGAAAAGTTCCCTATCCCAGTAGACTCCGAACACAAGGCCACCGTGTTACGCCCGTTCTCGGCCGCGGCGCCGCACATGCGGGCGTTCCACCTCGCCTGGTTCTCCTTCTTCTGCTGCTTCGTTTCCTCCTTCGCCGCCCCGCCCCTGCTCCCGGTCATCCGCGACAACCTCAACCTCACCGCGACCGACATCGGCAACGCCGGCATAGCAGCCGTTTCCGGCGCCGTGTTCGCCAGGATAGTCATGGGAACTGCGTGTGACCTCTTCGGGCCCCGGCTCGCGTCGGCTTCGCTCATACTTGCTACGGCACCCGTGGTGTTCTGCACCGCCATCGTTAACTCGTCTGTCTCCTTCCTCCTTGTGCGCTTCTTCACGGGTAATATTTTCGTACTAGCGAAAAACTAAACTGAAATGCTTTGGACACGATGTCTTGACATAGATGTGTTCGTTTGTAACTGTCTGATGCATGTGACGATATCTACGTTTGTAACCGTCTGATGCATGTGACGATATCTACGCGCGTCAACGTGAGGGCAGCATGCTCGAACGATTTCGCACACATTTTTTGAATATGGGATCAAGTATCTCTATTTGTTAGAAAAGTGAAAATCAATTCCCTTGATTTTTGCTCTTTCTTCTACCCATCTGCAATTTTTTTAAATGTATTTGTGTAAAATTTAACGGTTGTGTTTGGTTGAGAGTTTAGTTTAGTTTAGTTTTGGTAGTGGGTAGAGAGAGAAATAGAGTAATGATTGAAAATAGGGGTAATGATTAGAGAGAGATGAGGAAGTAATAATTCAAAAAATAAGGCAATGATTGGAGAAAAAAATAGGGTAATGATTGAAAACAAAACTAAAACTAAACGGTGAACCGAACAAAGCCAACAATGTCCTTGTCATGGATGAAAAAGGGTCAAGTCAGAAGAACAATATTCTGTTTTAACATGAATAAATACCATAAAAAAAAAAAGGGTGTAACCGATGAAAACAGTATTATATTTGTTTTATATAAATTTTTTTGACGTCTTAAGAGGTAGAAGTACCAACCGTAGCTACTTCGATAATCAAAACCGTTGATGATATTTTTAAAGAATAACAATTTAGATTTTTGACCAAATATGCTCAATGACAGACTCAAGATTTTATACTAAGATTTTGTCGCGAATACTAATTTTGTACCTAGGTAGTACGAAACTTACAATTTTTGTTACCAGCCACAAAAATTGTTTATAATGCATACTTTTTCCACTCGTCACTTACTCGATCCGCCCTGGAATATGCTAATAATTATTTTTTTTTTCCGATCATCAATCAACGCATCATGATTCGCCGTAAAAAAAGAACAGAGTTCTTAACTTCTTAGTATAATTTTCATTTCCAAAGTCAAGGCCTAAACATCTCAAAGTCAAGCCCTAAACATCTTAAATTGAGCAAGTGCTCTTTACAGTTGTTTTTGGTTAGTGGTGAATTAAGTATGTTGATTTTGTTAGATATTTGTACCTTTTTTCCATGTGCTTTTCAATACATGCTTTTGTGGTCCCTATTGTGTATGCAACCCTGCTACTAGCACAGATTTTTGTGTACATATGATGCACGTATATTTTTGTGGGGTCCATTTCGGATCGCACAAAAATGATTCGAATCTCTTGTGGATGGTTTTTGTAAAAAATTAACGCTGACGAATATCGGTAAGGGCTTTCTTAGAATTCGTAGGGCAAAACAGAATGATTTGCCCTACGATTTCTGAAAAAGCCCTTACCGATATCCGTTAGAGCTGATTTTTTTATAGGAACCCTCCAACAAATATTTTAAAAAATATGAGCGGTTTGAATCATTTTGTTGGACCCCGATATGAGCCCCACAAAAAATATATGTGCATGATATGTGAAAAAAATCTGTGTGGAAATCATTACGGTTGTGCATGTCTGTCTAATTGAATGCTCCTCTTTTGTTTTATAATAGAGATGTGGTCTCATGGTCATGTATCTTAATTAGTTTTGTGCAGTTATGGGAGATACAATCATAAAGCTAGTTCTAACCTAATATATATATATATATATATATATATGACGTATATATTATTACCCTAAGTCGCGGTCCCCCTCTCAACTTGTCTCTCTTCCTTCAAACTACGAAATCTTTGAATTTATGAGCTTTTTAATACAACCCGAAGTCAAAGGATTTTCCACCGCCGAATGGGTCGTCATGATCCAATACAAAGCCAAACAGATAGATTAAATTGAGGGATGCAATGTGCAACAACACTAGCCCGAAACGATATGAATCTGTATGCAAATATGTCCAAAACGATATGATGTGTGAGGTCACGCGTGCCCGTAGCATTTTATGTCTACACAAAATTTGAAGTTGTAAGATAGTTTCCCCTTTAATTTCCACAGGCTTCTCTTTGGCCACATTCGTCTCAACCCAATTCTGGATGAGCTCAATGTTCTCCTCCCCGGTAGTCGGCACAGCCAACGGCATGGCCGGCGGGTGGGGCAACTTAGGCGGCGGCGCCACCCAACTCATCATGCCCCTCGTCTTCAACCTCATCTGCACCACCGGCGCCATCAACTTTACCGCATGGCGAATTGCCTTCTTCATCCCCGCCTTGATGCAGACCTTCTCCGCCTTCGCCGTCTTCTTCCTCGGCCAAGACCTCCCCGATGGCAACTTCGCAATTCTGAAGAAAACCGGGGCCAAGGAAAAAGACAATTTCAAAGACGTCCTCTACCACGCCGTCACCAATTACAGAGGATGGGTGTTAGCACTAACTTACGGGTACATTTTCAAATTTAAATTTACCATCGTATTATTATGACGAAACCATAATAAAAGCATTTCCGTGGATCAAAATTTGAAATGAAATACACATCCAAAGGGGTTGCCTCAACGGTTCGGGCGGATGCACAGACTTTGAGAGTACTCATCACGGTTTGGAATTCGATTCCCTATCGGATGAGTACTCTAAAGCAAGTGAGGGGCCATTATAGGTGTAATCGCACTAGCTCCCTGGAGATTTGAATTGCGCAAACTGTTAGAATATTCCTCCGTTATCACAAAAAAAAATTGAAATGAAATATTCCCTATTTCCATTTTATGACTTAACCAGCGGCCCAAATTATTTGTCTATTTTGGAAAATCAAAGAATAATATTCTATAAAAGTACTCTTTTACCCTTCACTTTTTTTTTTTGGGTACATCAGAAGTTATTTACCATTTTCTCTTGATTTGATGTGACGAGTGCAATTTGAGGAGTTTTTGGGCTAAATAAGCCACTTGGCTTATCTTTTTTGTTCTTATTCTTTTTTTGCATTTGTTAGTTTTTTGTCAATTTTTTTGGGGATTATTGCTTTTTCATGACAAGAGGTTTCTAAAAAGTAAAAAACTACGATCGAAATCTATTTTTTTTTTTAATAAAGACGAAAAAATTGACTTATTGGTTTATTTTTGTTTTTATTCAAAAAAAATTAGGTTTCTATTGTAATTTTTTACTTTTTAAATTTCTCTCGTCATGACGAAGCAATAATCCCCCAAAAAATTGACGAAAAACTAAAAATGCGAAAAAAAATTTGAATAAGGACAAAAAAAGGGGCTAAGTGGCTTATTTAGCGGAACAACTCCTGAATTTGTGAGCGTTTTGGAAAAGTTGAAGTTTGCAAAGTGTAATGATTATCTTTCCAATAGTGTCCATTCCACTTAACTCTTTTTTGTACGTTTTGTCTTTCTTCAATTTTTTTTGGTGTTTGTTAGTTTTACACTAAACTTATATAAATTATTAATTCGTTTCGACAAAACGAACCGAAAAAGTAAAAAATTTCTACTTTTACCTAAATATTTTGATAAAATAACCACTTTTAAGTACACAAATTTTTGTGTGTGCTTAAAAGTAGTTTGTGTACTTAAAAGTGGTTATTTTCAAAAATATATGGGTACAAGTAAAAACAAATTACTTTTTTGATTTGTCTAAACTAATAATCCATACAAATTTGACATAAAATTAATGAACACAAAAAAAAAATTGAATAAAGACAAAATGTACACTTTTTTATTTTAAAAGTTAAGTGGAACAACCTAGTCTAATTTCTAAAATTGAACAAATAAATTGAGTAAGTGGAAGTAACAATTACCGATGTAAAGGCGATGTTAGAGCATCTGTAATGGAAATAATCAAAATCAATAATCAAAATGTGACACGTCAGCATTTGATTATCCATTTGGTTCATAATCAAACTTAACAACATCTACCTCCACATTTGTTATTTTTACATTCCTAACCAAAAAAACTCCACAATACATAATGCACCAATGTCCAATCGCAAACGAGTTCCAATAACGCACCCGGCCACACCAAATTATTCGTCTCGATGAGACGATTCTAATGTGAGGTGTTTTTGAATTATTGAGTTTTGAGTTTGGTTATTGAGTTTTGGTTATTGGTAAAAGTTGTTAAGTTTGGTTATAGAATGGGTGGAATTTGATTATTTGCTAAAAGACTTAAAATTTTGCTTATTACAATGTGAGGTATTTTTGAACCAATATTGTTAAGTTTGCTTATCCACACCTATTTGCTTATTACAATGCGGATGCTCTTACATACTAACCAAATTTGGGCGATTAATAACGTGTGCGAAATTGCGGTCCTTACAGCTACTGCTTCGGAATCGAATTGACGATAGACAACATAATCGCGCAGTACTTCTACGACCGGTTCAACGTGAATCTTCACACGGCGGGGATCATCGCGGCGAGCTTCGGGCTGTGCAACTTATTCTCGAGGCCCGTTGGGGGGATTCTGTCGGACATGGTGGCTAGGAGGTTCGGTATGAGGGGGAGGCTCTGGGCCTTGTGGGTGGTGCAGAGCTTGGGCGGGTTGTTCTGCGTTCTGCTGGGTCGGGTCGGGTCCTTGAGTGGCTCCGTTGCTGTGATGCTGGTGTTCTCTGTTTTTGTTCAGGCTGCTTGTGGCCTTACTTTTGGGGTTGTTCCCTTCGTCTCCCGAAGGTACGTTTTCTGGAACCACTTCCCATTTTATTTCTCGTCTAACCAAACAGGTAAAACTGAGCCCTATTTTACAATCAATTCGGGTCGGCTGCATAAATTTTTGTGTCTTCATCGAGATCTAGTCCGGGTTACTCGTTCACTCATATTGAGATTCATGTCCTAAAAATTTAACTAGACTTTTACGAGACCGCTATAATTTAGCTAACACATGTGATAAAATCATTTTTCTTTATCCGGACTTGAGACTATCGCTAAAAAAGATAAGACATGGCACATGCGAAGTTTTTTTCTACTCTCATTTCTCTGTGAAAAATTCTTACATTACTCACCCATAAATGATTTGGACACAAATTTCTTCATGCAAATCCGGACACGTATGTATTTGGAGCCGTTACATGTGTGGATGCCCCGCGGGCATCAAACGGTTCCAGACATACTTGTACATGAATTTGTGTCCTAATATCAGTTTTAACATTACTCTTTACTTCTCTATTGTAAATGCTACCGCGTTGCATAATTTTTTTCCGTTTTAATTTATCTCCAATATTTTTCCTTCTTATAGAATTTCCAAAATAAGAAATTTTGAACTAAGAGTTGAAAGCAAAGATCTAAAAGTATAAAATTTTCTCTTGTTTTTTTTTTAATTTTAATTTAAAAAGAAGCATATTTTATCATGCTACTTTTGATATTGGTCCCTCCTTTAGGAAATTAATGCGCCTTCCACCGTGGTAGAGGTATCGATTATGACCCAAACCCATGAACTCATCAAAATTCAACTTATTACCTGAGTGCTAATGGGTCCTAACCTAATTTGACCCATATCAAATGAGTACTTTTTATGATCATGAATGCAATGCCAGTTATCACATTTCAAATACAATTTTGCTCCCCTTCACTCTAGGAACGCTAAACGAATCAAGTTATTCAAGTTTGTGCTCATGTTTATTCAGTAAAAACTTATACAAGATTGATTTGTTATATAAATAAATCAAGCTTGAACATTTTTAGAGGCTCGTTAAGGTTTTAAACCAAACTCGAACAAGCTACTACTTTGCTCGTTCGGCGTATGATCAATAAAAATTCAAGCTATTCGAAATCGGTTCTTGTTTGACTTGATTAAATCTCGTTTGAGATTGACATGTTTCCTGAACAAGCTTGGCTCGAACATAATTTTGAAACTCGTTAACTTTTTAAACCAAGTTTGATTAACAATCTGCTCATTGGCTCATTTGGTTCGTTTATCACCCCTCCACTTCACATCTCCCATTCTTCATTCAGGTCTTTGGGAATAATATCCGGAATGACTGGAGGCGGCGGAAACGTCGGAGCAGTTTTGACACAACTAATCTTCTTCAGAGGATCCAGATTCAAAACAGAGACAGGAATAACCCTAATGGGCATCATGATCCTCTGTTGCTCTCTCCCAACAGTCCTGATCAGCTTCCCACAATGGGGCGGCATGTTCTGCGGTCCTTCATCGAAAGGAGCCACCGAAGAAGACTACTACATGTCCGAATGGAGCTCGGGAGAGAAAGAGAGAGGGTTCCATCAGGCAAGCTTGAAATTTGCTGATAATAGCAGGAGAGAGAGGGGTAGAAGGGTTGAAGCCGTGCCCTCGTCGCCTGATGAGACCACCCATAATGTATGATGGGTTTGGATGGGTTCAACTGATGTAAACTCATATTTATATGGGTTTAGATGGATTGAAAATGAGTTCAATATGAATTGAACTCAAAAGGCCCACACTCTCATATTTTTCTATTTTCTTTCTTGTCGCCCCTGCATTTTCTGTTTTGGCTCTTGTTTAAACAGTCAACCTGTGAAAAATGATGTCGAGAACCCCACGCTCAAAATGGATTAAATATTTTGCCCATCAAAATATCAGAATCCTTAATATTTTTATTAGAAAGCCTGTTTGATTGGTAGGGCCCATCTTGGTAAAGATGATCTGAATTGTCCATACAAAATTAGCTCAATAGGATATCGATTAGGGCTTTTTTTTTTTAAATATGCGTACCTTTTTTTTAGAGTTGAAACAATGTGGTTCTCCCATCAAATTCTAAAAAGACCTTTACCGGTATCCGATTGAGCTAAATTTTTTTTTATAGAAATTCATAAAATATAATTTAAAAAATGAGTAGCACGGATCATCTTTTCCATAACACTAAGTTTTGAGAAATCATATGTGCAAGATTTGTGAGAATGGCATGAACCTTGTTTCATATAGCTTTTTGGTTTTTTGTCCTTATTCATACTAACAAATGCATTTTTTTTTTTTTTTTGGTTGAAACGAGAGCGTAAAAACCAAAAAGCCCTAAAACAAAGGCTTTGTGAAACGACACCTCATTTCTGCACTTTCATTGCACTCCAAGCTTGTAGTGCATAAAAGCACTACAGGATCCCCAATTGTTTTTATATTGAAACGACTTTAAAAAAAAACGGCATTAATCGGATTCCTAACTTCGTGGTCTTAAACACAGGGGAGAAAATTATTTTACGAAAAATGAAATTGATCAGACATTGATAGATAATTTTTTGAACTTATTAAAAATCGTACCCAGAAAATTTGAGACCCCAAAACGAATAAGGCCGAAACTACCATACATTTGGCTTTGAGGATTAATGTTTTCCGACCATTAATTCTTACGCAATTTTTGGAATATTGTCTCACCTTCTGTTGGGAAAATAATGCGATATGATCGATACTTCCAGAGTACAATTCCAGCAATGATAAAACGATTTACAGATTATATTGCATGAACAAAACGAATAAGATAACAGTAGCTTTGTAACACCGAACCGAGCCCTGAATCAGTCTCCTTAAAACAGATTCACCGCCTCACCGTAGGGTGTTGGAGGTTGATCGGGGTCTGTCTCCCAGGATAGAACGGTTAGACCATGGCTATCGGAACACCACCGGAAAGCCGCCTTGGCGAACTGAATGCAACGTCTGTCGCTCTCTCACACAAGAACAGTATTAGAGTGGATATGTGAATGCTTGAATTCGTGATTTCCATCTGAAAACGGGATGCTGTTTATATAGCCACAAAAGAGCAAGTGTAACAGCTGGACCATGAATTCTGTCTTGATTATTCAGCCATGAATAGGAGATAATGGCTGAAATTGCCAGAGAATGAATTCTGCCATTACCTCTCTTCATGGGGCATTTACCAGCTATAAACGGCTGGGACTCGTAAGGTCTCGTCCAGATACAATGAACTTATGAGGGACATTTCGGTTGCCTCGAGAGACCCTCCGAATATCCCAATTATCATTCACAAAATCTGGAAAATTTCCAACACTTTCTTCCATCTATCTAATTCTCTCCGTCTTAAAGAAAACGAAGAATCAAATTGCGGCAAAATTTTTTACAACTTTATGATTCTTATGAACGAGGGGTTATTCCGTGGGGGGAAAAAGAAAAAAAAGAAGGAAGGGTTCTTAACTGTGAATGTTCAAAAGATCTGGCTAAGTATATAAAAGGTACTGTAATTTGTTCATAAATTATTGAAATTTATGGTCTGAACTGTAATTCTTAGGTTATTCTGTACGCAGAGGATTCAGCTACACTCAAATCTTTTCTTTTCCTGTCATGTTTTGAGTTCTGTTTGCGTATGTAAAATGATTGTTTAGCTCTTGAAGTTGCATATCTAAGATTGTATAGAATAGTTCAACGCGATAATTGGGTTGATTTGTGGGTTGATTTTTGGGCTTGGTAACTTGGGTGCTCAAGCATTTTTGAGTAGGGCGTTCAAATATTCTTGAATAGGGTGTTCAAGAAGAGCTAAACTAAATTAAAATTAAAAATATTACATGTATTCTAGAAAAAAAAATAAATAAATTTTGGGGTGTCAAGTGATCGCGCTTTACAAAGGGTGGAGCCGCTACTAGATGCTACCGAAGTGGACATATCTATATACACAGTGATATATGAGGACCAAACGTGGTGGGACCCACATTCATCAAACGGTTCTCCTCATATTTATGTCCGAATCTGTACACCCAGTGTCATTGTTGTATGTTTTTATTCGAAAGTAAACATGACAATTTAAAACAGACCAATAATTATTTTTCAATGGCCAGAGATGTTCGAGCTAGATTACATAAATCTCAACTAATCCCTTCCCTACTAATAAAAAATAAAAATAAAAATAATCCCCTCACCGGTCAAAAGCATTGACGTCAGAATTAAAAAATGGGTAAATTTCATTGACCTCCCCTGAGGTTCCTGACAAATACGGAGACCTCCCCTGAGGTTTCAGAAATGACACTAACCTCCCCTGTCAGACCTCTTGGGTCACAGTGTTAACAACAGGTTGATTTTTTACTTCTTTGCCGCTGGAGTTCACATTTATACTTGCGTTGTATCTTTCAATTGTGATGGACCTCACCTCCCCAAACTTACCCTACGCATCCTTTTTTTCATTCTCTGTAAATCACCATATCCATACCCTCTAATTAGGGCCGCCTCAAGGGTTTTTAATGCCCAAGGCCAATAAAAAAAAGTGTGCCCTTAAAGAGTTAATACTTAACATTCTTCTCCTACTTGTTCTTCATTCACCAAGTTTTCAGCGACATCCCACCAAATTTTCGTGTTCTTCGATTGAACTTTGTACATTTTCGTTCCTTGAAAAGAACTTTTTAATAGCCCCTTTTTTGAGAATTTATTAATGTTTCTGTCTTTTGCTTCTTTATTCTTTTCTGATGACCAGATAATTGACGTTTAGGCATGATGCACCTAAGTAAGAATTAAAAAAAGAGGCTTATAACATTATTATTAATGATGCATTAATCGATAATCAGATAAATCAGACATTTTTAAATTTAAGCACACCAACTAATGTCAACTAAATCAGCACAAATCTAAGCACCACCAGCCAGAGTTCTGCATTTAACAACACAAATCTAAACACCACCGGTCAGGGCTCTGCATTTAACAACATATGTACAAATCAAAGCACCATCAGCAAGGTTCTGCATAAGAAGAGAATGCCTACCGATTTGAAGCCTCGCAAGTCGCAAGCGAATGGGAGAGAGATACTCTAAGACTCCGCAATGTGTAGTATACTAGTATATACTGATCCTGCATTTTAATTTCCAATAAGCTGAAACATAAATCAAGTGGAGAATAAAAAAAAGCCCTAATATCACTATCACTACTCAATGAACTTAGAAATAAAAAAAAGGCCTATAAAATTATTAATTAAAAAAAGTCTCAGTTCTCATAAGCAATATTAAATTACAGACTTCAACATTTAAGCATTAAATCACGTTTAGGCATGTTGAAAGTTCCGAACTTTCGAAGAACTACGATTCGTCGATGGCGAGAGGCCCAAGAATATACCGCTCAAATGCTTAAACTTATGTGGTCCTGATTTGGCAGTGTAAATTTGTTCAAAAGCCCTAACAAATTTTAAAACCCCTAAATCCCTGTTTGATTCTACGGTTTGGGTTCTCCTTGCAATTCAACTGGATGCCGATTTTGTTTTTCGAAAGTTCGAAATTTCAATTCGTTCTTCGTTCTTCTTTTCTTCATTTTTTTTTTGTTTTCTGTTGGGCAAAAACGTAAATGTGAGAGGTGAGAAAGCTGAGAAGTGTTTTAATTAAATGGACCATTTGGATCACTTATTTGCAAAAATGCCACCGTGTGTTTTATTGGGCCTCATTGGAATTGTGTGGGCTGCCGGTGGATTTAATTTAGAATGGGCCATTTTTTTTCTTCTTTTCAGCCCAAAAAGATTTCGACTCAAGCCCAAATAGCAAAATTTGTAGAGTGCCCCTAAAATTTGCCCTTTTTGGGATGCCCAAGGCCCAGGCCTCTTGGGCCTTGGGGTTGGGCCAGCCAAAAAAAAAATCACCATACCCATATTTACAATTTGAAATCTGAACCTCTATATTCAAGCCCTTTAAAAAATGAAGGATTGAACCCCATTGCAGTAAGTATGAAGCATCCCAACAACCGCTGAGCTTGGGGCTTTCGGCGAGTCGGGGTGATTCGGAAAATCGAAGATGGGTTCAAGCTTGCTTTTTACAAAGCCGAAACCATGAATAAAAATTGCTTGGGGATTTTTGTTTGTGGGCCTGATTTGTGTTATTTTCCTGCAGCTTTCGGGTTGGTGAAACTGCGTAATCTTTCTGTTTCTCTATAAGTTGAATCCGTGATTCCTTACATCCACCTCACCTCCACGCGTAAAGTGTGAAACGGATGTGAAAGGTGTTGTAGTGATTAGTCTGAGGTCCGCGCAAGTAGATTCAAGACACCCTACATTACCCCCAAAAAAATCTAATAATTTGATCATTTTCATACATTTGCTTGTAGTGGTGTCGAAACCCAAGTAGTATTTTTTAACAAATTTATCTTTGTCTCTAGAATTTTATTCCAAGTACTTGATTGTATATCTTGGTGGTGTTTCGCTTGCTTTGAATTACCGTGAAACAGTGAAAGCATACATACATATACATGTAGTACATATAGCTAATCCACAAGCAAATTCATAAGCATAAGGCCGGGGTGAGTTTACACTTTTAACTTTTGTATCAGGTAGATGCCAAATACCACTTATTTCTACTAAAAATACGAAAAATACCATTTACACAACAAAGTTAATTAAGGGAAATGAGTTGTCTTAAATAGTGGGTCTTTCTGGACTAAAATACCAAAATTATCGTTTAGACACTAGTGTGAACTCACTCTAACTGAGGATATTCGCTCTTTTTTATATACATTCCTAGGCATATACTTCATCCGTCAGTTTTTAAGTATTCCCTATGATAGTATATACAATTTTTGGATCCAATTGTAAAGCACTTTTGTGCAAAAAAGAAAAAAAAGTTTCTTTACACCAAACAAAATATCTCAATTCTTTATAAATTGGGGCAAAAAAATTGTAAGAATTATGGCCGAAAGTATTTTATTTTTTTATCCTGAAATCTCATGTTTTCTCTTGGGTACCCTTAAAAATGAACTGAGGGATTATCAATTTGTGTTATAAAAAAAAAAAAGTGTGATGAGGAATTATCAATGTGTAAAATAAAAAAAAAAGTACAATGGGTTGTAGGTGGATGGGTTCTTGATTAACATCTTTAACTTCAGTGCAATTGCTGAGGGCAATGTTGGTATTAGATGTAGTCAAATTGATGATCTCAGCCATTTCCGTTAAGCACTTTGACAGTCCGTTAAGGAAGGGGGGATTCTTGCATATTGTCAGAAAAAGCAAGGGAGGTTAATGTCATTTCAGAAACCTCAGGGGAGGTTTCTATATTTGTCAGAAACCTCAGGGGAGGTCAGTGAAATTTACCCTTAAAAAATTCACAACAAATTAGTAGTTTCCTGCGGCCTCACCCCAAACCCCAACTAATGGTCTAACTGATTTGCCGTTAATAGAACGTTGTTCTCAGTATATTTTCCATTTTCAAAAGTCAAGCATACACATCTATATACGCACTGAGAGAGAGAGAGAGAGAGAGAGAGAGAGAGAGCTCACAGAGGACTCTGTCTCTCTAAAGACTCTGTATCTCTCAATTTCACCATAACAACCCCAAAAAAATGGAGAACTCTCAACCCCCACCAAATCCCAACTCCGAAAAGTTCCCTATCCCAGTAGACTCCGAACACAAGGCCACCGTGTTCCGCCCGTTCTCGGCCGCGGCGCCGCACATGCGGGCGTTCCACCTCGCCTGGTTCTCCTTCTTCTGCTGCTTCGTTTCCTCCTTCGCCGCTCCGCCCCTGCTCCCGGTCATCCGCGACAACCTCAACCTCACCGCGACCGACATCGGCAACGCCGGCATAGCGGCCGTTTCCGGCGCCGTGTTCGCGAGGATAGTCATGGGAACCGCGTGTGACCTCTTCGGACCCCGGCTCGCGTCGGCTTCGCTCATACTTGCTACGGCGCCCGTGGTGTTCTGCACCGCTATGGTTAACTCGGCTGTCTCCTTCCTCCTTGTACGCTTCTTCACGGGTAATATTTTCATACTAGCGAAAAACTTCACGAAAATGCTTTGGACACAGATGTCTTGACATAGATGCGTTCGCACGTAACTGTCTGATGCATGTGACAATATCTACGTGCGTCAAGTGAGGGCAGCATGCTCGAACGATTTCGCACACATCTGTAACTGGATATGGGATCAGGTATCTCTATATGTATCATCACTCAAAACATAGCTGCCAAAAAAATTGACACCTAATTTCCATACCGGTAACGAAATGGTGATATTTTAGGACAATTGATTTTGGAAGATGATTTTCACGCTCCTCTTTTAATATTCACAATTCCTTTTTTTGTTTTTATCTATATCAATTTACAATATTGTCCTTGAATATGTGAAAAAATGTGTTGAATAAAAGGCAAGATAGTACTTCAAATGGATAAAAACAAAAAAGAAGTGTGAATTGTAAAAAGAGGAGTTTGAAAATTGATTCTCTTGATTTTCACTCTTCCTTTTAACCATCTGCAATTTCTTATCATTATATGTGTAAAATTTAACAATTTCTTTTTCATGGATGAAAAACGGCAAAGTCAGAAGGACGATATTGTATTTTCATACGAATAAAAAAAAAGAGAGAGAGAGAGAGAGTAGCCGATGAAAAAAAGTGTCAAAAACAGTAAACTAAATAAGTATTATATTTGTTTTATATAATTTTTTCTGACGTCTTAGGAGGCACGGAGTACTAACTGTAACTACTTCGATAATCGAAATCGTTCATGATATTTTTAAAGAATAACAACTTCAATTTTTGACCAAATATGCTCAATGACAGAGGCAAGATTTTAAACCAAAATTTTGTCGCGAATACTAATTTTTGTTACCAGCCACAAAAGTAGTTTATATTGCGTACTTTTGCCACTTACTCGTGCCGCCCCCGAATTTCTTAATGTTCATTTTTAACAGATTATCAATCAACACATCATGATTTGCCGTGAAAGGAACAGAGTTCTTAACTTCTTAGTATAATTTTCATGTCCAAAGTCAAGCCCTAAACATCTCAAAGTCAAGCCCTAAACATCTTAAATTGAGCGAGTGCTCTTTACAGTTGTTTTTGGTTAGTGGTGAATTAAGGAACAGAGTTCAATACATGTTTTGTGGTCCCTATTGTGTATGTGTGTCAAATTGAATGCATCTCTCTTGTTTTATGAATAAATTAGTATTTGTTCGTGCCCACGGCATTACCTATCCCGATTGGAATTGGAATTATCCTTTGAATCTTGATAGTGGCTAAAATTGTTGAAAATCTAACTGGTACACAAAGTGATAGTTAGGATAAAAGAGTTTTCACTGGAACACAAAGCCTAACAATTGAGAAAGTGCAAAAGAGATTGTGAAATTTTCCTAATATACAAAAAGAACCTAATACAAAAAGATGAAGAAGTGAAAGCAAACAAATCCATCCACTCTGTAATCTAATGAATAATTTAGCTTCTAATGAATATGTATAGAATGTTAAAAAAAACCCTCCGCACAGAGTCCTAAGGTATTTTCGGCACGGAGTCCCGCCTCCTACCTCTTTGCATCACCACAGAAAAGCTCCGTCACACCCACTTTTTTTACGTTTTAAATAGGCAATTTCAATAACGGAATTATAACTACAACAAAGAAAAGTCTCCATACTGTAAAAGGTGAAAACATCTAATGGGTCGATTTGGATTTTGGATTTTGGAATCACCATCAAGACACCCAACAAATGAAAAGAAAGTGAGCAATACTTGGAAAAATATAAAGGGGAAAATGAGTGACGTAGTAAAGTAAATGGTTCAACTGGGTATGCACGATAGAATCAAAAAATGATTCGAAGGTTTGGTTTCTCCAAATTACCTTCAAAACACAACTTTTAGCCCAGACTTGAGGGTCGACGTTAGTGGATTTCCCCGGTGACACCAATGAGAGAGAGAGAGAGAGAGAGAGAGAGAGAGAGAGAGAGAGAGAGAGAGAGAGGAGGGAATTTTGTAATTAAATAAAAGAGGCTGGACAATTTAATAAAAAGAAAATCTCACCTCATCTCTTAGATCAATTCAATCTCAACCATTCTAACAATTTGTCCCCACACTCTTCTGTTTTATAGTAAAGATGTGGTCTCATGGTCATGTATCTTGATTAGTTTTGTGCAGTTATGGGAGATACAATCATAAAGCTAGTTCTAACCTAATATATATATATGATAAAGTGGGTTGTCCATTATTGTGAGATATATATTACCCTAAGTTGCGGTCCCCCTCTCAACTTGCCAACTTGTTCCTTCAAACTGTGGAAATCTCTGAATTTATGAGTTTTTAAGTCCTAAATCAGCTTACCGTAGGTGTTATACAACCCGAAGTCAAAGGATTTTCCACCGCCAAATGGATCGTCACGATCCAATACACAGCCGAACAGAGAGATTAAATTGCGGGATGTGATTAGAAGTCCAGAGTTTTTAGTTGCGGAACGAACAATTTATGGGTTCTTTACGTAACAATTTTTCTACTTTTGAATTTTATAATTGTTATGTAATAATTAAGTGGTGTGGAAGGCATGTGGTTTACTTTTTCCTCACACTACAATGTATTCTTACCGATAAGAATAGCATTATGAGGTCCACGTACATTTGTGAGACAACTCAGCAACTGTCCAGACAGTTACCGGAGAGGATCCGGATTCATTAAAATAGGATTTCAAAGGTAGAAAACATCAATCAACCTCGTATCTTTTCAATATTTTGACAGCAATAGTTTTCGAGAATTGAAAAAAAAAAAGTTTTTATGTGAGGTATTTTCTCGAAGTTGTCTTAGTTAATTCCCTGATAAATTCAGTAATTTTTCTTGAAGATAGTCTTCATAGAGTACGAAGGAATCATCTCATGCACTACACTTGATTTAACATCATAAATCCACCGAAGTTCATAAATCCGTATGCAAATATGTCCAAAATGATCTGATGTCATAAATCCGTATGCAAATATGTCCAAAACAATCTGATATGTGGGGTCACACGTGCCCCTAGCATTTTTGCCACACACGCCTACACAAAATTTTGCTAAGTTGTAAAATAGTTTCTCCTTTCCGCAGGCTTCTCTTTAGCCACATTCGTCTCAACCCAATTCTGGATGAGCTCAATGTTCTCCTCCCCGGTAGTCGGCACAGCCAACGGCGTCTCCGGCGGGTGGGGCAACTTAGGCGGCGGTGCCAGCCAACTCATCATGCCCCTCGTCTTCGACCTCATCCTCACCACTGGCGCCGTCAAGTTCACCGCATGGCGAATCGCCTTCTTCATCCCCGCCTTGATGCAGACCTTCTCCGCCTTCGCCGTCTTCTTCCTCGGCCAAGACCTCCCCGATGGCAACTTCGCAATTCTGAAGAAAACCGGGGCCAAGGAAAAAGACAAGTTCAAAGACGTCCTCTACCACGCCGTCACCAATTACAGAGGATGGGTGTTAGCACTAACTTACGGGTACATTTTCAAATTTATGACGAAACCATAATAAAAGCATTTCCGTGGATCAAAATTTGAAATGAAATACACACCCAAAGGGTTGCTTCAGTGGTTCGGGTGGATGCACAGACTTTAAGAGTACTCCTCAAGGTTTGGAATTCGATTTCCTACTGGATGAGTACTCTAAAGTAAGCGGGGGGCCATTATAAGTGTGGTTACGCTAGCTCCCCAGAGATTTGGATTGCGCAAACTGTTGGACTGTTCCTCCGTTACCCAAAAAAAATTGAAATGAAATATTCCCTCTTTTCATTTTATTTGTCCATTTTATGACTTAACCAGTGGCCCAAATTATTTGTCTATTGGAAAATCAAAGAATAATATCCTATAAAAGTACTCTTTTACCCTTTTCTTTTTTTTGGGTACTTCAGAAGTTATTTCTCTTCTCTCTCTTGATTTGATGTGACGAGTGCAATTTGAATTTGTCGGCATTTTCGAAAAGTTGAAGTTTCCAAAGCGTAATTTGATGTGATGAGTGCAATTTGAATTTGTTGGCATTTTCGAAAAGTTGAAGTTTCCAAAGCGTAATGATTATCGAATAGTGCCCGTTCCGCTTAACTTTTTTGCACGTTGTCTTTTTTCAATTTTTTTTTCCGTTTGTTAATTTTACATCAAATTTTTGTGAATTATTAATTCGTTTCGACAAGACGAATTAAAAAAGTAAAAAATTTTTACTTTTACCCAAATATTTTAATAAAATAACCACCTTTGAAGCAACAAAAAAATGTCAAATTTTTTAAATTTGTTTGCTTAAAATGGTTATTTTCAAAATATATGGGTAAAAGTAAAAAAATTTACTTTTCCGATTTGTGTCAACCAATAATTCATAAAAATTTGATACAAAACTAACGAACGTGCAGTAAAATTGAATAAAGACAAAATGTGCACTTTTTTTTTTTATATTTAAAAGTTAAGCGGAACAACCAAGTCTGATTTTTCAAATTGGACAAACAAATTGAATCAGATGAAGTAACAATTACCGATGTAAAGGCGATGTTACATACTAACCGAATTTGCACGATTAATAACGTGTGCAAAAATTGCGGTCCTCACAGGTACTGCTTCGGAGTTGAATTGACGATAGACAACATAATCGCGCAGTACTTCTACGACCGATTCAACGTGAATCTTCACACGGCGGGGATCATCGCGGCGAGCTTCGGGCTGTGCAACATATTCTCGAGGCCCGGTGGGGGGATTCTGTCGGACGTGGTGGCGAGCAGGTTCGGTATGAGGGGGAGGCTCTGGACCTTGTGGGTGGTGCAGAGCTTGGGCGGGCTGTTCTGCGTTATGCTGGGTCAGGTCGGGTCCTTGAGCGGCTCCGTTGCTGTGATGCTGGTGTTCTCTGTTTTTGTTCAGGCTGCTTGTGGACTTACTTTTGGGGTTGTTCCCTTTGTCTCCCGAAGGTTTGTTTTCTGGAACCACTCCCCATTTTATTCTAATCTAACCAAACAAATACTAAAACCGAGCCCTATTTCACAATCAATTCGGGTCGACTTCATAAATTTTTATTTCTTCATCGAGATCTAGATAGGGTTACTCGTTCACTCATATTGAAATTCACGTCCTAAAGATCTAACAGGGCTTTTACGAGCCGATTGTAAGTTAGCTAACACATATGATACAATCCTCCTCCTTTATCCGGACTTGAGACTATCGGTAAAAAAGATAAGACATGACACATGTGAAGTTATTTTATTCTCATTTCTCCATGAAAAATTCTTACATTACTCATCCATAAATAATTTGGACATGTATTTCTTGATGCAAATCCGGACACATATGTGTTCGGAGCCGTCACATGTGTGTATGCCCCACGGGAATCAAACGGTTCCAGACATACTTGTACTTGAATTTGTGTCCTTATATAAGTGTCAACATTACTCTTTACTCTATTGTAAATGCTTCCAGGTTGCATCATTATTTTTCCGTTTTAATTTCTCTCCAATATTTTTCCCTCTTATAGAATTTCAAAATAAGAGTTAAAAATCTAATATAAAATCTTCACTTTTTTTTATTATAAAAAAATAAGCATTTTTTATCATACACTTTTTATATTGGTCCCCTACTTTAAGAAATTAATGCGTCTTCCACGGGCTCAAGGTAGAGGTATCGATTATGACCCACACCCATGAACTCATCAAAATTCAACTTATTACCTGAGTGCTAATGGTGAAATTATATAATACACCGAGAGTACCACCGCGTAGTATTTTGGACCATTTTACAATCATATATTCATGTGGAGTCTATAACTAAATGTATAAATCCTACAAAAACGTGTGGTTGCATGTAAAATGATCTAAAGTACCATATGACGATAATCCTGGACTATTAAATAATTACTCCTGCTAATGGGTCTTAATTTAATTTGACCCATATCAAATGAGTACTTTTGGAATGAATTCAATGCCAGTCTCACATTTCAAATACTTTTTTTCACTTGGGGGATGAATGCCATAGCAAATTCAACCCTTCCCCAACTTTCACTTGGGTTTGCTCCCCTCCACTCCAGAGCCGCTAAACGAACAAAGCTACTCAAGCTTTTGCTCATGTTCATTCGTTAAAAACTTATTCAAGATTGATTTGTTACATTAACAAATCAAGCTTGAACATTTTTGGAGGCTTGTTAAGGTTTCAAACTAGGTTCGAACAAGCTACTACTCGGCTCGTTTCAACTCATGCTATACGATATCGGCTCTTGTTTGACTTGATTATGTTAAAACTCGTTTGAGATCGGTCCGTCTCCTGAACAAGCTAAGCTCAAACACAATTTTAAAGCTCGTTAAGTTTTTAAACTAAGTTTGATCAACCATCTGTTCGGCCCGTTTGGCTCGTTTATCATCCATGCGCTTCACTTTACATCTCCCATTCTTCATTCAGGTCTTTGGGCATAATTTCCGGAATGACCGGAGGCGGCGGAAACGTCGGAGCAGTTTTGACGCAAGTGATCTTCTTCAGAGGATCCAGATTCAAAACAGAGACAGGAATAACCCTAATGGGCATCATGATCCTCTGTTGCACTCTCCCAACAGTCCTGATCAGCTTCCCACAATGGGGCGGCATGTTCTGCGGTCCGTCATCGAAAGGAGCCACCGAAGAAGACTACTACATGTCCGAATGGAGCTCGGGAGAGAAAGAGAGAGGGTTCCATCAGGCAAGCTTGAAATTTGCTGATAATAGCAAGAGAGAGAGGGGTAGAAGGGTTGAAGCCGCACCCTCGTCGCCTGAGGAGACCACCCATAATGTATAATGGGTTTGTATGGATTCAACCGATGTAAACTCATATTTATATGGGTTTAGATGGATTGAAAATGAGTTCAATATGAATTGGACTCAAAAGACCCTCACTCTCATATTTTTCTATTTTCTTCCTTGTCGCCCCTGCATTTTCTGTTTTGGCTCTAGTTTAAACAGTCAACCTGTGAAAAATGATGCCGAGAACCCCACGCTCAAAATGGATTAAATATTTTGCCCATCAAAATATCAGAATCCCTAATATTTTTATTAGAAAGTCTGTTTGATTGGTAGGGCCCACCTTGGTAAAGATGATCTGAATTGTTCATACAAAATCAGCTCAATAGGATATCGGTTAGGGCTTTTTCTTAAATATGCATACTTTTTTTTTTTTAGAGTTTGTAGGATGAAACAATGTGGTTCTCCCATCGAATTCTAAAAAGACCTTTATCGGTATCCGATTGAGCTAATATTTTTTTAACAGAAATTCGTAAAATATAATTTAAAAATTGAGTGGTATGGATCATCTTTTTCATAGCACTAAGTTTTGAAAAATCATTTGTGCAAGATTTGTCCTTATTCATACTAACAAATGCAATTTTTTTTGGAACAAGAGCGTAAAACCAAAAAGCCCTAAAAAAAAAAAAAGGCTATGTGAAACGACGCCTCATTTCTACCCTTTCATTGCACTGCAAGCCTGTAGTGCATAAAAGCACTACAGGATCCCCAGTTGTTTTTTTATATTGAAATGACTTTAAAAAAAACACGGCTTTAATCGGATTCCTAACTTCGTGGTCTTTAACACAGGGACGAAAATTATTTTACGAAAAATCAAATTAATCGGACATTGATAGCTAATTTTTTTGAACTTAAAGGTCAAATTTATTAAAAAACGTACCCAGAAAATTTGAGACCCCAAAAAGAATAAGGCCGAAACTACCCGACATTTGGCTTTGAAGATTAATGTTTTCCGACCATTAATTCTTGGACTGGGGGAGTGTGCTATACAGCTTCGTGCTGTGCAGCGTGCTGTGCGGCTGACGGCTCGGCTTTGCCGACATTGGCCCGACGATCGGACACGTCCACTGCGTAGAGCTCGTCGAGTACTACAAGTGTACCAAAAATCAACCCGATCAAATATCGTAAAGTACTTCATCGGAATACATATAACTTGGAAAAAAATGAATCCTAATGGATACGAAACACTGGATAAAAACCACTAAATCCATTTTTTTCGAATTATATGTGTTCCGATGAGGCACTTAACGATATTTGATCGGGTTAATTTTTGGTACACTTATAGTACTCGACGAGCTCTATGTAGTGGACGTGTCCGATCATCCGGCCGATGCCGGCAAAGCGGCGCCGGTGGCCGCACAGCACGAAGCTGTGCAGCACACTCCCCCAGTCCTTAATTCTTACGCAATGTTTGGAATATTGTCTCAAAAACCTTTCTTCTATCTATCTAATTCTCTCCGTCTTAAAGAAAACGAAGAATCAAATTGCGGCAAAAATTCTCTCCGTCAATTTTCCCAAATTTTTTACAACGTTATGAACGAGGGGTTATTCCGTGTGTGTGTGGGGGGAAGAAATTGAAAAACGGGTTGGATTGGGTTGAGTTGGGTATGGCTTGACCCATATTTGATATAACCGGTTTTAACCCGCATATTATTAACCCGTATTCAACCCGCCCATATTTAACTAGCGACCCGTTTCAACCAGCCTAAACTCACGCATTTGCCACCTCTAATCACACGTTCCATGAGATTGGTGTTAGTACAAATTGTTGTGTATAAACCGTAGAATCAAATGTCATATCTGGCCAAACAATAAAATGGCCCATATGGTAATAAATCAAATGTGGAAAACCCGCGTAATGTTCGGTTTGAGACCTGAGGAAGTTTTTTGGTATAATGAGTGGAAAGATAGAGAGAGAAATGAGAGTAACAATTGGAGAGGAAAATTTATTGGAAACCGTGCACAGAGAGAAAATGTTTAGTTTGAAGTCCCAAAACGAACATGGTAATTTATGGAGGAAAAGAAAGTTAAAAAGGGTTAAAAATCCCATGGTAGTCTATACAGTAAGATAATGAAAAATTATTTAATTTTGACTATGAAAATCCCAACCAATCATAAAATTTATAATTCCCTCATATATATCAATCTTATGGTCAAATTAAAAATAAATAAATCTTGTTTCCAAGAAACATATGGTGTCACAAAATTGTTAAGCGACTCTAGACAATGGCCCACACATTTTTATCGCCACACAGAACACCACGAACGTGTCATAAAGGATCAAGAAGCTAGATCATACAATCCTTCAATAATTTCTTTTTTTTCATTTTCAATTCATGCCTTTTGATATCATTCTCAATTATTGACCTTGCGAATTTTAGTAGTTCATAAAATTTTGAAGACGTTTTCAAGCTTACGCTCTTGCTCAAACATGCGTGCGTAAAGTGCATGTATCATGTGTAGCAGGCCGAGCGAAATGGCTCGAGCCGTGCCGAGGGGGACCGAGCCGTCCCAGGCTAAACCGAATGTCTCCTTGGTAACCCCTTGGAGCCTCGGCTTGTCCGAAGGTCCTAACAGTCATGTCTCAAGTTCTCACTTATTACTCACCCACGACGCTCGGCATGTCAACCCCCTGATGTCCGATCGCCACGCTCAGTCTTGAACGAGTGTGGGGACCATAAGTTCCAGCTCACCCACGTGGGGATAACAACCATGGCCATGACGACGATCGTGACGCCAGCCGAACGGTTACCAAAGATAATGATGAGGAGCACGTGAAGGTGCCAGCTAACCTCCCAAACGGTTACAAAACCCTAATGTGACGTAAGGGCGACGTCAGCCGACGCGTGTCAAACGCATAACCAATCTTGGAGACCAAGCTACGGGTTCCTTATAAATACAACATTGCGCCTTCTGGTAAAAGGTACATGAGAGATAACCCTAAAACCCTAGCTCTCGCTCTCTACTCTTACCTCTGCAAGTTGACTGATTCTTGCACCGGAGGGCCATCCCGGAGGGCCTCCGGTGTGGTCTTTAGTCGTGCTCTCTTTTGCAGGGTAAGGAGGAAAACAGGAGCAGATCCCACATCACAATCCAAGGAAAATGAACCACCTCGATCGGAGCCCCACATCATGTGACTTATTTATAAAAAAATGAAAAAGAAAAAGAAAAGAAGCATATTGTTTCTGGAACATGCATTGAATAATTTCGTGCTACTCACACTCAACGATAAAAAGGCAGTCAAAATACGATTAGTAAACACCGTACGCCTATGCGGGTCATAATCAGACTACGATGCGGGTTATATTTTGTCAAAAAACAAGGATCAATCTTTCGTTAAACTCCAAACAAATCCACACCACTTGAGAGAAAGTGCCAAACATAGCAAGTTGACTACATTTCTTTCTTTCTTTTTATATATTTTTTCCAATATTGTATATATTGGCGAGGCCGCGAGAGTTAGCGGGAAGTTGGTGGATTAATCTACAATGGGTTTTAAAGACTATTTAGGGGTGTTTGGCTACCTATTTTTTTATATTTTCCAATTCTCTTTTTTTGGGTGTTTGGCAACCCTCCACCAAAATTCTTTCCCGACAAATGAGTTCTCACATTTTGAAGATAGAGGCTGAAATGGAAAAAGAGGCCAAGAGGAGTTTTTCAACTTCACTTTTTTGCATTCTTGATTTTTACATGGAAAAATGACATGTGCTCCTACCCTTTTCAAAAAATTACAATCCTGCCTTTTTCTGTCTAAAACTTCTTTTGGAATTCTTCCTAATTATCAAAAAAATTAAAATATAGTGCGAGACTTTCAATTAACGAAGAAGAAAATAATTTCACAATATAATTTCAAAAAATTAACTAAATCATTTTTTATACACATTATATACCATCATAATAACCAGGGGCAACGTGGTAAAAAATCAAATCATGATTCATTTTCATTACATACCTCCCAAACACTACTATTCTTGAAAAATACATTCTGCACATATCATCCAAATACTTTATCGCATTCAAAATACATTATAAACATAATTCAAAAAGTCAAAAAGATACAAATGAAAAGCCAAAAAATAGGCTATCAAACACCCCCTCTATAGCCTTGAATCTCGAACACTCTCTCTATAGCCTTAAATCTCGAATGCCAACAACGAAAGTCGAACCCTAAACTCCCATGTCAAAAAGACTAGGAGATGCCAACTGTTGACTGTTGGAGTACTTCATCTCATTGGTCGATTTTGTCGACATCCTTTTTTTGGACTGTTCTACTGTCCGACCTAAAATTCAAATTTTTGACTGTCTTGTAATGACCCGAATTTTTACATCCATATTTTTTCAACATTTTATTATAATTTTTTTACTAAAAATCATTTTATATAGGATTTTATTAGATATGATTTGGATAAGATTAGATTGGATTAGATTAGATAAGATTGGATAAGATTTGCTCTAGATATTCTTAGATTTTATAAGATATGCTAAGATTTGATTAGATTATATTAGATTTGATTAGATTTTATTGGATTTGATTAGATCTTATTAGATTTGATTTAGATATGGATAAGATTTGATTGGATTTTTAGATAGTGGTAGATTATTCTAGATATCTTTAGCCTCCTATAAATAGGTCTTCCCTCCTCTCCATCACACCACACACACACCATACACCACACATACCACCAAGTAAATGGAGAAAGGAAAGAGAGAATAAAAAGGGCAGAAAGAGAAGAAGGAGGAAAATATTGATTCATAGACAAAACGACCGACCATATTTGAGGTAATCCGGGTAGTATACGATATGCTTCCTACTTCCGGAATCCCTTTTTACTCTCATTTTTGTACTCCTTTGATTATCTCATGATCTTTGTTCAATCTTGTGGATATCGTTGGAAAGTGAAATAATTGGTATCGAATAATATATTATTTGCTGAGTACTATAGAATTGTTTAGTACAGGGATTGAGTGAACTCATGCACCAATAGCCTATCCAATAGCTAGAATGGGTCAAGGATGACTCGGTGAGGAAGGTATTGGGGGAGGGTCACTAGTCATGTACTGATGAGGACATGGTATGAGGTCCCTTGTGATTGTTGCTTCGACCTGAGGGTCGATTATCGATTATTGATTCCACTTATGAGTTTTGTTATTCTGTTGTATCGTATACTTCCCAGATAATTTCTTTTTCAGGTAAGAAGCTGGATTGGTAGAAATTGAAGTGGAGCATAAGGATTAATTTGGAGAGGTTTTAGAAGAGTTGACAATTTTTGGAGGATCTAGAAGATTATTTACCTGACGGCTTAGTTTATTTTAGTGATGTAATTCATTTATGGAGAGAATAAGCGCCTACAAGTGTTTGAAATACAATATATATTGGAGTTTTATGTTTAGAAATAGCGAGTCGTTACAGTTCTACTGTCCCTGACCTAAAATTCAATGTTTACACTCAAATTCTTTTTATCCGACGCACAATTTGCATTCATTCAATAAAAGTCATCATGCACTTACAATGATATTCATCTGAATGCAGAGATGTATATATATAGAGCTACGGAGTTGAGTTTTGTTCACCCTCCACTTAAGAGGGTGAACATTACTCTTCTTCCTATTGGTTGAAATGATATGGATCCCACCACAAAATGATGTCATGCTTACCAAAAAGTGTATTGAATGGTAAACATGACATCACTTTGTGGTAGGGTCCATACCATTTCAACTAATGACAGAGAGAGTAATGTTCACCCTCTTTTAAGGAGGGTGAACAAAATTGCACTCGGAGCTACGAGCCTACGACCAAGCCCGATACTCTAACGATTTACAATAAACTCAAAGAGACGAGCTTAAACAATTTACAATAAACTCAAAAAGACGAGCTTATGTCTAAATCTTAAACGCGAGTCTCAAATTCTCTGCTTCTTCAACAAAAGGCCAAGCAATCACTAGGCTCTAGCCCACACGTGTAAAATAACAGGAGATTTGAAGCCTTTTCCTCATCCCCACCCACGTAGCTAGCTTATCTCATCCACTCAACTCTACTCTTATGTTTCTAAAGCGCTACGTGACGGTATTTTAAACTTTTTTCTCACACATTTATGTGAGTTTCACACTTTATAGTAGATACGAAACCAATGTGTGGTCAAGAAAGAGTTTAGGACACAACATAGCGATATCTTAAGAACATTGAATAAGTTTTCTGTTATCTATGGTGGGACCCGTCCCGTTTTCCTACACCGTTCCCCAGTTGACAAATCATTCCCGCTTTAGTTTCCGTTTGCCAAAAAAAAAGAGGCAAAAACATTCCCTCTCGTGTATAGTACTTGGCTGCCTTCTTTTACACTTAACTTAAATTTAATTTTTTTTCCCCTCTTATAGAACTTAAATGAAAATAAAGTTAAGTTCATTCATTCTTCTAAACTTAAAATTAATTGCCTAACATCACAATTACAATAAAAGTTAAGTTTAAGGATGGAAAATAAGTTAAGTCAAAAGAATGAACTAAATTTAAAAAATACTAAATTAAATTTAAGTTAAGTGTAAAAGAACACAACCTTATCAAATCCAAGTGAATTTTTTCAATAGTCTGGGAGCATCACCGCACGTGGTGTTCCGAATAAATTCACAACCACACATTCTTCTAGGGATCACGATTAAATGTATAGATCCACATGAATGTATGGTTTTGAAGTGTTCAGGAGCATCACGTGACGTTGCTCTAGATTACTCTGCCTTTGTTCGATTCTCATCTTTGAAAAATATTTTTGATATAATGAATAAAAAGAGATAGATAGAATAAATTATTAAAAAACATGAGAAAAATGGGTTTCTGAGGGGACCAAACAAAGGCTGAATATATTCAAAAAAAAAAAAAAAAAACAGAGGCTGAATAATTACTCCAAATCCATGCGAGTCTCTCCCTTAACCAAACATACATCAATCAATCACTCTCTCTCTTTCTCTCTCTCTCTCTCTCTCTCCACAAATAACCCATTAACCAAAGACTACCCATATGCTGAAACCCACTCCAATTCCTTCGTATCAATGGCCTTTCCACTACTCTTCATACTAATACTCCTCTCCTTGCGTACAAAACTCTCTCTATGCGATCCAAGGGCCACAGAAGCAGCTCGAATCTGCACCAACACAAGCGCAGCGCCCTCCGATCGGGGACTCTTTATGGCGAACTTCTACGCCGCCATCGACGCCATGGGCGCTCAGGTCGCCACCCAAGGCTACGGCAGTGCCGTCAATGGGTCCGGTAATACGACTGTTTACTTCTTTGGTGAGTGCATGAAGGACTTATCAAGAAACGATTGTGATCATTGCTTTGCCCAAATCAAGATCAGGATCTTGAACTGTTCGGCTATTCCGACGTTGATTCGCGGTGGGAGAATATCCTTTGATGGGTGTTATATCAGGTAGGGGAGGATAAATTGTGCGACAGCTGTACCCATGTTCCAAAATTTTAGGCTGTGTTCGGTTGCAATTTTCGGAAAACATTTCCGGAAAAAGTGTAATCATTATCTCTATTCACTTTTGTCTCATTCCAATCATTACTTTTTCATCCAATCATTACCCCTATTCTCTTCCAATAATTACCCTTATTTCTCTCTCTATCTCTCTCCAATCATTACCCCATTTCCAATCATTATCCCTATTTTTCTATCAAATCATTACTCCAACAACCATTTCTAAAAATCAAACCAATCACTAACTCAAAATTTTTTTTCCGGATCATTGCCCAAAAATTGCAACCGAACTTAGCCTACTTCTTCCGTCAATTTTTAAATGTTCAGTTTCGTAATTTCAATTTATTAAAAAGAGATCATCATTATATATTTCACATCAATTTTTATCTCTACTTTTCCTTCTTACCCTCCATGGAAACATAATCATTACATTTTTACTCACTAATTTTTAAAAATAGAATATACTTTTAGAGGCAAAATAGAAAATTTACCAACTTTTACCTACCAATTTTACAAAATGGACACTTATTAAGGAAAAGTCGAAAATAAAATACTGAACTATAAAAAAGGGACGGAGAAAGTATTAGAATCATGCTCAGTTTTCCATTGTGTTTGCTAATAAATTTTCGAACTTCGGCCCCGTTTAACTAAAATAAGCCAATTGGCTTATTTTTTTTGTCCTTATTCAATTTTTTCATATTTGGTAGTTTTTCGTCTATTTTTTGGAGATTATTGCATCGTCATGACAAGAGGAATTTAAAATGTAAAAAATTACGATTGAAACCTAATTTTTTTGAATAAAAACAAAATAAGCCAATAAACCAATTTTTTCATCTTTATTCAAAAAAAATTGGATTTCGATCATAATTTTTTTTACTTTTTAGATTTTTTTCGTCAAGACGATGCAATAATCTCCAAAAAATTGACGAAAAATTAACAAATACGAATTTTTTTTGAATAAGGAAAAATAATAAGCCAGTTGGCTTATTTAGCCGAACAGGGCCTTCTTTGAATTATCAATGGCGGTTTCGGGAACAACTAATTAGACACCTAAAAAAATACCTTATAGTTTTCGATCAAATTTTGATAATTCGAGCTGCTTAATGTGATTTTAAGGGTACCTGCTAGAAATCAGCAAAAAAAAGAAAGACCGGAAATGGCTTGATCTGAGCAGTTTTTAGCTTAGATTTGATGAACGGTTCAATTAAAAACTGCTCAAAACAAGCACTTCCCGTTTATATTTTTTGCTAATTTCTATAAAGCACCTTAAAATCACATTCTGCATACATTGAATGTTCGGATTATAAAAATTTGATCGAAAACTATGAAATTGAGATTTCGGGTGTTCTTTTAGGCGTTTTTTTTGGGTGTTCTTTGAAACTCCCCGGCCAAGTAATCATTACAATCTTTTGAACGGTGAAAAAATGTTCAAAGAAATCCTGAGTACTTTGGTTTTGGAGAGCAAAATAACAAGTCTTCTCTAGCATTTTTCTTAAGAGCTTTTAAATAATACTATACAATACAATAAAGTCAGCCCGCCCAGCATCCTTTTGAAGAAAACAACACCCAAGAAAATTTGAAACAATTATTATCTTTTTAGCATTGTTTTTCCCTTAAAGATGTTATTACAAGAATGTACAAGTTGTGGGACTCGGCTCTGGTCCAGTTCTCCCCCTCCAGTCTGCTGTTCAGTTTTGACAATTTGTGGGTCCTTGCAGGCTCATAACAATGATCGGAACCGTTTACTTTGTAGAGCTCGTAAAAAGCATTAGTCATGTCGAAAATCAAGTTGATCTGATACTGTTTCATAGGATGTTTGAATTTGTTAAGCTTCCAATAAATTTGTTAAATGAGTTGCAATCCAGTGTTGCACACCTTTTCTATTACAAGATTAATGCATTTCGAAATTGTATCAAACGAGCTCCAAAGAGTGAACTGTTTCAATTAATGCTGTGAGCCCGGGAAAGGCCCACTAATTGTCAAAACTGGACAGGGACTGGAGGGGAAGAACTAGACAGGAGCCGAGTCCCAAGTTGTGTGTAGTGATAACTATAGATAACCATATCTTCGTAATTTTATAGGCTAGCTGATTGAAAGTACATATAACAACATTGTTGATAGCATTTCAACAATTTGTATTGGAAAAATAAATATCGTGTTTTATACCTTGTAATTTTTATTGGTGATTGTTCACCCGCTCAACCTTGAATTTCTACGTCCTTCCCTGCAGGTACGATGAGTACATGTTCTTCAATGAGAGTTTGAGTGCGGTGAATAGGACTGCTTGCGGGAGTGTTGATTTTGGTGGGAATAAGACTTTGTTTGGGGAAAATGTTGTTGATTTGGTGAGGAATTTGAGCGTTGAAGCTCCAAACAATGATGGGTTCTTTGTGGGTTCTGTGACTACTGGGAATTTATCTGTCTATGGCTTGGCTCAGTGTTGGGAATTTGTGAGTAGGAGTGGTTGTGGGGACTGTTTGGCAAATGCGGTTTCCCAGATTGGGTCATGCCTCTCCATGGAAGATGGAAGGAATCTGAATTCTGGTTGCTATATGAGATATTCCACATCTAAGTTCTACTATAATGATTCTTCGACCGATCGCCGGCCTAGAAAAGGAGGTGAGTTGGGTTTGTTGGATTCTTGTTTCCTTTTCCTTGTATCATCTTGATTTGAGGGTGTTTTAATCTGTTAAGAGCTATCGACCAATATAGTAGTGAGAATGCGTGTTATGATTGTGTTTCTGCATTCTGTCAATTAACTTCTTGGTTTTTTGCTATGAATTGACACAACCTAATTTTGTTCGTAATCAGGTGGCAACCGCTTAGCTGTTATTCTGGCTGCAACATCAGCTGGTGTAGCTTTTTTGCTGATTGCAGCAACAATGTCTTTCTTTGCGCGAAAGAAACGTTTGAAGAAGAGGAAAGGTATCTAAATGGTGGTTTAATTTATACAAGTTTTTCCTCTATTGTTTAACATAGAACTTGCACTGATCTTTGTATTTTGTTACAGAAAGGAAGCAATTAGGTGCTCTGTTGGTCTCTGTTAACAAGTCGAGGCTCAATTTTTCATACGAAACACTTGAACACGCCACAAACTACTTTCACAATTCCAACAAGCTTGGTGAAGGAGGATCTGGTTCAGTTTACAAAGTAGTTTCATGTTTCCCTTTCCGTTAATTTCTTCTTCTAAGTCAAGAATCGTTCCATACACGTAGATTAACTGAGGCTGTTTCTCTGCTTCAAATAGGGGATTCTGCCGGATGGACAGATTGTTGCGGTTAAGAGGCTTTTCTCCAACACAAGACAATGGGTGGATCATTTCTTCAATGAAGTCAATCTGATAAGTGAGATTGACCACAAAAATCTTGTAAAGTTGTTGGGATGCAGCATTACAGGCCCCGAAAGCCTTCTTGTTTATGAATTCGTCGCGAATCAAAGCGTTCATGACCACCTCTTCGGTTGTTCTCCCATCTATGTTTTTCTGCTTCAATACATCAATTTTTGATTCTGTTTTCCCTTTTCAATTACATATTTAACTGACGAGTTCTTTTGATTTGATTCAGTCAAGAAAAATGTTCAGCCATTAACATGGGAAGAGAGGTATAAGATTATATTGGGTACGGCTGAGGGCTTGGCCTATCTTCATGAGGAGTCGAACTTGAGAATCATACACAGAGATATAAAGCTGAGCAATGTCCTTCTTGACGATGACTTCTCTCCAAAAATTGCTGATTTCGGGCTTGCTCGGTTGTTTCCAGAAGATAATACCCATATCAGCACTGTCATTGCCGGCACACTGTAAGTTTTCCATCACCTTGGCTTTCTTAATCAATTAGCAAACTATTGATAGCAAACAAGACTGGCACAGTTAAAATTCAATTATGTTTTTTCAACAAAAAAAGTCCCCGGGAATCGTAGTTCATTCGGATTGAGATCAATCGGAAACACATTGCACGCATGACCACAAGACGATTCCACATGGTGAGCCAACGATTGGTTTAGGGGAAAAGTCTTACCATTCTCATGCTTTTGCCGATTGATTTATGAGCTAAATCATTGCTTTTGGCAGTATTTTCAACGGGAAAGTAATAACTTGATGGGCTGTATCTTATCTTGGGTTATGCTGGGAAGATATTCATCACTGGATATTCCGCTTCATCCCTATCTAGCTAGCATTTGTTGTGTTTCCATTAATAAGAATTTACCCTGCAGAGGGTACATGGCTCCTGAGTACATAGTCCGTGGCAAATTGACCGAAAAGGCAGATGTGTACAGCTTTGGTGTTCTTGTGATGGAAGTTGTCTCCGGAAAGAAGAACATCTCGTTCGCTCAGAAAGAACACTCGATCCTGCAAATGGTACCTCTATTTGCTTGACATATTTCATTTATTTCTTACTCTTAGAACCCCTGTTGTGAGATTCTAGCTACTTTGTTTTTCAATTTTCCATAGGCATGGAACCTCTACCGATTGGGAACGCCATGTGAAGCAGTTGATCCATCGTTGCAGGGTAAGTTCGAGGAACAAGAGGCCCATAAATTGCTTCAAATCGGTCTACTTTGCGTACAAGCCTCTGCAGAACTTCGTCCGTCTATGTCTTTGGTGGTGAAAATGATGAAGGATAACTACGAGATTCCTCAGCCGACACAGCCACCATTTCTGATTGCTGGTAGCGCGGAATCTAGTACTCAATCTGCTCAATCAAGAGCTACTCACTCTCGGCCTGAGTCTCACAACACCCAGTCTTCGGGGAATAACATTTCAGGAAACTTCATTGAGCCCAGATAATACTCTTTTCTTCTTACTTAAGGATTTTTCTTTTGTTGGTAAATAATTTTGTTTAAACGGGTTCATAACGTTGTAAAAATTAGAGTTTGTAGGACGAAACAATATGGTTCTCCATCGAATTCTAAAAAGACCTTTACCGGTATTCGATTGAGCTAATTTTTTTTTTTACAAAAATTTATAAAATAAAATTTAAAAAATGAGTGGTACGGATCATATTTTCCATAGCACTAAGTTTTGAGAAATCATATGTGCAAGATTTGTGTGAATAGCATGAACATTGTTTCATATAGCGTTTTGGTTTTTTTGTCCTTATTCATACTAACAAATGCGAATTTTATTGGAACAAGAGCGTAAAACCAAAAAGCACTAAAAAAAAAAAAAGGCTATGTGAAACGACACCTCATTTCCACACTTTCATTGCATTGCAAGCCTGTAGTGCATGTGCATAAAAGCACTACTGGATCCCCAGTTGTTTTTATATTGAAACGACTTTAAAAAAAAACGGCTTTAACCAGATTCCTAGCTTTGTGGTCTTCAACACAGGGGAGAAAATTATTTTAGGAAAAATCAAATTGATCGGATATTGATAGCTAATTTTTTGAACTTAAAGGTTAAATTTATTAAAAATTGTACCCAGAAAATTGGAGATTCCAAAACGAATAAGGCCGAAACTATCATACATTTGGCTTTGAGGATTAATGTTTTCCGACCATCAATTCTTACGCAATTTTTGGAATATTGTCTCACCTTTCTTCCATCTATCTAATTCTCTCCGTCTTAAAGAACACGAAGAATCAAATTGCGGCAAAAATTTTTACAACGTTATGAACGAGGGGTTATTCCGTGGGGGGGGTGTTATTCTAAATTATATTTGAAAATGGGAGAAAATGAAAAACGGGTTGGATTGGCTCGAGTTGGGTATGACTTGACCTTTGATTTGACCTGTTTTAACCCGCCTATTATTAACCCGCATTCAACCCGCCCATATTCAACCCACCCAAACCCGCCCATTTACCATCTCTAATCACACACGTTCCGTGAGATTAGAGTTATGTACAAATTGTTGTGTATAAAGTGTAGAATTACATGTCATATCTGGCCAAACAATAAAATGGCCCATATGGTACTAAATCAAATGTGGAGAACCCGTGGCCATGTTCGGTTTGAGACTTGGGGAAGCTTTTTGGTGTAATGAGTGGAAAGATAGAAAGAGAAATGAGAATAACAACTGGAGAGGAAAATTTATTGAAACCGTGTCCAGAGAGAAAAGGTTTAGTTTCGAGTCCCAAAACGAACACGGTAATTTATGGAGGAAAAGGAAGATAAAAAGGGTTAAAAATCCCATGGTAGTATATACAGTAAGATAATGCAAAATTATTTAATTTTGACTATGAAAATCCCAACCAATCATAAAATTTATAATTCCCTCATATATATCAATCTTATGGTCAAATTAGAAATAAATAAATCTTGTTTCCAAGAAACATATGATGCCACAAAATTGCTAAAGTGACTCTACACAATGGCCCATACATTCTTATCACCACACATAACATCGCGAGCGTGTCATAAAGGGTCAAGAAGCTAGGTCACACAATCCTTCAATAATTTCTTTTTTTCATTTTCAATTCATGCTTTATGATATCATTCTCAATTACTGACATTGCGAATTTTAATAGTTCATGAAATTTTGAAGACGCTTTCAAGCTTACGCTCTCGTTCACGCATACATGTATTATGTGACTTAGGTAAAAAAAAAAAAAAAAGGCATTGTTTCTGGAACATGCATTGAATAATTTCGTGCTACTCACACTCAACGATAAAAAGGCAGTCAAAATATATACGATTAGTAAACACCGTACGCCTATGCGACCGGGTCATATTCAGACTGCGATCGATGCATCAAAGTCATTTACGTATATTTTTGGTCAAAAAGAGGATCAATCTTTCGTTAAACTCCAAAGGAATCCACACCACTTTTTATTCACTGTTCTACTGTCCCTGACCTAAAATTCAATTTTTTTGACTGTTCTACTGTCCCTGACCTAAAATTCAATGTTTGGTACTCTCAATTTTTTTTTTTTTAATCCGACGCACAACTTGCATTCTTTCAATAAAAGTCCTCAGGGACCAAGCCTGATACTCTTAACGATTTACAATAAATTCAAAGAGACGAGTTTATGTCTAAATCCTAAACACGAGTCTCATCAGAACACCTTCTTAAAAATAAGTACTTACAGTATTTCACATTTTCAAACTCAAAAATAATATAAATGAAAAAGAAATTTTTAATTTTTTTTGCATCGTATTAAAGATCTTAATGACATCTATCAAATAAGGTCCGTATTAATAGAAAAATTATTTACATAAACACATAATTTTTAAACTTAAAATAACCCTCTTAAAAAATAAAAACTTATTTCCCCTCGGGAACGTGCATGAAACTCTCTACTTTTTCTGCAAAATGGGTTTCTCTGGGGACCAAACAAAGGCTGAATAATTACTCCAAGTCCATGCCCGTCTCTCCCTTAACCAAACATACATCAATCAACCTACCTCTCTCTCTCTCTCTCTCTCCACAAATAACTACCCATATGCTGAAACCCACTCCAATTCCTTCATATCAATGGCCTTTCCAATGCTCTTCATACTAATACTCCTCTCCTTACGTACAAAACTCTCTCTATGCGATCCAAGGGCCACAGAAGCAGCTCGAATTTGCACCAACACAAGCGCAGCGCCCTCCGATCGGCGAGTCTTTGTGGCAAACTTCTTGGCCGCCGTCGAGGCCATGAGCGCTCAGGTCGCCACCCAAGGCTACGGCAGCGCCATCAATGGGTCCGGTAATACGACCGTTTACTTCTTTGGTGAGTGCATGAAGGACTTGTCAAGAAACGATTGTGATCATTGCTTTGCCCAAATCAAGATCAGGATCCTGAGCTGTTTGGCTTTCCAGACGTTGATTCGCGGTGGGAGAATTTCCTATGATGGGTGTTATATCAGGTACGTGGGGACGGACCGAGGGGCGGATAAGCCGTGCGATAGCTGTACCCATGTTCCAAATTTTTATTAGAATCATGCATGCTCAGTTTTCCATTGTGTTTGCTAATAAATTTTCGAACTTGTTTGAATTGTCAAGTAATCATTACAATCTTTTGAACGGTGGAAAAAATGTTCAAAGAAATCTTGAGTACTTTGGTTTTGAAGAGCAAAATAACAAGTCTTCTCTAGCATTTTTCTTAAGAGCTTTTAAGTATACAATAAAGTCAGCCCGCCCAGCATCCTTTTGAAGAAAATAACACCCTTGAATTTTTATTTTTATTTTTTATCATCGAAAAAGGTAGGAGGGGGCAACCAGCGTAGCAACTCCCCTTGGGCGAGACTATATGGCTCCCTACCCGCCAATAAAATGTCTGGTTCGAGTCATAGCTATTGTCCGGAAAGACGGACCGTCACTACGACACCACTTTAGTGCACAGCTGGTGAAAAATCTCCTCTTTAATCCGCAGACAAGTTTCGAGCACCTGCCGAGACTCAAACCTCCGTCTGCAGTAAGGGGAGTAGACCCTTACGAGAATATTATTACAAGAATGTAGGAGTACATTGTTTTTCCTTTAAAGATATTATTACAAGAATGTACAAGTTGTGGGACTCGGCTCTGATACAGTTCTTCCCATCCATTCTGCTGCTCAGTTTCGACAATTTGTGGGCCCTTGCGGGCTCATAACAATGCTCGGAATCGTTCACTTTTTAGAGCTCGTCAAAAACATTAGTCATGTCAAAAATCAAGTTGATCGGTACCGTTTCATAGGATGTTTGAATTTGTTAAGTTTCCAATAAATTTGTTAAATGAGTTGCAATCCAGTGTTGCACATCTTTTCTATTACAAGATTAATGCATTTCGAAATTGTATCAAACGAGCTCCAAAAAGTGAACGATTTTAATTAATGTTGTGAGCCCAGGAAAGGCCCACTAATTGTCAAACTGGACAGGGGACTGGAGGGGAAGAACTAGACGGGCCGAGTCCCAAGTTGTGTGTAGTGATAACTATAGATGACCATATCTTCGTAATTGTATAGGCTAGCTGACCGAAAGTACATATAACAACATTGTTGGTAGTAGTTCAACAATTTGTATTGGAAAAATAACTATCATGTCTTATACCTTGTAATTTTTTTTGGTGAATGTTCGCCTGCTCAACCTTGAATTTCTACGTCCTTCCCTGCAGGTACGATGAGTACATGTTCTTCAACGAGAGTTTGAGTGCGGTGAATAGGACTGTTTGCGGGAGTGTTGATTTTGGTGGGAATAAGACTTTTTCTGGGGAAAATGTTGTTGATTTGGTGAGGAATTTGAGCGTTGAAGCTCCAAATAATGACGGGTTCTTTGTGGGTTCTGTGACTACTGGGAATTTATCTGTCTATGGCTTGGCTCAGTGTTGGGAATTTGTGAATAGGAGTGGTTGTGGGGACTGTTTGGCAAATGCAGTTTCCCAGATTGGGTCATGCCTCTCCATGGAAGATGGAAGGGTTCTGAATTCTGGTTGCTATATGAGATATTCCACATCTAAGTTCTACTATAATGATTCTTCGACCGATCCCCGGCCTGGAAAAGGAGGTGAGTTGGGTTTGTTGGATTCTTGTTTCCTTTTCCTTGTATCATTTTGATTTGAGGGTGTTTGGCTACTCAGAATTTGATTGGATTGGAGAAGTAGAAATCAAACGGGGAACAATTGCTAACAGAAAGACTTGAACCCAACACCCAACATAAACTCTGATACCATGTTAAGTTACTGATTGTCCCAAAAGTTTAAGCTGTTAAGAAATGCGTGTTATGATTGTGAGATTTGCCATGGTTAAGCAAACATGAATGCGTGTTATGATTGTGTTTCTGCAGTGTGCCAAATAACTTCTTGGTTTCTGGCTATGAATTGACACAATCTAATTTTGTTTGTAATCAGGTGGCAACCGCTTAGCTGTTATTCTGGCCGCAACATCAGCTGGTGTAGCTTTTCTGTTGATTGCAGCAACAATGACTTTCTTTGCGCGAAAGAAACGTTTGAAGAAGAGGAGAGGTATCTAAATGGTGGTTTAATTTATACAAGTTTTTCCTCTATTGTTTAACACAGAACTTGCACTGATCATTGTATTTTGTTACAGAAAGGAAGCAATTAGGTGCTCTGTTGGTCTCTGTTAACAACTCGAGGCTCAATTTTTCATACGAAACACTTGAACACGCCACAAACTACTTTCACAATTCCAACAAGCTTGGTCAAGGAGGATCGGGTTCAGTTTACAAAGTAATTTCATGTTTTCCTTTCTGCCTTTTTCTTCTGCTAATAAGTCAAGAATCGTTCCATACGTGTAGATTTAACTGAGGCTGTTTCTTTGCTTCGAATAGGGGATTCTGCCGGATGGACAGGTTGTTGCAGTTAAGAGGCTTTTCTTCAACACAAGACAATGGGTGGATCATTTCTTCAATGAAGTCAATCTGATAAGCGAGATTGACCACAAAAATCTTGTAAAGCTGTTGGGATGCAGCATTACAGGCCCGGAAAGCCTTCTTGTTTATGAATTCGTCGCGAATCAAAGCGTTCATGACCACCTCTTCGGTTGTTCTCCTCCCATCTATGGTTTTCTACTTCAAGATATCACTTTTTGTTTCTGTTTTCCATTTTCAATATTTACATATCTAATCTCTTTGTTCCTGTTTTTCTTTTTCAATTTCATATTTAACTAACGAGTTGCTTTGATTTGACTCAGGTAAGAAAGATGTTCAGCAGCCACTAACGTGGGAAGAGAGGTACAAGATCATACTGGGTACGGCTGAGGGCTTGGCCTATCTTCATGAGGAATCGAACTTGAGAATCATACACAGAGATATAAAGTTGAGCAATGTGCTTCTTGACGATGACTTCTCTCCAAAAATTGCTGATTTCGGGCTTGCTCGATTGTTTCCAGAAGATAAGACCCATATCAGCACTGTCATTGCCGGCACACTGTAAGTTCCATCACCTTGGCTTTCTTAATCAATTAGCTAACCATGATAGCAAACAAGACTGGCCTAGTTAAAAATCAAATGTTTTTTCAACAAAAAACTCCCCGGGAATCGTAGTTCTTTCGGATCGAGATCAATCGGAAAGACATTGCACGCATGATAGGGACTGATCCCACGAGACGATTCCCTATGGTCAACAATTGGAATAGGGGAAAAGTCTCACCATTCTCATGCTTTTGCCTGTACATTTATGAGCTAAATCATTGTTTTAGGCAGTATTTTCAACGGGAAAGTAATAATATATTCATTGAATCTTATCTTGGGTTATGCTGGGAAGATATTCATCGCTGGATATTCCACTTCATGCCTATCTAGTATTTGTTGTGTTTCCATTTATAAATCAATTGAATAAAAATTGCGGATCAAAAAAAAAATTGAATAAAAATTGAATTTGCGTATGCAGAGGTTACATGGCTCCTGAGTACATAGTCCGTGGCAAATTGACGGAAAAGGCAGATGTGTACAGCTTTGGTGTTCTTGTGATGGAAGTTGTCTCCGGAAAGAAGAACATCTCGTTCGCTCAGAAAGAACACTCTATCCTACAAATGGTACCTCTATTTGCTTGACATATTTCATTTATTTCCTAGTGTTAGAACCCCCGTTGTGAGATTCTAGCTACTTTGTTTTTCAATTTTCCATAGGCGTGGAACCTCTACCGATTGGGAACGCCATGTGAAGCAGTTGATCCATCGCTGCAAGGTAAGTTTGAGGAACAAGAGGCCCGTAAATTACTTCAAATCGGTCTACTTTGCGTACAAGCCTCTGCAGAACTCCGTCCGTCTATGTCTATGGTGGTGAAAATGATGAAGGGTAACTACGAGATTCCTCAGCCGACACAACCACCTTTTCTGATTGCTGGTAGTGCGGAATCTAGTACTCAATCTGCTCAATCAAGAACTAGTCACTCTCGGCCTGAGTCTCACAACACCCAGTCTTCGGGGAATAACATTTCAGAAAACTTCATTAAGCCCAGATAATACTCTTTTCTTCTTACTTAAGGATATATATATATATATATATATATATATATATATATATATATATATATATATATATATAGGTAAATAATTTTGTTTACAGGATTTGTTTGGTGGCATACCCATTTATGAGAAAATATTTCCAAGAGATCCAATTTTTAGATTTGGGTTTTAGTTTCTGGAAGAGATGACAGGTATACGATAATTTGTAAGAATCTGAGTTATGATTGGTTTTTGTAAATTATATACTTGTACAGCTGATTATGTATTCGAAAAGTCTATGAGCACGTACATTTTTTTTGATAAGTAAATGAGTACATACACTTATGTAGCTATACCACGTACATACGCATTTGGACCCTTCTCGAGTCATACAAAAATGATCTAATCTGCTCATTTTGTTCAAAATAGTTGTTTACGGTCTCTGCAAAAAATCAACTCCATCTGATATCGATAATGACGTTTACAAAATAGGTTGTTTGGAGCCGGAGGTGGGAGGTTGTCGATGGTTTTCAATGAGGAATCGTTGGCGGTCACTTACAACTCATTTGGATGGATGGAATTCAGGAGGGAAGAAAAGAAATTAATGGAATACGTATTCTCTCCCTTGTTTGAATAGCCAAAAAGGTGAGAAATGGCGAGAGAATGAGAGGAAAGAAGAGAATCAAGAACCCCTTAAAAATCCCCCAATTTTGTTTCTCATCCATTTTGGTGAGATTCCGTGAGAGAAGAGAGCCGAGTTCTATTTTTTAAGTTTCTATTTTACCCCTCTAAATTTTGACAAAAATACATCAACATCCTAGGGTAATACCAGACGACAAACCCAATTTTCACTTTCCCTCCTCTCTCATTTTTTTACCTTCCCTCCATTTTCCTCGATCAAATTTTCCTCCATTACGTAAAGAGCTCTCAGGTAAGTAAGTTTAATCAAAATCCTCCGTTTTTTGAACGTGAACTCTTTGTTTTAGCTTATTATGTATATATACATGCATGGTTGATTTTGATGCTTGCTTACCATATCTCAACCTCAACTATATATAAAGAAGCAAGGAAGCATTCTCTTCTTTTATAAAGGTTATATTAGAAAATATATATGTTTGGGAACTTATTTTGGTTTGTTGAGCGGAGTATTATTTAGGTACCCAAATTTAATTTACAACTTTACTACCATCCCACATCCACAAGCACTTGCAGTGCATACCCACCCACACATGCAATCGCTTGAACATAAATATTTTTGATGTAATAAATGAAATGAAATAGATAAAGTAAATTATTAAAAAAAGGGAGGTATCCAGAAATAATTACCCGAAAGTGACCCAGAATTTGGCCCCGTTCCAGTTTCCCTTCTTTTTTTAAAAGTTTTTTTTCTTCAATTTTCAAACTCAAATATAATGAAAATGAAAAGTAATTTTGTAATTTTTTTACATCGTTCAAAAGATCTCGAAAAGATCTATCAAATAATATCCATATTGGTAGGAAAATTATTTGCCTAAATACATGATTTTTTGGGTTTCAAATTACCTCCGTTTGGAAAAAAGAACTTTCTAGGAAACGGAAACAGCCCCAAATTTGTCGTGGAGTGCCAAAAAAATGTAGGTGGGTCTCTCCCATAAACTCAAAGCCAAACAAACAAAATAAACTCTTTTCTCCCTCTAGTCTCCCCCTTCCATCCCTGCGTCCACAAAACACCCCACCGCCTCCCCTCACACGCATACACATCCATTCTCTTCCACGGTTCCACCAGCGATTTTCTTACAGCACTACCACGAACAATTTACAGTTTACTTTTTTAATGTAAAGTCTCAAATGAGAACATAACTTTGGAGGGCTTTAGGCATTTTAGAGAGAGAAACAATGATGCTTTTTTTCATTGTTCTTTCTGGGTCTAATCCAAATAAAGAGGGAACACAGAGATTGAAGAGGGGAAGAAGTAACTCCAATCAATTAGGTCAATTTGTATGAACAAGACACACTTGTGAACACATATAACAGATATAGATGTTTGAGAAGACAAATTGGGGATTAGGGATTTGTTACAGTGAAGAAGTGGTTCTGAGATGGAGGAGATTATTTGGCACATCGATTTCCACGTTGATTACAGTCTCACTCCGTTCCAAGCCCTAACCCAAACCTCCGTTGCCAAACATCGACAACTCAAAATGAAGTAGGGCCACTCAAAATTAGCCCGGTTATTGGGCAATTTAAAACCCATCAAACCCACATCTCAACCAATCTGGCCACCAACTTCCCAATTGCAAAAAAAATCAAACCCCACCTCTTTCAAGGATTAGATAGAGGAGACAGAGGTAAGACAAATTAAAGCTACCCCACTAAACTGTTTGTGTGTGTATGCACTATAACAATAAACTATAAAGATCACAGCCATTGGCCGTATGATAAGCATCCAAGATTGTATAATCTTGGGGCTCAAGCCTCTCGAGTTATAACGTTTTTATACTTAAATTTTCGTTGTTTGTCTGATATTACTCGTAAGGTATTTTATTAGGTTTTGTAGGTAAGACGGGCCAATCAAGTGGTTTTGATGCCAATAGATGCTTCTAGAGATAATGGGGAAGTAAAGGTGCCTTAAGAGGCAAAGAGGGGCCGACCATTGCCAAAGATTTGTTTTGGTTCGTGTCAAGGCATGGCGAACAAGCGAAATGCATCGATAATGACCCTCAGGGGTGTCCGTGATTCTGAGGCCATGGAAAATGATGTCATCAAGTCCTAGCAACCACAAAATGAAGTTTTGGATGAAGTTGGGAGAAGGCAGACAAGATAGCAGATCAGCAGGCCAGATTTTGCAGTTTCTGCAGAACGTTATCGATAACAATGAGTGATGTTATCGATAACGATTTCCAAAAGTTGGGCCAGCAGTCAAGTGTCATCGATAACCTTTCAAGGTGCATGTTATCGATAACAGTGCAACATCTTGGTCCAGAAAGTCTCCAGACCTGGGAGTAGCGATAACGATTGGCCTTGGTTATCGATAACATGGTAATATGGGGTAGTGTTATCGATAACATGATAATATGGGGTAGTGTTATCGATAACACCTCTTAGTGTTATCGATAATAGTAGATCTCCAGCAGATATTTTTCCTGCTTTTTCAGACTTTCCATTTATGAAAACTGTTTACTTTTGGCATGTTTTTAGGATATTTAAGGGACCTTTTGGTCCACTTTTTGGCTGATTGTTTTAGCCTATTTATAGCTTTTCAAGCCTTTATTGGCCATTATGTACATCTTGACACATTTTACGTCTTTTAATTTTCTAGAACTCCATAGTTATTGCTTTCAACTTCTTGCTCTTAATTCTACATTAATTCAAGTAAGTGTTGTTGTAACAATTAAATCTCAAGCATTAAAGTTGTTGGTGTGGTTTGGATCCTTAGTAAAATCAAGTTTATATAATACGCTTTTATTGTTTAAGTATGTTTTCATTTCTTAGCATAATTTCTAGTCTTTTTATTATGTGTGAGTAGTCTATTGGTTTGGTCATGGGGTGAGATACACCTTATGGATTAGTCGTTCAAACGGTTTCGCCTAAACTTTAGCTTGATTTCAAAGTTTAATTTTGAATGAATTAAACCCATGATTTCTTGCATTGATCATGGGGTCGGTGGCTTCTTTGATCAATGAGGTCTATCGCCTTATGCTACGTGCTTGATAATCCTATGCGCGCGAATGATCCATTTTCGTCTCTCACTTGCGTTAAATGAGTTCAGTTTGAATTAACGCTTTGAGTTGAGTTACAAGTAGTCTTCAGCTGTTAATTCTTCAAGTGGAATCCGGATGGTTTCGGTCCACTCATAAGTTAGATGAAGAAACTGTTTAACAGCTAAGTCGTGGGTTAATCAATCCCTATGACTTGACCGGTTTTAATCTAGTTTAATTTCAAGTTCAATTTCGTCAATCGAATCAAACACTAAAGTTGGCTGCTTGAAAGCTGTGCTACTTACTTACCTTCTATTCCAAATTCGCTAAAGAAGACTTCTCTGTGGGAACGATCTCGGTCTTACCGGTTTTATATGGTATCAACGACCTAGCCATTTGCTCGGGTGCGAACCTCATTTGGAGGGTAGGTTGCGGAGTTAAGCACCGTAATTGTAAGTTTTTTATCACGCTCCTACTACCGTGATGGATATAGGTGTGATTGTAAGTCACTCTCTTTTATCACAGTTATAAACCATGATTGAAAGAGATAAACAATCACGGCAAACCGGCGTAATCGTTTCACTTTTATCACAGTTACAAGCCGTGGTTGTTTCTCTTGGGCGTGATCGTTTCTCTTTTCTAGGTGTGATTGTAAGTCATCTTAGATCACGGTCTATAACCGTGATTGAAAGTTTAAAATGATCGCACTATAAATTGAAATGAAAAATCATTGTGCGTGATCTTTTCTTTTTATCTACTAAACCATCTTTTTTTGTCATTGTCAAGTTTCGAACCCACGCACCCTTGGTTAATTTTCCAAAACCCTTACCACTAAGTTAGTCAGGAATTTTTGTTACATCAGGAAAACAAAAATATTTAGATTTACTTCCTAAAATGAGAAAAAAAAATTTCCTTAAAATTTGCTGAATTTTTTGAAATGCAATTAATATGATATCAAAATATATAAAAATACATATATAAACATTGTTTAAAAAAATTTTAAAATATGTTAATAGATCTTTTGCCAATCAAAATTAGTTGTTAGTCACCAAAAGATTTTCTTGGGGCGAAAAATTTATATGTCCTCCATTTTCCCTTCTTCCATTATGTATCCAACAGAGGAAAAGAGACATAAGAGAGGTGAGTGATGGCTGCCCCATTTAGTTATTTAGCCAACTAGCTTATTTTTTTGTCCTTATTCAAATTTTTTAAAATATTTGTTAATTTTTTTTATTTTTTTGGGAATTATTACATCGTTATGACAAGTGAAATCTAAAAGTAAAAAACTACGATCGAAATCTAATTTTTTTGAATAAAGACAAAAATAAGTTAATAAGTCAATTTTTTCGTCATTATTAAAAAAAATTGAATTTCGATCATAATTTTTTTTTACTTTTAGATTTCTCTCGTCATGACGATGCAATAATTCCAAAAAAAATTGACGAAAAACTAACAAATACGAAAAAAATTGAATAAGGACAAAAAAATAAGCCAGTTGGCTTATTTAGCCGGACGAGATTTGTTCCGTATGGATAAATAGAGGACACAGAAAAGAAGTGCTCCTATTAAAGGTATCCTTCAGTGATTCAATGACTATTAACTCTATAACATCACTGCTGGTCGGGACACACGTGATGGTCTTGCAAGTTGATTTTGACAGAATATACACGATAGCATCCCATTTATTATTTATTTGATCGAATTTTCATAAAAATATACAAAATTCGACATGTGCTCTAACCCTTTTTGAATAATTTTGGGCCTCTCTTCTAGCCTCCCAGAGGCCTCCATGGGAAGATAAGGTGACCAATAGCCACCATATGACCATAGTGATCACCATAGTCAAGTCTATGCGGGCCCAAAAAATTGATGGTGATAATTGACTGAAAAGTCCCGATTCTTCCTTATGCTATGTAGTAGGAGTAGTAATTTTTTATATATTCCATGTTTATTGGCTGCACATGCTTGTTGATACCATCAATTTTGGCGACTTCTGCAAATCATTATCATCAATCATCCTCCTTATGGTTCAAAGACAATTGTAGAATTTCAGTACATGTTGGGTAGGCGTGACCGGGACCCGAGCCCAACGTCAAGTCTATCCCTCCATGTACGATAACTTTTGGAAGCCTTAACATGTGATGGAAATCTCATTGTACGCATTCAATTGATTTAAAGCTCTTTTTTTTTTTATCAATCGATAGAAGAGATCATTTTTACATCAGATATGAAGTACATAGTACAAACCCGGGACACTAAATCAATTGTAAGAGTCCACGAGACAACCAACCGCAGAATTTAATATCTAAAGTTAGGTTTTAATTAATGTAAACCCTCGATTTTCGACAAGTGTAACTTGTTTACTATCATCCAAATATCCTAACTAGATGGAGACACACGTAAGTTTTTCCAAGAAACTTAAAAGGTGAGTAAAGAAAAACATATAAGTTCACAGTTTTATATCTCTTAGACTAGTTGTTTAAAAAAATTAAGAATTTCAAAGTATCTAAAATTTAGGCTTCAATCTTTTATTTTGCCACAAGAGTCAATCTTTTATCACACTGTAAGAGTGAGATCATTTTTAAACTTTAGTCATTTATCCCACCGCAAGAGTCAGTATTTTATCATGCCGCAATAGTGAGGTAGTTTTTAGGCTTCACTCTTTTATCTCGCCACAAGATCGATGTCTTTTATCTTGCTTTTTTCACGTGTTAGTGTTTTATCAAGCTACAGGAGTGAGATCTTTTTTGGGTTTCGGTCATTTATCTCGCAAAAAGAGCAAGGTCTTTTATCTCGCTCTTTTTCGCATGTCAATCTTTTATCACACCGCAAGAGTGATGTCTTTTTAAGATTTCAATCTTTTATCTCACCACAAGAGCGATGTCTTTTATCTACAATCACAGTTTTTAAAGAACTGAGATAAAATATATTAAGCGCCACTTTTTATCTCAGCTTTAGACTTAAACTGATATTAAATGTTTACGTTACAATTTTGTATCACACTTTTACTAAAACCGTGATCTTTATAAACCTTTTTGGTGTGACCTTTATCTATTACTGTAATAGTGATGTGAAAGAGAGAGAAGAGTTCGTGTTGTGGAAAGAGAGAAAAGAGTTCGTGGGGGGGGGGGGGGGGGGGGGGGCGGCGGGGACCGGAGAGAAAAGAATCTGTTTGGCTGTGGGTTAATGGGAGGAACCCACGAACACTTCTTGGCACTACAAGACAGATTCTGGTTCACTTCCTGGTAATTATTTCCGGGTAGCTAGCATTTTCCCTTAAAAAAACGTGAGAAAAATGGGTTTCTCTGGGGACCAAACAAAAGGCTGAATAATTTCTCCAAATCCATGCGGACCATGCCAGTCTCACCCTTAACCAAACATACATCAATCAACCAATCTCTGTCTCTCTCTCTCCCTCTCCACAAATAACCCATTAACCAAAGACTACCCATATGCTGAAACCCACACCAATTCCTTCATATCAATGGCCTTTCCACTACTCTTCATACTAATACTCCTCTCCTTACGTACAAAACTCTCTCTATGCGATTCAAGGGCCACAGAAGCAGCTCGAATCTGCACCAACACAAGCGCAGCGCCCTCCGATCGGGGACTCTTTATGGCGAACTTCTACGCCGCCATCGACGCCATGGGCGCTCAGGTCGCCACCCAAGGCTACGGCAGCGCCGTCAATGGGTCCGGTAATACGACCGTTTACTTCTTTGGTGAGTGCATGAAGGACTTATCAAGAAACGATTGTGATCATTGCTTTGCCCAAATCAAGATCAGGATCCTGAACTGTTCGGCTGTTCGGACGTTGATTCGCGGTGGGAGAATTTCCTTTGATGGGTGTTATATCAGGTACGTGACGTGAGGACGGACCGAGGGGCGGATAAACCGTGCGACAGCTGTAATGTTCCAAATTTTTATTAGAATCATGCATGCTCAGTTTTCCATTGTGTTTGCTAATAAATTTTCGAACTTACTTTGAATTGTCAAGTAATCATTACAATCTTTTGAACGGTGGAAAAAATGTTCAAAGAAATCTTGAGTACTTTGGTTTTGGAGAGCAAAATAACGCCCGAAGATCCTCTATCCCATTCTCCTGTCCGACTCTTCTCGTTTTAAAGCAAAACGTGTTCAGCCCATCTCAGTCGTTGATTTACGAGATCAACGGCCGAGAAGAGTCGAACAGGCGTCTGCCCGAATGTGAGTCGGACAGGGGATCCGGTTCCCAAAATAACAAGTCTTCTCTAGCATTTTTCCTTAAGAGCTTTTAAATAATACTATACAATAAAGTCAGCCCGCCCATCATCCTTTTGAAGAAAACAACACCCTTGAAAATTTGAACAATTTTATCTTTTTAGCATTGTTTTTCCCTTAAAGATATTATTACAAGAATGTACAAGTTGTGGGACTTGGCTCTGGTCCAGTTCTTCCCCTCTAGTCTACTGTTCAGTTTCGACAATTTGTGGGCCCTTGCGGGCTCATAACAATGATCAGAACTATTCACTTTTTAGAGCTCGTCAAAAACATTAGTCATGTTAAAAATCAAGTTGATAAGATACTGTTTCATAGGATGTTTGAATTTGTTAAGCTTCCAATAAATTTGCTAACTGAGTTGCAATCCAATGTTGCACACCTTTTCTATTACAAGATTAATGCATTTCGAAATTGTATCAAGCAGTATTCAATCAATGAGTTTTTTTGCATGGCCGATATTTACGATGAGCACCAAAAAGTGAACGGTTTCAATTAATGTTGTGAGCCCGGGAAAGGCCCACTAATTATCGAAACTGGACAGAGGACTGGAGGGGGAGAACTGGACAGGAGCCGAGTCCCAAGTTGTGTGTAGTGATAACTATAGATGGCCATATCTTTGTAATTGTATAGGCTAGCTGATCGAAAGTACATATAACGACATTATTGGTAGTATTTCTACAATTTGTATTGGAAAAATAAATATCATGTTTTATACCTTATAATTTTTTTTTGGGTGAATGTTTGCCTGCTCAACCTTGAATTTCTACGTCCTTCCCTGCAGGTACGATGAGTACATGTTCTTCAACGAGAGTTTGAGTGCGGCGAATAAGACTGTTTGCGGGAGTGTTGATTTTGGTGGGAACAAGACTCTGTTTGGGGGTAGTGTTGTTGATTTGGTGAGGAATTTGAGCGTTGAAGCTCCAAACAATGATGGGTTCTTCGTGGGTTCTGTGACTGCTGGGAATTTATCTGTCTATGGCTTGGCTCAGTGTTGGGAATTTGTGAATAGGAGTGGTTGTTGGGACTGGTTGGCAAATGCGGTTTCCCAGATCGGGTCATGCCTCTCCATGGAAGATGGAAGGGTTCTAAATTCTGGTTGCTATATGAGATATTCCACATCTAAGTTCTACTATAATGATTCTTCGACCGATCCCCGGCCTGGAAAAGGAGGTGAGTTGGGTTTGTTGGACTCTTGTTTCCTTTTCCTTGTATCATCTTGATTTGAGGGTGTTTGCCTACTCAGAATTTGATTGGATTGGGAAAGTAGAAATCACGGGGAACCATTGCAAAAAGAAAGACTTTGACCCAACACCTAACGTGAACTCTGATATCATGTTAAGTTACTAATGTCCCAAAAGCTTAAGCTGTTAAGAGCTATTGAGCAATATAGTAGTGAGATTTTGCCATGGTTAAGCAAACAGGAATGCTTGTTATGATTGCGTTTCTACATTTTGTCAATTAACATCTTGATTTTTTGCTATGGATTGACACAACCTAATTTTGTTCGTTATCAGGTGGCAACCGCTTGGCTGTTATTCTGGCCGCAACATCAGCTGGTGTAGCTTTTCTGCTGATTGCAGCAACAATGTATTTCTTTGTGCAAAAGAAACGTGTGAAGAAGAGGAGAGGTATCTAAATGGTGGTTTAATTCATACAAGTTTTTCCTCTATTGTTTGTTGTGCCAAACACGAAATTGAGAACATGACAAATCAACAAACGATAACGAAACACAAGGATTTACGTGGTTCCCCAAATTGGGTACGCTCACGGGAGAAGAGTACTACAAACGGGAAGATAAACAAAGAGCCGACTATACCCGTAACTCTCGTTCAAGCATCAAATTACAAATATTTAGGGATAAATCTCTGGCGGAACCCGATAGGGATACTAAAACCCTAGGTGGAACCCAATAGAGCATAAACCAAAACCCTACTATCTAATCTTCAACATGAGAGACCCCCTAGGGGCCTCTCCAAAGGGATTCACTCAAGAAGTCCAAAACCTAATGAAGAAAATAAAGCTATATTTATAGCCATAGAATCCTTCCTAAAACCAATACTTGCCCAAACAAAATTCCTTGCACTGAAAGTCTAAACCAACAAGGAAACAAATCTTTTAGGAAGTCAAATATCTTTCTTCGACCATCCAAATTCAAGCCATATCTCCAACAGTTTAACATAGAACTTGCACTGATCTTTGTATTTTGTTACAGAAAGGAAGCAATTAGGTGCTCTGCTGGTCTCTGCTAACAAGTTGAAGCTCAATTTCTCATACGAAACACTTGAACATGCCACAAACTACTTTAGCAATTCCAACAAGCTTGGTCAAGGAGGATCTGGTTCAGTTTACAAAGTAGTTTCATGTTTCCCTTTCCGCCAATTTCTTCTGCTACGTCAAGAATTGTTCCATACATGTAGATTAACTGAGGCTGTTTCTCTGTTTCAAATAGGGGATTCTGCCGGATGGACAAATTGTTGCGGTTAAGAGGCTTTTCTTCAACACAAGACAATGGGTGGATCATTTCTTCAATGAAGTCAATCTGATAAGCGAGATTGACCACAAAAATCTTGTAAAGCTATTGGGATGCAGCATTACAGGCCCCGAAAGCCTGCTTGTTTATGAATTCGTCGCGAATCAAAGCGTTCATGACCACCTCTTCGGTTGTTCTCCCATCTATGTTTTTCTGCTTCAATATATCAATTTTTGTTTCTATTTTCCCTTTTCAATTACATATTTAACTAGCGAGTTCTTTTGATTTGATTCAGTTAACAAAAATGTTGAGCCACTAACGTGGGAAGAGAGGTATAAGATTATATTGGGTACGGCTGAGGGCTTGGCCTATCTTCATGAGGAATCGAACTTGAGAATCATACACAGAGATATAAAGTTGAGCAATGTGCTTCTTGACGACGACTTCTCTCCAAAAATTGCTGATTTTGTGCTTGCTCGATTGTTTCCAGAAGATAAGACCCATATCAGCACTACCATTGCCGGCACACTGTAAGTTCCATCACCTTGGCTTTCTTAATCAATTAGCCAACGATGATAGCAAACAAGACTGGCCTAGTTAAAAATTGAATGCTTTTTCAACAAAAAAAAATGTGAGAACCCACAGTTTAGTCCCACATTGGGAAACTATAGAAAGATGAAATGGTTTATAAGTAAAGGCCCTTCAGTTATTGTATAACTTGAGATTAACTTTTTGAGTCACGTGGTTAGACGAATAGTTAGTAGGTCAGCTAGGATGGGTCGTTACAAAAAAACTCCCCGGGAATTGTAGATCTTTCCGATTGAGATCAATCGGAAAGACATTGCATGCATGATAGGGACTAATACCACTAGACGATTCCATATGGTCAACAATTGGTTTAGGGGAAAAGTCTCACCATTCTCATGCTTTTGCCTGTACAACTATGAGCTAAATCATTGTTTTAGGCAGTATTTTCAACGGGAAAGTAATAAATTCATTGAATCTTAGTTTGGGTTATGTTGGGAAGATATTCGTCGCTGGATATTCCTCTTCATGCCTATCTAGCATTTGTTGTGTTTCCATTTATAAACCAATTGAATAAAAATTGAATTTGCGTCTGCAGAGGTTATATGGCTCCTGAGTACATAGTTCGTGGCAAATTGACGGAAAAGGCAGATGTGTACAGCTTTGGTGTTCTTGTGATGGAAGTTGTCTCTGGAAAGAAGAACATCTCATTCGCTCAGAATGCGCACTCTATCCTACATATGGTACCTCTATTTGCTTGACGTACCTCATTTATTTCCTAGTCTTAGAACCCCCGTTGTGAGATACTAGGTACTTTGTTTTTCAATTTTCCATAGGCGTGGAACCTCTACTGATTGGAAACGACATGTGAAGCAGTTGATCCATCGCTCTAGGGTAAGTTCAAGGAAGAAGAGGTCCGTCAATTACTTCAAATCGGTCTACTTTGCGTACAAGCCTCTGCAGAACTCCGTCCGTCTATGTCTATGGTGGTGAAAATGATGAAGGGTAACTACGAGATTCCTCAGCCGACACAGCCACCATTTCTAATTGCTGGTAGCGTGGAATCTAGTACTCAATCTGCTCAATCAAGAACTAGTCACTCTCGGCCTGAGTCTCACAACACCCAGTCTTCGGGGAATAACATTTTAGAAAACTTCATTGAGCCCAGATAATACTCTTTTCTTCTTACTTATATATATATATATATATATATATATATATATATATATATATATATATATATATATATATATATATATATATATATATATATATATTTTGTTTACAGGATTTGTTTGGTTGCATACCCATTTATGAGAAAATATTTCCAAAAGATCCAATTTTTAGATTTGGGTTGTAGTTTCTGGAAGAGATGACAGGTATAGGATAATTTGTAAGAATCTGAGTTATAAATGGTTTTTGTAAATTACTTGTACTGCTGATTATGTATTCGAAAAGTCTATGAGTACGTACATTTTTTTAATAAGTAAATGAGTACATACACTTATGTAGATATACCACGTACATACGCATTTGGACCCGTCTCGAGTCAAACAAAAATAATGTGAGCTTGCTTATTATGTTCAAAATAGTTTGTTTATGGTCTCTGCAAAATATCAACTCAATCCGATATCGGTAATGACGTTTACAAAATACATTGTTGTGGCCAGAGGTGGGAGTTGGTTGATGATCATCGATGAGGAATCGTTGGCGGTCACTTACACCTCGTTTGGATGGATGGAATTTGGGAGAAAAGAAAAGAAATTGTTGGAATATGTATTCTCTTCCTTGTTTGGATAGCCAAAAGGGTGAGAAATTGTGAGAGGAGAGGGAAGGAGAGAATCAAGAACCCTTTAAAACTCCCATTTTGTTTTTCACCGATTTTGGTGAGATTCCGTGAGAGAAGAGAGCCGAGTTCTATTTTTTAAGTTTCCAATTTTACCCCTCCTAATTTAAATACATCAATATCCTAGGGTAATACGAGCTGACGACAAACGCAATTTTCTCTTTCCCTCCTCTCTCATTTTTTTTTACCTGCCCTCCATTTTCCTTGATCAATTTTTCATCCATTACATAAAGAGCCCTCAGGTAAGTTCATGCAATATCCTTCTCTGCCGTTTTTCGAACATGAACTCTTTGTTTTAGCTATATGTGACACTCTCTATTCTTTTCTCTTATATTGTCTAGCCAAATAGAATTGGTATGAAAGGATGACAAACCATTCTCGCTTTTAATTTGCTCATCCAAATAAGATGGTGATCAGAAATCATACTCCTTTCTTGTCTTTTCTTTTTCTCACCTAGATAGCCAAAGGGTCGGAGTGTTAGGAAAGGGGAACGGGAAGAAGAAAGACTGTAAAGAAAAGAGGGGGAGAGAATTCGCTGACTTTTTGGAATCGCCGGGCCGGGGTTGGATAGTCCGCCAACTTGTTTGGAGAAGTCCTTAAAGCTAACGTATGAAATGATTTGTCCTTGAACTGTAAAAAAGGTTAGAAATGAGAGAAAATCTTATAAACGGAGAAGTCGTAAATAAAGTTTACGGCATTCAATCTCAGTTATCCAGAAGTATTTTGAACGATCCAAATTGAAACAATCTCTTAACGGTAATAGAATACTTTTGGACGACTAAAATTGAATGGAGCCGTGAATAGCTTATTCACGGCGGAGGTTTCTCTCAAAAAATAAGTATCAGCGATAACCATAATCACTTGTTTCTCCCCATCTCTCAGACTTCCTGAAAACTCTCGTTTTTGGCAAAGGCGTGAATGCGTTGAGCGCGGACGTGCCAAGACTTGTAGCGCCTAACTTTTGATGAAAATTCTCGTGAATCTTGAGTTCTAACGTATGAACGATTGCGTATGACGCAAAGGTTAAAGATCACAATGAGGTTCGTAGTTTGCCACACAGTTGTGGACTTAAAATTTCCTAATCGTATAGGAAATGAAACGTAAAAACGTGAACTTTATTACTCCGGGATAATAAAGTTTGTACAAGAAAAGTAAAAGATCCAAACTACTTGATGAAATAGTTTGAATAGGATTTGAGCACGAGGTACTCGATAGGCTACTTTGCTAAAAGTAGGAAAGTGTTTGTAAGCGTTGAGTTTTGATTGGTGTTGGACCTATTTTTCATCTTGTAAACTTATATTTATAGGCACAACAGTAAACTGATTCAGACCTGAATCCGAATTCTGCTTTGCACCACAAGCTGACATGTGTCCCATGACTGCTCCTTTCATGCAAGCAAAATCATGGGCAATTTCTAGCAGTTAGCAGATCATGAGTGACATGGCAATAACTTTCCATTATCCCTTTCTTCGCGCTAGCTTGACACATGGCCAATTAACCAAGTCAATTGGCCTTTAAATTGCAAAAAATCAATTGCCTCCAGGAAGTAACTGCTCCCCTAAAACCATGGGCCTCACTTCATAGGCCAAATCAGCCTTTTCTTTATGGGTCAAACCGAGGGCTGCATTCTTCTTGAGTCCAAATGTAATAGAAAATTCATGGCCCAATAAACTCAACAACAATCAATTACATAATTTCAGCCCAATTTAATTAAAGAATTAATTAAATAGCCATTCACGACTAACTCGATCCGCGGTGCCAAAAAAAGATATAAACACTTCCATCTCTCTTTTGATTGGTGTTCGGCTTCTTTTGAACCTCCTAAGGCCGCGGGAGAGGATTCGATCAAAGCTATTGAATACTACAAAGAACAACACGTATGTTCTTCATTGAAATGATCTATATACTCTTTTTTTTTTTTTTGTTTGGAACCAGGCATTTAAATGATCTATATACTTGGATTCACAGTACGTAGTTTTCTTGGGTTTTGTACGTGGTACTAACTTGTTTGTGGATTGAATTGCATTTTCAGAAAACAGAGTACAAGTATCATGAGGCCCTGAAGAGAAACACTCTTACTGATCATACTGGTGGTGTGATTTTCATTACCTTTGAGGCCTGTTGGGACGGGGATCGTCCAGAGACATTCGAAGGTAGAAGTTGTTAGTAATTTACTTTAATCAACGGGTATCTGTAATCTTAACGTGGAGAGATTAATAAGTATTTAATATAATGGAGCTCGTAATATAATTGAGATAAGGACGAGAATGCAATTATAATTCTGTAGTGGAGTGAATTATAATTAGTGAAATAAGAAATAGAATCCTGATAGGATTAGGATTTCTTTTTACACTGGGAGCCCAGACTTTTTATTCCTTAGGTCCTTATCGTAGCCCTATATGTACACGTTATGCTCTCTAGGTCAGATACGTTTTTTATTATTCACGAAATAGAGGCAGGCTTAGATAGAGCAAACAGATTACGATAGAGTCCACACTCGGTTCGGTTCGTGTTCTAGATGTGTAGGGAATATGGTAGAAGATCGTAAGGTAAGGTATGGTCGAGCAGTATTCGAAGCATACAGCAAGGTATGCTGTAACAAGTTCAACCATCGTTCATGACGCAGGAGTTGTGGTAAAACCCTAATATCGCCTAGTAGGGTTATGTGGTTTTTTTGTTGTCTAATCTGTACGCGTCATTACCGGATTCTGGAAATCGTTTCCCAACAGGAGTATCATTTATGCACTCTACTACGCGTGCAACTTTGTATGTTCCAAGGTCCTCATGTGCAGGAAGAGTGTACTCGAGAAGTGCTGAGGTATGCTTTGTTCAACTTGTTTGTTCATGTACAGTTCAATGTTATTACTGGTTCGTGCAATGTTTTTATGTGCTATTGTTCGGCTAAGAGGAAATCTGAGCCGTCGGTTATATTCTCCTTTTGTTTGGTCACTCGCGGCACTTGTGCTGGTGAATGTCGGTTTCAATGCTTCAAAGGTATTGGGAAGTTGGGTGTGTATGTTGCTCTCCTTTAGTTGTTCTAAATTGGTGAAGATGTCACTACTAAAAATTCATAACTAGTTGGGTTAATTACTCTAAACCCTCCTTCCTCATCTAACACGAAGTATCAATTTACACTTCGGAACGAAAAACAATTTACAATCCTGTTTATACCCGTTTTTGGCACAACGGTTCGGGCCAGCCACGATTGGGCTTTTAATTATTCTCTTGATGATTTTGGGCCGAAGTTGGGTAATTAATCATTGGATGAGTGTTGGGCCATAGTTATTTTCCATTTGAACCCAGAGGAGACGCGGCTCATGGTTTTAATTTGAACGGTTTGGCCCACGGAGCAAGTGTTGGTTCGGTCCAAGAAAAGTGGCCCACGGTTTTAGACCCATGAGGAGGGTGCTGATTGGTTTGGGTTTGGCCCACGGAGCAAGTGTTGGTTCGGTCCAAGAAAAGTGGCCCACGGTTTTACACCCATGAGGAGGGTGCTGATTGGTTTGGGAAGCAGGGCCCATGAATTAAGGAGTTGGTTATGCTGAAGGCAGTTACTTGTTTCTAAGGATCAAAGGCCAATTGACTTAGTTAATCGGCCATGTGACATGCAAGAGCACAAAATGGGGAAGTGGGGTGACATTTTTTCCAAGGTGTGGGACACATGTCAACGTATAAGAGATCCATTACCCATGATCCAATTCAACTGCCCTTCAACTGCAAATAACCGTACACTATTATACATGCATGAAAAGTGGAGGGAAACATGGGACACATGGCAGTTGCTGGTGCAAGACAAATTTCGGATTCAGGCCTTTATCAGCATGTTGCTGAGTCTATAAATACAAGATCACAAGGCCGAAAAAAGGGTCCAACACCAATCAAAGCATAATGCTTACAAAAACTTTCCTACTTTCAGCAAAGTAGCCTATCGAGTACTCCGTACTCAAACCCATTCAAACTCACTTCATCAAGTAGTTTGAATTTTTATTTTCCTTGTACAAACTTTATTATCCCGGAGTAATAAAGTTCACGTTTTTCTCCGTTTCTACGTCCACTTCCTATACGACTAGAAAATTTTAAGTCTACAACCGTGTGGCAAACCCCGAACCTCATTGTGATCTTTAACCTTTGGGTCACACGCAATCGCTCACGTACAAGATAGAAGTCACGATTCACGGCAATCGTCATCCAAAGTTAGGCGCTACAAGTCTTGGCACGCCCGCGCTCAACGCATCCACGCTTTGTGCCAAAAACGAGAGTTTTCAAATCCTCCCTCTCTATGAGAGAGAGAGAGAGAGAGAGAGAGAGAGAGAGAGAGATTGGAATTCAATTAATTCATCTCTGTTTTCAATGAGAATGGCTACTTTGCACTTTTAACCTTTTTCTTTTATCAGTTGTCTTTATTTAGGGTGAAATCCGAAAAAACATGAAACCTGAAATGAAACGACACAAACACGACACACACGACACGATGTCCACCTCTAAGGGCATATTTCTCCAGCATATACTTAAATTTGTTCCTGTTCATGCCTAACTTATTCAGTTATTCGCAATGGAAGAGGTTAAAGTAAGACGATTTCGTACTCAAGGTTACTGACTTGTAATGGTTTTTCAGTTCAATTGTCAGTCGTTGGTGGCTTATATGAGGGTACAGGAGGCAATGAGATCGAAAGAGCGGTTTGAGGAGCGGTGAACCTTCGATTCCCCCTTTCCCAGTGAAGCAGGGAGGGGTTTTTTTTTTTAGGTTTGTCCTGATGAAGCACACTATTTATTCCTTCCGGTCTCTCCCTTGCCGAATGCTCCTCCTACATATCGTTATCACGTCGCACGCGTCGACGGCCATGGTCTCGCTAGTTGCATAGTGGAATGGTATATGGTATTTGACGCTTTGAAGCAGCGACGCGCCATGCCATGTTGCATAGTGGGGTCACACCGGGGCTTGTGCGTCTCGAGTTGGCCTTGTTCGAAATATTTTGTAATTCGGTTTTGTTTGGTTTCTAAAATGTCAGGCTAGTTTTAGAATGATCGAACTAGTTTTGTTAATGGTTTTATTGTAAAATATTTTTCCCAAGACGGTTAAAGTTGAAGAGATTCAAGGAAAAATGGTTTCAAACAAACAAACAGCTCATAAAGCAACAAGTATAAATGCACCATATGATGAAATTCAGGCATAAAATTAATTCTAGTGTGTATTTTTGAGATATATGCAAGTGAGTATGTTTATATATTAGCATACTTTTATGATTATGCTAATTTTTATAAAAATACTTTTAAAATATTTTAATTTCGAGTGGGTGCATGTGCCCCACGTGAATTCGTCCCGGAGTATCGTTTGATATGATTTCTGAATGCATTAAGTTTGTTAAAAAAAAAAAGTGAGTAATACTGAATTGTACTCATTTGACACAATCTGGAGATAAATGCATTTCCATATCGTATCAAAGAATATCCAATCAACGTGATTTTTGACATGGTCAATGTTTTTATGATCTCTAAAAATTGAACGGTTTCGATCGTCGTTGTGGAGCCGGAAAAGGCCCACAAACGGGCCAAATTGGACCAAACTGGAGGATAGCCAAACTGGATCGTTATTTTGTTTTCTTAAGGACCCTCGCCCAAAAAAATGGACGACACAAAAGAAATAAGTTTGTCGGACCTAATTAGCCTAGGCGACAATACTGAGAGTATTAATATAGGAGTACATGTATAGACATATATGGGCTTGTTTATTTGGGGTACTCAAAATTTCTGTGCACAGTCCCGAATAATTTTGTTTTTTATCTATCTCTCTACTCATTACACTATAAAATTTCCCTCGAAACCCAAACTGAACAGGATTACAGCGTGTATCACCACCATCTCCCATGAGTGGGATCCAAATTTTTCAAAGGTTTTATAACTTGTTCGACCGTATTATAGGTGACTCGGAGCCCATTGCATCATGCCATATATATTGCCATTCCACAATTTCAACAATGAATCAAGGGTCAAAGATCTTTATTGACTCCATGATGAATTGGAAGTCTCCTTCAATTTGTTCAAGCCTAATGCTTACAAAAAGAATGTTGGCATTGATTGGTCTAGCTTCAAGAAAAAACCCTCCACTATGTTTACAACAATTAATCACCCAAGTGGCCAAGTCCCATTCCCAAGTCGTGGTTTAACACCCTTCTACATTTTTGTACGGAGAGAACAAGGAGTCAAGTCTTGCCGAAGCCAATAATTGATGATCGATCTTCTCCCATAAAGAAAGTCTTCCGTTTCGTATGGGGTTGTGTTTACCAATTTTTTCCTTCTCCGGAGCGAATCGACGGAGAACGAAAATAAAAGCAACAAGCCAACAACAAAAAGAAAAGCAAATGCGGCTCGTCTCCACAAACGGATTTGAAGTTCCTTGCCGTGTTTCAGGACTTCATCGGAGATAAATGGCGAATGAATCAAATGATATTTTTGGTGGGCGGTGTGGATTGATGGTTTAGTGAAGTGGGATGGAGCGGAAGAAAAATAACAAATGGACTTTGTTATTTTTCCAAGGTAGAATTACAATCAAGAAGGACGGATCCTCATTGAAAGTAAGGGAGTTAATTTAATCCTACTCCTAGGAAGACAAAAATTAAGAACAAAGTTAAGACTTTGATTTGTTGAAGGAGTTTACAATGAGGCCTAAAGAGGCTATTTATAGAAAAATACAATGTGTAGGAAATAACTTCCTAACTTCTCACTACTCTTCATCATCTTCCAAGTGTCCAAATAACTTCCCATAAACTCCAAAGTGTGTAGGAGCATGCCACTTGTCCAAATAACTTCTCTTCAACTTCAAAGTGTGTAGGACAATGACAAATGTCTTTTTAACTTCCACATGTATAGGAGCATGCCAAGTGTCCTGCACTTTATTAAAAGAAATAAAAACTAGTTATATTATTAATACGAAATAATAAAATAGGAAGCATTACCCTAAACGCCACCTTTCGGTCGATTATCGACAGGCGGTGAATATATGGTACAAACAGGTTGTGCTTGAGTTGATGTGTGTCGGGCTTGATACCTCACATGATTGATGTAGTAGTATTCTGCTATTGCAACTCTGAGTGTTCTATGTCCAGAAAAAAGTTTACAACCACATCCACACACACAAACGCACACACAATCATGTGGACCGTCCACACGCCAGTCGTTCTGATGCAGGTATCAAACCTTCGTATAGAATATGATCCGATTGTTTTTTCCCAAGCCTAAATCCTCTTGCTACCTGTTTACACCCGTTTTTGGCACCCAGTCCTGGGCAAGCGTTGAACGGCCATTTACTTGAAATTCAATTAAATTGGGCCATGAATTAAAGACCTGTTGGACCAAAAGTTAATGGGCCAAACCCATGTTACCTGGGCTCAATTAATTTCGGACTAGAAATTGGAATTATGGGAAGTGGGCCATGTGTTGAAAATTATTTGCGAAGGCCCAATGAAAATAAAGGCCTGGTGCATTGTTGATTTGGCCGAGAGGCCCATAGCCCATAGGAATTGTTGGTATCTCTGGAAGCCTTTTTGTGGGTTAAATATATTAATAGGCCATTTAAATTAGTTAAATGGCCCATTACCGTTGAATCAAATGAAAAGTGGAGAGTGGGCAAGAGTTGTTGTGTAAAGAGCCATTTAACTAGGTCAAATGGCTGGTAGTTTCTCTAGCCCACGAAAATAGGGCATGAGGCAGCCCACTTCTTGTCGACTACCCACAAAAGAAGGAGATGGAGAGGGCCTATTATCCCATTAACCGCCCATGAGTTGAATTTAACACATGGGTAATCGGTTTGAACTCCCAAATAACTACCCACGATCCCACTAAGTACCTAGGTGGGCAGTTAATATGGACAAGTGGCAAGATCTGAAGCTGCCTCAGGACACGTGTCAACACAAGATGAAGGCGGGAAAATGCAGTTCAGATCTGGACCAGTGCAGAGTTGGCCTATAAATACTAGTTCGCAAGAAGAAAAAGGGGTTCACACACCAATCAAACTCAACGCTTACAAACCAAAAGCCTTCCCTGCGAAGCAAATTATCTCTATTTCCTCGCCTACACTCGATTATTTCACCAAATAACTCGAGCTTCGATCTCTCTTGTATCCCAACTTTGTTATTACGCAACATAATAAAGTTATTTCTCTCTATCTCTCACCTCCTACTTTATTACTCCGACGTGATAAAGTAATTCTTACGTTGTTACTTCTTTTCCTACACGGTTAGGAAATTACTAAGTCCACTTCGTTGTGGCAAACCACGAACCAAACTGCAATCTAGCGCTTAGGTTTGCAGCACTATCGCCCGCACGGATCTAGAAGTCAGAAAAGGGACGCCCAGTCCTTTACGTTGGTACACGACAAGTCCTGGCACGCCCGCTCAGTCCTTGAGCCAAATCTAAGCCAAACACTACCATACTAAAAGCCCGTTTAATTAGTTATGTACTGGAGTACATTAATCTAATCAGATTAATGGGTATAGAAGTAAATAAGTAATCGCACATCTCTCTTGGTGGCGTACATTCTTTGTTGTTGCGAGAACCCATATATTTCAAATATTTATTTTTTTACTACGAAGATTTCAACCAATCATAAAATTTGCACTTCCTTCGGATATACCATAACATTGATAATCCAATAGTCATGATTCTGTAGGACATATTTTACAAAATTGAGTGACTCTAGACAACGGCCCACAAATTCTTCTCACCGCAAAAAAAAACCCGTGGTCGAAAGCTAAGTCCCAATTCTCCAGCAATATTCTTCGTTCTCATTTTCCATCCGCGCTTTGAATTATTGCTCTCAATCATTGTTTTTGCAGATTTTAGTAATTTAGAAAACCTTTGTAGACACCCGAAAGCTTACGCACTCTCTCTCCCGAATACGTGTATTTACGTGACTTAGTTAAAAAGCTGCATTCAGTAATTTCGCACTACTAGCCCCAAGGGTTCATCCGGTTGGTTAGTGAGTTTGTTTCCCACACAATTGATCAGGAAGGCAGGAGAGCTGTTGCCCCTTTAAGGGGCAGCAACCTGCTGTCCCGGCCGAGCGGGGCTCGCTCCGGTTTCACTCCGATGATCAAAAAGGTTAACTTCGTAGAGCTTATCGAATAGAACAAGTGTACCAAAAATTAGCTCGATAGGACATCATTAAGTACCTAATCGGAATACATATGACTTACCACTAATGGATTCCAGTGGATTTGGTCCAGTGTTTAGGATCCATTCTTTTTTTTTTTTTTTTGAGAAACACAAACATAATCCATTAACATGAAAAAAAAAAACAAGTACGTCCATGTCTGGCCATGCATCCAAGATCATACAAACCCCATACAACAAAAAGCACACCCCACCCCAAACAAACAAAGACAAAGACCCAATAGAACAAAACAAACAAACGAAGCCAATGCAAACCTTCTACAAAACTCAGAGGAACACCCCAAGTAAGTCCTCAACGTTGATCACACAACACACGATACCTGCAAAACAATGGTGAGGAACAATAGGCGAAGGAACATCAATGGGAAGCACGACGTTGAGGGGCACGGAAAATATGAGGGTCACTACAACTATCCTCTATGACCTGTTCACATTTACACTTTCTCTTGGGGGTTGTGAATAGCCCTGCCACCATCACAACTAGCTTTGTGGTCAACCTTGCTCTTTCGTTTCCATTTGCATTCACAGCTGAAGAATGGCCGTAGTCTACTAATTGATTCCGCCAGCTGGCCATAATCCTCTTAGTCCTCAAATTCCTAGGCCCCGTAGCATCATCTTGAAGATCACCTTCAAACCCAGCCGCCAAATCATGAAAACCACCTTCAACCCTATTCGACGAGGAGCCCTCAACGTTCAACTTCTGGCGATCAGGTACTTGAGAGGCAGTCACACAGCTAGTAGGCGAAGAATGAAACTCATCCACCACATCCATCTGGGAATGACTAAAAAGATTAGGCACACCAACCACAGTTTTATCACTTTCTCGGACATCAACACAAACCTCCTAAGCCCTAAGGCCATCAGGGCTACGGGGATGGCTAATCGTCAAAGATAGCTCCTTAACTTTAACTTCCACAGCCGAAAGGCTGGGCATATGGAAAAATCGGAACCTCATATCCACACCCCGAAGGCAATGGCAACTTACTAAGAGAAACTCTCGCTCCATAATGACCCTTTTCTGCCAACCGCGAAACTTCAAACCACCATTGGACATCAAATTCCTACAAGGTTCTTCAGGCCCTCCAAACCTATCAAATGACCCCGAGCCGCCAGTAGGACATCGACAATCAACCTTGGACTCTGTAGCAGCACAACCAGAAGAAACCATGGAAAGGTTATTGGACACAACTCCCAAACAACCGATCCCATCCGCCTCGCAAGCCTCCATTGTATCATTAGGCCATGAAGATTTCCCAATATGAAAATTAGCACAAGTAGCTGAACCCCCACAGGATTGATTTGGAAACTCCATATCCTCAGAAACCATATCCTCCAAGTCGGAATGTTCCCAATTGCCACATACTTCTTCCCACGGCTCATAAGCTGGATCTAAAACCTCACGAAACTTAGCTGTTGCATCAGCTCTATCTTCGGGAAATGCCTGGCCGGTCCTATTTTTTTGTGTGGGTTCCATACAAATCCCCTTTTGTAAGTGCTATTCCATCTAGGCCCTTTTTAAATATGTTTTTACTATTTTGCCCTTTTCACTTTTCAGCACTCACAGAATTCACACCCCTTTAAAGAATTCACACCCTTGCGAATTCACACCTCTTAGAAGAATTCACACTCTCGAGAATTCACAACCCCCGAATTCACATCCTTCGAGAATTCACACTCCCGAAAATTCACAACCCACAGAATTCACACCCCCTAAGAATTCACACGTCTTTTTAGAATTTATACCGTTCACAGAATTCACACACATTTGCATAATTCACACGGATGAAAAAGAGAGAATTCATGCCCAAATGAAAAATTTACACATTCAAAAAAGACAAAATTAACACCAAATTAAAAATTCACCAGATAACTTTTTAAAATTGATTCTATCATTCTACATATATAAACAAGTGCATAAGAAAAATAATAAACTGCATCTACTGGTTCTACTTTATACTAGTAATAAACATAATTAAAGATTTTCAAGGTTCGTTAATCTCCGAAAACCATTGTGTCTCAATGGCCCCCATCAGCAGCGTTCACAACGAGGCGAATTCTGTTTTCGATACGTTCTATCTATTTTCATCGTCAAGAATGGCGCTGTGTTCCATCAATCCATGATCGGTAAACGATGCCGTTTGGAGCACAAATCCAGAATTCACATCACCAAATTAAGAATTTATACTCTCGGAAAAAAAGAATTCACATCCTCGAAAAAATAAAATTCACATCACCAAATTAACAATTCACAGCTCCTTAAAATCCACTTATTGTAGCCGTAGTGTATTAGTGGTGGTAATTGCATACAGAGATGTATATAGGTATACATATTCTTCTAGATTTTTTTTTTTTTAAAATGCCGTTCTTTGGCGGGGATGGTTTTTGCATACAAAAATGTATGTATACATATGTTCTCCTGTGATTCAAAGAAAAAAAAAAAAGAAGAAGGTATGTAGGCATGTACAAAGATTATCTCATCTCTCGCCCCGGTACGCCGTCACCGACTTGAAGAAGAAGTCTACAGCTTTGTCGTCTCCAGCTCCCCCGCCACGCCGTCGCCGACCCCAACCTCGTCGCCTCCCAAATTAAGAATTCACATTCCAACTACACTTATGACTTATCACATTCCCAAATTAAAAATTCACACCTCCAAGACACAATTCGCACCCAAATGAGGAATTCACACGTTCAGAAAAGACACAATTCACACCCAAATAAAGAATATACACATTCAAAAAAAGATAGAATTCACATTCCAACTACACTTATCACATTCCCAAATTAAGAATTCACACCTCCAAGTTACACAATTCACACCCCCAAATTAAACTCCAAATTAACAATTCACAGCTCCTTAAAATCCTATTGTACGCCGTACTGTACTGGTGGTGGCGATAATTGCATACAGAGATGTATGTATGTGTACATATTCTTCTAGATTTAAAAAAATAATAATAATGTCGTGCTATGGCGGTGGTTGTTTTTTTCATAGAGAGATGTATGTATTCATATTCTTCTACTACAATTAAAAAAAGAAAAAGAAAAAGAAAAGGTATGCATTCATGTACATGGATTATCTCATCTCTCGCCTCTTATTGATACCTATGGTCTCGAAGAAAAAGTCTATAGCGTCGTCGTCTCCAGCTCCCCCGCCACGCCGTCGCTGACCCCGACCTCGTCGCCTCCCAGTACCGCCGCCTCGCCCTCCTCCTCAACCCCCACCGCAACTGCCTCCCTTCCGCCGCTCATGCCTTGAAGATTGTCTCCGACGCCTGGTCAAATCTAGAGGCCGACAACGAGGATCTGAAGGCGTTGTGGTTCCAGTCGCAACTGATGGTGACGATGACGACGTTTACGAGGGGACGGGCTAGATGACGGGATTGGGGTTTTTTGATGGGGTTCCGTGCAACCGGTGAATCAGTGGGGGTATTTGGGGAGAAATTATTCGGTGCCCTTGGGGCAACACGTGTCCCTGTCCCAACACATCCGAGCCGTCCGTTCGGCACCGAACTACTGGATTAAGCAGAGAGAAAAAGGGGAGAGAGAAAGGAGGAGAGAGGGTGTTTTAATCTCGTCCGTTCGAGTACCGAACGGACGGCTCGAATGTGCCCGAGGGGCACCACGTGTCCCTGCCCTTGGGGCAAGGAATAATTTCTCGTATTTGGGGTAGTTTACTTAAAACAGGACTTATGTGGGATGTGTTTGAAATGTGGTGGGGTTGGACGGATAGGGAGTGACAAAAGAGGGCCGGCCAGTAAAAACCCCCCTCTATCTTTAGCTAAACGAGAAGGTAAGACCCAATCCGATCCAAGATGCTCTATATGCATATCATCCAAAACCAAATCCTGCTCCGTAACCATGTCTAGAGATCCAACAGTACCTTTACCCTTAGCTGCTTTAGACAGACGTCGAAAACCACGAGAATACCCCGAAAAAAACTTGTACTCAACTGAAATCTCTTAGCCATCGTAAATATATATAGAAATCAAACAAAGGACGGGACTAAAATCAGGCCTAAAAAGTAGGGCTGCTCAAAAAATCCGGTAAACCGTGAAATCGATCCGGATCGAACCGATTCATACCTTTTTGGATTTTGTCCGTGGATTAATGGTCTGGACACGGATTGAAAAATTAGAAAACTGTGACTCGCGGTTCGGTCCACGGATTTTTATTACGAAACCGTGGATTAACCGAACCGAACCGTGAGATATTTATTTTATATAAATAATATATATATGTGTGTGTGTGTGTGTGTGTGTGTAATTAATTGTTAGTAATGTTAAAACTTTTTTTCTACCAATTGTACTATTTTATCTTAATAATGAGATATAGTGTAAATGTATATAAAATATATGGGGTAAATCGTAATTTTTTTTTTTATAAATTACAGGTAACTCTAGTTCAATTTCAGTAGTTCGTGTTTTTTCCAAAAAAAAAAAATTATGTTATTTACTATCTCTATTATAAAATAAAACGGTGTGGAGACAAGTTGTTAGAACGATTTAGATTCATTTGATCCAAATGTTGTAGTGCATCCTCCCACTTCCCGGTTAAGTGCCCATGGTTTTTACCTAAATCACACAACTGTCATCCCCTTTCAACCGAGTTACGTAGTGCCGTAGGTACGGACTAGCGCTAGTGTTTAGACTCTTTTAAATCTAATTTTTGAAATAAGTCTTTGATAGTTTATGTAACAAGTGCTATTTGGTGGTGTGAAACTTAATTCTGAGTGTAACCTTCTTCTCTTTTAGTGTGGGATATATGCCTCAGCTTTATTTTTGCTAAAATCCGTAGACAAAATCGTAACTGATCCGCAAGTCACAGATTTGATTGAAACCGAACCGTAGGACTTTTGGTCCGAACAATTCTTAGAAATTCGAACCGAACCCGACCGGACCGCGAACAGACTTACTAAAAGCTACAAACGAAGGGTCCCCAAAGCAATAACCATGAACCCCGCGACCCTCCAGTGACCGGAACAACTAAAAAAATGAACAGATGGCCGGAATCGACGAGGACCAACCCAAATTTCAGACCTTCCTTCATGATGAGCAAAGACCTAAACTATCTCGAAACTAAAAACGCAAAACAGGATCACGTACCTTCTTACGAGACGAAGCTAGAACACAGCACCTTGGCGCCGTCCGGCCAACGGTGAAACCGCACGCGCGGCAGAAAGCTTAACGGAAGGGAACAGTGCCAAGCTTAACGGAAGCAGAAAGTTTACACACACAGCAGATCTGTGCACAGATTGTGCACAGATTTCGTTGTGAGGCCCACCACGGGTCTCACACAAATCATCCGAGCCGTTCATTAAATGTAAAATATTTTTTCAAAGGTGCCCGTAAAAAATAAGCTTAATCCGAAATCTAAAAGAAAAGTTAGATGGTTGGATGAAGCACCTATAGGTATCGGATTGAACTTATTTTTTACGGGAACCCTTGAAAAAATATTTTACATTTAATGAATGGCTCGAATGATTTGTGTGGGACCCGTGGTGAGCCCATAACGAAATCTGTGCACAATCTGCTGTGTGTGTAGCAGAACTCTAACGAAAGGGATTCATTCTTTTCAAGTTAAAGATGTTCCAATAAGGCATTTAATGATATCTGATCGAGCTGATTTTTAGTACTTTTGTTCTAATTGATGAGCTCTATGAAATGAACGTTTTTTATTATCAAACCGAGACCGAAGAGAGCCCCATTCGGTCGGGACAGCAAGCTGCTGCCCCTTAAAAGGACAGCAGCAGCTCCCCCGCCTCCATTGATCAGGGTTCGGCTTTTGATGTCAGGCCGCAAGGAAATAATTTCTTACAAATCTCCTAGTCCCGGCATAGATTATCTACCTTTGATCGGACCGGAGAGAAATTTAGTTGAAATACGCGTAAACTTGCCCGAATACCCTCTGGTCGTCGAACAAATGAAAAAGTAATTTTCGTGCTACTCAATCAATGAGAAAAAAGCAGTCAAATACGAGTAGGAAACACCGATTTTATGCGGGTCACATTCTAGATTGCGATGTCTGATATGGCTTGTCAATTAAACTCCAAAACGGATCCTATTCCAAACCACTTGAGACAAAGTTCCAAACATAGCAAGTTGACCACGCAAGTCGATATTTTGATTGGTCCAACATCATTCTCTCGAAACCTGACATTTTTCATCTCATTGCTCGATTTGTCCACATACTTGTTTGGACTTCTCCATAAATTGTGTGAAGGGCCGCACGCGAGCTGAGTTTTGTCAAATTCGAGCTCAGCTTGTATAGTAAACGAGTCGAGTCGAGTATTAACAAGTTGAATCGAGCTCGCAATCTGTTCGATTCATTTGCATTCATAATTGTGTCCAAATCGTATGTGTTTAGTTATAAAATAAAAAAATTTCACCATCCCTCTCTAGATGGGCTTCCGTCCATACTCTGTCTCTATCTACCCCTTCAAATTATCATATTTTAGGGTACAATGGTATTATTGGGTCTTCCAAATGACTTACTAATTTTTTTTTATAAAAAAAATCAACTAAATTAGATATTACTACGCAAGCAAATACTAATTCGTAGCCGATATTACATGTAGACCGTGCACAATATCAACTCGTAAAATATATTTATTTAGGTGCTCGTTTAATTTGATCAAGTTAATGTTCATAAAAATATCTTTGTTTACAAGGACACATATGCTAAATGATTTTCAGACATGACAACGTGATGTCACGTCACTACCGCTGCCACTCTACCGCTTCCAACATTTCTAAAACTCGTTGCCATAGACACAACCCCAACCACCACCATTACTCCACTTCTTTAAACACTATCAATCATCATTCAACCGCCACCACCACCGAACTATCGTCATATTTCTACTGGCGCCACCACCACCTCTCCATCTCTCCACCACCGTCTAGCGTTACAATAACTCACCATTTCACCACCAAGATGACACACAACTAAGCTATAGTCACCAATAGAACCACCTCCTGCCATTGCCAATATCTCCACCATCACCATCCTTCCACCATCACTAATACTTTTGCCACAACCACCACCTGGCTGGCACCACGACCACCACCACACCGTCTCTCCACCACACCACCGCATGAAGTCACCGCCTCTCCACCATCCCCCTTCCATTGCCTCTACAAACACATGGCGCGGTCTTAGTAATATTAAAAGAGAACAATTGTTTAGAATAATATAATTAACATTTTTTTAATTTTTATAATCAAACCATTTGTTTAATTCAACTTTTCACATTTTCATCAAACAACTTTTCAATCTTAAAAAATTCATCAATCAATTTTAATTACTGTTCAATCTTCCAAATTTCGATTTTAGTTTTCAATTTCTAAGACTCCATTTATTTTAAAATAAAATATTTTTCGCCCAATTAAATCGAGCCTAAAAGAAGACGCATTTGTATTGAGGACCGCATCAACTTGTGTTCGCGCAGGGATACAAATTATTCTTCCTCATCCCCACTCGGTAGATGGCTTACCCCATCCATTCCTCAACTCGTCTCTGCTGGGACCCCGTACGGTTTTCCTACTCTGTTTTCCCGTTGACAAACCATTTTCGTAGTTATCAACAAATCCCGTCTCCACTCTTCCATTTTCACACCCTTCTCTATCAAATACATCAATCAAAAACTCTCTCTCTCTCTCTCTCCACCCTTATCAACAAATTAAGAACTCATATTTAACCAAAAGCTACCCATATGCTCAAGCCCACTCCAATTCTTCCACACCTATGGCCTTTCCGCTTCTATTCACGCTGATACTACTCCTCTCCTTACGTACGAGACTCTCTCTAGCCGATCCAAGAGCCACACAGGCAGCTCTAATCTGCACCAACACCAGCGCAGCGCCGTCCGACCGGCAAGTCTTTGTGGCAAACTTCTTGGCAGCCATCGACACCGTGACCCCTCAGGTCGCCACCCGAGGCTACGGCGGCGCCGTCAATGGGTCCGGTAACACGACCGTCTACGCCTTCGGCGAGTGCATGAAGGACTTGTCGACAAACGATTGTAATCAGTGTTTTGCCCAGATCAAGACCCAGATCCTGAGGTGTTTGCCGTTCCAGAGGTTGATTCGCGGTGGGAGGCTTTTCTACGATGGGTGTTATATCAGGTATGGACCGATGGGCGGACGAATCGGGAGACAGCTGTACCCGTGTTCCAAATTTTTAATTATGATCCTTTTTCTCATTTTTGGCGCTCCATTTTTGTTTCTTTTCTTTCTTTTTTTGAACTTATAGAAAAAAAACCACTAATGGACCCGATTACTCAATCCAAACCTCCGGAAAGTTAGTATGGTCACACCAGTCACAATCTTCTACTTACTGTAAGATACAAAATCTGTAGAAAATCAAACCCAGACCTTAGAGTACTGTCAAAACTTGTTCATTCGCCCGAATTACCGGGGCAACCTCTGGGTGTGAAAAAAAAGTCGTGTCATTTTAACGGCAAAAAAAAGTTCTTTCAATAGTAAAATGCTTGTTGAACCTTTTTGAATCGTTCAATAGTACAGTACTTGCTACAGTAATGTTTTTTTGAACGGTGAAAAAAAAATTCAAAAGAATCTTTTATGTGGACTATAGTTTATTTTTGGACGTAAAAATAACCGTTCTTCCGAAGGGAATGAATAAAATAGGACAGATGAAGTAGTGGGTTTGTATTAAAAACTTTTAAACTATATATAAGTCCGCCCGCCCGCCCAACATCCTTTTGAAGAAAACATCCGTCCAATCAAGGGTTTTTGGAAAAAAAAATAATGCTACCTTTAGTATTCCCTGTCCGAATTTAATTGTTCCTAATTTTATTCTAATCGGCTAAAAAATAGGTTATATCTTTGAATGTGTAATGAATTTCATATCGAATATGGATCTTGTTTGATAGATTTTGATTAGTTCTATAATACAATATTTTCGAAATCACGTAAAACATTATAAATTAGAAGATATAATCGATTGAAAAATGGTATGAATTCCAAAAAAGAACTATTAAATCTGGACGGAGGAAGTAATATTTTTATTTTTTTGATAGTATTATTTACTACAAGTTTGTGTGCATTTATAACTATAGATAGATGACCATATCTTCATAATTTCGTAATTAGATTGATCGGAAGAATATATAACAATCTTTTTGGTAGTATTTTTGCAATTTGTATTGAAAAAATAAGCCCCCGTTCTACTAAGGTTATTATTTTTTAAGAACTTATTTTTCGCTTTACGAAACAGGTTATTCTCGCACAATACATTACCTACAACAACAACAACATAACATAACCCATCTAGACACAATACATTACCTTTAATTCAAAAAAAATAAGTATTTACTCCATATTTTAGTTAGTGGAACAAGTGTGGTGTTTTTAAGTGTTTGCCCATCCAACCTTGAATTTCTACGTCCTTCCCTGCAGGTACGATGACTACATGTTCTTCAATGAGAGTTTGAGTGCGGTGAATAGGACCGTTTGTGGGAGTGTTGATTTTGGTGGGAATAAGACTTTGTTTGGGGAAAATGTTGTTGATTTGGTGAGGAATTTGAGTGTTGAAGCTCAAAACAATGATGGGTTTTTTGTGGGTTCTGTGACTACTGGAAATTTATCTGTCTATGGCTTGGCTCAGTGTTGGGAATTTGTGAATAAGAGTGGTTGTGGGGATTGTTTGGCAAATGCAGTTTCCCGGATTGGGTCATGCCTCTCTATGGAAGAGGGAAGGGTTTTGAATTCTGGTTGCTATATGAGGTATTCTACATCTAAGTTCTACAACAATTCTTCCACCGATACCTCGCCGGGAAAAGGAGGTGAGTTGGGTTTGTTGAATTCTTGATTCCTTTTCCTAGTATCATTTTGATTTGAGGGTGTTTGGCTACTCAGAATTTGATTGGATTGTCATGAGCTCTGATATCATATTAAGCCACATATTATCCCCAAAGCTTAAGATGTTAGGAAATGGAAAAAACAAAACAATTGTATATAAAGCTATATATATCTAACATAGTAGTAATTTTATGATTGATTTCGCCTTGACTAAACAAACAAGAATGCATGCTATGATTGTGTTTCTGCATTTTGTCAAATAACTTGTTGGTTTTTTGCTATGAATGGGCACAATCTTATTCTGTTTGCAATTAGGTGGCAACCACCTAGCTGTTATTCTTGCTGCAACATCTGCTGCTGTAGCTTTTCTACTGATTGCAGCAGCAATATCGTTCTTTGCCCGAAAGAAACTTGTGAAGAAGAGGAGAGGTATCTCGATGGTAATTTATACAACTCTTTCCAATGTTGTTTAACATTGAACTAACATTGATCTTTGTTATTTGTTACAGAAAGGAAGCAATTGGGTCCTCTATTGGTCTCTGTTAACAAGTCGAAACTCAATTTTTCATACGAAACACTTGAACACGCCACAAACTACTTTGACAATTCCAACAAGCTTGGTCAAGGAGGATCTGGTTCAGTTTACAAAGTAATTTCATATTTCACTTTCCGCCTTTTTCTTCTGCTAGTCAAGAATCGATCCATACATGTAGATTTAACTGAGGCCGTTTATTTGCTTCAAAAAGGGGGTCTTGCCCGATGGACAAGTTGTTGCAGTTAAGAGGCTTTTCTTCAATACAAGACAATGGGTGGATCATTTCTTTAATGAAGTCAATCTGATAAGCGGAATCCACCACAAAAATCTTGTAACATTGTTGGGATGCAGCATTACAGGCCCCGAAAGCCTGCTTGTTTATGAATTCGTCGCGAATCAAAGCGTTCATGACCACCTCTTCGGTTGTTCACCCATCTATGATTTTCTACTTCAATATATCAATTTTTGTTTCAATTATTTTTTTTTTATCCTGTTTTTCTTTGCCAATTTCATGTCTAACTAACGAGTTCTTTTGATTTGATTCAGGTAAAAAAGATGTTCAGCAGCCACTAACGTGGGGAGAGAGGTATAGGATAATATTGGGTACAGCTGAGGGCTTGGCTTATCTTCATGAGGAGTCGAACTTGAGAATCATACACAGAGATATAAAGTTGAGCAATGTCCTTCTTGACGACGACTTCTTGCCAAAAATTGCTGATTTTGGGCTTGCTCGGTTGTTTCCAGAAGATAAGACCCATATCAGCACTGCCATTGCCGGCACACTGTAAGTTCCATCACCTTGGCTTTCTTAGTCAATTAGCAAACTAAGATAGCAAATAAGAGTGGCATAATAAAACGGATTTACCTCTGCAGAGGTTACATGGCTCCTGAGTACATAGTCCGTGGCAAACTGACTGAAAAGGCAGATGTGTATAGCTTTGGTGTTCTTGTGATGGAAGTTGTCTCTGGAAAGAAGAACATCTCATTCTCTCAGAATGCACACTCTATCCTACAAATGGTACCTCTATTTGCTTGACATATTTCATTTATTTCCTCGTCTTAGATATAAGTCTCAGAACCCACGTCGTGATATACTACATTCTTTTTCAACTTTCCATAGGCGTGGAACCTCTACGAATTGGGAACGCTATGTGAAGTAGTTGATCCATCGCTGCATGGTAAGTTTGAGGAAGAAGAGGCCTGTAAATTACTCCAAATCGGTCTACTTTGCGTACAAGCCTCTGCAGAACTCCGTCCATCTATGTCTATGGTAGTGAAAATGCTGAAGGATAACCACGAGATTCCTCAGCCGACAAAGCCACCATTTTTGACTGCTGCTAGCGCGGAGTCTAGTCAATGTTCTCAATCGAGAACTAGTCACTCTCAGCCTGAGTCTTACAACACCCAGTCTTCGGGAAATAAAATTTCAGAAAGCTTCATTGAGCCCAGATAATAGTACTTTTTTCTTCCAACTTATTTTGTTTACAGGATTTGTTTGGTTGAATACCCATTTATGAGAATATATTTCCCTCTGTATTACCATTCTTTGATTTGGTTTTTTCTTTTAAGATTTGGGGGGTATATGATAATTTGTAAGGATCCGAGTTAATGCTTTTTGTAAATTACTTGTACAGCTGATTAAAATTCTTTAACAGAGATTAGAAGTTAGGTTATTGCGTACAGGCAGATGCAAGAAGCTTTGTGGATTTTATGAACCATTTTTTCTTTCCTTTTCTTCCCTTTCCTAAAGCAGTTGTGTAGTTTTCAAGAAGTTGGTGAGAAAGCTATTCCGGATCTAAGTCGGGTCTACCAGGACTCCGCCCCCATCCACTGTGGATTCGTCTAGTTTTGGGTGTGACTCGGGACCATGATCAGAGCCCCCCATCGTATCCCTCGTCAAAAAGGTCATAGACATTAAAAATTAACTCAATCGGATTCACTAGATACAAGAACTAAACACCAAAAAAATGGACCATACAAAATATTTTTAGCTTAAACCGTTCGTTTATTCTCTGACACATGTGATTTGTTCATCGATATTTGATTGAGCTATTCTTTTATGGATTACCATATCGACGAGAAGTACGGATGATAATCAACTCCGAGCATTGTTGTGGATCTGGAGTGGGCAAACAACACCCCACATTTGAATAGAACCAAACAAATCGAAACTGAATGGGAGCCTAGTTGTGTCGACATAATGTTGTGGCCAATATGTAAGTAAAGGTACTTCCAAATCTTGAACTTAATTTCTGACGGGTAATGATTGGGAGAAAACTAATGCTGATCAAGATCGTCTCAATTCAGAAGAAGACAGCCAAAACGTAGAGTCTACAGACAGTCTCACATGTTACACCAAAAATAGTTTAAATTGCAAATCCTTATATTTTAGGTAACATAAGAGTGCATTTGATTGCTACTTTTTCTTAACTTTATTTTAATCTGTGACATTGACAGACCATCGAACATGTTTGCACCACTTCCATAGTACTTCGAACTTTCATTCTATCTTCCTGCTCAAGTATACTTCTTTAAGATCTTCAATACAATGATGCACTACAAGTCCACAACTGATTGATAGAACATAATCAACTATTTATTACTAGTATCTTTACCATGATTTCAGTAGACTTTTAGCCCCAAACAACCTTGTTTAAGTCAAAATAATCCTTCGAATTCTTGGAGAACTATGCTAACTTATAGATTGCCACACATTTTACCGACTTTATGGCGCGGTCTTTTGGTTGTCCTGTTAATGACATCGTTCGTTTCTGAAAAACATAAAAATATAAAAGAAAGGGTGAAAAAAAGTTCATATAAGACGATGAAAAAGACCCAAAAAGTCGGTCTAGAGGAAACGGACGGATTTTTTTGGTCTTTTTCATCGTCTTATATGAACTTTCTTTAATTTCGATATATACTTTTTACACTTTTCCAATTCATCTCGTCGTTATGAACGATATGATATAAAACTTAGACCCATATAAAATAAGAATTAAGAGAAAACAACTAAAGAGACGGTGAAAAAAAAAATGGTCAGGTCAATGGGAGTTGATTCTAATTAAGAAGGATTCAAATGCTCAAAAAACTGCACAATTTTCAAACTTTGCGTTTATTGTTGACTCTCTTGAGTTTTATTCTATTCGTTTAGTGATTAAGATGGTTGATTGCTTAAGCCGTAAACCCAACTCACTTTCTGTGTAGTTCCAGGCAGTGGGTTAATTGCAAGCTAAGAGTGTTTTATGTGGTTAACAAACTGCACCTAATTTTGCAGACCCATAACAGTGAGACTAAACAGACCTGCTACAGCTCAAAGCAGTGACAAGTTTTTTGATAACTCGGTATCCTGTCCAATATACTGATTAATTTGGGAAATCAATCTTATAGTCCACTTGCGGAAGGCTCAATTAAAACTAGGGCTAAACTTCGTATGGACTAGCATAACGCATAAATTGATAGCACGCGATTGGAAATTTAACCTCAGACCATAGGGGTCTTAAGGCCCCTGATTGCCAGGTGGCACGTGCTATCACTGTGCCAACCGGGGAGGGTTCAGAGTAGTGAAAGGATATTGAAACTTTAATGCAAATCTTGAACAAAATAGTTACCATCTTACCAAGTATAAAGCTTATGTCTAGTAAGATGTAAGATGGAGTAATAGGAAAGCAATACATTGGGCTTAGAATAAGAAGTAAACCTTAGCAAGTCACTTTAACATTAAAATAGAAAATGCTAACCTCAACCCTAAGGATGATGGATAACAGGTAAAAAGTGCATCGATATCAGAAAAAAGTGCATTGATATCTGAGAAAGTGTATTAATATATGTGAGATATGTTTTCAAATCTGATCTTGTTTGGAATAATTTGCATATTGTCCGTCGCCTAGTAAGCAAAGGTTACCATTAAAATTGTGGTCATCTTGGTTCTTAATGCTTCCCTAGCTGGCCACTAAATATTGAAGAAATGATGTTCTCATTCAGGATATTATATCCTTACTAAACTTTCTGGGTTGGATTTGACTTTTAACAGGAAACGCCATCATTTCACCATATTTCTAATCCTCTCAAAAGCTAGATGCCAATTTTGACTCCTTTTTTTTTTTCCACTTGCATTATGAATTTCAGGAAATAATTCCCACATATTGTGCTTCATCATGCATACCATTGTATGAAATAATCCAATTCCAAATTTTGTTCCAATCAGCATTAGGAAATATTATTTAGAAGTTTCACAACTAGAACAGAAACTCAATTTCGTAAAACTTTCACGGGTTAAGAACTCGAAGTATAAATATTGGGCAACATTTAGATGTATCGTTTTCCAAGGCATAACATTCACTCAAGAACTGCTTAATTAACAAACAATAATTAAGATGTGCCTACCGTGTGGCTACTAAGTTCCCCATGAGTCCTCCACCAATCTCAAAATGCTTTGAATTTGCAAATCCTACTTCTAAGGCAAGCTTCTCTAACTCCTTCCCTGCAGCAGAATAAACAGTAATTTTACTTCAAACAGAAAACAAAGCACAAAGTGCAGACAATATGCGTTCTTTTGAGGCAAAATCACGAGTTCCTTTCATCTCCTGACAATTCTGAAATGCATTTGTGCAAGTGATATTTTTTTTTTTATGAGAACTGATATTGAAAAGATTGCCTTGTGAATTCGAAATTGCAGGGTTAACTCAATGACTCCACACACACTACTGTAGAAACTATACAGTGCTACAATTCTTTTGGAAATGAAAACAAAATGGTTAATTCCATATAATCTTATGACTAGATATTTGGTGTTACAGGAAGACTACCACCTGAGTTAATAAATATCAGAGCAGATTGGATTTTTCAGAGATGGTTGTTCTACAGAAGGCTACAAACTTATGCACAAAGGACGAAGACGTACAGTTGGTTACCGAGAAGAAAGAACCTGTTAAAAAATCTTGAATAGAGCTTTTCAAATACTTGTACTCCTCAGCAAGACCATAACCATTTGCCACCGGAACGACTAAATTGTCAATCATCCACTCCTGGCAAAAACAGTGTTCATAGAGTCAGAATTTCTGTTGTTTGATGAAAGTTATTGCGCGTGAAGTACGTGAATGATAAACAGAGTTGGAATGACACTCGAGTCACTCAACTATCCAAGGGATTATAGCACTCTCTCAAGTTGAGGAAGTGAACGGAAGTACATCCGTGATATAAACAGCAGAGCATGAAGAGGGTAAAGCATTCTCACCTTTCCTCTTGACTAAAAGCTAAAAGTCTAGAATCCACTTGTTCTGTGGAGTAGAGGTGATTTTACTATTGTAATGCAAGGGTAGAAGTTGCAAAACAAGAATGCAACTTCAATTCAAGAGTGCCAATTTTTGCATGAAAGACCACATGTTAGGTCCTTTGTCATTCCTTCCTACACCACTAATTCCCAGATACCAAACTTGGGGTAATGTGCTTTCTATATTTGTTGATAATATATGATGATTTTTGTCCGCAGAATTCAACTAGAAAAGCTACACAGAAGAATCAGCCACCTAAGCAAACTAAACATCCATGTTTAGCTCAACAGTTACCAAATAGTTCTAGAAACCGCATATGGAGTGATGTTTTTATTTGAAATCAAACAAAACCCTTCAAATATTTGTCTTGTCACAATACCTGAATTGAAGTGCTAAATGCGTCGGTGCTTTTATTGAAGTCGAGGATGGACACATTTGAACTTGGTTTCAGAACTCGATACATCTCCTCCATGGCTTTATGGAAATTAATCACATTACGTAGCCCATATCCCATGGTGATAGCATCAAAGTAACAGTCAGAAAATGGTAACTCAAGAGCATTGCCTTCAACCCACCTAGGATTCATCGCATCAGGTTAATGCCTTGGCATTAAGCATTAGTAACATAGATAATGAAAATTGAAAAGCCTAATGCAACTCACAAGATCATTTACTTATGGATTTTTCTGTAGTGGCTCAATTTATCATAGTAACAAAACACAAAAAGAATTGCTCTTTTTTCTTTTTTCCTTCTTTTGGTTTATTCTGTATGTGAGGGATACTTCCTCGACAGCCAGTTATTTATTCTGTCAATAGCTAGATTCGCCAATGCTCACTCAATATTGTTGTAGCAGGCCTTTGAGCATGAATGTTGTCGAGATGAAGCAACAGATAATTGCTCCTTGGAGAAATCAAGCCCAATCACCTGCAAATTGTGCCCAAAAAAGGACCTAGTACTTGTAGAGGTGAGATGTTCAAAGTGAATATTTCAAACCTTTTCCCACAAATTCCCACATTGGGTCTCAAGAGGCAATTCATTCTAAGAAGCAATTCATGACAATCTCAAAGATAAGTACAGTTCTTTTTTCTTCAAAAAGAATGGTGGGCAGCCATTATTTAAAAATGTTTCTTAAATGTGAGTTGTAAACTTATATCTGACAATACTGCTGATGTAAATCAGAATTTTGTGATGCTTTTGAACGGAAGAAGGAAATATTGCCAACATAAGGGATACACAAGCCACACTTATGCTAAACAGTATGCAACTTCAACAATGTTCGCTAGAGAAGAGACCTGAGTCTACTGGATATGATTCTCGAAAGTTCATTTCAAATGATTTACCGTATAAGACAATGGTCACATGGAGCAAAAGACATACTTTATAGAAGAGATCTTTTGAACCAAAAAAGCTACCTGACATCAAGTACGGCAGTAACGGCACATCAAACCTAGGTGAAGACGCTTGCAGCTAAAACCTTTGACGAACCAGCATTTTACCCATTCTGTGAGATAGTATACTACAGTATCCGAAGTGAAATGCAATGAAGGCTTTTGTAAGGACTCGTTTCTTGTATAGATAGAAAGTATCGACAGATAATATGCTCCTACGTTGCTTGATGAAATGTCTTTGTTCTTTTCCAATGCATAATGTTCAATATGCTTCTGTGTTGCTTGATGAATGTGTTTATTACTTGCAATTTCTACTGTTTGAATACTGGGAATGGGTTGAGCGATTTTTCACAGCAGTGACACCTTATGTGAAACGGAGGTTCTAGATTTTGTTGTATTAAATACTTGATGAATGATCTCAAACTTTAAGCTGTAGAACTTTAAACCTCCATCTTATTCTCATTTCAATAGCTTAAAAGTGTAGTTTTTTCTAGTATATTTTCAAGATTGCTACCAGCACCGGGAAGTAAAGAAATGTGAAAAAGATTTACATGGAAAATGTCTTCAGCAGAAAATTGGACAGGGAAACAAACAGGAGGGTGAAGGGAAGATCGGAAGAGCAAACCTTGCCATTGGGACCAACTTTCTCAGACAAGAGAAACGCCAAATCCCCGCTTCCACAACACAAGTCCAACACATTGTTTCCCTCTCTTGCCCTGTACAAAGAAACTATGAACTTTACCATTCCACACACATGGGAATGGACCAGAGGAACTACGACCCCAAAGTTTAGAAGAAACCCCCCTTTGTGGAAGTACTGTAATGAATCTATCCAAATTATAAGGTTCACCACCCCAAGATACTGGCGAAAGTTTATTTCTCGCCTCCCATATTGCTTAGTTTTACGTTATTTTGCATTAGAACATATGCAATTTCACTTTCATTTCATTCTACTGATGCTCTATTAGATTTACTCATTCAGAACAAACTTGTGCCTCATTTTTTGACCTTCTTTGGTCTTGGCAGACCCCCGGCATAAGCGTCATTGACCTATCAATGGTGGTCCAAAACTGGCTCCTTGGATGCTTGCGCTCAGTGTTATCAATCTAGGGTGCTACTGCTTCGCACTTGGTTGGTCATTGGAGATTTTTGTGGAGAAGGATTACACTAGCGGAACCACTATTTGTAGCTTATCACCTTCAGCTTGCCTACACATCTCCACTGGGACCCATCACAGTTTGACCGGTGAATCTATGTGATTACTCATCACCGACAACTTTGATGGGGGCCATTTTCGCGTGGTATGTCCACCATGTACTGTAGGCAATAGGTTTGTTTTGTGGCCGTGTTGTTCTTTAACAGCAGAAAGTGGGTTTGTTATTGTTTTCATAACTCATTATCCGGTCCAATGGACTGACTAATCCCGGATTCAAGACCAAAGGCTTCCAAGGTCCTAATTGCCAGATTTGTTATTGTAATTCCTTCTTTTCAGTGAAGTTCTTGCCATTCTCTAAAAGAACAAACAAACTTCTGTAAATGCACATTCTTAATTCGTTCCTAAAATTAGAATTTCCTCCGTCCATGCTCCCATACATACAATTATACAATTGAATGGAAAAAAAACAAAATTTGACATTACCCACTCCAGGAAACAGCCATACGTTTCCAAATTCGATGCTGCCCCAGGCTCAGCACATCATTCAACTTCAAAAAAAACAAAACAAAAGAAACCCAATTTCAAAAACCCACAAAATATTTTGGAAAAACAGAACAAACCTATGTCATTAAACAGTTCCTAAGTAATATCTGGGGATTAAAATTCATGCAAGTGAGGAGGGTAGTACTATTTGTGAGGAGCAAAGAGGCGTACGCTATCATAAACAGGAGCAATGCGGCTGAACAGCGCCTGGCGTTCGGCAGCGCACCGCACCGGCCGCCGCCGTGGCCGGAAAATCGAACGGTGGTGGTTCGGCGGTCGGTGAAGAATGAGGTGTACTGAAGCAGCAATCATCGCTCTATCCAATCAGCCTTGTCCATTGGTTACTGTTGCTGTTAACTGCTGACAAATAACGGATTCTTGGTTTGGGCCGCGTTTGGTTTGGGCTGAAATCCAGTCTACATTTTCGAGGCTTTGGAAGCCGGAGTTACACATGATTTACAAATTGTTGTGCTTTCAACGACCCTCGTTTTCTCAATGCCTTGTTTACCTTAGCTTTTTGGGATTCGATTTTTTTTTCGTTTTTGTTAATTTTCTAAATTTTTGTTAATTATGAATTCATGTCGACGGGAGGAATTGGTAAAAAAAAAAGACATTTTTTACTTTACCCAAATATATTTAAAAATATTTAAGATAAAGCTAAAAAATCCGGCTTTGGGGATTTTATCTTAGATATTTTGAAAATTTTTGGGGTAAAAGTAAAAAAATTGGGTTTTCTGATTCCTCTCGTGAGACGAATCAATAATCCATAAAAATTTGGCGCAAAACTAACAAACGTGGGGGAATTTTAAAATAAGAATAAAACGCCCGATGAAGAAATGTAATTCTACAATCAACAATTCGTGCCCTAGAAAAAGTAGGTCATTTTGGGATGCACTAGGGCGAAGGCAGAGACGTGAATGTCGATTCTTGATCCCCCTCAATTTTACAATAATCTTGTAAATAGCCCAAAGTGATTCCTCCTAAAATATTAGGAGTAGCATTTATGCATCGCTACCATATATAGCAGTGAGTTCAATTTTTGTTACTAGAAAACTTTCATAAAAGACTGCATACGTGAATATTACTTACCGAAATAATATCGCTAAATTTATGATACGCTCCTTTCAATAAAATCTCTCATTTTACCAAAAAGAAAGTTACTAGTTTTAGCCCTAACAACTCGAAGGGGCTTGGACAAGCGAGCATGAGAAAACAAATTAAGAGCTTGCCCCCAAAAAGGTCACGAGTTCAAATCTCTCGAAGGCAAAACTTTTCAAACTTAGGGGCTACTCGAAGTTTGTTTAGTTGTTAATTTTAGAGCCCTGTTTATTTGGGGTGCGGGTAAACTGGTCTAGACATCCAGCTATCAAAAGAAATAATTTAGGCTCTATGCCTAAATAATTGGTCTACCGACATCTTTTCACGTGGTGTGAGGTTCAATTAGTAGCCAAACACATAACCTGATACATCCATCAAAAATTAGTTGAGATGCGGGCAAACTGGTCTAAACATTCGGCTAATCTCTCCACTACCTTTGACTGTATCCCATTGCGTAGTTGGGTGTGAAATAAAACAATCTATCAGTTTCTTGAGACAGATAGCCTGATAGGCATGGATACTATAGTGTGGGAAGAATCCATACATGGGTCGTGAAAGTTATAGCAGAGCAATTTGGAGAGAGGGTTTATCCAATTCCCTTCTCCAGAATCCAAACAGATTTTATTTGGTGCCTCAGCCAAATTCAGCTGAAAAGTGTTGCGTAAGGCCTCGCAAGCTGGCAATTCGCAGAAAGGGCAATGGACTCATGATTGAAGTCTTTATGGCCGAATCTTTTTTAAGCGTCAAACTCACAACCTGATGCGTCCATAACATTTGTACTTTAGCAAGACGGTTGGTTCCCCTCATTCTTTCCGTGTGTGAGGTTCATGCACTTGATCGTACCCCAAGTAGAAACTTCTGCATTTTGGATTTCAAGATTGGAGGCAAGGAGTCGAACCCACAGCCTTGCGAACAAATTTGGAAGACCCTCAATTACCACTAGGGATGGATGGCTCGTTCTTCCCTCTCTCAATCCGCATATGTGACTGATACAAGTGGTGGTGGTGGTGGTGGTTGAGCAGTAGTCCTATGTCGTATAACTTGTTAAACTCAAAACTATTTGCCGGTAACATTCTCCTTCAAAATTTAAAGAGAAACATTTTCTGATAACATTCAGCGATATCTTCATTGGATTTATCTCGAAACAATAACTTCAAGAAATTGTAAAAAACATAAACAGAGAATTCAAAAAAAAACAAGTCTTACTGAACATTCCCTACATTATTTGAAATTTCAACGGTTATGAATTATTACAGAATAAAAAAAAAGAATATTACAGAATAATGACAGGACTCTACAAAAGCCGAATTTCTACACGGGTAATCTGGACCATTGGATCCCATGCCCCAAAACGACTTCTCGCCCGTCCCAAATCGATTCCCACAAGGAACTCGAAAAAAAAAAATGAGCATATGAAATTTCAGGGACAAAAGGAATCCCTTACCGGTAATCTTTAGATTCAAATCTTAGCCTATTCAAAAAACTCTGAACTAAGTAAACATACAAAGGAAAAATATACCTACGTCACGAATTGCTATTCAGCTTCCCCAAGAACCTTTTCCGGCTTGGAGGAGAGAAGCATATAGCAACTCGTTCCAAGTATCAGGTACTCCGGGTAAGCACCAATGGCTGCAATCCTGAAAATGCATGGCAGCAATCTGTTCTTCAACTGTGTTATATTGCCTTCTGTAAATGGAAGGGTGGCCATCTATGCGGTAATCTGTAAGCCTACTAATGTTGAGATATAGTACAGTCGTTTTCATTTCTTGGACAATGTTTTCTAGAACTTTCATCTTTGAAGGGTACTTTGCTAAGAATTTCTCGTTGGAGATTGGCTCGGTTTCTTTGTGGCACTTCCCTCCTGAGTTCCATCGCCCTCCCCTGCAACCACATCAAACGCCTTGTAAGAGCCTAACTCTTTTTCCTATGAGTCAAGTCATGAAAGAACTACGACTTTCTTGTTGTTTATAAAAAACACAAACAACCCCGTGATCTCTACACGATCAATGAGCTTGAGGTAGAATATATTATAGAGTACAAGTGATAAAACTTTTATTGGACTATAACAACGTACATCTCATTTGTTGTATTCACTATGGGATGTAAAGAATAATAAGGGGCGTCCCTTCGGGGACATCTGATAAAATTGCAACAATACAAAGAAGAAGAAGGGGCCCCAAAAATTATCTAGACTGGCCTTGAGGGAAACAGTCAATGGCATTGGTATCTAACAAGACAAACCATCCTCTGCGACAGAAATATGAAACATATATCACATTGAGTCAGGTATGAGTATGTCTCCAAGTGTGGAACTCATGTAATTCCCATGTCAAGGATGCCAAGATACTGCAAAATATAGGTACTTTATAAACCAGTTATTTTAGTTTCTAAGGTACATTGCGTTTACTAGGTGGCATAGATTATTTCACAAGTGTTTTGTTAAGTAAACTTGGGTATTGAAACATGCTTCCTAGGTAAATCTCCAACCAAAAATGTCGGACACATATCCAACACATTTACTCTGTTTGAGAGTCCAGCATGGGTTAAACTTCGAAGCGTCCAGACTCCATATTACGCGATCCAAGAGAAAGGACAAAGGAGACTGGCTTAAGGATATTATTATCCATCAGTCATCCGTATAAGTTGACAAAAAGTGGAGGAAAATGGCAACAGAAATCTGTAGTAAAATTAGCCGCCTCCATAACCCTGCCAAGAGTAGAAACAGTGTTCTAAAAGGGGGCCTAGGCGCCGGGTCGCCGCCACAATATACCCCTAGGCGGTTTATTACGTGCTTAGGGAGACTAGGCGGAGCTAGGCAGCTATGGCCTTAGTGTTGTGTTAAGATAATAAAGGGCCTTTGTGTAATTTTTATTAAGTATATATCCAGTCAAGTCTTTTGCCCCAATAACTCGTTACCCAGTTGCAAGTCAAGGACAAGGAGAAATCGATCGTCATCACCCATCTGTCTCCTCTCGTCGCTGATTGTCAAGATCAAGTTTTGGAGGGGTATGGACAAGAAGAGGAGGAAGATGAACTTTGAACTTTGCATTATGGATCTAGTTTCTACTTTTCAACTTATTTGGTACTTAGTTTCATTTGGGTTTGTACTTTGAAATTTGAACGTTGAACTTTGCACTACAGATTCATTGAAGGTGGTGTGATGGATTATGTTTCTAACAAATATATGGAACTAGTAGTCCCCAATTCCATTTTCATCCCGGGACTCCTACTTTCTTTGTGCGAAATTGCGAATGAGGTGAAGAACATTTAGAACATATCAACTGAAAGAATAATCACCTGATTGTCTTAAAAATATTTAAGCCTAATTGTTTCAGCGGCGCCCAGGCGGGCTAGGCGCTAGTCGGTGGGTCGCCGCCCAACTAGCGCCCAGCACCTTTTAGAACACCGAGTAGAAAAAGAAAATCTAGCCAAACAAAGAGCAATATTTGACAGCAGTTATGTTCCTAAGACTAGGATAGAAACTTTGAATGGACATCATTGCCACTTAAATAAATTAGTAAGCGTTATTGCCTTCTTTCTTCTAATATCGCGTACACAGGCCTTTGGGCGTTGCATCCGAATAACAGAGCCTTAAGGCACTTTGAGCTGAGGATCCTGCCGAGGTAATAGGCGAGAAAATTTGATCTCAAGCCCCATACCTCCTCCAGAAGATGGATTTTGGGATCAGGTCACGATTTCCTATGCTCATCTCCAGGGACCCATATGAAGCCTATATGGTAGAGGATGAGCTTCCATTGGTGACGTGGATATTATGCTTAAAAGCTCATCGTGAGGTTAAGTCTGGAGAATAAGAAAAGATGGATGCAGTCAACATTATGCTCACGTGAGGTTAATGCACTTTTCCTCCCCCTCAAGGATTCCCCTCAGGCACATATCAAGGTGCACATGTCCTTTCAATCTGGGTGATATTGCCCTCTTGGTTGTAATGGTGTGAGGATCGTCGCTCTACCTTGATACCAACATTGAACCACTAACTTCACTTCAATAGCTAGCTCAGGGTTGAGTTTTACCCAAGACTGTGTAACATGGTATGAGAGCTAGGCACCAGAGATGGATAGGGTGCATGTCTTTAGCCAGCACGCAGCATGTACTGCCGAGTGAGCACGCTGCATCGCTTGGGTACCAGAGTAATATGAAGTATATAAGCATAAGGACACCCTCACTTCAATAGCTAGCTTTCGGGGTTGAACTCTGCCCAAGACCGTGTAACATGTTATCAAAGCTAGGTATCAAAGATGGGTAGGGTGCGTATGTCTAGCCTGCAAGCGGCAAGGGTTGCTGAGTGAGCACGCTGCGTGTGAGGAAGGGTGTGAAGTGAAGTCCCACAACACCTAGAAACCAAAGTATATAAGGGTGAGACCTCACTTCAGCTAGCTTTTGGGTTTAAGCTCTACCCAAGACCATATAATATGGTATCAGAGCTGGGTACCAGAGACGGCTAGGGTGTGTATGTCTGCCGTGCACGTGGCAGGTGCTGCTGAGTGCACACGCTACGCATGAGGAAGGTGTGGAGAGAAGTCCCACATTGCCTTATATTAGCGTGAGGGCACCTTCACTTCAATAGCTAGCTTTTGGGGTTGAGTTCTACCCAAAACCGTGTAATAGACATCGTCAAGGTTCCTAAGTGCTATTCTTACTAAACTTGCGCGGGGAGCATCAGGCTACTGTATGGAGATGATTTTCGAGACAAGATTCAAACATGCTCCTCTATTTGTTTTCTCTTTCAATCACTGAATTCTCCGTTCCCAGAATAAAACATGTTATGGAGAAACTCTTGTCCCAGCCGAAGGACCGACTAGTGAGTGCTTCATTGCAAGCTGGGGAGATGATGCACTAAGTGGAGGTTGGCTTGGCCATGAAATGACTAGGAGGCCACACGGATTTCAGGATTTGTAAGTGGCTACTGCGTAGTGTTGATGCCGAGGCACCCATATGTTAGCCTTGGCTAGCGCCTGGCGGAGATCGAATCCAAAGATAGGACGGTGATTATGCCGTGATACGTGGGAGATTCACATAGGGCGACAACGTACGGCCCTTAAAGCTCATGACTAATTCAATGCGTTAAATGGTTAACAGTCAACAAGTTTCTATTGAAACATCAAAGAAGTAAAAGGGACATTTGAGAATACAAGATAGTATAAAAGACTATTATGCAGAGGCATCAACATGTGTAAAAGATGGGGGGTAACAATGATATACCTGAAATGGATAACTGAAAATCCCCTAAAGATGACCTGAGTTCTGCTGCCATCTATGTTCTTATCTACCCATCTGGCCCAAGTTTTTAGTGCCTTCTTGTATGCTTCTAGGACCTTGAGCCTCGGGTATACATGGTTGCCTTCCTGATAATAATCTTCTCTGTAAAACAAATAGATGCACAAAATTTTAAACGAATATGGTTCTGGAATGGCAGTGGACTTTAAAGCTGAGGAAAATAAAAGTACACAAAAACTTTTGGACCTACTAGACAACTGTTGTTTCCACTAATTTTTGGTGTCCTCTTTTTGTTTCAGGTTCTAATCAGGTTCAGACTCATAACAGATGCGAGAACTCTCTGGTGAATCACACATAATGTCCTCAAACCTAAATAATGCTACTAAGAAAATGACAGCATTACCCTCTAGAGGTTTTCTCGTGAGTCCACCAATGGCCTGTATTAAAGACTACAACATCAGCATCAGCATACATCGAAGTTGTCTGGTCCATCAAATCCAAGCGTAGTGTTTCCAAAGGACCTTTTGTACCATTAACCGACATTTCTCTGACAAGAAATGGAGAGCTAACGAAATCCACAGTACAGTTATAGTCCTGCAAAAACAGCAAAAGCATGGAATTTAGACAGCACATTAAAGAGGTAGTTTCATATCATCGTCAAAACAAGTTTGGGAACCTTGCCTCATGTCTGAATGCATAGAAACCCTTCTTTTTAAACTCTGTCTTTCCAGATATCTCATGTAATCTGTTCTTATTATGGACACTCTGATGGAGGATGCAAACAAGAGACTCCCACATATTCCTATTAAGTGAATCCCCCACAAAAACCAGCTTCTTCCCTCTGAGTCTTTCCAGAAAATCAGTTGCATTAAAACTGCAGATAAAACAGTGGTCAACAGGAAGTTCAAAAAGTGTTTGTTTTGTAATCCAATCTTTCAGTAAAAATCCGCACAAAAGATTGCTACCTCCTTATGTAGAAAATGCTAGTAATCTCAGTCAAGCACAATTGCAATGCTAACTATGTGACAAAAAGGCAATGAGAGTTTTCATGGTTTCCATTTGAAAATAAAGGGACGGGAATAATGCTTAATCAACAATCAGAAAAAGTATGGAAATGAGTTCAAATGACTGAACTCCGTAACTTTAAATTTCACCCAAACTAGTCTAGTTGTGAGTAAGATGATTCCTAGGACTCTTCTGTCATATAATTTAGCAGTGGACAAATGAGACAAGTTTATGGGCTCAAAGGATGTCTTGGACACGTAAAGCGACAGATTCTGCTTGAGAAATTCTACAGTATTGTGGAAGTTAAGTAGTTAACCACTCAAGGAGTCCCAAGAGTTTTGAAATGTAGGACTCATATAGTAGGATTGCGGTCTGTTTTTTCCTCTCTTCGACAATCTTTGATATTGTTTAGTTAGAAGTGTCAAGTGGCTGGGTGAATAAACTTCTGTTAAACCCATATTAGTTTTTTACTCACCTATAGCAAGAGGGGCAAGGAAAAAGGATATTTTAGTTTCAAGTTTAAAAGAGCAAGGTTATTTTCTTGTGGAGAAGGAATGTGATGTTCCCTTCAACATTAAGGCCACTCCCATTTGTAGAATACCTCCAGAAAGGACCAATATAAAATCGGGTTCCACTATCATATTTCTAATAACAAATGATTGTCCCACCACATAGTACAAGTATATTATATTTATCCAAACCAAATCCAAAGTTCTTTAGCTGAATATACTTGTGCATCGAAATTCACAAACAATAAAATAGATCTTACCTTGGAATATCACAGCCATATGGCTTCCATTTCCATTTCAAATACTCACCGTCTGGCCTCCCATTAAGGTGACAATCAAAATCCTTGTCAATGAACGGGCAAGAACCTGCAGGATAATAGGGTTTCGTTTCGTCTCTCACCCATCTACCATCAAAGATATCACAGTTTCCAACTGAATCCTTCTGCCTTTTCACAGGTTGAGGATGGTTAGAAGGGACACTAATATTACCTATATTACTATTTGATAAATTGCCCACATGGCCATCTCCAGTGACCTTATTCACAGAGGTATTACGAGAAACTTCATTAACACCCTTCCCAGCCTCCACATCTCCACCACCAAAGCTCCCATTTTTCACCTCCTCAGAAAAATTCCCCACGTGGGTCGTCCCCAAACCGGCTACTTCCCCTTCAGATTTTGCGGAATTTGCCTTTTTACCAATCTCGGACCCATTTTCAACCCTTCCTTTAGCATGGGTCAAGCTTCCATTTTCAACCTTCTCAGAGAAATTCCCAGCGTGGGTCATCCCTGAAACCGCTCCTTCCCCTTCAGATTTTGTGAAATTTGCATGTTTACCGATATCTGACCCATATACAAACTGGGTTTTTTCTTTAACCCTTCCTTCAACAAGGGTCAAGCTTCCATTTTTAACCTTCTCAGAGAAATTCCCCACATGGGTTTTCCCCAAACTCATACCCTCCCCATTAGAACCCAAAACATCTCCATTTAGCAGAGACCCATTTGTCTTCCCCAAATTTATCCCTACACCATTAGAACCCAAATCATCTCCTTTTTTACCAACCACAGACCCATTTACTTCATGGGTTTTATCAACAACATTCCCTTCTCTATAAACATTCTGTCTCAAATCCCCAGAATTTTGCATGTCTTCATCAGAAGCAATAGAACCAGAAACTCTACTACTATTGGAAGGAGGAGAAGAAAATGCAGTAGTGCTCGAAAAAGAAAAAGGCCAAGAGACAAGAGAAGCACGACTATTATTATTCACACGAGAACTGCTAAACCCTTGAAACATAGGGCTAAAAATGGGACCCTTAAAAGATACATTGAACAGTACAACACTCAGGACAATGAGAGAGACCACGAGACCTAAACTGAACCCAGAAACTACCTTCCTTCTGGGGGACACGCAGTAGGGGAACTGATCTGAAACTGCTAACTTCCTCATATCCAATGGCGAGAGAGAAGCAAAATCAACCGGATCATCACCCAATAACTGCCTTTGTGGTAGCGTTTGTGGGTATGTTAAGAGGAGTTATTAATACAGATATCGTGAATGTGGTGGTGGGTCAGAAAGATATCGAGGCAGAGATTACAAAGAGGAAGTTCCTGTGTGAATTTGGAAAGAAGGCAAAGCTTGGCGGTGGGAATGAGGAGGAGGATTGTATTAATACGGATATCGTGAATGACAATGTGGTGGCGGGTCAGAAAGATATCGAGGCAGAGATTACAAAGAGGAAGTTCCTGTGTGAATTATTTGGAAAGAAGGCAAAGCTTGGCGGTGGGGATGAGGAGACGGATTGTATTTTTGAGTCAAAACAATAATGAGAATGATTTGTGTTTACAGTTTAGGAAATGGTTTGTTTATATTGTTGCCTTCTACGTGGGCACAGGGTGTTGATTCGCCATGGAAAAAGCTAATGGTACATGTGAGGTTGTACATACTATATACACATATGAGTTTTGTGTGGATAGCATGTGGTCTATTTTGGGTTTTACAAAAATGATTCAAATTATTTATTATTTTTAAAATATTTTTTTATAAGACTTTGCAAAAAATCTACTCAACCAGATATAGATAAAGATTTTTTCTTGAATTTATAGAGGCGAAACTACTTGACTGCTTAGTTTCGCCCTTACAAATTCAGAAAAAATACTTACTAATATTGTGTTGAGCTGATTTAAAAATAATAAGCGGTTCGAATCATCTTTATGGGACCCAATGTGAACCCCACAAAACCCATATGTACACATAACAATACTCTTACTTATTTAGTTTTATATGTTGCCAATTATTATTATTATTTTTTATCCACACCAATTATTTATGTTTGAAAGGCTCTTTTGGACAGTAAAAAAAAGAGTATAAATTTAAATGACTATAAACCCAGTATGATTACGCAATGGGGGTTCAACACTTTATTTCACCGACATCTCTAACAAACAACTGTTCGAACAAACATGTGATAGAATTAAATTAATTTGTTCTTTCTAACACATAGATGTTCTTTCAAGTAATACAAAACAAATAGGTATTAATAAATTTTGCCTTTTTAAAAAAAAATGTCATTTGTTTCAAAATAAAGTGAGATTGATAGTTTTTACTAGTTTTATTATCAGAAAGGCTGAAATTTTAGATAAAGTCACTTTCACCTCATTCCATCGTGTGTTTGGACAGACAAGTGTGATTGAGTGTTTCGATGAAACACGCATAGAAATTACAAGAAGCATTATTAATTCTCATACATGAGGGGATATCAATTATTAAGACAAACCTCAGGGGGTGTCAATGAAATTTACCCTTCAGAATATGGTGAGAATAAAAGGTCTTCTCCCTTTATATTGAGGAAAAATTGATTATCTATACATGAAATGATCAAAGTTCAATTTGGTGAGATTCTTATTAGGCAAACAAGGGTGTTTAATCTATTGTTTTTTGAAAATGTTTAATATATTGTTTATTCTTTAAAAGAAAGAAAGAAAGATTACGCGTGACAACCGAACGTTAATATTTTGATTCGCACAAATGGTGATGCTATTTTATTTTAATTATTGTAGACAAGAATTGCAACAACAAAAAAAACATTACTCCGTATAAATCTAAATGAAGATATCCTACACTAAAAATTATAAACATCTGATCCCAGAAGTTTATTAGGAAAAAATCATTTTTAGGTGTATTTAAAATTACTAGAGTCACTTATTATGCTCAAAATCTACATCAAATAATGTTTAATCTATTAGAAATCTATGATATTGTCTTACCGAAAACAACATGCATGTATCCAAAGATTTTCAACAATCATACCTAAGATAGAACAATTCTTTCCCTCCTGTTCTTATAATATTGGACACATACATTTCTTTTAATCACCAAATGAAAAAAAATTAAAAAAAAATTCTTCGATCAATGTTTTCAAAGGTAAGCTACTCTAATGTTATTGTGTTAATAAAAAAAAATCTTCGATGTTTTCGAAGGTAAGCTACTCTAATGTTATTGTGTTAATACTTTTTTTTTTTAAATCTTCAAGGAAGATCCATATCAAAATTTCATGATCCTTGCTTGGGTTTTCTTTATTAATAGTTTATTTGGATGAATAAAACAAGTAGATTGCTTGCCTCACAGCTAATAACAGTACTTAAACATGGAATATTGTCCCAAATTCATGGGGTAAAAAGCAAAATTGTCGCAAATTCATGGGAAAAAAAAGCATATGTCACTTAAGTTCATGCGTCCCATGCAAAACTTCAAGGGGTTGGGGGACTTGGGGTTTAATCCCATTTAGGTCTTTTAAGTTGAAACATCCTAGGTGCTATGGGTCAGTCAACACGAGATTTTGCATTGACTTTTGTTGAGGTCTCCGTTAGTGAACGATAGTATTGATCAATGATAATGTGTGTGAAAATTTGCCCAAAAAACCTTCATTATGAAAAGATACAACCCTCTTTCATAGGCAACAAGAGATACATAGAATCACGTTCACCTATTGTGAAATTAAATAGGAAGTTTCAACCCTATTCGAATGAACGCTATTAATTGTAAATTTGGATTGTTAATCGTAAATTTAGATTGTTAATTGTAAGTTTTAACACAGTTACTTGTAAATTTAGACAAAAATTAACACTATTAACTATGAATTTGTATCGTTATTTAATGTTGTTAAATAGTGAATTTGATTGTTATTTGTGAATTTCGACAAAAATAAATACTACTTAACATTACAAAAAAACTAGCAGTGTTTAGAATAGACAATAAACATTTGGACATAGGAAAACATGCAAAACTCACAATATAAAATTCAGTCACAAAGAATGAAAAATGAAAAATTTTATTTTTACATAACTTTATAAACCTTCCAACATTTTAAACTTTAAAATAAAAAGGGGAGAGAGAGGGGGGGAGACTGGAGGAGCGTGTTTTGCACGGCAAATCGCCGCCGCTTTGGTCTCGCTTCGATGATCGGAATCGTTCACTTCGTAGAGCTCGTCGTGTAGAACTAGTATACCAAAAATTAGCTCGATTGGATATCATTAAGAGCCTTATCCGAACATTATTATCTTTCGAGAGATGCTACATACACTACCATTCATCCACTATATTTTTTGTGGGTCTCACCCGGGCCTTAAAAAAATACAGAAAAATGTCCATTAATTTTAGAATAATATTTTATGTGACCTTATAAAAAATCAGCTCCAATGGATATCGGTAAGTATCATTTCCTGATTTGTAGGTGCGAAACTGCTCAACTGCACTGTTCATCCCTACAAATCAAGAAATAATACTTGTTGATATTTGTTGAGCTGATTTTTTACAGGGCCCCATAACATATTATTTTAAAATTTATGAACATTTTTCTGTATTTTTTTGGGACCCGGAGTGGGCCCTACAAGACATGTAGTGGATGGTGTAGTGATTAGATGTAGTGTAACTAGACTTATTATTATCTTTTTCTCTCTCCTTTTCTCTCTCCAAATCTAAGCCATCCAAAACCAAAATGGATAGACCGGATGCACTGCTCGGGCACCACGAGGTGCCCGCTCAGCACCCAAAAATTCCTCCATAACTATCACACCCACTTTTTTTGTTGGATGGCTCAGCTTGAAATCTTCTCTCTTCTCTCACCCTACCACTCTCTCTTCTTTTTCTCTTTTCAATTCCGAGTCGTTGAAAACCAAAATGAACGTTCCGTATGCATTGTTCGGACACCACATGATGCCTGCTCGCACCCAAAAATTCCTCCATAACTACCACCTTTTTCGTTGTGTCATTTGACTTGGTCAAAATAACCTTTGAAATGCATGGAGGGAAATAACCGCCTCTAGGGATTAACGGATTCCCCTTTTTTGGGCTCTGTTCCACTCACTTCCTAATTTCATGGACTAATCCATGTCTTGGTGTAATACCCATAACTCTTGGGCCAACCGAATTGATCGAATAAATAGGCCCAAGATTATTTAGACATCATGGCCCATAAGCTTTTGATCCCGTATCAACACATAAGCTGGCCCAATTTAATTATTTAAAATGGCATGTTGGGCCCGGAGTGCTCTCATGGATTGGGTTACACAATTCCACTCCCTGTGACCGCTCTAAACACAGATTTGAGGGTGAGATGTCGAATGTGATAAAAGACTTAATTAAAACCTTCGCTAACACCAATCGATTTTTTGGAGAAATGATGAAAAAACGGTCTGACATAGCCTTCCAATGCTGGCCCAATGCTTGGTGCCAAAAACGGGTATAAATAGCATGACAGAGAAATGGAGATGGGTAAGAGAAATAAGACAAAATAGTAAAGACTTAGAGCAAGTACACCAATAGAGAGCTAAACTACCTTGTGAACAGTGCACTTTTTTTATTTTACCTACTCACATTTCTCTCAACACTATACCAATACTATCTATTTAACATATCCTCTATTAAAATATATTTTTTTCTCTACCAAAAGTGCCGTTTTTTCAAAAAAGAAGAAAGAGGAAGAGAGAGGGCCGGAGAGAGGAGAGAGAAAATAATATTATTAACTTCTTACCTGATGAACAGTCAACAGGTATTTGTAGCTCACAACTGTAGATTGAGCAACTATACCTACTGGTTTACAGGGACTGCTGCAAGGTATTTTTGCTCATTTTGATGAGCTAAAAAAACTAAAGAGCTTTTTTAGCTTTACTAGTGTACTTGCTCTTATGCCCAATAGTTGAGCTCCCATGAGTGTGTGTCTATGTGTGAGAGAGAGAGAGAGTGTGTTCGGTTGGGAGGAGATAAAACCGCATTAAGGACTGATGCGGTTTTCGACTACCAAAAAAACGAAAATTATGTGAAATATTTTACTAGAAAATATTTTATTTTCAAACAAACAGAGCCTCAAGATAGAAAGAATTTAATCTTTGATAAAGATCAAGATAATGCAGAATTCAAAAATTACTTCTCAGAGAAAAATTCAAAAATTACTTCTCAATACAGATTTACACTCCACTCTTCTGCACATTATCCTCCAAACACTTTTATTGTTACTCATATTCCAAAACATTGTAGGAGTAATTAATTTGCAACCAAAAATTCAAAATTTTTAAAAATATAATCGGAATCCAAACCCCCTACCACCGTAAAGGCCTAAACCTCCTGTTACCCCACCTCATCGCCTTCTCCACATCCTCAATCCCAACCGTCGAGCACGTAAACACCAACCTCTCCATCCGATTCCGCTCGATTGCAACCGCGCACCGCACCGTCCCCCACCTGCACCCGCCCGCACCCAACTCACACCAGATCACTTCCTCCGCCCCTTCAGGGTCATACACATACACTACACTCCCCCCTACACAAACACTAGAATTCTCTCTCTTCAGTTTCGCAACCAACTCCAACGGCATCTCTCCAATCAGTCCTTCACACTCAAATGTGTCACAATTTACCCCCCACATTTTCACTCCTTTTAACCCATCAACGTCCCCGATTAACCCGATTAAGATCAGACGGTTGTTAGAAAACGCGATAACGGAGTAACAAATACGCGGGTCTGGACGTAAATCGAACGGTCCAGACCAGGTTTTTGTGTCCGGCTCGAACGCGTGCGTGGCACCGGATTGTTTCTCCGTTATAAAAAGCTTTGTGTTGTTAGTGGCGATGGAAAGCCACGTGGACGATGAGGAGTCCTTGAGATTTGCCGGCACGGAGCCGCATGTGCGGTCCCACGTGCGGGACTCGACGTCGTAGATCTCGACGGCGAGCGGATTGTCCTCGAAGTCGCAGCCGCCACCGGCAATGATAACGTGGCGGCCGACGGCGGCGACAACCGGGTCGGACCGCCATGTAGTCGGAGGGGCGGCGTGGTGCCACGTGAGATGGAGGGGGTCGGAGGAGAAGGAGAGGCTCGATGGGGAGAGCGAGTAGAGGAGGGTGGAGTGGGAGGAACGGAGGACGGACACGTGGCTGATCAACGGCGGCGGGGTGATTTCGATCCACACGTGCGATCTTGGGTCGTAAGCGTGTGTGGTGGTGTGGTAAGGGGATAGGACTCTCTGCTTGTGGACGATGAGCCATTGGTTGAGTTTGTTGTTAGTGGCGGCGGTAGACAGGTGGAGGGATGAGAATACGGCGGATTTCCAGGACTTGGACACGTGGGAGGCGGGGACGAGGTCAATGAGTGGCACGTGCGAGAGGATTGCTTCTAATATGTCCCCATTGAGTGGCGCTTCTTGGTCCTCAACCACCTCCACCTCCTTGCAGTTCTCGGTAGCCATTTTTTAAATGTTGGAAGTTGGATTTAGGAGGGATTTATGAGTTCGAGGCGTGCTGTCGATGCTGCCATAAATTTTGCAACTCGATTGGTTTTGGGTAACGCAATCGATATATTCGACTATACGAATATCTGAAGTGCCGTCTGAAAAGAACTTCTTTTTCACATGGGAAAAATTTGCTAGCGACGTTCGCCCCGAACTTACATGTGACTGAAAAGACGGAAGATTTGGAGATTTGAGTTTTGTGTGGAGTTGGTGTAAAGATGATGCGAGGGTGTCTAAAGTTGGTCTTCATTTATAGGGGAGGAGAAATGGAGGTTGGTAATGGTGGGTCAGACCCTAGTGATTTATTTCTTGTTTAAGCACAGTTTAAATTTAAGGGGAATCTAAAATCGTGGATTTTCGTCTATTAGCTAGTTCATGTAAAGATGTATAGTGCATATGTTCAATGGAAGCTAATTAAACCTAATTTGGCTCAAACATAGTCCGAAGTGTGAGTAAGCTGACTCAGTACACTCTGCGCGCGTTACTAAAGAAAAAATCCTAGTTTGAGCCAATCAGCTCGATCGGAAAGTAATGAACTTTAAATTATTCAAGTTCTTATTTCAAACTAGTTTTCAACGAGGCGACCCAAAGTTGCGTTTGAAGAAAAAATAGTACCACCTAGCTCCGTCCTAAAAATAATAATCTGGTTTGCAAAAGGAGAACTTATAAACAATCCTTTTTTGTCAGAAAAATTCCAGATTTCTTTCCTAGAGTTACTAGATAACAATAGGTTATTTCAATTTGTGAAAAAAAAATTGAAAATTCTTTGACAAAAATGGATTAATTTTAGAGCATCTCCAATGGGAGATGTCAAATATGACGTGGACGGTGCAACGGCAACTTTTGGCATCAAGTCACCTTCCAACTCTTTTGTCTTTACTCATACCAAAGCTGACGTGGCTTTGGCAACAACCCCCTGCATGCCAATTTTGACAACTTCTCTCTTTCATGCCAATTTCAAAAAGTTACTGTTGAAGTTTAAAAAATAACGGTTGAACATTTGTTTTGAAAAGTAACCGTTTGACATTAAGGGTTGGAGAGAAATAACTTGATGTCAAATAAATAAAATTTGGCATAAGGGTTGCAAAGGAAGGCTTTGATGTCAAATTGGAGACAATTTGTGGAAAAAAAATTGAAAATTCTTTGACAAAAATGGATTAATTTTAAATCTCAATTTGCAGGCCGGATAGATAATCTTTTTGGGATGAGAGTACGTAATAATTGGTTTTACAACAGTTAGCCTTATCCGAATTATTTGGGTAGGTGAGTTGTTGTTCCATCTCTCTCATTAATATTGCTTTCTTTGTAGGTGAAGGGCTATTTACAATCTTAGACACCTCACAAGTTTATCTCTTTCTTTCGGCCTTATATTAATTCACCGATTAAACACTCGAAAATTATCGCTAGGACCCGTTTGGGGGTAGTTAAAGTTGATGAATTTAGTCCTCCTAGATAGAAAAAGACCTTTCGGCAATCAGAAGAAAACAGCAAAGTCATTCGGAACTATTATGTCTGCTCACCAACTCCTGAAACATCTTAAGTTTGGTGTGGCCTAACTTTTCAGGCCTTTTCGGGACGGTGGTTAAGACCAAAAATAAAGCTTAAGTGATTTTGTGCCAAAACTCTTGAAAGTTAGGCCAAACTCACCTTAATTTGACAGCTAATTAAGTACGCAAAAATATTACGATATGTTAGGATTTTGGATTAGGGCAAATAGAGAAAGAAAGAGAGCAAAACAAATGAATTGAATGAAACTATTTTATTCCCCCCTTTGTATGTGACGGAATGGGGATGCTGCCGAACATCACCTTAAAAAGTGAGTGCAGATTGAGCGATCGACTCGGTCATTCATCTCAACAATCGACAAGAGCTAGCCAAGAAATCTTATCATAAAGATAAGAGCTAGCCAAGGTCAGTAGGTAAAGAAAACGACATATGAAAGAGAGAGATGCAATTGCAATCCCTGCCGGCCAAGATGTGGGGTTGCACTGATCTTGAGGCCAACATGATCTTGACTTCGTCGTTTTTAAGTTTACCCGAGGAATTTTACGGTCTAGCTTTTTTTTAACTATAATAATAATAATAAACTTGAGTGGACTATAAATGACTAAAAAAGTCCAAGATGGGATAGGAAAAATATGGTTTTGTAACATCATGTTATTGATCACGTATTCGTTTTGTAAGACTTTATTTATGCCTTGTTTGAATATTTATTTGTGGACTTGATGTCGTAATTGTTTTTTAGACTTTATATGTGGTTTTTCATCGTGTATTTGTTTGTAAGACTTCATTTGTGTGCCGAGCAAAAAAAAAAAAAAAAAAAGAATTTATTTGTGGCTTTGAACATGAATTTATGGACATTGATGTGCTCATTTGCGTAAATGAATATGAGCATTGACTATAGTAGGAATGGAGAAGCTTACCAACTCTCGTAAGAAGGGAATTAAAGGGAAGGCAAAGGAGGGAGAAAATGCAAAGGAAAACGTTGTTGATTCACGTAGGCGTTCATGGATATAGAGGGAGGAAGATGCACTTCTTAATGCGTTGAATGAAATGGTTGCAAAAGGTGAGAAAATTGAAAATTCTTTTAACGTTTGGATACTTGAGAGAATGTTACGTACTTGTCAGCTGTCGCTTTGCTTGGCACTGCCATCTGTCCCACTTCTCAAATTTCATCGAAGTTGAAGGTTTGGGAAAAAAAAAATCTCTCTGTCAAGGATATGCATAGTTTTAGTAGAGAGCGATAAAACTTGGGAGGACTTAAGGTCATATATATATTTTTTATTTATAAATAAACGCTTATTTGGTTAGGTATGTTAACCATGCATAACCATGCAAATAACTATTGCATTTTGCCTTTCAAAAAAAAAAAAAAAAAAACTATTGCATTTTCAATTTTTTTTAGAGAGACAATAATGCGAATGGGCCAAGGTTCAAGTCATTCCCTTACTATGAGGATTGGTGCATCATTTTTTAGAATGACAGAGCAACTGGTGACATGGCTGAGTGCAGCTGATGTGGTTGAGAGGCCTTAGATGATGAGGATGTTGCTACCAACGAAGTCAGTGATGGTTCAACCACAATAATGAGCAAAAATGACAAGTGACCTCAAGGGCTGGACTGTTTAATTTTGCTAACAAGTTGGGGATATATTTTATGATGAATAATGCTAAGCTAGAGATGCTTGGAAGTAGGATGAGTTATGCACATGACCTCTCAAAACAAAGAACCACAGTTAACGACCGATGCTGTGTTTGGATGGATTTTTGAGAATTTTTGAGTTTAGTTTTTAGGGTAATGAGTGGAGAGAGAAAGAAAGAGAAATGAGAATAATGATTGGAGAGTGGAGAGAGAAATAAAAATAATAATTAAAAGTATAAGTAATGAGTATTGTTTAAGTTGTAATCCAAGCAAGGCACAAAGCACTTAAGAGGCTTCCAATCACAGCGGAGCATAGGGTCAAAGTTGGAATGACCATCACCCGAGATGCACGAAAGATTGATTACTTTTTCAGCCTTGAGGAGATGGTGCCGAACTTGTGTCCTTAATTTTCTAGTCTTGTTGGAACAAAAACTTAAATCTATGTTTAATTTTGGTTTTTGCCGGTAGCCATGTCTTTTTCGTGGGGTGATGGTTATAAAATTGGTGGCAGCCTAACGCTTTGGTCTATTTTGTCAAAACTATATATTTTGTTGGCTTTGTTTTTGCTTGTTTTTTCTTTTGGCTTCGGATTGAGACTAAAGGTTTGGGTGCTAACATAGTACGTAACAAAGTACCAAGCACGATTCTGACAAAGTACCTATAAAAGTAAAAATGTATGTAAATTTTTTTTGGTCATAAGTTACGTAACAAAGTACCAAGCATGTGACAGAGAAAAGAAAACTAAAAATAGCATCTAAATCACTCATTTCGAAAATTGAATCTTTTTTAAAAAAACTGATAGAAAAGTTGTTGCCAGCCACGAATTAAACTCTACTAGACTAAGGCTGAGTTCTCCTATATTATTGTAAGGGTACTTATTTTGGTAATTTTTGTTTGTCTTTTCGGTATAATTTTTAGGGTTAATCATTTGTATTGACTAAAAGAGTCAACATAAAAAATATGAAAACCAAAGTCAAATGATATTTATTGTTTAAAAAATTGGTACCAATCAAATGATATATTTACAATATCTTTAAAATAAGATGATTATTAGTACTTTTTTATATGGTAAGAAAAATGAGAGTTTGTATTTTGGAGGGAAAGTGGTGAAGTTTAAGGATTGGAGTGAATTTTTAAAAAAAATAGAGGTAGAAATAGAATATTACGTTGTAGTTAGATTTCTTTCTTTCTTCTTCTTTTTTTTTTCATCGTTAAACTTAATCTACTCTATCCTAGGGGACTTGAGGAGGGGGAGGGGTGCTTACCGGAATCGAACCATGTCCATGTGCATGAGAGTATAAAGGAGACACCAACTACACTTCACTTCACTTGCATAGTTAGATTTATACATTATTTTAATATTCTCAAATGAAGAAGTCGAGATAAAACCAAAGTATTAGGTTGAAGATGTTCTGAGCTTTCGCCTTTCGTTGAATTCTTAAAATACATTAGAATCACAAGATTCAGAATAAAAAAATAAGAAGACTAAAACTCAAGTCATTTTTCATACCTAAATCCTAAAAGAGATTGAAATGACAAAAACTAGACCATTTCAAAAACATTAGGACAACTTTTGTAAGTTCAGTTCACAAAATGGGCTATAGGTATCATATATATACTAGAAAAAAAATTTGAATTAGAGATGGGCAATCAATATTGGTGGCCGAGGCATGACTGCTCCCTCCAGTTCAAACAAGAACTGCAAAAAAGTCGGGTCCTTTCAAAAGCCTTAATTTGTAGACCAACTCATGTAACTACGTCGCTTCATCAGAATTGAGAGTGATGAAATCAAATGAATGACCTAAATTTGATACTCCAAACCTTGTTACGTTGAATCCATGCATGTGGCTGGTAGGTACTTTTCCTTTACGTCTATGCACGTCAGACAAATGCTTTAATCGAATATCCATTTACGATTCTTAAGTTCTTAATCAGAGTATTTTCTCCTTGTAATCTCATTTCGGACAAAAACTTCTTGAGAAATGAGCACATCGATCATACTAATCTTAGTAATCTGTACCCTTTTTTTTATTTTTATTTTTTCAAGGTTTTTGCCTACTTCTAATGTCGCATGTAATCTCTCCAACATCATTGGGGACGTGTTTCTCCGCTCATATCTCCCGACCGTTTCCTTGTAGGCTAGTATTCTCTCGATCTCCAACATTATTCTATCCCCTCATTTATATTGCAGATCGAATCTATGGTAAGTATTTAGCTGAACCACCCCCACGCGCGTACTCCGTCCCCTTCCAAAATGTCCACTACGATTCTGCGTGTAATTTTTAATAAATTATATTTTTTGACGTGTATTATATTTTGTGTTTTTAAAATCATTAGTATCAAATAAGATCCATATTGTCTTTTTAGCATAATTAGGAAATGCAAGTAAATTAGCTCCCATTCTGAAGGCCAAAAATGAAGATTATTTTCTTCTTTTTTTTAGCATAATTAGAACTTAATAAAGCATTGTCGTCTTCCAATAGCAGAATCTTAGCAAAACATAATGATTGTGAATTAAGAACATGTTAAATTAATTTTTAGTCTAAATGCAAAAAAAAAAAAAAAAGTGAAATAAATATATGGGTTAAAACTATAAGAGCATGTGCATCAGTGTAGGCATATGGGCTATATTTGCTAGAATAAAGAATGAAAGTCACAAAAGTAAGCTACACCAGAGTAGCAAAAAACAAAGGTATATAATAGCTTAGATGAAAAGGTTCGGTATTATTATCGAGTCATTGTTCATGAGCAATTCCTTAAACAATTATTGTTTCTCTCTCTCTCTCTCTCAACATGATCTCCATCCCTAGAATTTCCAACCTCCCCATTAATTCCTTCTTTTCTCTCTCTCTCTCTCACAACAAATCTCCATCCCCAGAATTCCCAACCTCCCCATTAATTCCTTCACTTCATAATGACACCCCCCCTCCTGAACTTCAACTTCGACAACATTTCCACCTTCCCCGTCCTAACCTCACCTTGCAAGGAATCATTTTGTACAGTTCAAATTTTGGGTTATTACGTAATTTATTTATGGTAGTCAATTTGTGGGTGGGTTTGGGTCTTCTGATTTTGGACAGAGAACTGTGGAGAGAGAGGAGAAAAAATAGTACTCCCTCCGTCCCATAATGGATGTCAATTTTCGATATCCGTGTCAATTTCAACTCCTTATATCTTTTAATACGGATCTAAAAAAATATGCAATATGGATCTTGTTTGATAGTTCTCGATTAATTCTATTATACAAAATTTTCAAACTCATGAAAAATATTATAGATTGAAAGATATAAGCGATGAAAAATGACACGAATTTCAAAAATTGTCATTCTTTTTGGGATGGAGGGAGTATTGCAATTGAATAGTATTTTATAAGGATAAAGATGATAATAATAGAAAGGACTGGTGTGGAGTTGAGAAAGATTTGAGTAGGTAAAATAAAAAAAGTGAATTGTTGGGTAGCTAAAATACATTTTTCTTGGTGTACATACTCTAATGCCCTAGTTAATTTAGGGCTTTTAGGCTTCCTGGCCGGTGATGGTGAGCATTTTGGCGGGTGGAGAAGGAGGTAAGTAAAAATATGAAATAAATATATGGGTTGAAACTATAATTTTGGAAGAAGTGCAAACATATTGAAATTTCTTAAATTAACTGCTTGTTTAATAAACTCGCGATGACTACCGTTCATATGGTATTTACGCAGAATCTTCGTTTGACCAAAAAAAAAAAAGATACTAAATAGTAGTAGTATATACTCATCGATAAGATCATAAGGCCGGGGGAATCTTTGCAAAGATCCCCAGTCCTTACCTCCTTGAGGTACCATTAGTTTTACGGAATTAATTTTCGCATTTCTCTTTGATCATTCAAATGCACTCTTTTTTTTTTTTTTGTAGTGATGTGAAACGGTCTTGCTATTGTCAGCCCACTAGACTGACGATAAACAACCTAGAAGACAAGAAAAACATGTATTTTTTTAATTTTTTATACTCTTAATACACATTCATACACTTATTATTATCAGCTCATTGGACTAATTTTAAAATTTTACTTATACTATTGCAAAATCTAGGGCATGGGGGAGGGTTATCTGTGTAGAGATCCCCACGGTCCTCAACCACACGTTCCATGGGCTGAGTCAACTCAATCTCCCGATTCCCAATACTCTCTCTAACATTATTGTATGCCCACGTGATATAACGTATATTTTATCGGTCACTTGACGACCGGCCGACCTGCCCCTAATAAACAAGTCACGTTCGCTTGACAACTGCGAGATCATGCATGTTGCCAATTAAAGTACTCTTTTCGTCCCAATTTAAATGCCTACTAGGGATTGTGGTGTGTTTGGGAAGTGGTGGTGGGGTGTGACCGTGTGAGAGCGAGAGGGGGGGCAAAGTCAGGATTTAACGGAAAAACAACACATGTTATTAATTCCGTTATCAATTTAACGGAAAACAACTTTGGGAGTAAAATCGATGTTTTTGAAAATTTGAAAGTCTAATAGACGTCGAGTATAAAGTTTGAGGGATATTTTGAATTTTTCCCTTTTAAGGGATAAGGCTTCCATGTGAAAGTGCGGCTTTATGTAGTAGTTCACTATTCTTTACTACTCCCCATAAACCTTAGTCTATTTAGATGTCTGCAATGAAGTTAAGATCTTGTTCTTTGTCAATGGCTTCCGCCCTCTAATTACATGGTGGTGCGAATAGCTGGGTCATTCAATTAGTTTCAAACACAACTCTAAACTTTCAGGAATCAAGAAATCGGCAACCCAGATAGACAATAGAAGAGAGTCGAGTTCAGGTCCACAACCAGAGTGCTGTATGTAATGACTAATTCCGCTTTGTTTCAATTGATAAATGAATTATTTCATCCGTCCCAAATATTTTGTCCATTTTTAGCACACATTTTTGAATTACTTATATATCTATGATGTATTTTGTATGATTTTAAAAATTTTGATTCATAGATAAAATCGATATCTGTCAACTAAGATTCATATTGTATATTTAATTAAAACATTTCAAATATAAATATTTTTCTCACATGTCCGGAATAGTATAAGTGGACAAGAAATTTGGGACAGAGAGAGTAGATATCAGTTATTTATGCAAAATTTGTCACCATTTTCATCATTATCGGATAAACTACAAGATTTATAACCATCGTATCAACGTAAAATTTTATTATGTCAGGTTCAATGTGATAAATTTACAGATAGACAAATTCTTCATTTTTATGTCACTTTTTGACATAAAAAATTGACACTTACACACACAATTACACAAACTCATTCACATTAAACATGGGATCCACAAACACTTTGTGGTCCCCATGTTTGATATGAGTGAGTTTGTGTGATTGTGTGTGGTTTATATACTAGTAATTGTTTACAAAACTCTCGTAAGTACTTTTGTCCGATTTCGAAACGACATATATCATTCAAATAAAAAAAAATTGATTAATATTTTTCCCAAACCAAATGTACCTAAAAACTACCTTAGTTATAGTATTAAGAGCTAAAAAAATCATAACAGAGTTTTAATTAAGGACCTGGTCAAATACATAAAATCGTTGTATAGAGCAAAAGTTAGAGTGAAAATAGAATTGGAAGAACACGTAATAAAGAATTTGCTTTGATTCAAGTTCTGTGAATGGGTATGTTTGATCTACTTTTCTTTGACATCCTTTCGAAAGTCATATGTTTTTCGAGCCTCCTCATTTCAAGACCACCAAAGATTATGGTTTGGTTCAAAATGCATTTGTTTGAATTAGTTCGTCCTAATTTTCTTTCATAGGTGACAAAGAAGGAAAAGGGAAAAGATCAAATCTTCCATCTATTCTATAGGTAATATATAGGTAATACGTCTCTTACCATTTTCTTGATCACTAGATCTTAATTTGTTTTCTTCCTTTTGGGTCACTCCTTATGTTTAATTTGACTTTGTTCATACTTTATGCTGTGTTTTACCCCTTGACCTTGATTTCTTACATTTTTCGTATGAATTCCATTTATCGCATTGTTTTATAAGGCTATCCACAATAGCATAATCAAAAGTAATACGGAGTAGGTTTCTATAGTTAACAATGGTTGTGAAAAATGTGGCTTATAATAGTATAAACAAACTTAGCAATCTCGTTAGACATAATCAAATTTCGGGCTGTGGATAACCAAAACTAGCAACCTTTTGTCAATAACAAAATTTAGTAGACCCCACATATTTTCAATCAATTACATTCATCATTATGCAAAAATCTTTTCTCGCTTCCCTTTCCCCCCCTCTCTCTCTCTCAACAATGTTTTCAAATAAAATATGTTTTACTAAAAAACTATTTTTTTTAAAAAAATTCCCCAAAAATTACTCCCTCCATTCCATTTTGATTGTCCATTTTTGAATTTCGTGCCATTTTTGAATGGCTTATATATGTTCTTCAATCTATAATGTTTTTCATAATTTTAAAAAAATTATATTATAAGACTAATCAAAAGCTATCTAATAAGATCCATATTACATATTTTTCAAGATCCACACTGAAAGATATAGACAATAGACATAAAAGAGACAAAAGGAATAATGGACAACCAAAATGGGACGGAAGGAGTATTTTCTTTTGAAAAACTGTTTGTTTTTAAAATATGTTCCCTCTACTTATGTTCTCCATGATATTTATGTGTCTTTATGTATTTTCATGTTATGAAGGTGATTATCTACACTCGGACCTATGGAAGGGTTCTGCCAGTTAATGCATAAGGTTGTGAAGTTGAGGAACAAGTGAGTTTCTTTTATATTATTTATTTCTTATAATTTCATTTATTTGGGGATTTAAGAAATTGATATATTTCTATCATTTTATTGCTAGCAGCAATCCCGTGCTACGCACAGGGAATCGGAATAAAAGATTAAATTATAATATATGCTTTTATTATTTTCAACCATAAAAGGGTTTTTATTTCTTCGATTTTCATATAAAATGCATAAAAATGTTGAAATTTTGCCTTTTGTATAATGACGGTAGAGGTGTTGATCAGTTAACATGAATGTGTATTGCTACTCGTAAATTTAAAATTGTGTTAACAATACGTATCTTACTTCCAAACGTTGCAATACATGTACGTTTTCGCATGTTTAAACTCAAGTACATCTATTTTTAAGTACGTAAGAGCCTCGATAGAATTTTTTGTTATTTAAGTCAAGGTTGGTCAATTAGAATGAGGTCAAGTTATGTATGAATAAACAAGTTTCTTTCTCTGTTAAAATTTGCTTGTATACGATTCAAGTTGGGTAAAGAAGTCGGAGAAAAATCCATATATGTAAGAGGCATCAAGGCCATCTCATATGTCTAGATAAAATAAATCATAATCAATCAGGATTCGTACACATACACTAGATCGGGCAGGTGATCAAGAGAGTCAAATAAAACATACAAAGATCAAGAAAGTAAACTAAAGAAAAATATTACCCAAAAAAAGCTACACTCTCTACACGTTTTCATTTGAAAATCTAACGAATTCATTTGAAAATATTACGAAAAAGTGTAGCGAGTGTAGACATGGGGAAAATTGCGAGGGAAAGTTTGAAAGTTTTTTTTTTCCCCTTATTAAGTGAAAAACAAATAGAATGATAGTAGTTGATGAGGTGGATTTTAGTATCATTTTTTATTTTTTTAAAAAAAGAGCATGTCATGTGTCATACACGTGCTTAGTACATAACTATCGTTGTATTCGTTTGATGCATGAGACAAAAAGAAAATTGTGAGAACTTTTTTCTTGTTTTCTTGTGCATCGCCCCCACTTCCCAAAAACAGTTAAGGTCATGGCTGGTTCCATTCCGGTTCAATTTGAATCATGTAGGTCCACTCTGAGCCCAATAACAATGACCGGAAATAATACATTTTGTAAAAATCATCAAGTACTTCATAAGTAAAAAAAAAAAAACATGTTCATTTTATGTCAATCAAGGCCACTTTTATAAACAAATTGGTACAATCCAGTGTGCTAAGTGCATTTGCTTCAAACAAAAGTGTTTTGATATGGCATGGAATAAACGTATTTTCCACTTGAACCCACCCACCCCCCAACCCCAACCCCCCCCCACCCCAAAAAAAACACAAAAAAAAAAAGTATACAATAAACATGATTTTTTTCACGGCCAAAGTACTTAACATGAACAGTGTGGGCCCACAAATTTCAAACTGGACGGGATTGGACTATACCCACACAGGACAGTATGTTACTGTAATTCCCAAAAAGTCTCACTAAAAATTCTCATCTCTCCCCGTGTTCCCTCTTTCTCAATTTCTGAAAATTGAAAAATAAAATTTTGTAAAATCTAGGATTAAGGATTTCAGGCTTTTGAGCCTAACTACGTTTGTTTTTATGGAAGCTAGGGACCCATCTCTGATCTCCTTGTGCGACTAGATGGTCCTGTTCAAGTAATTTGTGAGCTCTTGTCGAGTTCATTTCAACGGTGGATCCGTTCAAATTTTAGAATTTATTGTCATCATCAACCAAAACTAAAAAAATTATGTTTACCGGTTATCAACTAACAAATTTTTGAAATCCATTTATGTTACGTGAGTTCAAATTCAGCGTTAATTTTTTGCAACGTAATTGTGTATTTCGAAAACGTATCAATCAATATCCGAGGAACATATCTAGCTACTTGAAACTCTCCTGTAATTCCCACTTTAAGAAAGCGATAATTTGAAGGGGCAACGGAGCATTGACGGGGACATCGAAGAGCTTGCCCGTGGCTACTTCTTCCGCTCAGGAATACAAGGGTGCGATCCAATTTTTTTTTAGAATCAGGTAGTGTTAACCATAGTTGTCAAAGGCGTGCCTAGGCGCAATGTGAGGCACAACCCCAGTGCCTTGCTGACCTCCAGGCGAGACAACTTGAAAAAGGAGAGCAAAAAGCGACAAGGTGAGAAAAGTGACCAGACGCAAAAAAACACGCTTCTTTTAAACCGATCAAAAAAGCACATAACACAATTATTTTCAGAAATAATTGGAGTATTATTTTTCATAGGTGTGCCACTGCGCCTCGTTTGCGCCTCTCACCTCCTACCAGAACTTTGAGCCTCGGTGCGCCATCCGCCCTTGCCAACTGTGGTGTTAACCAAACCAATGAGAAAAAGCTTGAATGCGTTACATTCCTTTTCCTGTTCAACAGTTGACGTAATTAGTTTATATATATAGAACAAGGCAGCGGGACATTGACGAGGAGACGGAAGAACTTGTTGGAGGCTGCTTCTTCCGATGAGGAAGACAAGGATGAGATCCAAATTTTAGAACCAGGTAGTGTTAACCTAACCAATGAGAAAAAGTTTGAATGCGTTACATCCTTTTTCCTCGATCTTCGACAGTTAAATGTAATCAAGTTCACAAGCTTGGTATAGAACAAGGCAGCGGAGCATTGTCGAGGAGACGTAAGAGCTTGTTCGAGGCTACTTCTTCCGCTAAGGAACGCAAGGATGCGAGCCAAATTTCAAAACCAGGTAGTGTTAAGTGTTAACCTACCCAATAAGAAAGAGTTGATTGCTTTGCCGTAAATTGAACAGGGAAGCCCCACCTTCAAACTCGAGCAGAAACAAATACCAAAATTAGTTCTACGGGTCCTAATTTATTAGAATAACAGACTAAACTTTTGTTAATTTAAATTTTGGTTGTTATTGAGCTTAAGGGTATTCTTATTTATGCACATGAATTGTTCGATGAAATGTGTGAGTGAAACTTTAGTTGTTCAAATCTAGTGAATTTCACTAGTTGTAGATCATAATTTTTGAAAGAGCTGTTTTGTTGTGTTGTGTTTTGAAACCCAGCAAATTTCATGAGCTCCAAGCTAATGAAATTCCACTACCTTGAAGCTAATGATATTCAATAGGTGGTGATTGTGTTTTCAAATTCACGAGCTCAAAACTGTTTTGGTGTGTTTTGAAACCCAGTGAAATTCACGAATTTTTTTTTTCATGGAAATTCAAACTAATGAAATTCACGAGCTCAAAGCTTGTAAAATTCATGAGTTCGAAATATCAGAATTTGTGAAACTCAGTGAAATTCGCGAGCTCAAAGCTAGTGAAATTCATGTGTTCGAAAGTTAGTGAAATTCACGAGCTCCAAGTTAGTGAAATTCACGAGTTCAAAAGCTAGTGAATTTTATGAGTTCAAAAGCCAGTGAATTTCATGAGCTCCAAGTTAGTGAAATTCACGAGTTCAAAAGCCAGAAATTAACGAGCTCAAAGTTAGTGAATTTTACTAACTTTTGTGGTTGCCGGCTGGAAAAGTTGTCGGCCGGAAAAATTTGCCTGACAGAGGTGTTTGTTGGCCGGAAGTGGTTGCTAGGCTGAGGTGAGAGGGGAATGAAGTAAAAACTTGCATTTAATGAATTTCAGTAGTCTTTGAATTTTGAAGGGTAAAAGGGCAATTTTATCATGAGGTTGTATTTGGAGGTAATTAAAAACTAAGTTCATTCTCAATGAGAATTAAGTGCACTTTTCTATACTTAGAGGTAATTTTCTGTTCCCAAATCATCATTCGGGCCAGTGGCCCCCACCAGGTGCTTTTTGCCTTTGCCTCTGCTTGTCGGTAATTTTATGATTTCCTTGTCAGATTTATCAACCAAGAAGTGTGTGCCATGCAACTCAATAGAGATGAGGACCATGACAGAACAAGCAGCACATGAATTGATCTTACAGGTTCACATTTTAGATCCGAGTTTGGTATATTTATGTCACTTCCTCCTTTTTTAGGTATTTATAATCTGGTTTCTTGTTTAGGTTCCTGAATGGGACTTGGTAAATGAAGGCGGTAGATTGAGGTTAAGCCGGTCATGGAAAGTCAAGACTTTCTTGAAAGGCTTGGAGTTCTTTCAGGCTGTTGCTAATGTTGCTGAAGCAGAAGGTATCTCACTAATCTCATATCAAAACTCATCTAAATTGCTGATACTCTTTTAAGGGCTTGAGGTCTGGGTAGTCATGAGGAACACATAATCTGAAGCTGCATCTCCTGCATGTTCATCTTAAGCAAAGTGCATCAAACCTTAATCCTATGCCCACATTGGTGTTAAACTGTTAATGGTTGATCATGAACTTAAGTAAGTACTAAGAATGGATTCTTTTAAATTTGTTATGCATCAATCACTAATTTGAAGACAACAATACTATGGAGGAAGTTGAACAACCTTTGAACTTGCCTACCCTTGTCTCTACTGCTATATATACTCGCCATTCCATCTAGAGGAAGGAGGTAACACGCATGATACAAAATTCTAGCATGATCTGCTTACTAACCCATTAACTCAGTACTCACATATATATACGGCATGATAGTTACTTCAACTGGCTTAATTCAATATCTTTCTCTCAATTAACTCTACCTGCGGCTGTATCCTCTTGAGTATTTGTGTAGACCGTTGCCTATGTTAACTTCGGTCTTCCCTGCAGTGCCTCCATTGGGATAAAATCGGCTCTATATAAGTGGATCCTGTAGCTCTCAACACTAAGACTCACAAGATCTTAGTCAAATTTCCCTCTCATTGTTTCCAAGATCTTAGTTATTTTTCCTTTCTTGTGCATTGGTTCTTTGGTTGTACAATTATGCAAAGTCTATTGAGTGGAGTTTCTCGTGACTGACTATGCTGCCACAGTGGACTTGCTCTTTCGAGAAATGCAACCACGTTGAAGCAAGGCTGGCTCATGAGGTAATCCGGGGAAGCGGCCACTTCCGGCTCCCGAATTTTGGTCCAAAATTGAGGCCCAATTGTAATGTAATTTACATATTAAAATTAGAATGTTTCTAAATAAAAATACAATTTTATCTTATTTTCTTCAAAAACTCTTGCAATAATATCTTTTTACATTTATATTGTCATAATTGTATCCTTTTAGTTTAATTTTTTTTTGTTAGTTTTGTACTTTTATCATTTTTTTTAAAAAAAATTCATGAATATATAAAGGGCTCAATATAAGGAATTCGCTTCGAGCCTTCAAAATATATGAGCCGGTCCTATGTTGAAAATGACTGAATAGCAATGTCATAGTTGGGAAGTTATCATTCAAAATTTTTGCCATCCTCGAAGGGACATGAATTGAATTTGATTGTGCAGGTTTTTCATTCTGTTAAACTCTATACGAGTTCATTGCTAGAGACCATTATTTCCCAGCCAGATAGACATGATTAGTCAAACTGTGGGTGGTAGCCCTAAAAGAATGCTCAAGTGGATCTTGTTTTAGGATTTTTAGGTTAGACATGCTAAGATGTAACACGAAGATGCTTTAATATTTTGATGTCACATTTATTTCGGTTGGTGTTCTTTTGTGGAGTTGCACTATTCTGTTAGAATATGGAATTATCCATTTTCTGGGTGGGACTGGAGTAGTGGCTGTCAGATTAAACCCAATGATCCATGAATGGAAAAAGTGCAACGATGGAGGTTTTTGGGTAGAGCATATACAAAAGGAGCTTGTGGCTTATGCATACTGCTTTCCTTTTTCTTCTTCTTGTCAGATTCTGCAGGAATCCCCTATTTTCATTATAATTGTGGTGGGCCGAATAAATGGAAAAGGCCCGCATGGGCCCAGGAGGAGCAGAATGTAGGACGCCCAAGTGAGGTCTCCTTGGCCCAACATAGGTAAAGCTGGGTGGGCTCAGCCCACAACTACAAAAGAAGGCCGAAAAGAGGTGAACCGGACCGAATGATGGGCTCACCGGTTTGGACGGCCCAGTTACGGTCCATGGGCCGAGACTTCGGGTTGGTTTTCATGGGTCGGGTCAGTTTGACGGGTCAAGTGACCCGGGTAGGAACCACAAAGGACGAACCGCCTCCAGTTTCCAGAAGGTGGTGGAAACTTCTGGAGGGGGAACGGTTACCAGGTGACGTCAAACGTATTACGGGTGGCGTCACGGTACCCTCTGGCTTGGGGAGCAAGTACATGACCTGTATAAGGAGAGAGAAAACCTAAAGGAAGGTACGTAACAAAACACACTGATAATACGCTCTCTTCTCCTGTTTTACTGACTTGCTCGTCGGAGGGGCGAGAGGCGGCCACCCGCCTCACGCCTTGCTGCAGGTACCCCGCGGAGAAGGGTGGAGCTGACCCTGAGAAGCCGTATCAAGAAACCACCACCCCACAATTGGCGCCGTTGCCGGGGAAAGGCTTCCCTGTACGCTGGTTTCTTGACACCTTCGGTATAAATTAGAGAACGTTCGGTGTTACTTGGATAACGTTCGGTTTTTTCTCATCTGAAACTATGGTGGAGATCCATGACGAACAACCGTCCCAGGCCGCGGCTGGTGAAGGAGTCACCGGCACCAACGGCCCGGTCCCTTCCAAACCATCTGGATCCAGACACCCGCTCGAGCGCGACTACAGCTCCGCGGCTACGCTTTCCGACGAAATTCCCGCCGTTCTCAGAAGTGATCCCCAGGTACGGGAATACCTCCGCTAGCTCAATGACCGGATGGCGAAAAAAGACCGAGTCATCAACGCCCTTCGGAAGGACGTGCAGATGGTCGCAACCGCCGTCCGCCTCCGATCTGCCTCACCACGCCGAGAACGGCTTCGATCTACCTCACCAAGATCGACGTCGTCCCGAGGCATCCATGTGAAGGATAGGCTCGGGAAGAGAGTGGCGCCTTATAATGAAAGAGTGCCGAGCCAATCTCCGGACCGGTCTCAAGGCCGAGGCAATGTGAAAGATCGTCTCGGTCGGCCCAGCAATGGGCGTGGGTATGAGGTCCCAGAGGAGAGCTCTGGCTCGTTTTACAACTTAGCTTACACGGCCAGTCATGAGACCGCCATAGAACGGCAGAGGGAACGTCGTCATGCAGAACAGCGCGAGCGTGCTCGGCGCCGAAATCGGGACAGGAGGGACCGAGAACAGGATCACTATTACCGACATGAGCGCTCGCCTTCCCGAGAACGCAAGGGGAAGCACCGTCGAGAAGAGGTTTATGACAAATGCCCTTCCCGGGTTGCCGATCTTCCGGTGGTAACCACCCCGAAGGTTCCCCCGACGAAAACCGAACTGGTCCTGGAGCAGCTAGTGTCCTCCCCATTCACCGACTCTATCAAACATGCTCGGCCTCCTAAAAATTTCACGGCTCCGAAATTCAACCAGTATGACCCGAAGACCGACGCTGTGGCACACCTCATCCACTACCAACAGATGATGTCCCTCCACCAAGCCGACGATCCGCTAATGTGCAAAGTATTCCCATCAAGCCTCGGTACCCTCGGTCTTCTATGGTTCAATAAACTGCCAAGCAAGTCGGTCCCCAATTACAAGGCTCTGTCGGCGTTGTTTTTACAACGGTTTGTCACCTCTCAAAAGATAGAAAAAGACATCGACTCGCTCTTAAGTCTGAAGAAGACCGGTGATGAAACCCTTCGGCAGTATGCGAATCGTTACTGGGACGTATTTAACGATATTGAAGGATGTGTGCAGTACCAAAAAGTCGCTGTTAGCTCTTTCAAAAATGGCCTGGACGAGTCGGCTAGAGAGGCTTACCAGGACTTCTACCTCCACCCACCGAAGGATATGGAGGACCTAATGATGCGTATCGACCAACACTGCTTGATGTCCGAGGATATGGCTGCTCGATGGAAAACCACCGGAGGGTCGGGTAAAACCGAGCTCGGTCGGGGTGGAAAAGCAGTACACAACATACAAAAGGGAAAGGGGAAGGATCGGTGGGGCGACCAAGAAGGTGGTTACCCAAAGGATTACACGCGAGGACCGAAACCTCACGAATTTGAGGCCGGACCGATCGTTTTCAAGGATCCCCTGCACATACTCCTTAAGAAGATTGAGCACGAGCCTTTCTACACCCTCCCCGCCTACAACATCCCCTGCCCGAAGGTTAAAGATAATAAGTATCGTTGCTCTTACCATGCAAAGCGCGGGCATCTAACCACTTGGTGCCCACAGTTTAAGGAATACTTACAAGAGTTGGTCCACAAGGGGCACTTAACCCAGTTTATCGACCAAGAAAAGACGAAGGAAAAATCAGGCGAGCCGAAGACTCCCGCACCCGGAGGTTCGGGCGACGTGGGCCAAGGAAGCAAGCAGCCCCTCCGCATTATCAGTGTTATCCATGGTATGGTGGATGCCGTGGCCGAGTCTCGGCTCAAGACCGAACTCAAAGAGGCCACCGAAGCTCTTCAGGTCATGTCAATCCTCCCGGCGCCTAAGAGGCTCTGCCGAAGCCCGTCTCGCCAGATCACCTTCGACGAGAGAGATCTAGACCGAGTCACGCTCCCGCACAATGATGCACTGGTGGTCAGCCTCCAGATCAATGACTGTACGGTACGGCGAATTCTTGTTGACCAAGGTAGTTCGGCGGAAATTATCTATTATTCCCTTTTTAAAGACATGGGCCTTTCTGAAACCGACCTGACTCCCTGCTCGGTTCCACTCATCGGCTTCAGTGGAGCTCCGGTCTGGCCCCTTGGATCCATAACCCTCCCCGTCACGGTTGGGACTCAAACAGTTAACGTCGACTTCGTCGTCGTCAAAGTCTCGAGCCCGTACAATGCTATCGTTGGCCGAAACTGGTTACATAAAATGGAGGCCGTAGCGTCGACCTATCATCAAGTCGTCCGCTTCTTCGGCCGGTATGGACAGGAGGACATCTTGGGCGATCAAGTCGCGGCGAAGTCTTGCTACGTCTCGGCTATCAGAGGGAAGATCAAGCCCTCGGAGGTTCAGATCATTGAGCAACCAGACATTGATGAAGGCAAGCCCGTAACTGACAAAGCTGTGGAGGAGCTGATCTCAGTACCAGTGACCGAAGGTTCGGATCGGTACTTCCTGATTGGGTCCGGACTAACTGACACCGAACGCAGGGATATGCTTTCCCTTCTTCGAGAGAATATCGAAGCATTCGCCTGGACCCCGCAGGAAATGCCCGGGGTCGATCCAGCATTCATCAGCCATCGCTTGAATGTTGATAAGAACGCTCGGCCGGTGGTTCAAAGAGCTAGGCGCTCGGCCGTTTCCCACGCCGACGCCGTCGTCGAAGAAGTAGACCGACTATTAGAGGCCGGAGCAATTAAGGAAGTACAATATCCAACATGGTTGGCAAACACGGTCGTCGTTAAGAAGAAAAATGGGAAGTGGCGAGTCTGCGTGGACTATACAAACCTCAACGACGCCTGTCCCAAGGACTGTTTTCCCCTTCCAAAGATAGATCAGTTAGTCGATGCCGTCGCTGGACATGGCCGACTAAGCTTTATGGACGCATACAGGGGCTATCATCAAATCGCAATGTACGGACCAGATCAGGAAAAAACTGCATTCATTACACCGAAAGGAATATTTTGCTATTTGGTTATGCCATTCGGTCTAAAGAATGCCGGCCCCACCTTTCAGAGAGCAATCTTCAAGATGTTCGAAACATTGCTCGGTGTCACTATGGAAGCCTATATCGATGATCTGGTGGTCAAAAGCCGGGAGTCGGGAGACCATCTTGAAGACCTTCGCGAGGTGTTCCATATCCTTATTCACCATAAGCTTCGTTTGAACGCCGAGAAGTGTGCGTTCGGGGTCGGATCCGGTAAATTCCTTGGTCACTTGGTGACCCGAAGAGGAATTGAGGCCGACCCTGTTCAGATCTCGGCAATTCAGAGCCTCGTCCCTCCTTCCCGCGTCAAGGACGTCCAGAAACTCACCGGCATGGTCGCGGCCTTGAACCGTTTCGTTAGCCGTTCTTCCGACAAGTGCCGACCGTTTTTTAATGCATTAAAGGGTTGCCGCCGAAACTTTATCTGGACCGAAGAGTGCAGCATGGCTTTCGAGGACCTCAAATCCTATCTTCAATCTCCTCCCCTGCTCACGAATCCTATTGACGGCGAAGATTTGTTTTTATACCTTTCGGTGTCGGCTAATTCAGTAAGTTCGGTTCTAGTTCGTCAGGATGGTTTAGAGCAGCAGCCCATTTATTACACAAGTCGGACCCTTACCGACGCCGAAACACGGTATCTCCCTCTGGAAAAGCTCGTGCTCGCTCTGGTCATCGCTTCCCGAAAGCTCGTCCATTATTTCCAGAGCCATGTCATTATCGTTCTCACCGAGCATCCGATCAAAACCCTTCTACGCCGGGCCGATTTATCTAACCGTATCTCCAAATGGGCGGTGGAACTTGCCAACTTCCACATCGTGTTTCAACCAAGGACTGCCATCAAAGGACAAGCGCTAGCCGACTTCATTGCTGAATTCTCTCCAATTGTTGACAAGGCAGGCGCCGGACCAAGCCATACCAAGGATGAACCGGAGAATGGAAGCACCGAACCTTGGCGGTTACTCGTAGGGAACACTTGGCAACTATTTGTGGATGGAGCGTCAAATAGCCGAGGGTCCGGAGCAGGCGTCGTCCTCATTTCTCCTAGCGGGACTATTCACGAACATGCCATAACTTTGAACTTCCGGGCTTCCAACAATGAAGCCGAGTATGAGGCACTTCTCGCCGGGTTAAAAATGGCCGGTGCAATCGGCATCCAGGACCTGGTCGTATACAGCGATTCACAGCTGGTAGTCCTTCAAGTCACCGGAGAGTACGAAACAAGAGATGACCGAATGACAAAGTACGTGGCCCGAGCCACTGAACTCCTCCGGGGATTTAACAGCACAAAGGTTATTCAGATAGGACGAGAAAAAAACGCGCATGCCGACTCCTTGGCTTCCCTAGCTTCTGCCTGTGCTGAGGGTGGCCCTCGGACTCTCCATTGAAGAACTCGAAGCCCCTTCCATCGACCCGATCCGGGTATCTCCGGTCAGCATGACTTTCTATGGTCCAAGTTGGATGGACGAAACCATTCAGTATCTTCGCGACGGAACTCTGCCCCCTAATCGCCGCGAGGCACACCGCATCTGCCGACGGCGAGCTCTATCGTCGGTCTTTTGGCGGCCCGTACCTAAAGGTCGTTCACCCCCAACAAACTTGTGAACTACTCCGTGAACTTCACGAGGGAAGCTGTGGCATGCATTCCGGTGGACGATCCCTCGCCCACCGCGCACTAACTCAGGGTTATTGGTGGCCGACCATGGAAACCGACGCTACCAAGTATGCGAAGCACTGCATACGTTGCCAGCAGTTCGCACCGAACATCCACCAGCCCGCCGCCCCCCTCCAACCTTTGAAAAGCCCATGGCCCTTTGCCCAGTGGGGGCTTGACATCGTCGGTCCTCTCACTACAGCCCCTGGGGGCTTCAAATTTTTGATTACCGCCACCGACTATTTCACTAAATGGGTTGAAGCTGAGCCCCTCGTAACAATCGAAGACTCTGACGTTAAGCGATTCGGTTGGCGCAATATTGTATCCAGGTTCGGTGCTCCTCACGCTATCATCGTGGACAACGGAACCCAGTTCGTAGGCAGCGTATTCTCGGCATTCTGTGAAGAGCACGGCATTTTGCTCCTAAAGGCAACTCCCCATTACCCAAAGAGCAATGGACAAGCCGAGTCATTTAACAAGACCGTGACAAACGGTATCAAGCGTCGCCTCCGTGCGAAGAAGGGAAAATGGGCCGAGGAGCTTTACCACGTCCTCTGGGCATACCGGACTACACCACGCCGAGCTACAGGCCAAACCCCGTATGCTATGGCCTTCGGCATGGAGGCAGTCATCCCTACCGAGATTGGTCTACCTACTCAGCGAACAAAGGATTTCGACTACACAACCAATGCCGATACCTCCACAAAAGAGCTCGACCTCACCGAGGGCCGAAGGGACCTAGCCCGAATCAAAATCGCTAAGTACCAACAGGAGCTGGAGCGGGGCTACAACCGAGCAGTTCGCCCACGATCATTCAAAATCGGTGAGTGGGTCATGAGGAAGGTCTGCGGCGGTAAGAAGAAAAAGCTGCACCCCAATTGGGAAGGCCCGTACCAGGTAACGAAGCTTGCCGGGACTAACTCCTACCGACTGATGGATAAAACTGGTAACGTTGTGCCCCGGGCATGGAACGCCAACAACCTCCGAAAGGCATATATGTAGTAGGCCAGTAACGTATTTAAGGGTCAGGCACTTTCGGCCTCCCAGCATATTTGTTGCTTGTTCGGTAGGACACTTTCGGTCCTCCTCCTTTGTTTACTCCGGGTTTGGTACTTTCGGCCTCCCCGTGTTCTAAGTGTCTGTCTGGGACTTTTATCCGACACCATACTATTATGTTTTCTGAGCTGCGGCACTTTTGGCCGAGCGGTACTAAATAAAATTGTTCGGATTGTTTACTACCATTTTTATCAGCTTTCATTCCGTGTTCGGTGGAATGGCCGACATTTTGTGGCTTCGGCCTGTCTGCTTAATTAATTAATTAATTACTTCAGCGTTCGGTGGAATGGCCGACATTTCGTGGCTTCGGCCTGTCTGCTTAATTAATTAATTAATTAAATCTTTGTTCGGTGGAATGGCCGACCTTTCGTGGCTTCGGCCTGTCTGCTTAATTAATTAATTAATTACTTCAGCGTTCGGTGGAATGGCCGACATTTCGTGGCTTCGGCCTGTCTGCCTAATTAATTAATTAATTAAATCTTTGTTCGGTGGAATGGCCGACATTTCGTGGCTTCGGCCCGTCTGCTTAATTAATTAATTAATTAAATCTTTATTCGGTGGAATGGCCGACCTTTCGTGGCTTCGGCCTGTTTGCTTAATTAATTAATTAATTAAATCTTTGTTCGGTGGAATTGCCGACATTTCGTGGCTTCGGCCTGTCTACTTAATTAATTACCCTGAGTGGCTTCGGCCTGTCTGATTACATTACTTTCGAAAATTCATTATTGTTCGATGGATTGGCCGAACCTTTGGCGGTTTCGGCCTGTATGTTTACTTAATTTGGACGATTAATTAAAAGGATTCGATGGAATGGCCGACCCTTTCGTGGATTCGGCTTTTTACTTCCGCCCTGTTATGTTTACTTCGAGCCCAGACCTGGAGCTCCGCGCACGAAGTGGGGGCTCGTCAGGGGTTCGGCTTATAAGAGATAAACAAAATCGAAACAAGCACGATTGAACAAACGGAATTTAAAATACTTCAAAACCAAAACAAGGAAAAAGTTATACAAACTCGAGGCACGGCTTAAACCGACAGTTTGGTACCGGCTCTCGCATCAAAGTAAGCATGACAAAAGTACAAATGTTCGGCAGTCTTTTAAAAAAAAAAAAAAACAGAAGTGATTTGAAGGCTAGGGTTTTGGGACGGCATTTGGAGCTGATTCAACAGCCTTCTCAGCATTTTCCATAGGCGTCGAAGCCTCCGGCGCAGGAACATCTGAAGCAGGTTTTCGTCTCGGATACTTGGGCATCGCTTTGTAGAGCTCCGAGGCCTCTGGAACTCCGGCCGCCTTGAGACCTAGGATAAAGCCGACCCCACAGGCTTTGTCCTGAATCCCCACCACCTGATTTTTATAATGCTGCGTTGCTTCGGCCGTCCCCTCGTTGAAGCCCTTCTCATCGGCAGCATCTATAAGCTTCTTCTGCTCGGCCTTCAACTCCTCTAGCTTCTGCTTAAGAGCCAGAGACGCGGTGTTTGCATTGGCAGCTTCCTTTTTGTACTTCGCCACCTCGGCCTTCAGCTTGACTACATTGGCTCGGTGCTCGTCACTCGTCTTGATCAGCTTGTTCACCTGCTTATTACGCTCGGACAAGTGATCTCGAACCGCGGCCAGATGTTGCGAAGTTTGTCAGGCAATATACAAGATAAGCAATACAAGGATTATAAAGAACCGAAGATTGAATATCGAACCTTTAAACCGTTACATGAATATGAAGCTGACACGCCGAAGCCAAGGAAGCTTCAAGATCCTTCGGGAGCTCCTGGGCATCCCGGGGAAGAAGAGTTCCGTTCAGGAAGGCATAGGCCACCTTCGGGTCGTCACGAACGCTGTGGCCTCGGCGAATCTGGAACCCGGAGAAGGACATCACCGGATTCCAAGCAGGATTCTCAACCGAAGCCTGATCCGAAGGAGGAGAAGTCCCAGCTTGTGCGACAGGATTGTTGGTGTGCGAGCCGTCCCCCGAGCCTCCACCTTCGGCGTCTGGACGCTGGCGTTTTCGTGTATGTTGAACCGTTTCGGCCTCCTTGCTGACTGGGGCTGCTGTTTTGGAAGCGTCCCCTGGGTTAGTGTCGGCCTCAAGGTCCACTGGAGTGAAGGGAGCTCTGGGCATTTCGGTACTACCTTCTGAAAAAGGGTCTGGGGTGTCTCGATCGATCGGCAGGCGCAGCACTCCTCGTAACGGATGACTGGCGTCCGGTCCTTGAATGGACGTTCCGGCCTCGGCTATTCTCCTAGCACGTTCGGTTCGGCTTTTCTTCCGGGCAGCGAGTGTTGTGTTATATGTCGTAATGTATCCTAGAAGCTTCGGTGCATTCCGTATAGGACAAGCTAGAAGCTTGTCTTCCCTCTGTTGACTCGCTCGGGCCTTTAGCCTATCAACTACCGCAACATCTGCAAAAGAGAAGTCACGAAGATTGTTTAAAAAAGTGATGGGAGGACAACGGAGTCGGTAATTGAAGAATAAAATGGCTCCTACTGCAAGCGTCGCATTCTGCTCGGGGCACTGGTGTCCGGTCCGTCTCTCCGGGACCGAACTCCCAGTTCCCTCCCACTATCACCAGGTCTTTGGTATCATCCTTGTCGGGGAGTTCAAGAATAAGAGGCCGTTTCTTCTTCCGGCATGAGAGGTAGCATTTCTTGGAAAGGGCATTCTGACCGACAAAATGCACTCCGAAGAAATCCTCAAGCCGAAACTCAAGATTGTGTCTCCGAATCAATTCAGCAACACCAAAGATCACCCGGTATGCGTTAACAGACAGCTGGGTGGTCGTGATGTTCAACACGTTAAGAAAGCCTCGGACGAACCGATGAAAGGGAAAGGAGATTCCCCCAATGCAGATCCCCGGCTAGTGGGACGACGACCTCAGCAGGGGTCGGGTTAGCTTCAACCCCTAGGGGAACTAATTGGAGGGTCACATCGTCGGGGATTCGGTACGTCTCCCTAAATTCGGCCAGAGCTTCAGCAGTTTGAAAATGAGCCCTATAGTTGGCTCGGCGCGCCCTCTTCGGGCGACGCGTCAACGGTCCTTTGCCAGTGACCTCTTGACCGGTTCCCGTTTCACCTTCGGTCCCTAGATTCTCCTCGGTTTCAGTATCCTCCCCTAAGCTATCTTCGGGAATATTTTCATCGACGTCTATATGAAAATGGGAATCTACGTCAACCACAGGAGGCCCCAACGCCGCGTCTGGAAGCTCGGCGTCGAAGTCATCATCATCATCCTCCGGTCCTAATAGGTCGTAGTCTCGGATCATGTCTTCCTCATCGGTTGTAGCAGACTCGTAGTCATCGGCCTTCGAGAAAGACCTAAAAGGACAACGATACATGGTTAGCTACAACCTCAGAAGTGCATTCGGTCTAAAAGGAATTGGGCAAGGTGTTTTCCCTTGAGGAGTTCGTCACTAATAACTCAAAAGGGGGGTCAGCTTGTAGAACGCTCGGTTTATACTCTCGAAGGTCCGGCTTAAAAGAAGGGATGTCCGGTCTAATTCATGATGAAATATTGTATTCTACCCAAACTTTTTAAGAAAGTCAAGAGCGGGAGAACAATAAGCATAGAGTTCTGGACGTAAAAATGAAAGGGCTCACGAAATCGATAAGAGCACTTACATGGTGATCGCGAGCGAGGATTTGAAACAGTAACGAGGATTTGGAACAGTGGAGAGATCAGAAGATACAACTGCTGCACGCTCTGAGGAAATCTCGAGTGAATGAAAAGGGGGGTGTGTGAACCCTTTCCCCTATAGGCCCATCTATTTATAAGAAGCATGGAAAAGTTTTTGAAATGCATGCACGTGGGAAACGAAACGACGGCTCTGGTCTGAGCCGCTAGGGCATCGACACGTGGCACGAAGTGATGGGGCGTCAGACAAAGCGTCTCCCATACGACAAGCGGCCAGCTGTCAAAACCTTTTCAAATTACGATTCGGTCTTCCTGAAAAAGAACCCTCGATTCGGTTTCGAGATCTATAATCGGCCCGGTCTTCAAGTCAGCACCTCCCATCCTCGGGATGCAAAGTGCTGAGGGGCTATTGTGGTGGGCCGAATAAATGGAAAAGGCCCGCATGGGCCCAGGAGGAGCAGAATGTAGGACGCCCAAGTGAGGTCTCCTTGGCCCGACATAGGTAAAGCTGGGTGGGCTCAGCCCACAACTACAAAAGAAGGCCGAAAAGAGGTGAACCGGACCGAATGATGGGCTCACCGGTTTGGACGGCCCAGTTACGGTCCATGGGCCGAGACTTCGGGTCGGTTTTCATGGGTCGGCTCGGTTTGACGGGTCAAGTGACCTGGGTAGGAACCACAAAGGACGAACCACCTCCAGTTTCCAGAAGGTGGTGGAAACTTCTGGAGGGGGAACGGTTACCAGGTGACGTCAAACGTATTACGGGTGGCGTCACGGTACCCTCTGGCTTGGGGAGCAAGTACATGACCTATATAAGGAGAGAGAAAACCTAAAGGAAGGTACGTAACAAAACACACTGATAATACGCTCTCTTCTCCTGTTTTACTGACTTGCTCGTCGGAGGGGCGAGAGGCGGCCACCCGCCTCATGCCTTGCTGCAGGTACCCCGCGGAGAAGGGTGGAGCTGACCCTGAGAAGCCGTATCAAGAAACCACCACCCCACAATAATCTCCGTGATATGGCTGTTGTGGGGTATTCCATCTATTGATCTCATTTCTCATAAGTGTTGCATAATTTTCAATCTCATGCATAGGAGAGAGACATTCTTCTTCCTTCTCCGGCGTGGATATTATGAATCATTATTTTCCTGTACCTCACACTCAAAATGAAGATCTAATATGCATTCTTCAGTTTTCTGTTCAAGTAAGGTATCACCAATATAAAACATGATATTGTTTGTTGCAATGTTTATGCAATGGGCAATCTGTGTGAATCAGTTTAGGTTTTCCCATGTTTACAAGTCCATTGAACAACGAGCCTATGTTCTGGTCCTTTCAAATTTTTGGGCTCAAATCTGATGAGATACCTCTTTGTAGGCTCACTGTCCTAACTTGGCCCACTTTTTGACCTTATTCTTTTGGTGTAATCCTCATTCTGGTAAACTATGTTTCGTTGGTTATAGCACTAAGGAAATCAAGCCTTCATTACAGGTCATCATCCAGATCTTCATCTTGTTGAATGGAACAATGTCAAAATTGAGCTATGGACACATGCTGTTGGTAAGAATCATCTGTTTATTTCGCTAACCTTGCGCAATTCATGCTTTTATTTTTTTAGTTTATTTTTATGATGATGTTGTTTCTTTCAAGGGCCTACTATTCTAATAGGTGAAAATACTACATTGCTATTAACTTGGACTACATTATAGTTAAAAAGATCGGCATTATGGTGTGTACAATCATGGGCACTACTACAACTCTAAAAGCCTGCCAGCTTAGCTATTGGAGTATTATGACCTAAAAAGCACATATACGGATACGGAACATGGAATTTTGAAAAAAAGGCACATGGACAGCCAAAAAAGCAAATTTTTTTTGTATGTTTGTTGTCATCCATATGGATGCCCAGAACACCACTGAAATATTGTAGTTTGCAATCCTTGCCTTTACGACATGGATATCAATACATGCACTTGGTTTCGTCTCTTTTCTTGGTTGAAATTGATCGACCAAGATCTCTTGGTCCTTTGCTGACTTAATCCTTGGATGGCACCCAGCCAAACCCTATTTTTGTGTGAGTCTCTGACTGGTTCCTGCTTTTGTAGGCCTATTCGTGTTATATTCATGTTTGTGTCAAAAGGGTTCGACCTAAACCCACTAATTTCGTGTTGGGTTCGAATCATGTTAATGGGTCGTGTCTAAAATTCCACCCCCAACCCCTAGATACAACGACCAATTAGGGTGTGTCGTTATGAAGAGAGACAACAACCCTGACATCATAACAAGTGCACAGGTATGGAATTTCAAATGATTGGTTGGAGGTTGTAAGCTCCGAGCACCTTGAAAGATTTGATATGCTAGTGTGGTGGATCACCCCATTTGAGGCAACGAGGCGGACCGTCACAACCTAATTGGTTAGAGCATCTCCGTCGTCGTAGTCTTCGCATTTAGCAATGGTAAAATAGCACAGTGCAGCAGAAAACACTCACTCCAGTAGAGTACTGTATCTCATGCTAAGATAGTATTGTGCTATTTTGTATTCCCTATTTAGCATAGAAAATAGCATGTTATGTTTTAGTATTACGCTTTTGAAAGAGAATAATAAACGTGGAGTTGGACACCACAAATCGATATTAAGTGCTCTTTCGTTGTGCTAAAATAGAATAAAATGCTACACCAGAAGAGATGCTTTGACTGATTGGATATGAAAAAAGTATTTAAAATGAGAAGTTGGAAAAAAAATCAATAAACATCAAATAAGCCATCGGGAAATTTGTTAACATATGTATACTTTTATATTTTTGCAGAATTAAAATATCTTTGGGATCATTGTTCTTCCAGTTGCCTTTGCAGTAGACTCATTGTTTCAGTTGGTCAAAACAGTGTGAACGAGAACGCATAAATGTATATGTTTGACTTGTTGTGCAGGTGGACTTACAGAAAGCGATTTCATTATTGCTGCTAAGATCGATCGGCTCAACCTGCATGATCTCGTGCGTAGAAAAGCTTGCAAATGACTAATGGACAGAAGTACACGAGGGCTCAAATGTTAATAAGTACCACTACTCTGTGAAACTAAGTAGTCTCTCAGTCAATGGCAATAATTCTGCATGGACATCTTATATGCAGTTCAACTCAATTTCCTTTCATCTCATCATTGTGCCTGAACATCTGTCAAACCCATTCCGGTTTCTTTCTTCTTCTTCTCGAAAACATTTCACAGCTAAAGATATGACTGGTTCATTATGCGCCTAGTCTGTCTGCAGCTAGTAGTTGGGTGTCCGTTTATTGTTTGGGCAGACTTGGTTTGACATTTTTCACAATGTACAGTTTGCCTCTTTCACAGTGCACCCGAAGCTTGCTTGACGTGACCAATATTACCACCTGTTTAAGATTAAAACGAAAAGAGAACCGCAATTGTTTAGCCTCCCTCAAGCTCCTAGCATTTTGATCTTAGGATCTTGGGTTGCTCGAAATGTTAAGAAGTCCATGACTGCATTCATTGCAAGTTTTTCAAGTCTAAGATCAGCCCCATGTCAGATAAAGCATGATTGAGAATTGGAAATTGATAGATACGCACCCACCAACCATCCACTTTTAACGAAAGGTAGACTTCCTATTTTAAGATTTTTACACTGAAGTCTACCTAACAGTTTCGCTTTGGCAACTCTAATACAACTACACACACTTGTACAAAGTACAAACACTTCACGGGCACCCTCAGGGTCCTACACAGTGTGTGTGGGATGGGCGGTCTGGTCGTCCATTTTAGCAATGGATTGCTTGAGTTTTATTCTGAGCAATGGATTGATCTAGACCGTCCATTGCTCGGGTTCAAATTCAAGCCGTCCATGTCAAAATGGATGGCTGGATCGGCCACCCTACAGCCCCTGTAGTGCGGGATATCCAATTCTGGGTGTGGATACCCACATGAATGTGAATGTATGCATGTGATTGTGGAATACTAGAAGTTTTGCGATTGTATCCTGAATTTTTCGTTTCTTACTGAACCATCAGAATTTGGTTCTGAAGGTCGTGATTGACCAAAAAAATGTAATGCAATGTCGTTATTCGTTTCAAATGTGGCAATTGTATATTTTAGGAACAAAAATGCCCCCATGGCACAACGGGCCCCGACTGGAATGATCAAACGAATGGACGTACTTTCTAGCATAATTAAGTGACAAGCTATATTATTACGCATAAGAGCAAGGTTAATAAAACATTAGTTACGTTACTCTGGGTCGTCGGATTATTACATTTGATAAAAAGGGGAAATCGGTGACGTACTATCGTTTGTAACGTCTATCTCAAGATTCTATACACAAGCTAAATAGGTAAGAACTAGATTCCATAACAGAGTCAGCCATCACAACCACTGTTATTTCATATTTTCATTTTTGCGATTTGCTGAGGTCTCCGAAATCCTAATGGCTGGATGTGCAAAGGCCGAGAGAACAAAACCAGTTATTGACATTGAAAGAGTACATATTCTAAGAAACGCAAAAAAAAAAAGAAAATGCAGAAAGTGAGAAATTACATGATTCGGAGGGGGACTTTCATGCCTTATTGACCTGAAGATTAGCTCACTAGTCCCGGTACCATGAATCTGCAAGCCCAATAATTACACCAAAGAATTGTGTTACTGAACTTTTGCCGCGGATTGTTTCACACACGCACATGGACAAGAGAAACACAGACACCTGTGTAAGTAATCCTGGAGAGAGAGAGAGAGAGAGAGAGAGAGAGAGAGAGAGAGAGAGAGAGAGAGAGAGAGAGAACAATGAAACATGCAACTTGAAGAATAAGTTACCTATGCGAATGAATGGAATATGTGCAATCTTGTGCCAATCTTCGCCTCCCTTTTTGCATCGTTCCTTAAGATGAGGACAATCAACTATCGCCAAATGTTGAAGAGATGAAAGGTTACTTAGCCAATCCGGCAGACATTTCAACCTTCCGAAATACCGAAGTTCCAAACTTGTCAAGGCAGGAAGGTGCTCAAGTTGATCAGGAAGAGACACGAAATCTTCCCATCCGTCATCGTACAAGGATAGAGTCTCCAGGGAGGTGAAATCGCAGCACGGTGTTGCGGCACTTGTGGAGGGCCAGGGGAAATATTTTGACTCCTCTCTGAATCCTAGCCACAAACTTTGAAGGCTGGTGGTGCAAACCAGCCCCTCCTCCCAACAAGTCCGCAATATCGGACAATCTACGACTTCCAGATTCATGAGGGATGTGAGGCTACGTAACGCATCTGGATTAGGCGTAGTTAGCTTCGGACAGTCATTCAGGCGTATATCTTCAAGGGTTGGTTGTAGCAGCTCCTCTGGCAAACTTGAAAGCTCGGAGCAACGCCGGATTTGAAGATCTTGAAGGGACGTCCATCCGTTGAATGCTGCTTTAGTGTTGTCAGATTGAACCCATCAGGTTATAGCAATGATATATTTCTAATTATCTTATGTAACGCTAGGTTTTGAAACTGGTTTGGCAAATAAACCAGCCCATCCATTTCCGCTATTGTCATCCCTTATGCTTTGTTTGGAACATGGAGAAAAGAAGGGAAAGTTTCAAAATGTCATCTTCCCTTGTTTGGATCGAGAGGAGAAGAACAAATGGCAAAATAGAGTATCAAGCATAGTGAAATTTTCGCTTTATTTTTCTCACATTTTTCTTCTTAATTTTTTTTTTCTTCCCTCTTTTTTCACAAGTTCCAAACAGAGTATTATGAATTCACTTCTTCTTTTTTAACAAATCTCCATTAAAGTACAATTTCTACAATATCCAATCTATGTCTACAAAAACAATTTCGTTCACCCTTGCTAACTTCACCTGCATTCTATGTTCTATATTGAGGGTCCTGATTTGACAATTGAAACTGCTGATTTTGACATAATTGATTTGTTAGGAGATCAAGACAAATATTAGTTCAATCAAGGATCCGTATGTACTTGATCAAAAAATATAGTTCTTGGGTGTATGGCTGGATAGAGCAAAACTAGATTTTTCTTAATGGTGGCTCATAATGCCACGAGAAGTACCGTTGGTGCCACAAAACTTTGGGTTATTTGACAATTTTACCCCCATTTAATCCTTTGTCAATTTCCTCCCTCTTTGACGCACTCTCTCAAAAAAGCATTTGTTCATCTCTCCAACCGAGATTCATTCCCTCTAGGCCAAGTCTCATTCTTAATCAAAGCCTTTGAATTTAAATGGCTCTGAAATTAGAAGAGGAAGAGGCACGAGACTTTGGAAAATGAATTAAAGAGAAAGGATGATTCATTTCACCCAGATCCTTTTTTCTCTATTCCATTTGTATCCCTATTAAAAGTTGAAAACTGTTAGAACTGTGGCTCATTTGTTGAGTATGAAGAGATACTAAAGAGTTCTAGAAAATAGGCCAGTTGTCCTCCCTCCGCTTTGTTCATGCAATTGGCCCATGACGGGTCTAGCAGAATGGGTTGGGGGGCCCCTCGCGGTACGGTACAGGGGTATTTTTGGGATGCAAGCCAAATTCTGGATTAGGGTTAGAATAAAGTAGGTATAAATACTCTATGTTATAAACCATGTTTCAGACTGATTGAATAAAAACAACAGACGCTCTCTCGCTTCTGTGGACGTACCCAATTTTGGGGAATCACATAATTCTGTGTGTTGATTTCATTACTGTTTTTTTATACTCGCTTATCGTGTGTGTGTTTTGGTCCTACAAAAACAAAAAGGGAAAGCGAAGTAGCTTTGAGGACAACTATGTAATTTTACTATAAAAGCCAGTAAAGTTTCGTGCGAATTGTGGCATCAATTCGCCCTATCAGCCTCCTTTCTTTAAATCAAGTACTTAGTGATATTCGATAAAACTGAATGTTTGCTTGAGAAATTTAATTCTACAAAACTTTAATTACAAAAACGAAACAAGCAACATATATCATAAAATGACTGTAAAGTTACCTCACTAAAGGTGAGGATGAACCATATTTGCTCTCGCATGTATGTGCCGAGATGTCCTAGACCTCATTTCTTTGAAAATAATGGTAAATACAGCAAAATGTAATAAGTGACGGCTCAATGCACAAAGAACTGACCTGGGATGGTTATCAACTTGGGGCATGAGGTGATGTACAACTCCTGTAGACGGGGAAAGAACTCCAGCATACTCATGGCAAAAGCGGGCAATGATGCGACGTCTGACCATTCTTCTAACTGAGGCATATCAAAAAGATGGAATTCCCTCAATGCTGGAAATACTCTTGCTGTCGTTGCCCTGCTACCACTGCAACTATCGAGAATGCCTTCATGTGGTCCATAAAATTCGGGACCAATACACTTCAAGTTATGCAACTTCCACATTTTGACTATCGCAAGATGCGGAAGGTGTCCGAGTGCAGGGACTTGCTCACATAACCTACAGTCATTTAATTCGATCTTCACCAAATATTGAAGCGAGTGGGCATCTTTACTCATCCATGATGCCAATCTTCTTCCTCCAAACTTCATTAGTCTTAATCCCTTAACATTCCGGTGAGGTTTGAGTCCCTCCAACACCTCCTCATGGTTATCGTTGGAGTTTCTAAGGTCTCCATCCCAATACAATGTCAACTCTTGAAGTTCATATTTTTCTGACATTTTTGCCTTCTCTGCTTCTTCCTTGTCTTTCACGTATTGTAGATTCCAAACCTCTAACCTACCTCTTAGCTTGCTTAAGTTACCCAACTCTTTGATTCTACGGCCACTCTTCTTGCCCACAACAAAGAATGGTAATGTTTGCAAAGATGTCAGCTCCCCTATCTTCATTGGCATCAATTTTCTAGTTTCATAATCATTTTCAAGATATAAATGTCTCAAGCTAACCAAGTTGTGGAAATCTTTTGGAAGCTCTTCTAGAGACCTTGGTAGATTCAGTGTTTCCAAATTGTAGAGCTTGGTAATAAAATTAGGGACTTTACTAATAGAAGATCTAGAGATGTCAAGAAACCTTAAATGTATGAATTTGCATATTGAACTCGGCAACTTGGAGCCTGTTAACCACATGGCGCGAATGCATTGAAAATTTTTGGTGTTCTCAGGGAGATCTCCCGTTAAAAATAGTGACCTTAGTTTTCCAATGTTTTCTTCCGAAATATCTAACCGTGTTTCGTCTGTAAGAAACAACGACAGATGTTCAACATCGGAATTATTCTTCACCTCACTAGCTTCCAAAGTCAAACAATTACCCTGTGAGACATGAAGTGCAAGATCATGTACAAGATCATGCATCTTGCAAGCCATGATATTGTTGTACTCATCATATTCCACTTCTTGGAATAACGAATTGCGCAATAAAGTATTAAAATACTCATTGCCTAACTCTTCCATTCCCACCTTACTTCGTGAAGAAGGTTGGAGATATCCAAGACCCATCCAAAGTTGAATCAACTCATCCTTTCTAATGACTTTGTCCTTTGGAAAAATAGAACATAATGCAAAAGATCGTTTCAAAGATGGTGATGGTAAATAGTCAAAACTAAGCCTCAATATTGGTAGAATTCCATTTTCATTTTCTAGTGATCTCCATATTTCACTCTTCTCGATGGACTCCCATTCTTGTTCATCTTGCTTCGAGTACAGTAAACCTCCTAACGAGTTTATCGCTAATGGCACACCCTTACACTTTTTTACTATTCTTTGACCAATATCCAATAAAGTTCGAGTTTCGCTTGGTCCTCCATTGGATAATGCTCTTTTCCTAAACATTGTCCAACAATCAGCTTCCAAAAGTGGTGTTAGCGGATGGGTGCACGACGGGAATGTTTGCATTGCTAATACAACTTCCATACTACGGGTAGTAACCAAAATTTTGCTTCCCTTAGAGCTGCCTATTCCTACCAAAGAATTTCTTAGGTCCACCCATAAATCTGGCTTCGTGTTCCATACGTCATCTAATACAAGCAAATATTTTTTCCCATTTAGTTTTTGTCTAAGCTTTCTCACTACCCCTTCAACGTTGGGTGTCTCACACTTATCTCCAGTAAGAGATTGCACCATCTCATTCAATAACCTTCCTATCTTGAAATCATCAGACACACAAATCCAAATTCTCTCCTCACCAAAATTCTCCAAAACTTTTGCTTCTTTGTAAACTACCTGAGCAAGAGTTGTCTTTCCTAGCCCCGCCATTCCAACAATGGCAATGACAGGTAACTCACCTTCCACGTCCGAGCCAAGTAACATATCGACCACTACCGAAACATCACCATCCCTCCCCACAACTAGTGTATCATCTATAAAAGGTAAAGTCGTCCTAAATTCCCTAGGTTCAACAATAGCATGATTGAGTTGCTCAGCTGGTTTAAGACCGATATCATTTGCTGCTTTACAAATTCTATCTAAGAGTATATTGATGTCATTGACCTTATAAATCATCTTGAAACGAAACAACAATGGATCAGAGAGTGCGAACAAAGCACGCACCTTGTTCCTCTTCCGGTTTTGTACCTCAATCTTTCTTCGAAGAGCTTCGTAGGCCAATTCATCCAGCACATTCTCAGCATGGCATATTGCAGCCTTGAGTTTCTTTAGCCACGCCATCATAGTATGTGATGTTATTTTCCTGTTCTCAGCGTCGAGTAACAAAGCCTGAATGATTTCTAGCCTTTCGTGGAGTTTTTGGAGGTCTTTCTTGAAACCCCATGCCAGATTAATCGGATTGTTAATCTGATTGGTTGCTAGGGAAAGCAACCCATACAGGATTCCCTTGGCTACAGGGATGAGCAAAGCCTCGGCCATGGTTTTCTTATGAATCGGGACTTGATGAAAAAATACTTGGTGAACAATTAGCAAGATAAGAATACAAGAGCAAAGAGAGGATTCCACTGATCGAGGACAACTTTTTCATGGGGGATATCAAGTCTGGCTTATTTAAATGTTTGATGTCTTGGAATTGCCAGCTATCTTAGCTTAATTATTTTCCCAACTATTTTTGTGAAAGCACAACAATTATAGTTGACGATTCCACTTTCGCCATTGACTGATTCCACTTTCTGTTGGAATCAGGGCCGGTGGGCATATATGCCTTCTTGTGTCATTTTCACATTTTTTTTTGACTTCTCTCGCTAGGTTTGTGTCCCGATCATCTATGAGGATGTCTCTGTGAAGTTTTTAACTCTTTGAATGAGTCAACATAAACTTTGGGCAGTAACTTCCCACGATGAAAACTTCAATATTACGTAAGTGGGCTGGACTGCAAGTGGATTGGAGTGCAATTTGATGTTTTTCTTACATTCCATACTCCCATGTAGTTGATGCCTCCCTTTGAATTTTTGTGGCCCAACATATGAATTTTTGTGGCTTACTTTTACGAATTTTGTGGTAAAAAGACAGCTAAAGGTCTTAAAAAAAAAAAAAAAAAGACAACTCTAGGTTACCAATTTTGTGGCTTACTTTTACGAATTTTGTAACTCACTTTTACGATTTTTTGTGGTGTTATTTTCGATTTTATGTGGTTCAAAATATGAATTTTGTAGCTTACTTTTTATGAAATTTTGTGGCTCAAAATACGGACGGCATACTGTGCACCCTTTTTTTGGGTGTTTACTGCAGCTTATCTCCTAACGATTTTTCATGACCAAAGTTGAAAAACATAGTTGATTGTCCTAAAAAAAGTTTGGCCAAAGTTGACAAAATGAGGTATGAAAAATTCAAAACATAGCATTTTCTAGCACACTGTTCAAGCATCTCGTTGCTACAACTAGCTGATTGTTTAAGAAATATTTGATTGTCTAAGGTGCAATACCTCTCCTCTATACGCAACACATTACGATGGCTCAGCTATTTATTAATCTTTGAAGCAAGAATACAGAAATTAAATGGACCCAGGGCACAACGGCATTACAACGAAAAGCACACATCCCAAACTAAGTCGGCACCCACACTGTCTGACAATCAATCGTATACCATCCTTGGCCCAAATAGACCAAAACAAGTTGGCAAGAAGCCTACCATAGTTCAGTCAAAGACAGAATAAAATGGAACAAAGTGAAACTGTTACAAAGGAGGACAAATCCCTCAATTTGACTCAATACATCAACAATATATCCTTATAACATCTCAACATACGACTCATCAAAACATTTGTACAACCAACACCCTAACAGTATCATCAGCAGCAGCAAGCCAACCACATTTTCAACAGAACACTGAGAACAGCACCACCTTCCAACAGATTTAGTTTCAGTGATAAGCAGCTCCAGTTCCACTTCCATTTCCGATCCTCCATGAGATCAGCAGAAAAACCAGCGCTAAAAGCAGCACAAAACCGGCACTAAGAGCAGAAAAAACAGTGCTAAAACCAAACAGAAATAGCAGCCAAAGAACCAGTTCTAAATATTGATACGCATTATTTCTAGCATCATTTCGTTGAGATCAGACACCGAAGTCCTAGATCAAAGGCTTCACTTTGACCTACCTTCACAAATATTGATTTCAATCAAGAAGCGCTCAAATCGCAAGCTTATCGATTTCTGGACAATTTGCAGTTAACCAGCAGGCAAACATTCTCAAACAATTTGAACATTCATGCCTAAAGAAAATAAATATTTAGATAAGTGTTAGGAAAACTATTTATGCACGAGAAAGACCTTTGAAATCCAAGTCTTACCATGAATTTGTTAGATAGACTAGGCATATTGCGCTGTCTCAAAGACTCGGGAATCAAAAACACCTAGAAATGGTGCAAAAAATTGAGGAAAAAAGAGAGAGAGAGAGAGAGAGAAGTCTCATAGCTATTTTGATCGCCAGTCTTACAATATTATGACGTACTAGTGCACTTTAATTTGATTCTCAGGATGCGTTACTTAAACCATTTCAATCACAAGATTTAAATAGATGTGGAGCTAAATAGTTAAGGGCTACTTTCTTCAACAGAGTCCACTGTCACAAGCCCTGTTGTTTCATTTTCGCGGAGGTCTCAGAAATCACAATGGCTGGATGTATACGACCAAGAGAACAGACCCACTAAAACTGCCATTGAAAGAGTACCTAGTCTAAGAAACGCAAACAAAAGATAATGCAAAAAGTGAGAAATTACATCTCTACCCCTGTTGTATTGTTATAGGTTTTCATACTCTTAATGAATTGGAAACTTTTTTTGCCGATAAAAAAAAAAAAATTGATCCAATTCTTTCAACGAAGGCAACAATATCAATTCGAGGCAACAATTATATTTTGGATCTAGTTTATAAAATTTGATCCATCTTAAACCGAAACAACATCAAACCCACATATTATAAAGCCAATTGAGGCAACAAATATTTCTGATTAGTGGACTTATCAGATGAAGTGGGTCTTTCTTTAGAATCGGAGCAACAAATGTTTTGGACCCATCCTTTCTACGAATGAAAAGATCGAGTTACCCCTGGCCTTTTATGGAATTTGCACCATTGGTTTCACACATTATAATACCATATAAATAACCAAGGGCAACATTAAAGCAGCATGGGAAAAAACAACTCATAACCTATTTTGCTGATTATAGTTTCAAGACTACTTTGTTGCGAAATGTGTTATGCGCACATCTATAGTTGCATGATCTGTAGCAGGCCGAGCATTACGACTCGAGCCGAGCCGAGGGACACCCCGAGCCATTTCTCGGCAGAGCCATTCCGTGGCTTAGCCAATGCATCCAAAGGTTGTGGCATCAAGCCTCGGCCCGGCCGATGGTCCACGAATCAGCTCCTCGTTCACTTTCTGTTAATTCATCTCGTTCGGCTCACCGACTCTTGGACAGTCGGTTACCACATTCGGCCTTGAACGAATGTGGGGATCAAAGACTCCAGCTCACCCATGTGAGGATGCAGCCGTGGCCATGGTGACGTTCATGACGTCAGCCGAACGGTTATCAGGGTAATGATGAGAGCAAGTGAAGGTGACAGCTCACCCTGTAAACGGTTACAAAACCCTAATGTGACGTAAGAGTTAAGTCAACCGACGCGTGTCAGGCGTACATACAATCTTGGAGACCAAGCTAAGGGTTCCCTATAAATACATCACTATGCCTTCTTGAAAGAGGTACGTTCTACACAACTCAAGGACCCTAACTCTTGCTCCTCTCCTCTTTCCCTCCAAGTGTACTGATTCTTGCACCGGAGGGCCATTCCAGAGGACCTCCGGTGTAGTCTTTAGTCGTGGTCTCTTTTGCAGGCTAAGTGAAGGTCAGGAGGTAATCCCAATCCCCAAGCCCAGAGGAATGAACCACTTTGATCGGAGCCTCACATGATCGATTGACATAATCCAAAAAGCTATGATTCACAATTTAAAATGCAAAAGGCCAAAAACAAAAAACAAAAAAAAATTCCAAAATTAAAAACTTTACAATGAACGAACCACTTTGATCGGAGCCCCACATGATCTATTGACATAACTCAAAAAGCTACTATTCACAATTTAAAATGCAAAAGGCCAAAAACAAAAAACAAAAAAAAATTCCAAAATTAAAAACTTTACAATTCACAATTCAAATTGCAAAACTCGATAAAAAAATGAAAACGAAAAACCACAGCCTTCTAGAAACTTTTGGTGTTGAGCAGGTATCACATGGCGGTACTCGTTGGCGATCCGGATCATCCAAATGTGTTTTGAACGGCCTTAATTTATTTACTTTCAATCTCTTCACCGCCGCTATCAAAAAATAAAATAAAATCTCGTCACCCCACCACTCTATCTCATTTTTTTTTCTCTCTAAAATTTAGACCGTCCAAATTCTGGATCGTCTTTCTCTCACTAGGAAAAATCCAAGCAAAGAGGTGCTACGCTGTCTTCATCATCTTTCTCTCACTAGGAAAAATCCACCGCCCACAGCTCCCGTGATCTCTTAAAGAGAAATAGATTGGCTAGCGCTTGTTCGGTTTGGAATTTCAAACTCAGTATTTTGAATAAATTAATTTTTCTACTTTTTCTCTTTCTAACTTTTCAATCATTATTTTCATTTTTCACTCTATCTCTCTCTACTTTTTATCTCTCTCCACAATTATTACTCTCATTTTTCTCTCTACTTTTATTCAAAAACACAACTCAAAACTCACAACCGAACAGGGAGGAAATGTGGCCTTTTCCTCCAAAGTCCAAACCAATAGCCTACAGTCGCGTCATCGTAAGTACAAGACCCATGGAGAATCACGTGGCCTGCTTAAGGGTTAGCTACCACTCCTCCAAGCCAAAACTTAACCCTTGAAGGTTTCAAAAATTACCTACATGCCACAACACCCCATTATCAATGAGATTTCACCCATCAAAAAGAAAAGTGAGTATTACCAGCAACCTCGTAGTCATAACTCATTTTTTTCCGACGGTCCCAGATGTTTAAGCCAGTTTATGTGCACTTTTAGTTACTATTTCTCTCCTAGTCCAGTCAAAGACAGGACATTCACACCGGTGAACCAGGGGATTCACAAAAAAATTATCTGTTGCGACCTGATCCTAAGAGGTTGCCTATAGGAGTGCTAATCAAGTCAAACACAACATTGTTCAGGCTTGGCTTGCTCCTTGTTACTAGTGTTCAAGCTTGGCTTGAGCTTGCGAACTTTTTGAGACTAATTGTTCAAGCTTGGCTTGCGTTTGAAGTTTTGTGTTCATGAAAAGCTTGACTGGGCTTGTGAAATATACAAGTCAATCTCGAGCTTCCAAGCATGAGCTTAGGCTCATGAAGTTTCGAGCTTTTAGGAAGAACACTTACCTAGAAATAGCAAGCTACGTAGAGTTTAAATGGAACAGGGAATATGAAGTATGTTACCACTTAATTACCTCTCTAATTTTTGCCGAGAAAACCCTAGCTAAAACAATGTGATGGTAGCCCCAAATTTGCTCAATATCTCGTTTAATGTAGCCCTAAATTTCCATATCTCACCTGGGAGGTTTTTCTTTTTGATGCAATAGTATTATATATAAAAAACTTGTGACATATCTATATTGAACATAACTCATATATCATATTATGGAATATTTATTAACATACCCCTACATGTTTATTATTTACAAAATGACTCATTTGTTCACGAGCCTATCGAGCCAAATTAAATACCCGTATGTTCACGCTTAGCTTGAATTCATAAACAAACGAAAAAACGTGATTGAGTTTGGCTTATATTTTTTATGAACAAGTTTGAATAAGCCAAACTCGAACTGTTTAGTTCGTTTAGTAGCCCTAATTGCCTATAACCTCATAAAGTACAAATAATTGTAACACCAATGGTACTAATGGCTTTTGTACAGATTGTGTACAAATCATTTTCTGGGGCTCATGTATGGGTCCCACATAAAGCATCAGATCTGTTCATTAATTTTATGATAATATATTGATTTGATAACTATTCAAAGATTCATCCAATTATCTAATTTTTCATTCTAAATTTAGGATCCTGAAAGAATAGCTAGATTGAATGAAGAACTTACCGTCATTCAATGGAGCTAGTTTTTTATGGTACTACTCAAAAAATTATTTTAAAATTAATTAACGGCTCAGATCATTTGTGTAGAACTCCAAAGTGAGCCCCACAATTTTTTAGTGGTATGCAAGTAGCCCCGTAAAAATACTACTTTTTTGTATTAGAGTTGATTCAAGTACTTTAGATTCACATGTTCCACTCTCAGACCAACCCAAAACTCAAAAAATTGAAATGGTTAAGGGCCTTAAGGCCGGCTAATGAGCAATACGAGTTGGGCAACAAATAAAGCCAATTTACAACTTCAATTGTATGAAAAATTTTACATGATTCCTCTCCCCTACATAACAAAAGTGTACAATATTAGATCTCATACATGGTTCCGCTCCTAGAGACAAGCTTTGTTGTCATCTACAAATTTCATCAAGAAGAGATCAAAATAAGGATGTGTATGTGGCCGGCCACCATCATTAGATCCTGAACAAGCAATGAATGAAAATAAAGTGAGAAGGTGGCAAAATTTAGAAAAGAAATGTTGTCACATTTAGATTTTTGCATAGATAGTCAAATTAATTAGTACCATGAGGCCCCGTTTGATGATAATAGGTTTGAGGGTTGGGATGGGACTAATAATTTCATGGGAGTATTACTATTCTGTTTGGTAATAAAAAAAGGTCCGTACTATTAGTCCATTGGGATGTCCAAGCCGGCCATTAGGGGTACTAGGAATACCCTTTGGGACTTGGTATTCATAATCCAATCCCAACCCATTCTCATTACCAATTTCTTCAATCAATCCAATCCCATCATCTAATCTAATCTCAAACAAACATACTAATTATCAATCCATTCTCTTTACCAATCCCTTCTCATTACCAATCCCAATCCTAATCTCATCTATCTATCACTGTTATCAAACGAGGCCTGAATGTAGAACACTTGGGATCTTGGGACATGCTAATAGAATTATGGAGATCCAAATTTGCCTATAAAAAATGAGATTCCGTTAATGTTTCAAGAACAAAAAGATAAAGGTAGGCATCTCAAATGACCTGAAAAAAATTTATAGCACCTGATGCAGATTTTGGTTCGTAGACACATTTAGGACACTATGTGATGAACCTGCATGTAACGCGAACATTATCCCTGAAGGAAATAATTTTTTTTATAAGCATATAACTTTCTACGTGAACCATGTAATCATAAAAGCATAATACTTACCCGACTTGCTTTTGTATGGGAGAAGTAGTTCTAGTATGCTCTGGTTGCTTGCAAATGCTACACTTCCTTTCTTTTTTGCACACAAGATTCTCTTTGGGATGCTTTTGTCTAAGAGATTTAGGTCGATCTTGAAGCAACATGTGGTGTGTCATGTAATGTAAATGTTGTATTCGATAGAAGTTGAGTACCACCTTCAAGTGGAGGTGAACTTTCCAAATCATCTTCAAAATCAATTTCATCATCTTCCATAGCTAAGAGTTCATTGTGCACCTTCTACAAAGCAAGGGCTAGATGATCATGTTTCTTTTGTAATTTTTGCCCCTCTTCTACATTTTTCAAGACCTCTATCATCAGGTTGTGCTTAGTCTATGTGGAGGAGCTTTTTGAGCTTTCTTGTAGCATTACTTGACATATCAAACTAGGAGAAATCTCATTGGCAACAGGACTCTTTGCATTTATAGTCCATCTTCAAATATAATACTCGGGGAGATGACTAGCGCGCAAGTGACTTTTTAGCAAACAAGGTGAGAATGCCTACAAAGAATTCCAACAAATTCAAATTTATAGCATGAACAAACTGCTTTCTTCTCCACAAGATCAAGAACTACTTCATAGACAAGGCTTTCTTTCCCATTGGCCACCTCTTTATAGAGTATACCTTTGTTGTTCCTTCCTTACGAAACTTGGACACACTCTGGTTTCGACTCAAGAATAATTCCTATTGGAAGAATGAAAATATTTTCCTAGTATAAAATTTTGTTGCTTGGACCTCCATTTTGTAACATGTCTTTAGAATTGCTTTTGTAGTTCTTGTTTTCACATCTTTTTTCTTCAAATCTCTTTTGTCCAATACTTTCTCATGCTGATAAACAAAGTCACTTACTGATGCAAGCCGATATTTTGATTATTCTAGAAATATAGGAATCTTAATTTATTATTTTGAGTTTAGCATTTTAGTAGGAATAATTTATTTTGGTCAAGATAATCTATAAGTATTAGTTTTCCTAGTTTGATTTGATTTAGTATTCCTATTTTGAATAGGTTTCTTGGTCAAGGAAAATTAGGATTGATTTCATTTCTTTATGTTTATTTTCTTTTTTAGATTTTAAGAAAACTAGGTTTAGGAATTGTATTAGTATAAATAAGATTGTAAGCCTTAGGGCTAAAGAGTTGTTTTATGATTGATTAATGAAAAAATGAGATTATTTCTCATTATTGTGTGTTCATAGAGGGAGTACCTCTAGTTCATATACTTGTTCGTGATTGTTCTTGTTGCGCGTTCCTTCTATTTCGAAACGCCTCCCTACATCAGTTGGTATTAGAGCCTGCGCTCGATTCCGGATCATGGCCCGTTATGGTCGTTATGCTATTGCCGAAGATGTGTATGAACGAAGTAAAGCTGCACGAGAAGCACGAATGGAGGAGAGGTTTCAACAACTTGAGCAGTGGATGGAGGAGGCGCTTGGTGCGCTATCCGATCAGATTGCTGCCTTGTCTGTTGGTGGAAACCCGCCTTGCCGTCGTCCGATTCAACCTCGGTTTCTGAAAGAGGTGGAGGTGTTGGATGATGTTTCTATCACCAAACCTTTGGTTGGTAACCATCAGTCGAGGGGGAGGACAATGGTGGATGAAGCTACTATTGACTGGCCATTCACATCGAATATTATTCCAAATTCCGTTGTAGATTGGAGTAAGCCACCAGTTTTTTTATCAAGAATTGGTGGAGAAAATTTCAAAAAAGAAAATTTGAAAATATTGCAAAAAGAAGAAGTTACAATGTTGGTGTTGGAGGAAACTGAATTTATTGATCCATTTTGGGAGTTTATTGAAGACACTACATGCAAGCATCCTTGTGTTTTGATCCGAATGAAGATAGATTTGTTTTATTGATGAAAATTATTTTTTCACACCCTCCAGACTTTTGTTTACAGTACGGGTTGGAAAAAATAAATTTGAAATACAAGATTGATGCAGACAAGCTTCGGCGAATTCAACTATATAAACTCGAGGACGAGTTTCTTCAAGCGGGGGAGGATGATGCAGGCCGATATTTTGATTATTCTAGAAATATAGGAATCTTAATTTATTATTTTGAGTTTAGCATTTTAGTAGGAATATTTTATTTTGGTCAAGATAATTTATAACTATATATTTAGTTTTCCTAGTTTGATTTGATTTAGTATTCCTATTTTGAATAGGTTTCTTGGTCAAGGAAAATTAGGATTGATTTTATTTCCTTATGTTTATTTTCTTTTTTAGATTTTAAGAAAGCTAGGTTTAGGAATTCTATTAGTACAAATAAGATTGTAAGTCTTAGGGCTAAAGAGTTGTTTTGTGATTGATTAATAAAAAATTGAGATTATTTCTCATTACTGTGTGTTCATAGAGGGAGTACCTCTAGTTCATACTTATTCGTGATTGTCCTTGTTGCGCATTCTTCTATTTCAACACGCCTCCCTGCATCACTTACCAACATACTTGAATGCATAAAATCCTTGAAGAATTTATTCATATTCTTATTCTTTGAGTTGTAGACATGCTCGTACAAAACATGGTCCGTAAGTATGCTGGAATCCATTTTTTCCGCCTCTGGTATAAATCTCTCAACCAATCATTCTCTGTTAACTCATAGTTCAAAATCAATTGATTCCATTCCATTTCAAACTGATCTATTGTGATTGTATCATGAATGCAATGGCGAAATTCTTCTTGAAATGTTGGATACTTGTTGAACCTTTGCAATGGCGAAATTCTTCTTGAACCTTTGCAATGGCCAAATGTTCCCGAACCTTTTCAAAGTATTTGGTAGTACCTGCGCAATTGCCTTGGCCATGACTTTGCCATCATCCGTAATAATAGTAGATGGAGTGTGTCCACACATTGCCTCTACCCAAGTTTGTAACAACCATAGATACGATTTGGCAATCTCATTCACAAGTAAAGCACATCCGAACATCATTGATTGGTGGTGGTGGTTGACTCCAATAAAAGGAACAAAAGGCATGTTATAACGATTGGTCAAATATGTAGCATCAAAGGTAACAACATCCCCGAAATATTGGCACGCGAGCCTTGATCTTGCATCTGCCCAAAAACAATTTCCCATACAATTAATTTGTTCCACTTGAATTGTATAGACAAATCATGGATTTTTTGATTGGCAGGTTTTAAAATAGCTATACATTCTCTGTGCATCACCTTCTTGTAAAAGCTTTCTTCTCTTATTTCCCAAATAATTTTGCACATCCATTGTCACGCGGCCAATTGGAGTACCAATACCATTTTCTTGTCTAAAATGGACACTATCTTCCGAGGGGTACACCAGCATCATTGAGAACATCGATGAGATTTTTCTGAGCTGAAGTTATTCCTCTATTGCCCCGAAGTAATAATGTACTTTTTGGAGAACACAACTCATGACTATATTCGGTTACAAACTTACAACCCATTTTTCATCATCTATTCTTATATTCATCATTGCTTTACATCCAATCATTGTTTCGGAACAATGTGCACCATTCTTATGCTTCTTGTGATACCTCAAATGACAAAATCCTTCTCTATAACAAGAAAATTCTACTCCAATCACTGAATTATCCTTAAGAGATCGACAAGTTTGATTTTTGAATGCTAGAGCCCTTTCTTTTTGCATATGCTCCGTAACAACTCATAGCATCTTCACATTTCCCAAAAACCAAACCTATACATGGTTCACGAGGACCCATATTCAAAGATGATTTAATAGGTTGAACTTTTCCCTTTTCTAAAAATTCTAGATACTTGAAACCATCCATTGAATTTTTCTCAATAACAAACTTTTCCTCCAAAATATCTCCATTGAATGTGTCTTCAATAACAATTCTACAATCAGGGATGGATGTACATGGGGCACGCGGGGGCACGTGCCCCCACTCAAATGCTTGTCCCCACTTGAAATAAAAATATTTTTTAAAAATAATTATGTATAAATTAGCATAATTATGAAAGTGTGCTAATTTATAAACATGCACACTTGTATATATCCCAAAAATACACATATAGAATTAGTTTTTGTAGGCTACCCGGCCCGGATTTGAAAAATCGAAAGAGTCGCCACTCGGATTTATGGTTTGCCACCCGAGAAACCGTTTTGTTTGAAAATGATTATTTGAAATTGAAAACCAGAGATTATTTTGGGGTTTGGAAGCCATGTTACGAGAGGGGAAAGATTTTACGGCACCCCTCTCACCCAACGCGATGTCGGTCTCTACTCAATGTTTGTGGAATTTTGTCAAAAGCATTTTGTTTCATTAGACAAGTAGCAGGTATCCACAGGTATATCAAGTAAAGAGGTGCATGTATGTGCTGGTGTACAATGTATAATGATGGAATGATAAATGATGGAGAATTGCATAAATGTCAGACCATCACTGGGAACACTCCCGACCGCTCGGGACTGCACTCCTAAGCGCTTAGGAGTTCTGCTGCCTCATCCTGCAAATTTTGGTTAAACCAGATGCAATATGATACTTAAAACAGTAACACCTAACTACTAACATGCACCAGTGCTCATCAAAAGGCATAAACAGTTAAGAATTGGTCCTAACCATCTGAGTTTTGCTTCCTTGCAACTAAAAATAAAACTAACTGGGCTCTGGATGGACTATTGCACACCTAGTATCTACTGAAATACAGAAAAAATCAATATTTAGCGACAAAATAGGGTTTTGGTGGCTGCAACACTCCTGAGCACTCAGGAATGGTCCCGAGCGCTCGGGAGTGAATACAGTGCCCAGAAAAAGGTTTGTTTTCTTTTGTGTTGCACTTGCTTTTATTATTAAATTAAAATCAAATGAGCTCATAACCAGTATGAGGAATTGGTATGGGCCCTTGATTCCCCTCAGAAGTAGAAAAATAGTAGATTTCAAAGGTGTTTATACCTTTTCAAGCTTGGACTTTGCTCCTTGGATTGAATTGAAAGCTTGGAAATAGATGGAAAAATAGTATAAAATAGAGCCTTAGATGTATCTAAGACTAAAAATGTGTTTGTAATTTCTTGAATTTTTCTTAGGAAAATGCTTGAGAAAGGGCTGGTTTGCAAACAATGGGGGAGTTAGAGAGAGAATTCGTGGCCCCTTGAGTGTTGAATGCAGGGGTATTTATACGGCATGAGAAAATGAGTTTGAATTTTGAAAATAAAACCAAAATAAAATGGGAAAATAATTTTGGGGGGAAACAAGGCATGCTGAGATGCCCTGCTAGTCTAGGCAGACATTTGGCTTATGCAAGATTGAATTGCAATTTTAAAATCTAAACAAAACGTGGTCAAAGATCAAGCTCAACACCCAAGGTCTAACTGTACTTTCAAGTGCTCAAGAGTGAGTCCCGAGCGCTCAAGAGTACCACTCCCGAGCGCTCAAGAGTGTCACTCTCGACCTCTCAAGGGTGCCAGCCCAACTTCAGAAGGGCGCTACGGGCCCAACTTCAGAAGAGTGCCCCCACTATGGTACATTCCTGGATCCGTCCCTGTCTACAATAAAATAACATGCTCACAGTTTTTATAAGCAATCAATTGGATAAACAAGGAAAAAAAATAACATAAGAAACAAAACCTAATTTTCACATTATAAATAACAAATACAGAGTTTTTGTTTATTGAGCTATATATTTTGGACTTGGGTGTGAGGTTTAGAGTTTGAGCCGGAAAAGGGATAATACATTGCCCTAAGCTTGTATTGTGGCCACTTTAGGCCCCATATTTTTTTTAAATTTTAGTGGTCCCTCCTATTCTTTTACCCCTTATAATAGTCAAACAAAAAGGGCTCATTTTAAATTTTCGCTTTAAATCCTTGAAAAGTCAGAACCGGCTCTCTATGTGTATTTCAATGGTCAAAAAATTTCAAACAAAAAAAATTGAACCTAAGCATCTCCAATGGGATATGTCAAATGTGATGTGGAGGTTGTAACATTTAAATTTGACACTGATTGACAAACCAACCCAAATGCTTTTTGTTAGGCCAAAACCTATGTGGCTTGTGACATGGATGAAGGGGGAAGGAAGCATGCCAATTTTGACATGGATGAACACTCATGCCAAAATTCAAAAACTAACGGTTATAACTTTGAAAATGTGCCGTTTGATTTTTTTTTTCCCTTTCAAAGTTTGACATAAGGGTTGGAGAGAAGGCTTTAATGTAAGATTGGAGATGCCAAAATGGCACGTAAGCCTTCAAAAAAAAGTTTGGCATCTTCAATATGAAGTCAATGGTTGGAGATGCTTAGAGCAAGTTTATCAGCTCATGTAAACTACATTTATAGTCATTTTAGATAACCAAAAGTAAGAAAAGTAGCCTACAGCAGCATCTGTAAAGGAGGAGGTAAACTCCATCTAGCTACAGTTCCGAGCTAAAAGAAGAGCGCGACTGTTCATCATGTACCCAATTTTTTATTGTATTCTCTCTCCCTCTCTTGCTCTCCTCCCTCTCTCTCTCTTGCTCTCTCTCTCTCTCTCTTTATTAATATTTTAATAAAAAATAGGTAAAATAGATTGTATTGGTGTAGTATTGAGAGATATGTGAGTAGGTACAATGAAAAAAGTGTACTGTTCACTAGCAATTTTGGCTATATATGGGTGTACATGCTCTTAGAGGTTCCATTTCACGCCAACGCATACAATATTTGACTATTTGTATATATGGACGTGGGTAAACTCACGAGCAGCACTTTCCTCTTTTGCACGTGAGAAGCAATTTTCCACCGACTCAAAGAGCAGCAATTTTCCAATGGCGTTCCGTTTTCTTAGAAAAGAAATTTTTAAAAAAAGAAAGTAATTTCAAATTCAAAAATCATGTGTTTACGTAAATAATTTTTCTATTAATATGGATCTTGTTTTTCATTGAATTCTTTAAAATGATGCAAAAAAAAAAAAATAAAAAATTATTTTTCATTTTTATTATATTTGAGTTTGAAATTACTTGCTTTTAAAAAAGAAGATTTAAAAAGAAAGAGGAACTCAAATATTCTCTTTTTTAAAACCAGAGCACCGTCTTCCGCCAATTGTTTGCAAAAACAGAGTACTTCCCTGGCCAGAGAATATATTCTCTTTTTTTAAAGGAAAAATGATTTTGTCACTCCCTTTTTTATTAACGCTACTCTCCTGCAAGTGTAAAAATACACTTGCAGGAGAGTAACGTTAACAAAAAAGGGAGTGACAAAATCAATAGCCTTTTTAAAACTAGCATAAAGCCCGTGTTATGCACAGGTGTAGAATTAAGGACCCGAACAAATAAAAAACAACACTCAGTTCGTTCACAGATTTATTTAGAAATTTAAAAAAACAAATAATCTAAAGTATGTAAGCGTATTTGTTCAATTTAACTAAAAACGTAGAACACCCCAATTAGACGACAATTCCAAAAAACAAAGTAGACATGTTGATACGCCCTTCAGAGTCTCGTGCTTTGCGAAGGCATCCTATAGTTAAATTTAGCACGCCAATTACTTCTTGCACATTTGAACGCTGATTGACATTTTCCCGCACAGTTGGCATGACAATCTTTTCACCTCTTAGAATAGAAACAATCACGGGATTTAAGATCCGAACGGATTTTTAAGTAAAATTTAAAGAAATTGCTACTCCCTCCGTTTCTTTTTAAGTATCCTGCTTCGTAATTCCAATTTATTATAAAGACATCATCATTATACCTTTCACATCAACTTTTTCTTCCACTTTTCTTATTTACCCATCGTCATTGCACTTTTACTCACTAACTTTTCAAAATAGAATCTACTTTTAGGGACAAAATGGAAAATTTACCAACTTTTACCCACTAATTTTACAAAATGGACATTTATTTAGGGATAGCCCAAAATGGAATACCAGACTCTAAAAAAAGAGACGGAGGGAGTACAAAATTGAACCGTTAAGATCCGAACAGATTGGAAAAAAAAAAAAATTGCTATACACGGGGCTTTAAATTTGTTCCAAAACCGGGTTCAAATTACGTAAACTTCATGGTATCAAACCCGTGCACGGGTTTTAAATATGCTAATGCTATGCACCAGTAGGTCAAATATGCTATGCACGGGTTTTAAATATGTTCAAAGAACTTCATGGTTATAAAGTAATGGGTATAAAATAAAGTAATGAAGATGGCAATGACCTTGTTCGTTTAGCATATTTACTTTGGTTTAACTTTGTTTTTCAATCATTACCCTATATCTTTCTCCAATCATTACCCTATTTCTCCAATTATTAATGTCATTTATCTCTCTATCTCTCTCCACTCATTATCCCTCTCTTCAAATCATTACGCTATTTCTCTCTCCTCTCCCTACCAAAACTAAAATACCCAAATGTGCTAAACGAACAAGGCCAATAACTTGTAGATTGTTTGGTGTTTCGAGGTGACGGGATTTTTTTTTTCTCGCAAGATGCATGATCTCACGCGGCGTGCTTCTTTCGCCTTTTCGTTGATTCTTTTTTCGTTTGATCGATCATTGTCAATGTCTCCACATTTAAGTATTTTTCTTTTTCCATTGGAGCGATTCACGTTCGGATTAATATTCTCACAATCCATCATGTTAAAATATATCTATAATACAAATCGTGATGGTGTGGTGGCCCACACATTTTTTCTGCATAAATCTTGACCGTTGGCTTAACATATATTTCCCTGCACAAATCTCCACCCTTCATTCAACCCTTGGCGTTTTGGTGATGATGGTTTTACATTCCACATTTTAATCCCCATGACTTGCAGGATTTCCAAACTGAAAAGGAAAGCATTACGTGATTTTTGATGATTACGATTCCGTAATTTCCCTCAACATGGCAAATTGAAAACTTGAAAAGGAACCCTTTGTAAAAAATATTAGGATTCCGTGATTTTTGGTAAACGATTTTTTGGTAATTAGGAAGAGCTTATTACTGTGATTACCTTATTACTAAAAAGGAATCCTTTGTTTCTGTGATTACCTTATTACCTTTAAAAAAATTTGGAAGAGCTTATGAAGAAAACTCTTTACTAACAAATCTCCAAAAATCAAAAGATCTCTTTTATGCATTAAGTTGTTTACACTTTCTATGGTTTTTCTTTTGTTTATGGAGTTACTAATAATTTTCTTTTTATTTTCTGTTTGTAGATTTTCATAGGAGTGACGGCATATAATACAAAATTTTCAAGTGAATTTTTCTGCAAATACTCTGATTCGTAAGAGTGACGGTGTTGTAAGTATTACTGTCACACCCCAAAAATGAGAAGTGACCGGCCGTGGACCATGAGACCACCCCATGGAACTCGCAGCCTAAAAAGAAATTTTATAAAAACTCCCAAGCAAAGATCCACCAAACAGTCAACCATTTTTTTTATTCAGAACATCCCCAACCAATAAATTCCACAAAAAGAAATGGGGCCCAAGCATCCCATAATCCAAATATTATCCAGTGATCAAACCATAATAAAAAGAATCCATTATCTGTCAAAAGTTTCAAATGCGGAAGCGATTAATAAAATGAAATTAGGATGAGACACCCTATGGAGGTCAAACAAAATGGAATCCCCAAGTTACCACCAGAGTCCTTGCCTAACTGCCTGACTTGCCTGAAAAAGAAGTTGGAATAAATCCGTCAGCTGACGAGCTCAGTGAGTAGTAAAGCATGTATAATAATACAGTTCCAAAACATGGCTAAAAATAGATTATCACGTTAACATATTTTGGCATACGAAGGTGTGCTTCGAATCAACAAATAAGGCCATAAATCATTTACCAAATAGTCTCAATGGTGATCACCATCCAAACTCCAACATCAACGGGGAACCACAACCAATACCAAATAGTACCAAGTGCCAGTGAATAAATGTCTCAAAAATTGGATCCAATATCGAATCTTAGAGTCACCACGAGTAGGCAGCCCGAGGAACTTTTCCCTAAGAACGATCCGGTCAATAACAACCGTTGAGCATTAGGGTCACCGGCCTAATCCGGTCTCTTCCCTAATGGCCAGAGTCACCCGCACACAGAGGATTAATTTCCCTGGACTTCCAAAATATGTTCCCATCAATATCCACAAAATTCTCACCAAAAGATTATACGAACAATAAAGGATTTCACCAAATGTTTTATCGCATGCCGATTTAAGTAACCAAATAAATAGTTACAAGTTTCCAATTCCAATCATAAAATCTTCTAAACAATAATTTAAGGGACGCGGGAAAGTTCGAAAATACGTAACATGCTTAACCACTCACCTGGGCCAAAAAGTAATGCAACTCAAATCGCGCAAAACGAGCTAACCTGAACAATGAATCATATAGTAATATTATTACTAACTGTTGCAATTACGACTGATGTAAAATTACAATTAACTAATCCTAAGGCTGACTCACTCACTAACTGTGTTCTCCCATTCCCAAACTCATAGCACAACTATTTAGTCTACACACCAGTTGTATAAGCACACCACCTCACCCATTTAACTCTCCTGCTACATTCAAGAATTATATCATTACTCCCCAAATCTCCAACACCACCGACTCTCGACAACACCAAATTAAAACAACATGCCAACTCACTCACACGAACATGGCAGCATGTGCACATCATCACCCCGCACCACGTCGCACACACAAAACCCACGTGACAATCTGCCACATCGGGCTCTCTTTCTCTCTCAATATAAAATACAAATTAACTAATTTACCCAATTTCAGCCCATGCATCCTATTGCTATGAGAACAGGTGGATGACAGAAACGAGAGAGACGGGAGTATATTATTACCTTGATTGAACCCCAGTAAAACCCTTCTTCGAAGTTCGACGGCTGCTCTCAAAAATCAAAACTCTTTCTCAATGTTCTCTAAAAATTAACCCTAACACCGTGTGTATGTATGCTTTTATATCGCCACTCGTAAGTTAATAACACTATCCATTAACACACGTTTCTCCTAAATTATAGCTAGTAGTTAAATAGAATTTAGATGGATAAATAGAAAAACAAATTTATTTATAATCCAATTCATCCTAATACAAAAATTTAGAATTATCCTCTAGTACCACTATTTTACCCACAATCAATCTCAAACTCCAAAGGTTACAATTGTGCAAACAATACCCATAGCGCGCTTAAAAATAATTAATTGGGACCCACACCATAACACTTTCAATTAATAATGTCCAAAATAACTAATAAGATAAATAAAAATTCTAGGTCGTAACATCCTTCCCCCCTTAAAATAAATTTCGTCCTCGAAATTTCTTACTAACCTCGCTCATTCATACAAATATGGGTACTTCTTGCCATCTCCTCATCACGTTCTCATGTGGCTACTTCAACCACATGATTGCACCACAGCACTTTAACCAATTGAATCATTTTATTGCGAAGAACCTTCTCTTTCGTATCAAGTATCTCAACAGGTTGCTCATGATAGGTTAAATCATCCCAAACATGCAGTGGCTCATTATCAACAACATGGAATGGACTATGCACATATCTCCTCAACATTGGCCCATGAAAAACATTATGAACTTTAGCCAAACTTGGCGGCAACGCCAAACAATAGACCACCTCAATTATCCTTTCCAAAACCTCAAACAACCCAATATAGTGAGGACTCAACTTTTCTTTTTTGCCAACCGAATAACATCTTTCTATGGGACACCTTAAGAAGTCCAATATCTCTAGTGACAAACTCCAAATCTAGTATCTCTTACAATATGACCAGAAATTGAACTAGCCCAAATCTATCGAAGGAGTTAATCAACCAACCTCGTCAATCAAATTACGACTACCAGAATTGTAAAAGAATGTCAAAATAACAGTCACTAGTTTACCATCATTTCAAAAATATTCATAGGGCCATCCAATTACTCCAAATCCCTCCTACAATTATCTGCATAACTTTTCTATCTATTCCAAGTAGTTACAAACCTTTCCCAAATTGTTTTTTTTTTTGCATCCTTCACCAAGTCAAGTCCTAAAAGTCACCTTTCTCCAACCTCATACCAACAAATAAGGGATATACACTTCCGTCCATACAAAACCTCAGATGGAAAAACTCTCAAACTCGAATGATAACTATTATTGTACGCAAATTCCATTAGCGGCAATTAATCATCCCAATTTTCTTTTCACTCTATGGTACATGGTCTCAATAAATCCTCCACAGTCTGTATAGTCCTCTCACTTTGATCATCAATAAGCAAAACTAAAAAGTAAGCTAGTATCTATCTCTATTTGTAAGGCACCCCAAAATATAGATACAAAACGGAGATCACGATCTAAGACAATTGACACAAGAGCACCATGGGGTCTAATAATCTCTCTCACGCAGAACCATGCCAAACCATCCGATGTATATGTCATCTTAATAGCAACAAAATGCATTGACTAAGTGAGCTGATCAACGACCAACCCTAATTCGACATTCATGTAACCATTCTAATCTTTTTACAACTCCATATCACTCACATAGAGATCAAACAAATGTAAATAAGTATCTAGAACTCCAAAAAGAATTATGTCTCCATAAGAATATTGATCATGTTGAATATCCAAGAACTCCAGAAACTTGCCAACCATTCAATAGTTACTACCTCATTATGTCCAACATTACTACATCCAAGTGGACCACCTGTATGTAAAATCCGGCATCAATAGAGCAATTCAAACAAAAGGATTATTCTAACTAATGTCATCATGTCTTCTAAAACTCCAAAATCTCAATGGTTCATCTCATAAGTCCTCCTCATTTCATATCAACATACTTTTCAGTAGGCACTCGAAGCATAACACAAACCACTAATAAAATGTTTGAAATAGACCATCATAACCAATTCTACCATATTCTCCAAACTCCAAAATTAATATTTCAAGCCATAGTGCATCCTCCAATAAACACCTAATCAAAGACGGTTCCAAATCACTTACAAGAATCCAATTCTTAGTTTTCCACATAAATGTTAACCACACTCGAGCCACACATACTCATTAAACTCCAAATGACCAATGAGTGAATATCTGTTGCACCAAACTTTTATGGCTATCACAAAAACTACTAACCCAAACAGACTAAAACTATAAACTGCCTACATCATCGAACCCCAAATCTTCTCTCTTCTATTTTTTTTTTTTACTAAAGTGATCCGTCAAGGTTGAATATTCCATTTCTAGCTATCAATTTTATCTTTCCCATCCAACTCCATAACAATCAAGTTTTCAAAATACATATTAGTCTTCATGACGTCTTACTACCATCCGTAGCTACGAACCAACAAGAATACTTCCACAAAAATCTCCCCGATATAATACTCCCACTTCACCTAAAAGGAACTAACTTAAAACTAACAAATAAGATATTCTACCAACTAATCAATCATGGTTAGAATTAGTAGCCGAGGGAAGAATCAAAATAATCATAGCTCAAACCAAGTAAGCCAAGCTTTAAGTATCCGACATCTACAATTGATTACTATTATCCGTACAACCTCAAAAATCCAATCTTCTGCTATCCAGCTTCTTAATCCTCAAAGATATTAATATTTATTGAAGTATCACAAGTCCTATGGTGACCACACCGTCCAAATAGTTTTATTGAACCATTCTCAAGTCAGTCTTCATGAGAGTCCAACAAATCATCAAATCCAAAACTAATCTTAGTTAACAACTCGCCTCACAAATATCATTGCCTATTCTACATATCCAAAATGAGCTATAAGACCATAATTGTTCAATAATTGCAATCTAATTTTTGTCACCTCAACCAAAGTTCAAGGCGTATACCTATAATATTGCTGAAGTATAACCAAGATTTTACTCCACTGAATCATCCAAAAATTTCAAGGGTCATTATACACATATCCATAGCCTTTATCAATTACCCAAGCTTGATGGTGTCTTCAAAACTAATAATCCAACTAACTGGCCGCTAGTCTCACTTCCCGAAAGAACATATAATACACATCTTGAAGAGTAACTCCATGTGCTAACCCAAAATATAACACCACAGAATCCTGAATTATAAATTTTCCGACTCTAAATTATCCCCCAAAGTAAGAGTTTTAAACCTTTAGCAGCAAATAAATTAATAACTCCAAAACTACTTATGATCAAGTCGGTAACACTCCATGTTTACTTCAAATGGCACAATAACAACTCTAATCATATAAGTTTACCCACACAAATTTTCTCTTTCCAAAACTTCCCATAATTCCACAATAGCGATACCGTAATGCATTTGCTCTCAAATCACCACCGGTGCACTCCATAACTTTACTCAATGACAATCAACTTTCCATATAATTTTACAAACCAAGTACTCACATTCTGATATATCCATAGCCCATTGCATGCCAATACCAATCAAACGATCGTACCCTTGCCAAAGCTTATCTGTTTATTGTCAAATCCTCAAAACCGAATAGCTACTACTACGTTTAGAAAACCCACTTTCAACGATCAATTACTCCCACTTTATATCCACCTGGTCATCTAAGGTCTCTTTCTTTCTTTTTTTTTTTTTTTTTTGGGATTGAGGCAATGAAACGCAAGAATCCCAACCATTGACGAGTTCAAAGGGTATTCACCTAATAACCATCAAGGAATTCATGGGGTAGTTCCTCAGACAAGCATAATTATTGACCTCTCCAAATAGAGCATAACCAATTCTCTGCTAGGATCTCAAGCATAGGAACGAAGGACTGATCAAACAACTAGAATTCAACAGTACTATCCGAGAAGTGTACTGAGTATTTACAAGTAAGAAACTCTTGGCACACTCTCACACAATTCAACTAGCCTATCGTCAATACCAAATTGAAGCAATCCTTTAAGTTACATTCTTCAAGTAAATTTCCAACTGTACTACCACCAATACTTCTTAAGATTCAATATCATACTCCAACTACATTCCATGACCAACGTACTTGTAAAATAAGGGCAACGATCCAAATAACGAATAAAGTCACTTATGCCACATTCACCACCAATTCCCTAACCAAAGTCTACAGAAAAATAATATTCCCACCTAATGACTACTATCTCCATAATACTATATGGGTACCGATACACATCAAATAACAAACTCTCTCACAAATGGCAATAGGACTCTGGGGACTTGAACCTCAACTAAATGAACATGATAAAAATGAATGCAAAAGTTTTTTTTTTCTTTTTTTTTTTTAAACCTAGGCTCTGATACCACAATTGTCACACCCCAAAAATGAGAAGTGACCGGCCGTGGACCATGAGACCACCCCATGGAACACGCAGCCTAAAAAGAAATTTTATAAAAACTCCCAAGCAAAGATCCACCAAACAGTCAACCATTTTTTTTATTCAGAACATCCCCAACCAATAAATTCCACAAAAAGAAATGGGGCCCAAGCATCCCATAATCCAAATATTATCCAGTGATCAAACCATAATAAAAAGAATCCATTATCTGTCAAAAGTTTCAAATGCGGAAGCGATTAATAAAATGAAATTAGGATGAGACACCCTATGGAGGTCAAACAAAATGGAATCCCCAAGTTACCACCAGAGTCCTTGCCTAACTGCCTGACTTGTCTGAAAAAGAAGTTGGAATAAATCCGTCAGCTGACGAGCTCAGTGAGTAGTAAAGCATGTATAATAATACAGTTCTAAAACAAGGCTAAAAATAGATTATCACGTTAACATATTTTGGCATACGAAGGTGTGCTTCGAATCAACAAATAAGGCCATAAATCATTTACCAAATAGTCTCAATGGTGATCACCATCCAAACTCCAACATCAACGGGGAACCACAACCAATACCAAATAGTACCAAGTGCCAGTGAATAAATGTCTCAAAAATTGGATCCAATATCGAATCTTAGAGTCACCATGAGTAGGCAGCCCGAGGAACTTTTCCCTAAGAACGATCCGGTCAATAACAACCGTTGAGTATTAGGGTCACCGGCCTAATCCGGTCTCTTCCCTAATGGCCAGAGTCACCCGCACACAGAGGATTAATTTCCCTGGACTTCCAAAATATGTTCCCATCAATATCCACAAAATTCTCACCAAAAGATTATACGAACAATAAAGGATTTCACCAAATGTTTTATCGCATGCCGATTTAAGTAACCAAATAAATAGTTACAAGTTTCCAATTCCAATCATAAAATCTTCTAAACAATAATTTAAGGGACGCGGGAAAGTTCGAAAATACGTAACATGCTTAACCACTCACCTGGGCCAAAAAGTAATGCAACTCAAATCGCGCAAAACGAGCTAACCTGAACAATGAATCATATAGTAATATTATTACTAACTGTTGCAATTACGACTGATGTAAAATTACAATTAACTAATCCTAAGGTTGACTCACTCACTAACTGTGTTCTCCCATTCCCAAACTCATAGCACAACTATTTAGTCTACACACCAGTTGTATAAGCACACCACCTCACCCATTTAACTCTCCTGCTACATTCAAGAATTATATCATTACTCCCCAAATCTCCAACACCACCGACTCTCGACAACACCAAATCAAAACAACATGCCAACTCACTCACACGAACATGGCAGCATGTGCACATCATCACCCCGCACCACGTCGCACACACAAAACCCACGTGACAATCTGCCACATCGGGCTCTCTTTCTCTCTCAATATAAAATACAAATTAACTAATTTACCCAATTTCAGCCCATGCATCCTATTGTTATGAGAACAGGTGGATGACAGAAACGAGAGAGACGGGAGTATATTATTACCTTGATTGAACCCCAGTAAAACCCTTCTTCGAAGTTCGACGGCTGCTCTCAAAAATCAAAACTCTTTCTCAATGTTCTCTAAAAATTAACCCTAACACCGTGTGTATGTATGCTTTTATATCGCCACTCGTAAGTTAATAACACTACCCATTAACACACGTTTCTCCTAAATTATAGCTAGTAGTTAAATAGAATTTAGATGGATAAATAGAAAAACAAATTTATTTATAATCCAATTCATCCTAGTACAAAAATTTAGAATTATCCTCTAGTACCACTATTTTACCCACAATCAATCTCAAACTCCAAAGGTTACAATTGTGCAAACAATACCCATAGCGCGCTTAAAAATAATTAATTGGGACCCACACCATAACACTTTCAATTAATAATGTCCAAAATAACTAATAAGATAAATAAAAATTCTAGGCCGTAACAATTACCAATATTCCGATTCTTATACAATTTTTATATATTTTTTGAAGGTTAATTGGTAATTAAGTATTAATTTTGTATCCTTTTTATCGACGTATCTCTTCCTCTTTCATATTACTTACCCTCCTCCTATCCCTTTTGTTTCAAACATTTCTCCCCATCCTTTCAATTGGTGAATGGTTCGTGGCTATAGATTGATGCTGTGAAAGGGTCAAAGGTAAACCTTAGAAACTATAGTCCATAAGATGTTATGGTCTAATAAGTAATGTATTGGAAAGCAAAAATCTTATGGTATAATAAGTACACATTTTGATAAATATATATATAACTCGAAGTTTGTAGTATTTTTTTTTTGTTTTTATCATCTACCATTAATTGTAGTAAGAGTTGGCAACTACATATTATTGGATATTTAAACAAATTTTTGCCTGGTCGGAATTGTTTTACCATAGTTTTATGGTTTTGAATGCATGGCGGCTCCTGAAGCTTCTTTAGATTTTTATCAATTGTTCAAGAACCTCTCAAAGCACCATAAGATCTACTTGGTCATTGCTAGGTATAAATAGTTTTTTTTATTCCTTTATTAAACTGATTGTCAAGGAGGATTAGGGAGGAATAAGGTTGAATTTGTTGGATTGGACAAGTACGTATGATGGTTCTCCTATATTGAGGTCGGCCTATTTTGATAAGTGCCTTTAGGCACGTGCAATTAATTACCCAAAATGAATTAGTACATTTATGGTTGCTTTTTGGTACATGCATGCACAAGGCTTGCAAGGCTTTCAAAGAATGGGGTTGAAATGAAATTATAAAAAAATGCTCTAGGTGTCCTCCTGGAAGCTTCCATTGGGAATGAAGATGAAGATGATTTTTATATGTCAGTAGGTCTGATCGTTTTATTCTAACTCCTTTTTGTTTCATTAGTTGTTGGGCGAATGCTAAAAGGGTGGTGATACCATGCTCCCTTGATTGGATGTTATGGTTGGATTAATGAAAATACATACATTTGGTATTGTTTCTCTTCCCCCCTTATTAGCTTTCACATAACCTCACTTTGATTTTTTTTTAATCTTTTATCTCCGCATGGATCTTTTTGTCTTCTATTTATATGAATAATGTGTGTGTGTTTCTTCACATGGATCTTTTTGTTTCTAGGGGTGGTGGCCACCACCCTCAAACTAATGTTATTGATGGGGTGATAAACAATTGAACTTTGTGATGATGTGAGATTCTATTTGATCTAAAATTTGAATGCTTCCACATTGAGTTAAATGGAGCTATATAAACTCACCTTCCATTTCTATTTGTTATACTAGCTCAATTAATGTTATTGTAGCACCATGCTTGCACATGGTGTTTGATTACTGAAAGTTGTTTTCATCATGGGAAATTCATGGTTATTACGCGGTAGCTCCGAAAAGACTTCTAGCAAATGTGAAATCGGAAAATTCGGAATAGTTGCAAACTCGCTGTTACATTGTGTCATGCCTTTAGGCACGGGTTCATTGAGGCTTGGGTGGAAATGGGGTGCACAACATACTTTATTTCGGAAATAGATGTGGCGTTCTATAAACATGATTGGGTTATTATTTTTTGCGTAGTTGGATTCGTTGGGTAAGAGTTGATATATTGCACGCACTGTAAAAGATTTAGTGTTGATGTGGCGTCGTGTTTTAGGCAACGTACGTTTATTTGTGTATACTAATCGTTTGAGCCGTGCCTTCAGGCACGGGCAATTTCTAGTCTCTATTATAAAACAGAAGGGTGTGGGGACAAGTTGTTGGAACGGCTTAGATTTATTTGATCCAAAGGCTGTCTCCACATTTAAGTATTTTTCTTTTTCCATTGGAGCGATTCACGTTCGGATTAATATTCTCACAATCCATCATGTTAAAATATATATACATACAAAACAACACTCGTAAAGCACAAATACTGAAACAGAACGGTCGAACTTATAGACCTCTTTCTTTCGATTGCACAGCTAACCAAAAAAAAGGAGGTCAAACTGAACGGTGGAGCCCTTTTGGAGATTGTGAGCGAGTTCAACCATTAGTTTTTTTCGATTGCAGCACGCAAATTTTCGAAAAAGGTCTGTATGAACCATTAGTTTTTTCGCAAATTTTATGAGAGAGAGAGAGAGACATAAAATGTGTGAGAGAGCGAGTTCTCACAAAACCTGTAAATTTCCACAACTAAACAGCTCTTCAATGGAGTTTGGCTCCTCTCCAATCCTCTAATAATTGGAGGATCCTTCAATTCAATCCAACGGCTGAAAATCAATTCTTTATGACATCTTCCTTATCCCACTACCATTCAATAATCTCTCTCTCTCTCTCCCTCTCTACCCTCACAACTCACGACCACCCAACTCACCTCTTCTCTGGCGGTCCTCGCTCTCCCTTTTCCAATATTCTCTCTCCCCTTCCCAAAAATATTCTCCACAAAATTGTACATACCTATTTCGAATACTGGCAAAGATCGTGTTTGTACTTAGTTAAAATTAGACTTTCGGCAACAGTTTTTTCAAATAATGTTTAACTCATGATCACTTGAATTTGAATGGCAAACCATGCAATCAAATTGCAAATTATGTTATTATTATGAAAAATTTAAGTATCAGATGATAATGGTCATTGCTCCTAACCTTCAATGGTGGATTCAAAAATCAATTGTTGTGAACCCACTTTTTTTTTAGTTAATTCACCTTCTACCAATTATTTTGCTGAACAATAGTGTCGTTAGACAGTTTTTACAAAAAAAAAAAGAAAAAAAAAGAAGAAGAATCGAAGAAAATTAGGAAGGTAAGGATTTTGGCATGGTCATGGAGAAAGATTCGGGCTGTGATGAGTTGAAGAGAGATTGATTTTCAATTGAAGCTTCGGGCTGTGAAGACCAAGAGAGAGAGAGAGAGAGAGAGAGAGAGGAGATTATTGGGTGTTAGTGAGATAAAGAGGATACTATGAAGAACTGATTTTCAACCGTTGGATTTGAGTTGAAGAATCCTCCAATTATTGAAGGATTGGAGAGGAGCCAAGTAGTATAATGGAAACGGAAATCATGGGTTTGATTAAGAAACGGAAATCATGGGTTATAGTCATTACAAATTTCAAAAGGCATAAAGTCATTACGAATTTGGAAAGTGTATACAAATTTGAAATTGTCGGTGAAATGAAATCATGATTAAGTTTAAGATTAAAATTAATATTAACACCCAATCAAAACACGCCACTTATCGATCGCCACGTGAGGCCTTCTCACTAATCCTCACTTCTGTTTACCACTTGGGCCTTTATGATCACCGCCACACATCCTGGCCGTTTTTCTTCGGCCTTTATCACCATGAAAATGATGACATCATCATGGTGAGATTAGCCACATATGATGCCACAACATTCTCTTGATAAAAAAAAAAATCTTCGGATGCTCCTTTTCTCGCTTTAAATAACAACCCCGGCCCCCCCTCTCACACAGATTGCAGTAGGTCCCATTGGTTTCAGTTTTCATCGCCTCTCGGCCTAATGGACGGTACTTCCCTCCCTCCCGGCCCTCCAATTCCCAATTACAGTACTTCTTGTTTTTTGCTAGTACTTTATTAGTTTTACGTCGGAAAGTTTTAGTAGTATTATTTTGTTTTGGAGGGAACGACGGCGGTTTCCTTTTTAGTAGTATATTATATGACTCATGATAGCTCTTGGGATCAATGATTCCTTTTTCTTTTTTTTCTTTCATTTTTGGCAGTGTTTTCAAATCGGGGATGCGTATGATATGGTGTATCAATTTTTGCATTTTGTGAATCGTATACAATTGTTAAACGTAAAACATAATAGTTAAACGTAATTACGAAATAAAAAGTGTTGTATAGAAAAGTACTGTGTATTTATGACAAAGGGAATAAGTTTTTAGGATGAGAAATTCCGAGTCTTGCAATTGTGGTGTATCACCTTGCGGCTTTCCGGTGCCTTGGTCGGGGAAGAGAAGAAGAGCCCGTATTTGATTCAAGACGTGACATAAACATGTTTGTTTCTTCTATTTGAGCTCTAATGGATCGAGTTTCAGTTTTCTTGAAATGGTTTGAATGTCGCCATAATTTTATCAAACAATTTACAACATGTTTTGGTTCCGCTTCTTAGAATATGGTATGACTTGTTTGAGAACAAGTAATCACAAGATACGTACCGAATTGGGACACGCGAATATTTCGCATGCATGGTTGTTAAAATCCTATGATGTGGGATGGTATCCTACGATGCGAGATGATATCCTACGATTTGTATCGTCTCCTTCCGAAAATGATATGTATCGCACTCCGTATTCTTTTTGTATAGAAATTCTACGATACGGCGTTGTATCCTATGATATAATAGTGTATCCCACAATTACTTACAAAGAATAAATCATACCATATTTTAAAAAATGGAACGCCAAATGCGTTTTGGTCTTTTCATCTAATTATATATGGTCGTATCCAAATCATTTAAAGAAAACCCAAACTCAAAGCTTGAATAAAAGAAAGAATGTATTTCGATTGTTGTGTGAATTAGATATGGGCTCTTTTTCTCTTCCCTTAACTCAGGCACCAGAAAGCCTCAATGCGGACTTGGATTTTTTCTTCCTAAAAGCATTTTTTTCATATATAAATTAAACACTTATTTTCAAATATACACCAGATTTTTAGGTTATATTTTAAGTATAAATATTATATTATGGTATATTAGCTTCTGTTAACGTATTTTACGATACGTGTATCTCAATACGATTCATAAGATGAAATAAACGATACACGATACGTATTCCAATTTGCGAGATTTCTATTCAAAAAGGATACGGGTGGGATGTTTATAGTTTTTGGAAGGAGACGATATGAATTCTACATACATATCCCGTATCATAGTTTTTTAATAACTATGCCCTTGACTAACATTGCCTCTACTGCACATTTTTTTGTTGTATCAGGTGTTGTGTTTACATCTCTTCAGAAAATGCTATGTAACCCTGAACTTGTATTAGCAATAAATTCAGGAAGTTAGTTCTATTGTGTAGATTTGAGTTAGTTGGTGTGTGACATACCTTGAATGAATATGGTCCATGAACTATTGGGTTAAAATTCTGGATTGTAGGTGGCAAAAAGAATAATCTCTTGGATTTGTAGCATAGGAATTGATGCTTAAAGTCACAGCTATCAAATCGTGAATCGAATTGAGAATGTCCTTTTGCGAAACGTGAATCGAATCGAATTTTGAGCAGCTCGAATTTGGTGATGATTTCGGATGAACATTGAAAAGTCTTTTTATGTATGCAGATGATATAAATATGTAGTGCAAATGCATATTTTATTTAGATTCCGATCAATAAAAAGATAGTCTCAAAAGAATGGATGATTGTGTGGTCTTATAGCAAAGGCACTTGCAGTAGGAATACTGTTTGGAGCTTGAAACTTGAAAGGCTTCAACAGAGTTACGCAGTTAGTAGGTTATTAGGATGTGCATGGACATCTATTGGGTTCTGCAATCAAAAATAGAAAGCAAAGTTTTAGTAGGCCCTATTAGTGGTCATTCTGAAGTTGCATGAATCTTCAAAACAATTAGTTCTGTCTTCATTAACCCAAAAAAAAAAAAAAAAATTTAGTTCTGTCTTCTGTAGTTTTCATATGACCTTCTATCTATTGGATTGTTTTAAAAGGCACTTCCTTTTTCTGCATTGATGTGTGAGTACATGGTCGTCAGTGTGTCCCAGTGACTCGTGTTTATTTGCCTATTAAGTTTTAATTTGGCCTTGAATTTTGATTATTGGGAAGGCTCTATCGATTAGTTTTAGAGGAGGGGGCGTGTAGATCGTGTTATTTGTTTCTGTTTTGTTTGAGCAAGTTGTTTATGTTATCTATTTAGATTGCATTAAAGTTGAAGAAGAATTCGTTTCATTTTGTTTTAGTTTAAATTTTTTTTTTTTTTCGTGGCTTGACCCCTGAGTCCACCAACAACTTGTACTTCCACTGTTGTTCTATGAGACGCATTTGTGCAGGAGATTCTTTAGGAAGCCAGAATATAAGATGAAATAGTTTCATGTCCCTGGGATGCCAGATTTACTCTATGGATTTGTCGCTGTTGCATTAGAACTGCTCTGGAGTTGTTTTGTTAACCTAATAATTTAGAGAAAATTACCTCTAAGTATAGAAAAGTGACACTTAATTCCCATTAAGGAGAGATGAAATACTTAATTACCACTAAGTCCACTTTTACAAAAATAGATTTACCATTAATAGAAATGTCACCCTAGGGTTTTATGGTATGTTAGGGTTTTATGGTACCCTAATGGGTACCCTAGTACCCTTGGGTACCCTAAAATCTTAGGGTACCCTAGGATTTTAGGATTTTAGGGTACCCTAGAGTTTTAGGGTACCTTAAGATTTTAGATTTTAGGATACCCTAGGGTTTAAGGTACCCTAGAGTTTAGGTTTAGGTGATTTCATAGAGCCATAGGGTTTAGGTTTAGGCACTTTCATAGGAGTTTTAGGGTGCACTTTCCTATTATAGGGTTTTAGCGATTTAGGCACTTTTATTGGGTACCCTAGAGTTTTAGGCACTTTTATAGGGTACCCTGAGGTTTAGGCACTTTCATAGGATGCCCTAAGAGTTAAGCACTTTCAGTATTGGGGGTTTTAGGCACTTTCATAGGGTTTTAGTGTTTCGTTAATTAGAGGAAACTTGGTGGGAATTACTTTCTATTTTCTGGACCTAGAGGTAAATTGCCCAATAATTTACCAATGATAGCACATACCTGTTATTCAATCTGACAATGGTTTGCAACGCTTCTGAGAAAGAATGGAGCCTATAGCATCATAATCGACTAGATAATGTAAGGTCAATATGGCAGTCTTTAAAGTTGTAGGCCTGGTGATTAAAGTTGTAGGCCTGGTGATGAAGTGAAGTATATGTTTGCAGTCCATGTGGCATATCTGGTACATGATTGGTCTCCAATTAATCTCCTATCCACTGATTGTGCAGTCCACAATTATCTGATCTGTGGATTTTTTGTAACTGATTAGTGCAATAGTGTCTGATTCCATCACATGTATTCTCATTCACTGCAAGAATCGCATACAAATACGCTTTTCCTTTGCTGCAATGCCTTTGTATATAGAACGTTGCGTGAATTTGGCCCGTGACATGTCCTTCTGACATTGAACTTGTGGTCTAGTCATATTGTGCTTTTCTTCTGTTCTTTTACAAATCATTCATTGGTGCCAGTGGCCCCAACCAGGTCCTTCTTGCCTTCGCCTCTGCTTGTCGGTAATTTTATGATTTCCTTGTCCGATTTGACAGCCAAGAAGTGTGTGCCATGCAACTCAATAGAGTTGAGGGCCATGACAGAACAAGCAGCACATGAAATGATCTCACAGGTTTACATTTTAGATCCGAGTTTGGAATATTTATGTCGCTTCCTCCTTTTTTAGGTATTTACTAATCTGGTTTCTTGTTTAGGTTCCTGAATGGGACTTGGTAAATGAAGGTGGAAGATTGAGGTTAAGTCGGTCATGGAAAGTCAAGACTTTCTTGAAAGGTTTGGAGTTCTTTCAGGCCGTTGCTAATGTTGCTGAAGCAGAAGGTATCTCACTAATCTCAGATCAAAACTCATCTAAATTGCTGATACTCTTTTAAGAGCTTGAGGTCTGGGTAGTCTTGAGGAACACATAATCTGAAGCTGCATCTCCAGAATGTTCATCTTAAGCAAAGTGCATCAAAACTTAATGCTATGCCCACATTGGTGTTAATGGTTGATCATGAACTTAACTACTAAGAATGGATTCTTTTAAATTTGTTATGCATCAATCACTAATTTGAAGACAACAATACTATGGAGGAAGTTGAACAACCTTTGAACTTGCCTACCCTTGTTTCTACATGTATGGTTTCATTCACTGACTAGTATTACTGCTTCTACTGCTATACTCGCCAATCGCCATTCCATCTAGAGGAAGGAGGTAACACGCATGATAGAAAATTCTCGCATGATCTGCTTACTAACCCATTAACTCAGTATGCACATATACGGCATGATAGTTACTTAAACTGGCTTAATTCAGTGTCTTTCTCTCAATTAACTCTACCTGCGGATGTATCCTCTTGAGTATTTGTGTAGACTGTTGCCTATGTTAACTTCGGTCTTCCCTGCAGTGCCTCCATTGGGATAAAATCGGCTCTATATAATCCTGTAGCTCTCAACAATAAGACTCACAAAATCTTAGTCAAGTTTCCCTCTCATTGTTTCCAATCGATACTCCTATATGGTCAAAAAAAATTATCTTTTGGTGGTTTTCTTTTCTTTCTTGTGCATTGGTTCTTTGGTTGTATATTTATGCAAAGTCTTTTGAGTGGAGTTTCTCGTGACTGACTATGCTGCCACAGTGGACTTTCTCTTTCGAGAAATGCAACCACGTTAGCAATTTCATAGTTGGGAACTTGTCATTCAAAATTTTTAGCCATCCTCAGAGGGACAAGAATTGAATTTGATTGTGCTGGTTTTTCATTCTGTTAAACTCTATACAAGTTCATCGCTAGAGAAACTTTAGTGAAGCCATTATTTCCCAGCCAGATAGAGATGATTAGTCAAATTGTGGGTGGTGGTAGCCCTAAAAGAATGCGCAAGTGGATCTTGTTTTAGGATTTTTAGGTTTAGACATGCTAACATGTGACACAAAGATGTTCAATTTTTTTTATGTCACATTTATTTCAGTTGGTGTTCTTTTGTGGAGTTGCACTATTCCGTTAGAAATGGAACTATCCATTTTCTAGGTGGGACTGGAGTAGCGTCTGTCAGATTAAACCCAATGATCCATGAATGGAAAAAGTGCAACGATGGAGGTTTTTGGATAGAGCATATACAATAGGAGCTTGTGGCTTATGCATACTGCTTTCCTTTTTCTTCTTCTTGTCGGATTCTGCAGGATCCACACCTTTCTGCCTTAGTTTCGGAATCCCCTATTTTCATTATAATCTCCGTGATATGGCTGTTGTGGGGTATTCCATCTATTGACTTCATTTCTCGTTAAGTGTTGGATAATTTTCAATCTCATGCAGAGGAGAGAGACATTCTTCTTCCTTCTCCGGCATGTATATTATGAATCATTACTTTCTTGTACCTCACACCACAAAATGAAGATCTAATATACATTCTTCAGTTTTCTGTTCAAGTAAGGTATCACCGATATAAAACACAATGTTGTTTGTTGTAATGTTTATGCAATGGGCAATCTGTGTGAATCAGTTTAGGTTTTCCCATGTTTACATGTCCATTTAACAACGAGCCTATGTTGTGGTCCTTTCACTTTTTGGGGCTCAAATCTGATGAGATACCTCTTTGTAGGCTCACTGTCCTAACTTGGTCCACTTTTTGACCTTATTCTTTTGGTGTAATCTGCATTCTGGTAAACTATGTTTCGTTGGTTATAGCACTAAGGAAATCAAGCCTTCATTACAGGTCATCATCCAGATCTTCATCTTGTTGAATGGAACAATCTCAAAATTGAGATATGGACACATGCTGTTGGTAAGAATCATCTGTTTATTGCGCTAACCTTTGAAATTCATGCTTTTATTTTATTTTTTTAGTTTATTTTTGTGATGATGTTTCTTTCGTGGGCCTACTATATTAATAGGTGAAAATACTACATTGATATTAACTTGGACTACATTATTTATAGTTAAAAAGATCGGTGTTATAGTGTGTACAATCATGGGACTACTACAACTCTAAAAGCCTGCTAAGGCTTAATTACCTTTTTAGTCGCCAAAGTATTAGTGAGTGGCCAATTTCATCCACAACGTTTAAAATGTGTGTCAATTGGTCCCTAGTCTATACGCTGTCCATATAGGCCGTTAGAATAAGGGGCTTTTCCGGAATTTCACCTACAAGTACCTAAAACGCATAAAAATCTACCCAAATCCAAATCTAACCCTACCCAAGTTCTTATCAGCTACTACCAGTCTACCAACTATGACCACCATCTCCACCTCCCCCTCCCATTAGGGGTGAAACCGGTCCGGTTTCGACCGGTTTTGGCTATTTTTTCGGTCGAAACCGATTTTCCGGTTTGGGGATTTTTGAAACCGGAACCGGTTGAGATAAAACCGGTCCGGTTTCGACCGATTCAACCGGTTTCGGTCCGGTTTATCCGGTTTTGAATCATGGGCCACATTTTGGGCTCAACACATCAAAAAATTCACAATTCAACCCACAAAATATCAAACAAAAATTCATAATTCAACTATTTTTTTTGGGCCCAACAAAAAAGGATCAATTTTGAGCCTAATACATCAAAAAAAACCCATAAAAACATAATTAAGCAACATAACAAGAAGAATATAATATCAGTCAAAGACCTCTTAATCTGATTATCAATATAAGTACTTAATTTATCAAATCCCATTGATGATAAGAACTTTGCGAAATAGTTAAACCCAAAGGAGCTGCTATGGGATGCCAAACTATCCGTCCTCGCAATCAGACGGAGAAAGAGGAAGACCAATCTCGAGTTTCTGATTAAAATGAAATAGAACTTCTAGTTGCAGGAGATGTTAGTCCAAATTAATTTAGGGTATATATATATATGTATATATTATATGTAAAGGGGTATATATATATATGTATATATTATATTATATATATATATACAATCCCGTTCACCCGCGGGATCCCGCATTTTGCAAAATGCGGGATCGTCAAAACGACGTCGTTTTGACGTTCGTCTCACCCGGTTAGTTCTCGCGGGTTTAATGAGTCCTGGTCCGGGTATTTTAATCTCGCGGGTCGAGTTCCGGGTGAGAACAAAACCCACAGCCCCTTCTCTCTCTCTTCATTCTCCCCAAAATTTTGAAATCGCGACCAGAGAGAGAGAGAGGGGCGATTTCGCTGGAGACGACGATCGATCTACACGACGACGATCGATCTACAGGAGTTCCATCACAGGTATCTTCTCTCTCTCCCTATGTCTCTCTCTCTCTCTCTCTGGTTGTACAGTACAGAAAAATCTAGGGTTTCTGTAACCCTAGCCTTCGAACTCATGTTCTACGAAGAAGAGAGGCTCTGTTCGAACTCATGTTCTACGAAGAAGAGAGGCTCTGCTCTCTCTTTCCCTCTCTCTCTCGAACTCTGTTTGAGGAACCAGTCCGAAATGACAATTGATCGTTTTTTCTTTCTATTATTTCGATCTCAGTCCGAAATGTTCTGAGGGTTTTTTCTTTGTGTTAGTTCGATCTCAGTCCGAAATGTTCTGAGGGTTTTTTCTTTGTATTAGTTCGATCTCAGTCCGAAATGTTCTGAGGGTTTTTTCTTTCTATTAGTTCGATCTCCACAGGAAGAAGAACGAACGATAAATGAAGAAGAAGAAGTCCTGATTTGACGACGACGATCAGGAGTGGTTTTGTTGATTTCAATGTATGTGTGATTCTTTGCGAGCCTGAGGTCCTTTTTGGAAGGGAAAATAAAAGACATTGTTAGAGAACTTGATTTACTATGTTTCCTGTGTACCCTAAAGTTTTTCTGGCAGTACATTAGCAAGAAATACCTACGTACATGGAGTTCTATTTCCTTCTCAGGTCTCACCTATCTTTCTGATCATTCAAGGATTGATATCAATTAGGTACTTGGAGCACTTTGGTACTTGTTTTCTATAGAACGAGAAACTACTTGCTGGAAGAAAGCCTGTGGAAATCAGACTGAATGTGTAAACTCTTTAGTTCATTGTGATGATAGTACAGGGTTTGAAGTATTAAATTGAAATGAACATCTTGCGAAGAGCTAAGAGCTAAGAAAAGAAGCCAACAATTAAAAGTTGAACAATTAAACAATTAAATTGAAATGAACATATTTATTTGAATTCACCTACATGTTGAGAAGTTTTGGACAATTCCTTTTGTCATGCGACTGCCCCGTTAAGCCACAACCATTGCATTTCCTACTCTTCTTGTTTACGGCCCTCTCTTTTCCTCCCTGCAGTCGTTTACCACAACCCTTTGCCCTAACTTATTCTGGTTCCTTAAACCTATGCTGACTTCCAAGAGAAATGGGCACATCGGTAGCACTTGGTCAGCCATCTTGGTGAGAAATCCTCATGGCTGCAATCTGCTTTTGTCACTACAAGAAAATGCAGATTTGGCAACACAACAAAGTACATCGGCAAAAGTGTATATGGGTCGGCAAAGGTTTTCGCCGATGAAATTTTTTGTGTCGGCAAGCTGTTGGCGTTGATATATCGGGAAAGGATTTTGCCGACGTGAATTATCTTTCATCGGCAAAAGTATAGTTTCAGCGATGCAAGCTTGCGTCGGCAAATCTGTCGGCAAATGGTATTGCGTCGGTAAAAGGGATTTTAAAATCAAAGATTGTGACACTTTTGTCGACGAGATTTTTGCGTTGCCAAAGTCAATTTTAAAAAAACGTACTGCCACTGGTGCTATTGTTGTGCTTTCGCATGCCCCGTGTTTTGAACTCAAGACCTCCAAATCTGTACATCACGCGTCTACCAACTACACCAACTTACTTTCCGTTGATAATATTGCAATATCAAATATATATAACCTACATATACAGTTTTTTTTTATCCTTATTACATATACAATATTTTACACTAGATACATTATTACATACTCTTTATATCTTTTAGGCTTCGTTTGGCATTTTAATTAAAACCAGAAAGCTTTTTTGTCCTTATTCAAACAAAATTCGCATCAGTTAGTTTTTCGTCGATTTTTTTAAAAATTATTGACCTTGTTCGTTTACCATATTTACTTTGTTTTTCAATCATTACGCTATATATTTCTCTAATCATTACCCTGTTTCTTCAATTATTAATCTCATTTTTGTCTTTATCTCTCTTCACTCATTACCCATATTTTTAATCATTATCCTATTTCTCTCTCTACTCACTACCAAAATTAAAATACCCAAAGTTACAAAACGAACAAGGCCATTGCTTCTTTGTGACGAGAGATATCTAAAAAGTAAAAAATTACGATCAAACTCCAATTTTTTTGAATAAAGACAAAAAAATAGTTTATTGACTTACTTTTTGTCTTCTTTATTCAAAAAAATTAGATTTGAACCATAATTTTATACTTTTTAGATTCGTCTCGTCATGAAAAAGCAATAATCCTAAAAAAATCGACAAGAAACTAACAAATACGAAATTATATATGTACCTTATATTTACCACATAATATTGTCTATACATACAAATAACACAAACACACTTACATATATGTATATACTCCCTCTATTCCACAAAATTTTTTTTGTCCACAAACTTAGAAAGTAAAAAAAAAATATTTTTTGAAAAAAAAATCAAACATTCTTTTTTGCAAATTAATAGATATCCATGTGTTCTTCAATTTTTTTGCCAAAAAAAAAAAAATTCAACTTTTACTTTTGCCGACACAAAGATTTCATCGCCGAAAGATTTATCTTTTGGCGATGCACATTCTATCGCCAAAAGTAACTATCACCGACACAAAAATGTCGTCGCCAAAATATTCAACTTTTGCCGATGCACATTTCATCGCTAAAAAAAAATTTCGTCGGCAAATATTTCGCGGGAGAATATTTCCCGCCAACCTTACTTTTGCCGACAACATTGCCTATGCACTTCTTTTCGTCGCCAAAAAATTTACATTTACAGACACAAAACAACTTTTGTATCGGCAAAAGTATGCTTTTGCCGACATAAAATGCATTGCGTCGGCAATTAGGTCGCCTTTGGTGCATTTTCTTGTAGTGTGTAATGCTTCCAAACCTTCTTGCAAAACTTTGGTTCCTTCCTCATCCAATATAGCGTCATCAATCACATTAGATGCAAGTTGAAAGAGACCTTGGCGCCTCACTAAAAGAGAAGTGCCACATATTTCATTCGCACCGTTGCGCAAGTCATCCATAACTCTGCTAGCCTTCGCGGTTTTAGTCCACCTCGTGCAAATGTACTCAATAGGCAGTTCCCTAATCCCCATTCTAAAGAAGTATGCCAACATATGCCGACATGGAATTCCTTCACATTCAAACATCTTACAACTGCAACTCACATGGTTTGATGTCTTATCTACCGAAACCTCACGACTTCTCGAACCAACCTTGTCTTCCCTCTTGACATCCCACAAACGGCAATGTTCATCCTCATGTTTTATCGTAAGCAAATAAGCACTATTTTGAAAGATTTCATCCTGGAACTTTTGAAAGATAGGCAAGGTATATACTTCACTCATTCTCTTTTCCATCAAGAACATGGTTTTCATTTGTGGCCTCTCATTTACATCTTTATGATCGAAATCCAATTCATTATGACGTATACGAGAAATTCCCCTCTCAAAACGCGTCACAAAATCCAACAAAGAATTATGTTTAGACACAAACCGCTTGAAGAATGCATGATTATTTTCAGCTCTTTGACTACTCGTCATGCTTGCAGAAAAAACGTGTCTGGTATATGCAGGAATCCATTTATCACGAATTTCGAACAAGTCATTCAGCCAACCATGCCCCGTTAAATCTGTTTGTTGTAGCAAATCACCCCATCTTACGTCGAACTCTTCAGGTCTCTCGGATTCCCATATACAACTCAAAAACTTATCATAATGTTCTTTATAAATGACTGCACCTAGTTTCTCAGAAAACTTTTTCGTGATGTGCCAAATGCAATACCTATGAAGCTTATTTGGAAGAACATTACCGATTGCTTTTGTCATTGCCGGATCTTGGTTAGTGATTATCATTTTGGGTGGGCCTCCTGGCATTGCTTTCAACCATTCCTTTAACAACCACTCAAAAGACTCGGTCGTTTCCTCATTCAAGAATGCACACCCAAAAAGTGTTGTCTGCCCATGGTGATTGACCCCTAATATAGGTGCGAAGACAAGAGAATATCGGTTTGTGTTGTACGTAGTATCGAACACCACCACGTCCCCAAAATAGTAGTATGATTTTCTAGAAATCGCATCGGCCCAAAAACAACGACTCAACCTCCCCTTATCATCTTGCATAAATGAAAACACAAAATTTGGATTCTTTTCTTTTTCAATCTCAAACTTCTCATACAACATATTGGCGTCATGACCTGCATACATTTTTCTGTTATCCCGGTAACTATTGTGAAGATCTCGGTTTGTAAATCCAATGTTTTCAATACCTCCGGCTTGCACCTCTAAAATAGCCATTTGTTGGCAGGGTGGCACATTTGCAGCTGCTAGATCTTTTGTTAAAGATCTAGCTGCAGCTGACATTCGACGATGAGAAGGTAACAAATGCACCCTCCTTGGCGAGGTAAGCTCGTGGTTATGAGCCTCCAGAAATTGGATGACAACAAACCCTTCACCTGTATTGTTTCTCACAACACTCAATTTTGCTCTACAATCAGTTCTAATTATACCACGCCGCCGTATTGTGGGGGCCTCAGAATTTTCTGAACTTTTTGGTGTACTCTTCCCTTGCTTGTAACAAACGTATTCCTTCCTAATTATTTCACCATCCTTAACCTTGCTAGAATGGATTCGGACACTAAATCCAAATTGTTTAGCGTAATTGTTGTAAAACTTAAATACATCGTCTAAGTTGTCAAACTGTTGTTCCATTTTCGGTACAGAAGAACCAACAGATTCACACGGTTCACATGGTACTGGTGAGACTAGCTGTAGAGCATCCAAAGACTGCACACTAAAAACAACCCAACAGACAAATATCACTAAATCTACCAGGTTAACCTACTGTTCATTTGAGAGAGAGAGAAAGAGAGAACCATACCCTGGTGGCGGTGGTTTGAAATTGGGGTTTGCCCTGCTTACAACTTCTTCTTCCATTTCTTCACTCTCTATTTCTGTATCTGTTACAAATAAGGGGGAAAACACAATTTTTATCCAAAAAAAATTCAAAACTTTAACCCTAACTGTTTTTTTACCCAAAAAAACACAATTTTTTAAAGATTCAGATGGAGAGGAGAAGATACCTTCTTCTTCGTACATCGATCCTTCTTCTTCGTTCATCGATAGTACTTCTTCTTCTTCATTCATTGTTCGTTCTTCTTCCCGTGGAGATCGAAATAATAGAAAGAAAAAACGATCAGTTGTCATTTCGGACTGATTCCTCAAACATGAGTTCGAGAGAGAGAGGGAAAGACAGAGCAGAGCTTTTCCATCTTTAAGAATCACAACATATAATCTAAAAGCTTGGATTTGGCAAATTCCCAATAATCTGCAAATTATAGCTTCTAATAATCACATCTTCCACAACTGCTTTCTGGAAGCTATAATTCGATATTCACTACATCAAGCATGTATATCAACAAAAAAATTGTTGTAGAACATGAGTTCGAACAGAGCCTCTCTTCTTACTTCTCTGGTTGTTGTTTCAGTGGAAAAGTCAAGTGCGGGGTGTAGGAAGGAAGAAGAAGACGGCTTCTGCTAAAGAAACAATATCATTGTTTTCTATAAACGAGTCAAAAATACAATGGCCATGGATTCAACGCCCATTATAATCGATTAAAGCCAAAGCCAAAACACACCTACAAACACACAAAAGTTTCCAAACTACTACCTCAGAATCAGGTGAAATTGGTTCGGATCAAACTAGTCGGCTGAAAATTCAAAACCGCCGACGTATTGAAGGAGAAACCGCGGTTCGTAGAACATGAGTTCGAAAAGCTAGGGTTACAGAAACCCTAGATTTTTCTGTACTGTACAACCACAGAGAGAGAGAGAGAGAGACATAGGGAGAGAGAGAAGATACCTGTGATGGAACTCCTGTAGATCGATCGTCGTCGTGTAGATCGATCGTCGTCTCCAGCGAAATCGCCCCTCTCTCTCTCTGGTCGCGATTTCAAAATTTTGGGGAGAATGAAGAGAGAGAGAAGGGGCCGTGGGTTTTGTTCTCACCCGGAACTCGACCCGCGAGATTAAAATACCCGGACCAGGACTCATTAAACCCGCGAGAACTAACCGGGTGAGACGAACGTCAAAACGAGGTCGTTTTGACGATCCCGCATTTTGCAAAATGCGGGATCCCGCGGGTGAACGGGATTGTATATATATATATATCCGGTTCCGGTTTCGACCGGTTTTTAGAATACGTAAACCGGAACCGGAAAACCGGTTTGTAAAAATTTCAAAACCGGAACCGGATCGACATTATTCGACCGGTTTTAAAAATTCGGTTCGGTCCGGTTTTTTCGGTTTCGGTCGATTTTCCGATTTCAACTAACACCCCTACCTCCCATGCCCATTCCACCACCAAATCTCAAACGCCCCCTCTCTCATACTCCTCAGCAAACATAGCAAAAACCCACATTAATAACAGAGAGAGAGAGAGAGAGAGAGAACCTAGGACAAAATAAAAAATGCACATCCACGCCAAGAAAAATGGGGCGGAGATCAGGGATCCGCTGAGACGCGTACGGCTGTGGTTAGGTACCTACGATACGGCCGAAGAGGCCGCGATTGTGTACGACAACGCCGCGATTCAGCTGCGTGGCGCTGACGAGCTTACAAACTTCACCAGTCCGGTTCAATCCTGTCCATTTGTTTCGCAAATCAAACCGGCTGCGACTTACTCCGGTTATAACTCCGGCGACGAGTGTCGGAGCAAAAATCTCTCATCCCGCCAAAATCTGTGTAGTGAATCTGAACCGTTGATTTACACTTTAAGGGTATTTTCCGGGTACGTAGCACTCCCCTTTGCATTCACACACTCCGACAAGCGAAGAAGCCGGGCTGTCGCAGAGTCAATCGAGCGACGCCGTTTTAGGGAACTTCACGGATTTGACGGGGCTCGATGCGACGTTTCTGGGTGGTTTGACTTTGCGGATCCAGTTCCAGATTTATTTGAAGGGTCGGGCTTGGGGAACGACAAAGGGAAATGACGGTCAAAGACGTGTTTTGATAATTAACCGCTAAGGACATTTTTAACATTAATAAATGTTCTCAGCGTGTCCTTGGCAAGGGGTGAAATACCATTGATGCCCTCCATTTTAACGGACAAGAGGGACGGAGTTAAGGGTGTGGATCAAATTGACACATTTTAAACGTTGGGAACGAAATTGGTCACTCACTACACGGATACGGAACATGGAATTCTGAAAAAATGGCACATGGACAGCCAAAAAAAAAAACAAATTTTTTTGCATCTTTGTTGTCATCCGTATGGATGTCCTGAACACCACCGAAGTGGTTTGCAATTCTTACCTTTACGAGATATGGATATCATTACTAGAATGATGGTTTTACTAGGGTTCTTTTTTTTATTATGGTTGTGGGCGGTGAAATCTTAATCAACTGTTATGAACAAAAAATGGAGATCAATTAGGATGTAAAAGGCAAAGCTAATGAATGTACTTGACATGTGTCAATTGCTGGCACAGCATCGGCATGAGTGTTTACTGAGCCAGGATGTCATGGATGTCTTTGCGCGGAGGCACTCAAGTTCGTCATAGCTAGATACAAAGATCTTCAAAAAGAGAGTAATGATGTGCCACAACTATGGTTGGCCGATGGATAACCCGCCTTGGGCTAAGGATGTCGTGGATGTCTTTGAGTTATGTGATCTTTTTTGAAAAAAAACTCGCTTTTTTGTGCTCCTTTTCTGAAAAAAGCGCGCTTGTTTTTTTGACCGATTTGAAAGAAGCACGCTTTTTTGCGCTTGGTCGTTTTTCTCATCTTGTCGCTTTTTGCTCGTCCTTTTCAAGTCACCTTGCCCGGGGTCAGCAAGACTCTGGGGTGCGCCTCGCCTTGGGCCTAGGCGCGCCTTTGACAACAATGCTCAATACACTTGGTTTCATCTCTTTGCATGGTTGAAATTGATCGACCAAGATCTCTTACTCCTTTGCTGACTTCAAATCCTCGGATGGCACTCAACCAAACCCTATTTGTGTGTGAGTCTCTGACTGGTTCCTGCTTTTGTAGGCCTATTCATGTTAGGCCTATTCATGTTATATTCATGTTTGTGTCGAAAGTGTTCAACCTAAACCCTCTTATTTTGTGTTGGGTTCGAATCGTGTTAATGGGTCGTGTCTAAAATCCCACCTATCCCTAGATACAACGACCGATTAGGTGTGTAGGTATGAAGAGACAGACAACAATCCTGACATCATAACAAGTGCACAGGTGTGGAATTTAAAATGATTGATTAGAGGTTGTAAGCTCAAACACCTTGAAAGATTTGATATGCTAGCGTGGTGGACTACCCCATTAATATTTGAAGCAATGAGGCGGACTGTCACAACCTGACTGGTTATGGCATCTCCATTGTCGTAGTCTTTACTTAGCAGTGGTAAAATAGCATAGTGCAGCAGAAAACACTCACTCCAGTAGAGTACTATATCTCGTGCTAAGATAGTATTGTGCTATTTCGTTCCCTATTTTTAGCATAAAAATAGCATGTTATGTTTTATTATTACGGTTTTGAAATAGAACAATAAAGGTGAAGTTGGACAACACAAATCGATATTAAGTGCTCTTTCGTTGGGCTAAAATAGAATAAAATGCTACACCAGTAGAGATGCTCTGACTGATTGGATATGAAAAAAGTAATTAAAAATGAGAAGTTGGAAAAAAAAATCAATAAACATGAAACAAGCTATCTAGAAATTTGTTAACATATTTATACTTATATATTTTTGCAGAATTAAAATATCTTTGGGATCATTGTTCTTCCAGTTGCCTTCGCAGTACTCATTGTTTCAGTTGGTCAAAACTGTCTGAACGAGAATGCATAAATGTATATGTTTGACTTGTTGAGCAGGTCGACTTACAGAAAGTGATTTCATTATTGCTGCTAAGATCAATCGGCTCAACTTGCATGATCTCGTGGGTAGAAAAGCTCACAAATGACTAATGGACAGAAGTACGCGAGAGCTCAAATGTTAATAACTACCACAACTCTGAGAAACTAAGTAGTCTCTCAGTCAATGGAAATAATTCTGTATGGACGGACATCTTATATGCAGTTCAACTCAATTTCCTTTCATCTCATCATTGTGCCTAAACATCTGTCGAACCAATTCTGGTTTCTTTCTTCTTCTTCTTCTGGTAGACATTTCACAGCTAAAGATATGACTGGTTCGTTATGCGCCTAGTCTGCCTGCAGCTAGTATTTGGGTGTCCATTTATTGTTTGGGCAGACTTGGTTTGACATTGTTCACAATGTACAGTTTGCCTCTTTCACAGTGCACCTGAAGCTAGCTTGACGTGACCAATATTTCAACCTGTTTTAAGATTAAAACGAAAAAAGAACCGCAATTGTTTAGCCTCCCTCAAGCTCCTAGCATTTGATCTTAGGATCTTGGGTTGCTCGAAAGGTTAAGAAGTCCATGACTGCATCCATTGCAAGTTTTTCAAGTCTAAGATCAGCCCCACATATGCCCAGTACCTCAATAAAGCATGACTGAGAATTGGAAATTGAGAGATACGCACCCACCAACCATCCACGTTTAACAAACAAATGGTAGACTTCCTATTTTGAGATTTTTACACGGAAGTCTGCCTAACTGTTTCACTTTGGCAACTCTAATACAACTACACACAATTGTACAACGTACAAACACTTTGCGCGCACCCTCAGGGTCCTACACAGTGTGTGTGGGATGGGCGGGCTGTAGGGCGGGCGGGCGGTTCGGTCGTCCATTTTAGCAATGGACTGCTTGGGTTTTATTCTGAGCAATGGATTGATCTAGACCATCCATTGCTTGGATTAAAATCTAAGCCATTTGCGTCAAAATGGACGGCTGGATCGGCTGCCCTTTAGCCCCTGTAGTGCGGGATATCCAATTTCGGGTGGGAATACCCACATGAATGTGAATGTATGCATGTGATTGTAGAATACTAGAAGTTTTGCAATTGTATCCTGAATTTTTCGTTTCTTACAGAACCATCAGAATTTGATTTTGAAGGTCGTGATTGACCAAAAAAATGTCAAGGGAGAACGCAATGTCGTTATTCGTTTCAAATGTGGCGATTGTATATTTTAGGAACAAAAAATGCCCCCATGGCACAACAGCGCCCCGACTGGAATAATCAAACGAATGGACGTACTTTCTAGCTTAATTAAGTGACAAGCTATATATTATTACGCATAGGAGCAAGGTTAATCAAACATTAGTTACGTTACTCTGGGTCGGATTATTACATTTGATGAAAAGGGGAAATCGGTGACGTACTAACGTTTGTAACTTCTATCTCAAGATTCTTTACACAACGAGCTAACTAGGTAAGAACTAGATTCTTCAACAGAGTCAGCTGTCACAACCACTGTTATTTCATTGTTGCAATTTGCAGAGATCTCCGAAATCCTAATGGCTGGATGTGCAAAGGCCGAGAGAACAAAACCAGTTATTGACATTGTAAGAGTACATATTCTAAGAAACACAAACAAAAGAAAATGCAGAAAGTGAGAAATTACATGATTAGGAGGGGACATACATGCCTTATCCACCTGGAGAGGGTGCACTTCAGCTCACTAGTCCCGGTGCCATGAATCTGCAAGCCCAATAATTACACCAAAGAATTGTGTTACCAAACTTTTGCCACAGATTATTTCACACACTCACATGGACAAACAGACACCTGTGTAAGCAGAGAGAGAGAGAGAGTGAGAGAGAGAGAGAGAGAGAGCAACGAAACGTGCAACTCGAAGAATAAGTTACCTATGCGAATGGATGAAATATGTGCAATCTTGTGCCAATCTTCGCCTCCCTTCTTGCATCTTTCCTTAAGATGAGGACAATCGACTATAGACAAATGTTGAAGCGATGAAAGGTTACTCAGCCAATCCGGAAGAGATTTCAACCCCCCGAAATACCGAAGTTCCAAACTTTTCAAGGCAGGAAGGTGCTCAAGTTGAGCAGGAAGAGCCACAAAATCTTCCCATCCATCATCGTATAAGGACAGAGTCTCGAGGGAGGTGAAATCGCAACATGATGTTGCAGAAGGCCAGGGGAAATATGTTGACTCCTCTTTGAATCCTATCAACAAACTTTGAAGGCTGGTGGTGCAAACCAGCCCCTCCTCCCAACAAGTCTGCAATATCGGACAATCTACGACTTCCAGATTCATGAGGGATGTGAGGCTGCGAAATGCATTTGGATTACGCGTAGTTAGCTTCGGACAATCATTCAGGCGTATATCTTCAAGGGTTGGTTGTAGCAGCTCCTCTAGCAAACTTGAAAGCTCGGAGCAACGGCCGGATTTGAAGATGTTGAAGGGACGTCCATCGTTGAATGCTGCTTTAGTGTTGTCAGATTGAACCCATCAGGTTATAGCAATGATATATTTCTAATTATCTTATGTAACGCTAGGTTTTGAAACTGGTTTGGCAAATAAACCAGCCCATCCATTTCCGCTATTGTCATCTCTTATGTTTTGTTTGGAACATGAAGAAAAGAAGGGAAAGTTTCAAAATGTGATCTTTCCCTTGTTTGGATCGAGAGGAGAAGAGCAAATGGCAAAATAGAGTATTATGAATTCACTTTTTTTTTTTTTAACAAGTCTCCATTAAAGTACCATTTCTTCAATATCTAATCCATCTCTACGAAAACAATTTCGTTCACCCTTGCCAACTTTACCTGCATTCTATGTTCTATATTGAGGGTCCTGATTTGACAATCGAAATTGCTCATTTTGACATAATCGATTTGTTAGGAGATCAAGAAAAATATTAGTTCAATCAAGGATATCCGTAGGTACTTGATCAAAAAATTTAGTTCTTGGGTGTATGGCTGGATAGAGCAAAACTAGATTTTTCTTAATGGTGGCTCATAATGCCACGAGAAGTACCGTTGGTGCCACAAAACTTTGGGTTATTTGACAATTTTACCCCGTTTAATCCTTTGTCAATTTCCTCCCTCTTTGACGCACTCTCTCAAAAAAGCATTTGCTCATCTCTCCAACCCAGATTCATTTCTCCATCTAGGCCAAGTCTCATTCTTAATCAAAGCCTTTGAATTTAAATGGCTCTGAAATTAGAAGAGGAAGAGGCACGAGACTTTGGAAAATGAATTAAAGAAAGGATGATTCATTTCACCCATATCCTTTTTTCTCTATTCCATTTGTATCCCCATTAAAAGTTGGAAACTGTTAGAACTGTGGCTCATTTGTTGAGTATGAAGAGATACTAAAGAGTTCTAGAAATAGGCCAGTTGTCCTCACTCCTCTTTGTTGAGGCAACTGGCCCATGACGGGTTCAACAGAATGGGTTGGGGGGCCCCTCGCGATATGGTACAAGGGTATTTTTGGGATGCAAGCCAAATACCGGATTAGGGTTAGAATAAAGTAGGTATAAATACTCTATGTTATAAACCATGTTTCAGACTGATTGAATAAAAACAACAACCACTCTCTCGCTCTAGTGGACGTACCCGGTTTTGGGAATCACATACACTACAAGAAATTACACCATTCCCGACTAACAGTTTAGTCGGCAAAAGGTAGGAATTTAGTCGGCAATAACCATTCCCGACTAAAAAATTTGGTCGGCAATTTAGTCGAGGAATTGCGGTCGGGAAAGGTAATTACCGACTAAAAAAGATTTCGTCGGCATATGATCGTATTTCCCGACTAATTATTTAGTCGGCTAATTTAAATTATTATCGACTAATTATTTAGTCGGAAAATATTTAATAAATTGCCGACTAATTATTTAGTCGGCAAATATTTAATAAATTACCGAAAATACCGAAAATACCGAAAATATTTAATAAATTGCCGACTAATTATTTAGTCGGAAAATATTTAATAAATTACCGAAAACGCCGAAAATATTTGATAAATTACCGACTAATTATTTAGTCGGGAAATATTTAATAAATTACCGACTAATATTATTTAGTCGGTAAATGTAAAACAAAAAAAAAAGAAGAAGCATTGTTGGCATCTTTTACCAACTAAGTATTTAGTCGGCAAATATAATAATATTACAAATTTTAAAACTAATTCTAAAATCTGGTGAGATTTTTTATTTTTTATTTTGGTAATTCACAATAAATTAAATTAAGCAACATCTATTCACCAATCTAATGTAATCAAGTATTGGAATTCAAGAACAATTCATTCATAACTTTCATAAATAAATGGTGTTCACCAAATACTTAAACAAACAGTATCCGAATTCGCAAAGGACAAAATAACGAAAAATCGCACCACGAAAAGTTCTACCATCAAATATAGCATATCTAAGCCCCAGAGAGCAAAATAAAGTACAAAAGTTCAACAGAACTAGATTACGGTAGAATCCACGGCAAAAATCCAACTCCATATATAATCCTTAACGAGATGCCAGATACTCCAATATCTGTGGAAAAAACAAAACACAATAATAAGACCCAATCACTAACATCATATGTATCATAGGAAATTGTGTAAAAGCCAAAACATCATTTTTATCCAAATACAAAATGAATCACTTAGGAGATACAAGTCAACTCTGTGTCGGTATTCATGAACTTAAAATCGATAAAAATTTTGATTCTGGGCTCACTTTTGAGAACTGCATTTTACCCTACTAATGTGTCCACAACGTGTCCTAAGTGTCTGACTAAACAAAAGATAATTAAGGTGCCGGAAAGCATACGACAATATAGATTAACACAAGATAACATATGGCTATGAAGAGGATAAACACCACTCTAAAGCATCAGGTGCCGGAAAGCTTTCCAGCCAGTCATAGGAATGACCCAACCATGTGATATGAGCATAACTTGGGATATAATTCCAACAGCAGTAGCATCAACAAAACAGCAACAGCAGGTATAATAGGCAGCAACAATACAGGTCGAGAATAGCAGTAGAGCATAGCACCAACCAACAAAAAGTATTGAAGCCCCTCTTTGGGATATGATTCCAGATTTTCAAGTACCAAGCATATGATGCATAACAACTAACACAGCTTGAATTAAGCACTAGATTTACCCTACTTTTCAAGAATTAAGGTGTGTCCAACACATGTCCATATGTGTTGTTTTGGGTCGTGTCTTGTTTGTGACTAACACGGATACATGAGGCATGTAGACGTGTCCGTGCTTCTTAACATCTTCTTGGCCCTCTCTGCAGGAAAAAAGTAAAAACTTTATCACGTTAGTGATTGTGGTTCCCCTTTAATTGTGCTATTAGTGATTTTGTTTCATTGTGGCCCATATGATATCAATCCTCTGTTTATTTCCAAGTGTGAGGGTGATGAGGGTGTTAAAGGCTTGCCCCACAATGGGTTAACATTACCTCCAAAACTAGTATACGAGCTTGGGTGGCATCTCCACCCATTGCTATTTGGATTTATGTTGGATTTTCTCTTCGGTGCTTTGGAATAACTTGGTTTTATGTTGGATGCTTTTACAAATTGAACACTTATGCAAATAAAAGAAGCAAAGATGGATCACATGAAAATTCTAATTGTCCCGTAAAAGTTGCCTCCCTCCATGCAGATATCTGTTTTTTAAACTTCAAGTAATTAAGTTTTGCAAAAACACATGAAGCTATTCAGTTCAGACCAAACTGGCATGAGACGACAACAATACAGAAATCTATAATTTTATACACTTGAAAATCTTATGACAAATGCAAGATGCAAAGATGCATCTACAAGTTCAAAAGCATGCTTTGGCGTGCTGAGCGTTATGCAATTGAATCTAAATCTGTTGATAGGGAATAAAGTACATACTAGATACAGTTACGCATAATTTACATGAAAATATATATTAGTCAACCATTAAGATAAAATGTTTCACAGAAATATTCATGGCATTTGACTGCCATACTCACTACTAAGGTCAATGAGATGTATATTTACGTTAGCTTCATGACAAAGCACCTGAAATGGTTACCTTCCGCGCATGTTTTTCATTTTGAGGTGTTAAGGTTAACACAGTAACAAGCAGTACAGCAGAGGAAGTATACCTGATTTCCTTTGTATCTTTCTTGGATTGCTTTGATCTTTGGTTGAAGGTTTTGCATAGCAAGTGATGATTCGACCTTCAAACGCAACCAAGGTTATAATATAATCTATACAAGAGTCTGATATAACAGTTGATCTTACACATAAGCAACAAGATTATACACATCAGGAGAAAGCACGGATTTTCGAAGTTTGGTTCTTTAAATATTTACAACAGAAGCAGTTGGCAAGTATTAGGAATCCATATTTTCCTGCTTCAAGAGTAATAGATTGAGTACTGGTCCTTAAGACCACAGGGCAGCAATTAGTACCTGTTGCTTTGTCAGTGGAAATGTTACGAGTTTAACGATAACAGTGAGCAAAATAATGGCAAATCCATAAGCGTAAGGGACATGCACTGCTGTGAGACCATCCTTCAGCACCTGATACAATAAAGCAAAATACGTAGTCATATTTAACACTCCCTACTATTCATTGCACTTGAAATCTTTATTTTCTTCTCTCTTTCTCTTCTAACCAAACAATAGGAGGGAAAATTCTTTAATTTTCCTTTCTTTTCCCCGAGTTCCAAATAGAGCCTAGTCTCTAATATTTGAATACTCCTCTACTTCATAGGAATCATAACCTTGGGCACGCACACAAAGTCACCACACCATAAAGTTCCAGTAGCAACATACTTTCCATGGTTAGCAAACCGAATAGGCAAATCATGTTTTGGTATTTCGCTTTTCTTAGCCAGCTAAAAGCGGGAAGGCATCTAGTGCAATTGCATTAATGATACATAGAAAGCATGAAATGAAATAACAATAAGGACCAAACAAGCCGCTGAGTGAAACACAGGTAATGCATTCTAAATTCTCTTGAGAATGAAAACTATCATGGATAAATACCAACGAAAAGGAAGCTCTCCATAACACAACTTCATAATGAACGACACAACACATTCCCCCTCAAGCAATTTCTACTGATTACTTTTGATTTATTTAAAAAATTGACCATTTAGATTGAGATATATATTAGTTCGATATAAATATTTTAGAAAAGACTAAAATAAGAGATTGCTTATCCATGCGACACGTGTGCGTTCATTTCTATGTGTTAACAGAGCTAAAACGTACTCCAAAATAGATTGCCGTAGGACTTAGAACTACGGACTCGTGGAATTAATATGAGCAATTCAGCTGTGTATCATCAAATTGTACCTTCAAAACAACCTCCATGCCATCGCGATAAAGGAGAACCACCCGCCGTTCTTCTGGACGGCGGCGGGGTCAGTGGAGGCGGCCGGATTGACGGCGACGGCGGCATCGGCGAGCGTGTAGAGGAGGCCCTCCGCGCGGCTTACGATTGCGCTGAAATCGGCAGAAGAGTCAGCAAACACGGATACACAAACATGTAAGAAGATGTGAGTAGTAGCAAAGCAGCCACCAAATAGCAGAATCAGCAAAACAGCGAGAGCAACACATAACAACAGCCACTACAAAAGTCCAAAGGTTCAAACCAAAGGTTCAAAAGTCCATCGTGTTTGAGCATGATCTAGGACAAAAGGTTCTGATTGCATAATGGTATGCCAACAATACAAATTAAACAACTAAAAAAGAATGAAAATCTTACATGCATAAACAATTAAACATGGTACTGAACAGAAACAAGGCAAAATAAGTTGTAAGACCAAGTAGTTAACTCCACCAAAATCCTTTTAATCATTTCAAGATAGTCACCTCTAAAGTCCATTCAATGACTTCAGGTCACCAATGTCATTAGTTTCCACAAAATTAAACAGTGAAACAATCAACCAATAACCAGAACCTACCGTGGTTAGAAGAGCTGTAAATCATTTCTTGGAAGTTTGGAATTTATTGGTCTAACAGTTCACACTCATTTATTACTAAATTGAATTCAGCTTGAAACTCGAATTTTGATGCATGGTCCTGAGATGTTTTGACATCAGCAACTTTTGGCATCTTAAACAGACATGAGATAACAATTCTGTGTCATAGACTCATAGCAGCACCATTAGCTATATAACCATAGAGGACCGCAAAGAATTTCACATAAGATCTGAAATAAAAAAAAAAAAGAAGTGAGAAGCTTTTATTGGTCAGTCTAGACATCTCCTGAAATCCATATATACGAAAGGCTCCTATAATGTGAACATGCCTCCATACTCCAAAGTCTAAACACTGATGATTGTTTCCAGGCCAGATTATCCTATAATGTGAGAAGCTTTTAGCGTGCTTTATAAAACATAAATTTCAGGTTAAGGCTCATAGTCATGGACGACAACTTGAATGGCCAACACTAATCTAAGCCTCATGTTATAAGTTTTCGATGTTGTACCATTTTTGTTCACGCTCAAATAATAGGTCAGATAATGCATGAATTCCAATGGCCCACTGAGTATATATGGGGGGTAGGGTTAACGATCAGTGGGTCTAGGCGTGGTCCTCCGGTTCGCTTCAGTCAAAACACGAAAATTCTATTTCGATTAGTCAAAAATACAACCTAAGCAAATGCCTACTCAAATCCCAAAACTCCTATAAAAAGAAATCACTATCACAAAATCAATTTCACACATCCATATCAGATAAAAAAAAAAAAACTATTCTGTACAGTCACTGTCAGAACTTCAACCATACTCCCACCTTCTAATCAGAAACTAGAACTGAAAACCCAGCCACCAAATTGGAAAACTCAGAAAACCCAAATTGATTTTTTCGTTTGGAGCACTAAAAACCCAAATCGATTTGTTCATTTGGAGCACTGAAAACCCAGATTGTAGCGGGGGGAGAGAGAGAGAGAGAGAGAGAGAGAGCACCTAGCAGGAGCGAGCGAGAGAGAGACACAGCCGCTCGACCACGGCCGGAGATGCAAAGTCGGAGGAGAGGGGTTTTCGTCGGGGGGTTTGATTGACAGGAGCAGGAGGATCTGAGACCACAGTCAGAGGAGAGAGAGGTTTTCGTTGGGGGTGTGGCAGCGGCGGCGGTGCTGAGCGGTGGAGACCGCGGCTGGAGAGATGGGTTAAGGACCACGGCTGGAGAGAGGGACAGAGCGTCGATTAGGAGGGGGTGAACTGAATGACGATGTGAGGGAGATGGTGGAAGTGTATAGCTGGATTGGTATGATAGGGTGCAACGGTGCCGTTTTGTATTATAAAACACTTGCCGACTAAATAGTTAGTCGGAAATTACCTAAATCCCGCCAATTTTTTTCATGAAAATTTTAGATTGGCGCAAAAAAATGTTCAGTCCCGACAAAAAATTAATTAGTCGGTAATTTTTGTCTTGGCCGACTAAATATTTAGTCGGAAATAATTCTTGAGTCAAAATGGCTTTTACCTCGTCCAAAAACATTAAAGTCTTATAACACACCATCCGAGCTCCACTTGAGATTTTTTTTTTTTTTTTTGCGATCAGAACCATTTATCTTCTCTAATATTATCAGTTAGATCATTATTACTAATATTACAGTTGATTGTTTTTCGTTAGACAGTTGATCAAACAAAAAATACTATTTTCCTAAAGAATTCACGTCTCGATAAAGGGATATTCTAAACCTGATCGAGCCGCAAATTTACGGGAATGAATAATTCAACAAGTGCAAGAAAATCAACGATCTTGATCGTCAAGATTGTCTTGCGATCTTGTGGCTATTGTAATAACAAGTACAACATAAGAATTAGTTAACTATCAAATACATCAACCATATATATAGTTAAGGTAACTGCCGAATCATTTTTAATAATGGTCAATCTGAACCGTTAGGATTTCACGTCTTACTTATTATAGCATTGTCACTAAAATTGGAGATCATTTGGTATTGGCGACCACATTATCGAAAGACATTTAATGTGTTCGGAGACATTTAAGTGTTATAATGAACTAACCGAGCCCCGTCTGAGGTATTTTTTCAAGATCGAAATCATCTATCTTTGACATAATACGAATTTAAACATTTGTACCAAGGATGAAGTTAATCGCATATGGATAGACACTTAATCGGACAACAAAATTCTTTACATTTAAGAATTTTTGTGTTGATAAAGGGGCTTTCTTGGCCCGATTGAGCCAAAATTTTACAAGAATCTTATGATTAAGAAGGAAAAAAAAATGAGCGGTAGTGATCGGAAAGGTTGCATCGTGATCAGTGTGGTCAAACAAATACTGTCTTTCTTGAATTTTTTAGAAAAGGGAATAAATAATATATATCCCGACTAAATTATAAAATTAGTCGGCAATGAATTATATTTTCCGACAAAATAATTTAGTCAGTATAGTTTTTTCATTTATTATATTCAGGGAAAAAATATTTCCCTACTAAATCAGTATTTAGTCGGCAATTATTAACATTTACCGACTAAAATAGTTTAGTCGGCATATTTGTTTCATTTATTGATTAATTAAACTCGGAAAAAATATATATTTCCCGACTAAATCAATATTTAGTCGGCATTTATTACAATTTACCGACTAAAATAGTTTAGTCGGCATATTTGTTTCATTTATTGATTTATTAAACTCGGAAAAAATATATATTTCCCGACTAAATCAATATTTAGTCGGCATTTATTACAATTTACCGACTAAAATTTGTTTAGTCGGCATATTTGTCTCATTATATTGATTTATTAAACTCGGAAAAATATATATTTCCCGACTAAATCAATATTTAGTCGGCATTTATTACCATTTACCGACTAAATAGTTTAGTCGGCATATTTGTTTCATTTATTGATTTTTAAACTCGGGAAAAATATATATTTCCCGACTAAATCAATATTTAGTCGGCATTGATTACAATTTACCGACTAAAATTTGTTTAGTCGGTGTTAGAATTTGAATTGACCGACTAAATAATAATTAGTCGGTAATGGTTACCAAATTGGCGACTAAATTTCATTTAGTCGGGAATTTTAGTCGGTAATGGTGTAATTTCTTGTAGTGATAATTCTGTGTGTTGACTTCTTTACTGTTTTCTTATACTCGCTTATCGTGTGTGTGTTTTGGTCCTACAAAAACATAAAGGGAAAGGGAAGTAGCTTTGAGGACAAATATGGAATTTTACTATAAAAGCCAGTTAACTTTCGTGCGAATTGTGGCATCAATTCGCACTATCAGCCTCCTTTTTTTAATCAAGTACTTGGTGATATTCGATAAAACTGAATGTTTGCATAAGAAATTTAATTCTACAAAACGGGCGACTTTAATTACAAAAACGAAACAAGCAACATATATCATAAAATGACTGTAAAGTTACCTCACTAAAGGTGAGGATGAACCATATTTGCTCTCGCATGTACGTGCCGAGACGAGCTAGACCTCATTTCTTGGAAAATAATGGTAAATACAGCAAAATGTTATAAGTGACGGCTCAATGCATAAGAACTGACCTGGGATGGTTATCAACTTGGGGCATGAGATGATGTACAACTCCTTGAGACGGGGAAAGAACCCCAGCATACTCATGGCAAAAGCGGGCAATGATGGTACGTCTGACCATTCTTCTAACTGAGGCATATCAAAAAGATGGAATTCCCTCAATGCTGGAAATACTCTTGCTGTCGTTGCCACTGCAACTATCGAGAATGCCTTCATGTGGTCCATAAAATTCGGGACCAATACACTTCAAGTTATGCAACTTCCACATTTTGACTATCGCAAGATGCGGAAGGTGTCCGAGTGCAGGAACTTGCTCACATAACCTACAGTCATTTAATTCGATCTTCACCAAATATTGAAGCGAGCGGGCATCTTTACTCATCCATGATGCCAATCTTCTTCCTCCAAACTTCATTAGTCTTAATCCCTTAACATTCCGGTGAGGTTTGAGTCCCTCCAACACATCCTCATGGTTATCGTTGGAGTTTCTAAGGTCTCCATCCCAATACAATGTCAACTCTTGAAGTTCATATTTTTCTGACCTTTTTGCCTTCTCTGCTTCTTCCTTGTCTTTCACGTATTATAGATTCCAAACCTCTAACCTACCTCTTAGCTTGCTTAAGTTACCCAACTCTTTGATTCTACGGCCACTCTTCTTGCCCACAACAAAGAATGGTACTCCCTCCGTCCCTTTTTAAGTGTCCTGCTTCGTAACTCCAACTTATTAAAATGACATCATCATTATACCTTTCACATCAACTTTTTCCTCCACTTTTCCTACTTACCCATCATCATTACTCTTTTACTCACTTACTTTTCAAAAAGGAATCTACTTTTAAGGACAAAATAGACAATACACCAACTTTTACCCACTAACTTTACAAAATGGACACTTATTAAGAGACAGTCCAAAATGGAATACTGGACAATAATAAAGGGACGGAGGGAGTAATGTTTGCAAAGATGTCAGCTCCCCTATCTTCATTGGCATCAATTTTCTAGTTTCATAATCATTTTCAAGATATAAATGTCTCAAGCTAACCAAGTTGTGGAAATCTTTTGGAAGCTCTTCTAGAGACCTTGGTAGATTCAGTGTTTCCAAATTGTAGAGCTTGGTAATAAAATTAGGGACTTTACTAATAGAAGATCTAGAGATGTCAAGAAACCTTAAATGTATGAATTTGTATATTGAACTCGGCAACTTGGAGCCTGTTAACCACATGGCGCGAATACATTGAAAATTTTTGGTGTTCTCAGGGAGATCTCCCGTTAAAAATAGTGACCTTAGTTTTCCAATGTTTTCTTCCGAAATATCTAACCGTGTTTCTTCTGTAAGAAACAACGACAGATGTTCAACATCGGAATTATTCTTCACCTCACTAGCTTCCAAAGTCAAACAATTACCCTGTGAGACATGAAGTGCAAGATCATGTACAAGATCGTGCATCTTGCAAGCCATGATATTGTTGTTCTCATCATATTCCACTTCTTGGAATAACGAATTGCGCAATAAAGTATTAAAATACTCATTGCCTAACTCTTCCATTCCCACCTTACTTCGTGAAGAAGGTTGGAGATATCCTAGACCCATCCAAAGTTGAATCAACTCATCCTTTCTAATGACTTTGTCCTTTGGAAAAATAGAACATAATGCAAAAGATCGTTTCAAAGATGGTGATGGTAAATGGTCAAAACTAAGCCTCAATATTGGTAGAATTCCATTTTCATTTTCCACTGATCTCCATATTTCACTCTTCTCGATGGACTCCCATTCTTGTTCATCTCGCTTCGAGTACAGTTGTGGGGGGCTGTTTTGAACCTGGACCTCTTGAACCCTCTTTTCCTCCGCTATTTGTGCCGTGGAAGGCTAGCGTGGCCCGCCGGGTACCTGCAAACCGGAGGGGGGTATTCCTTCGGGTAGAAGCTCCGACGATCTAGTTAGTAGGGGAAGGAAGAGTGAGAAGTATTTGTTTAAAAAAAAGAAACTGCTTATGTGAGAGGGAGAAGAGTATATCCGCCCTTTTATGATAAGTACCTCCTTATTTATAGGCAAAGGAGTCTTGTATGTTAAGCAAGCCGAGCGTAGGACTCACGCGCGTTCCTACACTGTCGGACAGAAAGGGCGAAACAAAGATGAGAGGAGTCGACACCAAAGGACGAATCTCACTGTCGGACAGAAAGGGCGAAACAAAGATGAGAGGAGTCGTTGGTGCACGCGGGAGAAGTTATCTTCGAAGGCTATGGAGAACGAGAATGACGACGAGTAGAGAAACAAGATCAATTTCCACTGGGGATGAACATGGCGGCGACGAGGTCCTTCAGAGCTCAAAGGTCAAGATCTTCGACCGAAATCTCAAACGCAGACAAGTTAAGCTCCCTCCCTTACTATATTGTACACCTCAAAACCTCCAATTTGTAACCTTTTTGCATTTTTCTGTTTGGGTTTCTGGGAAAGTGCGAAAAAAGTGAAGTTTTCATTTTTTTGCTGACTAATTTGCTACCGAGATTACAATCCTGGTAGGAGGCATTGACAATGCGAAAGCCGAAATGGGATACGTCTTGAATTATCAAATTTTTGGGGGGCGAAAGTTAGTGTTGAAGAATAGTTAGATTAGCATGGAGAGGAGGTGAACTACTGACCTTCTTACTCTTACCACGTAAGTGCACCCCTTCTTACTCTTACCACGTAAGTGCACCCCACGGGTAGTAGAGTAACTAAAATTTTGCTTCCCTTAGAGCCGCCTATTCCTACCAAAGAATTTCTTAGGTCCACCCATAAATCTGGCTTCGTGTTCCATACGTCATCTAATTAATACAACCAAATATTTTTTCCCATTTAGTTTTTGTCTAAGCTTTCTTACTACCCCTTCAATGTTGGGTGTCTCACACTTATCTCCAGTAAGAGATTGCACCATCTCATTCAATAACTTTCCTATCTTGAAATCATCAGACACACAAATCCAAATTCTCTCCTCACCAAAATTCTCCAAAACTTTTGCTTCTTTGTAAACTACCAGAGCAAGAGTTGTCTTTCCTAGCCCTGCCATTCCAACAATGGCAATGACAGGTAACTCACCTTCCACGTCAGAGCCAAGTAACATATCGACCACTACCGAAACATCACCATCCCTCCCCACAACTAGTGTATCATCTATAAAAGGTAAAGTCGTCCTAAATTCCCTAGGTTCAACAATAGCATGATTGAGTTGCTCAGCTGGTTTAAGACCGATATCATTTGCTGCTTTACAAATTCTATCTAAGAGTATATTGATGTCATTGACCTTATAAATCATCTTGAAACGAAACAACAATGGATCAGAGAGAGCGAACAAAGCACGCACCTTGTTCCTCTTCCGGTTTTGTACCTCAATCTTTCTTCGAAGAGCTTTCGTAGGCCAATTCATCCAGCACATTCTCAGCATGGCATATTGCAGCCTTGAGTTTCTTTAGCCACGCCATCATAGTATGTGATGTTATTTTCCTGTTCTCAGCGTCGAGTAACAAAGCCTGAATGATTTCTAGCCTTTCGCAGAGTTTTTGGAGGTCTTTCTTGAAACCCCATGCCCGATTAATCGGATTGTTAATCTGATTGGTTGCTAGGGAAAGCAACCCATACAGGATTCCCTTGGCTACAGGGATGAGCAAAGCCTCGACCATGGTTTTCTTATGAATCGGGACTTGATGAAAAAATACTTGGTGAACAATTAGCAAGATAAGAATACAAGAGCAAAGAGAGGATTCCACTGATCGAGGACAGCTTTTTCATGGGGGATATCAAGTCTGGCTTATTTAAATGTTTGATGTCTTGGAATTGCCAGCTATTTTATTTTCCCAATTATTTTTGTGAAAGCACAACAATTATAGTTGACGATTCCACTTTCGCCATTGACTGATTCCACTTTCGGTTGGAATCAGGGCCGGTGGGCATATATGCCTTCTTGTGTCATTTTTACATTTTTTTTGGACTTCTCTCGCTAGGTTTGTGTCCAGATCATCTATGAGGATCTCTCTGTGAAGTTTCTAACTCTTTGAATGAGTCAACATAAACTTTGGGCAGTAACTTCCCACGATGAAAACTTCAATATTACGCAAATGGGCTGGACTGCAAGTGGACTGGAGTGCAGTTGATGTTTTTCTTACATTCCATACTCCCATGCAATTGATGCCTCCCTTTGACTTTTTGTGGCCCAAGATATGAATTTTTGTGATTACTTTTACGATTTTGTGGCTTACTTTTACGAATTTTGTGGTAAAAAGACAGCTAAAGGTATTAAAAAAAAAAGAAGACAACTCTAGGTTACCAATTTTGTGGCTTACTTTTACGATTTTTTGTGGTGTTATTTTCGATTGTATGTGGTTCAAAATACGAATTTTGTAGCTTACTTTTTGTGGCTCAAAATACGGAGGGCATATTGTGCACCCTTTTTTGGGTGTTTACTGCAGCTTATCTCCTAAAGTTTTTTCATGACCAAAGTTGAAAAACTATAGTTGATTAATTGTCCTAAAAAAAGTTTGGCCAAAGTTCACAAAATGAGGTATGAAAAATTCAAAGCATAGCATTTTCTAGCACACTGTTCAATCATCTCGTTGCTACAACTAGCTGATTGTTTAAGAAATAGTTGATTGTCTAAGGTGCAATACCTCTCCTCTACGCGCAACACATTACAATGTCTCCAAATCTAAGACTGGCTCAGCTATTTATTAATCTTTGAAGCAAGAATACAGAAATTAAATGGACCCAGGGCACAACGGCATTACTACGAAAAGCACACATTCCAAACTAAGTTTGCACCCACACTGTCCGACAATCAATCGTATACCATCCTTGGCCCAAATAGACCAAAACAAGTTGGCAAGAAGCCTACCATAGTTCAGTCAAAGACAGAGAATAAAATGGAACAAAGTGAAACTGTTACAAAGGAGGACAAATCCCTCAATTTGACTCTATACATCAACAATCCTTATAACATCTCAAGATACGACTCATCAAAACATTTGTACAACCAACACCCTAACAGTATCAGCAGCACCAGCAAGCCAACCATATTTTCAACAGAACAGCACCAGCTTCCAACCGATTTAGTGTCAGTGATAAGCAGCTCCAGATCCACTTCCATTTCCACCAGTAGATCAGAAGAAAAACCAGCGCTATAAGCAGCACAAAACCAGCACTAAGAGCAGAAAAAATAGTGCTAAAACCAAACAGAAATAGCAGCCAAAGAACCAGTACTAGATATTGATACGAATTATTTCTAGGCTTATTGACATTTTTGGTACCCAATGTATTACTCGCGTGCCATTTTGGTCCCCAACATATCAATTGTAACAATTTTGTCCTCAGCGTTTCAATTTTGTGTCTAAAAGGTCCCTATGGCTGACGCCGTCGCCTATTTCCGTTAAATTGGTTGGATAAATTACAAATATCACTCTTAAGGTTTATATTTGCATTACAATAAAGCCCCTATTTAATTTCTACAAGGTTTATATTTGCATTTCTTTGATTTCTGTCAACTTTTTTTTGGATTATTGATTCATCTCGACGAGAGAAATTCAAAAGGTGAAAAATCACTTTCGAAACTATTTTTTTTTAATAAATTACAAATATCACCTGGCAAAATACAAACGCCTGGCGAAACTACCTCCAATTTTTCATGGAGAAATAAAAAAATGCAATTTTTTTTTTATAGTCTAGACCACTTCAACCCACCATAGCAGCCCATTCAACTCACCACCTCATAGACCTAGAACCCTCCATCTCCATGTTTTCCTTCCTTGTCTATAGTCTATCTTTGTGTGTGTGTACATTTGTATATGTTGTACAAGGATGCGATTTTTTTGTTGTTGCAAATTTAACAAATGTAATTTTTTTTATGGAGAAGTAAAAAGAAATTTGCGAAGAAAAACAGTGATTTTGTCATGTAGGTCTTCGTATTAATCATAATCAATTAAATTTCTCCGCCTCTATTGCAAATATAATTTGGGTTGAACTCGTCTATGGGTATTGACCATCAGACCATGAGGCCCACTTTTGCGTTCCATGCAAGTGATCCGCATTATTTATTAATTTCAAAAAAAATCTAGTGGCCTCATAAAAAATCATCTCAATAGGAAAACAAAAAGTGCTTTTAGGTTGATAATGTTCAAAGGAAAAAAAAAAATTGGAGGTGGTTTTGCCAGGCGTTCGTGTTTTGCTAGGTGATATTTGTAATTTATTCAAAAAAAATTAGTTTTGATTGTGATTTTTCACTTGGATTCCTCTTGTCGAAATGAATCAATCATCCAAAAAAAATGTTGACAGAAATCAAAGAAATGCAAATATTAACCTTGTAGAAATTAAGCAGGGGCTTTATTGTAATGCAAATATAAACCTTAAGGGTGATATTTGTAATTTATCCAACCAATTTAACGGAAAGAGGCGACGGCGTCAGCCGCAGGGACCTTTTTAACACCAAATTGAAACATTGGGGATGAAATTATTACAATTGGTATGTTGGGGACCAAAACGGCACGCAAGTAATACATTAGGGACCAAAAATGTCAATAAGCCATTATTTCTAGCATCATTTCGGTGAGATCAGACACTGAAGTCCTAAATCAAAAGATTTGCTTCAACCTACCTTCGAAAATATTGATTTCAATCAAGAAGAGCGCTCAAATCGCAAGCTTATCGATTTCTGGACAATTTGCAGTTAACCAGCAGGCAAACATTCTCAAACAATTTGAACAGAAACAATGAATTCATGCCTAAAGAAAATAAATATCTAGAAAAGTGTTAGAAAAACTATTTATGCACAAGAAAGACCTTTGAAATGCATGTCTTACCGTGAATTTGTTAGATAGACTTGGCATATTGCGTTGTCTCAAAGACTCGGGAACAAAAACTCCTAGAAATGGTGCGAAAAATTGAGGAAAAAAGAAGAGAGAGAAGTCTCATAGCTATTTTGATCACTAGTCTTACAATATTATGATGTACTAGTGCACTTTAATTTGATTCTCAGGATGCGTTATTTACTGGACCTTGAGGATTTTCACTTTGTACACCGAGTGCTCAGTGAATAGAAGAACGGGTTACTTAAACCATTTCAATCACAGGATTTAAATACATGTGGAGCTAAGTAGTTAAGGACTACTTTCTTCAACAGAGTCCACTGTCACAAGCCCTGTTGTTTCATTTTCTTGGAGGTCTCAGAAATCACAACGGCTGGATGTATACGACCAAGAGAACAAACCCACTAAAACTGCCATTGAAAGAGTACCTAGTCTAAGTAACGCAAACAAAAGGTAATGCAAAAAGTGAGAAATTACATGACTGGCAGGGTACTTTCATGCTTTATCTGCATGGAGAGGGTACACGTCAGCTCAGTAGAATCGATCCCATGAATCTGAAAGCCCAATAATCACAAAGGTCAGATACCATTTTCCATTGATTATTTCACACACGCACATGAAGAAGAGAAATTAGACACCTGTGTGTGTGTGTGTGTGTGAGAGAGAGAGAGAGAGAGGCAACGACAAGAACTCGAAGAATAAGTTACCTATTTGAATAGATGCGATGTGAGCAATCTTGTGCCAATCTTCGCCTCCCTCTTCGCATCTTTCCTCAAGAAGGGGACACTCATGTATTTCCAAGGATTGAAGTGATGAAAGGTTACCCAGCCACTCCGGCAGAGATTCCAATCCACTGAAATGCTGAAGTTTTAAACTTGTCAAGGCAGAGAGGTGCTCAAGTTGATCAGGCAGAGACCTGACCTCTGCCCATCCCACTAAAACTAGATACTTCAGGGATGTGAAATGGCACCATGGTGATGATGCAGCACTTGGGGAGGGCCAGGGGAAATATCTTAACTTCTCAGTGAATTCACCTACATGCAATGATTGAAGGTTGGTGGTGCAAACCAGTCCCTCCTCCCAATAACTCCATAAGATTGGACATTCTTCAACTGCCAGGTTCTTGAGGGATGTGAGGCCACATAATGCTTCTGGATTGGGCGTTTTTAACTTTGGACACCACTTTAGGCATATATCTACGAGCGTTGGTTGTAGCAGTTCCTTAGGCAAACTTGAAAACTCGGGGCAACGTTCAATTTCAAGATGTTGAAGGGACGTCAAGCCGTTAAATGCTGCTTCAGTTTCGTCAGTTGGACTCATCAGGTTATAGTAATGAGACCGATATTTCTAACTTCTCAAGTAACGCTAGGTTTTGAGGAAATAACTTGGCTCATGCATTTCCCCTATTGTCAAATCTCTTATGCTTTGTTTGGAACATAGAGAAAGAAAGGGAAAAGAGGGAAAGTTTCCAAAAAAAAATCTTCCCTTGTTTGGATTCAGAATTAAGTGGAGAGAAAATGGCAAAATAGTGTATTAAGTATGGCGTAATTTTCCCTTTATTTTCCTCACATTTTTCTTCTTAATTATTTTTTGTTCCCTTCCCACTTTTCCCACAAGTTCCAAACATAGCATTAGGGACTCACTGCTTTTTTTAGCAAATCTTTCGTTAAAGTAGCAATATTTTCTCAATACACATCTACCTCTACAGAGAGAAATTTTGTTCACCCTTGCCTTTGGTAAGGGTAACTTTACCTGCATTCTGTGAGCTATATTGCGGGTCCTGATTTGATGATCGAAACTGTTCATTTTGGTATAAATTGATTTGTTAAGAGATCAAGAAAAAAAAATATCAGTTCAATCGAGGATGAGTAAGTACTTGTTAAAAAATATAGTTCTTGGGTGTATCACTGGATAAAGCAAAATTTTATTTTTTTTCTTCGAGTGCCTATCGATATCCGATTAAACTAAATTTCCATGGTATCTTAACAGATTTATTCTTATACAATGAGCAATTTTGATTACCAAAATGAACCCGCGAAATATCTTATAAAATGTGTCTAAAGTAACCCTCACTAAAGATGAGGGTGAACAAAAATTGCTCCCACATGTATGAGCAGGGACATGCTGTACCGCATTTCTTGGTAATTATGGTAAATACAGTACAATGTAATAAGTAATTGCTCAATGCATAACTAATCACCTGGGATGGTTATCAACTTGGGGCACTTTGAGATATCTAACTTCTGAAGACAGGGGAAGAACTCCAGCATTCTCGTGCCAACAACTGGTAATGATGATACGTCTGACCATTCTTCTAGCTGAGGCATATCAAAAAGATGGAATTCCCTCAGTGCTGGAAATACTCTTGCTGCTGCCTTACTACTACTGCAATTATCAATAATGCCTTCATCTGATCCATAAAACTCGGGACCAATACGCTTCAAGTTATGCAAACGAACCATTTTGACCGTCGCAAGATGCGGAAGGTGTCCGAGCGCAGGGACTTGCTCACATAATCTGAAGTCCTTTAATTCAATCTTCACCAAATTTCGAAGCAAAAGGGCATCTGTAGTACTCATCCATGACGCCAATCTTCTTCCTCCAAAATAATGAAGTATTAATCCCTTAACCTTCGGGTGAGGTTTGAGTCCCTCCAACACATCCTCATGGTTATTGTTGGAGTTTCTAAGGTCTCCATCCCAGTACAATGTCAACTCTTGAAGTTTAGATTTTTGAAACATTTTAGCCTTCTCTGTTTCTTCCTTGTCTTTCACATTTTGTAGATCCCGAACCACCAACCTACCTCTTAGCTTGATTAAGTACCCAACTCTTCGATTCTATGGTCACACTTCTTGCCCACCACAAAGACGGGTAATGTTTGCAATGATGTCAACTGCCCTATCTTCATTGGCATTAACTTTCTAGATCCATATGAATTTCCAAGATATAAATGTCTCAAGCTAACCAAGTTGTGGATATCGTTTGGCAGTTCTTCTAGATACCATGGTAGCTTTAGTGTTTCCAAATTGTAGAACTTGGTGATAAAATTTGGAACTTTAGTAATAGAAGAGCTAGAGATGTCAAGAAACCTTAAATGTATGAACTTGCATATTGAACTTGGCAACTTGGAGTCTACTAAACACAAGGCGCGAATACATTGAAAATTTTTGGTGTTTTCGGGGAGATCTCCCGTTAAAAATAGTGACCTCAAATTTCCAATGTTTTCTTCCGAAATATCTAACCGTGTTTCTTCTCTAAGAAGTAACGACAGATGTTCAACATCGGGATTATTCTTCACGTCACTGGCTTCCAAAGTCAAACAATTACCCTGTGAGACATGAAGTGAAAGATCATGTACAAGATCATGCATCTTGCAACTTGTGATATTGTTGTACTCGTCATATTCCACTTCCTGGAATAACGAATTGCGCAACAAAGTGTTAAAATACTCATTGCCTAACTCTTCCATTTCCACCTTACATCTTGAAGAAGGTTGAAGATATCCTAGACCCATCCAACGTTGAATCAAGTCATCCTTGATAATGACTTCATCCTTTGAAAAAATAGAACAGTATGCAAAAGATCGTTTCAAAGATGGTGACGGTAAATGGTCGAAACTAAGTATCAATATTGGTAGAATACCAGTTTCATTTTCGAATGAACTCCATATTTCACTCTTCTCGATGAACTCCCATTCTTTTTCATTCTGCTTCGAGTACAGTAAACCTCCTAATGAGTTTAGTGCTAATGGTACACCCTTACACTTTTCTACCATTCTTCGACCAATATCCAATAAAGTTGGAGTTTCTCTTGGTTCTCTATTGGAAAATGCTCTTTTCCTAAACATTGTCCAACAATCAGCTTCTGATAGTGTCGTCAACTGATGGGTGCATGACGGGGATGTTCGCATTGCTAATACAACTTCCATACTAGGGGTAGTAACTAAAATTTTGCTTTCCTTAGACCCACCTATTCCTACCAAAGAACTTCTCAGGTCTACCCATAAATCTGACTTCGTGTTCCAAACGTCATCTAATACAAGCAAGTATTTTTTCCCATTCAGTTTTTGTCTAAGCTTTCTCACTACCCCTTCAACGCTATGAGTCTCAGAGTTATCTCCCGTAAGAGATTGCTCCATATCATTCAATAACCTTCCCACCTTGAAATCATCAGATACACAAATCCACATTCTCACACAGAAATTCTTAATGACTTTTGCTTCTTTGTAAACTACCTGAGCAAGAGTTGTCTTTCCTAGCCCAGGCATTCCTACAACAGCAACGACAGGTAAATCATCTTCTACATAAGAACCAAGTAACATATCTACCACTACCTTAACATCACCATCCCTACCCACAACTTGTGTATGATCGATAAAAGGTTGACTCATCATGCACTCCCTAGGTTCAACAATAGCATCATTGAGTTGCTCAGCTGGTCTAAGACCAACATCATTTGCTGCTTTACAAATTCTGTCTAACAGTTTATTGACGTTATTGACCTTATTAGCCATCTTTAAATGGAATGACAATGGATCAGAGTGGGTGAACAAATGGCGCACCTTGTCCCTCTTCCGGTCGTGAACCTCAATCTTTCTTCAAAGAGATTCATAGGCCAATTCATCCAGCACATTCTCAGCATCGCAGATTGCAGCCTTGAGTTTCTTTAGCCACGCCATCATAGTATGTGAGAGTATTCTCTGGTTCTCAGCATCATGTAGCAAAGCCTGAATAATTTCTAACCTTTCGTGGAGTTTTTCGAGGTCTTTCTTGAAACCCCATGCCAGGTTAATCTGATTGTTGATCTGATCTATTGCTAGCGGAAGCAACCCATTCAGGATTCCCTTGGCTGCGGAGATGAGCACAGGAGGAATCATGGTTTTCTTATGTAAACAGAAATTGGGACTTGAAAGGAAAAAAATGTTTGGCGAACAATTGCCAGGATAAGAATACAAGAGAAGAGAGAAGGGGTGTTGTGATTACAACAGATCGAGGACAACTACTACTCCTATCATATGGCGGCAGATTTGAAGTCTTGATTATTAATTTTTATGGTCAATGTCTTGGTCATTGCCGGCTATTTAACTTATTTTTGTTAATCAGGGAGAGTTGTCCATATCTTTAATATCTCATTAGAAGGTGAATCTGGGGGAAGAACACAACCCACGATTGGTTCAGATACTCTCCCAATATGGTCCTTCAAAAACTCCAATCGAACAGCGTCAGTAGTGAATCTTGCTTATTCGTGCAATGTGCAAGAGGTCGATATATTGTTTGGGGAAAAATGGTCACTTGGACCAACTTGTCCAGTTTTCTAAGACTAAAAGCAAATCTTTTTCCTTTTTGTTTTGTTTGTCATTCGCTTCTCTAATATGAAATCTTAAAGGGAAAAAAACAAATTGAAACCAGGGGAGAAAAGAAAGCATACGTTTCGAGCAATCCACTGAGCTTGTCCTTCAGTTTAGACAACGTACCCACAGAAGCTCGGGCACCCTGGGTTATTATATTTTAGGGAATGATTGGATATGCTCTCAAAGGTCAAAATTAAGAAGTGTGGGCACAATGAAATGGGCCAATTTCTAAACAATGAATTGGGCTAATTTCTATGTGTACATGTAGATAGATATTTAACCTAGCGTCTTGCCTTGCCTGTTCAATGAACGTGAACATAAAAAACATCGAATCTTTTTCTTGTTGCTTATGCGTCAGTAGGTCGACATGTATGGTTCTTCAATTTTACTCTTTTTTTTGGCCAAAAATTAAGAAAAATTGCATGACAATAAAAAAAACAAAAATAGAAAAAAAAATTAGTTGGTAATTACATTCTTATAATATATAGTATAGATATAGAAAACACACTCTTTTTTTAATAGAACAAATATAAAGTCAAACAAAATTCCACCATAGCCCACTGACGTTCATCTCGCATTTGCTTTTGGTTTTCCCACTCTACAGTGAAAATGAAAAACTCTCAAACTTCCCCTTGCATTTTTCCTCACGTTAAATATCTAAAAAAAATTAACATCGATGAGAGATAAAAACATCAATGAATGTTTTTTGTGCTTCCGTACATGGCAAGAGTAATACTATACCCATGTGTATAACCCCAAGAAAAATATACAAACAAAGACCTCCGGATCAATTGGTGGTTGCATTAAAAAATCAAGGTGGCCGGCAAGAGTAGCTATATATTCTAGTGGTAACATGTTGGAGATAAGGACGAAACACCAATGCGAAAAAAACAAATTTATGTATATAGATGTACCTACACTGGTTGAAAAGGGAAGGCTCTTGTTCACATATCCGAAACAAAGTCCAACAATGGAAACGTCAGACAACCCAGGTAAAGAAACTCACATAATTGAAGAATATGGCAAAATCTTACATGTTCAATACATTATTTTCCTCGATTTTTAGAACTTGAATCATTAATTTCTGAAATAAATGTTAAATAGTTTATACTATCTTGTTGCCTCAAGCATTTCTTGAACTTTACTAACATTGTGCCAGTAGGTACCGTTTTCTAATCACATGCAGGACCTTCAATCCGCTGAGCTTGTCTTTCAACGTACCCAGAGAGCTCGGCCACACTGGATAAGATTAGGGCTTTGATTTTTAGAACGTAGGGGTATGTTTTGAATGAAACATGAAATTGAATCGGGAACTTTGGGATGTTTTTTAGATTTTTTTTAGGTGTCCCTGAAAACAAAGACGTCTGAGTCAACCGGTGGTTGGATTTTGGCCTATAGCAGTACGCCAGGAAATATAATCTACAGGTAATATGATGGAGACAAGGATGAAAGGCAAGGATATAAAAAGAAAAGGTTTATGCGTACGTGTTGATGTACCTGCGCGCACTAGTTGAGAGGGGAAGACTCTTGTACACATATGTGTGTGTATATATATATATATATACACACATATATATCGGGGCGGTTCCAAGGATAGGATACTTAAAAAAACATCTCAAATCTCAATCTCATAGTTTCCGATCAAATTTTTATGAACCGAACCGTTCAATGTGTGCAGAATGTGATTTTAAGAGTTTCTACGAGAAATTAGCAAAAAATATGAGTGAAAAGTGCTTCTTTTATATATATACACACACACACGCACTGAAATTCAACAATGAAAATGCTATTCACACTCGGTAGAGTACAACTCATGTAAGAAGCTCCATACTGGGATGAATCTGAGAAATAATCTTAGATCTTACATGTTTTATAAATAACTAGTGTTACCCCGTGTCTACGGCACTACGCATTCCGGTTGGAATGAGATAGCATTTGTGTGATTTAGGTGAAAATCATGGGCACTTAACCGGAAAGTGGGAGGATGCACTACAGCCTTTGGATCAAATGAATCTCAACCATTTCAACAACTTGTCCCCACACCCTTCTGTTTTATAATAGAGATTTTCCTCCATTTTTAGAAATTGGATTATTATAGTTAGAATTAATGTTAAATTATTTATAAATTGAACGATTCTGATCATTTGTGTAAAGGTCACATGCAAAACGTGTGCCAAATATTGTGTCAAATGTAGTGTGAGCAAAACCGGCCCCTATATGTATATGAAGTATGTGTACATCAAGATATATACTTCTAAATATTAAACATGTTAATGACACACAACAAATTGTTCAAGCTCTTAATTGACGGAAGACGTGGTTGCGAACCGATTATTTTCGACTGTATCCGTCTTGTCTCCTTATTTTCTTCTTGTTCTTTTTCCCATGTGAAATGCGATTGTACGATGATGTTTAGATGATGTTTTAGCGGAGTGATTATCCCTAAGAACCCTGCTACACACACAGACAACTGTGCGCAGATTATGCACAGATTTTATTGTGGGGCCCACCACAGGTCCCACACAAATCATCCGAGTCGTTTATTAAATGTAAAACATTTTTTTAAGAGTCTCCTTAAAAAATAAGCTCAATCCCACACAAATCATCCGGCTGTGTGCCGCCCTACACGTGCACTGTATCCGGATATTTTGCCCTCCTTCCCATCAATAAAATTCATCTTCTTTCGTGAAAAAACAAATTAATGACACAAGACATGCTATTTTTTTAGACAAAAAAAAAAATACAAAGTCATACAAAATTCCACCATAGCCACTAAAGTTCATCTCCCACTTGCTTTTGATATTCCCCCTTCAGAGTGAAATGAGAAGCTCTCAAACGTCCCCTTGCATTTTCCCTCATGTTGAACTTTCTAAAAAAATATTAACATCGATGAGAGATAAAAACATCAAAGAATGTTCTTGTGCTTCCGTACATGGCACAAGTAATACTATATCCATGTGTCAAACTCCAAGATAAATATATATAAACAAAGACCTCTAGATCAGTTGGTGGATTTGCATTAAAAAATCAAGGTGGCCGGCATGCAGCAGTAGCAATATTCTAGTGGTAACATGTTAGAGATAAGGACGAAAAAAAAAAAAAAAAGGACAAGACAACAATACGAAAAGAAAAGATTTATGTATATAGATGTACCTACACCAGTTAAAAATGGAAGACTAATTGTGCACATGTATGAAACAAAGTCTAACAATGGAAACATCAAACAGCCCATGTAAAGAAACTCACGTAATGGAAGAATATGGCAAAATCTTTCATGTTTAGTAAAATTATTTTCCTCGATTTTTAGAACTTGAATCATTAATTTCTGAAATAAATGTCAAATAGTTTATACTATCTTGTTGCCTCAAGTATTTCTTGAACTTTACTAACATTGCGCCAGCAGGTACCGTTTTCTAATCACAGGACCTTCAATCCGCTGAGCTTGTCCTTCAACGTATTCAGAGAGCTCGGGCACACTGGGTAAGATTAGGGCTTTGATTTTGGGAACGTACGGGTAAGTTCTGAATGAAACATGAAAGATTGGATCAACCATTTACGCATATCTAATGCCAATGGATCTGAGTTTTTAAGGGGCACTCAAAAAATTAATTAAAAATTAATGGACGATTTGAATTATTTGTGTGAGCCCCAAAAGTAGGCCCCACAAACCGTGTACATTTTCTATACAATACACTTTCGGTTCCATTATTATTGTAGATAAAATCATCAAAAGATTGTTTTGTGCTTCCATGCATAGCACGAGTACCGTGCTTGTTAATACCATCCCCATGTGTAGAACAAAAAAACAAACACAAAAAACAAAGACCTCTTGGTCAATTGGTAATTGCATTAAAAAAATAAAGATGGCCGAGAACAATAACTATATAATCTATAGATAACATGATGGAGATAAGGACGAAAGGCTAGTATATAAAAAGACAAGGTTTATGCGTATTGATGTACCTACACTAGTTGAAAGGGGAAGGCTCTTGTACACGTATATGCAACGAAGTTCAAAATTGTAAACGCCAATCACACTCAATAGAGTACAACTCATGTAAGAAACTCCATACGGGGAAGAATCTGATAAAAAATCTTACATGTTTTATTAAAAAAAAAAAAATCCTCGATTTTTAGAACTAGAATCATTATTTTTTGGAGTAAATGTTACATAGTTTATATTTCATTGCCTTGAACGAATCAAGAGCACAACGGCATCATAAGAAGAAAATATCCCAAACAAAGTTGTCACCCTAATTCCTCGACAACCATATGCCACCCTTGACCCCAACAATAACGGTAGACGGTTACCAGAAACCAACCAAAAAGAGAACTAAAACAAGGACCAAAACATACAGAATACACAAGAAAAAAATAGCCACAAATCTCAGTTGCCCCTAACAACATCAGAGCCCCTTGATAATACCAAAACCTCTGGTATCAGCTTCTTCACGGCATGAACTGGCCTGCCAGAAACAAAGCAGCACCGCCAGTTTTCAATTTAGAACAGAATAGACCAGACCAGCTTACTACAACAAAAATTACATTTTACAACGTTTTAAAATTACATTTTAGACTTTTAATAGCGTTTTTTGAACGTTATCTTAGATAAACTTTTAATAGCGTTTTTCGAACGATGTCTTAGATAAACTTTTAATAGCGTTTTTCGATGCTGTCTTAGATAAACTTTTAATAGCGTTTTTTGCACGTTGTCTTAGATAAACTTTTAATAACATTTTTTGCATGCTAATTTTGAGATTATTTTAATTGCGTATTTGTCATTGCACCACTCATTTAATATTATTTTTTATTACATTCAACACCAATTGTAAAACAATTATTAGAAAAACACAAGTATAATCTAAAACTTCAATGTTACCAATATAATTAACCAAATTCATTCAATCGGGCAAGTGTTCATTACATTAGCTTTCGAAACAACTCGAAAACACAAATTAGATGAAAGAGTTGCAAGAATTACAATAGATTCATATAGTACCCAGGTGTCCAATGTTACCAAAGGTAGCCATAAACAAGCTAACCAACATATTACTTGAAAATTTCCTATGTTGCAAGCTTGTTGAAATTGATGCAATCTTCGAGCAATTTGGTCTCTCTTTCCTCCCAAAGCCAGGCACGTGGAATTGATGCAATCTTCTTAATTCCATGTGGTACAAAATTTTAGATCAATAGATGGGCGTAGAATAAGCTCATGATTCGCGAAAGTATTCATACTATAAAAGCACAAGCATTATTAAATAACTGGATCACTATGGAAGTGCATCATCAAGATGCATAATATAACTTAGAATTACCTAAGAAAACTGCTCAATACCTACGTAAAAGCCGTCAAAGAGAAGTTCAATAAAAAAACCTCACATAACTCCTCTCACCCCATTAATTTGTATCTCAACCGAACCAATACTCTATCGAAAGTATAGGAAACAGCAAAGCCAGAAAATGCTATCGAACAGATAGTGCTTGGGAAAAAATGCTATCACCTAATGCTATAAAAAGGAACAAATGCAAGTTACAGATCTGCCCCACGTATAACATTAGTTTATCCAGAAATCAAGAGGACCAATCTATATCGACTTCTAGTTATTGCACCAAAATCCCAGATCCAGCAAAGACATCTTACCACATCTTTAATACCTTAAAATTGGTAAAGCAAGCAGTAAAGATAGCCAATGTCTTAAGGCCCCGTTTGATAAAGAGATTGGAGGTTGGGATTGGATTGTGAAGGTGATGGTATTAGTAATACCTTGTTTGGTAACCAAAATTGGTTCGGACTAATAGTCCGATGGGATTAATAGAGGGGGTATTGTTAATACCCCGTGGGACTTGGTATTATAGGGTATTAATAGTCCAATCCCAACTCCTTCACATTACCAATCCCTTTTCATTACCAATTTCTTCTAACAATCCAATCCCATCATCTAATCCCATCTCAAACAAACATGATATTAATAATTCCATCATCTAATCCCATCCCAAACAAACATACTCATTATCAATCCCTTCTCATTACCAATCCCATCTCCTTACGAATCCCAATCCTAATCCCATCTCCTTACGAATCCCATCCATCTATCACTGTTATCAAACGAGGCCTAAGTCCTAACTATATCTCAGCCAACAAGGTATTATTTCCTTGTTCCAGCAACTAGAATATCCTCGTCAGGAACTACTACTACGACAAAAATAGCAGCCACAAGACAAAGTAACAAAACAAAATAAAACAGGCCCTCATCGTCACTCACCTGCATTCTCACTCTGGGCAGGCTAAACCCGCAAAAAGAAAAGAAATAGGTCGTATCATGCATTAGATATATGTTCTTCAATCAGTCAAACTATTGAAGTACCATACAGTTGTTGAGTTTTCATGTAGAAAGCATTAATAGAGTCGATGCGGGTTCACCAGAGTGGTCGACCCATCAGTCACGAAGGATCCAAAGTAAGACGAGGAAAAAAGGGAAGCAGTTTAGCAGCAAGAGAGAGGCTTTGGGGTCTCTGAAACTATAATACAGAAGCTCAAAGAGAACTTCATGGAAAGAAGGAATTAGACAGCACAACCTATTATTTCTAGGGAGTCAAACCATAATATGGGCGTGTGGAGATATCCACAATATGTATGTGAACAATAAAGACTATAGTGGTCTATGAACGTAATATCAAAGCCGATACTCCATTATTTCAGCTAATCGTTTGGAATCAAGGATCGAAAATGAATCATGTACTCTTTTTTTTTTTTTGTGATTTTTGATTAGTAGCTGATCATTTGTAACATGGAAGACCGAAGCTAAAATGTAGTCCACTCATGTCACAAAAGATTAATTAACCGAACCAAAATTAATGTAGTCCACTCATCGGTTTCTAAATGATCCTGTTCTAACCACGATTTTTTAATTGAGAATCATTAACCGAACTAAAATTAATGGTTCTTATTTTTTTTGGAACCATAACCTGACTAATTAACCGCAGAACCGGACCAAATATGATGGTTAGGTTTGATCCGGACTGGTTTTGCGGTTCAAGCGGTTTTCTTGAGCACCCATATTTTTTTCTTGTCTTTATCCAAATTCTTTCTACATTTGTTACTTTTGCATGAAAGTTTTGTGGGTTATTAATCTGTCTTTCTCAGGGGAATCGAAAAAGTAAAAAGTTATTATCGAAACTCATACTTTTTTGAATGAAGACAGCCAAGTTAAAAAAAAAAATATTGAAGTTTAAAAATAGTTTAATTATAAGAAAATATTTAATTAAAAAATTATTTTCCCAAACTCTTGTGTCTTTAAAGATTCATATTTTTTGTTAATTTTTTCGACGCTGGAGAAGAAGAGGATGTATATAGTTGTCAAAGGGCATTTTTGTCCAAAAAAGACCCAAATTACTGACGTGTGACCTTGCAGCAAACGGTTCTAAGACGGAAGGGGGTCGCTTGGGTAACGAGAGTAGTTGAGGGGGTCTCCATGGGTGCTTTTAAATATGAGGGGGTGTTTATGAGAAAGAGTGATAGTTGAGGGGGTGTTTATGTACTTTCACCTTGAATTAAACACAAAAATTTACACACACATACAAAAAAAAAAGGCATTACCCCAATGTGTTGTCGGACTAGAATCATTCTTCTTCTTGTCACCATTTTCCTGTAATGCTGCAAAATGGACAAAAATGAATAGTCATTTCCTTACTCGTTTATCAAAGAGTCTTGTAAACTAGCAGCGCATCATTCTTGAAGTAGGAGTATACAACGGCATATTGTTTCTCCACCAGAATGAGACCAAGTACCCGTGTTAATGTCCATCAAGTCGTTTTTGCAACTTCATATAAAATTAGTTGAGGTTGGTTATGATTTTTTCAGCCTACAATCTGAGATTCAGGTCACTTTTATGAAAACAATCTGAGATTCGCAGTGATATAAAACAAGTTGAATATTGAAAAGTCCAAGAGTTGACATGAGGAATTTTCCTGCCTCTATTCCAAGAATCTATTATCAAAGGGGTCAATTCCATGACACATCCAAGTGAAAGAAATCCCGATGAACGAAAACAAAGGGTAGCCAAGTGGTAAGGTGCTCCCTTTACGTACCAAGATGAGATCTTGGGTTCGATCCTCACTGTAAGGTCCCATTCCCTACCTTCTTAGATAAGGCTAGTGTAGATATCTTCCATGTACACACCCAAAAAAAAAATATTTTAAAGTCCCAATTTCCAAAGCCATGAACTTGATGACCTGGAAAATAGAATATACTGAATAAAAATCGAAAATAATGCAATTTGGACATATATTGAAAAGGGAGAAAAGCTAGAAAAAATTGGACAAAACTTAACAGCTTTAGAACTTTATATATGAATTGCAAAAATATATATAAGAAAGAGGTTGATATATAGACGCACAATAATCATGAAACTGATACTAGGAGTGACATTGAAGTTAAATTGGTTACCTGATTAGGCAATCTTTGTCCATTGTTGTGAACCAATTGACTGCCATTGTCAAAATGTTCAACTATAACTCCTTCAAAACTTTGAAATCAAGAACAAAAACAAAGGAAAATGAGTCCATGTTTTATGTGAGAAACCCATGAATAAGAAAAAAATTACTAAAGAATAAGAAGAATCAATGCATAATGGAAACCTTGGTTCCCCTGCAAAACAACAAAAAGCTAACCAACAATGTTTTTGCACTTTTGTTCAACAATGTTTGTGCCAGCCAAAGTCAAAACTAAACTCTTACTTCAATAAGCTAGGTGTCCTTTATCAGTAGTTCAGACTTCTGATTTTAAAAGTGCACATATTCTAGCTGATTATTTTCCCCAGTGATCACTAGTAAACTTCTTGTTTGCTGGCCATTGAAGTGGCATTTATACAAAGGGTTGTTAAAAGGCCTAAGTCCAGTAGAGCTCATATATATCTTCTACACATAACAGATAATGAACATGATTAGCAAGAAACAAAAATACTCTTTTCTAATTAGAAAACCACCCAAGCTGACTTCATTCGAATTCATATAAATCAGCCAATCAGAACTTCATTAACAGGGAACTATGAAATCAACAATATATACTAATATAGTTCATTGAGGCATATCTACAAACACAAGGAAGCACTTGTAACAATAAAAAACACATTTTCCGGACTATGATGGACACGGATAGCACTAATAACTCATCTTGTTATAGTTTAATCTCCCATTCCTGATAATGCAATTATGTACTCGGCAACCATCTCATTCAAATAACCAAATTCTTCACCCGTAAATCTTCTATACTTGAAGCTAACTTCTTTGCCGAGTTTATACCATTTTTGCTCCCAAAGCCAAGCACATACCTGTAAGTCTAAAACTGATCAAAGGAACACAATAGATAAAATAAACATGATTAAGTATAGAAACAAATTTAAAGCAACAATGCACGTCACACTATTCTATTACACAAGTGCACAGAAATCGTGAAACTGATACTAGGATTGACATTGGAGAAAAATTAGTTACGTGAACAAATCCCCATATCCATGTGATTTGTCCAACCAGTCAACAAGATGTCAATCCACCTGCAAAATGAAGGAAAAGTATTTACAATCAGAGAGGAATGTAACCTTAATGTGGAACTTGTAGTTCAGCTAGGTTGAATTGTCGGCAATCACACTGGATCTATATCTTTCCCCATTGTTGTTCAAAGCTCCTACATAACATTGAATGCAAAATGTGGTTGAAAAAATGAAGGAAAAGTATCAGATTTGTCATCAACTTATCACAAAAGTAGCAGATTGATTTTGTGATAAAAAAACCCCAACAACAAGACGGAAGGAATTAGCATCAAGCACATTACAGTGTAAAACAAAGCATCAAAGAATATGAAGAAACTGTAAACCGATTAAATACATCGCGTCTGTTGCCAAAAACTACCACATCACCATTGACGGAAAAACCATCGAGAACCCATTGGACGATAAAATAGATCTGCAAATATGCTTACACTGCCTTGCTAATCGGCTTCTCTGAAGCCCAATAAAAGTTTCCTAACACTGAGAAATCGATGAAGTTTAAACCCGAGATAATTTCTGAAGTTGAAACCCCAAATACGCAAGACAAATCTATGAAGTTTAAACCCCAAATAAATTTCTGGACCCGATCGAGAATCAGAAACCCCGAATCCCACCACACGAACTAAAACCCTAGAACAAGAAATCAATAAGATAGACTGATTGTCTCTTACCCAAAGAAAGAAGATAAGAGTGGCAAGCTCTTTCCCAAGGAACCTTTCCATCGGTGTACGGCAAGAGTTGTTTCGGCAAAAGCTTTTGAGGAACCACCAATCTCATGAAGGATTGAGGAAACAGGTTGGAGCTTGAAACAAATCGCAGATATTTGGGGGAATAGAGTTTCAATCAAGCCGGAGTTCCTAAAAATTTGAGCGCTCTTTTTCCTTCTTCTTCTTCACACGTTGGAAAGTGAAAGAACTCTATTGATTTCCCCCATTTTTTCCCCTCTCTTTATCGTAGCGTTTTTAAGGAAGGAAAGTCACGCACGCTCAACTTATTATAGCAAAAGCAGAAAAACGCTATAATCTTATGCTATAAAAACCCGTATTTGTTGTAGTCAGCTACCGATCATATATTTGCAGAAAACCAGAAAACACCAGCAGCAAAAGAAGCAACAGAAAACAAGAAAAATCAGCAGCAAGAACAGTGCCAGAAAAACTAGGAAAAAAGAAAAAAACAGCACCACGCAGCATCAACACCATCAGACTTGCAGCAGCGAAAAAACAGCAACTTTAGCAACAACATCAGCAATAAAAACATAACAGGATCACCCCAGAACCATCTCTTTGCAACCGAAAAACCAGCAACACAAGCTCTACACCTTCACGACCCTCAACAGCCGCAGGAGTTGTCTCTAGACCCTCTGATATATTCCCCCTTCTAAAAAACCTCTCTCCCCCAAGAATTGAAAATACGCAGCACCAGTAACCAATATCAACAAGTGACACCAACTCCATAGCATAGCTTCCCAATAAGAACATTGAGTTCATGACTGAGTACCAAAAGATATGCACAACCACAAAGGTATAGTTACATGCGGATATAAGTTCACAAAATGAGGTATAAAAAATTCAGAACACAACATTTCCTAAAACACTGGTAAACCATCTCATTGCTACTAATAGTTGATTGTGTATGGTGCCCCTCCTTTATGCGCAACACATAAAAATGTCTTTGGAGATAGTATGAGCTCATGGCGATCGAGCTACAAAGAGTTGAGGAGGGTTAATTGATAAATTATTGATTAGTTTGCTGAAAAGGGAAATCGATGACGTACTAACGTTACAGCGTCTATCTCAATATTCCAAGACTGGCTTAACTATTTTGCATTATTTCTAACATAATTTCTGTGGGATCAGACACTGATGTCCTAGATCAAAAGCCTCACCTTGACTTACCTTTACGAATAATGATTTCAATCACAAAGCGCTCAGATCCCAAGCTTATCAATTTATGGACAATTTGCAGTCAACCAGCGAACAAACATTCTCAAACAATTTGAGTGGAGACGAAGTATTCACAGCTAAAGCAAATGAATGTTGAGAAAACTGTTGACAAAATGTCTCTGTGTGAAGACCTTTGAAGACCCAAGTCTTACCATGAATTTGGATAGACTTAGCATATTTCACTGTCTCAGAGACTTGGGAATCAAAAACACCTAGAAACGGTTTAAAAAGAGAAAAGAAAAAGAAGTGTCATAGCTAATTGGTTTGCGAGTCATGTAAAAATTATATATGCAAAGAAGTACTAGAGCACTTTAATTTGATTCTTAGGAGGCAACTTCGGCAGGACCTTGAGAATTCTAAGTTAGTACACTCAGTGAACAGGGGAACAGGTCACCAAAACCATTTCAATCATAGAATTTAAATACATAAGGAGCTGAATAGTTAAAGAATAGATTCTCCAACTGAGTCCGCTGTCACAACCACTGTCAATTTCATCATTGCAAAGTTCCTCGAAATCCTAACGGTTGGATGTGCAAGACAGAGAGAACAAAATCACTAATTGACATTGAAAGAGTACATAGGCTAAGAAACATAAACAAAAGAAAATGCAGAATGTGAGAAATTACATGATTAGCAGGGGACTTTCATGCCTTATCCGCATGGAGAGGGCGCACTTCAACTTCATAGTCCAAGTACCATTAATCTGCAAGCCCAATAATTACCCCAAAGAATTAGGCTGCCGAACTCTTGCCACAGATTATTTCACACACGCACATGGACAAGAGAAACAAAGACACCCGTGTATGTAATCCTGGAGAGAGAGAGAGAGAAGAACAAAGAAGAAGAATCTATGACACATGCAACTTGAAGAATAAGTTACCCATGCCAATGTATGGAATATGAGCAATCTTGTGCCAATCATCGCCTACCTTTTTGCATCTTTCACATAGATGGGGAGAACCAACTATTGCCAAATGTTGAAGAGATGAAAGGTTACCCAGCCAATCCGGCAGAGATTTCAACTCCGAGAAACTCGAAAGTGTCTAATTTGTCAGTGCAGGAAGGTGCTCAAGTTGATCAGGCAAAGACTCGAAAGCATCTTCCCATCCATCGTTCAAGGTTAGAGTCTTCAGGAAAGTGAAATGGCACCACGGTGTTGATGCAACATTAGTAAAGGGCCAGGGGAATATGTTGATTTCCCTCTGAATTTACCTATACGCAAACTTTGAAGGCTGGTGGTGCAAACCAGCCCTTCCTCCCAACAAGTCCCCAATATCGGACAATCTTCAACTTCCAGATTCGTGAGGGATGTGAGGCTACGTAATGCATTTGGATTAGGTGTATTTAACTTTGGACAGTAACTCAGGCGTGCATCTTCGAGGGTTGGTTGTAGTAACTCCTCTGCCAAACTTGAAAGCTCAGGGTGTGGGGGGCAGATTTAACCTTGAACCTCTTGAACCCTTTCTCCTCGCTGTTAAACCATGGAAGAGCGACGTGGGACTGTTGGAACAATTGCTGGAAATTAGAACGGATTACCTCGAATCTGTGTACGAAAACAGATTTACCAAACACAACGGAATGAACGGAATGGTGGATGTGATTCTGGATTGAGTCGCGGACTAGGTCGCTCTCTTTAAGACGTTTCGCGGCTCTGCCCAGATTGTGCAAGCAGTTCAACAACACCACGCCGTCCCCAGGATAAATCAGTCCAGAATACAACCTCTGTTTCGGCCTTCTCTGCACAGAAGAAAATCGACTACAAAACACTAATCAACCAACTTGCTCGAACTCTGAAAATTATTTTGAACGGAGGAAAGAAGATGTTTTTTCAGTTTCGAAAAGCTTTGCCAAGCCATGTATTTATAGGTGTAGAGGAGGAGCGGGGAAGGCTTGGTTTTTTGGAAAACAGAATCAATCAAGCTGCTAATTGATTGGGTCAATTAGCTGCCGAATGATATACCACATGCAACATGTTTTTTCTTGGTCAGAAATCAAAGACTTTCCTTGATAATGAATTTCCACATTTTGTTTTAGCCATTCAAAGCCAGCAAGTAATCTTTCCATCCAAAAAGGGATTTGATTGGTTCCATGGAAAACTCATTCCAAAAAATTTAGTGTAAAAACGTGGGTTTGGGTTTGACCTTAGTATGTATGTCCACGCATGACTAACTTGTGATACACACCCGGTTAACTGGTTTTTCGGACCAGTTTTCTAAAATAGCCATTCCACCGAGTGCGCAAGACCTCTCTTTGGGTCTCTCATTCACAAGTCCACTAAGGTCCATTCTCCTTGTGGGACAAATACAAATTCAATGTTTTTAGAAATACACATAAAATCCAACAGGGACTTCATGAATCTGCAAACCGGAGGAGGATGTTCCTCTAGGAAGAAACTAGCTCCAACGATCAAGTCAGAATATGGAAGAAGAAGAAGAAGTTTTATGAGAAATATGCTAGGGGAAAGAGGAAGATTGTAGTGGAGAGAGTATTTCGGATCCCTGCCCTAAGAGGGATACTCTTCTATTTATACGCAAAGGTTTGGAGTGCTGAACAAGGTGGAAGTGCACTGCACGTGCGTAGTTATGCTCGGATGACGTCACCTATCAGGGGCATTTAATGAACGCCGCCCTTCGAGGATTGCAGAGTCACATGGGTCAATGTCAGAGAGGTCACATCTGGCAGAGATGTCCCATCGGTTATCACAGAGGCGAACGTGCTTATCATCGGGCTTATCAACGTGAGCTTCCCGAACGAACAAACGTTAATGTCATCAGCCGAGCAACTGAAGATCCAGAAGGAGAAGATATCTTACCGAGAGACTGGGAGTCTTACCGAACAAAACAAATAATTATTCGCTCGGATGAACAACCGAAGCTCGGTGGGCCACCTCGGGACTGGATATCGCTCGGCAAAGGAGTGAGATGACGTGTCAAGATGCTTTTCCACCTGTAAACGAACTGAGACAATTGTACGATGGATCCTCAGTGCAACTCATCGAAGCCTTTGAACCTTCGGATATTTCGGCCCAGTACACAGGGCAAAATAGAATTTCAAGACGTTGAAGGGACGTCCATCCGTTGAATCGATTAAACCCATCAGGTTAGAAATGATATATTTCTAATATCTTACGTAACGCTAGGTTTTGAAGCTGGTTTGGCAAATAATCCAGCCCATCCGATTCCACTGTTGTCATATCTATTGTGCTTTGTTTGGAACATTCAGAAATGAAGGGATACGAAGGGAAAGTTTCAAAATGTTATCTTCCCTTGTTTGGATCAAGAGGAGAAGAGCAAATGGCAAAATAGAGTATCAAGCATAGTGAAATTTTCACTTCATTTTCCTCACTTTTTTCTTTTTAATTTTTTTCTCTTCCCTCTTTTCCACAAGTTCCAAACAGAGCATTAAGAATTCACTGCTTTTTTGTAGCAAATCTTTCATTAGTACATTATCTTCGATATCCACATCTATCTCTGCGAAGAACAATTTTGTTCACCCTTGCCTTGGGTAAGGGTAACTTTACATGCATTCTGAGGGTCCTGATTTGAAAATAGAAACTGCTCATTTTGGCATAAATTGATTTGTTAAATTGATTTAACTAATTTGTTAGGAGATCAGTTAAATCGAGGATCCGTAAGTACTTGGTCAGAAATTGCCACGTGAAGTGGTGCCTCAAAACTTTAAACTTTGGGTTATGTGACAATTTTACCCTCGTTTAATCTTTTCTCACTTTCCTCCCTCTTTGACATACTCTCTCAGAAAAGCATTTGTTCGTATCTCCAACCCAGATTCATTTCTCCCTCTAGGCCAAGTCTCATTCTTAATCAAAGCCTTTGAATTTAAATAAATCTGAAATTAACCCAGATTCATTTCTCCCTCTAGGCCAAGTCTCATTCTTAATCAAAGCCTTTGAATTTAATTTAATCTCAAATTAGACGAAGAAGAGGCACGAGAATTTCGAAAATCTATTAAAGAAAGGATGATTCATTTTACCCAGATCCTTTATTCGCATTAAAAGTTGAAAACAAACCCATCACTTTACCATAGCTTATAGGTAGCCATGGACAATCAAAATTGGTTGGGTATGTCAAGATAAGATCAGAGAGTACGACTGTATAGCCCCAATACTACCACCAAATAGGAGACTACAGCCAAAAGGAAGCCTTTGGTGGTGGTTGTCTGCTTGAAAGCGATGAAGAAGAGCATCGCGAAGGAAGAAGGTTGATGGGAAGATGCATGGATGGGGTTTCTTCACCACCGCCATCGTTGGTTGCAGGCGGGTGCTCAAAGAAAGAGAGGAAAGAAAGTGGTGAGAGGAGAGATAATCAATAACAAAAAGGGAAAGGACATGTAGATTTGAGAACAAATATGTAATTTTTGCTATAAAAGCCAGTAATGTTCGTGGCACCAACAATTCTTCTCGTGACATTATTAGCTTCCTTTTTTCAATCGAGTACTTACCGATATTTGATAGGCGTGTACACGGTTCGGATTGATCCGGTTCTCTAAAAATCAGTAATTGGACCATTTCTTACGGTTCTAGAAAATTGGGAACCAAAACCTAACCAATATTAGCATAGAACCTAACCAAAACCTAACCTCGAGACCGGTCCGGTTTCGGTTCGGTTCTGGTTCTCTCCAATTAGCATCCAAATATTTGTTCACAAAAATTAAAAATTCAAAACACTAAATATTGGGTATATTCACTACAATAAAAATTCTTACGAGTTTCGATTCCTATAATTTTAATAGTATATTAAAACATTTTCTAACAAATGAGATATTTTTTCTAAATAAATTGATTTTAGTAAGAAAAAGATTAACTTACCAAATCCAAATAAATATTTAATTACACTTATATATATTATATGTGTATGTGTTATATGCGGTTCGATTCGGTTCTACTCACGATTTTTTAATTGAGAACCAGTAATCGAACCAAAATTAACAGTTCTTAGTTTTTTGGAACCATAACCTAACCAATGAACCACAGAACCAGGCCAAATAGGACGGTTCAATCCGGATCGGACCGATTTTACGGATCGGATTGATTTCTTGTGCACCCCTAATATTTGATTAAACTGAATTTAGAAGGAAAGTCCACTTTCACTACTTATGGTTATCGTTATGTGCAGATACTTTCCTCATGATTCAAAACTGATCACATAACCTACATATGATTTTGAAAATGTGCGGAGAGACCTCCTACCGTCATGTTTTCCATCCATATTAACGGAGGTGTATCTCACACACATTTAGAATGTAATCTGAGTCATTCATAATGTATTAAATAAAAAATAGAGTATCTATGTAAAAAATCATCTTGATCAGGCATTAATAACCCAGTGATCTAATTTTTCATAAATTCGAATTTGAAATTTTAATTTCATAACAAAATTGTAGACACTCTATTCTGAACTGACTAGGTTAGTTTATATACGGTTTTTGATTCCCCAATGATGATTAAAGGTCGAGAACATCCAAGGATGATGGTGTGTTTGAGCTCTGCGCGTTCCGAATCTTATTCAAATCCTTTCAAAATCCTTTTCAAATCCTTCGAGCCAGAACTAAATGGCCTCAGCAAAACCCTGCTTCAGCACGCCAGTGATCAACTGACGCACGCTGATTCATTGCCACGTGTCAGTCATCAAGCATAAAACCATATTCTAGTGGCGCACGCCACCCCTTCACTAGCGCACGCCACTTGTTCCCAGTCAAATCACCTTTTTGGCAAGCACTTGCCCGGGACTTTGGTGCCACTCTGACGTGTGCTACAGTCTGCTGATGATTGTTTCGTCCAGAGCTGCTCCCTACTCCCCCACAAACCCCCTCAAGGCAAGTCCCATGCATTAAATGCATGGGAGGCACCCTCTTTCTTGGCACCCAAACAAAGCCTTAAGGCTCCAACTGGTACCAGCCTGATCAGCTCTCTCTCTCAGCCTATATATATCCCCCTTACATTTATTTGCAAGGGGTTAACACCATCAAGAGCTCCAAAGCTTTCTTTCCCTTTCTCTCTCTTATTTTCCTTACTTTTTTTCAATCCATTGAAAGACAAAGTAAGGAAGATCAGTCATACACCCTGCATTGCCACCTTCATTCTCTTTCATCCCTCCATTTCAAGCTCAAACTCAAACCATCCATCAACCTCACTCCAAAGGTATACCACCTTTGTTTTTTTTAAACTGTTCAGACCCCTGAGGGACGCTGGCTGGGTCAAGGCTGGTAATCAATACAAATCCTGGCCCAAAACTGGCAAAGATTCAATGATCGTACTCAGTGGGATGTGGCGCCTTGATCATCTGCACCGTCGTCGTTGTGGCTACATGGCAAGACTGGTGTGAGGATCACAGTCCACTCTTTTCTGCTTTGTCTATGTTCTGATCACCTTGTAGCATGCTAAAATCAATTTACTGCTTTTCCATATTTTAGGACTGTGTAGTTAGTTATCTGTTACAGCTGCTCAAAAAGGCCTCTGGGATCCTCCTGGTCATGTTCCAAAACCCAGATGAAGCAAAACCAGCTACTGGATGAATGGAACAAGTGGCGCACGGTCTTCATTGACCGGCGTGCGCCACCTATTCTAAAGATCCAGTGGCTGGCCCTTGCTTCTTAGCTTAGATCTGGCCTCTGCTTGATCCCCACACTGTTTATGGGGTCTTCTGTCCATTTATTTTATGTTTGATTTGTTGTTGTACCCTGTAACTGTACATAGCCTATGATATCAATTGCGTGGTTTGTCCTGAGTGTGCACTGGTCTATTTCAGAGCCCAGAGGGTTGAGTTCAGAAGTTGTGGGCTTGGGCCTACCGGCGCACGCCTGCTCTTGTGTGGTGCACGCATGTGATTCTTGTATGCAATGGCATGACCAGTGCATACAGGTTTTCTCCTACATGCGCCGCTCGGGGTCAGTGTGTTCCAGTTTGTCTAAAATGCTCACAGGTGCTTGTTCTCATTCTATTATATTCATTTAGATCAAGCATTCATAAATTTTCCATATAAATGCAGCTTGCCATTTGTTAATCCCCGTTAAATTGTTCCCCCGCCCTAACTGGCTAAAAAAATGATCAAAGAGAGAAAAATACAAATATTTTATAAAATGCCGGAGTAGAGACCGATTTTCGGATTGGGGAGAGGGGTGCCATAAAACCCTTCCCCTCTCGTAACCTGGCTCCCGAACCTCAGATATCGAAGATGACGACGGACCAGTCTACAAGCCTTTTCAAATCAAACAAATGTGACAAAAACGTTTTCAAAACCGATTTCTTAGGTGTTTTCCGCAAGATCCGAGTGGCGACTCTCTCAATACAGCATTTCATCATGCTTTCCAAAGCAAAAAGGGCGCAAACCGAACTTTTCGTAAACTAAAAATACGAGATTTTTCAGGGGCGTGTGCCCACAAAAATCGATTTGACCATGAGTTTTTCATTTTTTGATTGACTTGAATTTTGGTATAGACGTAGTACTCGTAAAAATTTATAATATCAACGCCTTGGATTCAATTTTTGGTATACGGGATAGTGTGGTTAGATTTAAAAAGAAAAAGAATCAAGGGACGGGATGGAGGTATAACAGTATTTTAATGTTGTGTCCGTTAATATAAATGGAAAACATGACGACAGAGGGTCTATTAGCACATTTTTAAACCACATGTAGGTTATGTGGTCAGTTTTAAAACATAAAGGGGGTAATCGAACATGGCGATAATCATAAGGGGTCAAAATGAACTTTCCTCAATTTAGAAATGAAACAAGCAACATATCTCATAAAATGTTTGTGAAGTTACCTTCACTAAAGGTGAGGATGAACCATAATTGCTGCCGCATATATGAGCCGGGGCCTGGGATGCACCATACCTCATTTCTTGGAAAATAATGGTAAACACAACACAATGTAATAAGTAACTGTTCCATGCATAATAACTGACCTGGGGCATGCGGTGGAGTACAACTCCCGGAGACAGGGAAAGAACTCCCGCATACTCATGGACAATGATGATACGTCTGACCATTCTTCTAGCTGAGGCATATAAAAAAGTATGAATTACCTCAATGCTGGAAGTATTCTTGCTGCTACCCCACTACTGCTACAATTATCTATAGTGCCTTCATCTGGTCCATAAAATTTGGGATCAATACGCTTCAAGTTATACAACCTATCCATTCTGACCCTCACAAGATGCGGAAGGTGTTCAAGTGCAGGGACTTGCTCACGTAACTTGCAGTCAATAAATTTGACCGTCACCAAATATTGAAGCAAGTGGGAATCTTTACTCATCCATGATGCCAATCTTCGTCCTCCAAACTCCCTTAGTATTAATCTCTTAATATTCCGATGAGGTTTGAGTCCCTCTTACACATCCTCATGGTTATCATTGGAGTTTCTAAGGTCTCCATCCCAATACAATGTCAACTCTTGAAGTTCATATTTTTCTGACATTTTAGCCTTCTTTGCTTCTTCCTTGTATTTCACATATTGTAGATCTCAAACCTTTAACCTACCTCTTAGCTTGCTTAAGTAACCCAACTCTTCATGTAACGCCCTCAAATTCGGGTACGTTAAATAAACATTTCATTGTCAAACTAAGTCGAGTCAGGCTCTTTATTACAACAAACTGCCAAAGAAGTGCTTATATTACATCAACAAAGGGATACCTAAGGTTATCTACTGCTCCGCCACTTCCTCCATCCTTGCAAGCTCCTCGGCTCCGAAGGCCTCCAAAGTGTACTGTTCATCCTGCTCATCTATAAACTCTGACACATTATACCAGCGTCGCCCCCAGTATAATATCTCAGGGTCACCAAAAGGTAACACCATGAGCTACAGGAGCTCAATAGAATAATCCAAACCCAGTAACCCATAACTTATAACAGGAAGGCACATAGACAATTACACATGCTCATTCAACAACATGATTAACAATAGCACATCCACATTTGCCATAATAACGTTGGTGTCCATGACCTCCGAGTTTCTCCTACGCGACTCATCATAAACTGTGTCACTATTTCCACTTTTCCAAAAACAAAGTTTTATGATCATGTAGATTTTTCTTACCTACTAATCCTAAGTATATGTAGACTAATCTCTACTCATTTTCCTTAAGTATAACTAGAAGTTCGTATATTATACATGTTAAGTTAAAATACTAAGGTTAGTTAACAAACTTGTTTTACTAAATTTTGAAGGAAGTATGAGCATGTTGAATGTTATGTTGTTTGAACGTCGAATGCATGTTAGTTAATAAACTTACCTTGCTAATACGACATGATGAATAAATGATTTCCACGTCAATAAACATATGTTGTTTTGAAAGGAGGATAGAACGAATTTAGAAGTATGAACTTGTTTAAGAAGTATTCGTATTTTGGTCTTTCAGAAGGTCATGAGCTTATTTACTTGTTACTTGCATTACTTGTGGTTGTTGATAAAGCATAAGTGGCTTTCCACTCTAAGGGCGTCCGCACATGTGGTGTTATTCTTTTATGTGTTGTTTTGAGCATGCTAATTAATATAGAATTGAATGATCTTGCTAGTTTTGTTTCAAGAGTGATTTGTATGAGGAGTCTTGCCGAGGAGTCTATGCACAAAAAGGTTTAAATGGTCCATCTAGGGTTAGGGCAACCTAACTAGACCTCAAATCCAAGTGATTAGGTTAATTATCTAGTTGGAATCTAATTCTACTTGCCAAGTAGGATTTCTAGCCAATAAATATAATTTTAAGGCTTTACTTCAATTACTAAGTAAATATACCAATGCCTTAATAGGTACACTTGTCTTTAGAAAATGATCATTTGTCTGGAGTGATAAAATCTAATTTTGTAAGCCTCAAATCTAATTATGACGGGTTATTAGAATTTAAAAGAGAATTATTAAGCCACTCGAGAATAATTAAAGGATTTTCAAATATAACGACGAAATTTTTATTTAGTAAAAATCCGAATTGTTACACTTCAATTCTATGGCCACTTTCTTTGCCCACCGCAAAGAATGGTAATGTTTGCAATGATGTCAACTGCCCTATCTTCTCTGGCACCACTGGTCTAGATCCATATGAATTTCCAAGATATAAATGTCCCAAGCTAACCATGTTATGGATATCGTTTGGAACTTCTGCTAGATACCGTGGTAGCTTTAGTGTTTCCAAATTGTAAAGCTTGGTGAGAAAGTTTGGAACTTTCATAATAGAAGAGCTAAAAATGTCAAGAAACCTTAAATGTATGAACTTGCATATTGAACTTGGCAACTTTGAGTCTACTAAACATAGGGCGCGGATATATTGAAATTTTTTGGTGTTTTCGGGGAGATCTCCCATTAAAAATAGTTACCTCAATTTTCTAGTGTTTTCTTCTGAAATATCTAACCATGTTTTTCTTCTCTAAGAAATAGTGACAGATGTTCAACATTGGGATTATTCTTCACCTCACTAGCTTCCAAAGTCAAACAATTACCATGTGAGATATGAAGTGCAAGATCAAGCATCTTGCAACTCGTGATATTGTTGTACTCATCATATTCCACTTCCTGGAATAACGAGTTGAGCAATAAAGTATTAAATTACTCATTGCCTAACCCTTCCATTTCCACCTTACTTCTTGAAGGAGGTTGGAGATATCCTAGACTCAACCAAATTTGAATCAACTCATTCTTTATAATGACTTCATCCTTTGAAAAAATAGAACACAATGCAAAAGATCGCTTCAAAGATGGTGATGGTAATTAATGGTCAAAACTAAGCCTCAATATATATTGGTAGAATTCCATTTTCAATTTCTAGTGGTCTCCATATTTTACTCTTCTCAATGGACTCCCATTCTTGTTCAGCGTGCTTCGAGAACAGTAAACCTCCTCATGAGTTTTGAAAAATCCTTTTTCGCAATACGAATAATAAAGCAAGCAAATTAAAAGAAATTAAACACAACGAACAGCGAACACGAAGATATACGTGGAAAACCCTAAACGGGAAAAAACCACGGGAGGAAATCAAACACTATAAAACATTGTACGGTTACAAATCAAACCTATACTCACAACCTAGAATCGCTCTCGGTTGACCAAGGTTGATAGCAAAATCACTCGTTCACCGTACCCCGTGCTTGACTGCCGCTGCCTTGAATCCACAAGTCCTCCGAGATACTTCCAGAATCCACCGGAAGAATGTTTCAACGAATTGGATCAATGGTTGGAAAGAACACTTGGAATTTATGTAGAAAGCTTTCTGATCATCGGATCATATGTAACTCCAAGAGATAAGAAAAACAGTCACCAGACAATCCTTTTCGATTTTTTTAACCAAAAAAAACGAAGAGGTCTTAATATCTTTCGGTAGTCTTCAATAGCCAACGAAGCCGCATATAAAATAGACTGAAAAAAAGAACATTTCCTTTTCTAATGTTTCCACCCACGATTTCTGCATTACCTTTTCTCTAATATTAACATGTTCACGAAATCCTCTTATGCAAACTGATTCCCTTCCAAACTTATTTCCTTTGACGACCTTTCTTCTTCAATTACACAATTGATAGCCTTTCCTAAAACAAATGCTCTAAAACAATAAATTTCAACATAATTAATGGGATACAAACCAAAAGAGATTTTGTCATGAGATTTGCCAAAATATGGACTTTACAATCTCCCCCTTTGGCACTTCCATGACAAAACAAGCAAAGCATGATTAACCTATCCCTTTTGAAGCACAATTGTGAAGAGCTGCAGACACAAATTTGGAAAAAATAATCAGTTAATCAATAAAGTACTCCCCCTTTTTGTCACGGAATGACAAAGGTAAAGCATAGAGAAATAAGCAACGAATTAAAACACGGAATGATAATAGCCATTAAAAAGTTGAGAAAGCAATTATTATAACAATAGTTAACTAAGCTGCAAACTTGGAACTACTGAGGAGAACGGGTGGAAGTGAGGAGACTCCTCATCTCGGCCATGAATGTGGCAAACTGAGCTACATGGTTGGTTTGGGCCTCTTGAAGCTCGAAAATCTGAACACTTTGGCGCATTTGTTTTTTGCGCATCACAGCAAGCAATTTTCCTTGGCCAGCCAAGAGATTTTTAAAAAAATTTGGCCTATGTCGAAGCATTTTGAACTGCGTAATATAGCCCACGATCTTAGAGCCCAAAACAAAAATAAAAGATTTTTATCGGACAAAAAAATACTCGATTGCCCCTTTTTTTTTCAAAAAAAAACAAATCCGAGGAAGACCAACACATAGATCCAAAGATGAAAACTTAACCATGAGAATCAATAAATGTCACTACTAGTTTTTGAAATGCATGAGAGAACTTGTATGTATCCCAAACATGAAGAAATCTGGAATTAAGTACATCATGCGATATGAGACCATGACAAAAGTGGGTGTGTGACACGTCAGAAATATTAAGACCACCATCTGTGGATACAAGATTTCTCGTGTTCCATAAGAATGGCAACCACCCTTTCTCCCACGAAGTCAAACTAGGCATGATGACACGAGTGACATCTCAAGGCCTAACAAACTTCCCCTCAATGATTAAAATACTCCCCTCAAACAATGAGTATTTTGCTATATCAAGTTTTATTGAATCTCCCAAACAAATACACGTGTTTTAAAATTTTTACCCCACTGCCTTTTGACACGAAGATTGAAAATAAGAGTACCTCATACCCAATCCCCGGTTACTAAGTAAGTGGTCCAACACGGATGCCTTCACAAAGTCTATCCATTTTGTGACACGAACGCTCAGAGAGAGAGTACCTCACGCCAATTGTCCGGTACTCGATGAACGCCCGGATAAGCAATACGATCTCACATAATATAGTTTTGACTTTTTTATATGTTTTTTGTTCTTCTTCCCCTTTTTTTTTAAATAACAAAACCAAGAGAACACCGTATCCAACCAAGATGCCAAAAGGTCAATCGCCGAAGAAACAAAATGATACATTCCAATGGACATGAGAACCAACTATCCAATCTGAATAATCTCTCTAATCCTGACGTGTAAATGTGACGATCATAGAGTCATAAGGCATGGTGCAACTAATTTCCAAATGTATCACATGAGAGGAATGAACAAGAAAGGTGCATGCATTCAAAAACAATGTGCATTTATGTGTAGCCCATTGATGATTACTCACAATTGAAGAAACATGTTACGTCGAAACACTGTTTTTCTTTTCCTTTTTTTTTTTAAGTAAAAAAAAAACACAAACTAGAAAAAAAACCAAAATAGACTACTCGACCGGAAAAAAAAAAAAAAAAACAATCACAATAACAATAACAAAAGGACCAACTCAATCAATGAGACATACCCCAACCAATCTTATTGCTAGGCATAAAATGTGAGCAATCACTATTACGATTCCATATGTGAGAGTTCTTAGCCTTAAATGTTGTATGAGCAACAAAACAATCCAAATCACACTTCTTAACCCAAATCTGTCTAGTTTTGACCTTATTGTTAGCTATTTCAACATTTTTCATCAAATGACTAGGCCTTTGCATTCTATTGAAACCATAGGAAAAATGATGATACTTAACCCTACTTTCATTAACAGGTTGATATTGGGCTGGGGCATTGGGGTGCTTAGAGCTACTTGCACTTAGACTAACATAATTATGAGCATGAATAGGGTAACCATGAAGTTGGAAACAATTAGGTCTAATATGACCTTTAACTTGGCAATAATGGCATGTAGGAATAAATTTCACATGATTACTTTTCTTAATATCACGAACCTTTTCAATCACGTTATTCTTTGCAGTATTTATATGAAGCAGTTTCGGTGTTACCTTCTTTGCTTTTATTTCATTCTCTTTACCTCCAAGTGCTTTTGATGGTGAATCTTCACAAAATCCAAGCCTGGTTTTGTCGCTAGTCGGTCTTTGTATGCTGAGAATATCATCCAATGTCTTTGACCCTGTATTTAGACGCTCAAATAGCATATTAGCATTATCAATTTCAGCATTTAACATTTCTATTTTACCTTTCGAGGTGGTGTTTAAATCGGTTAAGACCTTGTTCTGTTCTCGAAGACTCTGAACCTCCATAGCTAGCTTTTCTTTCTCATCAGTAACAGTGCTTAACATCTTTTGTAGCTTTCCTATTTCCTTACTAGAATTATTAAGTTTTTTGGCCAACTTCAAGTTAGTTTCACTAATCTTAACACTCTCCTCATATAGCATATTATAAGATTCTTTTAATGAAGTGAAACTCAAATCCTCTTTATTTTCCTCATCCTCACTATCATCAGAGGATTCACTATCACTCATGTTAGATTGTAAAGAGGCTCCAAAAGCAATAAAATTAGTGTTTTCTACTTGTTCATCATTTGAGCTATCAGATTCACTACTATCATCCCAAGTTATGTTTGCCTTAAAATTAGTCTTCTTCTTCAATTTGTTAACACATTCATGCGCTAAATGACCATACCCCTGACACTCATAACATTTAGGACTAGCAGGAGTGCCTTTTATACCTTTCTTCTCTTTACTACTAGAAGACTCTCCTTTTCCTTTGTTTTTAAGTTTCTTATTCTCTTCACCATCAGTCACATTCTTTTTAAAAAATTGTTTGAAATTTTTAATAAAAATATTCATAGCTTCGAGATCATATTCATCATCACAGTCCGACACTCTAGAATCGTTTTGAGAGCTTGAGAAAGCAATCGATTTAGTCAAAGATTTATCGTTTGTTTTTAGAGGCTCAGGATGTAGCATATCAGCTTCGTAAGTCTGGAGGATACCTACCACTTCTTCAACAGATTTTTCTTTGAGTTTTCTTTTGCCTTCAAGCATAGTGACCTTTGTTTTAAACCGTTCTGGCAAAGACCTCAAAATTTTCTTGATAACCCTAAATGAAGGAATAGGTTCACTGAATGTTTCACAACTATTGACAATAGCGATCAATTTAGAATAGAACTGATTAAATGTCTCATCCTCTTGCATTCTAATAACCTCAAAATCAGTTATGAGTCTTTGTAATTTAGATTGTTTAACCACATCTGTTCCTTCATGACAAGTCACTAAGATGTCCCAAGCATCTTTTGCAATCTCACAATTAGCAATCTTACGATGCTCATTAACATCAACAGCACTAAATAAAATGTCTAAGGCACGATTATTAGCCTGTAAAGCAACCTTTTCCTCGCGAGACAATTCAGTAGTAAGTTTAGGGACCTGTTTTTCTTCTACTTTTGTCGTGGGATGGCTATACCCTCCGATGCAAGAATTCCAAATTTCCTCATCCACAGATCTCATGATAGCCCTTATTCTAGATTTCCAGTAGTCAAAATTTTCACTATCCAAAATAGGTGTGCGACTCGACGGATGATTCATGTAATTGTTCATGTTCGTAATCGTGTTCATCTCGACTATAGATCCACTCTAGGAATAACCCTAACGGAAAAGAGTGACCCGCTCTGATACCAATTGAAAAATCTTTTTTCGCAATACGAATAATAAAGCAAGCAAATTAAAAGGAATTAAACACAACGAACAGCGAACACAAAGATATACGTGGAAAATCCTAAACGGGAAAAAACCACGGGAGGAAATCAAACACTATAAAACATTGTACGGTTACAAATCAAACTTATACTCACAACCTAGAATCGCTCTCGGTTGACCAAGGTTGATAGCCAAATCACTCGTTCACCGTACCTCGTGCTTGACTTCCGCTGCCTTGAATCCACAAGTCCTCCGAGATACTTCCAGAATCCACCGGAAGAATGTTTCAACTAATTGGATCAATGGTTGGAAAGAACACTTGGAATTCATGTAGAAAGCTTTCTGATCATCGGATCATATGTAACTCCAAGAGATAAGAAAAACAGTCACCAGACAATCCTTTTCGATTTTTTTAACCAAAAAAAACGAAGAGGTCTTAATATCTTTCGGTAGTCTTCAATAGCCAACGAAGCCGCATATAAAATAGACTGAAAAAAAGAACATTTCCTTTTCTAATGTTTCCACCCACGATTTCTGCATTACCTTTTCTCTAATATTAACATGTGCACGAAATCCTCTTATGCAAACTGATTCCCTTCCAAACTTCTTTCCTTTGACGACCTTTCTCCTTCAATTACACAATTGATAGCCTTTCCTAAAACAAATGCTCTAAAACAATAAATTTCAACATAATTAATGGGATACAAACCAAAAGAGATTTTGTCATGGGATTTGCCAAAATATGGACTTTACAAGTTTATCGCTAATGGCACACCCTTACACTTTTTTACCATTCTTCAACCAATATACAATTAAGTTTGAGTTTCTCTTGGTCCTCCATCGGAAAATGCTCTTTTTCCAAACATTGTCCAACCATCAGCATGCGATAGTGTCACCAACTAATAGGTACATGACGGGGATGTTCGCATTGCTAATACGACTTCCATACTATGGGTAGTAACTAAAAATTTTCTTTTCTTAGAGCTAGCCCCCTATTCCTACGAAAGAGTTTCTTAGGTGTACCCATAGATTTGGCTTTGTATTCCAAACGTCATCTAATACAAGCAAGTATTTTTTCCCATTCAGTTTTTCTCTAAGCTTTCTCACTACCCTTCAATGTTGGGTGTCTCACACTTCTCTCCAGTAAGAGATTGCACCATCTCATTCCATAACCTTCCTACCTTGAAATCATCAGACACACAAATCCAAATTCTCTCTTCACCAAACTTCTTCAAGACTTTTTCTTCTTTGTAATTAATTAACCTGAGCAAGAGTTGTCTTTCCTAGTCCAGCCATTTCTCTACAATGGCAATGACACGTAACTCACCTTCCACGTCGGAGCCAAGTAACATATCGACCACTACCGAAACATCACAATCCCTCTCCACAACTTGTGTATCATCTATAAATGGTAAAGTCGACTCCCTAGGTTCAACAATAGCAACATTGAGTTGCTTAGCTGGTCTAAGACTGACATCGTTTGCTGCTTTACAAATTGTGTCCAACAGTTTGTTGATGTTATTGACCTTATTAGCCATCTTGAAATGAAGCAATAATGGATTAGAGTGGGTGAACAAATGGCGCACCATCTCCCTCCTTCGATCACAAACCACAATCTTTCTTCGAAGAGCTTCATAGACCAATTCATCTAGCACATTCTCAGCATCGCATATTGCATCCTTGAGTTTCTTTAGCCACGCTATCATAGTATGTGATGTTATTTTCCGGTTCTCAGCGTCAAGTGACAAAGCCTGAATGATTTCTAGCCTTTCGCGGAGTTTTTCGAGGTCTTTCTTGAACCCCATGCCAGGTTAATCTGATTGGTTGCTAGATAAAGCAACCCATTCAGGATTCCCTTGGCTGCAGGGAGGAGCAAACTCGGCCATATTTTTCTTATGAATTGGGCCTTGATAAAAAAAAAAAAAAAAAAATGCTTGGTGAGCAATTTGCAAGATAAGAATACAAGAGCAAAGAGACGGGTGTTTTGATTACCTAAGATCGAGGACAAGTTTTATATAGTGGGGGATATCAAGCCTGGTTTATTTACATGTTTGATGCCTTGGTCATTGCCTGCTATGTATTATTTTTGTGAAAACACAACAATTATAGTTGAAGATTTGAAATCTAGCTTATTTTTATGTTTGATGTCCTCGGTCATAGCCAACTATTTACATTGTAATAAACGATCACATTCTATATATGTATTCATTCGCGCGTGCGAGCACACACACACACACGCACATTATACATATATATTCATGTATATGTTATGTGTGATTTGGCTTAATAATCCGTAGGAATTATTTTATTAGCTTCATTCAAAATAAATAAATAACATTTGTCAGTTGTCCGTCAATCATAGAAACAAAAAAAAAAATTCAATTGAATTTTTAAGCAAAACAACCCCTAAGTAAGAACTGCGAATGTTGAATTAAGGCTGCGTTCTTAACTTAAACTTAACTTAACTCTGAAAATTGTCTTTATTTAAATTTTTTTCGCATTTGTTAGTTTTACCCCAAACTTTTGAGGGTTATTGATTCTTCTCGTCTGTCTCGACGAGACGAATCGGAAAAGTAAAAAAATTTCACTTTTACCCAGGTATTTCGAGAAATAAAACAACTTTTTAGCGCCAAAAGAAGTGGTTATTTCTCAAAATATTTCGGTAAAAGTAAAGAAATTTTACTTCTTTGATTCTTCTCGTCGAGGCAAATCAATAGCCTTCAAAAATTTGGCGCAAAATTAACAAATACGAAAAAAATACGTTGAATGCCTACTACTTTCATGTGAAAGCACATGGCGAGTAGCTTAATCCAGCGCACAACATCAAAAGTCAACACCGTGTTTGGTTCTTATCTCATTTTTTCTCTTTACATGTTTTTCAATACATTTTTCTCTCTATCTCTCTCCACTCACTGTCACTCATTACATCAAAAATAACTTTAAAAAAAGGGAAATTTGCACTTACACCCCCTGTACTTACACGTTTTGGCAGATACACCCCTCGTACTTTAAATTTAGGCACTTACACCCCTTCTACTGTAGAGTACCGTTGAATTGGATGGAAAAGTTAGTGGCGGGAGTTTTCCCTCCAAAATGACTGAAAAAATGCCAAAAATACCCCTAGAAGCCATTTATAACCAGTCCAGGGTCCCTTTTCTCCAAAAAACAGAGCATACGAAAAATTTCTCTCTCATCCACTCTCTTCCCTCACAAAATGCCAACTTCTCAAACATCAAGAACACCATCAAGTTCAAGCCAAATAATGCACCCACGTTGCCTTTGTGGTAAAGTTGCCCCCGTGCGGACATCTAACAAACCTACAAGCATGGGAATGAGGTTCTACGGATGTGCTAACTATTGGGTATGAAATATTGATTTTATTTGTGAATTAGTAGCCTATTGGGTATTCATAGTTCGTGTATGTGCAGAAAGGAAAAAAATGTGGCTTTTTCGAATGGATTGACTCTCCGTGTGACTGTGGAAGAGATGAGCTTGTGCAAAAGATTGATTTGCTAGAGAGGGAGCTCGATTTGCTAGAGAGGCAGCTTGACAAGACCAAGGCAGAAGAGAGAAGACAACGAGGAATGTTGTGGGCAACCTGGCTTCTTATCTTATGTTTTCTTATTGCGTACTTAGCTAAATAAATAGTGAGGGTAGTGGCTAATGTGAGCATGTAGTATCAATGAAATGCCATATGTAATGTGAGCAAGAGATGACCTGTAATGGGCTGTTTTGACCATGAATGAAATGCTCTATTATTACCAACAAAATGCCTACATGAAGATCTAGCAATCACAGCGAAAAATTCCAGCAATTACACTGTCAATCCAGTAATCACAGCAAAAAAACCCAGCAATTACATTATCGAAAGCCACAACATATAAACCCAGCGAAAAACAGAGTTCAAAGGCAGATATTCACCAATAGATACGAGTTCAAATACCAGTTTAGTTACATACCAGAATTTTCCAAAATAGAGTTCAAACATTACCAATTACCTACCAAAGTTAACAAACTTCATACCAGAAATTCCCAAAAGATTGTTCAAACATTACCAGTTACATACGTCCATAAATACTGCTAGAATTACCAACATACAGTAATTCCCAAAAATAAGTACTAATTAAGAGAGGCAATTTAGTTAGGTCTTGGTGCGATCCACCCCCTGGCAGTTGCCCTTCCCCTTCCCCTAACCACATTTGTAGAACCTCTTCCCCTTCCTCTAATCACATTTCCAGAACCACGACCTTTGCCACCAATGCAAGGCAGCTTTTCCCTTGCCTACACCACCAAAGTGTCTTCAGTTAAGGAACTATACTAGAACTCTAACACCAGTTTAGGAACTACACTACAACATCATTTACCTTGGTTTGGTTTACTGTGGATGAACTAGCTTTGCTTTGTTGAGTATAAAACCCCCATTCTGGTTCTTTATATACTTGTGCAGGTTGAGTGTAAAAACCAGGTGTCATAGTGTGGATAGAGTCCTATACCACATAATGCAGTGCATTAATTTTATTCTAGATACATGACTGAAGAGCCTAAAAGCTAGGTACATTTATAAAAGACATTGTATACCTGACTGGCTGGAACAATTTCATTTTGATTTGGTGGAACACTTTTCCCTTTCTTCTTCCTTTGCTTTCCACTTAGTGCCTACAATTACCAACATATGAATGATTAAAAATTGAACATAAACGAGTGTAAATGAATAGAAACTTGTTGGAACTTATGGCTCATATGTTGTGTGTGAGAGGAATTGAGGAGTTCTCGTAAAAGGCCAGTGCCGAGCGGAGTGGAGCGGAGTGAGGGAAGCGAAGCGACCGAACGGAGCGGTACAGAATTATTACTGAATATAAACTTGTAAATTGAACATGACATTATATACCTGAGATGGTGTCCCCTTTTTCTTTAGTAGCTTGGAATTAGGATGGATGGCATTCTTGCAAGACCTCAAATTATGCCCTTTTTTTAGACATTTGGAGCATGACATCACTCTGAACCTCCTTGACACATTGTGTCCATCTGGGGGTTCATCTTCCCCTCTTCTCCTCTGTTTCCTTGGTCTACCACTTGGCTTTCTCATGAATGGAGGCTGAATTGGATCATAACCTGTTTTCACCCAATCATGTTTACCAGGAACAGAGTTGATCATGTATTGGTACACACTCAAGTAGGTATCCTTTGAATAGCATGGATGTATGTACTCTTCTGGTTTTTGTTTGTTAAGGGTTATGGCTGCAACTGCATGCTTGCATGGTATTCCACTTAGATCCCACAATCTACATCCACAAGTCATAGCTTTTAGGTCCACAGTGTATGTTGTGTCATGACAGTCAACCTCAAATTTGAATTCCCCTGAGTAATATGCAAAACAATCTTTTGCTGCTGCAATCTTCCAACCCAATTTCTTTTCTATCTTAGGGCAAATGGTCCCAGTGTACTTCTCCATCCCCATCCTCTTAATTTGGAATCTACTCATCAACTTCCTCCTTATCCATTCCAACATAGAAACTATAGGTTTGTCCCTAGCTTCAAGTACATAACTGTTAAATGATTCACTCAAGTTGTTTACTAGTATGTCACACTTGCTGTTTGTGCTGAAATGAGACCTAGTCCATTGTTCTACAGGAATTTTTTTCAACCATACGTGGGCATCCTTATCCATCTTCTCAATTTTTTGCATATATGCTTCATGCTCCCAAACTGTACCTGCTGATGCTGCCCTCCACATTGCATCTTTTAACTCTTTTCCTCTGAATAACTTTCTGAAGTTGGCATAGAGGTGTCTCATGCAGTACCTATGCTCTGCATTTGGTAGAAACTCTTTGAAAACCTCAAGTAGACCTTTTTGCCTATCTGATATGAAGCCCCATCCCCTCTCTTGTACTGTGCCTGTATCCTCCATCAATAACTCTAAGAACCACCTCCAAGAGTCTTTTGTTTCTGCCTCTACCACAGCAATGGCTATAGGGAACATGTTGTCATTTCCATCTCTACCCACTGCACTCAAAAGTTGTCCCCCATACATCCCTTTTAAGAAAGCCCCATCAAGTCCAATCATGGGTCTACAACCCTGCAACATACCCTTCAATTGTGCATTATATCTCACATATAGTCTAGAGAAGACAGGGGCAGTTCTGGTCCAGGTCTCTCAACTGAAACTTTCAAAAAACAATTGGGGTTATGTTTCCTAACAGTCTCAAGGTAGTCATAAAGCCTATTATACTGCTCTGTCATGTCTCCATCAATGACATCTCTAGCCTTCTTTTTGGCTCTGTAAAGTTGCCACTTGCTCACATCCACTACCAATTCCCTCCTTATTTCTTTCTTCCAGGAGTCAACCTTTGTACATGGCTCATCCCTCAACTTGTTAATGTATTTCTCAGCAAGGTATTTGGAATTAACAAGGTGATTGTCGTAGGTCCTTTGGCAATTGTGTGTAGGGTGTATTGTCTTAACCTGAAATGTTCTCTCCTTTTGCATCCAAGAACCATGCACCCTAAACCCACATTTTTCCTTGCATATTGCAGTAACCCTTGAGCTCTCATTCTTTACAAACTCAAGATCATATCCCCCTTGCACCTGCCACTCCCTAAGTGCTTTTCTAAACACAACAGCATTAGGGAATTTCATTCCCCTAGTTAGCACAGGCTTTTCCATGTCTAGATCTTCATTGAATTCTGGGTCATTGGTCTGATTACTTTCCTCATCTGATCCCTTCTTGGTATGCAACTCATCATCATCACCATGGTCTGATAACCAGTCCTCAAGGTTCAACTTTTTTGGAGTTGGCTCCACAATCTCCTTATTTTTACCATCCTCCTTAGGTTTGAAAATATCATCGTCATCAGGCCCTTCAAGATCCTCATCTAGCAAACTAGGAACATAACTATCATCATCTTCCTCTTCTTCCTCCTCTTCATAATCTGGATCATCACTCTCCTCACCATCTTCCTCATCAACAAGCACACCCACATCCACACCAATTGGTCCACCTATGTCCACTTCTACAATTTGTAGACCCATATCCTTATCCACTTCTAGACCTACAACCTCATTCATTGGCCCACTAGTTACATACATGCACAGAACTGGTAAACCCTCGTATGCATCCAACATAGCCGTTACATCTTTATCGGAACACATCTCCTTAATCCCATCCTTTAACCCTGCCCCAGGCAACAGGTAATACATCTTAACCGTACATGGGTAACCATAAGACATAACCATCTCCCTCAAATCGAAAAACGAAATAAAATCAATGTCATTATTGTCAATCATCTCACAAGTACCCCCTAAATACATGGTGGAAAGTGCAGTTTTGTTGAAATGCCCCCCATGATGCAACTGGATACTCTTGCAAGTAGACATCCTGCATGATGTAAAGCACAAACACTCAAATTGGGGACCAGCATGTGGGGACCAACATACGGCTTGTGTTTACAAATTCTCAGTGGAAATAGGAAGGTATCAATTATATACTAGCAAACAATATGATTTCTTCACCATTAACTTTGCATATAAACATGAATAACTAAAGGGCCCCATAACTAAAAAAGGTGCCACCTGCCCATTTATCTCCATGCAATCACCACGTATTTGTACCACTCACACCAAGCTACTCTTAACCACCGAATGCCCTTTTTTTTTGGCACAGAAATTACAGGATTACGGGATGTTACAAGCGTACATGCAGAAACCAAAAAAAACAAAAACAAAAACCCCCCAATTTTTTTCGCTTTTCCATAGCAACAGTAAGTAAAAAAACCCCTTTTTTATTCAGTTTCTTATACACTCGAATCGGGACCAATACATGCAGAAATAATAAAAAATTATAAAGTCCCCAATTTTTTACTGTTTAACATACCAACAAAGTGTAAAAACCCCTTTTTTTTCCTGGTTTTTTCTACTTTAATCAATCTACACACATACTCATGCAATATATGCCAAATACATTAAGAAATAAACTTATATCATTCGATTTGAAAAGAAAACCCTAACCTAGACTGTTTGATATAAAAAATTGTACCTGTAGAAACCCTATATTGTTCGATTCCGCACTTGTCTTCAAAATATGTGGATGAACGCAGCAAACAACGTGGATGAACGCAGCAAACCCTTCATTGGTTCATCGTTTCGAGATCGGGAGACAGAGAGAGTTCTTCATCGCTTCATCGTTTTGATAAGTGTGGACAGAGAGAGAGAGAGAAAGAGGGTGGCGGAGAGTTCTGTGTTGAAGTGCAAGGGTCGTGGGATTTTGTTGGATTGAAGGGTTTTTTTGTCCATTCATTACTTCCGTTAACGTCGTCCACGACTCTACAGTAGAAGGGGTGTAAGTGCCTAAATTTAAAGTACGAAGGGTGTATCTGCCAAAACGTGTAAGTACAGGAGGTGTAAGTGCAAATTCCCCTTAAAAAAAAGAACCAAACAAGGTGCAAAGCTCGGAAGTACAAAAGCACAATGAACATTGCCCTACTATTTTAATTTCTTTAGGAAACTCACACAAACTGACACAAATACGGGGGAGAGAGAGAGAGAGAGAGAGAGAGTTGACCTTAGCTTCTTTAATTTTTGTTAATCGTAGAGAGATCAGAGATGACCATAGCTCTCTTAAAAGTTGGATCTGGCGAAGAACCCAACCCACAATGCGTTCAGATCCTCTCTCAATGTTTCTCTACAGTACAAGTGAATCTTGTTCAGCAAAGTAGCTTTTAAGAGCATCTCCAATCAAGCTCTATATTGGTTCTCTAACTCTAAAATAGAGAACAAGCTCACTCCAACCATACTTTATATTAAATTTGGTTTTCTATATATGGAGATGTTTGCAACAAATAGAGAATGATCTCTATATAAAAAATTTATGTATATCATAAAATATATTGTTTTGATATATATAAATTTGTTATGGTTCAACACGTATCGACAATATCTACAAAATGAGACCACTATTGAATATATTTTGTCAACTTTTGAAAAAATTAGTATTTAGTATTTGGAGGGAAACTTGAGTTTGAAAAAGAAAAGAATGAATTTTTGAAATATAGAGATTGGAATGGAGATTTGTGGTAGGAGTGTATGTGAATAGTAACATTTTCTATATTCACTTTTTGAATAAAATATAGTTTTTTGAGTCTCTAAAATGAAAAAATGAAGAGTCATGGGTTGGAGATGCTTAGAGCATCTCCCAAGGTTAGTAAAAATTTGATTTGGTACGAAGCAATCCAATGGGCAAATGCAAATCTAGGCATAAATTTGAGTAAAGGTTTCATTTTTTTGGCATAGTTGTAAATTTGAGGGAGAGAAAATAGCCTTCAAAATTTGAGTAAGGATTTGGTTCAAACCAAATTTGGGCAGAAATTTGAGTAAATTTCGAATTTGGTATGAGTTTAAGTAAGGAGTAGAGTGGTGTTTTGGGTGATTTTTACTCAAATTTGAGTTTGAATTCAAATTTGAGTAAGGAGTGGAGATGCTCTAAGCAAACCCTTGTTTGGAAGTTGAGAAAAGCGAGAGAGAGAGAGAGAGAGAAAAGAAAATGGGAGAAAATTGAGAAGAACATGAGAGAAATTTTTTTTCGTACTATTCACACTTCTAGATTTTTAAAATTTTTTTTTTCTTCCTTTCCTCAAGTTGCAAACAAAGCAAGGTTATTCGTACAATGTACCAAGTAGGGCTGCACAAAAAATCCAGTGAACCATGAAACCGGTCTGGACCGAATTGATTCGTACCTTTAGGATTTTGTCCGTGGATTAATAATCCAAATACAGATTCAAAAATTAAAAAACTGTGAGATACAGATTTGGATTGGATTTTTATTTAAAAACCGTGGATTATCCGAACCGGGCCGTGAGATATTTACAAAAATAATTAATAATAAGTATGTGACATATAGTAAGTAATTATAATTTTACACTTCTCTAGAAAAGGTTTCTCTTAGACCAATTCAAGAATGAGTTTCATATCTTGCCGGTTGCCAAACTTTAGAGAATGGAAGATCTACATAGATGTTTTTTTTTTTTATTGAAGTAATTTGCTAATTGGTTCCTTTTTTTATGGACTTTGCTGTGTTTTTTTTTTTTTTTTTAATGGGACTGGAAGTGGACTGGAAACTATTGAATCATGTATTGAGGTGCTGGAACTGTTTTTTCATTGAGGTACTTTTACATGGGAGATGGCAGAGAGTATGAAATGGTTGGTTGATGGTTGATGCAATCCATGAACAAAATCGGGATCGAACCGTGACTCACTGTTAGGATTGGATCCAAACCGTCAGACTTTTGGTCCGGAAACGGATTTTATTTTTAAAAAACTGTGACTCACGGATTAGGATTGGATTCATAGGAATTCGATCCGATCCGGACCGTGTGCAGCCCAAGTAGCAAGAGGTTAATTGTTTAGGAAAAAATTGTCACTTGGACTGGTGAGGATTTTACTACAAAGAGGTCCTATTGTCATTAATTCGCTTCTCTAAAATGGGATCTTTTGAGAGATGCTACATACACTACCATCCATCCACTACATCATCCACTACATTTTTTGTGGGGCTCACCCCGGGTCCCAAAAAAATATAGAAAAATATCTATAAATTTTAGAATAATATTTTATGTGGCCCTGTAAAAAATCAGCTCCAACGAATATCGGTAAGTATTATTTCTTGATTTGTAGGGGCGAAACTGCGCAACTGCACTGTTTCACCCATACGAATCAAGAAATAATACTTACCGATATTTGTTGAAGCTGATTTTTTACATGGTCCCATAATATATTATTTTAAAATTTATGAACATTTTTCGGTATTTTTTTGAGACCCAAAGTGGGCCCTATAAAAGATGTAGTAGATAGTGTAATGGTTGGATGTAGTGTACCTAGACTTAGTGATCTTGAGATCTTTAAAGGGAATAATTGGAAAGCAACCACAATGTTGGTATGGATCAAGACCCGAGACATAGCGGCTTACGGGAAATCACAGGTCGCCCACATTTTTGGAGGCTGGTTTTGTTCCAATTCTTTATTGTCTTACCATTTCTTTGTAAGCCCTCTGTGCATGGATAACATGTTAAATCATATAATTGATGTTAACACATACTGATGTAGACATACTTTTTTTACTTTTTGTATTTTAAATTTTAATGTTTAATATATTTTGTTATATATGCATTTTGTGTAAAATATATATTTTTTGAAATTTACTCGAGAAGATCAATAAAACAAGATTGATTTTGAATATGAAATTATGAGTAAGGATAAAATAATTTTGGGGTGTGCGAATTATTTGTTATACAATTATTAATCGAGGTGTGTGTAAGCTGGTCTCGGCAATTATAATTTTTTATCTTCGTGTCAGTCTTCATCCTCATAGAGGTAAAATAGAGGTTAAAAGGTGAAATAGAAGATTCAAAAAACTAGATTTGAAGGAAAAAAATAAAGATATGGAGTGTAGATTGGAGTTGCCGCCCATCATTCTCCATTTTATAATAAATAGTCACAAAAACCTAAAACAAGTCACAAAGGGTAGAATGAAAAAATGAATAGAGCATGTGAAATACTGCATGCGGACCAAAAAAAAAAAAATTACTGTACTTCATAAACAAGGACAAAAAACTTTGACCAAAGGCTTAATTTGATAAAAAAAATGCGGTGGGTCTACTGACAGAGCGATGATTAATCGAACGATGGGTCTACTCTAGCTCACATAATTCATGTGTGCGTGTGTGAATGAGCATGAGCGTAAAGAATCTTTGAATTGCATATCAAACTACTAAAATCTGCAATAGCAAGATTTGAGAGTGTGAACACAGTGCATAAATTAAAAGCGAAAGCATAAGAGTAAGGGATTATGTGACTACGGATTTACTTGACAAAATGCTTTGATTAAGGGCTCTCATTAATAACCGGTGGGTCTACTGAAAGGGGCAGCTCCACTATTCCCAGAGAGGGTTCACACAATCCTCCTTCGCCAAAAAAAAAAAAAAAAGATGCACTAAAATTTTATACATACAAGTTTGTATACAACAATTTTCTTCGCGTTTTTGTTACCGAAATAAAATCCTGAAGCCGCACACCTGTCTATTGCAAAAGATCTTTGATTAATCTTCGGTGGGTCTAGTTGACAAAAAGCTTTGATTAATCTAGTGACATGATTAAACAAATGCAACAACGAACCAATTCATTCCATACCACATGCAAAAAGCTTATATACATGACAAAGCAAATTTGGACCCACCGATTTCATATAGTTTATAAGATTAAGCAGATTTTGGACCCACCGATTTCTTCTTAACAGAGCAAACCTGGTACAATGGAGCAAATCAAGTGATTTGAAGGAATCAATAACAATGGAGGAGGCAATTAACCTTGGTGGGAGAGAAACATTTTATTTGGAGAGGATCTGAATGCTGAGCTTAAGAAGGAAATGGTGTCACAACCTTCTTTAAAAAGAGAGAGAGAGAGAGTTGACCACAATTGTGATGTCTCTTTTCATCGCCAATGGTGTCACAAACCTTCTCTGACATAATGTATCAGAGGTCAAAATTAAGATAAGAAAAAGCACAGTGAAATATGCCTATTTCTAAAGATTTAAAAAAAAAAAAAACTCGGCCAATTTCTAAAAATGTGTGTGTGTATGCATATGTTTGTACTACTTTTGTGATTCCATGCATAGGACGAACACCGTGCTTGATAATACTATACGTACCCATGTGCAGAACAGATAGGAAAATATAGTTTAGCTTATTTTTATGTTTGATGTCTTGGTCATTGCTGGCTCTTTATCTTATTTTTGCTAATCAGAGAGAGTTGACCATAGCTTTAATAATCTCTCTTAGAAGTTGAATCTGGTGAAGAACACAACCCACAATGGGTTTATCAGATCCTCTCTCAGTGTTCCTTGACACTTATGTTCCATATGTCTATATGTGAAAATATGTTCTATAGTACTAAGAAATTGCTTTTTAAAGGGACTTAATGTTTTTGTCTTTATTTTTTTATAATATTTGTTAGTTAGCACTGTTATTTTCATACAATTTTTATATCACAGGGTTTATCTCATAAAGAGGATTCAAAAAATATATGAATGCATTGATAAAAGTTCAAGAAAATTCACTAAAGACAACACGAAAAAAAGTCAAAGTTTGTCTTTTGATGTTCGGCTTTCTTGTTGTTCTTGAATCTCAATCAATTTTAAAATATGAACGATTTAGATTTTCCACGTGGGCCTAAAAAAAACCCACAAAAGGGCTTAAACTGGACGATCTAGTCCAATATACCCAACTGGAGAGGATTTTTTTTCCCCATTACAAAAAAGACAAGTCACTATTGATCGCTGGCTGTCGGTTGAATTTGCCATAAAAGAAAAAAGTTTCTATATTCCATTTCCGATGTGCGGTTTATGACTTTATGTTGTTTATTTTTCTGTACTACTCCCTATCAACCTTAGTCTAATTAGATATCTGCAAAGAATTAGTTAAGAGAAACAAGAAGTTCCAGAACCAGGCCGGGTGCAATGCTGTATGTAATGACTAATTTCGCGTTGCTTCAATTGATAAATGAATTAATTCATCCGTCCCAAATTTCTTGTCCATTTTTTATACCTAAATCCTAAAAGAGATTGAAACAACAAAAACTAGACCATTTCAAAAACATTAGGACAACTTTAGTAAGTTCAGTTCACAAAATGGGATATTGGTATCATATCATATATAGTAGTAAAAAATTCGAATTAGAGATGGGCAATCGATATAGGTGGCCGAGATATGACTGCTCCCTCCGATTCAAGCAAGAATCATATGTAATTAAGTTGTCGCTTCATGAATGACCTAAATTTGAAACTCCAAACCTTGTTAGGTTGAATTCATGTGGGTAGGTACTTTTCTTTTACGTCTATGCATGTCAGATAAATGCTTTTTTGTAATCTCATTTGAGACGAAACTTCTTGAGAAATGAGCATTATCATACTAAGGTGGCGTTCCGGTTTCGTAGAAAAAGAAATTTTGGAAAAAGAACGTAATTTCAAGCTCAAAAATCATGTGTTTACGTAAATAATTTTTCCACCAATATAAATCTTGTTTGATAGATCTCATTGAGATCTTTTAAACGGTGCAAAAAAAATTAAAAAATTATTTTTTATTTTCATTATATTTGAGTTTGAAATTACCTAATTTTAAAAAAAAGAAACTTTTTCTAAAACGGGAACACCCCTAATCTGTACTTTTCTATTTATTCAAAGCCATTTGTCTACTTCTAATTAATGTCACATGTAATCTCTCCAACATCATTGGTAAAATAAACTTCTCGTTTAATAAACTTGCGATGACTACCATTCATATAGGGGGTGTTTGGCAAGCTGATTATTGGATTATTGGATTCTCATTTTCGGATTATGGAGTGTTTGGCAACTCCACAGAGAATACATTTTGAAATAATAGATTTTTGGATTGTGGCTTTTCGGATTGTGGAGTGTTTGGCAACTCAAGGAATAATACATTTTGGAAGAACACATTTTTGGATTGTGGCTTTAGGAGCAAAAAATCAAAAACTGGGGTAGAGGAGTTTTTGGCATTCCCATTTTCGGTTTCTGAGGAGTATTACCAAAAATACCCATGAAGCTCCTTTCATTTTACCCACAGTGTGTGTGTGTGTGTTTTTTTTTTGGCTTCGGATTTTACTTTAATTTGTTTTGTAATACTTTAATTTGTTTTGTAATATTACAAGTGTTTCTGTTCGTTTTTCAGTTCTAAATTATCTTTATGTTATGTGTTGGTCGTTAAATTAAAGTGTTATTTGTAACATATGATTGATTATTTTAATTCTAACATACCAAATACAATTACCGAATGTCTTCCATAAGTTTAAAAAGAAGAAAAAATTTACTTATTGAAAATTAAACACAATATTCTAACGCCCCAACTTAAATTCGGATTTTTGGAAAAAAAAAAAGGCAAAAAAATAACATTACTTTACAAATATTTGACTTCAATAAATAGCTCATGAAAATTATTGAGAATAATAAAATAAAAAAAAACATAAACAGAAACAAGAAAACGGAAGTCACCTGTTATAAGAACACCAAGGGCAAAATGGTAAAAATGTCATCCATAATTCATTCTCAAAAATCATCCACTACTACAATAATAGATATGTATCACACTAAAGAGATTCACAAAGATCACGGTTTTCAATGAAAGCGTGATAAATGGTGGTGCTTAAATTTTTTATCTCAGTTTAAGTTCAAAGCTGAGATAAAAAGTGAGTTTTAGCGCGGAATAAAAGACCTCGCTCTTGCGGCGAGATAAAAGAAAAACAATCTCACCCTTGCGGCGTGATAAAAGATTTTAGGGCTGAAAAGAATGAGATAAAAGATCTCGCTCTTATGGTGAGATAAAAGATAAAAGATCTCACCCTTGTGGCGTGATAAAAAAGAGCAAAGATCTCACCCTTGTGGTGTGATAAAAGATTTGAGGGCGGAAAAAAATGAGATAAAAGATCTCGCTCTTGTGCCGAGATAAAAGAGAAAAGGCCTCACCCTTATGGTGTGATAAAAAACATTAGCGCGAAAAAAAGTTGAGATAAATTATCTCACTCTTGCGGTGAGATAAAAAGCCTACCCATAGGTCTTAATTTTCACGTGGGCGGGTTAATACTCATTTAGGCGGGTTTTGAAAAGTTATGTGTGGGAAACGATGTCATTTGAGGACTTCGAAAAGTTTTTTTTTTTTTTAAATGTAAGAAGATAAGCCTTAATTACATTCACCCCAAAAAATCTTTACGTTTCATCTTCATCTTCACGCCTAAAAAGATCGAGAGAGAGAGAGAGAGAGAGAGAGAGAGAAGGCAAATCTCACGATTGGGTTCTACCAATGCCCAGTTGTTTCTTCGACGACGGGCGAGCTGTTCCACTAGTGCCCGATTTTCATGTGGGCGAACTGTGATCTTTATGATTTATTGTAGTGGTAAAACTTTGTTATTTCGAATGTCTTCCAAGTGTTTGACACATTAGGTAAAAAAACAATTATATTATTATGGCTTAGCCTTATCTGAAAATGATTAAAATCCAATTGGAAAGCCACCATTGAAATTGAAATTCAATATAAACACAAAATATATGTGAAATGGTTAGTTTATAAGAAAACAATCTAAAGTTTGTCCATAATGTTACAATCTGCGGGTTGTGATAATTTTCATAAAAATACAAAGCGTACACTACAACAAAAAACACTATTGTCTACTAAATTTACTGGCTAAAAACAAATTTTTCGCCCAAAAAAATCTTTTGGTGACCAACAACTAATTTTGATTGGCAAAAGATCTATTGTCATATTTTCAAATTTTTTTAAACAATGTTTATATATGTATTTTTATATATTTTAATATCATGTTAATTGCATTTCAAAAAAATTCAGCAAATTTTAAAGAAAAAAAAAAGTTTTCTTACTTTAGGAAATAAGTATAAATATTTTGGTTTTCATGATGTAACAAAAGATCTTGGCTAGCTTAGTGGTAAGGGCTTGAAAAATCAACCAATGGTTTGTGGGTTCGAAACTTGGCAATGACAAGAAAAGATGGTCTAGTAGATACAAAGAAAAGATCACGCCCAATGGTTTTCCATCTCAGTTTATGGGTGTGATCATTTTGAACTTTTAATCACGGTTATAAACCGTGATCTAAAGTGACTTATAATCACACATAGAAAAGAGAAACGATCATGGCCAAGAAAAACGATCACGGTTTATAACTGTGATAAAAGAGAAACGATCACACTTATTGGCCGTGATTGTTTCACTCTTTCAATCACGGTTATAAACTGTGATAAAAGAGAGTGACTTACAATCACACTCAAATCCATCACGGTAGCAGGAGTGTGATGGAAAATTTACAATCACAGTAAATAGCTGTGATCTTTATGGTTTATTGTAGTAGTGATCTACCAAACACTACTGCATTTTGAAAATACATTTTGCACAAATCTCCCAAACACTCAACATACCCAAAATACATTCTGCTCATAATCTAAAAAGTCAAAAAGCCAAAAAACTGAAAATGAAAAGCCAAAAAGTAGGTTCCCAAACACCCCAACATACCCAAAATACATTCTGCTCAATAATATAAAAAGCCAAAAAGCCAAAAAGCTGAAAATGAAAAGCCAAAAAATAGGTTCCCAAATACCCACATAGTATGTACGCAGAATCTTCGTTTGACCAAAAAACAAGAATCTCCGTTTTTTTTGAATAAAAAAAATAAGATACTAGATACTCATCAATATGATCATATGGGGGGAATCTGTGCAAAGATCCCCACAGTCGTCCTTGGGTACTCTTAGTTTCAGAGAATTGATTTCCACGCTGCCATTTCATCCAAATGTACTCTTTTTTTCATTTTGTAGTGATGTGAAATTACTTGATTACCCTTTCTATATGGGAAGGTAAAAATGCATGAAGGGTAATTTTGTAATTATACATGAATGAAAACAAAAAAAATGTTCACAAGTGCTCAACACCAACATGGGTGTTCAGCACAATCTCATCCTACAACTCGGATCTCATCTCGACAATGAACAACTCTTGATATCGTTTATTTCCAAGATAAGATCTGAACCATCGAATGCATAATCCGACGACCCAAATAGTGCACACAACACACAATTGCACAACATGGTCCCTGCTTTCGGAAATCAATCTCCAAGTTTAATTTATTGCTCGTTTATACTATTGCAAAATCTAGGGCATGGGGGAGGAGAATCTGTGCAGAGATTCGCACAGTCCTTCGCCACACGTTCCTTGGGCTGAGTCAACTCAATCTCCCGATTCCCAGTACTCTCTCTAACATTATTGTATGCCCCATCATTTCTTATTGCAAAATCTAGGGCAGATTTTTAGTACTTCTAATTGAACCCCTCCACATGATATAACGTATATTTTATCGGTCACTTGACGATTGGCACTTAATAAACAAGTCACGTCCGCTTGGCAATCGCAAGATCATGCATGTCGCCCATGTTACCAATTCCGTTATCAATTTAACGGAAAACAACTTTGGGAATAAAATCGATTTTTTTGAAAATTTGAAAGTCTAATAGACAATTGAGTATAAAATATTGGGGATTCCATGTGAAAGTGCGGTTAATGTAGTTCACTATTCTGTACTACTCCCCATATACCAAACCTTAGTCTATATATGTAGTTCACTATTCTTTACTACTCCCCATAAACCGAACCTTAGTCTATTTAGACGTCTGCAATGAAGCTAAGATCTTGTTCTCTGTGAATGGCTTCCGCCCTCTAATTACATGGTGGTGCGAATAGCTGGGTCATTCAATTTAGTTTAATTTCAAACGCAACTCCAAACTTTCACGAATCAAGGAATCAGCGACCCAGACAATAGAAGATTGCATTTCAATACCTTCTCTTTGCGGCCTCTTTCAGATAATGGAGATACCCAACACAAGCATGCCCTCCACTGCGATGCCGTATGTAACTACTAAATTTGCGTTGTTTCAATTGATAAGCGAATTAATTCATCCGTCGCAAATATCTTGTCCATTTTTTAGCTTTTTCACTTACTTATATTGTAACGACCCGTTCTATCTTTGTAGAATATTGTCTGCTTTGAATGCCCAAAACTCATAGAGTTCCCAGTAGGTCACTTATTCTTGGACTACCCCAGGATGAACATGCTTAACTGTGAAATTTCTATGCGTTTTTGTCCACCCTCACGGCTTTAAAAGGCTTTATACAAGTAGGAGAGATCTTTTCTTATAAACTATGACTTGCCCACTTGCCCCTACTAGTCCGGACGGAGTCTACTATCCTGCAGTACCGCCGGCCACCAAAAAACAAGGTGTCACAATCTAACCCCTTAAGGATGCAACGTCCTCGTTGCACAGGCCCAGCAACCTCCCCTGGGGTCCGTGGCAGCAGAGCACATTCTACCCACCGCTTTGCCTAGACGGGGCTCTGATACCTTTTGTAACGATCTGCTTCATCTTTGTATAATATTGTCCGTTTTAGACGCCTAAAGCCCATAGACTTTCGAGTAAGTCACCCATCTCTGGACTACCTCCAGAATGAACACGTTTAACTGTGAAATTTCTATGTGCTTTGACCCACCCTCACGGCTTTAAAAGGCTTTTTACAAGTAGGAGGTATTTTTTCTTATAAACCATGACTTGTCCTCTCCCGTCCGGACGGAGCCTGCTATCCTGCAGTACCACCAGCCACCGGAAAGTGAGGTTTCACATATATCTTTTTTTGTATGATTTTAAAAACTTTGTCTGATAGATAAAATTAATATCTATCAACTAAGATCCATAATGCGTATTTACAACGTAATACATTTGAAATATAAAGATTTTTTTTTACTTGTCTGGAATAGTAAGTGGACAAGAAATTTGGGATGGAGGGAATAGATACTCTCTCCGTCCTTTTTTAAGTGTCCTGCTTCGTAATTTCAACTTATTAAAAAGATATCATCATTATACCTTTCACATTAACTTTTTCCTCTATTTTCCCTATTTACCCATCATTATTACACTTTTACTCACTAACTTTTCAAAATGAAATTTACTTTTAGAGACAAAATGGAAAATTCATCAATTTTTACCCACTAACTTTACAAAATGAATACTTATTAAAGGACAGCCCAAAATGGAATAGCGGACTGTAAAAAAGGGACGGAGGAAGTATTAGTTATTTATGCAAAATTTGTCACCGGTTTCATAATTATTGGATAAACTACAAGATTTATAGCCATAATATCAACGTAAAATTTATTATGCCATTGCTTACCAAAAAAAAAAAAAAAATTATTATGCCATGATGTGATAATTTACGGATTGACAAATTCTTCCTTTTTAGGTAACTTTTTGGATTGAGGGCAATAGAACTGCCCTAATTTTTGCTACTTATCCGAGTTAGTAAATTTGTTTCTTTATTTTTGAGTTTGATATATTACTTTTTTCATATTGTACCTAATAAATTTATCACGTTTTTCAGGATATTTCTGTTTTGAAGGTAAACTTTTTGTTTAAATATAAATTTTGTAAACTTAGATGATTTTTAAATGAAAATACCTAACAAAATTTGGTAAAATTGGTTGATTTTTAAATGAACATACTGCACTGAATCGTAATTAATGCTTGCTTGGGAGAATGTTTGACCTAATATTAATTTACCATGATTGACATATAGTTGTTCGGCTAAATAAGTCGAATGATTTATTTTTTTGTCCTCATTCAAATTTTTTTTCGCAATTGTTAATTTTTCGTCAATTTTTTGAAAATTATTGTTTCGTCATGACGAGATGAATCTAAAAAGTACTAAAAAATTACGATAAAAACCTAATTGTTTTGAATAAAGACAAAAATAAACCAATTTTTTCGTCTTTATTCAAAAAAAATTAGATTTCGATTGTAATTTTTTACTTTTTAGATTCCTCTTGTCATGAATAAGCAATAATCTCTAAAAAAAATAACAAAAAACTAACACATGTACAAAAAATTTAAATAAGAACAAAAATGTAAGTCAAATAATTTATTTAGCTGAACAACGGGTTAATTTCGAAGTATTGAGCACAGAGAGAGTTGTGTAGGATTACTTTATAGTACGTTTTTTTCAACTTTAGGACTTGACACCTAAATGCGGCTCCTACGCTGGCCAGATTCCAAAATTAGGTAAACTTTTAAGTTCCGCTAAGGAATTTTTGGGTTTTTAGGCTCTATTCCACAAAGGATTTTTTGTTCTTATTTTAATTTTTTTTTGTGTTTATTTATTTCACGACAAACTTTTTATCCCTATTGATTCGTCTTAACGAGAAAATTGAAACAATAAAAAATATGGCCTTTACCTAATTTTTTTGGATATTACAAAAAATATAAGGGTAAAAGTTAAAAAAAATACTTTTTAGATTCCTCGAGACAAATTGTGATAACCCAAATTTCTGCTTATCAATTTTTTATATGGAACTTTGAAAGAATTTTATAGATGGGAGTTAATTAAGTAAAGGCTTGAAGTTATTCTAAAATTACTAGCCGGTCACGAATTACTATCCTTTAGGTTTTGGTCAAATCTTGTGACTTATTGATTCATCTCAACGAGAGCAATCAGAAATTAAAAAATTATAATCGAAACTCAAAATTTTTTGAACAAAGACAAATAAGTATGAGTTTAAAAAGTATGTCTTTTTAAATTATATAGGTTTGGGTCAAATATTTGTCTTTTTTAAAAAAGTATGAGTTTAGATTAAATGGAAGATTAGATCGAGCATTTGGACATAATAGATTGAGCCGATTTCTCACAAGCCCACTCGATTTTGTAAAATATTATTGCATGACTCAGATCACCAGTGTGAAATCCGAAGTAGGCCCCGCGTTCCCGCCGGTATCCCATCTGTTTACACACCATCGTTCCCTTAGAGTATCCACAATGCTATAATAAAAAATAAAAGATTTTTAAACTTAACAATGTTGGTACAAAACATAACTTAGGCCATTCACAGTGGTATAATAAAAAAAGGATAACCAAAAGTTGACACATCCGCTTTTAATTATTCACTTAAGAGGTTGCTAATATTAACAATGTTGATCTTCACAATGGTTACTTTTAGTCTATAACCAAAATAAAGGGTCCATTCTCTCTCTCTCCATTCACTTTCCTCCATTTATGTTTTTTTTTTTTGGCAAAATATATCGATTCTCTCTTGTAATTTTGGGAAAAAATCGGTGAATTTCTTCCCTCCTATTATGTTTTTTTTTTTTTTTTTTTTTGGGGGAATAATAATCGAGGAAAGAAGAGTGAAATAGCTTAATCGATCCGGCGACGATGGGTTGAATTGAAGATAATCGAGAGATATGAGTTTTATTTTTAGAGGGAAAGAAAAAGAAATAATTTGTGGATGAAGTGAAGAAAATATATAGTAGGCGAAAAGAAGAAGAAGAAAATATTAGTTGCAACATGCATTTACAAATTTTGAAACTAGTTAACTTGTGTGGTGTGGAGTCAACAAATTTTGATTATTGAAGAAGGTTGCTAGTTTTGGTTATCCAAAGTCCAAAATTTGATTATTTCTAAGGATGTTGCTAAGTTTGATTATACCATTGTGAGCCATTTTTCGCACCAGTATTATTAACTTTAAAAACAATTGACTTTTGATTATACCATTGTGGATGGCCTTACAATGCTGTAATCAAACTTAACAACCTCCCTAGAAATAATCAAGTTTTGAGCTTTGAATAACTAAAACTAGCAATCTTCTGACAATAATTAAATTTAATTAACTTTACATATTCTCAATCAAATACACCAATTATTATACGAAAATGTTCCATCTCTCTTCCCTTTTCCTCTCTCTCTCTTTCTTTTCAAACAATATTTTTGGAAAAAAAAATTTACTAAAAATTGTTTTTTTTAGAAAATAGTTTTTTCAAAATAGTTTTGTTTTCAAAAAAAAGTTTCAAAAGCTATTTTCTATTTCTAGTTAATAGTTCGTATTAGTTTCAAAACTAATTTTAGAAAAAACTATATTCAACTGTTCACAATTTTTAGTTTTATGTAGTTTGAAAAGATAATTTGACAAGTTTTGACTATCTAATTTTGATTATGACATTGTAAATTTTTACATTACTAACCTAGCAATCTCTTAAATAAATAATCGAAAGCTGATGTGATAACTTTTGGTTATAAAATTTCTATTATAGCATTGTGGATATCCTTAGAGTTTTCGTGAAAAAAAATTTGCTATGCTCAATGATATTTAACCTTGATCGATCCACAATTTAGTATTAGGTGTGAAAAATGTATTACAAGAGGAAATTTAGACGTGAGGAAAATTGCGGAGGGAAAGTTTGAAAAAAAAATTCCCCTACATATATTAAAGTGAAAAACGAATAGAAGTATAGATGAATTCTAGTTTTTTTTTTTTAACACATTCAATTCATTTCATAACAAAATCCGAAGGCAATACAGATCTTATCAAAAAATACAGGAATGAGCCAAAACTACCCAGACTTCTACACAGGCACCCCCTGCAGAAGCAAGATCGGCGAACTCGCCAGATGAGAACCAATCAAGGCCTGGATAGTAGAGAATCCCAAACGGACTGGCCCCAACTCAAACCCGACAAGCGCATATGAAATCTGGACGGCAAGATCTGTTCACCGGAGCAGAAGTCTGTAGCAGACCCTGTCATCAACAACAGCAGCCGGACGAACCTCAACCCACCAGCCACAAACAACCCCAACTTCGGACAATCCTCAACAGGCGCTGGATTATTCGCCCACCTCCTCTACCACACCAGATTTGGAGAAGTCAAACTGGTACCAAACCGGACTGATTTGGAGGAAACCCAAATCAACCGGTAGAAAAAAAAAAAAAAAAAAAAAACAGACAGAAAGCAAAAAAACCCCAAAACACTTCAACCCCCATTATTCATACCCAAAAACCCCAGACATCACCACCATCAGCCGCCTATCACCGGAGCTTCCTCGCCGAACCAGATCAGAGGAAATACGGGGGCTAAGCCACACAGCATTCCATCTTGACTAAGGGTGAGATAAAGCCAAAAACCGGAACAGTGGGACAGAAGGGAGAGAACCGAAGAAGAGGATAGAGAGAGGGGAGGAGAAGGAGGGGGGGAAGAGGGAGGGGGAGAGGCAGCGGAGGCAGGGCCTCCCCCCCCCCAAGAAAACCTATCTGCTGAAAGTTTTTAGAGAGAGAGAGAGTCTAATTTTCTAGAGAGTGACGAATTAGTTGGAACCGTTCGTTCCAGATGAATTCTAGTTGATGAGGTGGATTTTTCGCAAAAATCGGTTAAGGTCATGTCCAATGTGATTCCAGTTTGAATTATGTGGATCAACTCCGAGTGAGAAGAACCGCAAACCCCACCCCACCCCACCCCAGTCTTATGTTGTCCTCCTGACCCTCCCTCCCCCAGTTTTAGATTTTTTTTTTAATTTACTTTTACTAGTTTTTTTTGTTTTACTTTTAAAAGACTTTAATTACTTTTTTTGTACTCACTAGTTCTTTTTGTTTTACTTTTAAAAGACTTTAATTACTGTTTTAATTTTTTTTTTACTTTTACTAGTTTTTTGTTTTACAATGGAATATTGATGGGGAGATTGAACAGCTTGTCCGCAATACAAAAAATCAGGTAATAGGTGACAAAAAATGGTGACAAAATTGGTTTTCGTCGCAAATAGTACACATTAGTAACGAAAAACTAATTTCGTCTCCACAATTGCTGACGGAAATAATTCCATCTTCTTTTTAACAAAATTGGCGACGCTTTTTGTAACAAATTAGCGACGAAATTGTGATTTCATCGCCAATTTGTTACAAAAGGCGACAAAAAGTAATTTCGTCATAATTTCGTCACCAAATTGGTGATGAAATTACTTTTTCGTCACCTATTGTAATTTCGTCGCCAATTTGTTACAAAAGGTGACGAGAAAGTAATTTCGTCGCCAATTTCTTTACACAATTAATTTTTTGTTGTCAATGTGTACTATTTGCGATGCAATTAACTGAACATGTTATTCATGAATACATATAATTTATGACCGCAAAATTTATTGAAAAGTTGCATATAAAAAATTAGAGCAAGTTAAGATACATAGTGATCCCCATAGACCTATACCAATGAAACATAGAAAAGAACAAAAGAAACGAATTTTTTCGTCGCCAATTTCTTTCGAGATGAAATCTGACTCTTTGAAGACGAAAATTTTTCAACACCAAGTACATGTTTTCTTGTAGTGCTGTGGCAACTTCTTCTGCTCAAGAATACGAGAATGGAAGCCAAAATTTAGAACCAGGTAGTGTAAACCTAACCAATAAGAAAAATTTTGAATGCCTTAATATTCTTTTTCACTTAAACTGTTAATGTAATTAAGTTCACATGCTTGGTATAGAAAAAGGCAGAGGAGCATCGATGAGGAGAAGAAAGAACTTGTCCGAGGCTACTTCTTCCGATGAGGAAGAAAATGATGCAATCAATATTGCAGAACCAGGTAACGTTAACCAAACCTGGCTAACAAATAAGAAAAAGTTTTTTGCCAAGATAACAAATAAGAAAAAGTTTGAATGCTTTAACATTTGGCTACTTCTTCCAATGAGGACGAAAATGATGCGATCAATATTGCAGAACCAGGTAACGTTAACCTAACAAATAAGATAAAGTTTGAATGCCTTAACATTCTTTTTCACTTGAACTGTCAATGTAATTAAGTTCACAAGCTTGGTATAGAAAAAGGCAGTGGAGCATCGATGAAGAGACGAAAGAACTTGTCGGAGGCTACTTCTTCCGATAAGAAAGAAAAGGATGCAATCATTAATGTAGAACCAGGTAACATTAACCCTAACCAACATGAAAAAATTTGAATGCCTTAATATTATTTTTCACTTAAACTGTTAATGTAATTAAGTTCACATGCTTGGTATAGAAAAAGGTCGTGCAACATCGATGACAAGACGAAAGAACTTGTCAGAGGCTACTTTTTCCAATGACAAAGAAAAGGATGCGATCAATATTGCTGAACCAGGTAACGTTAACCTAACCAATAAGAAAAAATTTGAATGCCTTAATATTCTTTTTCTTTTCAACTGTTAATGTAATTAATTAGGTTCACATGCTTGGTATAGAAAAAGGAAGTGGAGCATCGATGAGGAGACGAAAGAACTTGTCGAAGGCTACTTCTTCCGATGAGGAAGAAAAGGATGCGATCAATATTACAGAACCAGGTAATGTCAACCTAACCAATAAGAAAAAGTTTGAATGCTTTAACATTCTTTTTCACTTCAACTATTAATGTAATTAAGTTCACAACCTTGGTATAGAAAATGGCAGTGGAGCATCGATGAGGAGACAAAAACACTTGTCCAAGGCTACTTCTTCCGATGAGGAAGAAAAGGATGCTATCAATATTGCAGAACCAGGTAACGTTAACCTAACCATTAAGAAACCGTTTGAATGCATTAACATTCTTTTTCACTTCAACAGTTAATGTAATTAAGTTCACAAGCTTGGTATAGAAAATGGCAGTGGAGCATCGATGAGGAGACAAAAGAACTTGTTGGAGGCTACTTCTTCCGATGAGAAAGAAAAGGATGAGATCAATATTGCAGAACCACGTAACGTTAACCTAACCAATAAGAAAAAATTTGAATGCCTTAATATTCTTTTTCACTTCAACTGTTAATGTAATTAAGTTCACATGCTCGGTATAGAAAAAAGCAGTGGAGCATCAATGAGGAGACGAAAGAACTTGTCGGCGGCTACTTCTTCCGATGAGGAAAAAGGGGATGCGATCAATATTGCAATACCAGGTAACGTTAACCAAACCAATAAGAAAAAGTTTGGATGCCTTAACATTCTTTTTCACTTCAACTGTCAATGTAATTAAGTTCACAAACTTGGTATAGAAAAAGGCAGTGGAGCAACGATGAAGAGCCGAAAGAACTTGTCGGAGGCTACTTCTCCCGATGAGAAAGAAAAGGATGCGATCAAAATTGCAGAACCAGGTAACGTTAACCTAACCAATAAGAAAAAGTTTGAATGCCTTAATATTCTTTTTCACTGCAACTCTTAATGTAACTAAGTTCACGTGCTTGGTATAGAAAAAGACAATGGAGCATCGATGAGGAGACAAAAGAACTTGTCGGAGGCTACTTATTCCAATGAGAAAGAAAAGGAGGCGATCAGTATTGCACAACCAAGTAACGTTAACCTAACCAATAAGAAAAAGTTTGAATGCCTTAACATTCGTTTTCACTTCAACTGTTAATGTAATTAAGGTCACAAGCTTGGTATAGAAAAAGGCAGTGGAGCATCGATGAGGAGACAAAAGAACTTGTCGGAGGCTACTTCTTCCGATGAGGAAGAAAAGGATGCGATCAATATTGCAGAACCAGGTAACATTAACCTAACCAATAAGAAAAAGTTTGAATGCCTTAATACTCGTTTTCACTTCAACTCTTAATGTAATTAAGGTCACAAGTTTGGTATAGAAAAAGGCAGTGGAGCATCGATCAGGAGACGAAAGAACTTGTCGAAGGCTACTTCCGATGAGGAAGAAAAGGATGCGATCAATATTGCAGAACCAGGTAACATTAACCTAACCAATAAGAAAAAGTTTGAATGCCTTAATACTCTTTTTCACTTCAACTGTTAATGTAATTAAGTTCACATGCTTGGTATATATAGAAAAAGGCAGTGGAGCATCTATGAGGAGACGAAAGAACTTGTCGGAGGCTACTCCTTCCGATGAGGAAGAAAAGGATGAAATCAATATTGCAGAATCAGGTACCGTAAACCTAACCAATAAGAAAAAGTTTGAATGCCTTGACATTCTTTTTCACTTCAACTGTTAATGTAATTAAGTTCACAAGCTTGGTATAGAAAATGGCAGCGGAGGATCGATGAGTGAAGGATCGCACTTTTGGTTTGCTACTCCTTCCGATGTGGAAGAAAAGGAAGTGATCAATATTGCAGAACTAGGTAACGTTAATCTAACCAATAAGAAAAAGTTTGAATGCCTTAACGTTCTTTTATACTTCAACTGTTAATGTAATTAAGTTCACAAGCTTGGTATTGTAGAGATTAAGGAAAAATGTTTCCTCCATAGTCCATACCCACTACCCAGCATTAGTAATTGTCTGCTGCCCCGGAACATGTAGATGACGCAAAATTTATGCTTGTTGGGGCCTCGAGCCATATGTATTTATATATTGATAAAAGAAAATTATATACTGCATGATTATGTATTGCTAATATTATAGCTATGGAGGATAAACAAGGACTCTTCGTTTTCTCCTCCTTCTTCAGTCTCTCCTTCCCTAACTTAATTCCTAGGGCGTGCACGGGTCGGGTGGGTCGTGTTTGGCTTGTAACCGCCACCCGATCCGACCATGTCGGGTTGGGAATTTTTTAAACCGAAGCCGAACCGAGTACCTAGAAGAACCGTCTGAAAACCGATTCTTTTCGTCTGGCCGGGTTCGTCGGGTTGGACGCATGGAGCCGGAAAATACAGATCAGAGGAAGGAGGACATGAAAACGCAGGAAATCTATTTCTCTTGCTGCAATAAAGTCAAGAAAACACAAATCCGAGAAAGAAAGACAAGAAAATGGAGAAAACATACCGGACGGCTTGAGTCTGGACGCCGGACAGTGTGCATCTGGCGGAGAGAGAGAGAGCGGGAGGGTGGACTTGACGGTGTGCGGCGGCGAGTCGGCGGCATCAGATCTGGAGTGGAGGACCGTGGAGCGTGGGTGTGTGCGCTGTGAGCTTGAGTCGCCTGACTGTTGGCTGCCTCTGGCGTTGTGAAAAAGTGGGAGAATTATGTGTATATATGAGTATTATGTATATATATGAGTATTATGTATCTGGGTATAGACCCGAAGCCGAACCGAAAACCAAAAAAATTGTACTCCGTATATTCTAACCCGTACCCGTTCAAAACAGTTGGTCGAGTCAACCAGAACACCTTTGGGTCGGGTCCGAGAACCGTGGGTATTTTGCACACCCCTAACTTCTCTCTAGAACTCCATCTGGCCACCTCCCTTCTTCCGAAGTTAGAACCCGCACCCGATCAAAGCTAAAGATGTGTCCCATACATTTAAAGTCACCAATTTAGAGCAGCCCCCAACTCTTGCCTGGACAACCCTTATGCCAACATTTGCTGCTTATTGATGGGCGTAGATTCTCTTACAAATAATTATAAACGGGAACTTAAAAAATTACATTTTTACCAAGAAAAATCAGAAGTTGTTTCTAAAAATTTAACGATCTTATTGATATCTAGTAACTAAAGGAAAAAAAAGGTTTGAATTTTATTTTTTTTAAAAAGATTATTTTTAGGTCATCGTTTTACAGACCGAACAATAATTTTTTTAATTGAAAGAGAAATACAATGTTTTTTTGCAGTAACTAAAAAATCATCTTTTGGTTGGTTTACTATATGACACCCCACATCGGCTAAATATCGAAAGTGAATTTGATATATAAGGAAACCCAATTAGCTATTCTATAAATTAAGGTCAACATTTTGACTCACATGGTTAGGCTTCTTTTGAGCAATGGAGTTATGGTAAGGGTTAACAGGTCAAGTGGTTCGGCACATTATAAGTGGTGTAAGAGCCTACACTAATCAGGAGTGTGGGGCGTGTCACGCCTTGCATTTAAACCTAATAATCTTAACTTTTCCATAAATATAATATCATCAGCACTACACATAAATACCGACACATAACGTGCCAAGTCATTCCATAAACCATTAACCTGTAAAAATTTTACAATCACGGGATCATACCCTGTAGGGGTTCGATTTATCGGGATCTGGACCGTGACTCTGGTTAGGCTCCTCCCTCTGTGGTTCCGTGCTCCCACCGCTGGACCTGCAACAAGTCACTAGGGTTATGGAAGCCCAGTGATCCTCCGACGATCAAGTTAGAAGTAAGGAGAGGTGTTTAGATCTAGGGTTAGGGTTGGATTGCATACCTTTATCAGGTGAGTATCCCTTCGTATTTATAAACCTAGGTTTACTTGGCCTCCAAGCCAGCGCGTGGAGGGAACGCTCAGGTAACCGCTTCGGGTAATGTCATATGTGACACGAAAGGAATGAAACGGTTATGGAGCACATGGCCAGTCCTGATCCCAATGATTACGCTTGTTGCATGATCCCCATGGGACCCATCTGGCATAACCGCTCCTTGTGGATGTCCTCAGGAGCAACAGAACAGAGCATTCCGTTGGCGGGCTGTTACCGAGGGCCAAGGGGTCCATGATCCAATGGTCATTGGCCGGATTTACCTCTGCACGTCGGTTCATGCAAGTCGGTCAGGTTACCGGGCTGGTAGCCGAGGCCACCACATACCCCACTATTCCATAGTAGTCATTCCATAGTAATCATAGAGAGAAATAATTGAGTATCTTTACATTCCTCCAAAGTCAAAAAAATGTCTAATTAAAGTTACATTTTTATCTCCCAAAAACATGACCACATAAGATGACAAAAATAACTCTTCGATGTGAGCTTCAAAAATATGAGCAGCAATGCACCTTGTTGGAACTTGTGGGTCATATGTGGTGTATGAGAGGTACTAAGGAGTTTCTCGTAAAAGGCCAGGGCCGAGAGGGTTAATACTCGAATCGCAAATCACTATCGCTAGGACTTGTAATCCCTATCTATAGTGGTCAAGTAGATTTCTACAATTTGCCAACCGGCGTGGACTATCTCACGGCACAGACCGTCTCACAAGCGCAGTCTAGCCGCCTAATGGCATGGTCCGTTTCATGAGCATTACCCATTCAGTCACCCGAATTGAGAACGATGAAAATCATTATGTGAACGGTATTTGAAAACCTAGGAAACAAATACTCAACCGATAAAACGAATTAAAAACCATTCCATTGATATCATAGAAGGAGTTCTTGAACACATAATTCGATTCAAATAAAAACCCTAATCTATGCAAAAGAACAAGGTTACTTGGTGTATGCTTGACCGATTCCTAAACCTAAAATAATGGGTTGCCCCAAGCGTAGGGCTAAGACCGATGTAGCACAATACCCGGTAAGACCGGAGTCGAATCCACTAAGGACGGTGAAGTGTGTGCTGTGTAATCTCGGGTTGAAGTATTAAAATCAGCTCTTAGGTTGCCACCCCTTGTCTTTTTGATTGAGATTAACTAATACTAACAGATAACTTGCTCAAATGATTAAAAAGAGAGGCACGGTCGTAGGGAATCCGACGCTTGCTACCCAATCAGAATCCGCTCGCTTTTCACCGTTCTAAAAACGATTAAAATTAGGGAGAATTGGAAAACTCTGAAGGATGTGAATCCTAAGGTAGCCGGTCCCGTATATAGCAGCGAACAGGTTTTGGTCCCCCGTTCTCGCTCACGTAAGTCCTGACAATGCCTCAGATTCGTCTAACGAACGTAATTTTCACCAACTAAGATTATTTAATTAAATTAATAAACAGAAAAAATTGCAAGACGAATCCTAATTGGGTCGCGGTACGCTTTTACCCAGCGACCAAATCTCAAAAAAACTACTCACTCATTATTAAAAATAATAGGAATAAAACTCTAGAATTAATCATGCTTTTTTTACTGGAGAAAGAAAATAAATAAAAGATAACAACTACTTGAATACTAACGAACAACTTTAATAAAGAACAAAAATCAATACGAATTATTGGAGTGCGAAAATCTGAACAAAACTTTGAAAACTTGAAAAAAACACTTTGGAAGAAAAGTAAACAATATTCGGAATAAAAGTGCAGCCCTGTTCTTCGTCTTCTCGATCTGTTCGAACAGTGATCGGACAGTAATCGTCCTTCCTGTTTCGTCCGTGGGAATGAGCGTCACCCCGTTCTGCGTTTCTTTTTCTGTAAAAACGTCCTACCAAAAAGTGATCCCTTCGTGCGCAGCTTTCTTTCCATTTTATAGTCCGATGTAGTCGGTTCCCAATTAGCGGACAATACTATTCACACAACGATCCAAATACAACAATTTACACAACCTCTCACATACATGTGGGGCCCACACATAGTAGTGTGTGTGGAGCCCACATGTATGTGAGAGGTTGTGTAAGTTGTTGTGTTTGGATTGTTGCGTGAGTATCATTTTTGTTAGCTTTTTAATTTGTTTTCCGAAACAAATATTAGTGGGCCAATTCCATTTGGTCCAATTCTACTCTTGGGCCCACTTAAACCTTGTCAACTTCCTGGTCCAAGTAAATTGACCGAATTTTCAACCAAATTAGTACGTGGAACACGGTCAAAAATATGTTGTGGCCAAAACTGGTGCTTCTCTTCTTGACCTCTAATAAGACCCACCATTCAAATTAAGTTGTTCACGGGCTTCACTTTGACGCCACATTTAACTTCGCGCTTTTAATTCCAAATATTATTCATTGGTATCGAGAGTCCTGAAACGCAATTAACAAATGTCAAACCCCAAGTAGCGCACTAAACAGACATAACAAACCTAAGTTATGGGGCGTAAATAGGCATATTTATGCACCCATCAGTGTGCAGCTTCATCCTCCCCTAGATAGGGGTTTAGCCAGCCATGGAGAAGAAGAGCGTGCTTGGAATTGAAGAACACATGGAGTTCATGGAGAAATCTCTTCTAAGTTTCTCTTGCCTCTCTCTATAGTTGCTAAAACATAAGGTAACCCTAAAATAATGTTATGAAAGAGTATTTATACCTAAGGCCTAAAAATTACATTTAAAACGTGCACTACAAGTTTTTCTCGCCGAAAATGGCCTGAGCCAATTTGAAAACCACCCAGGCCAAAAGTTCAGACAATCGCTCGCAGATAGGCAAAATGGCCTGGGTCAAAGTGAAAACCGCCCTGGCCAAATTTTCTGCAACTTCACTTTTGCTTCCAAGCCACTCGTGCAGCTTTCGACATCGTGTTTGCACATCCTAATCACTCCCATTTGGCACGTTTAAGCCTTAATCATCCTCCGAGGCCTGAAACACCATTAAACAAATAAAAGCATCAAATAATAACACAAACGGACTAGTAACGCATAAATTAGAGAGTATAATTAGGTACTTTTCGGCACCTATCAAGCACCCATCTCCCTCCTCAAATCCTTTAAGATAGAATAGATTACGGTTAACGAATGACCAAAAAAAAAAAACAATCATGTTTCCTTTCTTATCCTCATTTCCCATTAAATTGGTTATAACCAAATGAATCTAAATGTCAACATCAACTATTACCAGTAACGCAACACAATATGTCAAATATACAGGAGAAACACACAGAGAGTAATGAAACATTCAACACGTCATCACACACGACACCATCATCACTTCGGACATCAAGAAACTTATACGCACACCTTTCATTCTAGTCTCAAATTCTACCATCTATACCAAATTCCATTTTATCAAGTTTTCCTTTTAATCCCAATCCATCATCACATGATTATAATTCCAGCATTCAGGACCTCGTGCTGAGCATTTTTGGACCTCACGATGTCCCTTGCCGAGCACACGGGACCTCGTGATATCCCCCATTATACTACACATGTTCTCATTTCACAATAATTAATTTAATCATCCAGTTAATTCTATTTAACTACCAACGTTAACCATGATCAATACCTCGCAACACATAATATCTAATTAAGACTAAGATGCCCCTATAAACCCAATCCCATGAAACTATGTAACAACAATCGAAGTCTAAGAGAACCATCTATTTCACTACCCATACTACTCTCATATCGCCATTATAAATCTATTCATTGGATCACCACTAATCAAATAGGTGTTCAAGAGCAAGGGTGGAATTAGGGGGGGTCTAGTAGTGGCAGGGACGGAACCAGAATTTTGTAAACGTGGGGGCCAAACTATAACAATAAGGTTTTGAAATTTCAAAAATTGTTTGGTTTAGATTATGAGGGAGGTTTTTTTGGGTAGGAGAGACAGAAAGAGAAACAAGATTAATAATTGAAGAAAAAACTTTTGGGAGACCATGAGCAGAGAGCGGAATTGGATTTTGGGATCCAAAACAAACACATTCTTAAAGCATTTAAATGTTTAAATAACACTCAATACAAAATATAGTTCTTAACAAATTTAAAAAAACAACAAAAAATAATATTAAAATTTAAATAAAAAAAACCGAAACAACACGGGGGCCGTGGCCTCCATAGGCCCTCATGCTGGCTTCGTCTCTGAGTAGTGGCAGCCGCCACGACAAGAATTTTACAAAATGCAATTATTATATGTAAAAATAATAATTTGTCTCAAACTTATATACATCCGCCCCTGCTAGATTTTATTTTTTATTTTTTGCTATGTACTAGTTCTTAATCCTCAAAAAAAAATTAAGAGAGAAGACACAAAAAAGTATTCCATAATTAAATTCAATGGACCAAAGTAAGATAAGATAAAAGATGAGGTCCAATTAAAGAAAAAAAACTCCACAATTTTTTTGCAAAGTACTCTATATGATAAAACAAAAAAGAAAGAAAACAAAACCTAAAACAAGTTAACTTGTGTGCATACGACTCCAATGCCACAGTAGTGGTCATGTGTTATAATGGTATTGAAAGACGGCTCACCGCTTACGCCAATTCTATTATCGATGCTTTTAACGACACGAAAGAGTATTGGACACTTTATTACGTTATTTTAATTTTTTCTAGAGTCAATGACATTTATATTGTAATGCATCTTTTATTTTTTTCATGTATATTTTGCCACTGCTAGGATAAAATCTTGGTTCCGTCCCTGTTCAAGAGTCCAATTTCACATGAAAAAAAAAGGCATAAACAATACCTGTAACACCCTTGATTTTTGAGTACGTTAAATAAACATTTTATTGAATTTCTAAATAGAGTCTGACTCATTATTATATCATAACTCTCACTGGAGTTCATAATTACACAAGGAGGAAAACTAGGGTTCCTATCTACAGCTCTGCCTGCTCCACCATCCTAGCCAGTTTCTCAGCTCCATAAGCCTCCAAGGTGTTCAGCTCACCTTAATTATCTACAAAGTCTGACACATTATACCAGCGTCGCCACCGATATAATATGTCAGGGTTACAACAGTAACACCATGAGCTATGAAAGCTCAGCAGAGTAATCTCATATCCGCTAACCCATCAATTACCAATATCAGAGTAAAAAAGCAGCATATCAACTCTGGCACAAGCAGCAGAATAATACATACATTTTTAACAAGGCATTAACAATGACACATCCGCACTCCGTAGTCTAATGTTGGTGTCTGCATTGTATGTGTTTATCCTATGCGACTCGTCGTAGAACGTATCTCATTTTCATATCCAAATCAACATTTTGAAAATCTCATTTAACACACCTAACATCGGTTCCGCCGCGCCGGGTTCCCGAGTATCCTCATGATGGTTCCGCCGCACCGGGTTCCCATTGGCACATATTTGCATTGACTCCTCTCCGCAGATAACCAAGCTACACATCCAATCTCGGTTCCGCCGTGCCGAGTTCCCAAGTATCCTCACAATGGTTCCGCCGCGCCGGATTTCTATTGGCATACATTTGCATTGGCTCCTTTCCGCGGATAACCAAGCTACACACTCAACCTCAGTTCCGCCGCGCTGGGTTCTCATTGGCACACAACACACACATACTCACATAATGTACCCACATTTGGTTATTATGTAGTTTCAAAAATATTTTATCATTTGTAACACACATTCCCACAATGGACAAGTCCGGCCACATTGCATTTTCAAAACACATCTTGTCTTTAACACACCCTAGGTGTCATGTTTCTACTTTCTCGATTTTCATGTCTCGTTCTCTCGTGTCTCGTTCTCATGCATAGATTCCGCGGTAGGACCTTTCACATAGACATATATAAAATCATTCATTGTAATCTAAACTAGCAAGATCATGCAAGCAATCTTATAAACAAGCTCATCACCATCCTTATACAACCACAAGTAATGCAAACAACATGTAAACAAGTTCATAACCCTCTAAAAGATCAAAATACGAATACTTCTAATCAAACATTTAAGCTCTTACACTTCAAAACCCATTCTTTCTTCTTTTCTGAAAGTTCAAAAAGACAACATATGTTTATTGGATTAAAAGTCATCTATTCAACATGTTAACACCACTATAAGCATCTTAGGTTTGCATTTCAAACATTTTAAATAAGTAACAAACTCCATATACCACAAGTAATGCAATCACCTACATACATGCTCATAATCATCCTTAAGACCGTAATACGAATACTTCCATTTAAGTTTATATTACCAAAATTCGTTCTTTCTTCATTTGTGGGAAGTTCAAAACAACATATGTTTATTGATGTGGAAATTGTTTATTCAACATGTTGCACTTCCATTAGCAAGATAAGTTTAATAACTAACATGCATATCGACGTACAAGCATCATACTAACTTTAGATATACTTAAAGAAGTAAGTATACTTAGGACTAGTGAGTAAAGACATTCTTCGTATGCTTAGAATTAATAAACAAAGGAGAATCTACCTTGATCCGAAACTAGTCGGGACCGAATAAGCTAGTTGGAAATTTCTACAGGCAGTGAAACTCACAAATCTGGACCAAACTTTAGATGGCCGTAACTCGGTCAATATTTGACCGAATACGATCGTTCTTGGGTCGAAATCGAAACTCGAGAAGTGCTCTACCACTTTCGGGAATGAAGTTGATCCTAAAAACTAGTTTAGGTAGGAGAAAAATGGTGATAAAGAGAGTGATAGTAAGCTGTCTGGAATCTGAAATCCTAGATTTTTACTGAATTTCGGATGTCGATATCTTTGTCATTTCTTGACCTATTGGGGTGGTTCTTGGGTCTAACTTGAAGGTCTCAAAGTGCTCTACAACTTTGTCCAAAGGAGTTGGTTCTAAAAACTACCTTAAGCAAGAGAAAAATGGGAATTTACGAAGGGTAGTAAACTGCTTGGAAAAACAGAATTGGTTTCTAGAGAGAAGTTGGAGCAAGGGGTGAAGGTGTGAGTTGAATGGCAAGTTTTGGGTGCTATTTATAGGCAAAATTCTGGCCTTCTCTCTCCCTCTCATGGCCAGCCATATCTCTCTCTCTCTCTCCCCCATGGATTTACTTCATTAAATTGTCATTTCACACTTTTATCATGACATAGTCTTCCTTCACTTGTCAATCTATCTTTTTAGGCTTAAGGCTATGTGATCATGAGGGTTTTTGGTTTTATCTTGTCTAGGTAAGTTTTCTTGCAAGAAAGAAGAACATAATTGGCTAGGATTGTACTTAAAGTAAGCTAGAAATGGGTTGGCAATTGGATAATAGGCTTAAGGCTAAGTTTGTAACTTGATGGAGTGTACTACATACAACCACACACCTCACCCTCTCCTTCAAAAATTCGTCCAGCCCTCTCTCTTTCTTCCTCTCTCTTTGTTTTGTCCCATCATGCTTGAAAGCATGCAACCTTTCTCCTTCATGGATCAATCAATGTACTTCAAGCATGCCAAAGGTTGTCATCTTCATTTTAGGTCATGTCTTAGGTAATCATGAAGGGTTCTATGGCTTGACTTGTCCTAGGATGGGGTTGCTTGCAAGGAAGGACAAAAGAAAGACTAGAATCATGCTTAAAGTAGTCTAGTCATGGCTTGTCATGACAAAAATAGGCTTAAGGCTAAAGAGATAGCTTGTTGGAGTGACCAAACACATGCACATACTCCACCTCTCTCTCTCTCTCTCTCTCTCTCTCTCTCTCTGTCTATCCGGCCATCTCTCTCTCCCCCTCTCTTGGTCAAAGTATACATAAAAAGAAAGTTTATGAAGAATCAAGTACCAAGGGTTTTCAAGTGACTAGTCAATAAAAAAAATATTGGCTAATACTTTCCTAGAAAGCAAATATAGGCTAGGAAAATCTAGGAAAGTAACATAAATAGGGTTAGGGATATATAATCTAGGGTTGCATGCATGCAAGGCTAATGTTGCTTCTTTTGGAAGTAAAAGAATGAGCTTTGGCTTTGACAAGACTAGACAAGTAAGTCAAATGATTACTTCCTAGGGTTCAAGGGTTCAATAGAGGTTCATAAGGTTCATAGGGCTTACTCTAGGTTAAGGAAATGTAACTAAGCCAAATAGCAGTTAGGGTTTGCTAACTAATCGGTTAAAAACTAATTATGCTTGCCATGTAGAATTTTCAGCCAAGAAATATAATTCAAGGATATTATTTACTCACCAGGAAACTATACTTGCCTTGAAAAAGGACTTAATTTGTCCGATGTTGAAAAGATACGATTTTAAAAGTCTCAAATCTAATTATGACGGACTATTAGAATTTAAAAGAAATTTTTAAAGCAATCTAAGTAATTAAAAGAAAATTCAAATATTTAATAAAATTTTTATTTACCAAAAAATCAGGATCGTTACAATACCATTCATTCGAACCACGACCTTAGCATCTGCACAAACGAGTTTTTTCAAAAATCCCCAAGTGATACGAGTACCTGGCAAAGCATAGGTACTACCAGCGAACATAACTAAATGTTTTGGTAACAGTAGCAGTACCACCTTAAACATTCTTCATAGAACATAAAACTTTGAACTTAAACATACTAAAACATTAAGAAAAAATGAATGGACTTGTAGTGTTTTGTATTTAATATTGTTATTTTATTAATAAGTATAATTGTTTATCTTAGCATTGTTGTACTGCTTTTACCTATGCAGAGGTTTTGAAGAATCTGTTTAAGGCAAAAGTACACGGAGACCCTCTCAATTATACATTTTTCCCACGGAGACTCCCTAACGTCTAAAAATCGTCTATACTCCCTCAGCTATATGAAATGAAAAATTGGCTAACTCTGTTAACGGAATGAGGAAAAATGACGATTCTACCCCTAAAAATCGCTCACACTGACCCGCCTCATGTATAAAAATTATCCACACTGACACATTCATCATAACAGTCTTTTTGACAGAAGGGTGTTGATTGGTTAACAATTATAGTTAAGGGAGTCTGTATGAGCGATTTTAAATTTTAGGAGGTCTCCATGAAAAAAGTGATAATTGAGAGGGTCTCTAAGTACTTTCGCCACTTTTTTATTTCAACGTTTCAGCATCAAAACAAAACAAAAAAGCCACAAACCTTGCGAGGTTTCGAAATCGCTACCGAGCAAGTCTTTACTGCTGGTACAAGATGCCCCACACAGTTTACTTTGGGTAATTTTATAATATTACTTAATTTCTTTCTGTTAAAAAGAAAAAATCCTAATAATTTCAAGAGGATCACCTTTCTGTGCCTTAGCTGAATCTACTCATTCATGTGCCTAAGCTGAATCCGTCCCTGCAGAGGAGGTTGAATACTGGAAATACATACCACTTTATCAAGCTGCACTCCGAGGAGATTGGGGGGAAGCCACAGCATTCTTCCAACAACACAAAGACGCTGTCATAGCCAAGATCAACGAATACTCAGAGACAGCACTTCACGTAGCGGCCGGGGCGGGAAGATCATCAAACTTAACCTCATTCGTAAGAGCGTTAGTGAACAGGATGCGACCAGAGGACCTAGAAATTACTGACCTTCTCGGTCGCACTCCCCTTCACGCTGCCGCATGGGTTGGAAACACGGAAGCTGTAAGAATCATTTTTGAGAAAAGAACGTCTGTGCTACATATGAGGGCAGGAAACATGTCTGCCCTTGACATGGCCGCTAGAAATGCTAAGAAGGACACCCTTTTATATTTACTGGACGTCACTAAGGATGATTCTTACTCTACTCTCTTCCCCGATAGGGATATTGCAGCTCGTTTTCTCATTCTGCTTATAGCATCCGGATATTATGGTGAGTATATATGAGTTAATTACCTCTAAGTACAGAAAAGTGACACTTAATTCCCATTAAGGAGAGATGAAGTACTTAATTACCACTAAGTCCACTTTTACAAAAATACATTTATCATTAATAGAAGTGTCACCCTAGGGTTTTAGGGTATGCTAGGGTTTTAGGGTACCCTAATGGGTACCCTAGTACCATTGGGTACCCTAAAATCTTAGGGTACCCTAGGATTTTAGGGTTTTAGGGTACCCTAGGGTTTTAGGGTACTTTAAGATTTTAGATTTTAGGATACCCTAGGGTTTAAGGTACCCTAAAGTTTAGGTTTAGGTGCTTTCATAGAGCCCTAGGGCTTAGGTTTAGGCACTTTCATAGGAGTTTTAGGGTGCACTTTCCTATTATAGGGTTTTAGCGATTTAGGCACTTTTATTGGGTACCCTAGAGTTTTAGGCACTTTTATAGGGTACTCTGAGGTTTAGGCACTTTCATAGGATGCCCTAGGGGTTAGGCACTTTCAATATTTGGGGTTTTAGGCACTTTCATAGGGTTTTAGTGTTTCGTTAATTAGAGGAGACTTGGTGGGAATTACTTTCTATTTTCTGGACCTAGAGGTAAATTGCCCAGTATATAACACCCTTCCTTCTTGAATTCACTATTAAATACTACTTGCTTCCTTCCTCCCTTAACTAGGGTGTGTTGACAGTATTATATATTAAGCAGTAATTCATCGGTCCCAATTTATTTGTTCCTTTCTAATTTGCAATCTCTTATATTTTTCAATATAAATCTCCAAAAATATATAATATAGATCTTGTTTGATAGTTTTCGATTACTTATATTATACAAAGTTAGTTTTCTATTAGTTCTCTAATAAAAAAATTTCAAAGTTATGAAAACCATTATAGATTGAAATATATAAACATTTAAAAATGGGACGGATCGGAGTAGTTATGTTACTAGTATCTTTTTCGTTGTTAGGTTTTTGTTAAATTTTTTCATACTCATGTCAAATTTTCTAGATTAGTCTTTTGTCTTGAGTCGACCAAAAAATTTGTGATTTAAAGAAGTCCCCAAAAGTTCACTGCAGGTGAAAAATATTGGGAAAAAAAGACAGTTTAATTTCATTGTCTTTTAATTTCTTAAAATTGGTATTATTTGAATTTTTTCAACTTCAATTCACACGTTTATGTTTTTAGTTTCTCTTGTTGAAACGAACAATTAACTCATAAAAAATAACCGTAAAGCTGAACAATAAATCACTAACAACCAGAAATAGTCATTATGTTTAGGAAATTAATTTTCTCCGAACACACCCTTACTCAACTTCAACAGAAGTACTCATGAGTTGTAAGACAATCTCCAATGAAAGAGAATTTTTGGGTGCCGGGTTGATACCACGTGGCCGTGGCCGTGTCCACGTGGTGCCTCAATAGCCCATCCAAACCATTCAAAATTGTGATAGACGACCTAGGTTGAAGTGATAAGATCAAGACTTACATATATATTGCAAGTGAGAAGACATTTATAGCCTTCAAATGGGTTTTCCGTTAGAAATATGGATGAAAAACTTGAATTGGACTTAGTAAGTACGAAATTGGTAGGTTAAAGAGCAAGTGTGTGCAATTGATACTTTGGTAGTTTAATAACGAAGTAAACAAAATTTGAATAGTTTAAAAGGCAAATATATATTTTACCCTTATTTTTATTACTGCTTGTACACCAGTATTAGTGTGGGGTAATACTGGTCCGCAAGTTTATGTGCCAGTTTTGAAAATTAATTATTTATTACTCTAATTTTTGATAAATTTTTCTTTGTGCGAACAGATATAGCATTGGATTTGGTTGGGAAACATCCCAATTTAGTTACCGCCAAACGAGTGAATGGTGATTGTGGATTGAAAGCATTAGCTAGAAAGGTTTCTGCATTCAGGAGTGGCAGTTATCATCCATGGTGGCAACGCATAATCTACGATCGTAAGCGCTCTCTCTCTCTCTCTATATATATGGTAAAATCCCCTTTCTGTATCTCCATGCATGTTTTTTTTGTTCCTCCATATATATATATATATATATATATATATATATATATATATATATATATATATATATATTCAAGATCCTATAAGGAATCTCTTAATTTAATAAAATACGGACCTTTATTTTTTCGATCAAATTTTGATGATCTAAACCGTTTAATGTATTCAGATTGTGATTTTAAGGTTCCCCAGGAGAAATCAGCAAAAAAAAAAAAAAAAAAAACCCAAAAAGTGCTTCATCCAAGCAGTTTTCATTGAACAGTTCAAAGAAAAACTGCTCAAATGAAACACTTCCGGGTCATATTTTTGTTGATTTCTCTTGGAGACCTTTAAATTATGTTCTACACACATTAAACGGTTGGAGTCATCAAAATTTGAACGGGAAACGGGAGATCCGTATTTTATTAAAATAAGAGATCCCTTATAAGATCGGTGATGTGTGTGTGTGTGTGTGTGTGTGTGTATATATATATATATATATACGGGGCAGTTCCGGAGACAACTAATTAGACACCTAAAAAGTTACCGCATAGTTTTCGATCAGATTTTAATGACCGAGCCGCGCAATGTGATCAGAACGATATTTTAAGGATACTCACGAGAACAGCAAAAAAAAAGAGAGGGAAGGTCTTGATTTGATAAACGGTTTAATTAAAACTGTTCAAAATAAGCACTTTTCGGTCATATTTTTTGCTAATTTCTCGTAGGCATCCTTAAAATCATATTCTGCACACGTTGAACAGTTCAGATCATAAAACTTTGATCGAAAACTATGAGATTGAGATTTGAGGTGTTATTATTATTATTATTATTATTATTATTATTATTATTATTATTATTATTATTATTATATATACACACACACACACACTAGAGTTTGTCCCTGCCTGAAGGCACGGCGCAACGCATTTACTACCCCCGGTAATGCAACTGATTTATACGGAAAGATTTTTTCTTAAGTTAGGATTAAACAAATTTTTTTCCTACCTTTTTGTTTAGTTTACAAAAAAAACACACCCCAAAAAGATTGAAATTAATCAATCGATAAACAAAAATATTTCTTACCCTTTTGTGTTAGTTTACGATATGCCTTACACTAATTTTATACATAAAATTTTATTACTATCTTTCTATAACAAAAGAAAGTTGAGATAGAAAAAGTTAGAGAAGATTTCGCCTTACTTCAGAGAGAGACGGTGCTGTTTTCAAAAATTATTTTCCTTTCTTATTTCAAAATTCGGCCTTTTTTTTAGCAATGAAATTTTATTGTTTTCTATCTTTTCAAAACAAAAGAGAGTTGGAATAGGAAAGGTTAGAGAAGATTGGAAATATGATTTTTCAGCCCTAGGATTCTTCTCAATCGTAGAATTTATGAGGGATAAGTTTAGGCCGTTATGAGGGAAACACCTAAAAAAATACCCCATAATTTTCGATCAAATTTTGATGATCCGAGCCGCTCAATGTGATCAGAACGTGATTTTAAAGTACCCTCAAGAAAGCAACAAAAAAATGAACAAAAAAGGATTGATCTGAGCAACTTTTAGCTTAGATTTGATAAATAGTTCAATTAAAAACTGCTAAAAATAAGCACTTTTCGGTCATATTTTTTTCTAATTTCTCGCGAGCACAATGAAAATCACATTCTGTACACATCGAACGGTTCGGATTATAAAAATTTAATCGAAAACTATGAGATTGAGATTTGGGAATTTTTTTTAGGTGTTTTTTTTTTTTGAGGACGCTCTGATTTAGTGTTAGGTCCAGACTTCTCTCGTAGCCGTTGGATTGTGTTTTTAATGGTACGAATCTGCTGATAGTTTTATGACCGATCAGGGCATCCTAATAGGAACCGAGCTATGTATATATATATATATATAATTCGGACCGTCCTGACCTCCCATTTTTCGATCGAATTTCGATGATCCAAATCGTTCAATGTGATCAGAACGTGATTTTAAGGGCACTCACGAAAAATCAGCAAAAAAAAAATAACCGGGAAGGGTTTCATCCGAACAGTTTTTTATTGAACACTTCAACAAAAAACTGCTCAAATCAATTTCTTTCCGGTCATTTTTTTTTACTGATTTCTCACAAATATCCTTAAAATCATGTTCCAAACATATTGAGTGGCTCGCATCATCGCAAATCGATTGGGAAGGGAGAGGTGTGGAAGGTATGGACCGTAAGAGATGTAGACTTGAACATTTGTGTGTGTGTGTGTATATCAGGGCTTCTACTAAGAGCGTCCTTAGACTTTTAAAATGTAGACTTTGTCTTTTCCAATCGATTTTCGATGATTCGAACCACTCAATATGTGCAAAACGTGATTTTAAGGGTACCGCGATAAATCAATAAAAAAATGATCGGAAATGGCTTGATTCGAACAGTTTTTATTTGAACCGTTCAATAAAAATTGCTCGGATGAAATCCTTCACGGTCTTTTTTTTTTTTGGCAGATTTCTCATGGGGACCCTTAAAATCACACTCTAATCATATTGAGCAGTACTGATCATCAAAATTCGCTCGAAAAAGACAAAGTCCGCAACTTGCTGAATAAGGGGGCCCTTAGTTGAAGCGCCCTATATATAGACCCTTAGAATCACATTCTGATCACATTGAACGGTTCGAATCATCAAAATTTGATCAGAATCATGAGTCTTGCATTTTATTAAAATGCGGGATCTCTCATGGGAACTTGACTGTATGTATGTATGTATACACATACACACACACATACGCAGTTGCGGGAACTCTTAAAAAAACCATTTAAAAAAACCCTCAAATCTTAATCTCATAGTTTTCGATCAACTTTTGATGATTCGAGCCGCTCAATGCGTTCAGAACATGATTTTAAGGATGCCCGTGAGAAATTTGGAAAAAAAAAATAACCGGGAATGGCTTGATTTGAATAATTTTTTATTAAACCGTTCAATAAAACTCAATAAAAAACCTTTCGGATGAAACCCTTTCCGGTCATTTTTTTTGCTGATTTCTTGCGGGTACTCTTAAGATCATGTTCTGATCACATTGAGCGACATGGATCATCAAAAATTGATTGAAAACTTTTGGGGGGGTTTTTTTAGAGGTTTTTTTAGGGGTTTCCGGAACCGCCCCATTCATTTTTTATTCCGGGATTTCTACATTCAAGTTGCATTGTAGGCAGTGGCAGACCCACCTTTGGGCACATGGGGTCCCGTGCCCCCACCCTATCCCTTTTTTTTTATATAAGCTTACAAGTTATTTTTAGGCCAAAATGAGTGGGAGAATGAGAAACCCACACAAAACTCGACGGAAAGAACTCGCTCGGCGCTTGATTTACTTCGTCGTTGCCAATCGCTCGTCTTTCTGGTCATCGCCGATCATCTCACCATTTTCCTTACCAATCATCAACTAAATTTGGGACTACATAAATTTTTTTTGATCGGCAAAAATAACATTTTATTAGAAGACTTTTAATTTATTTGGGGCTATATAAATTAGGACGTTTTATTCTTTGCTTTAAGGTTCGTAATATATATTTTGATTGTTTGGAAAAATTAGGCCTTTTATTTCTTTACTTATTTTTTACTCAATGATTGAAATTTATAATTCAATATCCCATAATTTGTGATTTTGCGCTTAAGTTCGATTTTCTCTTAAGGGTATAATTAGTACATTGTGCCCCCCATGTGAAGCAAATCCATGGTCCACCACTGATTGTAGGCTCTATCAACAAAGAGAAGAAAACATGACCATCGTTAAAATTGTAAACATTTGATAAAACTATAATACATATAGTCCATAGTTAGCCACTTTCGAATTTTTGACATTATGTAACGAAGTGTTTTCGTAGAACTTTTGAAAAAGGAAGAAAAACTTGTGACAAAGGAAGAAAGTACTACAAGCCATATTAGTTGACATTGACGAAGCCGAGGAAAACCCTGAGGAAGAAAGTACAACAAGCCATATTGACACTGACGAAGCCGAGGAAAACCCTCAAGTTACAGGCCAGAGATCCAATTGGGGTCGACATTTGGTGGAATACTTGTGGATGTTCGGTCGACATTTGGTGGAATGGATTTTCGGTAAGTTGTGTTGATTTGTAAGAATTGATTTATATCCTCTTGCACTCCTTTTAATATGGGGTACCGTTTTCTTGTCTTCAAATAATTTTGCAAATTTATATGTTATGTTATCAATGTAACTATGACCATAGGTACTCGTTAATATATAAATGCATACAACCTATAACACAAACTGGTGGTTTGATAATTTTGAGAAATGTCAGAAATCTATATTTTGGACAGATTACCTACTCGTATAAATTTATTAAAGTTGGTGCTTTTATTAGGTGAGGGTTCTAGTGTTCTTTGATGAATTTAAAATATTTTCCATCGCATTTGCTGTTTGTGTAATTTTCCTTGAGAGTTTAAAATCGTGTTAGAGCTTTCTGTTTATGAAAATTCTTGTTTTCTACTTAGAGTTGAAAAAATTGAATCTGTGGAAAGTTTTTTTTTTTTTTTTTTATGAAGGTTCTTATTTTGATTGTTAAGACGTCACAGGAATTTTTTTTTTTTTTGATTTTGATGTTTTAATTTGTTCGGATAGGAATATTTTAAAAAAAATCGGCCCCACACCGAATCCCCCTTTTAATTAATTAGAGAGGCAACATCAAATTTTTTGTATTTTTTTATGGATATGCAGGGCATTGTATTAAAAATATCCGAGACCAAAAGCAGATGCATCTTCAAGCTCTTAAATTGCTCAAACGTTTGTGCGCGGGAGTTAAATCTCTAAATAATTCAGAGGCTTACAAATTACATGCAAAAGATGCACTAGTCGCGGCAGCAAAATTGGGGATTCACGAGGTCATCGAAGAAATTGTGGAATCATTTCCTGATTTAATTTGGGCTGACGCGAAGAGTCTGAACTTATTCCAAATAGCGGTTCTAGAGCGTCATGTGAATGTCTTCAACCTCATATATCAGATGGGGGCAAATCAACAACTTCTAATACAAATGAAAGATCCTTCGGGAAACAACCTCCTGCACTTGGCTGGAAAACAATCACCTCGAAACAAAAACAACCCAGTTATTGGTGCAGCACTGCAGATGCAACGGGACCGACAATGGTTTGAGGTAATACTATGTGGGGTGGTGTTATTCGCAGCTACGTATTTTCTCCCATAGCCCGCTATATTTCGGTAGGTAGTTGTTGAAAATCATAAATAACATTTCGGTAAATAGATGTTGAAAACAAAATTATATTTCGACAACTGCATGTCGAAAATATGTTCAACCTTCGGTATGCAACTGCTAATACATACATTTCGGTAAATAGCTGTTGAAAAAAAGATTATATTTCGGTAATTGGGTGCTGAAAATGTATCTCAATTTCGGTAACTAACTGTCGAGTATAGTTGGAAATTTTTAGCGGGCTATGGGAGAAAATACGTAGCTGCGAATAACACCACCCTACTATGTGTTCATTAATATTCCACTTAGGGTAAATTACATATAACCCCCTCAAACTAACACTCGCGTACACTTAACCCCCCTCTAACTATAAAATTTAGCACTTAACCCTCTTGAACTATTCAAAATGGGATCCCAGCTGACTTCCGTTTGGGTTCTGTTAGAATTTGGATGGAAAACGGCACATGCCAGGCACATGGTCACTTATTTGGACAATAGAGACGTTATTGCCCTTATCCCTTCTCTCTCCCTTTATCCCTTCTCTCTCCCTTTTGTGTTCGCAACATCTATATATACGGATACATATGGTTAAAAATTAAGTGGTCCAATTTTTAATTCGTTTGAACGGGTGTGAAGATCTTACTATTCTGATCATATTATTCTAAAGAGACATAATTAAAATTTTCTTTAAAACTCTCATAATCACTTTTCTGCTCCATGGGATTAGAAATTGGTGGTAAAGAATTTTTATTTAACTAAAACGGTGCCGTTTTGCGCCCCTGAAGTCCCAGACGTACCTCTCTCTCTCTCTCTCTCTCTCTCTCTCTCTCTCTCTCTCTCTCTCTCTCTCTCTGCCACCCTCTTCCTCCTCCTCCTCCTCCTCCTCCTCCACCCCGCCCTCGCCGATATCAAAACCCTCAAGATCACCTATGACGCCCGCCCCATGATCCTGTTCGAGAAGTTCGGCTTCACCCACACCGGCCACGTCGCCATCTCCGTCTCCATCGTCTTCTCCCTCTCCCGCCCCGACTCCTCCCACCTCGGCTTCTTCCTTCTGTCCGAGAAATCCCTCATCCAGGTCCTCATCGAACTCCAGCAACAATCCGAGTAATCCCAACCCTTCTGCATCCTTGACTCCCAACACATCAACCCCCTCTTCACCTTCCGCGACCTTTCCCCTCCCCCCAACACCTCCTTCTCCCAATCCTACCCCGTCACCGCCCCTAACGAGTACTCCATGTTCTTCTCCAACTTTGCCCCTGAGAGCCGCATCACCATGGACGTGCGCACGGAGGTGTACAACCTCGTCGCCGGCGGAATCAAGGATTATATTTGGGATTGGAACGGGTTTCATTTGGGTTTGGAAATCAAACTGGGTTTCAGGCTATGGAGGAGCCTTTTTCAGTCAGGGGCAAAATCGGTATTGTGCTTTCACGGTTACGGAAGTCAACTGGGATCCCATTTTGAGTAGTTCAAGAGGGTTAAGTGCTAAATTTTATAGTTAGAGGGGGTTAAGTGTACGCGAGTGTTAGTTTGAAGGGGTTATATGTAATTTACCCTTCCACTTATATAAACTCAATCTTTTGGAACAACTACCATTAATTTTCATTGACAAAGGTTTAATTTGAAAATATGATTTTCACGATTTAGTCTTGGCAAATGCTACAATAAATACTCATATTGGACGTGTATGATAAATGACTGTCGAATTTAGTTTAAATTCATAAGCTATATAGACATTTTTAAACATTTGTCGGTAAGTTAACAACCAAAATTGAGTCCCACATTGATTTTAGGGTCCACACTTCCTTTTAATGAAAATGCTTAAATTCAAGACAGATGAAAAGGGTGTGTATACCAGGTCCTATCAAATGTGGGTGTTATAGCCCAAGTTGGTGTTAACAAATCAAACATTGCAACATATACATCTTTCCTTACAGACTTTTTGGCTATAATACAGGAAGTGAAGAAGTTTGCAAATCCCGCAGATATAGATGAGCTAAACAACCATTACGAAACTCCTACAATGGTATTTATTAGAGAACATATGGAGTTAAGAGATAAAGGAGAAAAATGGATGAAACACACAGCAAATTCATGCACAATTCCGGCAGCACTCATTGTTACTGTGGTATTTGCGGCTGCAATCATCGTTCCAGGAGGGCTGGATCCCAATGGCCTACCATTTTTCTCTGAAGAAGTGGTATTTAAAATCTTTGCTGTCTTCAATGCAATCTCGCTATGCACAGCAATCACTTCTTTGTTGGTGTCCTTGTCCATCCTCACTTCCCGCTTCGCCCAGGATGAGTTTCTCTTTGCTCTTCCTAATAGGCTGGTAATTGCTTTGGTTACCCTTTACCTCTCCATTACAGCAATGGCGGTAGCCTTCAGTTCTGCACTCTATATTATGCTCGGGAACAAGAATAAGCCACTTATACTTAGTCTAGTGGTTGCGGTAGCAGTCATACCAATCATTTCTTTCGCCTACCTGGAATTCAACCTCCTTGTAGATCTCATTGTGTCAACATATCGCCCTCGAATTTTCCGCAAACAAAGTAATCGTCGGTTTCACTGAGATGTAATAGCATGGGCGACATCAAAACATCAAATGTCCGTCAGCTCTTCGTTTGCTTTTATTAATTGGGGTATGCATCAGTTGGAAGCAAGGACTGTAATAAGGATATTCCCCTATTTGAATCTTTCTTATAAATTCGTTTGCTTTTATTAATGGGGTATGGATCGGTTGGAAGCAAGGACTGTAATAAGGATATTCCCCTATTTGAATCTTTCTTAAAAATAGTCGGTATTATGAATTTTTAATGATCTTTTGTTCAACTTGTTCTCCTAGTTTTTAGATTGATCTATAATTTTCAAAGAGGAAAATTAAAAAAGTATAAAAGTATGGACTAAAATTTAAAAAAAAAATTTATATAAGATGACTTTGAACACACTAAATACAGCTGGCTTTTCGAACCTTTTTTTTTTTTTTTTTGGTCTTTAATGGACTTTTTCTTGCCTACAGTCATAATTTTTTACTCTCTAAATTTTTCCCATGGAGATGAATGCTTAATGTACAAAAATTCAAAAAAGAAAGAACAAAATATTGAACAAAATTTAAACTTTCATTGATGACAAAGATCATACCAGTACATCAAAAAAGACGATTATCGTCCCACAAAGGATCCAATAACCAATCAGGAGGTCTAACTTTTCAAGTACGCAAAGCCGAAGTTGCCAAAGCGTATGCAACTACATCCGCCGATAAAATGAAAATCGCAAACCCTAACCGATCAACTTCGCGTCGAATATCTTTGATGACAACCTCCACTTTCGTAGGCAAGACCACACACTGATGGTAAGTCAATCCAATCAATCTGATCGGACCACCACTACCTCTTCCTTGTAACTTTCAATACTAACGTATACGGACCGAGCTCCAGTCCAGTATATATTTGCTCCAGTACGGTCCAGTGTAGGGCCGTTGTGGGCCCTTCCCGGGCCCACAACAATGATCGGAATCGTTCATTTTGTAGAGCTCGTCGAATATGTCATCCACGCCAAAAATTAGCTTCATCGAACATCAATAGGTACATGGATGAAACAGATTTGTACATGAAAAAAGCGATGACAAAAATTAAGTTGAAATTAATAATTGCCCATTTTTTTATGTACAAATCTGTTTCATCCATGTACCTATTGATGTTCGATGAAGCTAATTTTTGGCGTGGATGACATATTCGACGAGCTCTACAAAATGAACGATTGGCCCGGGAAGGGCCCACAACGGCCCTACACTGGACCGTACTGGAGCAAATATATACTGGACTGGAGCTCGGTCCAACGTATACATACACAAAAGTGGGATCTTTTTCCAAGATGACGCTTTGCCATTATTTTGGAATGGGCAATTGCTTCAAATTCACTGGTGTTATGCCGTGCCTGGTGTTTTCTCTTCACTTCCGAATAGGCATCTGTTTGAAAGCATGCAGTAAGTTCAGAATCAGTAACTTACGGAAACACCATCGTTGGTCTTACGTTAGTAGCCCTATTGATATCGAAAACTTCGAGTTACCAAACAAACCCTTGGGCCTCGTTTGATGCGTATTATAGGTTGAAGGAGAATGTTAGGGAGTCGAGATTGCGATGAAGAGTGACGAGGGATTGGTGGTGAAATTGGTAGTCTGGCCAGATATTTAAGCCAGTAAAAATACATTTTCGATTTCCAGAATCCAGATGTGTAGGGTACACTTACGGCGGTACTGGGACTTAATTATTCGGAAAACAGAAAAATGAAATTATGATGGTACTAAGACTCACGCGCGCGCACCAGAACTTTCCATGGAAATAGGGAAAAAGAAAAAAGGGGGACGGAAAAAGGTCATGACGAGAAGAAGTTTGATAAGTTTAAGCAGCTGCAGTGATGCACTCAATTGCCTATTTGCATATGCCAGTCATTGTTGCCACAGGTCCATAAACCTGCAATAGAACGTAGAAACAAGAACGATAATTTGATATTCTTGATTGCTCATACAACATTTTCTATGCCAGATTTTGTCATCGTGGAAGGCGGAAGCAGGAAACAATCTGGGAAACACGTTGCGAAAGTGTAAATGTATTTGGCGTTCTCCGGATTTGTCAAACCATTTTAGCTTCCTGTAATTGCGTTTCGGTGGTAGTTTTTGTTTTTATCGAGTCTAGAATCTCCACCCGATGTTTGAAGCTGTGTTGATCAAGCTTATGCAATGCTCAAAGTGCTTGGGACCCGAATTGGAAAGGTATACATGCATGCACTTTATTTTGCATTTAGACTAAACATTCTTCACACAACTGAGCACATTATTTTATCTAGATTCCAAATAGATTAATGCCTTGTGTTTAATTAATATATCACGTTTTATGATAACTGGGCATTGGTATTTTGGCCTTAGCATTTTGGCCTTACTTCTTGTTTTGTCGGCCTTAGCATTTTGGCCTTACTTCTTGTTTTGTCTCCAGCTAATGGTGGTTGCCTTGCTGGCACGTTGTTAGAGCTAGCGCGTGCTAGCGCTGAGCTAGCACTTGGCTAGCGCTTGGACATCCGAGGATACTGTGACCCTTGTTAGCGCTTGGAAGCGCTTGGTAGCGCTTGGCCCTTTAAGCCGGCTGGGGAGTCTTGCTAGCGCGCGGTAGCGCTTGGTGGCGCTTACGTGTCGTCCTCTTATTGGCCAGAGTTCTTACCACTATATATACTGATTTTTCTCTCAATTAGGCTAAGACACACACACGATTTTGGGCAGCCATTTTTTAGAGAGAGAAAGCTTCCTTCTTCCCATTTTACTTGTTCTCTCTTTTGCATTTTGATGACTTAGATCTTGTATCTTGTTCATCTTGATTTCAATGTAGAGAAATACTTTCTTTCCCATGTATTCTCTCTAGGTTGAATTAGTTTTTTTGCAAAAATCTTTATTTTACAAAACCCACTTTTGCATTAGGTCACTTCTAGAGAGAAAATAATTCTCTTTTATTCCTTGTGATTTTGATGCATTAGAATGATTTAAACCTTGTGTTTAAATCATTTTATTTGTCAATCTAGAGTTATTTTCTATTACTCCATGAATACACTCTAGATTGATTATTTTTACCAAAAATCTTCATTTTTATCATATCATGCATTGTTGCCTTGATTCCTACATGAGCCGGAGGTGTCCGGTGCCGAGTTGATTCGGAGAGCAAGACGTTGGAGCTTGTGGAGTCCATTGAATCAAAGAAGGAGTACGGGGTACTACATCAAGGGGTGGAGTTAGGTGTCGCAAGGGGCTTGTGGGTAATCCCTAACTTGGTTATCTCTTGTAAACCTTTTTGATTAATGGAAATTAGTAGGATTAGGCCGTGGTTTTATGCTTAGGGTGTTTAGACCCTAAGTAGTTTCCACGTAATTCCTTTGTCTCGTCTCCATTAGTTATTTGCTCTTTATTTGAATGCTTGGTTGTTAAATTTAGCTCGGGCCTAGATTAATTACATATCATCTTCTTGGAATTAATTTGAATTGACTTGATTGAATTGAATTTTTAATTGGGCGTCCTATTCACCCCCCCTCTAGGACTTAATAGCGCATTAGATAATTTCAATTGGTATCAGAGCGGGTTGCTCTTTGTTGGTATAATTGCCTGAGTAGATCCTGTTTTTGCAATATGGATAGAGATTCCCCGATGGAGGGTGCTTCTAATTTTCGACCACCTTATTTCGATGGAAGTGACTATGCCCTTTGGAAAACAAAAATGAAAAATCATTTAATATCTCAAGGTATTAGGGTTTGGAGGTCTGTTCTATACGGTTATGAAGAACCTACAATCGAGGATGTCACCACTAAGGTGACTAGAGCAAAAAAGGAGTCCGAGTGGAATTCCGAGGATAATACAAATTGTGAGGCTAATGCGCGTGCTTTAGGTTCCATCTTTGGTGCTATGTCTAGAAGCGAAGTCACTCGCATATCTTCTTGTGTCACGGCCAAAGAGGCTTGGGAAATTCTTCGTACATCTCATGAGGGAATAGAGACGGTTAGGGTGTCTAAGCTTCAAATGTGCACAACACGATTCGAGCAACTTAAGATGCATGACGAGGAGAACTTTGATAACTTCATCTCTAGGTTAACCGAAATTGTTAACACTTTTCATAGTTTAGGTGAACCTCTCTCCGATCTTAAAGTATGTCGCAAAATCCTTAGGTCTCTTCCCGAGAGATTTAGAGTTAAGGTCACCGCTATAGAAGAGCGTCCGGATGTTGACAATTTGACCTTTGCTGAGCTTGTAGGAAAACTTCAAATCTTTGAGATTAACCACCTCTCCGATTTTAAACCCTCTAAGTCTACCTCCAAATCTAGTACCGGTATAGCTTTTAAGTCCGCCCATGAGGATACCTTGGAGACTTGTGAAGATGATGATGATTTGAGTGATGAAGACCTTGCTAAGTTTACTAGGAAATTCAAGAAGTTTTTTAGGAGAAGAACCGACCTAGGTAAGTTCTCTAAACCCTCGTCTTGTCTTAAGAGAAACACTCTAGGAAATGATGATAAGAGGGCATCGTTTGGCAAGTCTGGAAAGCCACAAGGAATCCAATGTCACGAATGTCATGGTTTTGGACATATCCAATCCGAGTGTGCCAACACCCTTAAGGAAAAGATGAAAAAGGGTCTTAAAGTCACGTGGGATGATGATAGTGGAGATGATGGTAGTGAGAGTGGTTTTCAAATAGGAGGTGAATGGAATTCTAGTGCCTCCGTGTTGGTAGCCACTGTTGACTCACCTATTTCTCCTAAACTCTTGTCTGTTTCCTCCTCTTCTAGTCTTGAGGTATTGAGAGTGATAAGTCTTGTTCCGAAGTGAAGATAGCTAAAAATGTTGAAAATGAAGAAGAAGAATGTGAGATAGAATCCATTCATGAGGCCTATGACCTAATGTATCAAGACTTTATGAAACAAGGAAAGAGGAAGAAGGAGTTAGAAGCTAGCCTTAAGATAGTGGAGAAGGAGAAAATGTCTCTAAGGGAAGATTTGATCACAACCTCTCAAGAATTAGATGAGCTTAAGAAGTATAATTCCAAATTAGTCGATAAATTTGCCATTGTAGAGAAAGAGAGGTTAGAAGGATTGAGAGAACTTGAGGATGCTAAGTCTAGGATTTGTGAGCTTGAGAGAGACCTTAGTGAGGCAAGTGAAGCCATTAAAAGAAATGAGTGTGGAGCCACTAGAATTGCCGAGATGACGCGTACGTTTAGAGACAAGAGTGGTCTAGGTTTCGTAGATCCACCTTCCCTTAAAAAGGAGTCTATTGAGCCTAAGAAGAAAATCACGTTTGTGAGTGCTAAAACTATAATGAATCCTTCCTCTTCTAGCAACGCTAAGTCTAGTGTGAACGAGACACTTGTGAGTACCAAAGCCGTAGCTAATTCTCTTTCATCTAGCAACTCAAAACCTATAATAAATGAGTTTCTTAAAAAGAAAGTCCTCACATGTCATCATTGTGGGAGTGAGGGTCACATTCGACCATATTGCTATCGTTTGAAAAGGGAGATTCAAAAGAAAGGTCAAACTCAAAGACCTCAAAAGCGTTTTATTCCTCGGAGCGTAGTCCTTCGTCAACCCAATGTGGGAAGATCTCAAAATACCACTCATGTGCAACCTAAGGCTTCGAATAGTGTTTTTCTTGCTAAATTAAATCATCTTGCTACACAATCTTCATACATTGTTAATGAGATTAACAAGTTGACTTTGCATGCTAACAACTTTAATGATGCATCTCTTGTTCATAAAGAACATAATCAAGTATGGAAGAAAATTAATCGTGTTCCTTGTGTTGCACAACCTCTAGCTACTCCTAGGGAGTTTAGGGGTTCTATTCCCCATGTTTGATTTTGCTAAACTTGCATGTCACTCTTGTGTGCTTCATTTCATGCGTGAGTCAAGAGTGAGCATGTGTTTCTAGTATTTATGTCATTTTTATTGTCTTCCTTTCTTTCTCATTATAGGTCATTAGGATTCATTTATTGTCCTTCTTTGTTATTGAGTATGTTTGCATGTCCGTGTGATTGCATGCTTGCTTTGGATATTCTCTTTGTATCATTCTTAAGGATAAGTTTGGTCTTTCATGATTATTGAGCATTGAGCCTTGAAGGCACCTCTTGTGACCATGGATCTTTGCATGTATTGAATATATTATGAGGTGTTTCTTTGTGTCGCTTGAATCTCATGCTCTCTTCTATTTGTACACACTCTCTTGGGGCTTGGTCCTTTTGGTGTTTAAGGGTACTTGATTCTATTCTTGGTTGAATTATACTTGTGTTGATCTTAGATTGACCAAATGGTTGAGGTTTACCTTTAGATGCTTTCCCCCATTGATTCTACTCGAGTGACCGCCTAGGGATTAGTGTGAAAGTTTCCTTTGGTGCACAAAAAGAGTGAGATCCTTCTTTCTTTTTCGTCTTTCTTTTTCAGTTAAAAAAAAAAGGAAAAGAAAAATTCCAAACAAAATAGAAAACGACAAAAAAAAAAAAAAAATGTCGTTCTAGTCTTGGGGTTGTTGCTCTAGTGCACCCTCGTTTCTTGTGTGATCTCGTACCAAGGGCGAATGGCTACCTAATCATTGCACCATCCTAGGTGTGCGTGTCTTTTGAGTCCACAAGAATGAGAAATGGGGTTTGTGCGTGAAGTCTTTAGGTCCAACCGTCTTATGGTTTGACTTCTTTCATCAAACTTGTGTGAATTCCACTCGGAAATCGTTTGGGGTATCCCTTGGCACTTATAAGGTCTTGCACCACCCTCACGGAGTACACTTGTTCACCATGATAGTTTAGAGCATGAGATTCTCTTGACTCATGATTTGCTTAATGATATATTCTTGATATGCTTTGCTCTATGCTATCTCATTGGTGTCTTTGATTTTGAATGCCCATTTATTGAGAAATTCCTCACCTTGTGCTTTAGTTTGATATCTTGAGAATTAATACTTTGTGTTTGCCTGTTTTTGTGTGCCTTATGAATGCTTGTGTTTTCATTTTTGTGTGGGCATTTAGTGAGGGGGAGTTCTCATATTTTGTGTTTGGGCATGATGCTAGGAATATTCGGCTTTGGTGCAAAAACAGTGTGCTTGCATGCTTGATTGTTCATTTTAAGATGGGCTTTGCGTATAGGGGAGTATATTGCTTTTTAATTCTCCATATGCATATTTTTCTACTGCTCTTGTATCCTCGAATGCCCAAATGGACAAAATTTTGAATCAAGGAATTTTTGTTTGGTTGCATGTGCTTCATCATTGTCGTGTCATTTCTTTCACATATATATAATTTAATCCTACTTTGTGGATTCATTTAGTGAGGGGGAGTCTTACTTTGATGCCTTGGATTTTTTTTTCGTGCACACACCTGTTGCTTCAGTGCCTTCGTTCATCCTTTTTTGTTTTTTCTAGCTAAGTGATGCTCTAGGAGAGTTTGTTGAGGGGACACAAATTTTTCTAAGTATGATTCTCGCCTAAGCTGAACAGTAAGATGCGCTGGTGGGGCGCTTTCCTAGTGCTAGCAAGCGCTAGCGGTTCCTTTTCATGTGCATCCCGCGTGTGTGCCCATCCGTGTGCCTATCTCACTTAATCTGACCCTTTTGCCAGTTGTCTCTGCTCTGGTGTTATCCGATCAGCTGCTTTACGCGCGCCAGCAGAGCGCTTCCTCTTAGTCGCTGGCGCGAGGTAGCGCTCTAGGATCTGGCCAATCGTGGCCGTTCGTTTGTTTGCGCGCCAGCACAGCGCTGGCAGCGTCCGGGTAGCGCGAGCAGCAAATAACAACCCTCTTGGCCTTATCTCTTCTCCTCTGTTCGAGAAAGAAAAACAAAAAATACGTCCTCTCGTTCTGTCCTTAGGGTTTCGACGAACAACGTTTACAGAGCTCTCCCATGGCTGCCGATTGAAATCCACTGGTGTTTTCTTGCGACTTCGGCCGTATTCTTCTATGGTTCCTCATCTAGGACCCTCAGTTCTTCAATCCTTCGGTACGTACTCTGCTCTCATTTCTCTCGTATCACAATTATGGGAACATTTACAGGTGTTGATTTTCAACAATGCTTTGGATTTCATCTGCAATGCACACCCTATTTATGTATGTATCCTTGAAATGCTTTTAACCCATAATACTTTGCGTCCGAATTCATAGCCATTGTATGAAACTCCCTCATAAAACTCAACGCATGCGAATGTTATGAATTCAGATTTGATCTGGAATCATCCCCTGTGTCTACAGTTGGTTTCTCTTCCTTTGTCTCTAAAGAAGCTAGTAGATTTGAGGAAAATGTCTTGAGTAAGAAAGCTGAACAACTAATTGAGCGTAATGTGCACATTCCTGACTTTGCCGATTTCGATATCAAACTGCAATTCGATCGACGGGGTTGTTTTGGTGTGTGTTTGTGTTTTGTTGTTGCTTGATCTCTTCTCATATTTTGGGGATCTTTGTCTCTCCGGGACAAAAAGGGGGAGCAAAGTATAGTGCATGCTTGGTTTGCCCATGGCTAGGGCTTATGCTTATCTACTTTGTGCCCGCGGTGAGGGCTTTTATTTTTTTGTTACTAATTGTGTCTATGGGTAGGACACTTCTGCTTGTGTTGCTTGTGCCGACTTTATATATATGGCTATCACTTCTGCTTGTGTTGCTTGAGCTTATTTTTGCAGGACCTCATCAATGATCTTGGAAGCTTCTCTTGATTAGTTGCTAAGAGTTTTGGTAGTTCTCCTAGTAGCTAGTATTTGCTTCCTTGTAATTTTTTCGTTCTAAAATGGTTTTGTCCCGGAAAAGCCAAAGGGGGAGATTGTAAATGTATTTGGCGTTCTCCGGATTTGTCAAACCATTTTAGCTTCCTGTAATTGCGTTTCGGTGGTAGTTTTTGTTTTTATCGAGTCTAGAATCTCCACCCGATGTTTGAAGCTGTGTTGATCAAGCTTATGCAATGCTCAAAGTGCTTGGGACCCGAATTGGAAAAGTATACATGCATGCACTTTATTTTGCATTTAGACTAAACATTCTTCACACAACTGAGCACATTATTTTATCTAGATTCCAAATAGATTAATGCCTTGTGTTTAATTAATATATCACGTTTTATGATAACTGGGCATTGGTATTTTGGCCTTAGCATTTTGGCCTTACTTCTTGTTTTGTCGGCCTTAGCATTTTGGCCTTACTTCTTGTTTTGTCTCCAGCTAATGGTGGTTGCCTTGCTGGCACGTTGTTAGAGCTAGCGAGTGCTAGCGCTTCGCTAGCACTTGGCTAGCGCTTGGACATCCGAGGATACTGTGACCCTTGTTAGCGCTTGGAAGCGCTTGGTAGCGCTTGGCCCTTTAAGCCGGCTGGGGAGTCTTGCTAGCGCGTGGTAGCGCTTGGTGGCGCTTACGTGTCGTCCTCTTATTGGCCAGAGTTCTTACCACTATATATACTGATTTTTCTCTCAATTAGGCTAAGACACACACACGATTTTGGGCAGCCATTTTTTAGAGAGAGAAAGCTTCCTTCTTCCCATTTTACTTGTTCTCTCTTTTGCATTTTGATGACTTAGATCTTGTATCTTGTTCATCTTGATTTCAATGTAGAGAAATACTTTCTTTCCCATGTATTCTCTCTAGGTTGAATTAGTTTTTGCAAAAATCTTTATTTTACCAAACCCACTTTTGCATTAGGTCACTTCTAGAGAGAAAATAATTCTCTTTTATTCCTTGTGATTTTGATGCATTAGAATGATTTAAACCTTGCGTTTAAATCATTTTATTTGTCAATCTAGAGTTATTTTCTAATACTCCATGAATACACTCTAGACTGATTATTTTTACCAAAAATCTTCATTTTTTTCATATCATGCATTGTTGCCTTGATTCCTACATGAGCCGAAGGTGTCCGGTGCTGAGTTGATTCGAAGAGCAAGACGTTGGAGCTTGTGGAGTCCATTGAATCAAAGAAGGAGTACGGGGTACTACATCAAGGGGTGGAGTTAGGTGTCGCAAGGGGCTTGTGGGTAATCCCTAACTTGGTTATCTCTTGTAAACCTTTTTGATTAATGGAAATTAGTAGGATTAGGCCGTGGTTTTATGCTTAGGGTGTTTAGACCCTAAGTAGTTTCCACGTAATTCCTTTGTCTCGTCTCCATTAGTTATTTGCTCTTTATTTGAATGCTTGGTTGTTAAATTTAGCTCGGGCCTAGATTAATTACATATCATCTTCTTGGAATTAATTTGAATTGACTTGATTGAATTGAATTTTTAATTGGGCGTCCTATTCACCCCCCCCCCTCTAGGACTTAATAGCGCATTAGATAATTTCAGAAAGTATAATGGGAAACGCTTGGTGATACAATATCAAATAGGATATCCATCACACAAAAAATCACTCGACATTGAAAACGAAAATATATGCTGTTTCCACGTTCAATTCGATATAGATGCTATATCGTTTTTCAAAACCTTATTACAAAGGTCACTCATTAGAATGTTATCTCTGTTCCTAAAACGACAAGGAAGTGATTTTCCCTTTAAAAGAGAGTTTCCTGGTAAATATGATTATAACACCACCAGAGGCAACTATTTTTTCGGAGTGGGGTGTGTATTAGTACCTCAAGAGTTCTGCCGATTTCCTCTCCGAGCGTCCGCATTTTCGCAAATCTCCTTTGGTTATGCGGACCTCCTCTCCTAACATGTATATGCATCCTTGCAGCTTTAAGCTTGGATTCCTGTTTCAAAAACATCGGGCTGAGTTGTTATGGCTCACATTAGAATAAGCAGAGCTTGAAAATATACGAGCTCACTTTCTCCTCAATGCTCTAATTATGCCTTTAAATGTAGTAGCAACATCAGTAAAGTTAGCAATTCCTCCTCCTATCACAAGGGCCCTCTTTTGGCCATCAGGATCTGCGGTTGCACACTGTACAGTATTCACGAGATTATTTCCGGAGTTATGCAGAAACCGAAAGTTACACGAACAATATATCGGAAGTTGCTAGCAGTCTATTAGTGCATCTCCAATGGTCCCAAAGCCATTTTTTCACTCAACCCCTCAGGACCTGGATCACGTGGATAACTTCCTGGAGATTCACCGTATCAAACCATCTAAATAACACTAGTCAAATGCTCATGCAGTATATAAAAAAAATGGCTTTGACATTTCTTTTTAGCTTAAGAAACGCCCAAGACATTTTTTTGGCTTGGCAATGCTCCTCTAACAATACTTGATTGGAACGAATAATTCGAACGGGGTTGGCGTCCATTAGCTCATATGTGGCGTAAAGGTAAGTGGCATAAGATGAGAAACTGTTTTTTTCCTGGTAACTGAATAGATGAGAAACTTGCTCCTTCCCCTTCTTCTTAGAGAATTTTTCCTTATCTTCATTAATTTTTTAAGTCATAATAAGAAACTGGGATCAAGACTCAATCACCAAGTTGTATCATAAGCATATTTGTACTTAAGGGGCCAAAAGATCGGCTTTAAAATATCACCAAGTACACTACCATGCAACATATCTTGTACTTTAGGGCACACCAGTGCACGAGACTCCCATATTGAAAGGTGGTGGTTAATATGTACACACTTTTAGTGCTGCCATGGAGAGGCCGTTTCCGTGCGCTGTCAAATTACTTAAATGTATAATAAGCACTGGGAAATGTCATGAATTAAGACATAGCTTGCTCTACTTTTCTTTGAACAGCAAATAGAAGGAATGTATAAAGAGCACTGGGAAATGTCATGCATGAGCACAACGGCATTACAAGAAGAAAGCATCGCAAACAAAGTTGGCACCCTAACTCCTCGACAACTGTATGCTACCCTTGACCCAAACAATAACGGTACGCGGTTGCTAGAAACCAACCAAAAAGAGAACTAAAACAAGGACCAAAACATAAAGAATACACAAGAAAAAAAAAAGCCACATCTCAACTGCCCCTAACAACATCAGAGCCCCTTGATAATACAAAACCTCTGGTATCAGCTTCTTCACGCCATGAACAGGCCTGCCAGAAACAAAGCAGCACCACCAGTTTTTAATGTAGAACAGAATAGACCAAACCAGCTTCAGATCATTTGCAGAAACCAGAAAACACCAGCAAAAGAAAACATGAAAAACCAGCAGCAGCAACAGCAACAGCACCAGAAAAACCAGAGGGAAAGGGGAAAAAAAAGCACCACGCAGCATCAACACCAACAGACTCGCAGCAGCAAAAAAACAGCAACTTTAGCAACAACATCAGCAGTAAAAACATCAACAGCATCACCCCAGAACCATTTCTGCGCGACCAAAAAACCAGCAGCACAAGCTCATACACCATCTGAACTCCTTAGCTGCAACCTTCAGGACCCTCAACAGCCGCAGTAGTCGCCTCTAGACCCTCTAATATAATTCCCCCCTCTAAACAACCTCTCCCCCCAAGACTTCGAGTCCATGGCATAGCTTCTCTACAAGAACATTGAGTTCATGACTGAGTACCATAGGAATATGCGCAACCACAAAGGTATAGTTACATTACATGCGGATATAAGTTCACAAATGAGGTATGAAAAATTCAAAACATAGCATTTCCTAAAACACTGGTAAACCCATCTCATTGCTACTAATAGTTGATTGTGTGTGGTGCCCCTCCTTTATGCGTAAAAAATGCCTTTGGAGATATTATGAGCTAAAGGCGACTGAGCTACAAAGACTTGAGAACGGCTAATTGATAAATTATTGATTGGTTTGCTGGAAAGGGGAAAATCGAAGACATACTAACATTATAGCGTCTATCTCAAGATTCTAAGACTGGCTCAACTATTTTGCATTATTTCTAGCATCATTCTGGGGATCAGACACTGATGTCCTAGATCCAAAGCCTCACCTTCACTTACATTTACTAATATTGATTTCAATCACGAAGCACTCAAATCCCAAGCTTATCAATTTATAGACAATTTGCAGTCAACCAGCAAACAAACATTCTAAGTCTTACCATGAATTTGGTTGCACTGCCTCAGACATTTGGGAATCAAAAACACCTAGAAACGATTCAAAATGAGAAAAGAAAAGGAAGTCTCATAGCTAATTGGTTTACTAGTCTTGGAAAGTATATATGCAAAGAAGTACTAGTGCGCTTTAATTTGATTCTTAGGATGCGACTTCGGCAGGACCTTGATCATTTGCAGTTAGTACATTTAGTGCTCAGCGAACAGGGGAACAGGTTACTAAAACCATTTCAATCACAGGATTTATATACACAACGAGCTAAATAGTTAAGAACTAGATTCTTCAACAGAGTCCGCAGTCACAACCACTGTTATTTCTTTGTTGCGAAGGTCTCCGAAATCCTAACGGCTGGATGTGCAAGACCGGGACAAAAAAACCTCTTATTGACATTGAAAGAGCACATAGTCTAAGAAACACTGTTAGAGTTATAGTTTGTGGGGTTTGTCCCACATCGCTTATGTTGAGAATGTGTAATCCCTCTCATTAATATAAATAAAATCTTTATGTGTTAGGGTTGGTTAACACCCTATACACTTCCTTTTCTCTCTCAAACAACATGGTATCAGAGCCCCACCTTTATCCTAAACCTTTATTAAACCAACCGAAGCTTCCCCAGCCAATATAACACACTTTACCGAATAAACCTTCATTAAACCCAATAAACCTTCATTAAACCCCATTAACCTTCATTAAACCCAATCTTCGTCCAGCCAATATACCGAAACCCCTATTCATATTACACACTTTACCGAAATCAGTTGGTAGATCGAACAGCCATAATCCGAGTTCGAACAGTTCTAATTGGGTTCGAACCCAACCACTTTTGGCCCTTGCAAGTGCTCGAATCCCTTGCTTCAGTGACGGTCGATCAATGCTTCAGTCTGGTGACTCTCTGTTTCAATTTCTATACCACCTGCTTTGTTGGTCACAGCTATGGGTTTGCTAGCTTCTTTCGAATCTGTTATGTTGGGGTTGCAAAAGGTGATTCATGAAGATAGTGTTATTGATTACTATGTCCAACTCAGCTATGGGGTATTTGGTATTGGAAGTTATCGTTGGATTGTGGATTTTCTGTGATCAGTTTACTGGTTGATTAGTTGTCAGTGGATTTTCGGTGATCAGTTTGTTGGTTGATAACGTTGGTTGGTGTCGTTCCTTTTTATTAATAGTTGGGTTGATACATGTTTACTTGGTGCATTGTTGTTGATTGAGTTCTTCCACTGGATAATAGTGGTTGTTGCTGTGTTGGTAGAGAGTTGGTTGATTTAGTGGCTCATTGGTATGTTGGTAGCTGCTGATTTCATACGGTGGATCGTAACAAAGTTGATCAGTCTGTTGATTGTTAGTTTGCTAGTACATTCTGCGTTGGTGTTTGGGTTTATTTTTTGATGGCGCCTGCTTCAGTTGTTTCTGGTGTTTTTGGTCCTATTTTTGGTGGTCGTGGTTCTAAGTTCCGTGGTCGTGGTGGTTTTAGTGGTGGTCACATGTCGGGGGAAGGTAGTTCTCGTCATGGTAGCTCTAATCGTGGTGGTTCTGTTTATGGTTCTCGACAGTGTACCCATTGTGGGGGTACTAATCATATAGTGGAGTATTGCTATGATCTTTATGGTTTTCCCAAGGCTCATCAGGTTGCTAATGCTAAGGATGCTAGACAGTTTGCTCAATCGTCTGCCAATAATGTGGTTATTTCAGCTGAGGAGTACCAGCGTCTCTTGTCATTTCAGTCTTTAGCGACAGGATCCTCCACTGCTACGTTTGCTCAGACAGGTCCCTCTGTTGCTTGTGTTGCCTCATCCTCCACTTCTTCTCCTTGGATTATTGACTCTGGTGCTACTGATCATTTTTCTGGTACATCTACTCACTTTTCTAGTCGTCAGTTCATTGGTAAGTCATCTCGTGTTACCTTAGCAGATGGTTCCACCTCCGAGGTTACTGGTTTGGATTCTGTCCCAGTCACTTCATCTCTTACTTTAGACTCCGTGTTACATGTTCTTCACTTTCCCTTTAATCTTATGTCTGTTAGTAAACTTACAAAGTCTTTAAACTGCTCCGTCACATTTTTTCCTCATGGTTGTGTCTTTCAAGATCTCAAGACAGGGAGGAAGATTGGTGCCGGTGTTGAACGGGATGGCCTACATTACCTGGCTGATAATGCTCCTTTTCAGTCTATTGCCCTTAAGTCATCTGAGTCACCATATCAACAACATTGTCGACTTGGCCATCCATCTCTTCAGAATTTGAAACGTCTAGTACCCTCATGTCATCCACTTAAACATTTGCCATGTGAGGTTTGTGAGCTTAGTAAACATCATAGAGTGTCATTTCATCCTAGGGTTGAGAATCGGGTGTCCCGTCCTTTCCATTTAGTCCATTCTGATATTTGGGGCCCAATACATGTTCCTAATATTTTTGGTTTTCAATACTATGTTATTTTTGTTGACGGATTACATATCTTTACCTAATGAAAGAGAGATCCGAGTTGAAATCTATTTTCAAGTCACTTTATATGGAAATAAAAACTCAGTTTGATACATGCATTCGTATATTTCGTTCTGATAATGCCCGTGAGTATTTTCATAGTACGTTGTCTCAGTTTTTTGATGATCATGGCATTATTCATCAGTCATCTTGCTCTCGCACTCCACAACAAAATGGAGTTGCCGAACACAAGATTCGACATTTATCAGAAATTATGCGATGCATACTCTTTCAAATGCATGTTCCTAAATCTTATTGGAGCGATGCGGTTCTTACTGCCTGTTATTTAATTAACCTTATGCCTTCCTCTGTTCTTGGTGGTCAAATCCCTCATACAGTATTGTTTCCTGGTCGTCCTCTTCACTCATTACCCCCTCGGGTTTTTGGGTGCACGTGTTATGTTCATGCTCTTGATCCTGACCAGAGCAAACTCGACCCTCGATCCATTAGGTGCATTTTTCTTGGTTATTCCCGCACTCAGAAAGGGTATAAGTGTTACTCTCCATCGTTACGTCGTCATTTTGTGTGTGCTGATGTCACTTTTAATGAGTCGTTACCTTTTTACTCTGAGTCTAGTCCTACTAATGATTTACTTGTCTCTGAGTCTGTGTTTCCTATGGCAGTCCCTTCTGGTATAGCTCCATCGCCTCCACCTACCAAACCTCTGCAGGTGTATGTCCGTCGACCTAAAGGTCCACCCGTATCCTCTCCGCCAGCAATATCTCAGCCCGAGCCATCTCCACTGAATCCATCTCGGCCAGGATCATCTCAAACACCGAGCCATCCCAAAGACACCGCCCGCCTTTCTCCTCCGCTGCAAAATCCTCCTCCTCGCCGGTATCCTTCTCGTGATCATCGTCCACCAGTAAAATATAGCCTTCTTAATACGTCTACCACTTCTCATCCTATTGCTCAGTTTGTCGCATATTCTCACCTGTCTCCATCTCTCCGTGCTTTTACCACTGCTGTTTCCTCTGCTTTTGTTCCTAACACTATTCAGGAGGCCTTGTTCTGTCTGAGTGGCGGAAAGCTATGAAGGATGAAATGTCTGGTTCTTCATAACAATGGTACATGGGAGTTGGTACCCCGCTGGTAAGACCCCTGTTGGTTGTCGTTGGTTTTTTTAATGTTAAGTATCTTCCCGATGGTACTGCTGAGCGTTATAAAGCCCGTCTTGTTGCCAAGGGCTATACTCGACTTATGGTGTTGATTATTCGTAGACATTCTCTCCGGGTTGCTAAATTTGGTTCAGCCTCAATTCTTATCTCCTTGCAATAATCTTGGCTGGCCTGCTTCGGGCTTGGATGTCAAGAATGCCTTTCTTCATGGTGATCTTCATGAGGAAGTCTATATGGAGCAACCCCTTGGGTTTGTTGCTCAGGGGGAGAGAAATCAGGTATGTCGCCTTCGTAAGGCACTCTATGGGCTTAAGCAGTCCCCTAGAGCATGGTTTGGCAAGTTCAGTGATGCCGTTATGAGATTTGGCATGAATCGCAGTCAGTCTGATCACTCTGTGTTCTCCCTCACATCGACTCGCGGGAAAGTATTATTGATTGTTTATGTGGATGACATTATCATTACTGGTGATGATCAGCGAGGTATTGATGAGCTAAAAACCTTCTTACATCAGCAGTTTCATACCAAGGATTTGGGAAAGCTTCGGTACTTCTTAGGTATTGAGGTGGCACGGTCCAAAGAAGGTATTAGCTTATCACAGAGGAAGTATGTATTGGATATACTTGAGGAGACTGGTCTGTTGGGAACTAGGCCTGTTGAGACTCCTATGGATCCCAATGTCAAATTGTATGTGGACCAGGGGGAGCTGCTTCCTAATCCTGATCAGTATCGTCGTTTAGTGGGTAAGCTAAATTATCTCACGAATACACGTCCAGACATTTCTTTTGCAGTTAGTTTGGTGAGTCAGTTTATGTCTGCTCCTCGCCGTCCACATTGGGAGGCAGTTCTTCGGATTGTGAAGTATCTTAAATTACATCCAGGACATGGTTTGCTTTATCGTGCTAGTGGACATTTACGTGTTGAGAGATTCACTGATTCTGATTGGACAGGAGGACCATCAGATAGGAGGTCTACTACTGGATATTGTGTTTTCCTTGGTGGAAATCTTGTCAATTGGAAAAGTAAGAAGCAAACAGTAGTTGCCCGTTCTAGTGCAGAAGCAGAGTATAGAGCAATGGCACATACGACTTGTGAACTTGTGTGATTGCGGTCGTTTCTCGAGGAAATCGGATTCAACGTGCAGTTGCCTATGCCATTATACTGTGATAACCAAGCAGCTATTCACATTGCATCTAATCCAGTGTTTCATGAGAGAACTAAACATATTGAAGTCGATTGTCATCTTGTACGTGAAAAGTTAACCGGTGGTGTGATTGCTGCTCCATTCGTGTCTACGGGTGCTCAATTGGCTGATTTGTTTACTAAATCGTTATTTAAACCACGGTTAGAGTTGCTTTGTAACAAACTGGGACTTTATGATATTTATTCTCCAGCTTGAGGGGGAGTGTTAGAGTTATAGTTTGTGGGGTTTGTCCCACATCGCTTATGTTGAGAATGTGTAATCCCTCTCATTAATATAAATAAAATCTTTATGTGTTAGGGTTGGTTAACACCCTATACACTTCCTTTTCTCTCTCAAACAACAAACACAAACAAAAGAAAATGCAGAAAGTGAGAAATTACATGATTAGCAGGGGACTTTCATGCCTTATCCGCATGGAGAGAGTGCACTTCAAATCCGTAGTACCAGTAACATTAACTGCAAGCCAAAAAATTACACCAAAGAATTAGGTTACCGAACTTTTACCACAGATTACTTCACACACGCACATGGACAAGAGAAACATAGACACCCGTGTAAGTAATCTTGGAGAGGGAGAAAGAGAGAGAGAGAGTTACGCATGCAAAGGGATGGAATATGAGCAATCTTGTGCCAATCTTCGCCTCCCTTTTTGCATCTTTCAACAAGATGGGGACAATCACCTATTATCAAGGATTGAAGAGGTTACCCAGCCAATCCGGCAGAGATTTCAACCCCGAGAAATACATAAGTACCAAACTTGTCAAGGCAGGAAGGTGCTCAAGCTGATTAGGAAGAGACTCGACCTCTGCCCATCCAAATAAGCTTAGAGTACTCAGGGATGTGATATGGCACCACGGTGTTGATGCGGCACTTGTGGAGGGCCAGGGGAAATATGTTGGCTTCTCTCTGAACATACCTATACGCAAACGTTTAAGGCTGGTGGTGCAAGGCTGGTGGTGCAAAACACCCCCTCCTCCCAACAAGGCCCCAATATCGGACAATCTACCACTTCCAGAATCTTGACGGATTTGAGGCTGCGTAATGCATTTAGATTGGGCGTTTCTAACTTCGGACACCAATATATACGTATATCTTCGAGGGTTGGTTGTAGCAGCTCCTCTGGTAAACTTGAAAGCTCGGGCCAATTTACAATTTCAAGATATTCAAGGGACGTCCATGATCCGTTGAGTGCTGCATCAGTGTTGTCGATTGAACCCATCAGGTTATAGCAATGATAATATCTAATTCTAATAGTATTTTACGTAATGCAAGGTTTTGAAGCTGGTTTGCCAAGAAGGAAGTAAAAAAGGAAGATTTGCAAAAGAAAAAGAAGTGAATTCTTAATGCTTTGTTTGGAACTTGTGAAAAAAGAGGGAAGAGGAAAAAAAATTAAGACGAAAAAGGTGAGGAAAATAAAGCGAAAGTTTCACCATGCTTGATACTCTATTTTGCCATTGGCTCTTCTCCTCTGAATCCAAACAAGGGAAGAGAACATTTTTGAAACCTCTACTTCTTCACCCTTCATTTCTCAATGCTCCAAGCAAAGCATAAGAGATATGACAATATCTCCAAAATCCACATCTATCTCTAATTTCGTTCAACCTTGCCTTAGGTAAGGGTATCTTTACCTACATTCTGTGCTATATTGAAGGTCCTGATTTGATAATCGAAACTGCTCATTTTGGCATAAATTAATTTGTTATGAGATCAAAAAATATATCAGTTCAATCGAGGATCGATAAATACTTGATCAAAAAATATAGTTCTTGGGTGTACAGCTGGATAGAGCAAAACTAGATTTTTTTTAATGGTGGCTGATAATTCCACGAGAAGTATTGTTGGTGCCACAAAACTTTGGGTTTTGTGACAATTTTACCCTCGTTTAATCGTTTCTCACTTTCCTCCCTCTTTGACGGACTCTCTCAGTAAAGCATTTGTTCATCTCTCCAACCCACATTCATTTCTCCCTCTAGGCCAAGTCTCATTCTTAATCAAAGCCTTTGAATTTAAATAACTCTGAAATTAGAAGAAGAAGACGCACAAGAATTTGGAAATTCAATTAAAGAAAGGATGATTCATTTCACCCAGATCCCTTTTTTCTCTATTCCATTTGTATCCCCATTAAAAGTTGAAAACAAACTCATCACTTTAGCATAACTTATAGGTAGCCGTGGACAATCAAGATTGGTTGGATGTCAAGATAAGATAAGAGAGTAGACTGTGCAGCCCCAATACTACCGCCAAATGAGAGATTCAAGCCGCAAGGAAGCCTTTGGTGGTGGTTATCTGCAAGAACGCGACGAAGAAGAGAACCGGGAAGGAAGAAGGTTGATGAGAAGACGCATGGAAGGGCTTTCTTCGCCACCGCCACCGGTGGTTGTAGGTAGGTGGTGAAAGAAAGAGAGGAAAAATCTGGGGAGAGGAGAGATCTTAGTTGCACGAAATGAGAGCGGGGGAGCAAGGAAATATAGATTGGAAGCGTGAGAGGAGCGTGTACTTACATTATGAAAGTAATGTAGCATAGAGTATTCACTTTAAAAAGTACAATAATTTCGGAAGTAAAAATATGGGCCAAGTCCTCGATAAGTGTAAGAAATAGACTAGTGGTACAATATATATCATAACTTAGGCTAGATATAAGAGTTCATCAAAGACCAATTAATAAAGCCAAGTGATAGATCCTTGTTTTTCTATACAAATATCATATAAAAGTTCCCATCTTCATAAGGAGCGAGCTCCCATCTCAATGGTAGCGGACTCCCGTCAAGCTCCTTAGTTGGGAGCGAAAAAGCAGGCTCCCAAGGTGGCAGCAACACCACTTTAGGAGCTCCCTGCAACTAAGGGAGATATAATCATCAATAACAAAAAGGGAAAGGGATGTAGCTTTGAGGACAAATATGTAATTTTTAGTATAAAAGTCAATAAAGTTTCGTGGCACCAACAATTCTTCTTGTAGCATTATCAGCCTCTCTTTTTTAAGTACTTAATCGAGTACTTACCGATATTCGATTAAATTGAATTTTTGCATGAGAAATTTAATCCTAAAAAACGAGCAACTTTAATTACAGAAATAAAACAAGCAATATTTCTCATAAAATGTTTGTAAAGTTAGCGTCACTAAAGGTGAGGTTGAACCATAATTGCTCTCACATATAAGAGCCGGGACGCACTATACCTCATTTCTTGGAAAATAATGGTAAATACAGCACCTGCTCAATGCATAATAACTGACCTGGGATGGTTATCAACTTGGGGCAGCTCTTGATGCAAAAACTCCGGAGACGGGGAAAGAACTCCAGCATACTCATGGCAACAGCACGCAATAATGATACGTCTGACCATTCTTCTAGCTCAGGCATGTTAGAAAGTACGAATTCTGTCAATGCTGGAAATACTCCTGCTACCGCTGCCCCACTACTACTGCAACTATCGAGAATGCCCTCTTTCGGTCCATAAAATTCGGCACCAATATGCTTCAAGTTAGGGAAATTAAGCAGTTTGATCATCGAGAGATCAGGAAGGTGTCCAAGGGCAGGGACTTGCTCGCATAACCTGCAGTCATTTAATACGATCTTCACCAAATATTGAAGCGAGCAGGCATCTTTACTCATCCATGATGCCAATCTCCTTCCTCCAAAACAGTGAAGTATTAATCCCTTAAGATTTCGGTGAGGTTTGAGCCCCTCCAACACATCCTCATGGTTATTTTCAGACTCTCTACCGCCTTGATCCCAGTACAATGTCAACTCTTGAAGTTTAGATTTTTCAGAAATTTTAGCCTTCTCTGCTTCTTCCCTGTCTTTCACGTTCTGTACATCCCAAACCTCTAACCAACCTCTTAGCTTGCTTAAGTTACCCAACTCTTCGATTCTATGGCCACTCTTCTTGCCCAGAACAAAGAATGGTAATGTTTGCAAACATGTCAACTCCCCTATCTTCATTGGCATCAATTTTCTAGTTTCATCATCATTTTCAAGATATAAATGTCTCAAGCTAACCAAGTTGTGCATATCTTTTGGAAGTTCTTCTAGACAACGTGGTAACTTTAGTGTTTCCAAATTGTAGAGCTTCGTGACAAAATTTGGAACTTTCCTAATAAAAGAGCAAGAGATGTCAAGAAACCTTAAATGTATGGATTTGCATATTGAACTTGGCAACTTGGAGTCTAGTAAATATAGGGCGCGAATACGTTGAAAATTTTTGGTGTTTTCTGGGAGATCTCCTGCTAAAATCAGTGACCTCAATTTTCCAATGTTTTCTTCTGAAATATCTACATGTGTTTCTTCTCTAAGAAACAAAAATAGATGTTCAACATCGGGATTATTATTCACCTCACCCTGTGAGACATGAAGTGCAAGATCATGTACAAGATCATGCATTTTGCAACTCACGATATTGTTGTAATTGTCATATTCCACTTCCTGGAATAGAGAATTGCGCAATAAAGTATTAAAGTACTCATCGCCTAACTCTTGCATTTCCACCTTACTTCGTGAAGAAGGTTGGAGATATCCATCCAAAGTTGAATCAAGTAATCCTTGATAATTACTTGGTCCTTCAAAAAAATAGAACATAATGCAAAAGATCGTTTCAAAGATGGTGACGGTAAATGGTCAAAACTAAGCCTCAATATTGGTAGAATTCCATTTTCATTTTCCAGTGAACTCCATATTTCACTCTTCTCGATGGACTCCCATTCTTGTTCATCTTGCTTCGAGTACAGTAAACCTCCTAATGAGTTTATTGCTAATGGCACACCCTTACACTTTTCTACCATTCTTCGACCAATATCCAATAAAGTTCGAGTTTCTCTCAGTCCTCCATTGGAAAATGCTTTTTTCCTAAACATTGTCCAACAATCAGCTTCCGATAGTGGTGTAAGTAGATGGGTGCAAGACGGGAATGTTCGCATTGCTAATATGACTTCCATACTACGGGTAGTACTAAAATTTTGCTTCCCTCAGAGCAGCCTATTCCTACCAAAGAATTTCTCAAGTCTACCCATAAATCTGGATTCTTGTTCCAAACGTCATCTAATACAAGCAAGTATTTTTTCCCATTCAGTTTTTGTCTTAGCTTTCTCACTACCCCTTCAATGTTGGGTGTCTCACACTTATCTCCAGTAAGAGATTGCACCATCTCATTCAATAACCTTCCTACCTTGAAATCTTCAGACACGCAAATCCAAATTCTCTCCTCACCGAAATTATTCAAGACTTTTTCTTCTTTGTAAACTACCTGAGCTAGAGTTGTCTTTCCTAGCCCAGCCATTCCTACAATGGCAATGACAGGTAACTCACCTTCCACGTCAGAGCCAAGTAACATATCGACCACTACCTTAACATCACCATCCCTCCCCACAACTTGTTTATCATCTACGAAAGGTAGACTCAACCTGCACTCCCTAGGTTCAACAATAGCAAAATTGAGTTGCTCAACTGGTCTTAGACCGACATCATTTGCTGCTTTACAAATTATGTCTAACAGTTTATTAATGTTATTGACCTTATTAGCCATCTTGAAACGAAACGACAATGGATCAGAGAGGGCGAACAAATCACGCACCTTGTTCCTCTTCCGGTTTTGTACCTCAACCTTTCTTCGAAGAGCTTCATAAGCCAACTCATCCACCACATTCTCAGCATCGCATATTGCATCCATGAGTTGCTTCAGCCACGCCATCATAGTATGTGATGTTATTTTCCGATTCTCAGCGTCAAGTAACAAACCCTGAATGATTTCTAGCCTTTTTGCGGAGTTTTTTGAGGTCTTTCTTGAAACCCCATGCCAAGTTAATCTGATTTGGTTGCTGGGGAAAGCAACCCATTCAGGATTCCCTTGGCTGAAGCGAGCATCAAAACCTCGGCCATGTTTTTTCTTATGAATTGGGACTTGATGAAAAAATGCTTGGTGAACAATTAGCAAGATAAGAATACAAGGGCTCGTTTGGATGAGATACGAGGTTTGGAGGTATTATGTAAGAGGGGGATTGGATAGTATGGATATTATGTAAGAAGGATGAGTCCATATTGATGTGACGTAAGGATTAAATAATAATTGGTTTGGATGAGGTATAAAATGAAGGGATAAGGTTGTTTTGTAATTAAATGAAAGAGAGAGGGGGTATTATAAGGGGATATTCCACATTGCCGGCTCCCGCCCTAGCCATGTGTAAGCCCCTCAGGGGGTATTAGGGGGGTTATGGAAGAGGAGATATTAAGATATTGGCTTGCCAAATCACGTCATAGAGGAGAGGACTCACGTATTAGAAGGATGTATATTACGATACCCCTTTCTATTCTATTGTGGCATCCAAGCAGGCCCCAAGAGAAAAGAGAAGGGGTGTTGTGATTACCACAGATCGAGGCCAACTTTTACAATAAGTGGGGGATATCAAGTCTGGCTTATTTAAATGTTCGATGTCCTGGAATTGCCAGGTATTTAGCTTAATTATTTTCCCAATTATTTCTGTGAAAACAGAACAATTATAGTTGACGATTTGAAATCTAGCTTATTTTTTTGTTCGACATCCTCGGTCATAGCCAACTATTTACGTTGTAATATATCACATTCTAATATTCTATATGTGTATTCGCACACAAATATATATATTTTCACATATATGTATACACTACAGTATACACTACTCGGTATCACATACACAATGCATCAAAATACTAGGTAATCGATTTTGGCACTCCAGTTTTTACCACTGGCACTCCACTTTATGTGTTAATCATGTGAGAAAATAAAACTAAAAATGGAGTGCCATTGGCTAAATTTGGAGTGCAAAAATCACCTCCCAAATACTAAGGTGTTGTAATTTGGCTTAATAATCCGTACGAATTATTTTATTAGCTTCGTTCAAAAAATATCTATATTTGTGAGTTGTGCGTCAATAATAAATACAAAAAGAATAATTAAATTTTATTATTAAGCAAAACCACCCCTAAAACTGCGAATGTTGAATTAAATACATTAAATGGCCTACTACTCTCATGTGAAAGCACATGGCGAGTAGTTTAGGGGCTGTTCCACTTTTTGGAAAAAGTAACTTTTTCAAAAAGAATGTAATTTCAAATTTACTATGTAGTTTGCTGGAATGTGGGTGTGGAAAAGTAGAGTTTGGTTTCTTGCCGTATTTCAGAACTTCTCTTGAAGCAAACAATGAAGTGGATGGAATATGGAAGAAGAAAAATAAATGGACTTTATTAATCTTTCAAGGTAGAAGTACAATCAACCAAGACAGTTGAATGAACGATTACAAGTTACTACTACTCCTAGAAAAGAAAAGATAAAGGCCTGTTAGCGTTGTTTGTGTGTCCTTGAATTGCTACTGACTTGTTCTTAAATAGGCCTCCTTCAATTTGAATTTGAATCCTCCCTCCAATATGACAATTATCCTTGCACGTTTTACCTTTGAATAACTCCCACGAACATTGAAGTAAATAACTTCCATGTTGTTGAACTACTTCAAAAACTACTCCCTTGATCGTGGGGATAACTGCATACATCTTCTTTTACTATCTGTAATTGGATCGTCAAAAGAAACGGGTCCAATAATACTTAGTTGTTGACGGGAATATATCACGTATTAGCCCATCGACGGGCCAATCGATGGAAGGGTAACGCTCAAAACTTTGTCATAGTTTTACTTTACTTAAATGGGTTTATTTAACTTAAACCCATAATATCAAGGTGTAGACACCCAGATCTGAACTTCCAGATTAGCTTATTTACGGTTTCTGATTCTCCGATGATGAAACGCATCAAGAACACCCCGGGAATGTCGAGTGTTTGAGCTTTGAGTGTTTGCAAAACCCTTGGAACTAACCTAGCCTAAGCCACCCTCCAAAAGCCAAAAACCCTGCTGGCGTGCGCCAGGGCGCAACTGTCTCGCGCCCGGGCGCACCGTCGCGCGACAGACTAGAACCATCGCGCGCCAGGGCGCACCCTCGCCCGACAGTTTGGAACCATCGCGCGATGGTTCTGTCCCCACCTACTTTTCCAGAGGCAGAAACTTGGCCACCAAGGCAGTCTCAGCCAGGCCTCGTGGCTGGCTGTGTTCTTCTCCTGGCATCAACCAGAACCCCCTCTTGCCCTATAAATACCCCCATTTGTTCTCTTTCAAAGGGTTACAATTTTTGGTTACAAAGAAAAGGTTACAAAATCAAATACAAAAGGGCTACATCCTAACATACTTGTTCTTCATCCATTCATACCTCAATCAAGCACTACCACCTTGTTCTTCAATCATCAATCAACCTCAATCTCAAAACTCAAAGTTCAAGCACTCTTTCAAACTCAAGCCAAAGGTATAGCTTACCTTGGTTGCTCTCTGTTCTGATCCCTGAGGGGGGCTGGCAGGGTCAAGGCTGGTAATCAATACCAGTCCCGGCCCTAAAGCTGCAAGGTTTCAAAAACCGTCATGGTAGGAACCATCGCGCGATGGTCCCAGATACGCGCGCGACACTTTGTGCCAGCGCGCAATGGACTGCGTGGGGAATGGTGTCCTATTGTTTTATGCTTTACTTTCATATGTCTCACTGTTAAGCATGCAAAAAACCAATTTATAGCTTTCTTTAGCTTAAAAATGCTAGCTTTGCACTTCAATATTTAGTTCTGTTCTGTTGGAGCACCCCTGGGATCATTCTGGACCCATCCCAGAACCCAATTTGAACAAAATCACACACTGGAGGTCTGGCACAAACCCTCGCGCGATGCTCCTAAACCCTTGCGCGATGGTCAAATGGAGTGTTGACCAGCGCGCCCAGGCGCAACCGTCGCGCGCCAGGGCGCAACCATCGCGCGCCCGGGCGAACTGTCGCGCGACGGTTTGGAACCCTCGCGCGACTGTTTGTCCCCGACCAGTGGCTGGCCTTGCATGTCTAACTTGGTTTTTGGCTATTATTTTGTCCCCACACTGTTTATGGGATGTTTTGTCAATTTATAGGCTTTTCAAATTACGAGCCATAGTTCCATCACCAGTTCATATAATCGCTTGGTTTGTCTCGGTGTGCACCGGTCCTTCCAGAGCCCGTGGCGGTTGAGAATAAGAGCCGTGCGGGCTTAGGCTTATCGTCGCGCGCTAGTCCCGTGAGTGTCGCGGCAGGTTGGGTCAAAGATGCGATGACTTGTTCGGTGCATACCGATTTCATTCTCGCATGCAACACTCCGGAGACAGGGCTTTCCACCGCTTAATTCTACAAGAAATCTGCTTTCATCCTATACTAATCAAGCTTCAATAGAGCAAACATGCCGCTTATCACATTCTCGCAAATTGTTACGCTTTTAATCCCCGACATCTCGCTCCCCCGCCCTAATTGGCTTAAAATTGATTAAAAAAGAAAAAGAATCACAATCATTTTCAAAATGCCTAAGTAGAGACCGATCTCCGGATTGGGCGAGAGGGGTGCCTTAAAACCCTTCCCCTCTCGTAACCTGGCTCCCGAACCCAAATATGGTTATGACGGACTGGTTCCTTCACTTTTTCAAAATCAAATAGCGCAGCAGGTGCTTCGAAATACGGTTCCTTGGGTGTCAGACCTTCAAACCCAGGTGGCGACTCTGTATTTTTTGCGAGTGCCTGCTTCTCCGCTCGCGCTCCCTCGATTATGGGCCCTTGCTTCGGGGAACGAAATTCCCGAAGGCTCGCTTTGGAATCCGAAAATTCCAGGGCACGCTGCCCACAGTGGCGACTCTGCTGGGGATAATCGAACCAATATTAATCCATACTTAGAGTTTAATACGTTTGTGAACAATCTCTTAAAAGTCTGTCAAAACGGTGAGTTTCGCGCTGCCGAAGGTTGGAATGGTGATTTAACAGGACCTCGTGTCCGGCCATCCTAATCTGGGGCTTTTCGATTGTTCACTTGCGTAGTTTCCTCTAAAGATGGACTAAATAAAGTGAGCCAAATTTGAAAAGGCATTTTGTGATTTTACGATTCTTCTTCTTCTTAATCAATTTCTAGCATTCTCATTTGCATCGATGTGGGATAAGCCTCGTTGGATCGTTTTGGCAATCCGGCACGGTTTACCGGAGCCCGGGGACCCCGAATGACTAACAACCTTCGACGATGATGGGTTATGTAACCGTTTGACTGTTGCTCTGCGAATCGTGGGCAACAGGAGGTATATCTATGGCCCTAGTCCGAGGAACCCGTTACGAACCAAAACCGGCCTTTGCATATACAAAGCATTAGAACTTTCCAAACTAAGACAGGAACCTGCAGGGTAGGATCTAAATGCATCTAACCCCATATACTGTCCACGTGTTATTGCTTTCCCTATCGCATGCACTGTACATACATGTCATTTTGCATAGGAGCATGCTTAGGGCAGTTCTTTCTTTCGAGTTTGTCTTATGCTGTCTGAGACGTTGTTGGACCCGATGAGGAGTCGTTCATTCTGTTGAATGTTCGTTGTCATTTCAAAGTCCTTAGTTCAATGAGACTTTGAGAAATCAAAATTTGCTAAATCCTCAGCTCATGCCTAATTGAGGATTCAACCGACAATTAGGAACAACAAAGTATTGATGCTGTGTCATTGGCGCCACCCAGGTTGAAGTGCGTTGTCACTATACACCACGTTGTTCAAGGTTAAGGTGCCATGTCATCAATGCCGAGTTGTTTCTAATTCAAAGTTAAATCTTCAAAAGGGACTAGACGAAGATTTAGTCTATTTTGACATCTTTTAGGATCTGTCGATCTACATGGGGACACATCGCCGAAAAGAATTCTGAGGATTCCGGCAACGTCTGAAATTCGTGAGGCAAACTCGTCTCTGGAACTGTACACACATATATGTTGTTTTGCGTAGGAGCATGTTTAGGGCGGCTTCTAGGTTGTCTCTCGCTTTCGAGTCTGTCTTATGCTTATTAGGGCGCTGCTAGACCCGATGAAGAGTCGTGCATCTCGATGGTGCATGTTGTTAATTTTTCAAGTCCTTAGATCAGCGAGACTTTGGGAAATCAGACCTTATTAAATCCTTGGCTCATGCCCGGTTGAAGATTCAACCAAAAATAAGGAACCACAAAGTGTTGATGTCGTGATATTGATGTCATTTTGGTTATCGTGCTAAGCACATACACCGCCCGGCTAACGCGCATTGTCGCTGAAGCCACCCCGGTAAAGGTGTCACGCCATCAATACCGAGTTGTTCCAAGTTCAAATTTGAATCTTCAAAAAGGGACTAGTCGAAGACTTAGTCTGTTTTGGCATCTCTTAGGATCAGTTTGATCTATTCAAAGGATACACCCTCGAAAAGAAATCTGAGGATTTTGGCAGCGTCTGAACATCATGAGACAGACTCGTCTCTAGTTTTAGAGTCTAGGGTTGACACCGATAGCGATGTGTGCATTGCATTCTAATTGCTACAGGAACGCCACTGAGCTTTCACTTACTTTACTGTCTAGTTCAAAGCCTTTGCACCGAGCAAGAGAGTACTGAAAAGAAGAGCCAAACCTACTTGGGAGAGTCTGCTGGGGTTGTTACACCTTCGCTTCCAAGATCATATCACCTTCCTCATTCATCAATCCAGAATGGCAGCACAAATGGAGCTGGCTGAGCTCAAGAAAGCTGTAGAGGAATTAGGTCACAAGATGGACAAACAAATGATTATGGTCCAGGGACTCGTTGGCCTCTTTACCTCCACAGCCCAGCAGTCAGATATGGGGCTAGTCAAAGAACCTTCTCAAGCTTACCACCCTCCAACGGTCGGAATCAAGCTGTGCTCAGGAGACATGTTCAAAGACCTGGCTGAGTTCCATGAGGCCAGGACCTACCCAAAGGAGGATGTTGGGTCCTTATTCACAACCATTGCCGAAGGGGAAGACACGCTTCGTGATGATTTCTACCCTGAAGGCAAAAGAATGCATCCTATTGATGAGGACATGTGTTGCAACTGCAAGGCAAACAGGGGTCCCGCTTTGAATTCTCAATCCGGTCGCCAGAACCAACCGAGGACTTTCACATGCTTCGCTGCCCTTTGGCTTCGGTTTATGAGAAGCTCCTTGATGCTGGTTCCATCAAACCCCTCAATCCAACTTCATTACCCAAGAATCCCTCTGCCAACTTCAAATATAACCTCTATTGCTCCTACCATCAAATGCCTGGCCATTCTACCAATGCCTGTTTCAGGCTTCGACATGCCATTCAAGATCTCATCGATTATGGCATCATCATAACCCCACCGCCATCAACAACCGATGTCAATCAGGTTCAAAAAACTCAAAGCTTCCGAGCTCGAACCCAACCCCGGAGTTTCTCTGCCTTCGAGGCATCTTTATCCACGGTGATGGAGAAACTCGTCAAGTCTGGGCATCTCAAACCTTTGACCACAACTTCCCCACCTAAAGTCTTACCAGCCAACTACCATGCCAACCATTTTTGTGCCTTCCATCAAATGCCTGGCCATCTCACGGATGACTGCCTGCGTCTCCAACACGAGATACAAGATCTAATTGACAATGGTACATTTCAAGTTCCACCAAAGCCCAACATCATTTCCAACCCCTTGCCTCAACACGGGTCTGACCCTCTGGTTGGTCAGATAACTATCAACTCTACTCAAATCAACCCGAACTCCAAGCCGGCTACATCCATCCCGTCCGAGCCTGAAGACAGCCTGTTGGCCGCTGTTTGTGCGAATGAGGTTTTCACTGCTGACATCTGGGTTGACAGTGATGAGGGCTTATAAATGAGAAGACTGACTGGCTGAGATCCATTAATCAAAGGAGCATCGAGTAGATTTGGTTAAAGAGGCTGAAGAAGCCGAAGTGCTGTTGCTTGGGCCTGACATCCTCTGTATTCTACCTCTTTTGTGGAAAGCTATGGTAGCTTTTTAAATATTGCGTTTTAAAAACCGCGTCTAGTTTGCATTGGCGTTATGTCTGAGTCTGACATGCAGTCTTTTGCGCTTGTCTAAAGTCTAGCTCAGTCGGAGTTCAGGCTCTCTTGGCCCTCCACGTCAGTAGCTTTCATTTCAAGTTTTGAATCTGATGTACTTGGCAAACCCCGTGGGTTTTTATGATATGTTTTATCTTGCTTCTAAGTACTTTGCTGGCTTTTATATAAACTGTGTCGACCCTGACGACGAACGGATAGATTTCGATGGGATCATCCCCAAGGAAATGTGTTCCCTCGCCGAAAGGAAAGACAAAAGGCATGCTCAGCCTTTTAAAAGAAGAAGTAATTTTCAATAAACTTGAAAGACAAGTATAACCTCCGAAAGGTTCAGAGTTGGTCCAAACACTCCCTAAAGGAGCATTGCGCCTGGTCAAACAGGCTCAAGAATCATCGACGTCTTGGCGTGGTCTTACAAAGACACGCCTTGGCGTTGATAAAGTATCAAATCCCCTGCTACCGGGCGCCAAGCCAGAAAGCAGTGGCTCAGAAGGCTCCAAGCCTCGTACCGTGTTCAAAAACAGCAGCAGCGGCGTCCGCCAAGCACAAATGAGGAAGTGCACGAAACGGCCTGGAGCAAGGCATTTCCAACCGAAGCACTTTTGACTCTGCATCATCAAAGCCATATCTGGGGCTGTGGTCAAAGATCGTCGACCTCGACGGCAATAAATTCAATACCATGGTCAACCTGGATCAATTCAAAAGTAACTTTTCCCTGAGAGAAGCTCGTTGGGCTGAAAACCCCAAGGGTGGGCAGTTCCAAGCAAAAGTAAGAGCAGCCTGCTAGCCCGAAAACCTATGAAGGGGGTCTAGGCAAAAGTAATAGGCAATATTCGAAAGCTCACTAGACCGAAGACCCGAATGGGCGGTACTAGGCAAAAGTTAGAGCGCAAAAGGAGAGGTAAACACACGAGTGAACCTTAGCCTGAACTACGTTTTGACCTGATTCCCTAGCTTGGGATACGTAGGCAGTCTCTCTTCGAGACTCGGTCACAAATCTATCAATTGGATCCATGGTTGAAGTTTTGGTACAAATCAAAGGTCGAAGAGGATCAAAGATCAAGCTGCATTGGAAGAACTAAAAGGGGGAAAACCTTTGTCTTTCAATTTTATTGCAAAACTGCTATTTCTATTACAGGCTGAACATAAGTCTTAAAATATTTGAAGCATAAAAAACAGAACGAAATGCTAAAAGCCTAATGGCTCACAGTTTATTCTAAGTTGAGCGAGGTCTGGTATGAGCAGCTGCAGCCTCGCGTGCGTGCTTTTTTCAACTCCTGCTACTGCCCTCGAATGTCATTCCAGGGGCTTTTGCTAAGTCTTGTCATACCATGCAAGTCATATGGAGTTAATGTGACTGCACGGGGGTGTCAGTCCGGGCCTATATGAGTCATCATATGCGTCTTATGTCCATCTTTGCGACATTTTTCCAGTTTTTCAATCAATTGTCATGTTGAGATGCTTTTCTCAATTTTGTTTGTACAGGTCTTTGTACTTTTTGCGCTTTCGTAAGTGTCAGTTTCACCTGTCTAAGGAATGTTGTGAGTTTTGGCCGCTTAATGCCCAAAATTTCATTGTGTTCTGTGTGTCTAAGGGTTCGCATTGTACCCTGGGGCTCTTTCTCCCTTTTCATTTGAGCTAGGCGAGTCTGTACATGTGCGCATGTCTGCGTGTCAATTCAAGTCACTTGTCAATGCAAATTAGATATTAGCGGCTAGAAAGTGCAACTTTTACATTGCTACCCCTAGCTCCTGTAATCCACAAGCTATGGAATCTCATGAACACCAAGGGCTCGTCAGCCCAAGGCCAAGCAAAGCATCTCTGGGGCTCATCTGCCCAAGCATCGAAGAAAGGGGGCAGCAGGCCCAATCTCATTGCTAAACATCAACTGGGGCCCGCCAGCCTGCTCGGTGTCTATCTATCTGGGTGCGCTCCTCAGAAGTATAAGACAGTACAGTAATAAGACTCAGTGGTAGTCCTTAGGCGTCGTTGTCCTCTTAGGAGCCGCCCTTAGCTTGCATTTGCATTTTCAAATTGTGCATTTGTTTACACATCATTGCATATTATATATCAAATGTTGAAAGCAGGAAAATTCTATCAAGCGTCAAGGCACGCCTGTCCAGTATCGAAGGCAGCAAGTAATCAAGATGTTGAGGATCATGCCTGTTGCCTTGTCACTTTTGGAACCGAAACTGTTTCTTTGGGATAGCATAGCTATGAGAGAAGTGTCACACCCTGCTTTCCGTATCTCGTTTTCCATGGCAATCGTAAGCTGCGACCAGACTAGCATGCGCAGTAAATTCGGGCCTAAGGCCCAATCAGCGATTATCACCAATTTCTCACCACCCGCAGCCGCTTTGCCTCTATCCATGCTATTATCAAGGATAACCACCGCTTGTGCTACTTGGATCAACACAACGACAATTGGTCTGTCCAATTTTCAACGGCTTGATCATTCTCGCACACCGACCGCCTATCTCAATCAACGATACCGGCCTCCGTCCAAATTCTCAATGGCTCGTTCATCCTGAAGTATGATCTGCCTGTCTCCTATCAACGACAGCACGTCCTTTTCAATCCACGACGGCACATTCATCTTAAGAATGGTCCGCCAGATCAATCCATCAACGATGATCACCATGTCATCGCCGACGATCGACCATGTCATCGCCGACGATCCGCCGCTTTTTCAAAGAATCAACGATGATCGGCCATGTCATCGCCGACGATCACCATGTCGTCTCTTTCACAGAATCAACGATGATCACCATGTCATCGCCGACGATCACCATGTCGCCTCTTTCAAAGAATCAACGATGACCACCATGTCATCGCCGACGATCGGCCATGTCGCCTCTTTCAAAGAATCAACGATGATCACCATGTCATCGCCGACGATCGGCCATGTCGTCTCTTTCAAATAATCAACGATGATCAACCATGTCATCGCCGACGATCGACCATGTAGTCTCTTTTAAAGAATCAACGATGATCAGCCATGTCATCGCCGACGATCGACCATGTCGCCTCTTTAAAAGAATCAACGATGATCGACCATGTCATCGCCGACGATCACCCATGTCGTCTATTTCAATCAATCCACGATGATCAGCCATGTCATCGCCGACGATCGCCATGTCGCCTATTTCAATCCATCCACGCATTTATCAGCCATATCGGTTTATTCCGCTCAATCCATGACGACGATCGTAATATCGGCCAATGGTTCGCTTATCCGTGAATCGATTGTTCCTCAGAGAGTCCGCTCTTGGCCTGTCCCGAACAACAATCACCCTCAGTCTAGCCACAAGTGCATCTTCCAAAGAAGCTTATTGCTCGTCTCTGATGGTCTTTGATAAGGAGATTGGCTCGATTCACAACAGATGGAATTTAACTCGCCCGACACGACCTACCCGTGTTTGTTGGAATACTTTGTGCCGAGGATAGCTTGATCCCCAAAGAACGATGGCCTCGTCCCTGCCCAGATCTACAGCGACAGCCTGTTCTGTCCAAATTTGATCAACAAGCGGCGATGCAATCGCCCATTTCAACTTCCATCCCCAGCGGCGGTTCGTCCGTCCACTCAACCGATCAGGTTCTGTAAGTATGCTTGTCTACTTTGCTAGTATGCTTTGCTCTGGATTGCCTTGAGGGTGTCTAGAATTCTTTGACGTTACTTGTACCAAGTCAATGGTGCTCCAAGTGCCGTCAAAGAGGGGCTACTGTAGACACCCCAATCTGGGCTTCCAGATTAGTTTACTTACGGTTTCTGATTCCCCGATGATGAAACGCATCAAGAACACCCCGGGAATGTCGAGTGTTTGAGCTTTGAGTGTTTGAAAAACCCTTGGAACTAACCTAGCCTAAGCCACCCTCCAAAAGCCAAAACCCTGCTGGCGTGCGCCAGGGCGCAACTGTCTCGCGCCCGGGCGCACCGTCGCGCGACAGACTAGAACCATCGCGCGCCAGGGCGCACCCTCGCGCGACAGTTTGGAACCATCGCGCGATGGTTCTGTCCCCACCTACTTTTCCAGAGGCAGAAACTTGGCCACCAAGGCAGTCTCAGCCAGGCCTCGTGGCTGGCTGTGTTCTTCTCCTGGCATCAACCAGAACCCCCTCTTGCCCTATAAATACCCCCATTTGTTCTCTTTCAAAGGGTTACAATTTTTGGTTACAAAGAAAAGGTTACAAAATCAAATACAAAAGGGCTACATCCTAACATACTTGTTCTTCATCCATTCATACCTCAATCAAGCACTACCACCTTGTTCTTCAATCATCAATCAACCTCAATCTCAAAACTCAAAGTTCAAGCACTCTTTCAAACTCAAGCCAAAGGTATAGCTTACCTTGGTTGCTCTCTGTTCTGATCCCTGAGGGGGGCTGGCAGGGTCAAGGCTGGTAATCAATACCAGTCCCGGCCCTAAAGCTGCAAGGTTTCAAAAACCGTCATGGTAGGAACCATCGCGCGATGGTCCCAGATACGCGCGCGACACTTTGTGCCAGCGCGCAATGGACTGCGTGGGGAATGGTGTCCTATTGTTTTATGCTTTACTTTCATATGTCTCACTGTTAAGCATGCAAAAAACCAATTTATAGCTTTCTTTAGCTTAAAAATGCTAGCTTTGCACTTCAATATTTAGTTCTGTTCTGTTGGAGCACCCCTGGGATCATTCTGGACCCATCCCAGAACCCAATTTGAACAAAATCACACACTGGAGGTCTGGCACAAACCCTCGCGCGATGCTCCTAAACCCTCGCGCGATGGTCAAATGGAGTGTTGACCAGCGCGCCCAGGGCGTAACCATCGCGCGCCCGGGCGAACTGTCGCGCGACGGTTTGGAACCCTCGCGCGACTGTTTGTCCCCGACCAGTGGCTGGCCTTGCATGTCTAACTTGGTTTTTGGCTATTATTTTGTCCCCACACTGTTTATGGGATGTTTTGTCAATTTATAGGGCTTTTCAGCCTTTAAACTGCTTATAACTGCTTACTTACAGTTCATATAACTGCTTGGTTTGTCCTGGGTGTGCACTGGTCCTTCCAGAGCCCAGAAGGGTTGAGAATAAGAGCTGTGGGCTTAGGCTTACTGTCGCGCGCTAGTCCCGTAGTGTCGTGCGCAGGTTGGGTCAGCATGCAGTGACTTGTTCAGTGCATACTGATTTCATTCTGCATGCAACACTCCGAGACAGGGGCTTTCCAGTCTGTTTAATTCCCACAGCAGTCTGTTTTCATCCTATACTAACTGTTTCAATAGAGCAAACATGCTGTTTATCACATTCTGCAAATTGTTACAGTTTTAATCCCCGATTATCTGCTCCCCCGCCCTAATTGGCTTAAAATTGATTAAAAAAGAAAAAGAATCACAATCATTTTCAAAATGCCTAAGTAGAGACCGATCTCCGGATTGGGCGAGAGGGGTGCCTTAAAACCCTTCCCCTCTCGTAACCTGGCTCCCGAACCCAAATATGGTTATGACGGACTGGTTCCTTCACTTTTTCAAAATCAAATAGCGCAGCAGGTGCTTCGAAATACGGTTCCTTGGGTGTCAGACCTTCAAACCCAGGTGGCGACTCAGATTTTTGCGCTTGCTCCGCTCGCGCTTCCTCGATTATGGGCCCTTGCTTCGGGAACCGAAATTCCTCGCTCTGGCATCCGACACTTCCAGGCATGCTGCCCACAGTGGCGTCACTGCTGGGGATAATCGAACCAATATTAATCCATACTTAGAGTTTAATACGTTTGTGAACAATCTCTTAAAAGTCTGTCAAAACGGTGAGTTTCGCGCTGCCGAAGGTTGGAATGGTGATTTAACAGGACCTCGTGTCCGGCCATCCTAATCTGGGGCTTTTCGATTGTTCACTTGCGTAGTTTCCTCTAAAGATGGACTAAATAAAGTGAGCCAAATTTGAAAAGGCATTTTGTGATTTTACGATTCTTCTTCTTCTTAATCAATTTCTAGCATTCTCATTTGCATCGATGTGGGATAAGCCTCGTTGGATCGTTTTGGCAATCCGGCACGGTTTACCGGAGCCCGGGGACCCCGAATGACTAACAACCTTCGACGATGATGGGTTATGTAACCGTTTGACTGTTGCTCAGCGAATCAAGGGCAACGGGAGGTATATCTATGGCCCTAGTCCGAGGAACCCGTTACGAACCAAAACAGGCCTTTGCATATACAAAGCATTAGAACTTTCCAAACTAAGACAGAAACCTGCAGGTAGGATCTAAATGCATCTAACCCCATATACTGGTCCACGTGTTATTGCTTTCCCTATCGCTGCACCGTACATACATGTCATTTTGCATAGGAGCATGCTTAGGGCGCTTCTTTCTTTCGAGTTTGTCTTATGCTCTGTCTGAGACGTTGTTGGACCCGATGAGGAGTCGTTCATTCTGTTGAATGTTCGTTGTCATTTCAAAGTCCTTAGTTCAATGAGACTTTGAGAAATCAAAATTTGCTAAATCCTCAGCTCATGCCTAATTGAGGATTCAACCGACAATTAGAACAACAAAGTATTGATGCTGTGTCACTGGCGCCACCCGAGTTGAAGTGCGTTGTCACTATACACCACGTTGTTCAAGGTTAAGGTGCCATGTCATCAATGCCGAAGTTGTTTCTAATTCAAAGTTAAATCTTCAAAAGGGACTAGACGTAAGATTTAGTCTATTTTGACATCTTTTAGGATCCGCCGATCTACATGGGGACACATCGCGAAAAAGAATTCTCGAGGATTCCGCAACGCCTCAAATTCGTGGAGGCAAACTCGCCTTCGAACTGCACACACATATATGTTGTTTTGGCGTAGGAGCATGTTTAGGGCGGCTTCTAGGTTGTCTCGCTTTCGAGTCTGTCTCTATAGAAGGTTGCTTAGACCCGATGAAGAGTCGTGGCATCTCGATGGTGCATGTTGTTAATTTTTCAAGTCCTTAGATCACAGTGAGACTTTGGGAAATCAGACCTTATTAAATCCTTGGCTCATGCCCGGTTGAAGATTCAACCAAAAATAAGGAACCACAAAGTGTTGATGTCGTGATATTGATGTCATTTTGGTTATCGTGCTAAGCACATACACCGCCCGGCTAACGCGCATTGTCGCTGAAGCCACCCTGGTAAAGGTGTCACGCCATCAATACCGAGTTGTTCCAAGTTCAAATTTGAATCTTCAAAAAGGGACTAGTCGAAGACTTAGTCTGTTTTGGCATCTCTTAGGATCAGTTTGATCTATTCAAAGGATACACCCTCGAAAAGAAATCTGAGGATTTTGGCAGCGTCTGAACATCATGAGACAGACTCGTCTCTAGTTCTAGAGTCTAGGGTTGACACCGATAGCGATGTGTGCATTGCATTCTAATTGCTACAGGAACGCCACTGAGCTTTCACTTACTTTACTGTCTAGTTCAAAGCCTTTGCACCGAGCAAGAGAGTACTGAAAAGAAGAGCCAAACCTACTTGGGAGAGTCTGCTGGGGTTGTTACACCTTCGCTTCCAAGATCATATCACCTTCCTCATTCATCAATCCAGAATGGCAGCACAAATGGAGCTGGCTGAGCTCAAGAAAGCTGTAGAGGAATTAGGTCACAAGATGGACAAACAAATGATTATGGTCCAGGGACTCGTTGGCCTCTTTACCTCCACAGCCCAACAGTCAGATATGGGGCTAGTCAAAGAACCTTCTCAAGCTTACCACCCTCCAACGGTCGGAATCAAGCTGTGCTCAGGAGACATGTTCAAAGACCTGGCTGAGTTCCATGAGGCCAGGACCTACCCAAAGGAGGATGTTGGGTCCTTATTCACAACCATTGCCGAAGGGGAAGACACGCTTCGTGGTGATTTCTACCCTGAAGGCAAAAGAATGCATCCTATTGATGAGGACATGTGTTGCAACTGCAAGGCAAACAGGGGTCCCGCTTTGAATTCTCAATCCGGTCGCCAGAACCAACCGAGGACTTTCACATGCTTCGCTGCACCTTTGGCTTCGGTTTATGAGAAGCTCCTTGATGCTGGTTCCATCAAACCCCTCAATCCAACTTCATTACCCAAGAATCCCTCTGCCAACTTCAAATATAACCTCTATTGCTCCTACCATCAAATGCCTGGCCATTCTACCAATGCCTGTTTCAGGCTTCGACATGCCATTCAAGATCTCATCGATTATGGCATCATCATAACCCCACCGCCATCAACAACCGATGTCAATCAGGTTCAAAAAACTCAAAGCTTCCGAGCTCGAACCCAACCCCGGAGTTTCTCTGCCTTCGAGGCATCTTTATCCACGGTGATGGAGAAACTCGTCAAGTCTGGGCATCTCAAACCTTTGACCACAACTTCCCCACCCAAAGTCTTACCAACCAACTACCATGCCAACCATTTTTGTGCCTTCCATCAAATGCCTGGCCATCTCACGGATGATTGCCTTGCGTCTCCAACACGAGATACAAGATCTAATTGACAATGGTACATTTCAAGTTCCACCAAAGCCCAACATCATTTCCAACCCTTTGCCTCAACACGGGTCTGACCCCTCTGGTTGGTCAGATAACTATCAACTCTACTCAAATCAACCCGAACTCCAAGCCTGCTACATCCATCCCGTCCGAGCCTGAAGACAGCCTGTTGGCCGCTGTTTGTGCGAATGAGGTTTTCACTGCTGACATCTGGGTTGACAGTGATGAGGGCTTATAAATGAGAAGACTGACTGGCTGAGATCCATTAATCAAAGGAGCATCGAGTAGATTTGGTTAAAGAGGCTGAAGAAGCCGAAGTGCTGTTGCTTGGGCCTGACATCCTCTGTATTCTACCTCTTTTGTGGAAAGCTATGGTAGCTTTTTAAATATTGCGTTTTAAAAACCGCGTCTAGTTTGCATTGGCGTTATGTCTGAGTCTGACACAGAGTCTTTTGCGTTTGTCTAAAGTCTAGCTCTGAGTCGGAGTTCGTGCCTCTTGGCCCTCCACGTCGTAGCTTTCATTTCAAGTTTTGAGTCTGCTGTACTTGGCAAACCCCGTGGGTTTTTATGATATGTTTTATCTTGCTTCTAAGTACTTTGCTGGCTTTTATATAAACTGTGTCGACCCTGACGGCGAAGGGATAGATTTCGATGGGATCATCCCCAAGGAAATGTGTTCCCTCGCCGAAAGGAAAGACAAAAGGCATGCTCAGCCTTTTAAAAGAAGAAGTAATTTTCAATAAACTTGAAAGACAAGTATAACCTCCCGAAAGGTTCAGAGTTGGTCCAAACACTGCCCCAAAGGAGCATTGCGCCTGGTCAAACAGGCTCAAGAATTCATCGACGTCTTGGCGTGGTCTTACAAAGACACGCCTGGCGTTGATAAAGTATCAAATCCCCTGCTACCGGGTGCCAAGCCAGAAAGCAGTGGCTCAGAAGGCTCCAACCTCGTACCGTGTTCAAAAAACAGCAGCAGCGGCATTCCGCCAAGCACAAATGAGGAAGTGCACGAAACGGCCTGGAGCAGGGCATTTCCAACCGAAACACTTTTGACTCTGTGTCATCAAAGCCATTTTATCTGGGACTGTGGTCAAAGATCGTCGACCTCGACAGCAACAAATTCAATACCATGGTCAACCTGGATCAATTCAAAAGCAACTTTTCCCTGAGAGAAGCTCGTTGGGCTGAAAACCCCAAGGGTGGGCAGTTCCAAGCAAAAGTTAGAAGGGGGTCTAGGCAAAAGTAATAGGCAATATTCGAAAGCTCGCTAGACCGAAGACCCGAACGGGCGGTACTAGGCAAAAGTTAGAGCGCAAAAGGAGAGGTAAACACACGAGTGAACCTTAGCCTGAACTACGTTTTGACCTGATTCCCTAGCTTGGGATACGTAGGCAGTCTCTCTTCGAGACTCGGTCACAAATCTATCAATTGGATCCATGGTTGAAGTTTTGGTACAAATCAAAGGTCGAAGAGGATCAAAGATCAAGCTGCATTGGAAGAACTAAAAGGGGGAAAACCTTTGTCTTTCAATTTTATTGCAAAACTGCTATTTCTATTACAGGCTGAACATAAGTCTTAAAATATTTGAAGCATAAAAAACAGAACGAAATGCTAAAAGCCTAATGGCTCACAGTTTATTCTAAGTTGAGCGAGGTCTGGTATGAGCAGCTGCAGCCTCGCGTGCGTGCTTTTTCAACTCCGCAGTAGCTCACATCGCCTCGAATGACGTTCCAAGGGCTTTTGCCAAGTCTTGTCATACCATGCAAGTCATATGGAGTTAATGTGACTGCACGGGGGTGTCGGTTTCAGTCCGGGCCTATATGAGTCATCATATGCGTCTTATGTCCATCTTTGCGACATTTTTCCAGTTTTTCAATCAATTGTCATGTTGAGATGCTTTTCTCAATTTTGTTTGTACAGGTCTTTGTACTTTTTGCGCTTTCGTAAGTGTCAGTTTCACCTGTCTAAGGAATGTTGTGAGTTTTGGCCGCTTAATGCCCAAAATTTCATTGTGTTCTGTGTGTCTAAGGGTTCGCATTGTACCCTGGGGATCTTTCTCCCTTTTCATTTGAGCTAGGCGAGTCTGTACATGTGCGCATGTCTGCGTGTCAATTCAGGTCACTTGTCAATGTAAATTAGATATTAGCTGCTAGAAAGTGCAATTTTTACATTGCTACCCGTAGCTCCTGTAATCCACAGGCTATGGAATCTCATGAACAGCAAGGGCTCATCAGCCCAAGGCCAAGCAAAGCATCTCTGGGGCTCATCTGCCCAAGCATCGAAGAAAGGGGGCAGCAGGCCCAATCTCATTGCTAAACATCAACTGGGGCCCGCCCGCTCAGTGTCTATCTATCCGGGTGCGCATCTCAGAAGTATAAGACAGTACAGTAATAAGACTCAGTGGTAGTCCTTAGGCGTCGTTGTCCTCTTAGGAGCCGCCCTTAGCTTGCATTTGCATTTTCAAATTGTGCATTTGTTTACACATCATTGCATATTATATATCAAATGTTGAAAGCAGGAAAATTCTATCAAGCGTCAAGGCACGCCTGTCCAGTATCGAAGGCAGCAAGTAATCAAGATGTTGAGGATCATGCCTGTTGCCTTGTCACTTTTGGAACTGCAGCCGAAACCGTTTCTTTGGGATAGCATAGCTATGAGAGAAGTGTCACACCCTGCTTTCCGTATCTCGTTTTCCATGGCAACTGGTAAGCCTGCGACCTGTACTAGCATGCGCAGGTAAATTCGGGCCTAAGGCCCAATCAGCGGTTATCACCAATTTCTCACCAGCTGCAGTCCGCCTTGCCTCTATCCATGCTATTATCAAGGATAACCACTGCTTGTGCTACTTGGATCAACACAACGACAATTGGTCCTGTCCAATTTTCAACGGCTTGATCATTCTGCACACTGATCTGCCCATCTCAATCAACGACAGCCGGTCCTGTCCAAATTCTCAATGGCTCGTTCATCCTGAAGTATGATCTGCCCGTTCCCATCAACGACAGCCGGTCCTGTTCAATCCACGACGGCACATTCATCCTGAAGAATGGTCTGCCAGATCAATCCATCAACGATGATCAGCCATGTCATCGCCGACGATCAGCCATGTCATCGCCGACGATCAGCCATGTCGTCTCTTTCAAAGAATCAACGATGATCAGCCATGTCATCGCCGACGATCAGCCATGTCGTCTCTTTCACAGAATCAACGATGATCAGCCATGTCATCGCCGACGATCAGCCATGTCGTCTCTTTCAAAGAATCAACGATGACCAGCCATGTCATCGCCGACGATCAGCCATGTCGTCTCTTTCAAAGAATCAACGATGATCAGCCATGTCATCGCCGACGATCAGCCATGTCGTCTCTTTCAAATAATCAACGATGATCAACCATGTCATCGCCGACGATCAGCCATGTCGTCTCTTTTAAAGAATCAACGATGATCAGCCATGTCATCGCCGACGATCAGCCATGTCGTCTCTTTAAAAGAATCAACGATGATCAGCCATGTCATCGCCGACGATCAGCCATGTCGTCTATTTCAATCAATCCACGATGATCAGCCATGTCATCGCTGACGATCAGCCATGTCGTCTATTTCAATCCATCCACGACGATCAGCCATATCGTGCCTATTCCGTTCAATCCACGACGACGATCAGAATATCGGCCAATGGTTCGTTTATCCGTAACTGATTGTTCCCTAGGAGAGTCCGTCTTGGCCTGTCCCGAACGACAATCACCCTCAGTCTAGCCACAAGTGCATCTTCCAGCAGGCTTATTGCTCTGTCTCGGATGGTCTTTGATAAGGAGATTGGCTCTGATTCCCAACAGATGGAATTTAACCTGCCTGACACGACCTACCCGTGTTTGTTGGAATACTTTGTGCCGAGGATAGCTTGATCCCCAGCAACGACGGCCTGTCCCGTCCAGATTTACAGCGACAGCCTGTTCTGTCCAAATTTGATCAACAAGCGGCGATGCAATCGCCCATTTCAACTTCCATCCCCAGCGGCGGTTCGTCCGTCCACTCAACCGATCAGGTTCTGTAAGTATGCTTGTCTACTTTGCTAGTATGCTTTGCTCTGGATTGCCTTGAGGGTGTCTAGAATTCTTTGACGTTACTTGTACCAAGTCAATGGTGCTCCAAGTGCCGTCAAAGAGGGGCTACTGTAGACACCCCAATCTGGGCTTCCAGATTAGTTTACTTACGGTTTTTGTTTCCCCGATGATGAAACGCATCAAGAACACCCCGGGAATGTCGAGTGTTTGAGTTTTGAGTGTTTGAAAAACCCTTGGAACTAACCTAGCCTAAGCCACCCTCCAAAAGCCAAAAACCCTGCTGGCGTGCGCCAGGGCGCAACTGTCTCGCGCCCGGGCGCACCGTCGCGTGACAGACTAGAACCATCGCGCGCTAGGGCGCACCCTCTCGCGACAGTTTGGAACCATCGCGCGATGGTTCTGTCCCCACCTACTTTTCTAGAGGCAGAAACTTGGCCACCAAGGCAGTCTCAGCCAGGCCTCGTGGCTGGCTGTGTTCTTCTCCTGGCATCAACCAGAACCCCCCTCTTGCCCTATAAATACCCCCATTTGTTCTCTTTCAAAGGGTTACAATTTTTGGTTACAAAGAAAAGGTTACAAAATCAAATACAAAAGGGCTACATCCTAACATACTTGTTCTTCATCCATTCATACCTCAATCAAGCACTACCACCTTGTTCTTCAATCTTCAATCAACCTCAATCTCAAAACTCAAAGTTCAAGCACTCTTTCAAACTCAAGCCAAAGGTATAGCTTACCTTGGTTGCTCTCTGTTCTGATCCCGGGGGGGCTGGCAGGGTCAAGGCCGGTAATCAATACCAGTCCTACCCTAAAGCTGGCAAGGTTTCAAAACCGTCATGGTAGGAACCATCGCGCGATGGTCCCAGATACGCGCGCGACACTTTGTGCCAGCGCGCAATGGACTGCGTGGGGAATGGTGTCCTATTGTTTTATGCTTTACTTTCATATGTCTCACTGTTAAGCATGCAAAAACCAATTTATAGCTTTCTTTAGCTTAAAAATGCTAGCTTTGCACTTCAATATTTAGTTCTGTTCTGTTGGAGCACCCCTGGATCATTCTGGACCCATCCCAGAACCCAATTTGAACAAAATCACACACTGGAGGTAAGACAAACCCTCGCGATGCTCCTAAACCCTCGCGCGATGGTCAAATGGAGTGTTGCACTGGTAGCGCCAAAGAACTCGCGCCAGGCGCAACTATCACGCGCCGGCGAATCGTCATGCTGACGGTTTGGAACCTCGCGATCGCTTTGTCCTCACCGCTGGCCGGCCTTGCATGTCTAACTTGGTTTTTGGCTATTATTTTGTCCCCACACTGGTTTATAGGGTGTTTTGTCAATTTATAGGGCTTTTCACCTTTAAACCGCTTATAATCGCTACTTACGCTTCATATAATCGCTTGGTTTGTCCTGGTGTGCACTGGTCCTTCCAGAGCCCAGAGGGTTGAGAATAAGAGCCGTGGGCTTAGGCTTCTGTCGCGCGCTAGTCCCGTAGTGTCGTGCGCAGGTTGGGTCAGCATGACTTGTTCAGTGCATACTGATTTCATTCTGCATGCAACACTCCGAGACAGGGGCTTTCCAGTCTGTTTAATTCCCACAGCAATCTGTTTTCATCCTATACTAACTGTTTCAATAGAGCAAACATGCCGCTTATCACGATTCTCGCAAATTGTTACGCTTTTAATCCCCGATTATCTGCTCCCCCGCCCTAATTGGCTTAAAATTGATTAAAGAAGACAAAGAATCACAATCATTTTCAAAATGCCTAAGTAGAGACCGATCTCCGGATTGGGCGAGAGGGGTGCCTTAAAACCCTTCCCCTCTCGTAACCTGGCTCCCGAACCCAGATATGGTTTTGACGGACTGGTTCCTTCACTTTTTCAAAATCAAATAGCGCAGCAGGTGCTTCGAAATACGGTTCCTTGGGTGTCAGACCTTCAAACCCATGTGGCGACTCTGTATTTTTTGCGAGTGCCTGCTTCTCCGCTCGCGCTCCCTCGATTATGGGCCCTTGCTTCGGGGAACGAAATTCCCGAAGGCTCGCTTTGGAATTCGGAAATTCCAGGGCACGCTGCCCACACAAGGTAAACCAGAGTCACCTTTCAATAATATCATTCTTCTTCATGCCACGTGTCGCTCAATCGACGGGGAATATGAGAAATTACAGATATGGTGCAAACACACCACCCCCCCCCCCCGATCAATGTCGTGAAATTCAGTTGTGGGGGGTTTAACTGTTAAATGAATGATTTCCAGCCTTGATCTCAGCCTTTGACTCTTTTGATATCTTTCCTTATTTACCTCATTTATTCTCTAGATGTTGTACTGTAAATTAGGGAATGATTGTACGGATTTCTTTTGACCTTTCCATTCTGGTATTCCATAATTGTCTTATAAATAGATGTACACAATTTATATACATGCATTATCAGCCAATATACAGGGTTTCTCTCTTCATGGTATCAGAGCTCTAAAAGAAAAAACATTCGCTTGTTTTCTTCACCTTAACTTCTCCTATGGCTTTTTCTCCTGCATCTTCCTCTTCTATGTTAACTTCAACTCCTATGGCTCTCTTTGGGCACTATTATCAATTATGTGTCCATAAGATTAGACGAAACTAATTATCTCCTATGGAGAAGCCAATTTGATCCTATTCTCGTAGCCATTGATCTATACGGCTATGTTGATGGATCTATCTTGCCACCTCCACATATCATCCAATCCTTAGAGGGGAAAAATATTCCTAATGCTGAATTCCTCTCATGGTGCAAGACCGATCAATTTGTCTTGAGCTGCATCAATTCAACTCTCATGCAAGGCCTTCTCGTGTAAGTTCTAGGTGGCTCCACTGCGCATGAGGTTTAGGAAAGCCTTCAATCCATGTTTTTGGAACAACGCCAGGCCTGCTTTGATCTTCTTAAAGGGGACATTCAATCAATTCAGAAAAGGGCACTTCATCTGTATCAGATTACCTTAATCGGCTCAAGCATCTCGCCGATTCACTGGCTGCACTCCAACATCCAGTCCCTGACTACGAACCGATTGGGCATGCTCTCAATGGTCTTGGACCAGATTTAAGGACCTTGTTACCACACTTGCAGCCTGCTCCGATCCTTTGTCCTCTGAATTGCATGCCCTTCTCCTCAGTCATGAGAGTTATCTAATCTTTGTATCCTTATCAATTGTATGTATCCAAGATCATGGTGAAGTTTCTCTCTTGTAACCACTTGTGTTATAAATACACAGCAATCTAATGGCTCTGCAGTTGTGTGAGCCTTTATTCTCCAAACACTTGCAATATTATTATATTCTCAGATCCTCTATTAGTAGTATAACTGATAAGAGAAAGTTCCCTTTGGCAGAGTAGTCCACTCTGATAATTTGGGCATAGTGCGGTCTGTTCTTGACCCAAAAGATATTTTGTGCTGAATGGAAAATAAAGCTAAGTCCTAAGAATCCTTTCAAAATTTTCAATCGAGACTCTTGGTTCTCTAAACACTAAATCGCTAGTTATGACACTAATTCTCTAAAGCACTTGATAGAAGTAAAGATGCACCATCCTCTAACAAAGCCAATTGAGGAAAAGGAAGGTCCCAGTTATGGCCACGGCCCACCTAACAAGTAGATTTTCTAGTAAGACACTAATGGAGAGAGAGAGAGAGAGTTTCCAATGGAAAGTTACGCTGAGAGTTAAAACTTGTTAAATTCACAAGAACGTAGAAGTGTTAATCTAATGGTGGGAAAGGGCCGGCCCACAATAATATCCCACTGAATATTTCTAAAAACCCAAAGCAATATCAAAAACATCTGTGGGCACACGCCCCATAAATTTCACATTTTTAGTTTTTGCGAAAAGTTTGGTTTGCGCCCTTTTGTTTGAAAGCATGACGAAATGCTGTTTTGAAAGAGTCGCCACCCGGGTTTTGCGGAAAACACCCAAGAAACCGATTTTGAAAACGCTTTTGTTCACGTTTGTTTGATTTGAAAAGACTTGTAGACTGGTCCGTCGTCACCTTCGATATCTGAGGTTCGGGAGCCACGTTACGAGAGGGGAAGGGTTTTATGGCACCCCTCTCGCCCAATCCGAAGACTGGTCTCTACTTAGGCATTTTATAAAATATTTGCATTTTTCTCTCTCTTTTAATCATTTATTAGCCAGTTAGGGCGGGGAAACAGTTAATGGGGATTAACAAATAACAAGTTGTATTTATGTGGCAAAATGTAATGTATGGATTATGAACAAATGTATAATAGATTGAGAACAAGCACTTCTGTGAGTGTTTTGAACAAACCGAGGCGCGCCTGGTCGCCGCGGCGCAAGCATCGACAAGATGCACCGATTTGACCGCTGCATGCCAAGACAATCAAGCGACGCTACCCATAATCGGCGCATCCGCAGTTGAGCTCAAACTCACAGATTCTGCTCTCAACCTGGGCTCTGGAATGGACCGGTGCACACCCAGGACAAACACGCAATTGATATAGCAGCATATATACAGTTATAGGGTACAACAACAAATCAAACAGAAACAAATAGACCGAAAACCCCATAAACAGAGTGGGGATCAAACAGAGGCCAAAATCAAACCAAGAGGCAAGTGGCAAAGATTGATCCTAAGAATGGGTGGCGCACGCAGGTCATCGAAGCCCGTGCGCCACTTGTTCCTTTCATCCAATGCTTGGCTTTGCTTCATCTGGGTTCTGGACCAGGACCAGATGGATCCCAGAGGCCTTATTAAACAGTTTAAGCAGATAACAAGCTACACAGTCCTAAAATACGGCAGAACAATAAACTGGTTTTAGCATGATTCAAGGTGATCAGAGATAAAAGAAACTGAAATGAGGATGATCAGTGATCCCCACACTAGCCTGCCATGCAGCCATGACTGGCGCACGCATGTACACGACTGGCGCGCGCCACTGATCCTCCTACAAAATTGTTTTATTTGCCAGCTTTGAGTCCAGACTTGGTATTGATTACCAGCCTGGCCTCTGCTAACTCCCCTCAGGGGTCGGAACGATTTCCAGAATAAAAGGTGGTATACCTTTGGTTTGAGATTGATGGATGGTTTGAGCCTTGAGATGGATGGATGGATGGATGGAAATGGCAATGTGGAGTGTATGACTGATCAGTGGAGGGGTGTTGTTTTCTGCCCCTTTCAATGTATGAAAGAAGGAGACAAGAGAAAAACTATAGAGAGAGAGCTAGAGAGCATTGATGAAGTTGAACCCTTTGCAAATAAATGCAAGGGAGCATTTATAGAATGAGAGGGAGGGCTGATCAGCCTGGCCTTAACGCCTGTTTGGGGTGGCAAGAGAGAAGTGAGCCTCCATGCATTAAATGCATGAGACTTGCCTTGATGGAAGGTGTAGGAGAGAGGGGGAGACAGTTCTGGACGAAATAATCATCGAGAGCTGTAGCTCACGTCGAGGTGGCTCAAAAGTCTCGGGCAAGTTGGTCCCAAAAAGGTGATTTGATCGAAAGAAGTGGCGTCGCCCGTCAAGAGTGGCGTGCGCCAGTGTAGTGTGCTTGGATGCCCGATGACCGACACGTGGCAATGCACCAGCGTGCGTCAGTCGATCACCAGCGTGCGGAAGCAGGATTTTGTCGAGGCCATTTGGTTCTGGCCGGAGGGTTTGAAACAGGTTCGACAATGGTTTAAAAGAGTTAGGAAAGCTCGAAGCTCAAACGCACCAACAATCCCGGACTGTTCTTGACCTTAATCATCATAGGGGAATCAAAAGACCGTACATGCCCGGACAGCCCAGAATAGGGTGTCTACAACATCTTTAACAGAGTGAAATTATTTCCAATCTTTTGAATTAGTCATTAGGTAACACCAAAGAACACCTCTTCCTAAGAAGTATCGTCTGTTGGTTCAATAAAACTCCCAGTGATTGCATGTTGAACAACTTCATCTTCAATATTGTTAATTGCATCTTCCGAGTTCCCTGTGGCCAACTTTTTCTGCATTGACAATTACAAGCTTTTCTTTAAAAAAATTACAAAAGTGTTTGTGGAAGCCATTCTATTTTAAGAAAACAAAGTTTGAATCATATGAAGAACAATCACTACTGAAAGATCCAACTTCAAATGAGCTCACTTAAAGAAATTATCAACACTACGGATGAAATTAATGTGGAAGGGGAGGGTATCTAGTATATATTTGGACAAGATTTTGAAGGGGAAAAGTACTTGTATTTCACTTGAAACTTGAACTTTTTTGACATTGAACAAAATGACTAGAACCTCTCCATATTTATAGTATTGTGGGCAGCATGCCCTGGAATTTCCGGATTCCAAAATGCAAGGGCCCATAATCGAGGGAGCGCGAGCGGAGAAGCAAACGCTCGGAATACAGAGTCGCCATTCGGGTTTGAAGGTTCGACACCCAAGGAACCGTATTTCGAAGCACCTGCCGCGCTGTTTGATTTGAAAAAGTGAAGGAACCAGTCCGTCATAACCATATCTGGGTTCGGGAGCCAGGTTACGAGAGGGGAAGGGTTTTAAGGCACCCCTCTCGCCCAATCCGGAGATCGGTCTCTACTTAGATATTTTGTGAAAACATTTGTGATTCTTCTTTTATTAATCAATTTTAGCCAATTAGGGTGGGGGAACAGTTAATCGGGAATTAAGCTGTAACATGTTTGCAAGATATGATAGATAGCATGGATGAGCAATTAGTATAGGATGAAAACAGACTGCTGTGGGAGTTTAAACAAACTAGAGAGCCTCTGTCTTGGAGTGTCGTGCACAAGAAGAAACCAGTATGCACTGATCAAGTCAATGCATGCTGACTAAATCTGCGCACGCTACTACAAGACCTGCGCGCGCCAGTAAGCCTAAGCCCACAGCTCTTATTCTCAAACCCTCTGGGCTCTGGAAGGACCAGTGCACACCCAGGACAAATCAAGCAGTTTATAGCAGTTATAATATACAGTTTTAAATAACTTAAAGGCTGAAAATCCCTACAAATTGACAAAACACCCCATAAACAGTGTGGGGACAAAATAACAGTCTAAAACCAAGTTACCCGTGCAAGGCCACTCACTGGTCGGGGACAAACAGTCGCGCGAGGAAGTCACTCTGTCGCGCGAGGGTGCGCCCTGGCGCGCGAGGGTTGAGTTCTGGCGCGCGATGGTCAACCATCACGCGATGGAGTCAGACCGTCGCGCGACGGTGCGCCCTGGCGCGATGGTCAACTCTCCACTTGACCATCGTGCGATGGTTTGGGTACATCACGCGAGAGTTTGGGCAACCATCCAGTGTTTGGTTTACATGTTTGTGGGTTTTGAGACATGTTCAGAAAGCTCCCAGGGGTACTCCACAGCAACAGAAATGAATATTGAAATGTAAAACTAGAATTTCTAACAAAGAAAAAGCAATAAACTGGTTATTTACATGCTTGCAAGTGATCTATATAGAATGAAGACATAAAACAGCAAGACACCAATCCCCACGCGGACCATCGTGCGCAACAGCAGAGTGTCACGCGAGTGTACAGGTCCGTTGCGCGTTGGTTCTTCCCTTGACGGTTTTTGAAACCTTGCCAGCTTTAGGGCCAGGACTGGTATTGATTACCAGCCTTGGCCCTGCCAACCCCCCTCAGGGATCAAAACAGAGAGCGTAAGCAAGGTAAGCTATACCTTTGGCTTTTGAGGTTTGAATAGTGTTTGAACTTTGAGTTGAGGTTGAGATTGATTGAGGTGTTTGAGTGGAAGAAGAAGAACAAGCTATGTTCTTGGGGTGTCTTTGTATCTCTTTTATTAGCTTAAAAGAGTACAAAGCAAAAACCCTTTGAAATGAAATTTGGTAATTTTTTTTCTACCCTTTTAATGAAAGACCAAGGGGGGGTATTTATAGGAGGCTTGGAAGGTGTAGGAGGGTGGCAAACAAGGCCCAAGGCCAAAACTTAGTGGGGAAGGCTTGCAAAAGGTGATAGAAAAGATTAACCTACACTGCTACTGTCCTGTGGAGAAAAACGGGGTTCAAATAGCCCTGTAGACCCCCAGGCAAGCAACCAACTGGCTGGCAAAAGGTGAAAGTGACTGGTTAGGACCATCGCGCGATGGAATGAGACCATCGCGCGAGTGTGACAGCTGTCGCGCGTGGGTCAACAGTCAAATCTTTGACTTTGACCCAGGCTGACTCTCGCGCGAGGGAGTCAGTCCATCGCGCGATGGTGTGCCTTGGCGTGCGATGGGTGAGAGTCTCGCGCGATGGTGCGCTTTGGCGCAATGGTCAACCATCGTCGCGATGGATGAGTCGACTGTCAAGTGACGGTGCTCGCGGCGACGATTAACGACGCGGGTCGAAGGGGTTTTTGGGTTTTTGAAGTGGCTTAGGATTAGGTTAGGTTCAAGGGTTTTGCAAACATTTAAAGCTCAAACACTCGACATTTCCAGTGTGTTCTTGATCCGTTTCATCATTGGGGAATCAAAAGCCGTAAATAAACTAATCTAGGAGTCCAGATTGGGGTGTCTACAAGTACCCAATGGAAGGTTCTAGATATCTTCTTACAAGATAACATCTAGGAATTTTCTAGATTTACACATGTGACATTTTACTTTCAACAAATATCTAGATATTTTCTAGGGATATTCTAGAACTCTTTTAAAAACTAGGTCCAACAAATATCTAGATATTTTTTAGAGATATTCTAGAACTCTTCTAGAAACTAAGTCTTCTAGAAACAAGATATTTATACTTCACCAAAAATATCTTTTATTTGGGCTTATTTATTGGGCTTGTCGTGGACTTATTTTTCTTAGGCCAAAATACCAAATCAAATTTACGCTCCAACAATTAAATATTTAAGGGCAAACACCAATCAGTATATTAACATCACAACACTAGCCAGCAGGCATCTCAAGCATCATAATTAATATTTAGCAACAGCCAAAGCAAACTCAAACCATAGCAGCAGCACATCAAAAGAGGCCAAAGCAGCAGAAACATCCCACCTAGGATTTGGCTGTCTTCTGTCAGATTCACCTTTAGAGGCAACTAGTTCAAAATTGGACGGCGATTCGCGCAGGGAGATTTCTCATTCGTTTTTGCAGCTTGCTTAGGGCTTCTCGATGGTAATTTTGTTCTCTCTCTCTCTCCCTCCCTCCCTCCCTTGTAGACAACCAAAATCTAAATACTTAAAGAAGCAAATACTCCACCATAGGATACAACCAACAAAACCAAGGAAGCGAAAAAAAACATGATACAGTTAGACGAACAAGGGGGCATTTTCGGGAGAACCCCGCTCAAAAAGTTGGTCGTCGCTCACATGCCAAAACAAGGCCAATCCTTCTTTAGGGAGGCAAGCATGGATAAGTTGAAAAGATAAAGTAACTATAATTTATAATCGGTCTCAAACACTCTTTATTAGATTGTTTTGACAAATATTACTCACGCGTCTTGACAAAGGCGACCAAAATTCTAAGAAGGAAACAAAAAATAAATGAAGGGGAGAAGCTGCACTGAATAATCTCTCAATGGATTATGATAGAATGCTCCAAAGTGGCGACTGTTGAGGAATGAGGAACATGTCCATGTTGCCCCTGACCCCAAAATCACCTCTTAACAAAGAGGGCTCACAAATAGCTTAACAGGACTTAGTCCGGGGAGTTCTCCCTTCCAAGAATGCTAGTGATTCCCACGATGTAGGGAGCTACTATAGCATTGCTAGCAAAAAGTACTCTACAAACTCCCACTTTCTCCCCCTCTCCTCCAGAACTCATATTCTTAAGCTCTTTATCCTCTATCATACGCAATTCATAAGTTGCACACTTGCCGGGTACACTGTTACCAACTATCCTTGTAGCGTGACCAAAAAAGTGTATTTTACAAAGCATGTGCAACAAAAATTTTAATATTGAAAAAAGGGAGTATATGAAGAGTGGATTGGAGATGCTCTAAGAAAGAGTAATATAGGGTATCTGAGTACTAGCCTTGTTAGCAATGTTGTGGGAGTACAGCCCCTCCCCAGAGGTTGCGCAGGTGCTCTGGATCCCTAGTCCATTATCATCGTCGAACACCCATCCAAGTCCATCCATATCGTTGAGGCTGGAGCTGAAGTTGAATTCCACAGAGCGAGCAAGTTTTTCATCTTTTGCAGCTATCAGCAACTCCGCCTCAACTAGCTTTCGATGAGCTTCCTCGGCAAGCGCCAAGTTAGCTGCGCTAAGCGCCTATTGCACATTCAATTGTTGTTTATACCATTCTAGTTCAGCATTCTTCCTAACAATCGCCCCAAGCAGTGATGTTTCGTCACCGGAAGTAAAGAGCGATGACGAATGACCCGCAGCCGAGTTTGCTCCAGTGGCAACAGAGGTCTCCAACGGCAACAACCTAGTATGCTGTATAAAAAATAAAATAAAATAATGAAAAATGAAAACGCAAGAAGTAATCATTTAGGTAAACGGTACTAAAACCCCCAAACAAGGATACAAAATAAACGGTCTAATGCTCTCGCAATCATACGAACACAACTTCGATCCGGACACGACTATCTTCAGAGTCTAAACAGTCTAATGATGCTTGTGAGACTCTGAAGCTAGTCGTGTCCGGATCGAAGTTGTGTTCGTATGATTGCGAGAGCATTAGACCGTTTATTTTGTATCCTTGTTTAGGGGTTTTAGTACCGTTTACCTAAATGATTACTTCTTGCGTTTTCATTTTTCATTTTTTTATTTTATTTCTTATACAGCGTACTAGGTTGTTGCCGTTGGAGACCTCTGTTGCCACTGGAGCAAACTCGGCTGCGGGTCATTCGTCATTGCTCTTTACTTCCGGTGACGAAACATCACTGCTTGGGACGATTGTTAGGAAGAATGTTGAACTAGAATGGTATAAACAACAATTGAATGTGCAACAGCGGTTAGCGCAGCTAACTTGGCGCTTGCCGAGGAAGCTCATCGAAAGCTAGCCGAGGCGGAGTTGCTGATAGCTGCAAAAGATGAAAAACTTGCTCGGTCTGTGGAATTCAACTTCAGCTCCAGCCTCAACGATATGGATGGACTTGGATGGGTGTTCGACGATGATAATGGACTAGGGATCTAGAGCACCTGCGCAACCTCTGGGGAGGGGCTGTACTCCCACAACATTGCTAACAAGGCTAGTACTCAAATACCCTATAATATACTGCTACAAATGTCTTCACCTTGAGCTTATCACACTGATCGACACAACTAAACTATGATCGACACAACTAAACTATTCAGGACACATACCAAACACTTCCAACAGAGCTTATAATTAGCCTTTCTGAACAATGGGGAGTGGGTTGGAGCCACACGGGCGCGTGCCTACACACACAAATCCTACAGGGAGTGAGGAAGAAAGAACAGGCATGGATTCTTCGAATGAGCCTGATATCCAATCCATCTAAGAGCAGCTACTCGTACAAAAGCATAGCCGGCTCATTTCTGACTTCAGTCGTCAATCAAATCCTTGAAGAGCAACACCATGGACAGAGGGACATTAACCCCAGCCACGACTGTAAGCGTCCAAACGTTATGTACCAATCTCCGGATGTCCATTTTTGTCTTTGAAACAAGTGAAAGTCACACAACTTGTTTGACTATGACTCAGCATAAGTTGTTGGTCCAATGCAGCAGACCAATATCCTGCATGTTTAACTGAGCTGTCATGTCTGATGTTCGTTACAAGTAAACAGGATAAAAAAAACTAAGTTTTCCGATAAGTGCTTTGCTTTTAGGAGTGCAGCATTGGTATTATCACCTATATGTTCACAATATTCATTATCTCCAATGACAGTACTGTTAAGGCGTCAAAACTGTTTTAAGTCAAGTGCCGAACAGGCGGTTCGTCCGGAGACCCTTTGTTCGCGTGTTGGACAGAAGGCTGCCTTTGTAGGGAGCCAGGCCAGCATACGCGGAGCGCCGGTGTGGGCTCCCGCGCCCGAAAGCGCTAACTCGAAGAGTCGCCATCCGAATTTTTGAGATGGATGATCCGAGAAATCGAGAGCTTGATTTGAAAAAGAAAGGCTTTTGGTCTAACGAAAACGTTGAGATTTTAGATCCGGGAGCCACGTTACGAACGGGGAAGGTTTTGTTGAAAAAGCACCCCGCTCGCCCGGTAAAACCGGTCTCTATTAAGCATTTTAAATGGGGGATTTAATATCATTTGAAAAACTTAACTTTAAAACAGATACGGGAAAGGGACACGGGATAGAATATAACACATTGGTGTGCTTGTGGTGCGAACTGTACAGTATGAAATGGATGAGCAATGTACAGAAAATGAAATAACAACATCACAACAGATCAGAATATTATAAAGAGGTGCCGTCGATACACCGGATGCATCGACGGGTATAAGCAAAGTACCGTCATGGTACACTGCGCACATTCCAGAATCAGTTTGCTTTTACATGATAGAACAAACCATAGGTCCGCAAAATAATTTGTTATATTTTCTGGATCTTCGAAAAATGATTTATGGGACCCTTTTGTTCATCTTATCATGTAAAGTAATGTTAAAAGCTTTTTGAAATGTTGAGAGATCTCATAAAGTAAAAAAAAGAAAGACTTTTAACATGAAACTTGAATCTAGAATGTACCCGCACGATCTTTAAGCAATATTAGCTGAAATATGAAAAGAAAAAGCAAAAAAAGAAAAGAAAAGAAAGATTTTGAATGTAAAACTCGTTTGAGATCCAAACTCGGTATAGAAAGACCGAGAAGGGCTTCGATCGGCTCCCCTCAAGGCTTAATGTAGTTTAGCCCAAGAAAATGGATTTATACCTTTTGATCGAAACTTGGATGTACTTGAAGGTGGAGGAATGAAAGTTGATTTGGATTGAGCTTGAGAGACTTGAGAGCAAATGGGTGTAGAGAGAGAGAGGTGTGTATAGTGGTGATGGGTGTAAGAAGTTGTAGGGAGAAAATCAAAAGAAAATACTTTTAGAGAAAGAGAGTGAGAGCCAAAAAAATGGCAGAGTAATTTTACTTGGAGTTGAAGGGGTGCTTCTCAACTAGAGAGGGGGTGTATTTATAGGCAAGAGAGCCAAGGATGATCACTAAAGGACGGAAGGTGACTTCTGGGCCGAATAAAACTCATTTTCTGGCACAGACGCTCCTCCTGCAGGCGTGGCCAACAGCTTTCTGCGACTGTCAGAACTTTTTCTCAAGGTGCCGTGCGACGTAGTGGAGTCCCGTGTGAGAGAGTGATTTTTTGAATTTTCTAAGGTGCCGTGCGCCCTTTTAAAGTGCCGCACGCTATATGAATCAGCACAGCACACCGAACTTCGCGAGGGCGCCCCGGACACTCTCGAACTCGGATTTGGACGCGGTTCGAAGCGTTGGAAAGCTCGTCGAGTCCTCTTTCTAACCCAATTGGTTTCACACAAAGTCATTTTATACATTGAAATGTGTGCCCATTTTAACTTCAATGTGTCATGGAAAAAGTTATTTTTGACAAGGTAAACACATTTTTCTCTTTTGCAATTGAACCGGGGACCACCCTACATGGTTGGAAAGGGGTTTTCTTGAGGTTAGAGAATGAGTAGCAAAGGAGCAACAATCCAAGCCTCGAAGGTATATTTTTCCTTATTTCATCATCGGGGAAACTTAAAGATTATTCAGAGGTCCAGATAGGGGTATCTACAGCCGGTCCGGTGGTCCACAAAAGAGGAAATGAAAAAGGTCGCAAAGCAGACAAAACCTATGTATCTATACATCCCTAATTAATTTTTTAGGGTTAGAACATCTCAAGATTTCATATTATTGTGTTTTCTACCATCAAGTGAACTGAAGTGGCTCCGAGGCATGAGCACGTAAGCACGTTACCAAACCTCGTATTTCGTGTGTCTTACTTTCCTCTTTGCTTTCAATTTTCTCTATTGTGTTTGCTCGGTACTTCATAGAATTCCAAGATCCTATTTGTGTGTTGGTGAGATTGAGTGTGTAGCTCGATTTCAATAATCCGAACAAGTACATGTATTCTTAGTTTTATTTGGGTACATGTTTAAAACCAAAGAGAATGAACAGCCACTGTGGCAGAGGCAAGCACATGAAAACAAAGAGGGTCAAAAACGTTATTCAGTGCCAGGCATTGGCAAACATACCTCTCCACCATGCCCATGTCACTTGATAAATTAGCAGGGGCCTTTGAAGTTTTCTTAATAAGATGTATAGATCATTCTCCATCTCAAATCATCTCATACACGCATTCTCATCATCGTTCTTCTCTTTGGCAATATATCCGAAAAAAGCTGCACCTAATTAGCCTTCTGAATTCTGATATACCCCACGAAACCACCAAAATGACGTGAGAAGCATATGCCATTTGTTTGCCAAAGGAGGAGGACTAGAAGGGTCAGAACAAATTGACAAATACACCTGCCATTTCCAGCAAATATAGCTCAGAACTAGCAAACACGAAAGACGGGAAAAAAGAAAGAAAGAAGTATACTAGGGAAACTGCCATGACTTATAACATCATAATTACCATATGTAGATGCGTTTGCTTAGGAAGAAAGCACAGATGAGTTAATACTGCATCTTCTTTGCTCGATAGATCATCCAATGCTTGTTTACTGACAGATTATAACATGAACGATGGATACAGGTTACCCTGCTGCCAGATTATGGTCCCTAAGGTATGCTGCACAAAGTTACCAGGCAAACGTCTTACCATGAGTAAAACCAATAGAACCTCAGAACTCAGGTGCTTACCTTTGCCACTTGCCCGTACTTCGATAAGTGGCTCACTGTACATCGATCATGATCATGACCAGACAAGATGAGTGCCTGGAAAAAAAATAAAGCTTACGTCAAATACTCCAATCTCTCTCTCTCTCTCTCTCTCTCTCTCTCTCTCTCTCTCTCTCTCTCTTAATGGCCATGAATCAAGAAAAGCAGAGTGAAGTTGAACCAACAGACGTTTGACCATTTCCAACAAGGAGTTTGACGATATTTCAGTGACAAAATTTAGGTACCTGCACCGGTAAATAAATGACCAAACTGAGTGCGCGATCACCCAAAACATGTAAAACAATGTAGTTCAACACGGCCACCAAGTAAAAGATGAGGCAAGAAGTTACAGTACTTCTTCAGTCTCGGCATCTCTGGAAACCCTCTGAAGAAAAAGAAACAGCAGTTTAGATACTGACAGGAGTCACAGGACCATGGCTGTGTCTATTCAAAACTCGCCAAAATAAGAACGCTAAAGTGCTCATAAGTAAACAAATATGAGGTGAGTTTTAGTGAAGGTGAAAAATCCAAGAATGACAACTCCAAAACCAAGCACATGAAGTAAAAATAACGTTGCACCTGATTGATAACTGGAGAAGTAATGGTGTCGGCCACAGGGAGTCCAATCTGGCCGATATATATAACAGGATGAGTCAGTAGAACCCTTGGAGTCAAACTTGTTAGAAAAATGGTTTCTTAGAAAGATTTTTTGCAATCTTTGGGGCATAAAACCATTTTAAGATGTGAAAGAAATTGGGTCTCGAAATTGGTCGTTCGGTATGGAAGGAACCACCCGTCTCGCTCGGGCTCGGGCTTTGATTAAAATAAATTGGGCTTGGCCTTCTTTGGCCAAAGTTATATTACTCTAGCCCAATTTAATTTCCAACGAACAGGTGTGAGTGTTCGGTTTGAACCGAACCAGTGCATGCTTATGGTACGTTGAAACAGTTGGATTTCCAACCATTTCATCCTCTCGTTTGTGACCCTTTATGAACCAATTTTGTGTTGTGCCCCAGGGGTCAACAACACACTGATTTCAGAGGAAAAACTTCATTCTATATATATACTCACAATATATACAAAACTTGAAAAAACCTCTCGGGGAGAGCCACAACCGCTCCCCCTCTCAGACCTCACCCTCTCACGCTCACATTCTGCTACCACACCCCCTCGACCTCTCAAATACATTAGTATTTATCGGAGTTCCTGGGAGAAAACTTCCAAGAGAATTCAATGCTCTTCCATGCATGAGATATCCAAGATCTCCATAAGTCATCAGTGGCTGCCAAGCCTATCCAATTCTTGACTTTGGCCAGCCATCACTGTCACCCACATGGGTGAATTCCAACATTTTGTACCCTTTCGGACAGGTTCTTGGTATTATTTTGTGCCCTACGAATTGCTGATAAACTATCACAATGCACACAGATTGCGGGCATAGGTTTTGGCCACAATGGAATATCTTCTAGAAATTGGCGTAACCACTCAGCCACTTCTCCTGCTTTCTCTAAAGCTACAAACTCGGCTTCCATTGTTGACCCAGCGATGCATGTCTGTTTAGACGACTTCCATGACACAGCCGTACCTCCCAATGTAAAAAAATATCCACTTGTGGATTTTGAGTCATGTGAATCATATATCCAATTCGCATCACAATATCCTTCAAGTACTGTTGGATACCTCGTATAATGTAACTCATAGTTCTGAGTACTTCTCAAGTACCTCAGGACCCTTATAATAGCCTCCCAATGCTCAGCTCTTGGGTTACTAGTATACCAATCTCGTGCAATTCATAAGATACATTAAACTTCCAATGATACGGGCATATTCCAACTGAGATATCCCCTTACCTGTATTCTTTTTCAAATGCAAGTTTGTATCTACAGGTGTATTCACTGCACGATTGTCATCCTTGTTAAATTTACAAAGGATCTTCTCAATGTAATGTGATTGAGATAAGGTGTACCCCTCAGATGTTCTAGTGATTTTCATCCCTAGTATTACATCTGCTTTGCCCATGTCCTTTATGTCAAATCCCAAATTTAACAATTTCTTTGTAGCCTTGATCATATCAATATTGCTACCAACAATAAGCATGTCATCGACATATAGGCAAACTATGACATAACCCTTATTTGTGTGTTTCACATAAACACATTTATCACATTCATTGATCTTGAAACCATCAGACATCATGACACTGTGAAATTTTTCATGCCACTGTTTAGGCGCTTGTTTCAAACCGTAAAGAGATTTAACAAGTTTACAAACCTTCTTCTCTTGTCCTGGAACCACAAACCCTTCAGGTTGTTCCATATAAATTTCTTCATCCAAGTCACCATTCAAAAATGCAGTCTTTACATCTATTTGTTGTATCTCTAGATTAAATAATGACACAATGGCAATTATTAATCTAATAGATGTTATTTTAGTAACTAGTGAATAGGTGTCAAAATAATCTACCCCTTCGGTTTGTCTATAAACCTTAACAACAAGTCTTGCCATGTATTTGTCAATTGAACCATCTACTTTCATTTTCCTCTTAAATATCCATATGTATCCAAGAGGTTTACTTCCTGGTGGAAGATCCACTAACTCCCCTGTGTGATTTTGCAAAATGGATTCAATTTCACCATTAATGGCCTCTTCCCACAAAGGTGACTCCGGCGAGGACATTGCCTCTTTGAAAGTCCGGGTTCATCTTCCAACAAGTATGTCATGAGGTCTGGAGACTAGACCAAAAGATTTGGCTGTCCTAGAACGTTTACTACGTCTAGGTTCCTCATCGTCTATTGGTTCTTGAACCTAATTACTGCCTATTACAGTAACATAAGTTCTTTTTAGAGAACTTGAACTTGCCTCAAATGTGGTCTTACACGGGAATATATGTTCAAAGAACACTCCATTCTGTGATTCCATCACTGTATTAACATGGACATCGAAATTATCACTTTTGTACACCAAAAACCGATAAACCCCGTTATTCATAATGTATCCAATAAAAATATAGTCTACTATTTTTGGTCCTATCTTTTCTTGTTTAGGATACCTTAGCCAAGCACCCCTACACTTTCAAATATTTACAAGTAGGCTTTCGACCTTTCCACAACTCATATGGAGTTCAGTTGGTCTTTTTGTGTGTTACCTTGTTGAGAATATAATTGGCGAAAAGAATTGCATCCCCCCACAAGTTCTGGGATAAACCCGAACTAATTAACATGGCATTCATCATTTCTTTTAAAGTTCTATTTTTCCGTTTAGCAATACCATTTTGCTGTGGTGAATAGGGTGCCGTAGTTTGGCATATAATACCATGTTCAGAACAACATGCACCAAAAGGCGCTTCATATTCACCGCCTCTATCACTTCTTAGACCTTTGACAAAATCCTCGTGATATAATCGCTGGCCTATTAAATTTTGGCAAGTAATCCATGCTTACTAATCTACGCAAATTAAGAATCAAAATTTACATGTCCTAACCTACCATGCCACATAAAAGAAGATTCAAACAAGCAAGCAAAAGATGTGTTATTCTCATTAGCAACAATTTGTGGTACAACAGTCATTACATTCATTTTGAACAACCCGTCACTATGATAACCCTTCCCTACAAACACCCCATCCTTAGTCAAGACAAATTTGTCAAACACGAAGACAAGTTTGAAGCCATTTTTACTTAACAGTGATCCTGACACTAGATTTTTGTGGAGCTCCGGCACATGCAGCACATTGCTAAGTGTCAGTTCTTTGCCCGCAGTCAATTTGAGCACAGTTTTTCCTTGTCCTTCAGCCTTTGAAGTAGATGAATTTCCCATAAAAGTTGCACTCCATTTGTCACTGGTTGATAGTTGGTAAACAGAGTTTTATCATAACAAACATGACGGGTTGCACCCGTGTCCACCCACCATTCCTTGGTGCTTGACCCAACCAGATTCACTTCGGAAACCACCACTGAAAGATTCATCACAGATACTTCATTGGATAGAATATTCATTTTTGTCACATTTGCCTGAGCAAGCTTCAGCTTCTTATTGGCATTCTCTTTGTCTTTGCGAGTTCGGCAATCCCTTGCACGATGCCCTTCCTTGCCACACTTGTAGCATTTGCCTTTAAACTTTTTGTAACCTCCGCCCTTAGAGCTTTCACCCGAATGCTTCCTTTTCTTGTCCTGTGGCCCTTGTTCCACCACATTTGCTTTAGCCTTAAATTGGAAGGCCACATTTCCTACTTTCTTTTCCGAAGCCCTGTTATCTTCCTCAATCCTCAACCAGACAATCAATTCCTCAAGTTTCATTTCCTTGCGTTTATGCTTCAGGCAGTTTTTGAAATCTTTCCATGACAACAGTAATTTCTCGATCATTGCAGCTACTTGGAAAGACTCACTTTAGAAACATCCCTTCCACGTGAATTTCATGCAAAATCACTTGTAGATCTTGAACTTGAGAGATCACTGTCTTAGAATCCACCATTAGGAAATCCAAAAACCTGCCCACCACAAATTTCTTTGCGCCGACATCTTCTGTTTTGTATTTTTTGTCCAAGGATTCCCATAACTGCTTGGCAGTTAATTGCATTAAACAATACACGTTATACAACGCATTGTCCAAATTAAACCGTTGAGAATGTAGTTCTTTGCCATAATCTAAACGCACCGCATCAATAACTTGGTGGTCAGTTTCATTCTCCTTCAAAGCAGGAGCATCCTTAGTGAGAAACCTTGCAAATTCAAGGTGGCAAGATAGAATAGCATTTTTTGTTGCCACCTCTTGAATTCGGTACCATTGAACTTTTCCGGTTTCTCCACATGACTTGTGATTAGCATCCAGGATCGTATGATCTTGGGGCTTTAATCCTCTAATTTGTGGCTTTTATATGTTTAAGTCGTCGTTCTTATTTAATATTGCACGTAAGGTATCTTTTGTAAGCTTTTTAGGTCAAACGTGCCAAGAAGGTGGTTTTGGACGCCAAGCGATGTTCTGGGATGAACCAAGTGTCCAAATGCCCGCCGGTTCTCATTTCATTGTCACCGAAGCCTAATGGTGCCACAAGAAGCCTCGGAGATTGGCCGGTGGTCAAGGTTGGCGAGGATCGTGCCAAAGTACTCCAAGCGAGGCAAATGCATCGGGGATGGCCCTCGAGGGCATCCGAGGATCCAAGGCCACAAGGCATACCTCCGCCAAGTCCCGTTGATCAAGTATTGAAGTATTGGAGAGCCGTCGGAACACCACAAGGCTTGGTGAGCCAAGCTGAACCTGTGCTGCTGTTTTTGCACAGAGGTATGGATACTTCAAAAATGAGGTATCCTTACCATCATGTCAAGTTGAAAGGCAGTTGAATTGGTATGGATACCTCAAAAATGAAGTATCCATACCAATGCCCTGCGACCAACACCTTTTGCAGGATATTTCAACTTTCCTTTTATGGAAAGTTTCCACTTTTGGCATGTTTTTGGGATATTTTGGGGGGCCTTTTGGTCCATTTTATGGCTGATTGTAAGGCATATAAATAGGCTATTTGGCCATTAATAGCCATTATGTATTACGTTACAAATTTGTAGTCTTTCAAGTTCAAGAGCTCTTAGCCATTTTCTTCAAGTTTTAGCTTCCGATTTCTTAAGAACTCAAGTAAGTTGTTATTTTACGGTTAATTCCCGTTTGTCAAAGTCGTTTGTAATCCTTGGATTGTTATAGAAATCAAGTTTATTTCCGTGTTTATCGGTGAATCATGTTTTCAATACTTAGCATGATTTCTAGTATTTTCCCAATGGGTGAGTAGTTAACCGGTAGGGTCTCGGGGTGAGGTTTATTCTATGAATTAGTCGATCGAACGGTTTCGCTTAAATCTTTAGCTCGATTTCAACGTATTGAATGAATTTAACCCATGATTTCTAGTATTTGATCATGGGATTGGTGGCCTCTTTGATCAATGAGGTCTATCGGCCCATGCTACGTGCTTGATTAATCGTACGCGCGTGCGAACGATCCTTTTTCGTCTCTCACTTGCGTTAAATGAGTTCAGTTTGAATTAATACTTTGAAACGAGTTACAAGTAGTCTTCAGTTTTAATGCTTTTAGTGGAATCCGGACGGTTTCGGTCCACTCATTAGTTAGATGAAGAAATCGTTTGATTGGCTGAATCACGAGTAAACCGAGCTCTCTTGACTCGACCATCTTAATCTAGTTTAAATCCAAGTTAATTTTCATCATTCAAATTAAAACGTCGAAGTTGGCTGCTTGAAAGCCGAAAACCATTTTCATTACATCTAATCCAAATTAGCTTAAAAGATTTCTTCGTGGGAACGATCCGGTCTTTCCGGTATAATATGCTTTACAACGACCTAGCCCTTGCTTTATTTGGAGGGTAGGTTGCGGAGTTGAGCAACTTGCAGGAACATTAGGAACTGCAGAGATCACCGGGGTAGGGATGACGAGACTCGTACTAGTAGCATTTGGGGTAGAGGAGTTTGTCTTAAAACCGGTATCGTTTTCAGTTTTACCAGCCATTTCAACAAGACACTAACAACAAATAAATAGACTAAGATTATCAAATCTCAATACACAAAAGTATTCCTGAAATACGGAAAATCTGCTTTAAGATTGTTGGAAAATTAGTAAGGAAATAATACTTTTGTGCACTAGAAAACAGATTAGAAACTAGTATAATAATACACTTGTGTGTAATCGGAACAAATAAGTTAGAAGCTAATGGAAACTGAGTGAACAATTGAATTAATCCAATGGGAAAATAGATCTTACAATAACAGTAAAAGGAAAATTACGACTCAGAGATTGCAGACACCGACGAAGATGAGATATAGATCGAGTCCAGCGATGGATCACTATGTCCTTAAAGCAGATTTCGTCCTCACCAAGGTGCTCATGATTCTGGACGTCCGTTTCCCAGGATGTAACGATCTTTACGCACGCAAACCTAGCACTTCGAATGCGTGCCCCACGAACAAAACTATGTAGAACTCTCTTGGACTCTATATGCGAAGTGTATGTGTGCTATATGGATTTTAAAAAGCATTAAATGGCTGGAATGAATATGTATTTATAGGTAACCAAGAACCTGTCCGAAAGAGTACAAAATTGGTTCATAAATGGTCACAAACGAGAGGATGCAATGGTTGGAAATCCAACTGTTGCAACGTACCATAAGCATGCACTGGTTCGGTTCAAACCGAACAGCCACACCTGTTCGTTGGAAATTAAATTGGGCTAGAATAACAGGAAATTACCGGCCGGCCCCGTTTTTTAGTTGGGGTTCCTTGCGAACCTCCTTTTGTAATTTGAATTCCGTGCAGCCCCTTTCTAGAGGTGTTTTTACAACTTTGTCCATTTGCCCGGGCAATATACGCCTGCTCTAGTCTTCCAGCTTCTTTCTTCTTATTTCTTCTTTGGCCTTCCCCTCTCCTCCCGCTACGACCTCCTCCAGCGGTACTAACGCGCCCTCTCCGCCGCAACGCCACCTGATCCTCGTCGTCATCCCCCGCCGTCCAGTCTAGATCGTTCAAAACTCTAGCTCCTAGTCCACGATCGCCGACGTGGCCGTCGACCTTGAGGATGGCGACAACGACGGTGCTGATGATCGGGACGGCGACAACGATTCCATGTAAGAGCCAAGTTCGCTGACGAGAACCTCTGCCATTTATCTGTCACCGCGGATCTTCTATTTTTGTCGGTTTTGGTGGCTAAAATTTCACAGATGAGAAGAACATCATAGATATATACATATAGATGTTTTATGTATGTAATTTTGTTTTGGTGGCTAAAATTTGGGTTTCTGGTGTTTGTTGTTCTGATATGGTTTGTCTTCGTTGCAGTTAAATGCTAATAAACTTCTGCTTACCTTTTATTGTTCTATCAGTGGAGACTCACTGATATGATTTGTGTTCATGGTGTTTGTTGTTGATGACAGGGCATTGAGATTTTCTCGTAATTTAGAGGTGTGAATTCTACATTTAGAGAAGTGAATTGTGTAGATGGATGTGAATTATGAGGTGTATGAATTTTGGGGTGTGAATTCTGTAAGTGGTGCAAATTCTGAAAAAAAAAAATGTGAATTCTCTGGGTGTGAATAGTATAGATGGGGTGCGAGGGACAGAGAGAAATAAAAGCACCACATGCTATATGTATATGATAAAGGACTGTCTGATTTGCAGATTGTAATTTTTGAATTTTTTTTGTTTCATTTTGTATATGATATGTTTTTGTCTATTTTTATTTCTCTAATTTTTTGTTTGCATTTGGATGTGAATTCTGTAATTTACGGGTGTGAATTCACATTTTTTTCAGAATTCACACCCGTAAGAATTTACACTCACAAAAAATATGGGTGTAAATTTTTTTAAAAATGTGTGAATTCTGCAAAGTGGTGTGAATTCTGAAAAGAATGTGTGAATTCTAAAAATTATGTGCAATTTTTTGTTTTGTTCTTGAGAGTGAATTGTGTATTTTTTGGATGTGAATTGTGTAAAATCTATGTAAATTCTGCATTTGAGGGGTGTGAATTCTTTCATTTTAGAGGGGGTAAATTCTGCATTTGAAAGGTGTGAGTTCTTTCTTTTTGGTTTGTGAATTGCGTATTTTGAGGAATAAGTTGTGATGTGTGAATTCTGCATTTTGAGGGTGTGAATTCTGCATTTTAGAGAGTGTGAATTGTTTAGGAGGGGTGTGAATTCTTCCAACTAGAAGGGATAAATTATGTTTTGGGGTATGTCATTTGTTATTTTCTTATTTGATATATTTGTATGGTGGGCTATGAATTCTTTCTTATTTTCTTATTTTTTTTATTTCACATAATTGTAAAGGGTGGATTCTGTATTTAGGAACTCACACCCTTATGAAGAATTCACACCCCACAGAATTTACACCCTAAGAATTCACACCCACACAGAATTCACACCCCCAAAATTTACAAGAATTCACACCCCCAAAATTCTATAGACATCGACGAAACACAGACCGACACACTGATCCATTCCATAAGTCCAATAGAGAGGACGCTGGTCCAAGAAATAATGTAATAAAATGAGATAGTACTAACGCCTTTAATTACAGCAATGGATGTGGAAAAAAAGTAGTCTTATTTCCATAAATTCCTTTGTAGTTGACATTTTCCAAAATAATTCTCAGTGAGCCTATTATCGATTATTGGGCACACAAGGGTATATACTAAAATCTTTCCTTTTTATCGGCAAAGTTAACACAATGTTTTGAAAGATCTAAGAAAACTTACTTGCACACACTTCCGTGTGTCCAGTGTCTAGTACTATATTATAGCAGGCGGCCAACCTCTCAGGCCTCACGTTTTGGAATTTATGCCTTAAGTCCTCGTGGGTTCCCTAGCATGAACACATAATTGACCTTTGGTTCGGGGGTGTTTTTCGTCCTTTAACCATTAGCCTACACCAAACGTTTTCTTCCTGGAGTGCGCGGGAGATGGGGTCCAAAACAGGAGTTACACGTTTAAACCCCGTGATTCAATCTATAACATAAAGCAATGATCTCTCTTCCAAAATTTACAGGATTTTGCAAGAATTCACACCCCCAAAATTTACACCCCATTTGCAGAATTCACACCCATTTGCAGAATTCACACCTAAGAATTCACTCCATCTTGGGAATTCGAACCCCATCGTGGCTGGTTACACAATTCACACCTCTAAATGCAAAATTTACACTCGTCAAATTACACAATTCACATCTCTAAAGACATAAAAAATAAGGTTTTGAAAAGTTAATGAGTAACCAAATGAAGAATTCACACCTAAATGAAAAATTCACATGTTCAAAAAAATAAAATTCACAATCAAATTTAAAATTCACACATTCAAAAAAGACACAATTCACACCTATAAAAAGAATTCACACCTTCGAAAAATGAGAAATCAATTGAGAGACTCGTGGTCTTTACTGAACAAATCAATTGAGAATCCGAATCATGCACAAATTGAACAAATCAATTCAAACCTGTTGAAGTACAACAATCTATAACAATACAAGAACGAAATGATTACGAGAGAAATCAATGACTAGCTTTCATCCTGGATTCATACCAAATTGGTGAAAAATCTCATTCTTTTCTCTCTCTCTCTCTCTCTCTCTCTCTCTCTCTCTCTCTCTCTCTCTCTCTCTCGTACATGACTGAATATTTAATTTATCAAAAGCAGGTGAATTCTGTTTTTAGGACGTATGAATTGTGTCAAATAGATGTGGTGAATTCTGTTTTTAGGGTGTGTGAATTTTATTATATAGAGGGGGTGAATTCTGTTTTTAGGGCATGTGAATTCTCTCCAACAGGGGATGAATTCTACTTTTAGGGCGCGTGAATTCTTGTCAATCCAAGTTACTCAATTTACAACCAAATTAACAATTCACACCTCCTTAAAATCCTATTGTACGCCGTACTGTAGTGATGGTGTTGGTAATTGCATACATAGACGTATGTATGTGTACATATTCTTCTAGATTTAAAAAATAAAATAAAAGCACGGTGTGAATTCGGCCTTCCGCCTGGCCTTCCGCCCAACCTTGCCAAATAAATTTCAACCAATTCAAACAACCAGATTCAAAGAATCTCTGCATAGATATATACATACATATACCTATGAAGATTTTGAGTAAATACTACTGTAACTTTTCCTCTTCGTTTTCACCCTTGAGAAGCCGACGGACGGAGACCACCATGAAAGCTGTGCTTTCAACCGAAGCCATGGAGCTGGTTGAGTCATCGCCTACGAAGGCCACTGCGGCGTCTCCGGCGACGAGTTTCCATTCGACAAAATCCACGACCCGATCTAGCATCGAGTACCGGCGGCGGCAAGTTCTATGGCTATGGCGGCGACGAGTTCTGTGGCGTAGATCTGAGAAGTGTGGCCGCCGCCATTGACGCGATGGTGGTTATTTTGGTGGTGGCGAGTTGATGATGACAAGAGATGAAGAAGGGTTTGTGGGAAGGACAGATGAGAGGAGAGACGAGGATATTGGGGGTATTTTGGGTACCTCACTTAAAACAGGGTTTACATAGGTATGGTTTAACATTGAGTGGGGCTGAACGGGAACAGAAAGACAAAATGGGGCCGGCTTGGAAGAACCCCCTAGAATAAAATAACTTTGGCCCAAGAAGGCCAAGCCCAATTTATTTTAATCAAAGCCTGAGCCCGAGCGAGACGGGCAGTTCCTTCCATACCGAACAACCAATTTCGAGACCCAATTTCTTTCTAACATCTTGAAAAACACAAAAGACCCCTTACGTTTTATCTTGACTACCAAATCCCTGTAACACTGAATGAAAAGCCATAGAGCAAACTTCATATTACCCTTTGAGATATCTAATACAAAATCCCAGATTGTAGCAGTCAAGTTCCCTTCTGATGGCCCTGCACATGAAAAAATGCCCTCATCTTTTACCTTTTAATAAAATCAAACTCCTTTTACAAACAGAAATCTGAGTTATCTAATACAAAATCCCAGATTTATCGATAAACTCTTCTCAAGGATTTCCTAAAATCTCTTTCTGTCTTTAAAAACCCCAAACAACAACAGAAACACTAATTTGGGACAGGGACAAGACCTAATGTCCTTGTTCATATCCGAAATGGGACTTGTGCGGCACGGCCATCTTGTATGGTAAGCTTATATAATAATATAATATGCAGAAATAACATATTCTACAAGTGAGAAGATGAAAGTGAAAAAAGCAACTAAATAGCGAAGATATGGAGACCACAAACTCAACCTATCCTCCATCAGAGTTTTCCCACTAAATGGCGACTACAGGCTACGAGCTACTCCAGGGGCGGAGGGGATTGGGGGAGGGGTCACGTGCATCCCCCTGGATTTCAAAAATTAAAAAATTAAAAAAAAAATTTAAATTGAGGAAATTATATTAAAGAAACACAACCCAGTTAGTCAATTATCCAAACGGCATGATCAATTGAAAAAGGAGCAAGTTCAGAAACTTAAGCGTCTCATTGACATTGATGAGCTCGAGATTGGGATAGGACAAAATCAAATTGGCACTATACAACGACCAGGGGACACTCATTGGAGTTCTCACCTGAGGTCAACTTCTAGCTTGATTAGAATGTTCAGTTCAGCATGTGAGGTTCTACTCTATATCGGGGAAGAGGAGCTACTTTGCAAGATCGAGAAGTAGGCAAAGGAGCTCATAAAAAATTGACTTCGTTTGACTTTGTCTTCATCTTGCATGTTGTGAATGAAATCTTGCTTATCACAGATGTTCTTTGTCAAGCTTTTCAATCTAAATCTCAAGACTTGGTAAATGTTATTCGTCTTCTTTTATCAACCCATGCTCTTCTTAAAAATTTGAGAAATGAGAGATTTGATGCTTTACTTGTTACGGTGAAGTCATTTTGTGAAGAACACTTGATAGATGTCCCAGACATGAGTGCTCATTATGTTCCAAGAAATGGCAAAGCTCGTCATCATCCAGATAACATTCAAGTTGAGCATTATTATCGAGTTGATATCCTTCATGCTGCAATTGATCGTCAAGTAGAAGAGTTAAATGATCGGTTTAGTGATAACTCAATGGATTTGATTACTCTTAGCATGACTTTGGATCCTCGGGAGCATGAATCTTTTGAAGTGGATGGCATTTGTCAGTTGGTAGACCAGTTTTATCTGGAAGGCTTCAGCGATCAAGAGAAGACACAGCTAAAGATGCAACTTTCTCATTACAAGCATAGTGTAGTAATTGGAACTCATGAGTTCAAAACTTTGCGTTCTATGCCTGATGTGTCAATGGATGGTGAAGACTAGGCGATCAACAACCTACGACTTGGTATTCCGACTAATCAAACTCGTGCTCACTCTTCCTGTTTCAACGGCAACGGCGGAACGATCATTTTCAGCCATGAAGATTATCAAAACTAGGCTTCGGAACAAAATGGAAAATGAATTCCTCTCGGATAGTTCCCTTATCTACATCGAAAAGAAAATCTCTCTAAAATTGGGTTTAGAATCAATCGTAACAGATTTTCGTGATTTACATAATCGTCGAGTTCCGTTTTGATAGAACTTCAAACTCCAAATCATTAACATTTTAAGACGTGTGTCTTTTTTGGGTATTATGTAATGGTTAATCGTAGGACTCATGTATGTATTTTTTATATCGAATGTATTAGCGTATTTGGGTGCCTTCTCCCACTACAATTCCTGGCTCCGCCACTGAGCTACTCCATTAACTAAACGAGCTTGTGCAACCATATTGCTAGAGCATAAGGTCCTACAACTATCAAATTCAACAAGTTCTTTGTGTATTTATAGGGAAACTAGCATAATCTAACTGCAAGTCAACAGACAAAGGTGTCCTTTATCATCCAGAGTTTGAGCATCAATAGCAATGAAATCCACTTGTCCAACAGTAAATTGCTAGTTCCTTGAACCAAAATTTTTCCCATAGCGTTTAATAACCTGTATAAAGGTAAAAAAAATTAACCAGCAAGGAATCGTGGCACAATGGCAATTGATTGGGCCAACGCGTGTATCAATGATGAGCTAGGAGTGAAGTGTGTAGAAGACTAGAAGTATTGTTTACAATGAAATATACACTCCCTCCGTACCAGAAAAGAGAGTTCGGTTCACAAAACGAGAGCTTCAAAAGAATACATTTTTGCCAAACACAAATTAGTAGATATCAATGAATTCTTTTAATTTAGGAATAAAATTTTGAAATGTTTCAGACAATAATCTATTTTTTTTAAGTCAACATTTTGCGGACCAGACTCTCTTTTTGGAGGTAGTAACATATAGCATGCAATTTATATCATACCGGGGAATAATAGCCTTCAAATTTCTAGTCATATAAAGAAGAATTTGTAGACCATGAGCATAAAGTATTCTAAAAGCCTACGTAATTGTCAGAAATATGATAGTTTGCTTCCATAAAAAACCTCAAGTTTGCGGTACCGATTGCCTTGTTTGGATAGTTAAGGATAAATCTACACCCCTTAGGTGGACTGTCAAACTAAGCTGAGCAGAGCTGGGGAGCAAAGTGATGGATTAGGATTGGTTTAAGATTGCACTATGGCAAGCTTGGTACAAGCCACAGACAGCGTTATTTACTGTTGGGAATGTCTTGTATTCTTTAGTTCTACATTGATTAATTATGTTGTTCCTATTTTTGTAGCCTATTATAAATAAGACTTTTGAGGAACTTCTAAAGTATCTTTTGGGCTCTCATATTGTGGCCTTTCTAGAGTTACTATAGCCGGCTCTTTATATCTCTTCTTCTCGTTGGTTAGTGAATCCTCTCTCTCCTCGCTCGTAGACATGCCCATCTTGGAGAACCACATATATCTTGTGTTTTTGTGATTTCTTGTTTAGTTTTTAATTTCTCGTTCTTAACTTGCATTCATAGCGTTCGTTACAATAAACTGGTATCAGAGCCTTAGGTTGCAAAAAACTAGGGTTTCGTGTGGCTATGGCGGCTAAATTCAAGATTGCGAAATTTGATGGGCAGAGCAGCAGTTTCAGTCTTTGGAGAGTAAAGATGAAAGCTCTGTTAACCCAACAAGGACTGCACAAGGCTTTGTTAGGCAAGACTAATTTTGGAATCAAAGAGGAAGATTGGGATGATACAGATGCCAAAACTCTGAGTGCTATTCGGTTGAGTCTGGCAAATGACGTTCTTTGCGAGGTGGAAAAAGAAACTTCAGCAGCAGGAATTTGGCTGAAGTTGGAAGACATAAATATGACGAAGTTGCTCACAAAAAGGTTATATCTCAAACAATGTCTTTATTCATTTCGTATGCGAGAACGTATACCTGTTAAGGATCATTTAGATGAGTTCAATCGTATTATTATGGATCTGAAAAATATTGATAGTATAATTGAGGATAAGGACCAAGTCCTAATTTTGCTATGTTCTTTACCACTTTCGTATGAGTATTTTGTTACAACTCTATTGTATGGCAAAGACACGATATCCATGGAGGATGTTAAGGCCAGCTTATATTCGAAAGAATTGAGGAAAAAAGTGTCAAGTGAGGGTGATGTACATGCAGAGAGTTTGTTTGTTAGGGGAAGAACAACAGAAAATGAGGAGTCGAGTAATACGGGAAGATCTAAGTCATCAGATAAGAAGAAGGAAAAGTGCAATTATTGCAAGAAACCCGGGCACTAAAAAAGTGACTATCTAAAACTCAATGAGAAGGAAAAAGAAGGCCAGAAAGGGGATAAAGTAATTGCTGAAATTGCTGAAAGTTCATATGAGTCAGATAACGTATTATCAGTTACAGAGGGCGATTCTCGCTCTAATACCGAGTGGATTGTGGATTCAAGATGTTCATACCACATGTGTCAGCATAGAGAGTGGTTTTGTACTTATGAGGCGGTCAATTGTGGTATAGTTTTGATGGGCAACAACATGGCCTGTAAGACTGTTGGTTCAGGAACGATTCAGCTTAGGATGCATAACGGTATTGTTAGAACTTTATCTGAGATTCGACATGTTCCAGATTTGAAGAAAAATCTGATCTCCCTAAGTGCTCTGGATTCTCATGGTTGCAAATTCCTCGGTGAAGGTGGAGTTTTGAAAGTCTCAAGAGATGCATTAGTACTGATGAAGGGTCAGAAGCGTGGTAACCTCTATACACTTCAGAGCAATACAGTACTAGGTGCTGCAGCAACGGTTGTTTCATCCAAGGTTTCAGATTCAGACTTGATTCATGTTGTAACGAACGCTATGAATGCAAGTTAAGAACGAGAAATTGAATACTAAACAAGAAATCACAAAGACACAGATATACGTGGTTCCCCAAGATGGGTACGTCCACGGGCGAGGAGAGAGAGGATTTACTAACCAACGTGAAGAAGAGATACAAAGAGCCGGCTATAATCCGTAACTCTAGAAATGCCACAATATGAAAGTCCAAAAAGATACTTTAGAAGTTCCCCAAAAGCCCTATTTATAATAGGCCATAAAAACGGGAACAATATAATTAACCAATGTGGGACTAAAGAATACAAGGCATTCCCAACAATTCTCCACCTTGACTTGAATTCCACTGAACCAAATCACCAAATATAGCTTTCCCTTTCTAACCTCACTCACCAAATGCCCCCGAGGGGCGATCAACTGGAAATACCAAGCAAGCCCAAGCAACGCTTGAACTTGGCAATCGGAATCAGTTTAGTCAACATATCTGCTGAGTTATCTATCGTACCCACTTTCTGCACCTCAACTTGCTTCTGTGAAATGATATCCCGAACGAAGTGATACCTGACATCGATATGCTTGGTCCTCTCATGATACATCAGATTTTTAATCAAATGTATAGCACTCTGCTAATCACAAAATACTAAACTCATACCCTGTGCAAGACTAAGCTCACAAAGCAAACCTCTCATCCACAATGCCTCCTTCACAGCTTCAGCAATGGTCATATACTCCACTTCTGTTGTAGACAGTGCGACTGTAGCCTGTAAAGTAGCTTTCCAACTAATGACACTTCCGGAGAGAGTAAAGACATAACCTGTCAGAGACCTCCTTTTATCATGGTCACCGATAAAATCCGAATCAACATAACCAACAACATAATTATCAGAATTGGCAACCCCAAGCAATAGACCAACACCTGCAGCTCCACATAAATACCGTAGTATCCATTTCACAGCCTCCCAATGTGCCTTTCCTGGACGCCCCATATAATGACTAACGATACTAACTGCATGTGAAATATCAGGACGAGTACATACCATGGCGTACATAAGGCTCCCAACTGCGCACGAATATAGAACCTGAGACATATACTTCTCCTCATCCTCTGACTGTGGTGACAACTCAGCTGAAAGTCGAAAGTGTGCTGCCAAAGGAGTACTAACTGGCTTCGAGTTCTGCATGGCAAAGTGCTCAAGCACTTTAAGAACATAAAACTTCTGATTCAAAAATAATTTGCCAGCTACTCGATCTCTACAAATCTCCATACCCAAAATACGTTTTGTTGTGCCCAAATCTTTCATCTCAAATTCACCACCTAACTGTTGTTTCAACCTGTTGATTTCTGATACACTCTTGGCAGCAATAAGCATATCATCAATATACAACAGTTGATAAACAAATGAACCATCTTGAAGTTTTTGAAAAAACACACAACTATCATATTCACTCCTAGAATATGACTGGCTTATCATAAAAGTATCAAACCGCTTATACCATTGCCTTGGGGATTGTTTGAGGTCATATAAAGGTTTACGAAGTAAACAAACGTGATTCTCCTTACCAGAAATAACAAATCTCTCGGGCTGACGCATATAAATCTATTCCTCAAACTCGCCATGCAAAAACGCAGTTTTGACATCAAGTTGCTCCAACTCAAGATCATAACATGCAACAATAGCAATTGTAAATAATCTAATCTATTTAAACATAAACAAAACACCGACACAATTGTAAATAATCTGATCTATTTAAATTAAACATAATACTTAAAAAAAACAAACTCAGTACAATATAGAATACGTACTAATCACTAAAGCGCAAACAACCACTATGGTCAAAACTGTGATAAAAGCACTGCACAGGCAATACGAAAATTTTGTTTTCTACAATCTGTGATGGAAAACCAAATAACAGTAGAAATAGCAATAAGGAATTAGCCTACGACTAACCTGCAAGAAGTTTTTTTTTTCCTTTTTTTCCACTGTTTTCCGAAACCGAGATACACGATGGATTACAAAAAAAAAAATGCCAAATGTGTTATACCCACTGATTAAAACTCACAGAAACCGAGGACTAAATGCCCATTAGTAATCAATCTTAACATGGTCTGTATAGATCTCTAATCAAAATGTATACAAGCCACTGAAAATGTATTCAAATAATAGCCTTACTGGAATTTCTAATCCAAACGATTACGAGACAGTAACAATATCTCCAGAAATAATCCGTAACAAGAATAATACGACGCAACGCACAATTTCTTGACGATAAAGAACACAGATTACTCCTCTGCTAATTTTCGAATCAAATTTTTCCAGTAGATTAAACCCGTATTCCAGAAAACTAAGAACACGAAGAATTTGCTTTAAGATTGTTACGAACACGGCTTCTAATCACTGGAAAAATAAAACAGAAACACAACGAAATTAGCAAAGGAATGTGAAACGTACTTAGCCAATTTCAGGCGTCCGGAAATTGGCGATGGATGGATTAATCGAGGCGAGTGAAACTCTGTCCTTAAAGCAAATTCGCCCTCCACTACGGTGCTGATGGAATCCTCGGACGTCTGCCTCCCAGGACTACCCGATTTTCACCAACAGGAAGCAGCACTGTATGCAGGAGTTTTTGTTGTGATTAATGAGGCAGAAATGGTTCTGATATATAGGCATCAAGACACTCGTTAGGAAAAGGCAGGCGTGGCTGTTCGCAACAAAACGGTACCGGTTGGCCGGAACCTGTTCGTCGAATAGACTCGAGCGGGTCAGCTCTTACCCGGCCCAGTTCGAACGGATAGGCTACAAAAAGATAATAATCCATTGGGCCGAGCCCAATCTTTTGACCAACCTAACCCCGTTCGGTGCGCGCGTGTTTTATAAAAGAAAAGAATACATTATCCTCATCCTCTCCCCCTACAAACCTTCTATGACCCACAGGGCCAACCCTTTGAGCTCCACTTGAGTTATTTATTCCCAATGAGATTTTCTCCTCCCACCAATGTGAGACTAGCCATTTTCCACTCCTCCAAACACCATGTGAGGGGTAACTTTCCATAGCAATTTCTCATTCACCATGACTTGATTTTCTCCAATTATGTGTTCAATCTTAATCTCCTAACTAAGACGAACACAACGGTATGTGGGTCGAACCACGTGGACGCGTGGGACCCACTCAATAAATAGCTCAAAATTTAGCAAAATCAAGTTATTTCCAACAATCTTTTGTTCATAACTTCCTCAAGGCCAGGGCTGTTCTCTCTGTGTTTCATCGTTTAGGTTTTATTTTGAAACCCCCCCTATTACTGCTGCTGTTTTCTGTCTCTTTTTCTTTTCTTTTTTTCTTGTTGGGGGTTTCTGGGTAGATTAAAATTTCATAGCCACATAAACCAACAGGACGCAAACCAAGCTTATAGTCTTTGCTAGAACAGATCGAACAACCAAAACAAGGAGTAGCATCAACAACAGCTCCAACTAAACTTTACACATCTCCCAGGCAGACAAAACAAAAGCACGAAACTCAAACCCAAAACACTCTGTTAGAGATATTGTTCTAATCCGCACACAGGTTCGTTGCTTAATTGATGATTTTTGAGGCGGCCGGCAAGACAAGGGGAGAAGAGGGGTTATTTTCTCAAGGATTTTACTTGAGAACACTCTCTCATTGGTTTCTTCAATTAGTGAACGACTGAAACTGTATTTTCCTGATCATTAAAATTAACTGATAGCGAACTAGATCAGAGCCTATTGAAGCAATTGTTGTGCTGAACTTATTGTGGTGTTGCCCAAGAACAGAAACAAAAAAAACAGGAGGACATGGCAGCATCGTATAAAATACTTTCTGAAGCCAATGAAAGTCTTAAGAGGGCGAATGAAAACATGGAAAGGCTTTTAGTGGCTGTCAAGCTCAAGGAACAGATTGCCTCGCAAGTCGAAGAGATTGCAAGGATCAAAAAAGAGATTGCTGTGGTTCAGGAACGGGATGCTTGCATCAAGAAACAGACTGCTTGGTGCTTGGAACAGATTGCAAAGTGTAACCAAGTTATTGCAAGTCGTGACAAACGGATTGCAGAGGTTAGGGAACAGCTCAAAAGAAAGATAATCAGAGCTTCGTTGGAATCTTCAGGTAAGGTATTTTCTGTAACGCCCCGACTTTTCGGGTGCAAAATAAATTGATTTCTTTGCGAAAATTTTGCTAAATAAATATATTTTTTCAAAACAATGGTTTAACTATTACAATTTCAAGATAGATCTACTAAATCAAAATACACTAACTTCAGAGTTGACTCTAATCTTGATACGAATCCTAAGCATCCTCGATCTTCATTACTGATATTCTTTTCGTGTCGAACTGCATCATCGTTGAATCTCTTTTGAATCCTGCGCCTCTAGCAAATTGAGAGGCAATCGATTTGCCAGGATACGACGTATCCGTGAGTGATAAATCACTTGTAAAATAATCCAACCCAACCACCCCTCTTACTTTACAGCTAGCAGGCAAACAGAATATATATATGGTGCGAAAAAGTAAAACAGAGATACTTCACATAACTTGATTCATTGCTATCCATTAACTTAACATGAAATCTAAGATCTCTCCACGAGATCTTTCCTCCCCAACCGCTAGCCATATCCCGTCCCATGAGATCACTCTCTTTTGCTGTCGCAGCTACCCCTAAGTTATATACCGAGTGTGCACCCCAATAACTACAACAAAGGGTAAGTTTATCATGCCGTTACATCGTTAGGGTTCGCCTATCTTATAAGCCACTTCACAATCATCACAATCATCACTGGACACCCGCCAGTTTATCACAATCATCACTGGACACCCGCCAGTATCAATTCTCATCACAATCTCATCATATCTCAACATCACGCCTGCAGGCAACCTCTAAACAGAAAAAAACTTCACAATTTATCCATTACTTAGCATCGTCTACGTGATTTCTATTTCGCATACCACCCCATGTCTCTAGGGTCCAATCTAACATTCAAATGAAGCATTAACACCATATCATTCTCAATAATAATTAAAAACGAATAACAGACAGGTCAAAATAATTATTAGGCAATGCAATCACATAACTTTTTATGACTGGGCCGTTGCCCTTAATCTCGTATGGTCCCAAAGTCATTAAGAATGAAAGAATAAATTAATTAAGATTTAAAAATAATTTTCTAGACTTTTGTTAATTAATTATAAGTAATTAAGTTAATTAAACACTAATTAAATACATTAATTAGGTAAAAATATTAAAATAATGATCGTAACTTTAATAAAGGTCCTAACAGTCCTCTATAATAAGTTCGAGTGCTAAAAGTTGGGTTTGGATGCTCACGGAATTATTTTAAATAAAAAGACTTAGTTAATAGGCAAAAGAAGAATAATTAGATAATAAATAATTAAATAATTAAAAATATATTTATTCTAACAAAGTACCATCTTAGAACTGTAAGAAGTCTAAATAAAATTATTCGGAATTATTAACCTCTTTTATAATATTTTAAAGTATTATTATTAAGAAACAACGCGTAAATAATAATAAATAGTTAATTAAGTAAATAAAATATTGTTTTAATAACATATCATCCTTGAGATGTAAGAAGTCTAGGAAAAATAGTTTAGATGTTAAAATCATTGTTTGGAAGGTCGCAATTATTTTTCGTTTGTATCTATAATTAAAAATAAAATAAATAGCTAATAACATAAAAAAATTTATGAAACCAGTAAGTTATGATCTTTGATATGTTAGAAAACTAAAAAAAAATAGTTTGGGGATTTATAAAGTAGTTTATAAGGTCGTAATGATTTTTAGTTTACAAACTTTTACACGATTATGAATAAAATTTAATAAATAGATAATAAAATAAAAAAAAATTTATGAAATTAACAAGTTATAATCTTTGGAGTATTATAAACCTAGGAAAAATAGTTCGGGGGTCAAAATCCATGTTCGGGACGTCAAACGAGGGTTCGAAGCACATCCGATCAAACCGCAAGGTTTGACCCTACGGCTGGGTCGCCGCCTCAAGGTTGCGGCCTGGTTCTTGCGGTCCGCAGGTTGCGGCCGCAAGGTTCGGGGCAGGTTCGGTTTTTTTGATTTTCTTGCTTGTTTTCGATGCATGGGGTCACGGGGGACGTTGGGTTATGTCTAAAAATCATAAATATACTTAGAGGAGGTTTCGGATTGAATTATAATACCTCGAATTGGTTCAAATTGATTTTCGAACCGAAACGTGAATTTTGGAGAAGAAAACTTCGGATTCTTCGATCGGGGGACCTTGAGCGGGCAATTGATGATCTTTGGAGATACTTGGGGTCGAGGGAAGTAATTGGATCGATCAATTCGGATCTTGGTCGGGTCTAGAACACAAACCCACTTTTCTCTCTCTTTCTTTCTCTCTCTAAAACTCCATGGATTGGAGTTCGATTTTCTTCGAATTCTCTCTCTCTTATGGACTGGTAGGGTGTAGGAAATTTCGTAATGAACTCTAGGGTTAAAGTTATGGGATATTTATAGGGAATTTCGAAAGAGGATGGCGAGTTCGAATTTGAAAAGGATTTCGATTCGTTGGGTTTCGATACGGACTGAATATAGGCGAAAATACAGTATGGGAAGGAGTAGATGATGCGGCCCTTTCGGTAGTCGTTGAAGTTTACCAAACGGCCGTCAAATTCAATTATTTATTAACCGGACTACAACTAAAGATTTGCATAGTATAGCGAGGAAGTCCGAGTCGATCCACAGGGAGCTCGAATTTAGCTTAAATGGATGGTAGGCTTAATGTAAGGTTCTCGGCGTTCAAGCGGCCAACTTTGGAATTTGTTTTGGAATGACGATAATTAACTTCGAAATAAACTAGGTTAAGATGGTCGAGTCAAGAGGGATTGGTTTACCCACGACTTATCCATTCAAATGATTTCTTCATCTAACTAATGAGTGGACCGAAACCGTCCGGATTCTACTAAAAGCATTAAAAGCTAAAGACTACTTGTAACTCAATTCAATACTCTAATTCAAATTGAACTCATTTAACGCAAGTGAGAGACGAAAAAGGATCGTTCGCACGCGTAGGATTATCAAGCACGTAGCACAAAGCGATAGACTCCATTGATCAAAGAAGCCACCAACCTCATGATCAATGCAAGAAATCATGGGTTTAATTCATTCAAAACATTGAAATTAAGCTAAAGTTTAAGAGAAACCATTTGATCGACTAATTCATAGAATAAACCTCACCCCGAGACCGAACCGATTAACTACTCACTCATAACTAAAAGACTAGAAATTTTGCTAAGTAAAGAAACATGATTCACCGATAAACACGGAAATAAACTTGATTTCTATTAAGAACCAAACCACACGAACAACTTTAATACTTGAGAATTAAACATAAAACAATAACTTACTTGAGTTTGGAAAGAATTGAAAGCTAGAACTTGAAAAGAAATTAACTTAAGAGCTAAAGAACATAAAAGACTAGAAATTGGAAAAATGTACATAATGGCTATTAATGGCCAAAGAGCCTATTAATAAGCCTTACAATCAGCCACAAAATGGACTAAAAGGCCCCCGAAAATATCCCAAAAACACGCCTTAAATGGGAACTTTCCATAAATGGAAAGTTGGAAAGTCAGCAGGTAAAATATCTTCTGGCCGCCTATGTTATCGATACCTTTGCCCAAGTAATCGATACCTCCACTTTGTCCTTGCCCCGTAGCACGTTGTAATCGATACCAGGGCCAAATGTAATCGCTACCCTCAGGTCTGGAGGATTTCTGGACCAAAACAACGCAAGGGTATCGATTACAATCTTGATGTAATCGATAACATCAGGTATGGGAAGCAAGTAATCGATACTTCTTCCTTCAGTAATCGATACCATTCTTCAGAAATTGCAGAATTCAGGCAGGCTTCAGCTTCAGCACCCAACTCCTCAGGAACTTCCAGCTTCTCAGCACCTTATTTTCATTCTCTAAATTTAAGTAAAGACTACATTTTAAACCTTTCTTTTACCTTTTCTTTACTTTAATTTTATTTAATGAAAATAAGAAAGTACCCCCCATTTGGAAACAATGGCATTACCAGAATTTCGAGATTCCAATTAAATCAAAATGTCAACCCCCACTTTTAGCGTAAAATGGAAAACTGCACATTTTTCTCAAGAGAAAAAGGCTCGAAACATGACCTTGCTCTTCGAATTAAACCTTGTAACTTTGTAGTTACTCTTAGAAAAATTCAAGGATCAATTACCGCCATTTTTTATCTCGAAAATCGAAACTTTTTCAAAAAGTCATTTTTCCATACTTAGACAGATTTTAAGGGGTCGACAGGGTCTTCGGGTACTTGGAAGCACTTGGGCCATGCATGGCGTTGAAATGCTCTTTATTTGCACGTTTTACCTGAAACAACCAAAAACCTACCTTACGTGCAAAATGGGATAAAAACAACAACAAATATGTATAAACACAACATACTAGAGGACTTAAGCACCAAGAATATGCATTATTGGGTACTTATCAGTAGAGATGGAGTACGAATAGGAGAGGGAGAGATGGAAGGAGTTGTATGCATGCATGCAACTTAAAAAAAATAAATAAGTCAAGATAATTATTTTTGTATTTATCTTTTAACAAAAAGAATTTTGTTAATACTAATAATACTTTTTAATGATATTATTAAAGATAAAATTTTTATGGAAAAAAAATTTGTAAATCCTTTTAAAAAAAATTTTGTTCAAAAAAAATCCGGGTCGTTACATTTTCATTCTTAGATTCTTTCTGAAGCTTGTGTAGGTCTCTTTGTGTGTTTAGGGTTGGAACAAAAATGCAAGGACCAGAAATGCTCAATCAAACAATTATGAAACTTTGCTGGAAAAAAGTACATATTCCGGATCATAAACTTACTTCATCATGCATTACTATGTTGAAGTTTCATACGCTTGTGATCAGGGTCTTGACATGATTGGTCATATTATGTTGCTACAAAGATGGATCTAGGATTTCAGTTTTGGGGGTACTGAACTCTTATGATGCGGAGGTGCAAACTCTCACAATTTCGTGGTTATCTTAAATTTAGTTGGTGCACATGAAGTTTTTTAGGAATTTTGGTGCTTGATGTGTGTTTTATTTCCGTTTCATTTCTTTGGGTGAAATTCTAATTCAGATGGTGGTTCCCTCTATTATTTATGATTTTGACATAAAGACAGATAATTAGATAGATGAAATTTGTAGGAGGATTGATAGGGTACATGAAAGTGAAATGAATGGTCTAGATTCACACATGGCCGACTCTATGCTAAGGCCCAAGAGGCGTGGGCCTTAAGTCCCCAAAAAATGTCCCAAAAAGTAGGGCCCCCACTTGTTTTTAATACCTAGTATATATGTGTTGTTATAGGGCCCATTTTTAACCCAAGTATACGTTTTACACTTAAGCTTTTGAAGGTTGAAGTTGATCAAGTCTTATCGTCGCTCAATTATGTCACAAGAAGGTTAAATGGACTGGCCATCCTATCCATCGAGAATGAAATGGCGGAGGAGATTGATTGTGAGGTCGTAATTAGTACTTTTGTTGCTAAAACCGCAAGAAGAGTGATGTTTAAGTAAAGATACGAAACAAAGTTAAGATATTTTAATTCTTAGATTCTTTCTGAAGCTTGTGTAGGCCTCTTTGTGTGTTTAGGGTTGAAACATAAATGCGAGGACCGTAAATGCTCAATCAAACAATTACGAAACTTTGCTGAAAAAATGTACATATTTCGGATCATAAACTTCATCATGCATTACTAAGTTAAAGTTTTGTATGTTTCTGATCTTGGTCATATCACTTTGCGACGAAGGTGGATCTAGGATTTCAGTTTTGGGGGTTGTGAACTCTTATGATGCGGAGGTGCGAACTCTTACAATTTCGCGATTATCTTAAATTGAATTAGTTCATATGAAGGTTTGTAAGAATTTGTAGGAATTTTTGTTGTTGATGTGTGTTTTATTTCCGTTTCCTTTCTTTGGGTGGATTTTCTAATTCAGATGGTGGTTCCCTCTATTATTTACGAGTTTGGCATAAAGAGAGATAATTAGATAGATGAAATTTGAAGAGTGGGTTGGCATCACAAGTTTTAAAGATAAAAAGCATTAGTCTTCAAAATGACAGTATAATTCTCTTTTTATAGTTGATTTTTTGATATATAAATGAAATTCGCCTGACTTGGGAAAACGCCCACTCGTTGGACTCTGGACAGGGTAACTTGAGGCATGGTAGACTAATGATGAGGAAACCCCCCTTATTGTATTTTTGATGCCATGTGTTATTTTCATTTTATTGAAATAAGCTTTGTTCATTGGTCGACTGTACGTACCTCCATGTATGTGGAAATTTAGAACTCCATTGTATGATACTATGATTTCGTAACTTAAATTTATTTCACATAATTTTCCTTTTTCATCATTCTTTTTTTTTATCTAGATTTAAAGTTTCTTTTTCATTTGATTTTGAATAGTAGTCGAAATTATCATTTGATTCTTCCTCTCCTTCAAGAGAACCCTTGGGCTGCGCCGCTCACGCTGAAGGCCTTCATTTCTTCGCTGTTTGTGTTCTGCAGTTACCTTCTTCTTTCTTGAATCTCGACATATGCATGCAGGCATCTATCTGTTAAATCTGCTGCTCTCTGCATAGTACTCGAAAGTTTAGACTGCTCAATTGGAGCGATATATTTGGATCGAATGGCTTTATCATATTAGCTTTGCATTGACTTCATTTTGTGGTCTTATACGTTCTCACTCCAGTTTTGTGCGGGGATGCTGGTGTTCAAGGTGAGAAAGGGTATGCCGGCACATTCACCTGCCATGATTGAATTCCGTAAGGGCTTGGAGGCATTGACATGGGTAGTACCGTAGAGAGGAGCGGTTGGTTACTGAATATTGTGAATGAGATTCTATGTTTTTCCACATGTTGGAAGTGTTTTCTTGTTTTGGTGTCAGCTCCTCATTTTCATGGAATCTATTCCCTTGTAAAGGTTTCTTAATTCTTCAGTTTAGACGACGTACCCAGAGAGAAGCTCAGGCACAATGGGTATGATTTTTTAGGGCTTTGATGTTGAGATGACCAAGTGTATCAGAGTTCAAAATTCGAACGAAAAGAAAAGAAACGAGTGGGGAAATGTGAAGAAAGTAGATTCTTTTCTCCTGTTTGATGGAAGAAAGAAAATGAAAAGAAACTGCGAGGAAAATTAATTTCTCTTCTTTGGCTTCGAGAGAACAATGTAAAGAAAATAAAATTTTTAAATTTTCTTACGACTGTGTGGGGGGTTTTCTATACCATTTGGGGCCGTTCCGGTTTCTTTAAAAAAGTACTTTTTGAAAAAAAAAAAAGGTAATTTCAAGTTCAAAAATTATGTGTTTATGTAAATAATTTTTGTACATTATGGACCTTGTTTGATAGATATCATTAAGATCTTTCAAACGGTGCAAAAAAAAATTGAAAAAATATTTTTCATTTTTATTATATTTGAATTTGAAATTCAAATATTTTGAAAAAAAAGTACTTTTTTTTAAAGTGGAACACCACCTTTCCTTGGCTATTTTCCTCTCCAGAACTTTCCTTTTCTTCCTATTTCATTTTCCTTTCCCTTAAATAGGAACCAAACAATCCGTAAGGAAAAGTTTTTATTTTCCTTTCTTTTCTCCCATTTTCCATGGGTTCCAAATAGAGGCTAATAAATGAGAAAAATGCACAATGAAGTATTTTCCCCATTAATTCCATATATTCTTTGTTGGATTATTCAATTTTCATGATGGATTTGCAGAAATAATCCTGAAAGATTATGGTTGTAATTGTTGAGCTTTAGTAAGAAGTGATAATGGAGGAGAGTTTATCAATCATTTCTTACTTCATTTGTTTCTTTCAACTGGAGTTCTTCATCAAACTACTTGTCCTCACACACTTGAACAAAATGGGATAGATGAAAGAAAGCATAGACATCTCATTGAAACTACTATCACTCTCTTACTCCAGGCATGTTTGCCTCCTACTTTTTGGTTAGCAGCCTTAACCACAGCAGTATACATCACCAACAGACTACCTCACAATTCCTTACAGTCTCAGATTCCATTTACTTTGTTGTTCAAAATAAAACCAAATTATCAGCTTATGAAACCTTTTGGATGCCTGTGTTTTCCATGGCTGAAATTAACCTTATACTTCTCACAAACTATATCCCAAATCCACTCCATGTATTTTCTTAGGATATTGTGCCAATACCAAGGGGTATAAGTGCTATGATCCCATTACTACCAAAGTGTACATTTCCAGACATGTAAGATTTGTTGATACAGAGTTTCCTTTTCTTTCTTTGACTAGTTCCAAACCTGCGGCCATATCTCCCACTGAATCTCTTTACTTCAATGTTCCTCTAACATCTTTTGATGATATTGTGATTCCTGTATATTTGTTCCCTCTTCTCATATTGAGTCACCTACTTCTAATATAGTGTCTGACCCACATCATGTTTGTTCTCATATTCAGTCTTCTAATTCTTTTTCTCCTTCCTCTCATAATTCTGATCATGTTAGTTGTCATATTCAGCCTCCTAATTCTTTTTCTTCTTTCTCTCTTAATTCTGATATTTCTGCTCCAAATTCGTCACATCTTTCTTCTCCTTTACATAATTCCATGTCTTTTTCTGCTCCTGCTATAGCTCCTTTCAATCCGGTTACTGTATCTTCTTCTAATCTAAATCAACATTCTATGACCACACGATCCAAAGCTGGTATGTTTAAACCAAAAGTACCCTTTGGTCTGACAGCTCTTGAACCTGTTCACCTTAAACAGAAACAGAATCTTTTCATTTTTCAGAGGCTATTAAACATCATGTTTGGAAACTTGCTATGGCTGAAGAATATCAAGCTCTTGTAAAACAAGGGACTTGGACTCTTGTACCATCACCATCTAATGCTAATGTCATTGGCCGTCAATCATAGTTTTAAATCTCGGTATCGGTCGCCGTCGCGGTATCAGTCGCGGTGTATCGGTATCGGGACATATCGGTGATACGTCGCGGGAATCGGGTGTCGCGGTCGTGAATTTTTTAACTTTTTTGGTGTATCGGCCGATACGGTACGGTACGTATCGGTATCGGAGCCTCCAAATCCCGAGACGAACCGGCCGATACGTACCGTATCGGCCGATATTCAAAACTATGCCGTCAATGGATTTATAAGGTCAAAAGGAATTCTGATGGCAGTGTTGCTAGGTACATAGCACGGTTAGTTGCTAATAGATCAGTAACATCAACGAAAAAATGCGAAAAAATGATTGTAGGTAAGGTCTCTACATCATAGAAGCCCACAATCATATCGAGTATGATTTCGGTTTTTGAAGAGAACAACCAGGAAAACAATACAAGCAAATTTTACCAACAATGAGGGAGGTTTCAATAGCAAACCGATGAGATATGTTTGAGTCGACAATCGCACCACCCTCATCCTCCGTTCTTTCACGTATTGATCCATAGCTTCTCCAACTTCATGCATCATCCTCATCGTTTCCCTTTCGTTATTATGTAAACGGTCAACCGGGTTTACAAATTTGCGTGACAAACATCTAGCAAGTACAATAGCATCTTCCAGAGCTGCCGAGCCACCTTGCCCTAAGAACGGGCCCATAACATGCATTGCGTCTCCGGCCACTGTCACGGTTCCCTTTCGGAACTTTCCCAGTAACAAATCCCATGGGGCACGGTATCTTAAGCGTGTTAAAGATAACGACTCAAGCTCACTATCTTCTATCAATTGCGCAAGTTCAGCTGGGAAACCATCTATTGACTGCAAGATCAACTCTCTAATAAGCTCCGGCTGCTGGGAAACCTTTGCGTGATCTGCTCATGAACAATAACAGGCATGTCGAAAAGCAATTTTACTAATCCGTGCTGGAGGGCTAAAACCATTAGACAATTGACTGAATTCGCATCCAACAAGCAAAATATAGTGTACTGGATAAAACTTTTTACCTTCGCGAATCGCTTCTTGGCCCACAAACCAATACACCAACTTATCATCGATCGGAACTATTCCTACACTAATGCCGTTTCTCCTGGTTCGAACCAATTCATGGGGAAAGACATGACCATTCGGATAATTCGTCAAGCCTCTCACTGCAAAAGCGCCTAACTCTTTTGTAGGCTTCAGCTCAAGGAAGTTAGCCACCACTGAATTTAGTCCATCGCATCCGATCAAAATCTGAAACGTAAGTGGTAAAAGAAGTTTTCAACAGAAACAATTTTATGTTGGAGAAACAACTAGTTATTGAACACACTTCCTATATAATAGCAACAAATAGGTTGAGAGGGACATTAGTACCTTGGCCACAATAAAGCTGCCATCAAGAAGTTGGAGAATTGGATAAGAATTTGAGGGATCCATCTTAACAGATACTATTTGGCATCCGAAATGTATCGTGCCAGGCAGCAATGCATCTGCTAGTGTCCTGATAAGGTCACTCCGCATCAAGCATCGAGCTTCACCAGTCCTACAATTTGTCGCAAGCTTAAGTCATTAATTTCGAGGTGTATGTGTTATGGTGCACAATAGACCATTCCCTCGATCCCTTCGTGTAATTCGATCAACCCAGTCACTAACAAGTTAGCTAAAATGTTTTCAGCAGTACTTTTGGGATGGTCTGCAATATTGCACACTCACAAACCAAAAAAAAGAGCTGCAACGGTGTTTCTTTGTTAGAGCCCTTGTCAAGCCATAGACGTGAAAATAGAGGAAACAAAAGTAGTAAACTTACACTGGCGTCTCTTGGTTCGAGCCCTTGTCAAGCCATACATCTCGAAACCTATATTTGAAATAAAGAAAAATGTTGGAACAAAATGTGCAAGCAAACATTCATCGGTTAACTACTCGTATGGTGTTTGCTCCAAAATTATCTCTGGTTTCATTGTATAAGGATTGGAAAACAAATATGTAAATACGGTATGGAGTTAATGAAGTCCTGTAACTTAGAATTATAGCTCCCCGATCGACATGTTCTGATCTCTGATTCAAAAATAAATCAATACAAAACCAATTGAAACTCTGAGGCATCAACAGTCCCTAATTAAGCATGCCTTGAGCTAGCTAGCATTGCCTTCAACATTCTTTGTAATTGCACTTTCGTATGGACAGAGTCTGCCACAGATTTTTTTCGTTTGAGAAACGGGAATTTCATTAATTACAAAGCTAAAATCCAGCTAAAAAAATATATACAGATTACAATGGGAACGCCTTGAATAGAAACCCAACCACAATCTGTTGGGGCCGAAACCGCTCTGAGCTACAGTAGAGATTGATTATACGCTGTTGTATTATTGTACTAAATTTGTACCGTTGAATAGGAAGAGCAGTTTTTCTGAGATGAGAGGCAACGCCAAGCTGCTCGAGGGCGCGCCAGCCGTTAGCCCAAATCCCGATGCCTGCACCACTTGCCCTCAATGTCTCTGATCTTTCCAGAACAACACTTCTCACTCCCTTCCTGCCATTTTGAACACCATTCGAAATTTTAGAGCATGTTTCACATTCAAGCCAAAATGTGCAAATGCCAATGTGTAGGAGGTGAAAAATGAGTATACACGCTGACGTGTGGCACGACGTTTGGGCTAAAATTAACGCCCGACCCAAAAGGAATTGCTGGACCCGAAAAAGGACCCTCAAGGCCGTCATGCCCGTTGGCGGGTATTAATTATCAAAAAACGTCCTGGGCTATCAATTTCCCAAAGGAATCGCTGGACCCGAAAAAGGACCCGCAGAACCGCCATGCCCGTTGGCGGGGACCGTGCCCGATGGGCTTACCCGCTGACCCTGCCCGCTGGGGGTCTTCCCTGATTGGGCCGCTGGACCTCGCCCAATTGAACCATACATAGTTAAGGCCAAGCCAGGTTTTGGCCGCGGGGTCTTGCTTGCCCAAGCGAGTTCCTAGCCACGTTTATAAACCATGAGCCATCAAGACGACCAAGAGGTGTAACCTTGGCAGCGAGCCGATTCAATCGACAAAGAAACATGGTACTAAAGAACTAATTGGGGTTTCATTTTATTTTTTTCGATTTTACATTCACTTTAAACATTGTTATAGGAACGTTATACAAAATTTTTATCCGCAATAGCAAAAGTAATTCAACGGTGAATATATATCAACCACGTACATACCAGCAAAAAACCGAAAAGTTTTGAAGTGAGAGAAACAATTAGAGATAAAAATCTATTGGGGAACCGAGCTGTGAGAGAGAGAGAGGGAGTGGTTATATATGGAAACCTAAACCGATCAACAAACCCGAAAGGGTGAAGATGGAGAATCAGAATCTATGACCTGTGTAGAGCAAGCGCGGTGGCGAGGCCGCAAATCCCAGCGCCTACTATCACAATCTCTTGCTCTCTCTCTCTCTCTCTCTCTCTCTCTCTCTCTCTCTCTCTCTCTCTCTCTCACTGGAGTTGCCTCACCACCTGCAGCGAGATATTTCACACTTCTTGCATGTCGGATGCAGATAGAGAACAGTCGCATATATAAGGACTTAAGGAGGGAGAAAAGATAGTAGTAGTACTAAAAGTTTGACTGATGAAGCAGCAGTCAGGGATGGGGAAAATTTATCATTGCCGAGCGGATACCACGTAGTGCTCTTCGCACATTCGAGCTGTTTATTGCGTATTTAAACCGCTCAAATTTAAAAAGAGAAAAAAGAAAAAGAAAGTGTTAGAGAGTGAGAAGTGCAAAACCACCCCTCTAAGTAAGAACTGCGAAAGTTGAATTAAATAAGTTAAATGGCCTACTACTCTCATGTAGAAGCGCATGCATTGCGGGTAGCTTAGTCCAGCACACAACATCAAAAGTCAAAGATCGGAAGTACAAAAGCACAATGAACAATGTCCAATTTTTAATTTCAATAGGAAACTCACACACACACGAGAGAGAGCGCGAGAGAGAGACAGATGACCTTTGCTTCTTTTTGTAATCAGAGAGAGATCAGAGATGACCTCAGCTTTAATATCTCTTAGAGTGTGTTCCGGAACATAAAGAAGCTCTTCTTTTTTGTCCAATAATAAGCATTGTTCCACAAAAATAAGAAGTTGCCACTTATTTCTCCAAGAATTTTATAGGTTCCAATTGGCGCCGGGGAGGGAAATCGTACCGGCGGCCACGCCGGGCCGTCTCCGGTCACCAGAAGGCCGATCCGAGCCGTCCAAAAATTCTAAAAAAAAAAACCATGGGGGCTTACGCGAGAATCAACGGCATCCGAGGTGTGTAGAATGCTTGATCCGAGCACCCATTTTTCGTGTACGTATGATATTTTTTAAGTACACGGAAAAATGGTGCTCGGATCAAGCATCCTACACACCTCGGATGCCATTGATTCCCGCGTAGGCCCCCTTGGTTTTTTTTTTAGAATTTTTGGACGGCTCGGATCGGCCGTCCGGTGGCCGGAGATGGCCCGGCCGGCCGCCGGTACGATTTTCGTCCGTCGGCGCCAATTATATAGGTTCCAGTCTTATTTTTTGTATAGGTAACTTCAAGCTCAAAAATCATGTGTTTACGCAAATAATTTTTCTATCACTATGGATCTTGTTTGATAGATCTCATTGAGATCTTTAATACGGTGAAAAAAAAAAAAAAATTTTTTCTTTTATGTTATATTTGAGTTTGAAAATGTGAAAGAAACTTTTTTTTGGGGAAAAATAAGAAGGTGGAATAAGAAGTTTGAGAAATAAGTACTTATTTTTTAAGAAGGTTTCCGGAACGGGCCCTTAGAAGGTTGGGTTGGATCTGGTGAAGAATACAACCCACAACGAGTTCAGATCCTCTCTCCGTGTTTTCTCTCCCCCAATATCGTCCTTCGAAAATTCCGATCCGACAGTATGTGGGGGCGTTTTGGATTGTGAAAAAAATATTTTTTGAAAAAGAAACTAATTTAAAGCTCGAAAATCATGTGTCTGCGCAAATAACTTTTCTACCACTATGGATCTTATTTGATAAATCTCATTGAGATCTTTTATACCGTGAAAAAAATTAAAAAATTATTTTTTATTTTCGTTATATTTAAATTTAAAAATTAAAAAAAAAGAACTTTTACAAAAGGAAGGTAAACTAGAACCGAAAAAGAAGATAAATTGGAACCGGGCCCTGAGTGAATCTTGCTCATCAAAGTGGCTTTTAAAAGCAAACCCTACTGTAAGCTTACTCACAAAATGTACCTAGAGGTCGATTGTTTGGGAAAAATTGTCACTTGGACTGGTGAGGATTTTACTACGGAGAGGTCCTATTGTCAATAATTCGCCTTTCCAAAATGGGATCTTTAAAGTGAATAATTTGAAAAAAAAGGAGAAAAGAAAGCATGTTTCGAGCAACCACAATGTTGGCATGGTGTGAGTCACAAAGATCCGTTCGTTAAAGGGGTTTTGATTTTTTTGAATTCTAATCATTATTATATTTTTCTACAATCATTACTCTACTCAGGTTTGCGGAAAGTTATTAGCTGCCCGCCGCCACCATATTAGCGGGCCGGTCTTGTTCTAGCCCATTTTTTTTGTCTTATCATTCCTTTATAGGCTCTTTGCGCCCGTGGATAACTTATTAAGCATGCGATTGATGTTGACACATTCTGATGTGGAATACTTTGTTACTTTTTGCTTTTCAAATTTTAAAATTCAATATATTTTATTAATATATCCGCTTTTGGTAAAATTATATTTTTAGAACATACTCGATGAGATCTATTAAATAAGGCTCATATTGAATGTGAAATCATGTGCAGGGAAAAAAATAATTTTGGGGGGTGTGAATTGTGTATTTTGGGGGGTGTGAATTGTTTGTTATATAACAACTAGTCGAGGTACATATAAACTGACCTCGACATTTGTAACTTGTTATATTTATGTCCAAAAAATAATTTTGAGGGGTGTGATATGTATTAGGGGAATGTGAATTGTTTGTTATACAACAAATAGTCAAGGTACGTGTAAACTGACCTAGACAATTGTAACTTTTTATCTTTATGTCACTCTTCATCCTCATAAAGGTGAAATAGAGGTTTAAATATAGGTAAACTAGAGAATTCAAAATTTGAAGGAAAAAATGAAGATATGGAATGTAGGTTGGAGTTGCTGCCATCATCCTCCATTCACAAATAAATAGTCACAAAAACCTAAAACAAGTCACAATGGGTACAATGAAAATATAGAGCATATATATATATGAAATAACTTCATAAACAATGACAAAAGCTTTGACCAAAGGCTTTGGAATCCTTTGATTAATAAGCGGTGGGTCCACTGACTGACAAAGAGCGTTGATTAATCTATCGGTGGGTCTACCCTAAGTCACCTAATTCGCGTGCGCGTGTGTGAGCGCGAGCGTGAAATCTTTTTTGAATCTGCAATTAATAGTGAGATTTAAGAGTGCGAGCATAGTGCATAGATTGAGAGCAGGAGCACAAGACTTTTTAAAGGATTATGTGACTACGGATCTACTTGAGAGATAGCTTATTTACATGTTTGATGTCCTGGTCATTGCCAGCTATTTAGCTTAATTATTTTTGTGAAAACACAACAATTATAGTTGACAATTTGAAATCTAGCTTATTTTTATGTTCTATGTCCTCTGTCATAGCCAACTATTTAAGTTGTAATATATCACATTCTATATATGCATTCACGCACAAACACACACACACTCATGTATATGTACAAACTACTCAGTATACATACACAATGCATCAAATGCAAAGCTGTGGTTTGGCTAAATAATCCGTAGGAATTATTTTATTAGCTTTATGCTAAAAAAAAAAATTACATTTGTGAGTTGTACATCAATAATAAGTAAAAATAATAGTCAAATTGAATTATTAAGCAAAACAACCCCTAAGTAAGAGGTGTGAATGTTGAATTAAATACGTTAAATGGCCTATACTCTCATGCGGATAGCTTAATCTAGCACACAGCATCAAAAGTCAAAGCTCAGAGGTAAAAAAGAACAATGCCCAATTTTAATTGAGAATAAATTATATACACCCACGATGTAAATATTTATTTTCTTCAAATTAATCACATTGTGCCACGTCGTCAGAACAGTGGTCTCAATTAATAAAATATGGCGACGTGGCGTAATGTAATTGATTTGGAAGAAATAAATATTTTCATCGACAGTGTAAATAATTTAATCTCATTTTACTTTCTTTGAGGGAATCTCACACACACATAGGCTGAGAGAGAGAGAGAGAGAGAGAGAGAGAGATGTCATTGCCGAGGCTATTTAGCTTCTTTTATTTATTTATTTTTTCTGTTTGATGTCTTGGTCATTGCCGGCTGTGTAGCTTTATTTTTGTTAATCAGAGAGAGTTGACCAAAGCTTATTTTCTTAGAAGTTGAATCTGGTGAAGAACACAACCCACAATGGCCGGGTTCAGATTCTCTCTCATCAATGTTTCTCTCCCAATATCTTACGTCCTTCAAAAACTCCTAAGTGAATCTTGTTTATCTTATCACAGTATCTTTTAATGGAACCCTACTGTACCGTGAACTTGTTACTACAATGTCCAAGAGATCGATTGTTTGAGGAGAAATGATCACGTGGACCAACTTGTCCAGTTTTCTTTTTCTGGAACAGCAACTTGTAGAGTTGGACCTGGCGTCTCTGCGGTCCAATTGCAGAGAGTCCACGTAATTATATCACAGCCGTTCATCTTTACATTCAACAGTCCATATTTTTAAATTCTTTTCAAAATCTCGACCGTTAACAATACCATCCGACGGTTGTGAACACTCCAACCACATCTCTGGACTGTCCAGTTTTCAAAGACTAAGCAAATCTACTTCTTTTTTTTTGTTGTTGTTGTTAGGACTCTAGAATCATATAATTGGAGTTGGATTTGCCTCAATTTGGACCGGATGGGATAGTCGAAATCTAGACCTTTCATTTGCTGCGAATCCATACCATTGTTTATACTAATGTGTGGTCCACATTTGGAATGTTCCATCCAGTCCACAATTTGGACCAGAAATAATCCAAACCCATATAAATTTAGGAAGAAATAAGTCAGGGGTATACCGAATTCTTCAATTTAGACGACGTACCCAGAGAGAAGCTCGGGCAACTGGGTATGATTTTTTAGGGCTTTGATGATGAGATGACCACGTGTATCAGAGTTCAAAATCCGAACTTGTGAAAAGGAAAAGAAAAGAGTGGGAAAATGTAAAGAAAATGAATTCTTTTCACCTGTTTGATGAAAGAAAGAAAATGAAAAGAAACTGCGAGGAAAATTAATTTTCTCTTCATTGGCTTTGGGAGAAAAAAGAAAAGAAAAGGAAAAAAAATTTAATTGTCTTTTTCTTATAACTTGGGTGGGTGGGGGGGTTCTATCCCATTTTTCTCGGCCATTTTCCTCTCCAGAACTTTCCTTTTCTTCCTATTTTCCTTTCCTTTTCCTTAAATAGGTACCAAATAATCCTTAAGAAAAAGTTTTTATTTTATAACGGGGGATTGGGGTTTCTATCCCATTTTCCTCTCCAGAACTTTCCTTTTCTTCCTATTTTCCTTTCCTTTTCCTTAAATAGGAACCAAACAATCCATAAGAAAAAGTTTTTATTTTCCTTTCTTTTCTCCCATTTTCCATATGTTCCAAACAGAGACTAACAAGTGAGAAAAAGGCACAATGAATTGGGCCAATTCTGTTCACCCAAAAAGAATTGGGCCAATTTCTAAACATGTGTGTATGTAGATACATCTAGGTTTTGGCTTAACAAGTCAAAACAATTTACTTTTTGTTTTTATTTAAATTTTTTTCTGTATTTGTTAATTTGACGTTAAATTTTTGTGACTAATTGATTCATCTTGTCAAGAAATCAAAAAAGTAATTTTCTTTATCGAAACTCATAATTTTTGAATAGCAACAAAAATATCTCAAAAAGACCGTCTTTTTGTACTTATTTTTGTTTTTATTCAAAGAAATTATGAGTTTCGATCATAATTTTGTATTTTTCTGATCTCTCGACGAGACAAATTAATAAGTCGCAAAAATTTGACGCAAAATAAACAAAAGTAAAAAAAATTAAGTAAAACCAAAAAAAAATACTTAACTTTTTAAGCCAAAACAAATACTCCGTATTAAACATGTTAATGACACACAATACACTCCTTTTTTAAGGGAAAAATACGACGTCGTACAAAAATCCACCATAGCTTCAAAAGTTCAGAGTGAAATGAGAAGCTCTCAAACGTCCCCTTGCATTTTCCCTCACGATAAACTTTCTAAAAAAAATTAACATCGATGAGAGATAAAAACATGAAAGAATGTTCTTGTGCTTCCGTACATGGCACGAGTAATGCTATACTCATGTGTAGAATTCCAAGACAAATATATAAACAAAGACCTCCGGATCAATTGGTGGTTGCATTAAAAAATCAAGGTGGCCGACAGCAGTAGCTATATATATTCTAGTGGTAACATGTTGGAAATAAGGACAAAACAACAATACGAAAAGAAAAGATTTATGTATATCATAGATGTACCTACACCCGTAGAAAAGGGAAGGCTCTTGTGCACATATACAAAACAAAGTCGAACAATGGAAACGTCAAACAACCCAGGTAAAGAAACTCACATAATGGAAGAATATGGCAAAACCTTACATGTTTAGTAAAATTATTTTCCTTGATTTTTAGAATTTGAATCATTAATTTCTGAAATAAATGTAAAATATTTTATACTATCTTGTTGCCTCAAGTGTTTCTTGAACTTTACTAACATTGTGCCAGCAGGTACCGTTTTCTAATCCGTTGAGCTTGTCCTTCAACGTACCCACAGAGCTCGGCCACACTGGGTAAGATTAGGGCTTTGATTTTTAGAACGTAGGGGTACGTTTAGAATGAAACTTGAAAGATTGGATCAATCAGTTACGTCTTACGCATATCTAATGCCTAATGGATTTGCTTTTTAGCAGAGGCACTTGAGAAATTATTTTAAAATTAATGGACAATTTGGATTATTTGTGTGGGACCCTTAAGTGGGCCCCTTTTGGGTCCCACAAGCCGATATACATTTTCTGTACAATTCACTTTCGGTACCACTACATATCATTATTGTAGATAAATTCATCAAAGTTTTTTGTGTGCATCCATGCAGAGCACGAGTACCGTGCTTGTTAATACCAATCCCCATGTGTAGGGAAAAAAAAAAAAACAGACTTTGGGGTCAATTGGTGATTGCATTAAAAAAATCAAGGTGGCCGAACGCAGTAACTCTATTCTATAGGTAATTTGATGGAAATAATGACAAAAGGCCAATATATGAAAAGAAAAAGTTTGTGTATTGATGTACCTACACTAGTTGAAAAAGGGAAGGTTCTTGTGCACACATATACAACGAAGTTCAACAATAAAAACGCCAATCACACTCGGTAGAGTACAACACATGTAAGAAACCCCATACTGGGAAGAATCTGGAGAAAAATCTTATATGTTTTATAAATAATTTTCCTCGATTTTATAACTTGAATCATTATTTTTTAGAGTAAGTGTTAGTACATAGTTTATATCTTGTTGCCTTAAGTATTACGTTTTGCTTTTGCCTTTTGCATTCCTTAATCCACCACAACAGGACCGGCCGATAAACTCCTCTTGTGATTATAATGCTTCGGCGAACCACACGGCCCAACTAATGGGCAGAAAAATTGTGGGACCCACACGCTTTTGTGCGAGAGAGGAGCAATGCCTTAGCGCAGTGAATAATCTCTCACGAAGCCGACACTTTGTTAACCACCGGGCATTTTCGACGCAGTGAACAATAACATAGGATAGGAACTAGTTTCATTTGTTGAGAGTGGAGAACATAGGAGTACTTCCCAAATCCAGACGTGTACGATACACTTATGGTGGTACGGGGACTTAGTCGCGAAACAGGAAAATGCAATTATGATGGTACTAAAGACTCATGCACACCAGAAACTTGCCATGGAAATAGAAAAAAAGTCGTGACAACAAGAAGATTAATAAGTTTACGCAGCTGCAGTGATGCACTCAATTGCCTGTTTGCATATGCCAGTCATTGTTGCCTCGGGTCCATAAACCTGCAATAGAATGTAGAAATGCGATCACTCGATACATTCTTTATTCCTCATACAAGAATTTGGACAACATTTTCTACGTCAGATGTTTACATCGCAAAAAGCTGAAGCAGGAAACATGTTGCAAAAGTAAAATAGGAAATGGCAAACGCTGGGCGATAAAAGGTCCAATAGGATATCCATCGCAAAAAATCGCTCATGATATTAAAAACAACAGTATATGCTATAGCGTTTTCACGTTCAATTAGATATTAATGGTATATCCTTTTTCAAATAAGCTTATTGCAAATGTTATTTAATCTAGGAAAAACTAGCAAAAAGCATGAGAAGCGAGTTTCTCGAGAGATAGAAAAAGAAACTTAGTTGCGAAACAGGAAACAAACTGGGACACATGTTGCAAAAGTAAAATAGGAAATAGGAAACGCTAGGTGATACAAGGTCCAATCGAATATTTGCTGCAAAAAACCGCCCATGACATTGAAAACAACAGTGTATGGTATAGCGTTTTCACGTTCTATATATTAATGGTATATCCTTTTTCATACAAGCTTATTACAAATGTTACTTGATCTAGGAAAAACTAGCAAAAAGCATGAGAAGCAAGTTTCTCGAGAGTTTCTAAACAACCTCTCACCCCCAAGAATTCAAAATATGCAGCACCAGTAACAAATATCAACAAGCAACACCAACTCCATAGCATAGCTTCTCTACAAGAACATTGAGTTCATGACTGAGTAACATAAGAATATGCGCAACCACAGAGGTATAGTTACATGCGGATATAAGTTCACAAAATGAGTTATGAAAAATTCAAAAACATAGAATTTCCTACAACACTGGTAAACAATCTCATTGCTATTAATAGTTGATTGTGTATGCTACCCACCTTTATGCGCAACACGTAAAAATGTCTTTGGAGATATTATGAGCTAACGGCAACCGAGCTACAAAGACTAGAGAAGGGCTAATTGATAAAATATTGATTGGTTTGTTGAAAAGGGGAAATCGATGACGTAGTAACATTATAGCGTCAATCTCAGATTCTAAGACTGGCTCAACTATTTTGCATTATTTCTAGCATCATTTCTATGGGATCAGACACTGATGATGTCCAAGATCAAAAGCCTTACCTTTACGAATATTGATTTCAATCATGAAGCGCATGCTCAGATCCCAAGCTTATAAATTTACGGGCAATTTGCTGTCAACCAGCAATCGAACATTCTCAAACAATATTTTGAGTAGAGATGAAGTATTCATGGCTAAAGCAAATGAATGTTGAGAAAACTGTTGACAAAATGTCTGTGTGAATAAGACCTTTGAGAAGCCAAGTCTTATCATGAATTTGGACAGACTTAGCATATGCACTGTCTCAGAGACTTGGGAATCAAAAATACCTAGAAACAGTTCAAAAAGAGAGAAGAAAAACAAGTGTCATAGCTAGTTGGTTTGCTAGTCTCGGAAATTATATATGCTAAGAAGTTCTAGAGTACATTGAGTGCTCAGCAAACAGGGGAACACGTTACTAGAACCATTTCAATCATAGGATTTAAATACACAAGGAGCTGAATAGTTAAGTACTAGATTCTTCAACAGAGTCTGCTGTCACAACCACTGTTATTTCATTGTTGCAAAGGTCTCCGAAATTCTAATGGCTGGATGTGCAAGACCAAGAGAACAAAACCACTTATTGACATAGAAAGAGTACATAGTCTAAGATACAAGAACAAAAGAAAATGCAGAAAGTGAGAAATTAATTACATGATTAGCAGGGGACTTTCATGCCTTATCCACAAGGAGAGGGTGCACTTCAGCTCACTGGTATCAGTCCCATGATTCTGCATGCCCAATAATTACACCAAAGAATTAGGTTACCGAACTATTGCCACAGATTATTTCACACACACACACGGACAAGAGAAACATAGACACCTGCGTAAGTAATCCGAGAGAGAGAGAGAGAGAGAGGAAGAAGAAGAAATCAATGAAACATGCAACTTGAAGAATAAGTTACCCATACCAATGGATGGAATATGAGCAATCTTGTGCCAATCTTCGCCTCCCTTTTCACATCTTTCCGAAAGATGGGGACAATCAGCTAGAAACAAAGATTGAAGAGATGAAAGGTTACCCAGCCAATCCGGCAGAGATTTCAACTCCGAGAAATACCAAAGTTCCAAACTTGTCAAGGCAGGAAGGTGCTCAAGTTGATTCGGAAGAGACTCGACCTTTGCCCATCCTTCCAAGACTAGAGTCTCCAGGGAGGTGAAATGGCTCCACGGTGTTGATGCGGCACTTGTGGAGGGCCAGGGGAAATATGTTGGCTCCTCTCTGAATCTACCTATACTCAAACTTTGAAGGCTGGTGGTGCAAACCAGCCCCTCCTCCCAACAAGCCCCCAACATCGGACAATTTACAACTTCCAGATTGATAACGGATGTGAGGCTGCGTAATGCATCTGGATTAGGCGTACTTAACTTTGGACAGTCAATCAGGCGTATATCTTCAAGGGTTGGTTGTAGCAGCTCCTCTGGCAAACTTGAAAGCTCATGGCAAAGTACAATTTCAAGATGTTGAAGGGACGTCCATCCGTTGAATGCTGCTTCAGTGTTGTCGATTGAACCCATCAGGTTATAGCAATGATATAGTATTTCTAATATCTTGAAGCTGGTTTGGCAAATAACAGCCTATCCATTTCCACTAGTACCATTCCTCCTATGCTTTGTTTGGAACATGGAGAAAGGAAGGAAAAAGAAAGAAAGTTCAAAATGTTCTCTTCCCTTGTTTGGATCAAGAGGAAAGAGAGAGAAAATGGTAAAAAAGAGTATTATGCACAGTGAAATTTTCCCTTTTACCTTTCTCACATTTTTTTCTTCTCCTCTCTCTTCTTCCACAAGTTCCAAACAGAGTATTAAGAATTCACTGCTTTTTTTTAGCAAATATTCCATTAAAGTACAATATCTTCGATATCCACATCTATCTCTACGAAGAACAATTTTATTCACCCTTGCCTTGGGTAAGGGTAACTTTACTTGCATTCTGTGTGCTATATTGAGGGTCCTTATTCGATAATTGAAACTGCTCATTTTGGCATAAATTCATTGGTTAAGAGATCAAGAAAAATATCAGTTCAATCAAGGATCCGTAAGTACTTGATCAAAAAATGTAGTTATTGGGTGTATAGCTGGAGAGAGCAAGACTAGATTCTTTTACTGGTGGCTGATAATGCCAGGAGAAGTAATGTTGGTGCCACAAAACTGTGTTATGTGACAATTTCACCCTCGTTTAATCTTTTCTCACTGTCCTTCCTCTATGACGCACTCTCTTGCATTTCTCCCTCTAGGCCAAGTTTCATTCTAAATCAAAGCCATAGAATTTAAATAACTATGAAATTAGAAGAAGAAGAAGAAGAAGAGGCACGAGAATTTGGAAAATCTATTAAAGAAATGATGATTCATTTCATCCAAATCCCTTTTTTCTCTATTCCATTTTTATCCCCATTAAAAGTTGAAAACAAAACCATCATTTTAGCATAAATTATAGGTAGCTGTGGACAAATAAGAGATTACAACCACAAGGAAGCCTTTGGTGGTGGTTGTCTGCAAGAACGCAACAAAGAAGAGAACTGGGAAGGAAGAAGGTTGATGGGAAGACGCATGGATGGGGATTCTTCACCACCACCACTGGTGGTTGTAGGCGGGCAGTGAAAGAAAGAGAGGAAAGAATCTGGGAGAACAGAAAATATCAAAAAAGGGAAAGGGATTTAACTTTGAGGAGAAATATGTAATTTTACTATAAAAGCCAGTAATTTTACCAATATTATATTAAACTGAATTTTTGAATAAGAAATTCAATGCTACAAAACAAGCGACTTTAATTACAGAAATGAAACAAACAACCTATCCTCATAAAATGTTTGTAAAGTTACTCTCACTAAAGGTGAGGATGAACCATAATTGCTCTCACATATCTGAGCTCAGACGCACTATACCTCATTTCTTGGAAAATAATGGTAAATACAGCACAATGAAATAAGTAACTGCTCAATGCATAATAACTGACCTGGGATGGTTATCAACTTGGGGCAGCCCTTGATGCATAACTTCTGGAGACTTGGAAAGAATTGCAGCATACTTATGGCAACAGCAGGCAATGATGATATGTCTGACCATTCTTCTAGCTCAGACATATGAAAAAGTTCGAATTCCGTCAATGCTGGAAATACTCCTGCTGCTGCTGCCCCACTACTACTGCAACTATCGAGAATGCCCTCATCTGGTCCATAAAATTCTGCACCAATACGCTTCAAGTTACGCAAATAACACATTTTGATCGTTTTAAGATGCGGAAGGTGTCCGAGTGCAAGGACTTGCTCACAGAACCTGCAGTCGTTTAATTCAATCTTCACCAAATACTGAAGTGAGCGGGCATCTTTACTCATCCATGATGCCAATCTTCTTCCTCCAAACTTCATTAGCTTTAATCCCTTAACTTTCCGGTGAGGTTTGAGTCCCTCCAACACATCCTCATGGCTATCGTCGGAGTTTCTAAGCTCTCCATCCCAATACAGTTTCAACTCTTGAAGTTCATATTTTTCTGACATTTTAGCCTTCTCCGCTTCTTCCTTGTCTTTCACGTATTGTAGATCCCAAACCTCTAACCTACCTCTTAGCTTGCTTAAGTTACCCAACTCTTCGATTCTATGGCCACTCTTCTTGCTCACAACAAAGATTGGTAATGTTTGCAGAGATGTTAATTGTCCTATCTTCTCGGGCATCAATTTTCCTGTTTCATATGCAATGCCAAAATATAAATGTCTCAAGTGAACCAAGTTGCGGATATCTTTTGGAAGCTCTTCTAGAGACCGTGGTAGATTCAGTGTTTCCAAATTGTAGAGCTTGGTGACAAAATTTGGGACTTTCCTAATATAAGATCTAGAGATGTCAAGAAACCTTAAATGTATGGACTTGGATATTGAACTCGGTAACTTGGAGCCTGTTAGACACAGGGCGCGAATACATTGAAAATTTTTGGTGTTTTTGGGGAGATCTCCCGTTAAAAGTAGTGACCTCAATTTTCCAATGTTTTCTTTTGAAATATCTAGCCGTGTTTCTTCACTAAGAAACAACGACAGATGTTCAACATCGGGATAATTCTTCACCTCACTAGCTTCCAAAGTCAAACAACTACCCAGTGAGACATGAAGTGCAAGATCATGTACAAGATCATGCATCTTGCAACTTGTGATATTGTTGTACTCATCATATTTCACTTCCTGGAATAACGAATTGCGCAATAAAGTATTAAAATACTCATTGCCTAACTCTTCCATTTCCACCTTACTTCGTGAAGAAGGTTGGAGATATCCTAGACCCATCCAAAGTTGAATCAACATATCCTTTCTAATGACTTGGTCCTTTAGAAAAATAGAACATAATGCAAAAGATCGTTTCAAAGATGGTGACGGTAAATGGTCAAAACTAAGCCTCAATATTGGTAGAATTCCATTTTCATTTTCTAGTGAACTCCATATTTCACTCTTCTCGATGGACTCCCATTCTTGTTCATCTTGCTTCGAGTACAGTAAACCTCCTAATGAGTTTATCGCTAATGGCACACCCTTACACTTTTCTACCATTCTTTGACCAATATCCAATAAAGTTCGAGTTTCGCTCGGTCCTCCATTGGAAAATGCTCTTTTCCTAAACATTGTCCAACAATCAGCTTCCGATAGTGTTGCCAGCGGATGGGTGCACGACGGGAATGTTCGCATAGCTAATACAACATCCATACTGCGAGTAGTAACTAAAATTTTGCTTTCCTTAGAGCCACCTATTCCTACCAAGGAATCTCTTAGGTCTGCCCATGAATCTGGCTTCGTGTTCCAAACACCATCTAATACAAGCAAGTATTTTTTTCCATTCAGTTTTTGTTTAAGCTTTCTCACTACCCCTTCGATGTTGGGTGTCTCACACTTATCTCCAGTAAGAGATTGCACCATCTCATTCAATAACCTTCCTACCCTGAAATCATCAGACACAGAAATCCAAATTCTCTCCTCACCAAAATTTTTCAAGACTTTTTCTTCTTTGTAAACTACCTGAGCAAGAGTTGTCTTTCCTAGCCCAGCCATTCCTACAATGGCAATTACAGGTAACTCACCTTGCACATCAGAGCCAAGTAACATATCAACCACTACCGAAACATCACCATCCCTCCCCACAACTAGTGTATCATCAATGAAAGGTAAAGTCATCCTGGATTCCCTAGGTTCAACAGTAGCATCATTGAGTTGCTCACCTGGTTTAAGACCGACATCATTTGCTGCTTTACAAATTCTGTCTAAGAGTATATTGATGTCATTGACCTTATTAGCCATCTTGAAACGAAACAACAATGGATCAGAGAGCGAGAACAAATCACACACCTTGTTCCTCTTCCGGTTTTGTACCTCAATCTTTTTTCGAAGAGCTTCATAGGCCAATTCATCCAGCACATTCTCAGCATGGCATATTGCTTCCTTGAGTTTCTTTAGCCACGCCGTCATAGTATGTGATGTTATTTTCCTGTTCTCAGCGTCAAGTAACAAAGCCTGAATGATTTCTAGCCTTTCGCGGAGTTTTTCCAGGTCTTTCTTGAAACCCCATGCCAAGTTAATCTGATTGCTAATCGGATTGGTTGCTGGGGAAAGCAACCCATTCAGGATTCCCTTAGCTGAAGCGAGGAGCAAAGCCTCGGCCATGTTTTCTTGTAAATTGGGACTTGATGAAAAAATGCTTGGTGAACAATTAGGAAGATATTTACATATTGGAGATTGTTCATAGTGTCATGTCGCTATCAATCAACTTGAACAAATGTCCGTTTGCATACATTTATATCTTTTAACTCACACTATCACACATCTTAACTACATTACTACAATACACATTCACTTCTTAAGTTTGTACACTCTTAACAAATAAAAATAGAGACCCACTTTATGTCATATAACACACAATTTTTAACACCACCACTAGAGAGGCTCTAAGAATACAAGAGCAGAGATCTAGAAGGGGTGTTGTGATTTCCACTGATCTATGCCCTAAAAAAAAGTCATTTTTTGTGCTATTTGTGGTTATTTGTTAAAATATTTAGGTAAAAGTAAAAAATTTTACTTTTTTAATTTCTCTCGTCGAGACGAATCACTATCTCACAAAAATTTCCCACAAAATTAATAAATGCGAAAAAAATTCAAATAAAGACAATTTTTAAGTTTAAGTTAAATTCATAAGAACGCAGATCCAGCACACAGCATCAAAAGTCAAAACTAAGCACAATGAACAAGGCCCAATTTTAGGGAAACTCTCTCACACACACACATAGGGGCAGAGAGAGAGAGAGAGAGAGAGAGAACTGACCACATCTTTATTTAATGTCTTGGTCTTTGCCGGCTATTTAGCTTCTTTTTGTTAATCAGAGAGAGATAACTATTGCTTACTTGGGTGGCTCCCATCCTCCCGTTGCTAGCACACCAAAGGAGACTTGGTGTAGCACACCAGAGAAGACTTGATGGGGACAGCTAACCTATTAGTCCATTCTCAGCCAGGGGGAAATACTCCTATTTTGACTTCTCTCTGAATCTACCTATCCACAAACTTTGAAGGATGTGAGGCTGCGTAATGCATCTGGATTAGGCGTATTTAACTTTGGAGAGAATCTCTTAGCTTTAATATATCTTAGAAGTTGAAACTGGGGAAGAACACAACCCACAATGGGTTCAGATCCTCTCTCAGTGTTTCTCTCCCAATATCGTGCTTCGAAAGAGAGCCTCTTCTCGCGCCCCTCCTGACACCCCCACCCCCCCCTCCGGCCCCACCCCCCCTCCCCCCTTTCCCCCTTTGTCCCCCCTCCCCCTCTGATTTCGGTTTTTGTTTTTTTTTTTTTTAACTTTTGTTAGTTTTTTTTTGTTTTACTTTTAAGACTTTATTGTTTTTTTTTTTTTATACTTTTACTAGTTTTTTTATACTTTGAAAAGGCTTTAATTACTGTTTTAGTATTTTAAAAAATTTTACTAGTTTTTTTTGTTTGATTTTAAAAGACTTTAATTACTTCTTTTTTTAACTTATACTTGTTTTTTTTTACTTTTAAAAGACTTCTTCCTATAATTTTAATTAATAAATGAATAATTAAAACATAACTTATACTAACTTATGGATTTGTACGATATTCATGGAGGTATCTTTTCTCTATTAGTTCATTCAAGACAAACTGAGTAGGACTTAGACCGCCTCGTTCTGTTATGTTATCTGTATATTTGAGGCTGTATATGGACTGGGCACATGTAGTGTTTGACGAGTTTTTTTTCTTTAAAACACTAAGAATTTCACGAGGTGCGGTGTTGTTCACCATGTCGCGCACAATTTCTTTCTCCTCTGGTGTTAGCCTTGACGGGTACTCATGGCCATCAAAATATTCTGCAGTTTCATGGTTATGGCGACCACATTCAACCCTTACACCCCACATGACACCCACTGGAGGTATTGGTATACCTCGCAGCTCAAATGGGCACTCGCATTTTTTTGTCCCAGTATTCTTTTGCGACGATTGCCCTTCAACTGCTTTCCGTGCTGATCTATACTTTCCACTTCTTTCACAACTAAGAATGCACTTTGGCAGCTTGCTACCAATTAAACTAGCAGATTTCTTAGTAACAACAAAAATACCATTTCCCTACCGACTCTTCGCACCCAAGCTATCATATCGTCTCTACTTTGAAAAATCTATAAACAAGAAAAAAGAATATGTATAAGTGCAACATGATCCAGTCTAATATGCATAATTTCTGTACTTTAAAATTAAATAACTAATATACATAAGAACAACGGTAATAACTAACCTCGTTAGTTGTGAATTCGGGTGTATAATCACGAAAATTGTGGGAGATGCCCTCCCCACTAGGAACATCATTCTTAACAGACCAACTATCTGAAAATGAGCAATTGTAGCCATCTATAATGTTCTTCTACGTTTTACGAAACCGGTGATGGATGAATGATGGATGATGGAAAGATGGTGATGTTGGAGGGATAAGCAGGGAGAAGGAGGTGATGAGAAGAAGATGTTGATTTTGGAAGGACAATGCTGGATATAAAAGGATAAAGGGTGATAAATGAATGGTTATGGTTAAAGATAAGAAGATAACAAAAAATCTGAATGTGTGGTTGTAATTGAAGATAAAAAGAAAATCTAAATGAGTGGTTATAGGTGAAAATAAGAAGATAAAAGGAAATATGAATAAGGGGTTAGAAATAAAATAGATAAAAGATATAAATAAATACAAAATTAATAAATTCAATAACATAATAGAATTATAAAATTTTAAAAAAAAAAGAAATTTACTCACATATATAATATTAAATAATTTAAAAATACATATAAAGAGTAAAAAAATAAGTGTTCCGATTTTTAATTCGTTTGAATCGGTACGAAGATCGTATTTTTCTTAACATTTCATCCTAAATGGTCGTAATGAATTTTTGGCTCTAAGACCTTTCAATGAGCACCTTAAGAGAGATCTGAAACTAAATAAAGTGCCTTAGGATACTTGTTGAAAGGCTTTCGAGCCAAAAATTCATTATAACCATTACAGATAAAATGATAAAAAAAACAAAATTTTTGCATCGATTCTACCGGATTGAAAATTGGAACACTTAAATAATATTAAATAAATAAAACAGTAAAGTCTTAAAAATAAAACAAGAAAAAAAACTAATAAAAGTAAAAAAAAAAAAAAAAAAAAAGCCCTGGTTGAATTATTGCCCCGGAGGGCATTTTGGTCCTAAGGGGGGTGGGTCCGGGAGGCGCGCCTGTCAGAGGGGGCGCGCAAAGAGATTTGCCCCTCGGGGAAAACTCCGATCGAACAGCGTCAGTGAATCTTGTTCATCATCACAGTAGCTTTTAGATAGCAAACCCTACTGCAAGCTTATTCGTGCAATGTACCAAGAGGTCGATTATTTGGGGGGAAATGGTCACTTGGACCAACTAAAAGCAAATCTTTTTCCTTTTTTTTTTTTTTGGTTTGTCATTCGCTTCTCTAATATAAAATCTTAAAAAGGGAAAAATACAAATTGAAACCAGGGGAGAAAAGAAGGGGGTGTTATTCGCAGCTACGTATTTTCTCCTATAGTCCGCTAAAAATTTTCAACTATACTCGACAGTTAGTTACCGAAATTGAAATACATTTTCAGCACCCAATTACCGAAATATAATCTTTTTTTCAACAGCTATTTACCGAAATGTATGTATTAGCAGTTGCATACCGAATGTTGAACATATTTTCGACATGCAGTTGCCGAAATATAATTTTTTTTTCAACATCTATTTACCGAAATGTTATTTATGATTTTCAACAACTACCTACCGAAATATAGCGGGCTATAGGAGAAAATACGTAGCTGCGAATAACACCACCCGAAAAGAAAGCATATGTTTCGAGCAACCACACCTTATTAGCCGCTAAACCCTTTTTTCTAATCACATTCAGGACCTTCAATCCACTGAGCCCGTCCTTCCACACCGAATTCTTCAATTTAGACAACGTACCCAGAGAAGATCGAGTTGAGTTTTGTTCACCTCCGCTAAATACAGTGAATATTATCCTCCTTCATATTTATTGAAATAGTATGGATTTCACCACAAAGTAATATTGTACTTACCAAAAAGTGTATGCTCGGGTAAGACTTACACCATTTCAACTAATAAGAGGAAGAATAATATTCACCCTCTTTTTTTTTTTTTAGGAGGGTGAACAAAATTGCACTCGAAATTCTCGTCCGGCCACACTGTGTAAGACTTTTTTTAGGGCTTTGATGTTGAGATGAGGATGAAGTGTATCAGAGGTCAAAATTTGAAAAGGCACAATGAATTGGGCCAATTTCTAAAATCCGGAAATTTTGAAAAGGAACAGTAAGTTAAGTTGAACTCAACCTAAACATGTTGAAGGGGGATATAGTGCAGTTGGTGTCTTCATTGTATTTTCATGCAATTGGTGTCGTCATTATATTCTCATGCGTAGGATTTGATTTCCGTAAATACTCATCTCCTCCTCAAGTCCCTTAAAATAGAGTAAATTAAGATTTTCGAATGACTGCAGAGAGAGGGGAGAAAAAAAAAAACCTAAACAAGTTAATGACAAAACACTCTTTTTTTAGAAAAAAACACAAAGTCAGACAAAAATCCGGAATGGGAGATGCTTGGCAGGGTGTCTCCCATTTGCTATTGGTTTTCCCACTCAACAATGAAATGAAAAACTCTAAAACTTCTCCTTGCATTTTCCCTCACGTTAAAACTTTATAAAAAAAATTAAAATTGTACATAAAAAACATCAAAGAATGTTTTTTGGCTTCCGTACATTGCACCAGTAATACTATACCCATGTGTAGAACACCAAGATTAATATATAAATAAAGACTTATGGATCAATTGGTGGTTGTATTAAAAAATCAAGGTGGCCGGCGAGAGTAGCTATATATTCTAGTGGTAACATATTGGAGATAAGGACGAATATATACCCATGTGTAGAACACCAAGACAAATATATAAATAAAGACATCTGGATCAATTGGTGGTTGCATTAAAAAATCAAGGTGATCGGCAAGAATAGCTATATATTCTAGTGGTAACATGTTGGAGATATGGACGAAACACCAATACAAAAAGAAAAGATTTATGTATATAGGATGCACCTACACTAGTTGAAAAAGGAAAGGCTCTTGTGCACTTATACGCAACTAAGACTACAAAGTCCAACAATGAAAACGTCAAACAACCCATGTATGAAACTCACACAATCTCTATTATAAAACAGAAGGGTGTGGGGACAAGTTGTTGGAACGGCTTAGATTCATTTGATCCAAAGGCTGTAGTGCATTCTCCCACTTCACGGTTAAGTGCCCACACAACTGACATCCCCTTCCAACCGGGATCCGTAGTAGTGCCGTAGGCACGGGCTAACACTAGTGGAAGACTATGGCAAAATCTTACATGTTTAGTAAAATTATTTTCCTCGATGTTTAGAACTTGAATCATTAGTTTCTGAAATAAAAGTTAAATGGTTTATATGTATCTTGTTGCCTCAAGTTTTTGTTGAACTTAGTCCCGTTCCGCAACGCGAAATAAGTACTTATTTTTTAAGAAGACAATTTCAAGTTCAAAAACGATAGGTTTATTGAAATCTAAAAATATACAATATGGATCTGGTTTGAAAGATCTCAATACGGTGCAAAAAAAATTTAAAAGTTATTTTTCATTTACATTATTTTTGAGTTTGAAAATGTGAAATAAGTAATTATTTTTTTACTAACATTGTGCCAGAAGGTATCGTTTCTAATCACAGAACCTTCAATCCGCTGGGCTTGTCCTTCAACGTACCCAGAGAGCTCGGACACACTGGGTAAGATTAGGGCTTTGATTTTGAGAACGTAGGGGTAAGTTCTGAATAAAACTTAAAAGATTGGATCAATCACTTACGTACGTCCAATTGACCAATGGATCTAATTTTTTGTAAAGGCACTCAAAAAATTATTCAAAATTAATGGACGATTTAGATTATTTGCGTGGGACGCAAATGTAGACCTACATGCCCATGTACATTTTCTATACAATTCACATTCGGTTCCGCTATCATTATTGTAGATAATATCATCAACGATTTTTTATGTTTCCGTGCATAGCTCGAGTACCGTGCCTGTTAATGCCACCGTCATGTGTTTGAACAAAAAAACAAATATAAAAGAAAAGACCTCAAGGTCAATTGGGGGTTGCATTAAAAAAATCAAAGTGGCAGTAACTATAATCTATAGGTAATTTGATGGAGATAAGGACAAGAGGTCAGTATATAAAAGAAAAAGTTTATGCGTATTGACAGTGGCGGATCCAAAAATCTCATACAGGTGGGTCACCTTTCAAGGATGTTCTCAGTAAAAATACTTAAACGAAGTAATGAATAAATTTAAGAAAAAATTAATGGATTATTTGTGTTTTTGTATTTATAGGATACTTATATCTTATATTTAGTTGTGTAATAGGTGAAAAGGTATTTGTGGCTTTGTGGTACTATTACTACACAAGTTCTTGTTGGGTAGGATTCAACTCTTGTAATTGGAAATTTTGAAGAATTTTTGTGCTTAAAGCATTTAAGCACATTAAAAAACCGAAAAAAAGAAGGGCAAATTTCACTCAGACCCCCTGAGGTATCTGACAAAGACAGATAGTACCCCCAGTTTTGAGAAATGACAGGCACCTCCCTTATTTCACACTTTGGGTTTCTAATCCTCAAATTCAGTTACCCTCCGTTAGTGAGAGGGATGGAAAAGAATGAGGTCGGCAACATCTTCAATTTCATTCCCCACTTTACCCTTTATTCCACATCAGAAGAGGAAAAAAAAGAAAGAAAAATAAAATAATAATTAGGACAGCTATAAAACCCTCCACCCCCACCCATTTGGACTCTACTGCCTTATGGGCACAATAGGCCCTGCCCACACTACTAAAACGGCGACATTTGGTTAAAAAAAAAATTCTTACCATCAATTTGCAATCCTATAGAGCAGAAACGTGATTATGGGAGGCCTAGAGACAAAATTTAATTATGTCTCTTAGAATAATATGATCATAATAATAAGATCTTCACACCCGTTCAAACGGATTAAAAATTGGAGCACTTAATTTTTTAACCATATTTTTTAATATATAAACGGTCTAAAAAAAATTTAAGTGCTCAACAAATTTTCACTCCGTTTGAATCGGTGCAAAGATCTTGTTATTCTTATCATATTTTTCTAAAGGGTCGTAATTCATTTTTATCTCTAGGGCTCTCATATTAAGTATATGTTCTTTATTTAGGACCATATGGAGCAAAAATATGATTATGAGAGCCCTATAGATAAAAATGAATTATGACCCTTTAGAATAATATGATAAGAATAACAAGATCTTTGCACCGATTCAAACAAAGTGAAAATTTGAGCACTTAAGTTTTTTTTAGACCGTTTATATATTAAAAAATATGGTTAAAAAATTAAGTGCTCTAATTTTTAATCCGTTTAAACGGGTGTGAAGATCTTATTATTCTAAAGAGACATAATTAAATTTTGTCTTTAGGGCTCCCATAATCACGTTTTTGCTCCATAGAATTGCAAATTGATGGTAAGAATTTTTTTTTTTTTAACCAAACGTTGCCGTTTTAGTGGTGTGGGCAGGGCCTACTGTGCCCATGAGGCAGCAGAGCCCCCGGGTCCCACCCATTTGGCACGCCTCTCTCTTCCCCTCTGAATTTTACTGAGGGGCATAAAAGTAATTCCAAGTTCATGGTTAGCTCCGTTTGGGTTCAGTTTCTGACAAGGGAGGTCTCTGTCATTTTTCAAAACTGGGGGTACTGTCTGTCTTTGTCAAATACCTCAGGGGGTCTGAGTGAAATTTGCCCAAACAAGAAACCTCAGACGACACAAGAAGGATTTCTGCGGGGTGCCGCTATTCGCAGATACGTATTTTCTCCCATAGCCCGCTAAAAATTTCCAACTATACTAGACAGTTAGTTACCGAAATTGAGATACATTTTCAGCACCCAATTACCGAAATATAATCTTTTTTTCAACAGCTATTTACCGAAATGTATGTATTAGTAGTTGTATACCGAAGGTTGAACATATTTTCAACATGCAGTTGCCGAAATATAATTTAGTTTTCAACAGCTATTTACCGAAATGTTATTTATGATTTTCAACAACTACGTACCGAAATATAGCGGGCTATGGGAGAAAATATGTAGCTGCGAATAGCGCCACCCTTTCTGCGCCACTTACCTTGAGGCACAAGCGCTTACCACTATAGTACAGGAGTACCACATTTCCTATATTTCGGGAAATTTAATATATGTTACTTATATTTTTTTGTAAAAAAATTACTATATTCCGACAACTTCAAGTGGGTCACTGTTACTCTACTAGATCCGCCCCTACGTATTAATGTACCTACACTAGTTGAAAAAGGGAAGGCTTTTGTGTACGTGTATACATCGAAGTTCAACAATGAAAATGCCAATCATACCCGGTAGAGTACAACTCATGTAAGAAACTCCATACCGGGAAGAATCTGAAAATATATATATATATCTTACATGTTTTATAAATAATTTTCCTCGATTTTTAGAACTTGAATCATTATTTTTTTGGGGTAAATGTTACATAGTTTATATTTTGTCGCCTTAAGTATTACTTTTTCCTTTTGCATTCGTTAATCCATCACTACATTATATATCTCAGGTTTTTATAGTTGCATGTACTTTCCTTTGTTTACTTCTTTGATTCAATTAAGGGAATGGGAAACGCTACACCAGCCATACTACACCATGTAGTGCGACCTGGCCATTAAACCATGGTATTTTATTTGCAAAAGACATCACTATTGTATACTCTTTTGTATTATGGCACAGTCAAATTCATTGTATTTGTTATCCCCCCCTAAATCGAAATACCCAAATAAAAAGTTTGCTTTTTGGCAGAGATGTATATTTTTAATGTCAATTCTAGACGTGAAAATATGTCCTAGATGAGAGAGAATTTTTTCCAGTATTATTTTGGTGACGCATGTGCTGCAATGACCGGGACAAAACCAACTCCAGAACCCGTTCTTATGGATTGCCCAGAACCTTTTTCCAATATGCTCATGTTTATTTTCAATTCTTAGGGGCAATGCGAGATTTCTCGGGTTCACTTCCTGTCCAGTTTATTTTTGCTCCAATCCGGTCCAGTTTTGGACCGTTGTGGGCCCCTCCCGGGTCCACAACAATGATCGGAATCGTTCATTTTGTAAAGCTCGTCGAATATGTCATCCACGCCAAAAATCAGCTTCACCGAACATCAATAGGTACATGGATGAAACAGATTTGTACATGAAAAAAATGGGCAATTATTAATTTTAACTTAATTTTTGTCATCGGCTTTTTCATGTACAAATCTGTTTCATCCATGTACTTATTGATGTTCGGTGAAGCTAATTTTTGGCATGGATGACAAAATGAACGATTCCGATCATTGTTGTGGACCCGGGAGGGGCCCACAACGGTCCAAAACTGGACCGGACTGGAGCAAAAATAAACTGGACAGGAAGTGAACCCAGATTTCTCAGGCGCAGATAATTTTTTATGATGCAAAATCTGTCTTCTCCTTGTTGGGAAATAAGTTCAAAAACAGGACCGGCCTATAAACTTCTCTTGTGATCATAATGCTGCTTTGGTGAACCACATGGCCCAACCAATAGACGAAAAGGTCCGGTGGAAAGAGTATGCGATCCACATGCTTTTGTGCTAGGGCAGAGCAATGCCTTGGAGCAAAAGCTAAGCTCTTCTCGACCATGAAGTCAAGCGATTCAGAGGAGGAAGCGGCTGTTGAAGTAGTCACACATATTTCATATGACGATTCTGGGCTTCGTGATCGAGCTGACCTCAGTTTAGTGATCGATATGAGGAGTCGGGGGACCACTCTCACCCATTTTTTGTTCTCTGGCTAATGGCTATTCTCAGTTTGAGTTGGAGCGAACCGCAAACATCCTGCTTCGGGAGGATGGGAATAGTCACATTCCTTGTTGGAGTTGTGGTTGGCTAACCAATACTGTATCTTTCCTATTGGGCGACTGGAGAACATGGAGGTAGACCTAGTAGGGGTTAATACTTTCCCATTATTTGGTCATGGAAATGTCGGATGGATCCAACTCCTGCCTTACTAGGAATTGACTGGGCCTTTGACAATAGTGAAACCTCAGAATCTCCTTAGCTTTTGGAGGAATCCCCGTTCCCCCTTTGACTTATGCCCAGTGTTCAAAACCTTTCTAGTCGAAAGCCAGTAACCTCAGTTCGGGCAAGCATCTTATCCCTTCTCGGTCAAGTAGCTTCACACCTCTCGCTGTCAGTCGAGCAGCTTCGCACCTCTCTATGGTCGGCTAGTCTTACATTCTTTGTTGTTAGCTCTAGCATAACTAGAAGATGAATAATCTCTCACCAAGCCGACACTTTGTTAACCACCAGGTATTTTGACAGTGAACGATAACATAGGATAGGAAGAGTAGTCTCATTTGTTGAGAGTGGAGAACATTGGAGTACTTCCCAATTAATATCAATGTCAAAAACACATTTGCCGATTTCCCAAATCCAGACGTGTAGAGTACACTTATGGTGGTACCAGGACTTAGTTGCGAAACAGGAAAATGCAATTATGATGGTACTAAGACTCGTGCACACCAGAAACTTGCCATATAAAAAGAAAAGGAAAAAAAAAAACACATAACACCAAGAAGATTGATAAGTTTACGCAGCTGCAGTGATGCACTCAATTGCCTGTTTGCATATGCCAGTCATTGTTGCCTCAGGACCATAAACCTGCAATAGAATGTGGAAATGTGATAATAACTCAATATATATTCTTTATTCCTCATACAAGAAGTTGACAACATTTTCTACGTCAGATGTTTACATCGCGGAAAGCTGAAGCAGGAAACGAATTGGGAAACATGTTGCAAAAGTAAAATAGGAAAGGGGAAACGCTAGGTGATACAAGGTCAAATAGGAAATTAATCGCAAAAAAAAGGCTCATGACATTAAGAACAACAGTATATGCTATAGTGTTTTCATGTTCAATTAGATATTAATGTTATATCCTTTTTCAAATAAGCTTATTACAAATGTTATTTAATCTAGGCAAAACTAGCAACAAGCACGAGAAGCGAGTCTCTCGAGAGTTTTCACAACATGTTTCAAGAGTTTTGACAAGTTTCATTATGATTTCTAATAGTTTTGGAAACGTCTCAAAAAAAAAGTTTCTTAAAAGTCTTCCTTAATTTTTCACGAGAATTTTGTCTCTGTTCCTAAAACGACAAGGTAAGTGATTTTCCAAAGAGAGTTTCCTGGTAAATATGGTTATAACACCATCAGAGGCAACTTTTCATACTTAGGGGTGTATTAGTACCTCAAGAGGGATGCCAATTTCCTCTCCGAGTGTCCGCATTTTCGCGAGTCCCCTTTGGTAATTCGGACCTCCTCTCCTAACATATATATGCATCCTTGCAGCTTTAAGCTTGGACTCCTGTTTCAAAAACACCAGACTCAGTTATTATAGCTCACGGTGAAAGGATGACCTTTAGAATAAGCAGAGCTTGACAATATATGAGCTCACCTTCTCCTTCAATGCTCTAATTATGCCATTGAATGTAGCTGCAACATCAGTAAAGTTAGCAATTCCTCCTCCTATCACAAGGGCCCTCTTTTGGCCATCAGGATCTGCAGTTGCACACTGTACAGTATTCACGAGATTATTTCCAAAGTTATATAGTGGGGGGGAAAAAAATCGGAAGTTCTAACAATCTATTAGAGCATCTCCAATGGTGCCAAATCCATTTTTCCCTCGACCCATCAGGACCTGGATCACTTGGAAAATTTCATGGAGATTCAAACAGTATCAAAATAACACTGCTCAATTGCTCATGCGGTAAAAAAAATGGCTTTGACGTTCTTTTTGGCTTAAGAAACGCCAAAGGCGTTTTTTGGCTCGGCAATTCACAAGTCTGTACAGGTCTTTTTTATACCTCTGACCAAATTATGGCTTTTTGGTAAGAGAAATGGCTACCAATGTGATGCTCTTCAGCAGACTAAAGGAAGCAGTGTTGTGTTTGTTATTTTGTGTGAGATAGTATATTACTAATTTGGCCCGATTTTGTTGCACAATATCAAATTTGAAAGTAGTTCTTACATCGATCACAACTCTGGCATACTGCAACACCTCCTCTTCATTGGGTGCTCCGCTGTATTCAGCATAGTTCCCAAGCTCAGAAGCAAAGCCAAGATCCCCAACCTGGTCAAGAAAACTAGTTAGATATACGAAGCAAGCCAAATTACGATCTTAATCTATAGTAAAGCTTGAAAACCGTACTGTATCTGCGTAGATGACACTAGCACCTCCTCCAGCTACCATTGTCCAGATTCGGCCCTTTGGGTTCAAAACTGTGAACTTCAATGATGCACTTGTCTGGAAGAAATAACAAATCCGGATGTCAAATAAGGTTGTTTTGTGTGAGGTCATATGCTTTAAAATAAACAGCATGTGATTTAAATAGCTGTCAAAAGACTCCCAAATCGGAAGCCCACTCGATCGAAGGCAAAGGGCCACCAAAAACGTAGAATTTTGCAACAGAAATTTCAAGTTTCAGAGGAATAAACCTACAGCTCTTGAATTTCACCAGATAACAACACTCAGATTGAAGAAGAGTTTGGGGGGAAAAAAAACCCCTCTAAATCCGACATTTTCATGAAGGTAGGATTTATCAGTGCGTGAAAACAGATATTGGAGGCAGTAGTGATGCATCAATTTGTACCTTTTCGTCTAGCCCATGAATAAAGGTCTCAGTAGGACTCATAACTCTTCCAAACGGCATAGGAAATTCAATGTTGCCCCATCTACAAAATAAAAGAGATCTTTGATGACGACACCAGAGTAAAAAAGGCATCGTACAGAATCCCATGATTTCTGTACTTCAAAAGGACAATAAAACTCAAATTAGAACATACTTCTTAAAGTTCTTGAAGGCCGCAGTATCATCAAGTTCCCCTCTCATATCCAAAGGATAAGGCTTTCCGTTCACCAACGTGAAGGGATTCATCTCCATGAAAGTGAAATCTAGATCTGACAAATAGAAAATAGTCCGCAAAAGTGAACTATTATTTGTTGTTCATGTTGACTGGAACCCGGGTAACTCTAAAAGAGAAAATGTTTATTTGTAGAATCTCAGCATACCTATAAATAGAGCAAAAACCTGCTTAATGAACTCCTCAATTTCACCTTTGATCTGAATGGAAGAACAGACATCATGTTAGTTATTGTACATGAACAGGATACGAAGTGTCTACACCAAACAACCTGGAATCTAACATAATTACGTAATACTATGCCCACAAATTACCTCCAAGGGAAGGGTTGCAACGAGCGGAGCACATGTCTCTGATGTGAAGGCCACCCCTGTGGGGACAAATATGGTTTTAACCTAGACAAAGCAGATATATCTTCAGTAATTAGTAGGGGTATGAAATAAAACCAGATAAAAGAAACCGTTCAGATTTAGAAAGAGGATTCCATTGGCTTGTCGATATAAAGAGAAGATATCTCATTCATAATTACCTTGTCCCAGTTCTCTTCAATTTCAATTCCTCCACATTCAGAAAAGCTAACGCTACACCCAAGTCGTTCTGACACAATATTGAGGTAAAACTCTTCATTGTGAGGAACGAAAGGTTCAACAATAAAAGTTGTTATGGGTCCTTTGCATCCTCCCATCTCAACCTGTTGATCAAAATAAATGGAAATAAGTAGAACATTGTCTACACTGAAAGACACGTACAAAAACAGTTGTTATTGATACTTGCTGAAATGTAAAGAAAGGAAGATTTCAACTACCTCTTTTCCAAGTCGCTCTTTGACAAAAACAGCTACTTCAGCCAAATCAAGATTCAAGGCAACTAACCCACTCTTTCCACGCTTCCCAAACAACATATCGGGTTTTACAACCAGTTTCTCCGATGAGAGCCAAGGCTCCTTCTCCACTAGCTCATTGACATCAGTTGATTCTGTAATCTGATGCAGAAGAAAACAATCTCAAGTTAACCCCCTTTATGCCCAGAAAGATTTATTCAAGTAACTTCCGCACTTCTTATGTGAAAAAGGGAAAACACAAAGCTACAAAGGATTTGCAAGTTACTAGTACTTATGAGTACAGATCAGACCAAATTAACAATGGTTCCAAACAATCAAGCATGCCACAGAATATTAGAAAAAGACACTACGTGGTTTCAAACATTGTCACACAATAGGAGTTTATCTTGCCAACATGCAAGGGATTATTCTTAAGAGAATATCATACTATGAAAAATGTAATGTTATTCCTTTTAGGATGTTACTCTTAATAGTGGCTCAATGGTCTTAATTGACACTTGCGCAATCTTTCCGTAATTGTGCCAAGGTCCAGTTTCGATTGCAACACGCCCAAATTTTCTGTTGATGTCTCCCGGACACAGATCTCTAAATCAGAAAGTGCCAAGTTTCTCCAGGCCTAAAAGTCAAGTTTAAGACAATGACGTAGTAACATCAAGACCAAACTTCAAAGCAACAACCCGAAACACATAACTTAACCACAATTATTGATGAAATCATGCACAGAGATCGAGAGTCAGACCAGAACTTGTAATATTCAATTCCATTTCCCAGTTACTACCCAATAGCTGAAACAAAACAATAGGTCTCTCGAGTGATTGTTGGCAGTAATACCCAAGAACTTGTAATGGTTACTTGGGCCGATGACGAGCATCATAAATCTTGGTGTCTCTTGTGAATAATTGTCTTTTCTGTCTTACCTGTGTTACTGGTGTGTTTTTGAATCACTTGCCAGCACTTGGGAAAGTCGTTCTCCAACAATTACCCCAAATGGTAACAACTAAAAAAGTAGGATTTACCCAAACCCAACATAAACCTAATTTCTAGTATTTGTAGCATATAGATTTATCTTTCCATTGACTGAAAGCTCGTGCACATTCTTTTTGGATAAATAAGGTACCCGGGCTAGCTTACTCGCACCTCGAATAGCAGGGACCCGATCAAAAATGCAACAATACCCCCTATAGACTGGCCTATAAGAGTTGATAGCACAAAGGAGGTTTCAAACCGAGGCCTAATGGGGAGCAAACTCCCAAGCCAACATTGTTGGTTAAGTTTGTGCATAATTAGCACCAAATAATTCACGTGAAGATATGTTTGTAAGACCCGCACTAGTGAGACAAGTCCAACAGTTGTCCCAGACAATTACCAGAGAGGATCCACTCCCATAATTGAACAAACGATAGCTCGACTTTCCGTTTTTTGAAAATGAGGACAAATTTCTAATCCTAGGTCCGGTTTCCCACCTCCTAGGTTGGATAAACTCGGGTTTCTTGCATCCACTAAAAAAACGGACAGAATCCATTTCCAAGACCACACTAAATTTCAGAAACTCAATCAATCACAGGGGATTCATGAAATAGATCTGCAAAGAAATAAAGCCATAATGAAAGAAATTGCACGCACTTGTGCCGATTTAATTCCCAATTCCTTTCCAGCGAGCCTCTTGTAGTGTTCCTTCAACAATCTCTTGGAATCATACTCTCTGATCTTCTTCCTTGCCATTTCTCTTCAACCTGTTTAGAAAAAAACCCACAAATCCTCAAAGACTTAAAATTTCAACTCAGATCCGCATGCCCGGATCACAAGATTGAACAACAGACAATAAATTCCCTCGAAACAAACAAAACCCAAATTATATCAGCAAACACAAAGCATAATGACACTCTCAAACAACAAAATATAATTAGAGCGAAACACAAAGATTTAATGTACAGATTTAACCCCAAAAAATTGAACAGATTTATCAACAGCGTAGCAAGAGAGATCTGGGCTTGAAATTACAGAAATACTGGGGAAAAAAATTGAGAAATTAATTACCGTTTGAAAGAGAGTGGGAGGAGGCTTTGGGCACTTTGTGAAAGAGATACAACACCAACCAAAATCCCCACAGCTTTGATGGGTCTATTTATAATTGAGTATTTTGGGGTTTTCCATCATTATTTTAGTTAACAAAATCACAAAATTGACTTGGTTTGTTGAATACATTAGAGAAATATGCATGTATCTATATATCATCATATCTAAAGCATGTAGAAATTCCTCGGGAAGGTATGAACATGCACATGCGCAGACCTACCTACCCATAAATGACCAACCGGTAAAACTGCACCTTGTTAATTGTTTTTTTTTTTTTAAATTTAGAGCAGGGCTACTAAGAGCAAGTTTATCAGTAATTAGTCAAAAAAAACTTGTGAACATTGCACATTTTTCATTTTATTTATTCATATTTCTTTTAACATTACAGCAACACTATTTATTTAACCTATTTTTTATTAAAATATTATTACCTTGAGAGAGAAAGAGTGAGTGTGAGAAGATGAATTAAACAGTAGTTGTACCACCTTCGTCAGAAGTAGCTAACCACTGTTCAAGAATGGAAAATACCTGCCTTTTTCCCGAAGCTGCTGCAGCTGGTTTTTTTTTTTTTTTCTTTTCATAACTAAAATAACTAAAAATGCATTATACATTATCTGGTGTACATGCTTTAAAGGAATCAATCAGCTCGAACTCAGCTCGATGTTTGACGTTTTCAAACTCATTTAAAAAGAATATAAGTCAAATTCAATCACATTTTTTGTTTATTTATGAATTCAAGCCAAGCTTGAGCATATGAAATATTTGGTTTTATAAGCTCGTGAATAAATGAGTCATTCCATAAATACTACGGTTCTAGAGGTATACTAATAAATACTCAAAATATGAGATTTGAGTCACCCTTTCATATAGATATTTTCGCAAGTTTTACAGTACATTGCATTGAGATAGAAAAACTCCTGTGTGAGATATAAAAATTACGAGTTTGTTTTCCTTTTTGCTATGGATGATTTTAAGACAAATTTGAGGGTTTTAAATTGATGAAAGTTAGCTAGTAAACTGAATTTTATGTTTATAAAGTTTTTTTTTTTTCCTAGATTAATAATGCTGGTTCTTTTTTAAGGCTTTAAATTAGTTTATTTCATTATAAAATTTAATGGGCTTCAGCTTAAGCTCAAGTTTGAAAGTTCGAAACATCACGAGCTTAAGCTCAAGTTTGAAAGTTTGAGATTAACTCTTATGTTTCACGAGCCAAGTCAAGCTCATCACGAATACAAAAACTTCGCAGGCAAGCCAAGTTTGAACATTAAGTCTCAAAAAATTCTTAAACTCGAGCCAAACTTGAATACATATAGTAATAAGAAATCAAGTTAAGCCTGAGCAACATTGTGCTTAACTTGTCTGGCTCAAAATTTATTTATTTTAATCATTCATTAAACCTAATCTATTCTATCCTAGGGGATTCGGGAAGGAGGATGAAAGCTTACGGGAATCAAATCTTACGGCCATGTACATGGGAGTATAAAGAAGGTATCAACTGAACTCCACTCACTTGTGTTAACACCTCTAGTTTAGAGTATTCCGTCAATTTATATGCATTTTGATTTAAATGTTTAGTCCAACCTAAACATGGACAGAGGTACATAAGGCCTTGGTGGGGCCAACCCTAAGTTTTTTTTTTTTTTTTTTTAAGCTATGGATTTGTTGTTTTTCCCGAGCATTCATGTTCTGACATAGGAGTATTAAATTGGGATTTCTATATTTCCGTAAATTGGGATTTGGGAATTGTGTGTTTTGAAATTTTGTAGCATAGAGCTATTGAAAGAACCTTTCCACTTTAAGATTGAATTTTTTTTTTTTCCGTTTTAACTTGAGCCCCTTCCAAATCTAAATTCTAGCTTCACTTCTGGACCTAAACTCACCTAATCACCATCCATTGGAGGGAGTCGGATTAAAGTCAGGGAAAATGACGGCAAAAGACGTGTTTTGATAATTAATACTCGTTAAGAACATTTTCAGCATTAACAAATATTCTCAGCATGTCCTTGGCGGGTATTAATTATCAAAACATGTCATAGGCCGTCATTTTCCCTTAAAGTCGGGATAAAGCCCTGTATGAACTGACCTCATAAGAATTGATGACACCTAAAAGGTTTCAAACCTAAAGAGAGATCAATTGCATTGGCCAACTCTTGGGTTATTATTGTTTTTTTCTTTAGGAAACAAAACTATAGTATTAATAGGGGAGTGATTTTATCATTTCCCTTCTCTCTAATGTCACTTCCCTTTGTGTCTATATTATGTGATTTATTTTGTGAGATGAGGGGGGCGGCATTAGAGAAAAAAGAAGTGGCAAAATCAATTCTCTATTAATAACACAACTACAAAAGACGCACACGTCTAGTATTAGTAAGCACAAGAAAATACTCCATCCGTCCTATTTTCATTGTCTATTTTTGAATTGTGTGTCATTTTTTAATTGCTTATATCTATTAATTTATAGTAATATTTTTCATAATTTTGAAACTTTTGTAGAACTAATCGAAATCTATCAAACATGATCCGTATTGCATATTTTTCAAAATTCATACTAAAAAATATAGGCAAAAAACATAAAAGAGACAGACAGAATAATAGATAATGAAAATGGAACGAAGAGAGTAGTAAATATCGTATCACGACGATTGCAACAGAAACGGGCTCCAACTTGATGCAGATTAGGAATTTTGCATCCATCGAGATGAGTAAATTTGTGGGTCCCGACACCCAACACCGAAGCTAAAATCCCATTTTGTGAGTAGTAAAATATCTTTCAAATCTATTTGCGTTCTTTGTTGTTTAATCTAACAAGACAAGAAACCTTAATTAAAGAAAACGTCTTCTACGTACTAATGAAACACTACGTGTTCGGTTGCAATTTTCGGCAATTTTCGGAAAACATTTCCGGAAAAAGTGTAATCATTACCCTTATTCACTTTTCTCTCATTCCAATCATTACTCTTTCATCCAATTATTACCCCTATTCTCTTCCAATAATTACCCCTATTTCTCTCTCTATCTCTCTCCAATCATTACCCTATTTCCAATCATTATCCCTATTTTTCTATCAAATCATTACTCCAACAACCATTTCTAAAAACCAAACCAATCACTAACTCAAAATTTTTTTCCCGGATCATTATCCAGAAATTGCAACCGAACTTAACCATATATATGTTTTTGCCTCGATTTAACGTCTTCTACTAGTTGCATCTTTTTTAACATGCAACTTTTAATATATGGTTCGAATTTGCTGCAATAGATTTACAACCGTGGACCCACCATTAGTTCTATACAGAAATTTTTGAAAATCTTCATTTTATATGACTCACTGAACGGATCAATTGTATAAAAAGAAATTCATGAATCAAACGTCGTCAGTCCCTATATAGGTTTTTTCTTCTAAGAAAGACAAATCAACTACTAGTATTTCCTTCATACTACTATTTTAAAAGGCAAAAGTGATTTGATTAGGTGGTTAGTGATATTCAAGAACAACCTAATTAAACCACTATTTTAAGGTTCCTATATATAGTATATGAGCTAAAATATGGCCAACCGCACTGCGTAGCGTATGTTTTTGGGTTCGGAAAAATCTAGATCTCACTCGTCCTTAATTATTCAAAATTAGTTGGAACAATTTAAACCACTAATTTTGAATCACACTATATATTTTGTACCGTACTCCATTAGAGAGGATATATATCCAGAAGATCGTACTCATCGCTAAATATCTCAAAAACTTGGGCGCCTTTTGAACAACTAATTGGTGGAGTATTATACTACGAAGTTTCTTAAAATATCGGACGCCGCCGTACCAAACTATTCATCGCTAAATATCTCAAAGTGACCCGTTCGTTTTGGAATTTTGGATTTTAATTATCAGAAATGATATGTATACCGACCAAGGGGCGTCAGCCGGCCGGCCGTCTCCGCCACCGGACGGCCCGATCAAAAATTCTATAAAAAAAATCCGAGGGGCTCGAGAATCAACGGACATCCGAGGTGTGTGTAGAGCTTTCGATCGAGCACTTTTTGTATATATATGTGCGCATATATATAACGAAAAAGTCTCCGATCGAACCCTACACACTCTGACGCTGATTCTGCGGCCCTCGTTTTTTTTTTTAGAATTTTTGACCTGCTTGGATCATCCGTCCGGTGGCGGCCAGGCCGTCGATCTCGGTCCCCCATTTCTGTACCAATAGCAGTACTCTTTAATCATTATCCTAGTTCTCTCCAATTATTTCTCTCATTTTTTTCTTTATCTCTTTCCAATCATCATCCCCTATTTATAATCATTATTCTATTTCTCTCTACACTCATTACCTACAAATTTAAATCTAAAATCCCAAAACGAACGGAGTAGCATAGAGTGTTGGATTACCGCAGTCCACCTTAGGAGTTGACCACAGTCAATAATGTACAACTCTTTCTCTCTCAAAATCATTCGACTCTCCACATTACGCAACCCAGATTATTATAGTACCAACTTTGGTAAGATGTTTGGGTCACCACGACACCTCTGTATATATTCATTTGTGTTTACTTTTGTTATGATGTAATTTCGTCAGCAGAATTTGACGAAACGACTTGAATTGATTGGTCAATTTTGTGCAATCTTGCAGACGAAATTACATAGAAACAGATGTATAAAAACATATTTGGTATGACCATACAGGTAATTAGAGCATGTTCCCCCTGTCGGTTTGGGTGGGACTTATAAGTTGGAAATTAACATATGATTTTTGTGCCAAAAATAAAAATAAAAAAGAGGACTCCTCTGGATTCCTGTTATTACATTCAAGAAACTTACCAAGTGACTAGGTCTGTCAGCGGGCCGGATCCGACAGATCCGGATCCGATAAAACTTGATCCGATAGCGGTAATCCGGATCCGATCCGAAAATCCAAATCAGAAAACTTTTTTACTTCAAAAATTTTAGCAACAAAAAATAAAAAAAAAACAATTTTTTTTTTCAAAAAAAAATATTTTCCAAAAAAAATAAAAGAAAAAATTGAAATAAAAATACAACTTCTTATACATTTTTTTCAAAATAAAAAATTTATTGTTTTTTTTAAAAAAATTTAATTTGTAAAAAGTTAAAAAAATAAAATAAAATAAAGTTCGAATTCAAATTGATAACAGATTTAATCCGATTCGATCCGATCCGAATCGGTTACCGGATTCGGATTATCGGATTGACGTTATCGGATTCGGATTTTTCGGGTCGGATCCGGTCCATTGACAGGCCTACACGTGACTAGTCCTTTCTTCCTAGACTTAATTTTCTGAGTTGAAACTAAGAAATCAATAAAAATTAAAAAGTAATCATGATTGCATCAGATCAAAGATGTTTAAAATTCAAGACAGTGGGTATCAAAAATTTAAATTATTTTGTCTTAAAGATAGTCGGTATATTATTTATGTAGTGATCTTTTATTTATCAACGAGAAGAATTAAAAAAATATAGAAAATTTGAACCAGCATTAAAGAAATTCAACTATGAGGACACTAAAGACAAAAAGACAAGTACTGTTTCAACTTTTTTCATACTTAGCGATTTTTTTTCCCAGTTTGATCGCAACTTTTGACTTTTTAGAATTCTTCCATCGAGATAAATTTATTAGTGCATAAAAATTGACGTAAATCTAACGTCAATTTAGAAAAGACAAACAAAAATTTAGCAAGAACAGTGCTTAACTTCTAATAGTGCCCTCATGACAACAAGGGAATAATCCGAATACAAGCGTTTTACGAAGGAAGCAAGAAAAAAAAAAAATCAATTACTATGTTTAATCTTTTGTATAGCTATGGGTAAAGTCTGGCTATTACTAATAATAATTTAACGGTAAATGTAAAAGTTTTAATAAGAAATGTTTGATCATCATGAAAGGAAATTTGAAAGCCTTTTTTCTAATTTTTTATATTTAAGTTTTGGTATTTTGAAAAGTGTAGGAAGAAAAGAAGAAAACAAATTTTATTAGGAGAATGCCACATAATGCTAGGTACCCATCAATGTGTTACACCCCAACAACACCTCTCTCGCATGCATGTATGGAAATTTCACAGTATATGCTAGGAACCCGCTAAGGACCCACATGTATGTGAGAGGGGTGTGGTTGAAGTGTAACAAATTGATGTGCCCCTAGCATCTCCTGTAATTTTATATTATTTTTGGAGTAGTATAGATTTGACCATGAAGTCCAAAAAACTTATTTTTTGGAGTAATATAGATTTGACCATGAAGTCCAAAAAACTACGTAACTTTTTGACTCTCTTTTTTGGACATTTCCAAAAACAGTTGTGTGGATTTTGTAATTTTTTACCTTTCAGAAATTTTTCGCCGAAATGATCAAATAATACATAAAAATTTGACACAAAATAAACAAATGCAGAAAATAATAATAATAAAAAAATTGTAGTCTACAACTTATAATTTAGCCGAACTGAAACGGGCCAAAGTCATTGTTTGATTACAGAATCGTTGGTGCAGACAATAAATTTTCCTGTTCCAAAAGAAAAATGGACAGTTTCCAATCTTGATTTTGAAGTCAAGTGCGGATGCCTCCTCAACTGCACATTTGCCTCTCGATTATTTTCATACCCAGACGCTCCCCTGTTTGACTTATTTATAAAAAAATTCCTCACTCATTTAGGAGAGTGCATCCACTGGTACGACTAGAGCGCAACCAATGCACGAAATTTTCTGCATCTGCGATATATGTGGAAGAGTTGATGAGCGTAGCTTTATCGGTTATTGTTGCATGCAGAGACGTTGTCTTTTACAATCGAACCCTCAAACCTACCGGTGACTTTCAGGAACAATAGAGCTGTTTTTATCGTTGCGCCAAATCCACTACTACAACCGTGGCAAAGAAAACCAATCCCTATTTTTTGATAACTAGATGTGTGAGCCAATTTGTGCACATCTCGACTAATTTCGGAATCCAAATAAGTCAAGTACTTTCTCGAGCCCATATGGCCAAAATCCTTGGGATTAAAATAACCCCTGTTTTACCTATTCCTTGGTACAATTGGGGGTTCCAAGTTTTTTTTTTCTTAAACAGCCAAAAAGTTTCATTAATTTTAGAATTGTTATAACACTAATAGAAGCAAGGAAATAACATCATGCCCAAAGAACAATCATTTGCCCAATTCGAGACCCAAAATCTCGATTAGCAAGAAGCCAATTAAGAACACTCGTATGATTGAAGCCCACCTAAAAGGGGCAAAGCCCAAACACTGCCATGGATCTAAAAAACTCAGATATTACAATAAGTTTATAAAAAACAGCCCAAGCATCCATAACAACCCTAACAGGCCCATTATCGGAAAAACGCTTCCCTGCCACCACCGCGACCCGTCATTGGGGGTTCCAAGTTGTATGCCTCGTCATTGGGGGTTCCAAGTTGTATGCCTGCTTCTCTCCATTTCAAACTAGAAAAAATGGGAGACTTTTGTTTAAAATTCTTTTATGGTGTCTAAGGCTTTTACTCGGATGAAATATGAGTTTGTGATTTGAAATATCAATAAGTTATATTTTTTTAAATAAAAAATCATCCTCAATAAAAAGGATTTACCTTCTCAATTAACATATTATTCTTGAGTTCAGTTTGATTATTGGGAAATAATAATTAAAAAAAAAACTGTAAGGATCAATTATTAAAAAAACCACTAAAAGATAAATATTACAAAGTTCAATTGGTTCGCTTTATCGAATATTAATCAACATACAATTACATTATATATAAATTGACATACTAAATTAGTATCTACTTATCTCAAAATTGTTACTCCTATATTACAATCACGTACTAATTGATAGAAGTGTTTAATTAGCGTAAATCTTAATACTATGCATGGCCCAACAAAACCGACGGACCCGGCCTGATTATCTGTGAACGGTTCAAATCCAAGCCCGTCAACTCCGGTTCCAAATTTTTCGAAAGTTGCATGCGGTAAATCGAGATTATTAGGTGCCCCAGACTCCTTTTTTAATGGGAAAATGACGGTTAATGACGTGTTTTGATAATTAATACATGTTAATGACATTTGTAATATTAACAAATGTTCTTAGTTTGTCATTGGCAGGTATTAATTATCAAAATACGTCATTGGCCGTCATTTTCCCTTTTTTAATCACACATTATGGCAGAGTCTACACTATTTATCTTATCGGCTCTCCAAAATGTGTGGTGAAAAATAAATAACTATAGGGCACCGCGTGATAGATAATGAATTGGCCATAGCTGCATATTCCATGTATTCTTACAACATATCTGGCTCCACATGTGGCCCAACATCCCTGAGCTCTCTTTCTAGTCTACCCTAGCCCCCGCAGGAGCGACTTCTGAACGTTAGACTTCTCTCCATTTATACTACTACAACGAACAAGAAATTATTCAGTGTCTCCGTCACTTTTTAGACCTACACATTTTATTGTGGGCTTCACGCAATATATAATTGAAAAGGACTTTGTGACACCATGTAGCGATACCTTGGAATACTGAACAATTTTTCGCTGGCTGAAATCGGTTTTCATCAGAGAAAACCGGGCCACTTCAGATTGAGTGGCTGGGCGAGGCCGAACTCAGTCCCACTCTGCTGGTGCACACCTTCACAGGATCCAAATTCTGCTGGGCCAGCGCCCATTCTCATTGGGTTTCGGGCCCCAAACAACCCGGTTCTGAATTTCAAATCACCTTTTGTTTTATTTTACCAAAATCAGTTCTTGCTTTCCCCTAAACACACTTTCTAGGGTTTGTATATCTCGCGATCTACGCCACTGGATTTCGACTCTTCCCACCAATTCCAGGTTATTTTTATCCATGTCCGTGATCTTGTACGTATATACTCCTACGTATCTATTTCTGTCTTTCTTACAGTTCTTCGTTACAGGGTTGAATTTTTCGTACCCTTTTTTTTGATTTTTCGGACCACTACAGGAGTATTTAGACATGGAAAAAGATGGGTTTGAGCAATTGAAGCATCAGGTAGAGGAATGGGTGCGAGAAGGGGAAAAATTGGTTCATCAGATACCCCAAACTCAACTCTACGCTGCAATTGCGGTCGTGTTGCTAACCATCTTTTTCTTCTTATTAGGTAATTCAAACTAATCCCTTATACTTGAATCATTTCTCAGAATGGTTTGACGTGCTGGGCAATTTTGGTTGTAATTGATTTATTTACATCTTGGTTCACATTGAATGTTTTGTTGTAGTTGCTTGTTTCATTTAGGCCCAGTTTCCAAAAAAAAAAAGTGCTTGGTTTTGTTTTTCTTTTGGTCCTTATTCAATTTTTTTTTTTTTGTATTCGTTAGTTTTGTCTCGACGAGAGGAATCAGAAGAGAAGTTAAAATTCATGACTTTTTGTACTTTTTCTTGGATATTTTCAAAAATACTTTCAAAACTAACAAATGCAAAAAAAAAAATTGAGTGAGGACAGAGCAAAAATCCAAGTTTGTTTGGTTCATATTGTTGGTTGGGTTGAATTTTCTGCAGTATTGGAATTAACAGTTATCATCCTCTATAATTTCCCGTGGAATTGCAATTTATGTATGAACATTAAGCTCTTTTGATAGATGCAAAGAATTGATCTCACTATGATGGTGCTGTGTATGGTAGAACTTTTTTCGTTTGGTGGGGTTTGCGTGGTGGTGGGCAGCTCTTAATGATTGGACTCAAGAGCAATCTCTGGGAAAATTAAAAGGATTTTCGGAGCTCAGGGATGGCAATGAGTCTTCTGTGTGTTTGTTTCTGTTTTAGGTTAAATTGTTGTGTCGAAAGGCAATCCATTGTTAGACTTTTGCATGCCTCTGGCTAGTGTGAAATGGATTAGTTTGGTTGTAGGCCTGCCTCTTTCGTGGTTTGCTGTGTTTTTTCCTTGATTGTTTCTTGGTGGTCTGACGAATGCCCCCCCTGGTTGTAGTCAAATTTTTTTTTTCAAGGGGAATAAAAAATTCATCCATCCAAAAAACAAGATTAGTTTGGGTACTCTTTCTTTTTTCTTTTTTTTAATAATAAAAAAACATTAGGTTAAACTCTCTCTCTCTCTCAAGTGTTGTGGTGATTTATAGTTATTGTGATGACTTCATCACTTGTTGTCGATGTCTTGATTTTTATGTTGAATCATTTTACAGACTCCATTATGGTTCAAGAAAATTTAGTGTATATGCTTAGTTATTGTCGCTTGTCATTGTTTGTAAATGTTTTGTTGTTTTGTTTGAGTAGAAGGTACGAAAGAATAGTTTTACAAATCCTTTTCTCCTGCTTCACTATGCAGTTCGGTTGTTCAAGCGTGCAAAGCCCAATACCATTGTCTTGACTGGGCTTAGTGGAAGTGGAAAAACTGTCATATTTTACCAAGTAAGCACTCATAAGTAATTTTTTTGTTAGTTAGCGGGTGATTTTCCCCCCCTATTAATGACAAGAGTTGGATGAATAGTTAAAGGATAAGTTGATCCATTCTTGAAGATGAACCCATTGTATGAGGGACTGAGAGGCAATGATCCTAGGTTGAGCGTTATCTCATTTCTGTGATCAACCCATTGCTTTGATTTCCCAATTTGGACAAACTGGTTTTGTCAATTTGAGCCATACCAACTAAAAGATGTTATTCATGACACTCTTACATGGTTATTCACTGTGTCTATTGTTTCTATGCTCTAGTCTATCTTACTCTTTCTTCTCTACCTCCCTCTTCTCTCTTCGTTTTATAACGGCTTTTAAGATAACTTTAAAGGATCAACACTGGACTTGATGACCATCAAGTTGTAATTCTACTGAATGATCAGTTGCCCTGTTTATTTCTTTCTACAAACATCTAATCTGTGCCTTGTGGATGTCAATTCGATTATTTTCCAGCTTCGAGATGGCTCGTCCCATCAGGGTACTGTAACGTCAATGGAACCAAATGAAGGCACATTTGTGCTACATTCTGAAATTAACAAGGTAATATGTTATACTTAACCATGTCGCAACATATGCTACATAAGTAACCTGAATTTTTTTTTGTTCGTACTTGTGGTGAGAAGTTCGGCATTTGCATCGTTGCAATTTCTTCTCCCTCTCTTGTCTTGTTGTCGTTATGCAGAGTCTCAAAACTCTAGGTTTTATTATTCTCAACAACCCTTGTTATGTTTCATGGACAGAAAGGAAAGATAAAGCCTGTCCATATTGTTGACGTTCCTGGGCATTCTCGTCTTCGGCCCAAACTAGATGAATTCTTTCCTCAAGCAGCAGGCATTGTTTTCGTTGTGGATGCTTTGGAATTCCTGCCAAACTGTCGTGCAGCCTCAGAGTATGTGGATCATGCACTTTGTGGATTCAAACATGCAAATGTAATGACTGTATAAGGAGTCTAACATTTGATTCTTTCATGTGTAAAAGGTACCTTTATGATATTTTGACCAAAGCAATTGTTGTGAGGAAGAAAATTCCAGTACTCATCCTCTGCAACAAAGTGGATAAAGTGACAGCACATACCAAGGAGTTCATACGAAAACAACTGGAAAAAGAAATGTATGCACCGAAGCTCAATTCTTATTAGCCATTTTGATGTGTGTTGTTATAATTAACTTATCTTTCTCAAAGGCTGGGTGGGATCAAAGAGCTGTTAAGGCTCAATTCTTCTTAGCCATTTTGATGATCCGACTATTACTGCTTTGTGCTGTTACAATTACCTTCTTATCTTTCCCTCTCTTGTAGTTAGCGCCTAGTGTTGTTAAATCTGCATGGGTCATATATCTGACGAATACAACCTAGTCTGTCACATAACCATCATTAAGTGACCTTACAACTCTTTGAATTGGATGTTTCTGCTCATTCTGAGAACTTTTTCTGGCTGCTGTCATTATGGTGTCATTTGTTATGTATTTCCATTCATATGAGTCCCAAGTGCATCGTCTGCTTCTCCAGCTTTGACAATATCTGTATATCAATTTTTTTTTTTGCCAATTTCATTTTGCAGTGACAAGCTTCGGGCATCAAGAACTGCTGTTTCAGAGGCAGATGTGGCTAACGAGTACTCACTTGGTGTACCTGGTGAAGTCTTCGCATTCTCTCAGTGCCAGAACAAAGTGACTGTTGCAGAATCTTCTGGTTTGACTGGTGAAATATCTCAGCTGGAACAGTTTGTCAGAGAACACGTTAAGGCTTAAGTGGATATTCCACCCCCATCGTCATTTTCCGTCGTCTCTCTTGGAAATGGAATTAGTCTGTGTCTTTATGCTTGAGTAATTCGAAGGAAGCAGTTGATTGAACTGCAAAAACTGAAAATTTGATAGGAGTTATGAAGCAGAGGTGTCCTTTCTAACTTATAGAAGGAGGTAGTTGCCATCGAGTGTATTGTTAACAGTGACGGCTTGTCTTTATTTTGGTTTGTATAATCCTTGTTTTGCCTTCAATTCTAATTGTTTTCTGTTGACAATTAAGAAGTTGGTGTCAATGGCTGCAAATTGCAAGCAAACTAGTTTGTTTCACTCTTTCGTGCATCCAAGTCATCAACCGCCAGTGTTTTTGCAGCCATCTTCTTATTATCTTTCCTGTTGCTCTTTTTTCTGTCTAGTTTCTTGTCAAGTACTCCTCCGGCTATTTTCTGTACACAGCGGTTATTCATTAGAAATGTCTTGTAACCAATTGATAGGTTCAATGTGTAAATACTTAGATTTCTCGCTCAATGTTTAAGTTCTGGTTTCTTAGTCTCTTGGTGGGGATGAACATACTATTTTGTGCCATATCGCCCGGTGGGACCTTAACTTCGACCCCGAGTTCCCGACATAGGTGCGGGGGATCTCCTCGTCTTGAACGTAGTATTTTCTGACAATTTCGTGGAAGTTGTTTATCTGCTTGTCTTCAACGTAGTACATAAGTCTCACGAAATTACTTATTTCGTTACTATGGTATGTAGGATTATGGTCATCTCATGATCGGTTTGTGCGCCTAACAGCCAATTTCACATCTCATATATCATATATCACGTTTGTCACACAAGGCCTCCTTAACCAATGTAGGATCTATAACGGGACGTGATGCCTGCCGCCCTCCATGTAAAGTTCACATTGTAAACCAAATGCCACGTGGCCGAGTTGTCACTGGCTGCCATCAACGCGGTGCCGAGCTGTATTGACCGGGCTTCCCTTCTAGCCATTGCCTCAATCCTCCAGGTTCAGCCCCCAACCGAACCCTCTGGCCCACTCTCGTTATGCCACAAGATGGGCCTCTAGCCTTGGGCTGGCCCAATTGGTCGGCCCAAGCCGTACTGGTTCTGTAATCCGCACTACGTGTCAACTGCGAACTCCTAACTTCATCCTGAGTGGGCATAACATTGGGTTCAGTGAAGTGTTCTATCTGCAACTTCATCCTGTAGCTATGTTGAAAGCTCATTCACATCTATTATGTCCATTTGCTGCTTTCCTCCCGGTAAGCGTCTCATTGCCAAACAGATAGCGTAATAACATATGAATTTGCCAAACAGACATAAGAATGGGGCATCGGTAATTCAAAGTCTAGCTTTGCTTCTTTGAATGAGACATATAGAAGTACATTACAGGGTTGTGTATACAACAGTAGATGAAGATTGTGAAACAGACACCTTCCAGCAAGAATCATGCACTTCTGGTTTCCTCAACTCTTAAAGTTGTTACATCTTCCACACATCAACAGTATCCCATAAATATCATACTAAAAAATTAAAAATCTCTATCAATATAGCTGCCCACTTTAATATGAACCAAATTTTGAAACCCACATGAATGAAGTCGGACAAGGAATGTTAAATGCAAATGGACCCGAGTAGAGTTGAGCATGCTTGACTCGTCCATGGTGCGAAGAAGCCCAAACGTCGTGTTACCTCTCTCATCTCATATCTGAATAGCATCTGGGAATGCTATTGACAACCAATAGTTCTTCAACCTTATTATGAGAGCAAAGACACCATAGCATGGGAGATGCAGAAGCCCCACTGCCAAGTACCTGTTAAAGATTGTAACGGCAGAAGAAGATGAAACTCACTTGTTTTCGTTCTTTTTCACCAATTTGTCGCTATCAAACAGTTGTAAGCTAGACCACGACAAATAATCAAACATAAAGGTGGTCACCCTTCCAACCAAATCTCGTCTGACCAACACATGATGCTTCTGTTTTTTCAGATTTGTGCTTGCCAAAGGTAGGGTGTTAGCAGGTTAGTATCCTAGGCTATCAGAATAGAGTATCCCATGGTTCTCCAAAAATTCGAAGCCCAAACCCGGCCTTGGCACGTAAGGGTACAAGTTAAAACCACCTGAGCTGCACTCACGTTCAAAACACAGTATGCTTAAAGAAGACCACATAATCTTTCGGGTCCATGGTGTGGAGCTAGATGATTCAAGAGAGTTCAGTACAGGTTTTAATAAGGAATATTACCTCCCAGCCTACTTTTTTTTTTTCCTTCATAAATTGAATACTAAAACCACCACTAGCAACATCATAGAAACATCGCACCGATATTACGTGTTCATGTGGATGTGGGAATACATACCATATCGGAGCATATGGAGTGGATAAGTCAAGAAATGGATAAGGCCACCTGTAACAAAGGGAATGATTATGAGTGAAGATTAGACATTGTTAATGACCAAAGAGAAGCAAGAAGATAAAGAGAGAGAATCAAAGAAAAGAGAAGACATAAGGGATATACATGATAAATCCAACATACCACATTGAAACACAAGCATGGACGATCCATTGGAAAATGACATATATACCCGTCCACTGAATAAAATAAGTTATTCGAAAGAAAGGGAACCGCTGGAAGGAAATAATACATTCTAGTTGGTCATGAAGCAAAATTAAAAAATAGATAACTACCAAAGCACAAACGGACTGCAACTTACCAAGCAATTCAAAACTACGTCACCGAGCAGCAAAACAGCATTGAGTGAATGAAAAGTAGCATCAATCTACAATTGAAGCATATTAGCTCAATCTGAGGAACAGTTGTTGAGTGAGGTCACTCAACAAGAATATAAACGTACTTTGTTATGTCCATGAAAGTTGGTAGTAATACTTACGATACATGCTTGCATAACTTCGTTTATTGTATATTTGTGTGTTATTAAAACACACTCAAAACCGTTGGCTACGAGTGGAGAGAACGTTCAGCCGCATATACTAGTTTTGGAGGAGATAATTAACTAACGTGAGTCAAACACTACCATGTGTGAGTGTACATTAAATTCTGCCACAACCGTGCTAGTCCAATAGTTCAAGTCTAATTTGATTCTCTATCTCTTTGGTTAATTAAATACAAGAAATTTAGTACCACCATAATATCACTGGAATATGATTTAGTAAGCTTTAGTGTTCATACTTAATAATATAGCCCTAGATGAAGCAAAATGGAGAAAAGGGATTCATGTAACCAATCCCAATTGCTTTGGACACAAGGATTAGTTTGGTTGGGTTTTGGTAATTATGTTACTGGGAAGTAGGATTATTGCCAACAATACCCCTATATTCTCCAGATAGGCTAAAACGACCATTTAGCTAAATATCTCCCATAACGCTTGAGAGAAACTGACATCAAAATGTGAAAAGAATAAGATCATGTTTCCTTGTGATAACCATTAAGTTATAATCGACAAAGAAACGAAGATTTGTAATCATTGTCAATTACAAAACTCTCCATTTCGAAAGACATCACTTGTTCATTGCTTCCCCTTTTAGGTTGAGCTGATAAATTGGAACACCTAACTTGAACAATCAACTTAGGTGCCTAACTGCAATTGTCCAAAAGGAACAATATTTTACGCTTTTCTTAAAGTCAAGACTGATTCAGTGGCTCAGAATATGTCCGAATGAGAAGTTCATACGTACATTAGGGGTCATCATAGACCTCAGGCGCCAACAGCTTAACCTACTAAATTGCTAGGACTCGGTTTTGGTCGTCACTGTGCCTATACATGCAGCTCTGCAAAAGAGGAAAAACAAGAACTAAGGGCTGAAATTGAAACTTACAAAATCCAAGCTATAATCATCGGAGGTGAGAAACGGAAAAATTATGAACCAAAAGACGCAATCAGTAAGCACCACTGCACCTGCACATATCTGTTCAAGGAAGAAATGATTAAGAATATACAATAGGATAGTTCATAAAGAATGATAAAGAATAAACTTGATATGAAACCATCAAGTCGAGTCAAACTTACATTAGAGTTCAAGTTACTTAAAATGCAAAACTCTCCTATCTTCTATTAATGGAAGAGCTATTAACGTTTCCAAGTTCAAACTCACAAAATCACTCTTCGAGGTTTTCAACTAAATAAAATACCCAATCTCAAACCAACCATTTTAAACACACAACCAGGCGAAAGACTAAAATTGCAGTCACTGAAACTTCAATTCATCAGGATGGCTGCATGCATTTCTAGCCCAACAAAGGCAATGCCAGATTGGGTCTTGGAAAAGCTGATTAAAATAGCAACTAGGTTTGTCGCTATTCTGTAAGGCTCATGCTTATGGCAGGAATTTAGTAGGTAGATGGCATCACCCCACTTCCAACACTTTTTGTCAGGACGAAGGATACCCTCCTCAAGTTTGTTAGCAGTTCTTGTTAATGTAAGCTGTTTCCAGTTGATAAGTTGCAGTCCCCGGGAGAAAAAAGAAGTTATCGAGTAAAGGAGAACAGAAGAGAGAAAAAAAAATAGGGAGAAACTAATATTCTCAATGAGGGCTTGATTCAAGAGCCACTGATGTTACTATTAGCATAATGTTGTTAAACCACACCTTGTGCTGGTTTACGTAACATCGCCTGCAATGGAGGACAAAGATACACAAACGAAATGCTAATGCGGTAAATAGTAAGAGAGCGGGACATGCATGTATTTGGATAACATCGTTGTACATTCGACATGAGATTACTTTAATTGATAGGGCGGTTTTGTTCATGCTTGAGATGAATTATGCTAATGAGTGTGTTGACTGTCACAAATCGTCTATTTTATAATTGGCACAACTCACAAGTTGTCTATTATCTGAGGAATGATTGCTGGAAGTAAGGTGTTTATGAAGCAATCCTATCACGGAGAGAGCATTGAGTCCTATAACAATGGAACAGAAAACTGAGAGCATTGGAGAGCCTTAAGCCTATCAAGTCGGAGATGATGGAAAGAAGACCCATCACTCATGTATTGTGCACCACGAAGAATCCCCAACATAATGGTATAATGGTATCTAACCACAGGGGCTAGCCCAAGTGAGCAAAGTGTGCCTCGGTTCACAACTATAGCAGAAGATATACTCGAGTGATAGAGTCATATTGGTACAATGCAGCGAGTGACGTGACTGTGACACATGGCAGAGCTGTATACCTACAATAGTCAGGTAGCCATTAACTTACAGTGGGTCTTCTATAAGGGCTCTTGATTTGTTGTAAAGTGATAGCCCATTAATATTATTTGTCCTGAATAAACGCTATCTTAAGGATTTCTAGTCATCGCCTTTGACATGTAACCAAGAGGAGGTACAACTAGGAAAAAGTTCGTCTATGAATTTACAATCCACCCAAAAAAACACGTCAATCTTCTGCAGTATGTGCATACAAGTGTTCAGTACATGGAATGGAAGTATGCGGTATGCTGTTCGGTTCATTCCTTTCTTTGTTTTTTCAAGTTCGTTGTTTTGTTTTGTTGTTATTATACATTATTTTTCTTCCTTTGTTTTTTGCAACTATGGATCTCCAATTTGGTTACACTCATTAAAGGCCCAAATAAATCCACCTCGTGAATTCACATAAGCAGCAAGAGTGTTACAATATCTCAAGCAGTGGTACTAAACAGAAGTTCAAATCAATGCCTTCCAAACTGAGTTCTCTCCGATAATGGAACAATTAACCCAAAAAAACCCGATACTGCTGGATTCCATCCCATTCCACACATAATCTTTGAGCATTTTGGTTTCTTTACCAAATTCTGCACATTGGGGCAAGGCAAAAACAATGTCATCGGAGAATGCTACCTGGTAAATAATCTGAAAGATATAGCCCCATATGCCTGCAGTTTTCCGAGCGAGATATTCTTCGTGGGAATTCAAGCCCGAATGTAAGCTTTTGGACATACTTGGCTTATTCGCATTTTCCTCCAAACTTAGAGCCACATAAGTGCCCCGCTCTGCATCTAAAGCGACCTGATCAACCCTAGCACCACCAGCTTCATGGCAGCATTGGCGACAACCATGAATGGAGAATAAAGATGCAAGCTGCAAAAGGAAATTCAGAAATAAGTATTATATAAGCGTGAAAACGGAAAATCTTAACTCAAAAGCAGAATACAACACAACTCTTGTATTAAAAGGGATGATAATTGCAGTTTACATATCAATGCCTCTCATTTTGCTTGTACATTTTGTGTCTACACTCTTCTCTATTCAATACATAGTGAAAAATGGCGTCGACCGTGGATGTACCCAATTACCCAATTGGGGAACCACGTAAAATCTAGCGTCACGCTTTTCTCTTTGCTTGATTATTCTTTGTGGATTGGGAGAGTGAGTTGGTTTGGGTCGATTCCACAAACCAAACTAGATGAAAGCAAGGTCGATGATAGGGCTGCAAATGCGTCAAATCGAGCCAAGCCTACCTGTGGAGTGTTTGAGCTAGAATTGAGATTATCTTAATAAATATTGCAAATTTATGCATGTATTCATGTGAATAAGAGTTGGCGAGTATAACCTCCTTGTGTACACGGGCCAATCTATCCCAGCTAGGGTTACTCAATCTTGCTCAATTTTAAACGAGCCTTAAAAGATTGACTCGAGCTCGTTTTTAAGCAAACCAAGCTTAGTTCAAACAAGCCGAGGTTGAGCCATTCAAGAACTTGGTTCGTTTGCAGCCGTATCATCATCTATGCAAAAATATTATAGATTACAACATGGATGCCATCTAGTAATAGTACATAATAATCAGAAACAAATCCAAGAATTCTATTGAAGGTATAAATAATAAAGTTGCGTCTCTCTCTAACAGTTTAAGCTGTTAGATGAGTTGGTGGTCAACAATCTAATATGGTATCAGAGCAGGCAATAGATCATGTGGTCAAACCTTAGTTGCACAAAGCGGAAGCGAGGGCGGGAGCGATGGAATACAAAAGCTCCCAAGGTTGGAAGCGTGAGAGGAGCGTGTACATATATTATGAAAATAATGTAGCATAGAGTAATCAATTTAAAAGTAAAATCATTTTAGGAAGTAAAAATACAGGCCAAGTCCTCTAAGTGTAAGAAACGGGCTAGTGTTACAATATAGTATGGTTTTCTTTTCAAATATCATGACTCGGGCTAGATATATGAGTTCATCAAAGACAAATTAATAAAGCCAAGTGATAAATTCCTATCTTTCTATACAAAAGCTCTCATCTTTGTAAGGAGCGAGCTCCCATCTCAACAGGAGCGGGCTCCAGTCAAGCTCCTTAGTTTGGAGCGTAAAAGCGAGCTCCTAAGGTGGGAGCGGCACCACTTTAGGAGCTCCCTGCAACTAAGGTTCGAACCTCACCGCCTACCTAATGTCAAAATATTTACACATCTTTAGCCCACTTATGTAGGAGAGCCTGGCTACATGCGAGGGAGCGTGTTGAAGGGATAAATAATAAAGTTGTGCCTCTCTCTAACAGCTTAAGCTTTTAGATGAGTTGGTAGTCAACAATCTAATAAATTCCATTACAGCTCCACTTCAGATAATTCAAAGGAAGAAAATAAAGACAGATGTAGACACAAAACTTGTAGGAATGGAGAAGATTACCCCAAAATATAGGGTGACCAATGAAAACGTCCACCTGTTCAGAACCAACAAACATCGCAAAACAGAAAACGTTAGCTAAGTTGGCAACATTTGTTCCTCAAAGTGACTAGTCATTTAATATTTTTCATGTCGTTTCCTTCATGTTCCATAGAATTTTCAAAACCCATCATGCTAGAAATAGTTCAAAATTAAGACAGGAGCAAGTCCAACTTCTTACCAAAAAGAGAAAAAGCCAAAGAGACATATGATACTTTAGCTCTCATAGATTTTGGCAGTAACTGCATTCGTGTTACATTAGGTTTGTTTCAGGGACACTAAATCTAAATGATAGTGATCATCCAACACCTCTTCAAGTTTCAGTAAAAAAAAAAATCCAGCTTAAGCGGATTATACAGGCGACCAGCTTAATTTCACAGCCAAGAGCACTAGAATTGTCCGTATAAACAATTGCATATCATGTTATTCAAAGAATTAGATCTGTCAGAATAATGTAGTGTGGATATACAGATCGGACTTCACAAACAAGGAAATCAAATTAAAATGTCACCAAATCCACTTTACATTTGAAATGGCTCAGAAGAAAACTAAAATTTACAGCGAAACATCACTTACTGAGTATAATAGTAAAATATGCCGCCTCCATCAAGCACGACATTCAAAATGAGCAATGACAAAAGCACGATGAAAGCAGTCACTCTGTAAGCAAGAAGCCAGCCGGGACGGATCACTTTCAATGATGTCCTCCATGTTTCGTCCTTGTATAAAATCCCTGCCGTGTCTTGCCAATTATGTCTTCCCTCGGTTTTTGATTTTTTGAAACCTTCATTTTTCCATATTACAAATACTGACACAACCATAGATCCAAAGATAAATACTGCACAGGTGAAGAACCTCCAGTTTAACCAATAACTCAGGTCGGTTGTATCCGTTGTCATGACTGGAAAACACGTGTGGTCCGATTATCCTGTTAAGAAATTCACAAAGTTCACATATTCCAGTGCCAGATGAAAAGATCTATCTTCTCATGAAACAAAATTCTATTTCAAAACCCCAGTTGCGAGAAGCGCAAATACATAACTAATATCAAATATACTTCACGATTAGTACGGCAATTATACACATGAATGATCTGGTAAAGAATTTCATGCACACAACAATAAGTAAACATGAAAATGCAAAACGGAAACTGAATTTCTCATAGGGAGTTCCAAGTCAACTTACAAAGTTCCACAGCAGTAAATGTTTGCTTACAGAAAAAAGGTTAGTGCATGAGAATAGAACTAATAAACGAGCGGAACGAGCCAAAAGCTGGAACATTTGAGCTTGGTTTGCAAACTTAATGAGCATAAAATGTTATATTCATGCTTGGCTTATTTACCAGGCAGGCCAACCTCAAACGAGCTTTAATCGAACCAATCACGCGTAGATTGAATTTTTTAAACATCATACGTTGAATGAGCCAAGTAATATTTCATTCAAGATTCGTTTAAAAGCTTAGCGAGCATTAAAAAATCTTCAAGCTTAATTTAATTATGTAACAAACCCATGTCAAATGAGCATTTTACGAGCGAACAAGAGACCAAACTCGAGTAGCTTGGTTCGTTTATGAGCCCTTACATGAGGAGCTCTAACCAAGCACAAATTTAGAAGAAAAAAAACAGAGAGGTGAAATTGATCATCAAGTATACTGATACCACAACTTATCAGCCAAAAACAACTAGAAGTGAAATCTTAGTTGCAAATTAGTCGGGGGGGTGCCGGGGTAGGGAGGGAACCATATTTAGCAATGTCAGGCTGAAAAAAGAAGTCAAATTTCAACCAAAGAAAAAGAACACAAACTATTTAAGTAAACTTTTTTGGTTCACAAAGTAAGGAATTCCAAAAGGGTATAAAACGAGTCAACAATTGAACCAAATGTTATCCCCAAATGGAAACAAAAACGAAACCCTCAGTCAAAGTAATTAAGGCTCATTAAGGAACTCTACCCTTTTCATAGCACCCTTTGGATTCAGACAAAGGGGGTTAAAAGAAATTTTAGTGAGAAAAAAATCCAATCTTCTTTTTCCTTTCGCAATTCTCATCCTTTCTCAATTCTCACGGCTCCTTTAATTATGCAAACAAGTGACTTGATCATCTTTTCTTTTATGTTTTGCTACCACTTCTCCCAATTCAAAGCGTAAATCAGGAATTTAACTACCAATAATCTTGAAGATGCGGAAGGATTAAGAATAAACAGCACATATGTACGAAGGAAATGCAGATATAAGAATACAACGCAGCCTCTCTCGCAAGAATCAAGTAAACATGAGAGAAGCAGGTTTTTGGATTACTACCTTTTTACTCCTTGTGGGATAAACCTTGCTCACGCCCTTCAGTGGGATTTCTTGGAGCGGCGTGAGGAACATTAAATTGGCAAAAAACCCACCATATGTTGGACCAGTTAGAGAGAGAGAGAGGTAGGTGGTCACGAAGAATTACGTAAGTGAGGACGTCCACGAGGAACACGACACTGTATGTGAAAAATGACGACTACCCATTGGAGTTTGACTTCCATTTTCTTTTCTTTTTTGGGTCAAACGGAAATTCACTTCCATTTTCAACTGCTAGGGTATTATTACAGTTGTTAATTTTAGTAATAAATAGAAAGGAAAGAAAAGGAGAAGAAAATAAAATCAAGGAAAAAAAATAGAATAGAGTTTTTTTTTGTTTTTGATCCGCAAATAGAAGAGAGTTGTCTGTCCTCATTTGTTACTCTCAATATTAGAGCTGGGCAACGGACACGATAACACGACACAAACTGGACACAAAGTTAGCGGGTTATGATTGAACATTTCTAACACGAAAACTTCACGACTCGAGAACACGAATTCTAAATGGGTCGGGTTCAGGTTAAACACGCGAGACACGAAATTGACACGACTAACACGGTTACTAATCTATGTCACCCATTAACACGAACATATATATATATATAATATGGTATATCTCTCATTCTATATAGAGTTGGGCAACGGACACGATAACACGATACGAACCGTACATGAAATTAACGGGTTAGGGTTGAGCATTTCTGACACAAAACACGAAAATGACACGACTCGAGAAACACGAATTCTAAATGGGTCGGGTTCGGATTGGGTGGTTTGTGACACGAACCCGACTGACCCGACACGAACACGACCTGTTACCCAGGTCTCAATATCCATTATTTTCCTCATCATTTCTCTCTACAGTAAACATGAGAGTTTGTATATTTGCTTTTCCTTACAAAATCAAACAAAGAACAATACCCATTTATATGCAATTTCTCTCTTTTACTTTCCCTTTCTTTTTATTTGTTCCTAAGCTCCAAACAAAGTACTAGTAATTCACACAAAGATATAGCGGAATTTTGTAAAAAAGAGTCAAACGAGTCGAGCAATAGATTGTTCAAGCTTATAAAAGTATTAGTGGATGTTTGTGCCTAAAGGCACATCCAAACGAAATACAGTCTCAACTTAAATAGGTTGTCTGCTCTACCCATGTGCTCTACCCGTCCAATATAACATACTCACTCTCTGCCTCATTTTAAAAAGCTCATGCCAAGGCAGAGAGAAGAAATAAAAAAGACAATAATTTACAGGTTAATTATCAAACCTCTTGAAATAATATCAACGTAAAATGAAAAAAACCAAAAGATAATAAATTAGAAAGGAAAGTGTATATATTGCCAAAACAGCAGGTCAAAGTATAAAACTATAACTCAAGGAAACATTCTCTTAATTGGGACGGCTAGGATCTTAGCTTGAAGGCGATCAACAGCTATAGAGGTGCTCATATTTATATGTATAGACAAAAACCGCTATATTTTATAATATAAATATGGGGTTTTCTATTCTCTAGCCAAAATCCATGGAAAATGTGGGGTGTTCTATTCTCTAGCCAGTCGTTTGTTTCAAACATTTGGAAATGATTTTTCTTGTAAGGACTGGTATGGGACAGGGGAGCTCTTGAGTTGCCGTTGGATTGAGCCAAAAGCTGATACTCCTTATTCCAAAGAAGAACTCAACTGGTTTGAAGACGCTTTGGTAAATCTTGGGGTGGAGTAATTGAACACTAGAATTTCTCCTCATGGCATTAATTTAAAAGTAGCAATGTTTTCGTTTAATTACACGCGTTCTTATTCCAATTTTTTAAGGCACTTTGAATACTCCGATTATCTTTGGATTATACTCGGACTATATCTTTGGACTAAATCTTGTGCGTTCTTATGCCATGCTTGGACATCTGATTGGAGAACTCATTAATGGCAGAGTGTGCGATTTGGAAATGCTTCACTTGCAATGCCGAGTTCAGAAACACCACTGCCCACAGAGCTCACAAACCACACAGTTTTTGCGCCATAGGCCGTGATTAAGTCACTCATTATTCTTTTATTTTATTTTAGTTTATTTGTCAATAGGAAATTATCATGATCGACTTTCCTTCCCTACTAAATTGGAGACCCTAATAAAGCATTACTAATCAATTAGAACGACTGACATTTTTGGAAACAAAAAATTTAGACCTATAGAGATTGATAGATTGCCTAGATATATCACATAAAGTATGTAGAACATGAACCATAGTATTGCATGTAATTATCTTGTCTTCTCCAAACAAAATGAGATCATCAGCAAAGAACAAATGAGTAAGGGGAGTAGAATTTCTAGACATTTTCAGCTCTTTCCATTTACCTTCCTCAACACTGGATCTAATAAAGGAGGAGAGCCTTTCCATGCCATAAACGAACAAATAAGAAAAAGGGCATGGTTTTAAATGTCTTCTTTCACTTTCTTCTTTTTAGCATTCTATTTTTCCCTGAATTTATTATCATGTCGGTTGCAAATTATCTTTTGAGTTAAAATCTTTCTGGAGCTTTCACAATCATGTATAGTTTTCCTGAGCTATTTCAGATGTTAGTAAGATTGTAAACAAACCTCTCTCATCAAGCTCGACAACATATGGTTCTTGGTCCAACTCTTTGAAGACAGCTTTTGCCCTTCTACAGTACCCGAATACGAGAATAGAATTGGTTAATGATTTATCTTGTGCAAGCATGTAGACGGTCAAAAGAGAATACTAAACCTTCCCATTTGATGATTAGATGATTTCTCACAATTTCTACTGCTCTAGAAGATGTGGTACCTAGCAAATTCGTTTGTCCCTCTGGAGGGAGATGAAAAGGGAGAAGGAAGCCTCTTGGGCAGCATCTATTCCTAGTATCCCCTGGGCCACTGCGACACTTCGGAGATAACAAATAAAGAAAGAAAAATGCTCAAGACCAACCATTTCTGCATACAAGAAGAAACAGACATCATGTTGAGTACCCAAGAAATGCCTGGAGAACCCACCCCCACAAAGACTAGCTTTTAGATTGAGTTTCCCGAAGTATTTGATTTTGGACTCTTTATTCATAGATTTGTAAGGATTATAATTTTTTGCAGGTCTGACTTTTTTCCCATAGCTGCTTGGTTAAGCACCTTCATGGCCACACAAATATTGTTCACATGCAGTTAAATAACGATTGGCTGTCATGGTTAATTTGACCTCTTTAATTTGCACAGCTTAAGTTATGCCCCGTTAGTTTACATATTAGGGTTTGCAGGTTGATGAAAAGAAAGAGATTTACTCTCACGACATTATTGGAACAACAAAACTAATACGTGAAATAATAAATCCATAGCATAAATCCATATAATCCCGGTAACAAATCAAGAAACTAATATGTAATAGTAAATCCATGACTAAATCCAACTACAAAACACATTGAAATAGTAATGAACATAAACACTAGTAGAAAGAGGTGTCCAAGGCAGACACGGAGTTGTTCTCAACCCGGCCTATAGGATTGAAACAGTAAAAAACGTCAGGTTAGAATTGACAAACACTAAAAGGGAAGAGAACAATTATAAGAAAATAAAGTACTGAAAGGAAATATAGTTAAAGAAAATATAGTTAAGAAGGTGGATGCCTGACGACCCCTCTCTTTTTTTCTTAATGTTTTAAAATAGGCAAAAGTACATAAACACCCCCTCAACTATCACTTTTTCCCATGGAGACCCCCTAACCTTTAAAAACGCCCAAGGAGACCCCCTCAACTATCCTCGTTACTCAGGTGACACCCGTCCGTCTTACAACCGTTAGCTGGAAGCTCACTTGTCAGAGATTTGGGTTTTTTTTGGACAAAAACGCCCTTAGCTGGAAGCTCACTTCTTCTCCATTAAAGCCCCCCTCTCTCTCTCTCTCTCTCTCTCCGGCCCACACCAGATCCCCTCCCCAATCTCTCTCTCTCTCTCTCTCTCTCTCCATCCAGTTACACCGCCGCCCCTCACCATCCACGCCGAGGTCAGCGTCGTTGGCTCACCACCCGGAGGACCTGATCTCTCGGCTGAGCTTCGTCCTCGCCGACGGCAAGCTCAAGAACCAGATCATCAGCAACCAGACCAAGAAGCTCTCCTACATCAACCGGACCATGAAGCTCTCCGTCGTCTCCATCCTCTCCTCCACCGCCTCTGCCACTAACGAAGATGATCCCTCGTCAACCTTCCTCCTCGTGCAATCGGCCGCCGCCGTCGGGAGCTACGGCGGTGGTAGGCCTTCCCTCGGAGACTTCTTTTGGTCGACGAAGGGTGTTGACTCGGCCACCAACACACATCATCTGTCCACTCCCAGCCGGATGGGTTGGAACGGACGGTGAATCTGGTTACCTCTTCAGCCCACTTCGTGGATTGATTTCTACAATCGGCTAGAGTGTGTATGGGCCCAGTTCGTGGGTTTTTTCACTCGGCGGAGCAAGAATGGGAAATGGTCAGAGCTGGACAGGGTCAGCCGCGGCTGTGGATCGGAATTGCCCAGCCGTGACAATTGGTAATGATCTGTTTATTGGGCAGTTTTTGGGGCTGCATTCTGAATTCACCTCAGGAATGTGCACTCCAGCCGCTGGTATGGTTTGTGCTGGAATTCACAGTTTATTTCTGTGTACAAGAGCAGAGTCTTTCCTTGTTCATTATAGAACTGTGCAGTTTTGGATATTAGAGCTGTGTAGTGCTTAATTCATGTCAAATTGTTGCTGGACTTATGGGCCTGTGTACTGTTAGTATTTGGTTTAATGTGCTCAGTTTAGCTACTGGGAATATTGCCCAATTTGGAGAGAGAGAGAGTCGCCATGGGAGAGGAAGAGAGAGAGAGCACTGATCGATCATATGAGCATATAATAAAAAGGGTATCTTAGTCATTTCTGCTTCGACCACAACCTTGCCTTCCAATAGAGGTTGAATTACCCCGAGCGTAGGGCTAAGTCGCTGTCAGCATAGATACCGAAAGTCCGGAATCGTTCCCACGGAGAGAATCTTTACAGCTTGCTGGGATTTTTAGAAGTATGGGTTTGTGGCGTTTAAGACGGCCAACTAGGTTTTGCTTTGAATGGTAATAAACACTTAAGAAAATGACTAGAAAAGCGGTTTTGACTAGATTAAACAAGCGGCATGGCAATGGAACTTTTAACGCCCGTAACTTAGGCTATCGAGCCATTCTCAACGAGATCACAGTTGAATCGCACGGCTTAGGCTATCAACCGGAAGATTTAGCTTTGAAATCAGTAAAAGACTAGAAATTTAATATGGAAAACAAGCTAATTCCTTTGTTCTTTTGGCAAACACAAGGCGAGACATAGCTCACGGAACCATATGTACAAGCATACAATCACCGGAGGTTAACATCGTCAAGTTTTGTTACATAAAGGTGAATTAGACTTATTTTTCATACTAAACTCCTAGCTAGGAGTTGAGAAGAGCAAGATTAACATAAGTCACGAGGTGGTAATCGCCCCACAGCCAAGCCTTAACGACTACTCACGCATCATGGGAAGACTAGAAAGCATAGTAGAATTGGAAAACATGTTTAACCGATAAAAGTTGAAATAAACTTGATTTACTTAAAGATCCAACGATTACAAACAACTTTAATACTCGAAGAATTAACGGAACGAGAATACCTTAAGGAGTTCTTGAGCAATTACACTTGAAAAGCTTGAAATAACATTAATGGAGTAAAAACCTAAAACACTAATGAGCTAGATAGCAAAGGAGAGAGAGGGATAGGTCTTTATACAAAAAGGCTCCCTCTCTCCTTCAAAATATCAGAAAATATCCAAAAAGTGGGAAATTGCCACTTTTGGAAAGTTAAAATCTGGCAAAAAGTAAGTCGGTGAGTCATCCGTATCGATACTCCGAAAACCGTATTGATATGGTTCTGTTTTGGCTGCATTCCAAAGTTCCTCGTAGACCAACCGTATCGATACGCTGAAAAACCGTATCGATACGCTGAAGCTTGGATTCTGCTCTGTTTTGAAGCCGTATCAATACTCCGAAAAACGTATCAATACGCTGAAGGCTGGGTTTCTCTCTGTTTTGAAACCGTATCAATACTCCGAAAAACGTATCGATACGCTGAAGGCTGAGTTTCTCTCTGTTTTGAAGCCAGTATCAATACTCAAAAACGTATCAATACGGTTCTGCTTCCTGGCATTCCAACTCTTGGGCTTTGTTTTGACACCCGACGGCCCATGGCACGCTTCGGCCACTACGGTTCTTCATCTTTAAACCCCGACGGCTGAATTCTTCGAGGTCCCGCCTACTCGCTTGCCTTCAAGGGTTGTTCAAAACACCAAAACAAACTCTCTTATTCGCGTATTACCTGAAACGCTCAACAGATAACCTTACGCGCAAAATCACTATAAAAGCTAAATAAACGCAAGATAAAATGACATACAAAGGGACTAGTCGCACCAAATATCTACAATATTGGGTGCTCATCAATTTCATTCGTCCCGTTAACAGAGTTTCAATTTTTTTCTTTTCCAGTAGTTGAGGGGGTCTCCTTGGGCGTTTTTAAAGATTAGGGGGTCTCTGTGGAAAAACATGGAAGTTGAGGGGGTGTTTATGTACTTTTGCCTTTAAAATAATTGCCATAAAAAATAAATGCTATCAAAAAATAGGCTGAGCACTACATGTGGTATGTATTTGACTACTGACTTGTGCAATACTAGTGCTCAGCCTTCTAGCCCTACTAAGGTTGACATTGGGGGAAACAAATAACTTTTAGATTTACTGAAATTAATGCTTTGTCCTGAAAACCACATGTAGTTCTATTTTGTTATGGCAATTATTTTAAAACATTAACAAAAAAAAGAGATGTGTCGTCAGGTATCCACCTTCCTTTCAGTACTTTGTTTTCTTCCCTTTCAGTGTTTGTCAATTCTAACGTAATGTTTTTTATTGTTTCAATACTACAGGGTTGAGAACAACTCCCTGTCAGCCCTAGACACCTCTTTCTACTAGTGTTTATGTTTATTACTATATATTTCACGTGTTCTGTACTTGGATTTAGTTATGGATTCACTATTACATATTAATTTTTTTGATCTATTACCGGGATTGTATGGATTTATGCTATGGATTTACTATTTCACATATTAGCTAGTTTTCTTGTTCCAATAATGCCGCAAGAGTAAATTTTTTCTTTTCATCAACTTGCAAACCGTAATATGTAAACCAACGGGACATAACTTAAGTGGCGACCATGGTAGCCGATCGTTATTTAACTGCATGTGAATAATATTTGTGTGGCTATAAAGGTGCTTAACCAAGCAGGGAAAAAACTCAGACCTGCAAAAAATCATAATAGTTCAAACCTATGGAATAAAGAATCCAAAATCATGCAAGAAGCCAATTTGAATAAATTTTAGCTTTCTATTCTGCTATGAAGAGAGCAAAGCCAATATCATGCAAAGGGTTGTAAAATGAACTTCAAAGTAGGAAATTCTTCATGGACGAAACAAACTGGTAGTTAGGCATATTGGGTTGTAAGAAGAGCAAAAAGTGCTTTGAAACAATTAGTTATTTTGACAGGCTTTTTGATGTGTGTTAGTAGGAGTGTAAGGTAGAGTACCAGAGGGTAATCCGCGATACCAACGATGTACAGAAGGCTCGGGGTGTCGAAGGCAGAGTTGGAGAGAGTTGGAGAGAGCCCTGGAACATCTTAGAGAGGGAGTGGCAGTAGAGAGACCAAGAGCAATGGGTTTGTAATGTGTTGGGCAAAGGCAAGGGTTCTTTATATAGGAGTTTTGAGACAACTATCCCATAATGATTGATTAGGATATTTCAATTCAAATGAGCTCCATTTGTGATCTTGAAGTTTCCATTATTTACCAAAATGTCATGTTGTAGAAGGAAGGATGAAGATAAATTTAGACCACAAGATTTGTTTGTATGAGTAGATAAATTTTTTGTCATGAATAATCTGAACCGTTGAGAAATAATATTCTGTTAGATACCCGTCCTGTTTTATAATATAGATATTAAATTAGACATATATATATTTAATGTTTATTTATTTGTCAAACTAGTTGACCTAAAATAAATTTTAATCGCACAATCTTCTAAATGTTGTAACTCGAACGAGTCGAGTAATATCTCATTTAAATTCGATTCAAAAGCTTAAAGTGTTTAAAAATTTGTTCAAGCTTAATTTATGTTGTTTACAAACCAACGTAGAAAACTTTTAACAAGTTGAACATGACTATGAATATTGAATAGCTAAGTTCATTTATCAACCCTACCCGTGGTGTGATGGTAGGGATGACAATTTCCTCGTCCCGCTCCCTCCCAATCTATGTAGATTAATATTTTTCAATCAAATAAGAAAAAAGGGTGGAGATGATATATGTTTTTCTGTCCTGTTTCACCTAACCTGCGTTGGGTATTGTAACTATGTTTTATTGTATCTATCTAGATTATATTGATTAAATATCGTAGAGCAAAATACAAAAATAACAAATCACAATTTTAATTACTTCGATTTCCGTTATTTAAATTCTCATCACTCTTTACTAAATTTTATTTTATTTTATTATCAATATCATCTCAGGAGGAAAAAAATAGTACAAATAACAACCAAAAATAGAGACTCGATTATTCCTCAATCCCGCCACCTCTCCGATTTTGCCTGCCCCAACTCCATCCCGATAAAAACTGAACGGAGATGGGAGATGGAACATGGACCTATAAATTCTGCTCGTCCACCCGACCCATTTCCATGTAGGCATCCCTATTGACGCGGGCCCGAAAATGACGTCTTGCAACTTTCACACACCACAAAACCTCGAAAAATTGCAGAAAAAATCTTGGAGAGTGATATTTACTTTTCTTTGATATTTAGTATTTACATTCCTTTTCTTTGTTTATTAGTACTAGTGTTTGCCTGTGTCTACGGTACTACGTATTTCAGTAGTGCTCGTACCTAGGCATTTTTGTAATATATTTTGATTTTTTTATGCCAACGTCAGAAGTCGAGCAGTGGGTAAAAAGAACGGATGACATTTTTGTAATATAATTATAAGAGTGTGGGTGTTTTCTTAAGAGAGTTGGAGAACACACATCAGCCCTTGGATTAAATGAATCTCAACCCTTTCTTTAACTTATGTTTGTGTGGTCCCCACACCCTTGTATTTTATTAGGTAGATTGAAAGTGGATGTATTCTTTTTGCTTAAACGCAAACAAAGGAAATGTGAATAGCCTGCTGATTTTGTCACTCTTTTTTTTTTGTTAACGCAATTCTTCTACAACTGTATTTTTGGAGCAAAAATACACTTACAGTGGAGTGAGGTTAACAAAAAAAAATGACAAAATCATATCCCATATAAAAAAGACGACTGTGGAAAATAATGTACTTTTCAAAATGAGGAAAGTCCACTTTCACCCCCTGTGGTTATCGCCATGTGCGGATACACCCCCTGTGGTTTAAAAGTGTGCACATAACCCCCTGTGGTTTTCAAATTGTTCGGATAGACCTCCTGCCGTCGTATTTTTCATCCATTTTAACGGAAACAACATTAAAAGACCGTTATACCCCCCATCACGTCCCTTGATTCTTCTTCTTGTTTAAATCTAACCACACCATCCCGTATACCAAAAATTGAATCCAAACCGTTGATATTATAAATTTTGACGAGTACTGCGTCTATGCCAAAATTCAAGTCAATCAAAAAATGAAAAGCTTATGGTTAAATCGATTTTGTTATGAAATTAAAATTTCAAATTTGAATTTACTACAAGTTAGATCACTGGGTTATTGATGTCTGATCGAGATGATTTTTTACAGAGATACTCTATTATTTATTTAATACATTATGAACGACTCAGATTACATTCTAGAGGTGTGTGAGATACACCTCCGTTAAAATGGATGAAAAATATGACGGCAGGGGGTTTATCCGCACAATTTGAAAACCACAGGGGGTTATGTGCACACTTTTAAACCACAGGGGGTGTATCCGCACATGGCGATAACCACAGGGGGTGAAAGTGGACTTTCCTCTTTCAAAATCTTTAGGCTATGTTTGGAACCGATAGAAAAGAAATGAAAATAAAAGAGAAAGAAAATGGGAGAAAAATTTACTTATTCTTTACACTTGAAATTCTTATTTTTTCACTCTTTTTCTTCTAACCAAACAATGGAAGGAAAAACTTTTTTAATTTTTCTTTATTTTCTTTTTCTTTCCAAAGGTTTCAAACTGAGCCTTAGAGCATCCGCAATGGGAATAATCAAATTAATAATCAAAATGTGTCACGTCAGCATTTGATTATCCATTTAGTTCATAATTAAACTTAACAACCTCTACATCTACATTGGTTAAGTTTACTTATCCACGCCTATTTACTTGTTACAATGCGGATGCTCTTCGTACACACCGATAAGAGATCAGACCACACTCATCTCAAACAAATACACGTGTGGTCTCATATGTGAAACCTATATACTTGTATATGTGAGGGATGTGGCTGGATCGGTTGTCCATTGGGTTAAGAGTGGTCCTCTTCCTCCTCTTAGGAAAATAGGAGAGAGGGATTTATTCATGTTGCAGAAAGAGTGAACAAAATTGCAGTCGTGTATGTGTATATAGGTGTCATACTATCATTACTGCTGAAATTTATCCGCTATCATCCTCTTCCTCACTCTTCCCCTCCATTCTCCTCCAACAACAGAAAAACCAGCTTCCATTTTCCCTCCAACTACTTCACCCCCTAATCCACTCTCTCTCTCCCTCTCAAAAATGCCCATTATTGCCAAACTACCATCTCCCAACCTCTTCTCAACCCTGCCATCAACGCCACCACCAAACACCCCCCGCCGCCACACCTCCTCTCCCCCCAAACCTCCAATCCCAGTCCCCAAATACCCCCCGCCTCCCCTCAAATCCCGAAAACACCCTCCAAACCCCGCCTTCAAAACCCTCCACCGCAACACCAAGTACCACAAACCCGTCAAACCGGGAGTCATCTCCTCCGACGGCGACCGGGCCGTCGTCGTCGGTGAGTCCGGTTTGTCCTATCTCCTCCCTGGCGCCCCGTTCGAGTTCCAATTCAGCTACTCAGAGACTCCCAAGGTGATGTTAGAGAACTCCTTTAATAACTTATTTGGAATAATTAGTTTTATTATTTCGAACCATTGGGACTTTGATGGATTTTAATAACATTTTGTATTAACGAGGCTTGACGCAGGATTTGTATTTAGGGGGAATCCTGACCGCATACATTTAATTTTTAAGTTAATAACAAAAATGTACTCCATCCGGTCCACTGCGAAAGGACGTGTAATTTTAGGATCGAAACACGTGTAATTTTAGGATCGAAAAATAAAATACTTTCCGGTCATAATTTTTTTTGGCTTCTTGACAGCAAATTAAAGAAGAGTACTGACGTTGATCCACAAGAAGCTCAGCAAACTCTTGAAATAGCAGAAGCTAATTTGAAGCACGAAAGTACTTTATTTTTTGTCCAAATAATCTTTCCGCCGTGGACCAACAATACGGGACGGAGGGAGTTATTCTATAAGTATAAAGGAGTATAACCATTTGCTAGGTGAAGAGAGGAACTTATGTATATATGCATAACCGTCAGTTAACTTCACATGTGCGACCAAAAAAATGTTAGTAACATGAAATTTTAGGGGGTTTTCCACACACATATATATGAATTTTAAGAACTTTTATGCACCTAAGGGACTTAGAGGGGCCAATCCCATAGAATTTTTTAAATTAGCGTTGAAAACTAATACAATTAGTAAGAATATTTGGAGTGCCCGGGCACCTCTGCACCCTTTGTGTCCGCCTGCCTCAGTGTCCAAACACATTCATGGGATTTTTATTGTCATATATTGGATGCTATTGAGTTGGAGTATTGATATGGGTTTTGATCTATATAAGGGTTGTTCTAGGTTCATGAGAGGGCTTTAGTTGCACACAAAATTTGTGAAAGATCGTTTTATCTTGAGAGTAGAACGTTATTCATCCTGGTGCACAAAGAAACGTTTCTTTTCTAAAGAGAGCGTTTTCGCATGCTCAATTTCTCTGTACTATATTTCTCTACTTAGAGCACTATGTCAACATTTTACTGTTGTTGCTTTATCTCCTTTTATTTGGTTTACATAAATTCCAACGAATATCTCTAACAGGTGAAGCCGGTGGCGATTCGGGAGCCGGCGTTCTTGCCCTTTGCACCGCCGACGATGCCGCGGCCGTGGACGGGGAAGGCGCCGATGAAGAATGAGAGGAGGAAGGCGAGGAAGATTGCGTTGGTTGAGTCAATGACTCCCGTGGCGGAGGAGGAAGGCAGAGTGAAGCGGTTGGAAATGGTGAGGCCGTTGGAGATGGGGAGGTTTCCGGCGGAGGTGAAACCAAGACAGAAGGTGATTGGAAAGCCGTTGACGAGAGCGGAGATTTATGAGCTTTTGAAGCCTCACATTGGAAGTAATCGACAAGTCAATTTGGGTAAGGTTCATTTTCAATTTAAAATTTGGCTGGTTGGGTTTTTTTTTTTTTTTTGGTATGGGAATGTGCATATATCAGAATCATCCACTGAATCTTGTTCATCTTTTCTTGAGGGATTGCAACATTGAAAGAAATACAGATGAAATTACTAATTGTCTAAAGAGGAAAAAAATGTAAAAAGAGTTCACTTAGACTAGACTAGAAAATATCATGAAAAGAAAGAATAAAAAACTTGAAATTTGTTTTGTTGGTCCCTTCAATGATTTCGTCCGAAGTTGGATGTATAAATTTTTCTTTTGATCTTCTGGTTACTTGATGTTGAGCAACAGCTTTAAAAATTAACCAAAGATGAAATAATATTGTGGAAAGACTTGAATTTTGATATACAAATATGTGGTGCAGAGTTGTGTTTAATTTAGTTCTTGAATGAAATTTTGTAGGAAGGGATGGATTGACACATAATATGTTGGAATTGGTGCATACGCATTGGAAGCGACGGCCAGTTTGTAAAGTTCGATGCCTGGGTGTTCCAACTGTCGATATGAATAATGTTTGCCGTTGTCTTGAGGTTTGCCATAGCTTTTACTTGGTGGGGAATCTGTTCAAATATTCACTTGTGATCTTGTTCTGTTCGTGTTCTATGTTTCTGTGGGGTTCAGTCAAGATGAACTTCCAAAAAAGAACTCAGGGCTTCTTGTTTCGCACGAGTAAATTTGACCAACCACTATACTGATTGCAAGTTTGCAACTTTGCCAACTCCTTTGCATTTGTTTGTTGATTGAATGTTTTCTGACAACTAGATCTTATTGGCTAGCTCCATGACTTGTTCTCTTGATACACTGTATCATCAGAATACTTTGTTGTGAACTTACCCTGCCAATCGTTATATTACCTTTTGTAAGGACTTAATGCTGCTCTAAAATGGTAAGAAGTAGCTTCTATGCAATTCTAATAGAGCACACATGTTTCATGCATGAGTACTCAAGTCTACTTTTTTTCGTCAGAGCTTGGGGTACTGTTGCGCGAACTTTTGATTTCACTTTTGGCAAATTTTTGGGTGATTCTCCCACTGCATTCTGGCTAGCTATCAAACTTTTAACGAAAGCCAATTAGCTGGAACATTCAAGTTTAAGCACTCGCAGAATACAGATGCTAAACCTTATCAAAACCTTTCAAAAGGTATGGTTTTGGTCTGTTTTTCCCCCATGGCCAACGCAACAGTGGGAAAGGTGTTCCACTACTTTGCCATATCGAAAAGAAGCATGTGTGTCATTTTGTGTCACTTTTCGAAACCATAGTCCATAACGTGTTTTACCCATTGGGTTATCACTATTCCAAGATTCCCGACAAATGTTTTTTTTTTTCCTCTTGAAAATTGTGATGGAACTGCTTTAAATATGTTGTTAAACATGGAAAGAGGCACGTCAGGATTTTTGTATCTACATTGTATGTGTGATACTTAAATGTATGTGGCACACTGTTTGCCATCTGGAGTTTTAACATACATTTGTTTGATAATAAACCAATTGAGTTGGTTATGTGTTAATATATTACGTTAAAAGTCTTAAATTTCCAGTGGACTACTGCACACGCTTAATTGTGTTTTGTTATACCAGGAAAAGACTGGCGGAAAGATCATCCACCGAGTTGGTGGTACAGTTTATATTTTCCGTGGTAGAAACTATGATCATCGCACTCGTCCATGGTACCCTGTTATGCTCTGGAAACCAGCCACACCAGTTTATCCGAAGCTCATACAAGAAGCTCCAGAAGGTTTGACAAAAGCTGAAGCAGACGAGCTACGGAAGAAAGGGAAAAACCTTTTGCCAATTTGTAGATTAGGTACACAATGAACCCCAGTATTCTTCTAGTTCATGTGCTTGTGAAAATATTATTTTCCCATTTGACATTGGGTTCTCTGTTTCATCTTGTTCTTCATGTTATTTGCACTTACAGCACACACGATGTCTAACTCTGGCAACTGAACTGATATTTAATTCTTATGCACACAAATATGAGCAGGATGCTGATCCACTTTTAAGTAATTAAGCACAGGTCATCAATTGAAGTCGGATTCGTGGATTTGTTTAAATCACTCTCTACATGTTGCTTGTGGCTTAACTTAAGAAAAAGAGCCTAATTAGTCAATAGTCAATCATCGGTTCCATATGGTGTGTTAAGGGTCTTCTTCCGGAAACTTGTCGAGGTCGGTCAAGGAAAATGTCATACATTGCGGAAGAGAAAGTTCTCTTCAATCCTTTCACCTTGTCTGTTGGGATAAGACCTCATTACTGAAACTTATTTACTGAAAAAGATTGCCTATTGTTTTTGTTTGTTGAGATTCATCCTTTCCTCCCTTCCTGCTGCAGCAAAAAATGGTGTGTACACTTCCCTAGTGAAAGATGTGAGGAATGCTTTTGAAGGAAGTCCATTAGTTAAGATTAATTGCGAGCGGCTGGAGCCTAGTGACTACAAAAAGATTGGCGCTAAGCTGAAGGTTTGTGTCACACGGAAATTACTATTTCTAATTATCAGTGCATCCTGATTTAAGATCTCATTATATGATTTGTTAAATGGGTGTGTTCTAACTACTAAGACCAAAACGTACGAGGCAAATAGATCAAATACTAGGTGATGAATCACTATGTTTCCATGAAAATAATATGTAATCCTCTAAGTTACAAAATGTTCGATCCTTTCTACAATCTAGCCAAACTATCTGTTATCGTATATTACCTTAATGAGTTCAATAACAAGCTTTGGCTGTACTTTCCAGCCTTTGGTTGGAATCCCCTTCCCCTTTCCCTCGTAATAAAATGTTACTTTTGCCAATCAAAAAAGAAAAGAAAAGAAAGAAGCTTTGTCTCACCTATTGAAGTGTGTACATCAACATGAGAGATCTCTGTAGAGTACATCAGAAAGCCCTTTTTGGCCCCTGGAAGTCACAATTTCTAGAAAATTTTGGTCATTGCGACGTCTATATGATCTAGTTTTTTGTATTCAGGCCTAACTCTCCAGTAGTTCCTACAAACATGTACCCAGTATTACAAAGCATTGCAGGTTTATGTTGTTCGTAAGTAATACTTGGCAGTAGTATTTTCCATTGAACTATGTTTTAATAATCTGTTATTTCTTTACTCACTTTCTCCTTGTCTCCCCACAGGACTTGGTTCCTTGCGTGCTATTGTCTTTTGACAATGAACAAATATTGATGTGGAGGGGACAAGGTTGGAAATCAATGTACCCAGAAGCTCCTTCAGCTTCTATTTCTGCAGATAGTGACGCCACGAATGGTTTCAACTTTTCTGGTATGCAGGAGACCAAGAGGCAAATAGAATGGCATGATAATTTCCAAAGGCTTTCACTTCACTTTTTTGCAATTTCGCTTTCTTATATCACCCTTTTTGGGATCAAAAGTAATATACGGATATTACATAGCACAATACTGTGGATGTCCACAGGCCATTATAGTTAATGTATGCATCTTCTTAGGATCTTATGTGAACCTTAGATCTTCATTGCTCCTCTTCGGTCGTACCCAGGTATACAGCACACAGGTTTGACTCCACAGTTTCATTTTGCCCATTTGATTAACGTTTGATCCACCAAATGTGAAGATAGCCTGTTGTGGGTAGGTTAGAAAGAAGGAAAATATATTCGGAGAGGGGAGTCTAACTTTTGCACGGTTGGCTATATCTTTTTACTGTTTGCATGGCCTGCAATTAGCAGTGTTAGGAATAGCAACTATCTGGTTCTTCAGATATAGCGTGATATCACCTGGGTTGATTGGGCCTTTGGAACCATATTCAAGAAAGAAGCTTCAGCTGTCACTGAGCTCATTAAAGTTCAGAAATAACTTCTGATAAGCACCCACCCCCTTTGAAAGCAATTTGCGTCAGATATAACGACTGTAGCAGCTTCCTGGAGGTTACATTTCCAAGATTTTGTTTTCCCGTGAGGTGTTTCTCTTCTTAAATAAGTACTTGGAACAGGATAAATCTGACCTCTCCGGATTTCGTACTTACTAGTTGACTTCTTGTTTTGTCTTTTTGGTCATTTTTATCTTGTTACACTTACTAGCTGGCTTCTGGAACATAATATATAGATGTAAACATGTAAAAGGAATGTTTAAAAAACCAAATCTGACTTGGCGAGTTACTCCTTTGCCATTGAGATTGCTTCGAAAAGCCCAAATATCTCGAATATGCATCTTATTCATTTCAATTTCATCAGGAACTTGATTACACGGTGATTTCGACAGTTTTGCTTGTTTCATGACTCCTGGTTTAAACAAAAATAGGCTTATGTTATGATGTCCTCGCTCTGCATCACCAATTCTAAATGCACTATGTTCTTTTGACTTCAGGAAGTAGAAGCGATGACTGTCAGAAACCAGACCCTAAGACAGTAATATCAAGCCCTAAAATGATGTCCCTGTGGCAGCGTGCAATCGAAACAAGCAAGGCAATGTTGCTGGAGGATATTGGTCTCGGGCCTGACTCTCTCTTGCAGAAAGTGGAGGAATTCGACGGCATGTCTCAGGCAACGGAGCATTCCTATCCAGCGTTAGTCTTCTCCAGTGAAGATGGCAATAGTAGTCAAGACGACGGAAGTGAGGAGGACGAGGACGACGACGAAGATTTTCTCAGCGACTCATTTGAAGGAATGGAGTCATCAGTCCCTATTGGATCCTTACCTGTGGATTGGATAGCAACGCAGCCGGATGAGCAGTGAAAACTGACTTAAGATCTATGGAAGTTGTTCCAGCTGGGTCGTGGATACATTATGCTCATCGCATTTAAGCTCTGCTCGAGGCGGATTTCAGTTTCTTGGCCAAAAAGCTATCAAGGTTTAGATCGAGCTATGAACAGCAATGGCAATGCCTGTCTCAACAGAGTGGACCTTGTTACCAGGTGTACAGGAATAAGTAATGTAAGCATCATAATTGGTAGAAATTTTACAATTTTTTTTTTGTTGTAATTTTTCCCATCTGGGGAAAGTGCGCCTGCTGTTAATTATATTGTTCCATTCCTTCCCTGATAGTGCATTTGATCATTAACCCTAATTTTGGCCGCAAATGGCAATAAAATAATGCATTAGTTAGGAGAGGAAATCCCATTCAAGTTCGTAAAACATTGCGTCAATTGCCACTTACTTTTCATGAAGACTTTGATAATTTGACCACATGGATGGTTAGATCTATCTCCAGTTCTCCTGGGAATTCTCGATTGGAGATTAAACTCATTCAATCATGACTCACTCAATTGGAGATTTTATGGGGTACTGCTTTTAGGTGGTTGTCATCGATCCACTTAAAATTAGGTGTAATTTTTGGTATTTTCTGCTTGGAAACTTGTTCGGTCGCGACTCACTCAATTGGAGATTGATTTTATGGGGTACTGCTTTTAGGTGGTTGTCATCAATACACTCAAAATTAGTGTAATTTTTGTGAAGGATCAAGCAAATGCTAGCTTTATTTGAAACATAGAGATTCCAGATTTTGCTGTCAACCCCAAGTCCCCATAATAGGCACGAGCTTGAAATTTTCAACTGAGATCTGTAGGGGCCGCGCGAACGCAGGCCCCCGCTATCACAAATTATGACGTAGGCTCCACCACTTGGGTAGACCTTAGGCGAACGCCCCTCCTAAGTGCAATGGAGGTCGTCAACCTAGGCCATGGGCCTTATTGATCGCCCATTGACCCCGTCCAGGTAAGTATGTTGTCAATTGCCCTCTTGCCTTATTATATACCCCTCCCCAGTCTCACTCACTCCTTGCACTTTCGATGTGGGACTTTAGGAACTCATCACAAGCCTTCTTTTTTGACCCACTCTTCTCATCAGTTCCTGGTTTCCTATGTCCTAGAGACCTGGAATTACCCAACATCTTTGCTGCCTTTTTTTCCATCATCCCAATACAAATCTCTGAATCAGGATTTATAGTGGCTTACAAACACATAAAAAAGAGTGCTGATTTTGCCTTCTTGGCATATGTGTTCAGTGGTGGAAACAATATATAGTTTAAAGTAGGGATGAAATCGGTTCCATTCGTTTGGGGTTTTTCTCATTTTTACTGCCGAACTGAACCATTCGCTTTTCCTTTTCCCCAAACCGACACTGACCGATTCGGTCCAAAAACCACTCGGTTCAATTTAAAGTATTATCGGTTTGGTTATTCTCTGAAACCAAAACTAAACTGAATTGCAAAATTTTAAAAAAAAATCAAAATTGAACCGACTTAAAACTAAGACCGACCGAATTAAGCCAAAAAAAAAGGTGCAGTTCAGTCGGTCCGTTGGGTTTTTCAGTTAAAATTTTCATCCCTAGTTTAAAGACTTCTAATTACTACCAAGGGCGTGCATCCCATCATCAGCAACGTTGCTTGGCATTCTTCCGTCATCAGTTTTGCATTCGTCTATTACGACTGTAAGTGGCGAGTTGAGAAAATCTTCTGTGGACGAAATTAATTGCCGCTTCTGAGTCACGACTCGATCTCCCCATTACTAGAATCATGACCTTGTCCGGATGTTCATTCAACGTAACAATTTGGCAAAGAAACCGACCTAACAATTCAAAAGTACATGAACCGCAAAAATATGCTAGAGTTTGGTTGATGCGTGCGAGATCCTAAGTCCAGGGTCGGCCTAAAGGTTTTTAGTACCCAATGCCAATTAAAAAAAAAAGCATGCCCTTAAAAAGTTAATAATTAACAATTTTTACAGTAACAATCACAATACGAGGAAGACAAACCAATACAAAGTTCTACTACTAATTATTACATACGAATACAAAATACGAGATCGTCAAGATTTTGGGGGGGAAACAATTTTGGGGAGGTATTATTCGGTGGTTTGTGAGAAATGATTTTGGGGAGGTATTATTCGGTGGGTTGCGCACTTGGGCTTATGAGATGGTTGGTTGGGCTAACTCATTGCCTCTAATTGGGCATTTTTTTTTCATTCTATTGGGCTCAAAAAGAGTCGTACTCAAACTCAAATAATGAAAATAATAGTGTGCCCCTTATAATTGAAATTTTTGGGATGCCCAAAACCCAAGTCTCTTGGGCCTTGGGGTTGGGCCGGCTCTGCCTAAGTCGCTGTGAAATGGAATCCTTAGTGGGCATGTAAGTGTCTTTTAAAAATATCTCAAATTAATAAAATTCGAAAGTGCAAGCATTAAGAGAGATAGCGTAAAACAAGAAAGGGACGACTATTCGCAACCTTTTATTTTCTCCATTACCCCACTTCCTTTACATAACCCATCTCCAATATTTTAAAATAAAAATTTACTCCATATAACCCATTAATTTTCCCAAATCTTCCTGTTATACACCTCTCCTCCAAAAACACCAAATCTCCATAGCCACCACCACCAAAGCTATGAACACCTTCCCAAATCTTCCGAACTTGCAAATTTCTGTTGGCTTCATTGGTTGATTTTTGATTCTTCGTTGTGTTTAATTTCACATTCTATGTATTTGAAAATATTTCTTGTGCAATTCAAAGATGCCGCTTGTCCTACCACCTCTGTAGACTCTCAGTTCTTCTCAAATCCTCTCCGTCGTCTGATCCTCCTCTCGTTCGAATCTCAGGCAATAATCTCTCTCTGTGCACAATTCAAAATCAAAAATCGAAACCCAAAAAATTCTATAAATAGTTCAAAAATTGAAATCTAAAAATATCAAAACCAAAAAATCAAAACCCCAAAATTCAAAACGAAACCCACTTGGGAGTCGATCAATTACTGAAATTGTTTTCAAAATGGTCACAGTGTGATGATTCAATGACGACTATACCGAGAGAGAGAGGAGTGGGTCGTGGTGGTGCGGCAGTGTTCTTGATCGAGTGGTGGTGGTTATGATGGAGGAGGCGTAATCTAACTGAGGGAAGGGAGGAAGAAGATGATGATGGGTTGTATCTAAAAGGTTAGAAGGGCAAGTAAGACATTTTGCATTGGGAGCTCATATTGTAATTATTTAAAAAAAATTAATGAACTAATGAAGAAAATAAGGAGGTGCGAATAATCGGCACCTAGACAGTAAAGCGCGGAAGGAAGCAAAACTTGAGGCAAGTCTAACGGTACAGATAAAAATCTGTACCAGTGGGTACAAATCTCATTTTAGGTCCATTTTCGGTTTAAAAAAAATGATCAGAGTCACTCATTTTGTTTGAAATACTTTACTTATGATCCCTGCAAAAAATAAGCTCAATCCGATATCGGTAAGAGCATTTACGAAACATCCAAACTTTGCTTTAGAATTCAAGCTTAAATTTTAGGATAAAGCTGGACGTTATGTAGGTGTCTTAACCAATATCAGATTGAGCTTCTTTTTCTCAAGAGCCATAAATAAAATATTTTAAACAAAATGAGCGATTCTGATCATTTTTTGATGCCCAAAACGGGACAAAAATGAGATTTGCATACACTGATACAGATTTTATATATGTACTAGTAGCACCTCCCAAAAATGTGAAACCCACATGATGTATGTGAATACTTGTGCAAGTGCATGTGGCTTTAGACAAAATTGTCTTGGACTGGCTTTCTTCTTAATCCCCTCGCAAGTCAAGGGTCGGATCGGCTCGACATGTATGTGAGAGGTTGTGTAAGTTGTTGTGTTTGAATTATTATGTGAGTATCATTTTTGTTTTAAAATTTGACTTGTTTGTATAGGCGCCGCTTATTTACAAATAGACTCATTTAACACAAAAAATCCAAGCTCAGATCGTTAAAAGCTTAACTTATTTACAAACCAGTCAAGCTCGAACGCCTACATGCCTCAACTTGAGTTTGCACACCTAAACCCCCATGGACAACCACCATCCGACTTCCTCCTCCTCCTTGTCCCTATCTCTCTCGAGGAATAAGCGAGCTGAGATGAGTCAAGCTTCGTAATATTTGAGTTCGGCTCAATTGTAAGCTAGCCCGGCTAATTTATATAGTGAACATATTTAAATGAGCCCAGTCTATACATCCAAAATTCGTGCAGAACGGTTCGTCTGCAGCAGAACACCCCCCTCCCTCCTTCTCTCTCATGAAGGAGTCAGAACCCTTAATCGACAATGACATAAACCGAAGTCCTTTTGCGTAACCACCTGCACCGATCTTCAATCTAATAGTAGTAACTCCGCACCGTACGATTCCCCAATTCCGGGTTTGTTTGTTTGTTTTTTTTTTACCGCTTCGGTTTACGCTTCAATCACTCTCTCTCTCTCTGTCCCTCTCTCTCTCAGATCTCCACTCTCCATTCATTCATTCATCAGTCCTCTTCGATTGATCCGTCTCCCTGTACATATAACAATTCAAAAAACCCAACATTTTCAGGTATATTTTTTTCGTATTAATTCCATGTATAAGATGTTGCAAAAATGCCTTTGTTTCTGTTTGATATACGGCGTGCTCTTGGATTTGCAGGATCTAGTTCAGTTCTTTGCTTTGAACCTGAGTCAATCCACTACCTTTTGAGGTAATTTACGGGAAAATATGTGCATGTTGGTCATTGGAGTATTAGTTTTCTGTTTGTGGAGTCATTTCTCACTTTTCTGTGTGTAATTATTGTTGGGCTTGTGAAGACTGATTCGATTTGGGTTGCGCTTCGCCGACTGTTTGGGTTCAACCCGCCCGGTCAGGTCGCGGGGGCCAGGAGATAGTCATATCGCCCTCAAAACCTAGACGGGGTGTTGGGTATTCAGTAATTGGTTATGTAAACCTTTGTTTATAAACACCTGTTATATGCAGCAGCCGATGTAACTTGTACTCTTTGCATTCAATACATAGTGAAAACTGGTATGAGTTGTGGATGTACGCACAGTTGGGGAACCACGTAAAAATCTCAGAGTCTTGCGTTCTTGTTTTGTATGGTTGTCTTCTCTTCTTCGTTTTTCTCTCTACATTTAAAGAAATGACATTTTTGTTGGTAAGTGCAAGTTTGGAACTGTTTATTTAACAGTTCCGTCATTTTGGAGAAAATTGTTTATGTTTTATTGATTTTTCTAGACGAAGTATTCAAAATGTCAACAATGGTTTTGTATGTATAAGCTGAGGCATAACACCTCAAGGTTGTGTTTGATTGGCCAGATATATATTGGTTGAATTACAAACACCTGGAAAGTCATCTCTGGCGTTTGGATGCAATAAAAAATTGAGAGACTAAATATCTGTTGGACAACTAACCCTGTATAAGAAACTGGAAAGCGGGTATTGCTAGCCCCTCAGTATTAATTTAGTGGGACTGTTCATCTACCCCCATACATGATGCGGATCATGCCAATAAAAAATGGCATGAATCATTTGAGTTATCAAATTTGAACTCAAGATCCTTGACTTAGAAGTCATTGTTAATAAAAGGCAGCTATGATGGATCTTGTATCGTATGCCTTTGGGTATTGGTTGTAATGAAACTTGAGGGGATTCTATGTTGAGTGTGTGTGGTTTGGCGATATAAAGGCCTCGGTATTTCATGCATTGCCAGCTTGTGATACTTCAGAATCTGACTTCTCATCGTCTTACAGGTGGACTTTTGCTGTTCATTTTATTTGCACTTTTCAGAAGCAATATGATCCAGTCAATTTGATTTTTCTATTGGAAAATGTTGGGAGGCAACAACAATGATGCCGTGCTTCCCTTTTTCCTTGACGAGAACCGTTTGCAGTACCCTGCTAATGCAACAAATCAATTACAGTTATTTGGAAATTGTGAGTTTCCTTTTCAGTCAGTTAGAATTTCTGAATCTTGAACTTTGCAAGTTGTCTCCGGTGATTGTATCTGTCCTTTTGTGACATTGAATGCTGATGTTGGATTCATATTGGCCTTTAAGTTAGTGGCGTATCTTAGATGCATTTATGTTTTTTTTCTTGTTTGCTACTATCACATGAGGGCGTGTATTTTTGCTTACCTTTTACCTATTGAGGATCTTCTGTTCTAACAGAAGTTGTTTACTTCTGTTGGTTCTTGATCATAGAAACTTCCTAAGCTTGGACCATTTGAGGGTTGCTTCTAGTAGTGCTAACAGATGCCAGGGAATCTGTTACTTAGTTGATTATTCCTTCACGATGTGTTCAGCCTGCTCTTCATGGTTGTTACTTGATTAGACTACCCATTGGAGTGAATGTCGGGGAAAATTGCAGCATGAAATATTCTTGTTTTCCTTAGATATACCTTTCCCTGCTTATTTATGCTAATCACTCCCACCGCTGCTGAAAATTGACCGCGGTATGAGTTACGTTGTCTGCTTGAAAAACTCATTGTAGTTTTTATTAATAAACAGCTTTTCCTAGGTCTTGACAATGTGTTGTTGGAACTGTTTTGTAAAATCAGGTTTTGACTTTGCTCATCTCGTTGGCTATCTTATAGTTGGACTAATTCTATAACCATTTTTGCAATTTTGCTACAGTACCAGTGGGATGTAACGTTGATTTAGTAAACTATTTTGGAAATGAGCATATCGCCACTCTTGGGCCTAATAAACGAAGCAGGGCAGCAGAAAATATTTCAAGCCAACAGCATTTCGATATTTCCCTAAATTACAATGCGTGTCTTGTTGACTCTGATCGGTCGGCAAGCATACCAAACCAAAATCCTGTATCAACTGGGTTAAGGCTGTCTTATGATGATGATGAACGCAACTCCTCTGTTACTTCTGGGAGTGGCAGTATGACTGGGGCACCGCCAACAATTTTGTCTCTCGGTGACTTAAGGACTGAACTTGACCGGCAGAAAAAAGAGCTCGATCAGTACATTAAGGTTCAGGTATGTTGACTGCTGCCCTCTTATTTGGAACTATGAGGCAGAATTGAGCACTAAAAGTTAGTTACTATGATGGGTTTTTATGTTGCTTTCGGATCTTGACTTGTATATAAATATATATATATATATACACTTGTGGAAACAGGAAGAAAATCTGGTGAAGGGGTTAAGAGACATTGAGCAGAGACACACGGCATCGTTCCTGACTGCCTTAGAAAAAGGTATTAGTCAGAAATTACGCGAGAAAGATCTACAGATAGAGACCATAAACCAGAAGAACAGGGAACTGCTTGAGAGAATAAATCAAGTGGCCATGGAAGCCCAGAACTGGCAATACACAGCCAAGTACAATGAGTCCGTGGTTAACCTCCTAAAGAACAACCTCCAGCAGGCAATGTCACTGGGTCCCGACCAAGGCAGGGAAGGATTTGGAGACAATGAGGTTGATGATGCTGCTTCCTACATTGCCCCGAGCAACTATTTTTGCATTTCGGTTCCACCCACGAAGGTTGGTTCCTTGATATGCAGAGCATGTAAGTATAAGGAGGTGTCCATCATGTTAATGCCTTGTAGGCACTTGTGTTTGTGCAAGGATTGTGATGGGTTAACAAGTGTTTGTCCTATATGCCGCCTGGTAAAAACGGCTAGTGTTCAGGTGTACATGTCCTAAATTATTCATCAGATTACGTGATTCAGAAGAGGGCTGGATGATGTGAATCACTTGTCAAGTTAAAACTGATTGCGCTCAGGGCAATTTATTCTTGTCGAGAATGTACACGCCACCTCTTTTGCTTCCTTTCAAGGTGTTCATTTACATGTGTATCTACTGTTAAAAGGTTTCCATATACCTTTACGATCGATCCTTGTGATTTATTAATCACAAGTTGATTCTTTTTATCTAATGACGCAGGTGAATTTGATGTGAGAACAAAGAGGTAGCCAAGTCGCAAGGCTTTCCTTTTACCAGGATGAAGTTTCGGGTTCGGCTTGGGGTTCCGTTCTTCTGCCCTGAATTGTTTTATGACAAGTTTTTGGGCATACAAGAACTGTGAATATATGTTTGTGCCCCAAATGTCAATGTAACGTGTTGCTGCTAGTTTCTAGTGAACACGCATTATACCTTGTTTGGCAAGGATTCTTTACAAGTTGACAAATGATGCAACAGACGGTTGAGGTTTGAAGACTTAGGGCCCGTTTCGTGTCCACGATTTCAGACCCAGTATATGACAATAGGTAGTAAGATGGATAACCAAACAGGCCCGCCCTTGTCATCCCTCCTACAAAATGACAAGAATACGTTATCTTAGCCAGATGGCTTTACTTATGGGACAAGGAAACTGAAAGATATGGCAAGATATACAACACTCAACCTTTGGCCCAATGGTTGTGTAGCGATCCTTCGGAGCATTTTAGGGCTCGACTCCTAAGAACAAGAGGTTTTGCCTCGTAGTACTCAAACTTGTCCCGTAGGGGTGGTGTTCACTCTTCGGGTTGAACGCACCCCCTCTCTCTAAGATCTCCTTGTAAGCGGGTTAAGCTAGCCATCCTCTTCCTCCCAGTTAAACACAACCAGTTACCTATTGGTCCATTGTTAAGATCCGGGGTCATTTAACAACACAACGATATGAAAAAAAACTCCTTTAATATTATTATTTACACAATAATACAAGATGAAAAACCTCTCCAGGAGAGCCACAACCGGCTCTCCACCGCTCCGGTGAGCCACACCGGCTCACTCACCCAACCTCACCTTACCCCTCATATGGTTTCAGTCACACACTTTCCTACGCTCTATACATGCATATATATAGACAAGAAAACCCTAATACTCATAAAGAAATAAGGTGGGAAATTATCCTGTGCTTCGCACACACCACCCTACTTGGGTGGAATCCCAACACCCACTACATGTACGCAACTAACATCCTGTCATATGGCAAAAGAAAAGAGAGAAAGCTTCACATTTCCAATGTAGATGCCATTTGTGAAAGTAAAATGGATCTGTTATTTCCGTGAACCGAAGATGCTAGGGTTAGATATTTCACAAGGGCTTTCGGTCGCTGAAGTGAACCTGAAGTAACAAAGCTGACTTTTGCTGAGAAAAAAAAAAAACAAAAACAAAAACTTTGGATTTATACCAGTACCTGCTTAGAGAGGAAGAGGAAAATATAGATCTCGAATCAACAAAGTCGATTCAAACGTACACTAAACATTTTAACCCTGTTTATGATACATACTTATTTACAATGTGGAGTAGGCCACAAAACAATGGTAAGAATTTCAATATAAACAAGATTCAAAATTCAACATAATCAGACAGGTTAACCGGCAGTTAAAATTTCCATTTTGTCAAAATGCAAAACGTCTAAGAAAGCAGAGCTGGAGAAGACAAAGAACTATTGTAGACAACAGTAATCCTCTCCTGTCGAAGTTAATTAGATTCGGCGTCTGTTGTCCACTCGTGGCTTCTTTGAAGGACCTGTTTCTATATTTTGCGTGCTTGATTGTATCTAAAGCACGGAAAAAGAAGAAAACAATTAAACCCCACAAATTTTTTTCTTTGAAGAAAAGAAGAAAACTGTGGATGAGTGATTTAGTTACCTTGTTAAGCTTATCCCTGACGAATTGAACCGTCTGATTCATTGATTGGGTTGGGAAATAATCCTGCAATGTTACGGCAAAACCGAAATAGGATTAGACTGTGAAACGTGGATAGTAAGCGACCTTTTTCCAAATCTACGCATGAGAAGGTTAACCAAGGTCAATAACTAACATCGCCAAACTAACATGAATCATTCCTGGACAGCTCATCCCTAGAGGCCTAGACAATACAAGAACAGAAAAACTGATGTCACCACCGAATAGGGCTGTAAATGAACTGCGCAGCTCGTGAGTGGCTCGGTAAGGGCTCGGTTCGAAGGTTAAATGAGCAAGCTCGAGCTCGATTTTGCAGCTAGTTTGATAAACGAGCCGAGCTCGAACCTAGCAGCCTAGCAGGGCTTGGCTCGAACGGGTTCGTCTCAGCTCGAAATATATAGGTTCGGCTCGAACATGCCAATATATAGGTTCTCGAACAGGTTCGTCCCAACTCGAAATATATAAGTTCGGCTCAGCTTGACTCGAACATGCCAATATTCGGTTCGCCTCGGCTCGTTTAGCCAATTTTTCAATATTAAGGCTGAAAAGTTGATGAATTCGAGCCGAGCCGGCTCGTTTATTCCAGATCGAATACTAACGAGCCAAGCTCGAGCTTTGTACATGCTTGTCGAGCTGAGCTCCAGCCGAGCTTTTCCGGCTCGATTTGAACTCGAGCCGAGCTTGAGCCAGACGAATTCTGATCGAGCCGAGCTCGAACATGCTAATATTCGGTTCGGCTCGGCTCGTTTACACTCCTACCACCGAATTACGTTTTGGAACGCATGTCCCGCAATATGGTACACTTATGTTCCAAAACAGTGAATCTAGCAATATTGCCAAAGCAATCCCAAAGTTTTTCCTCTACAAACTCAAGAGATCGGAGCTTTAGCAAGACAAACTATGAAAAATGATTGTCATAGTGTTCTACATGACAATAAAGCTTTATTTTATTAGACGTTTATCTCTTGAAAAAGGAACGATACAGAAAAAGGAAAAATCCAATAACGTAGTCTATAGAAGCCTTCACCCACTGTGCCACTATTTACGACATGTGGTGTTCATGCTTCCATTCCCGTTCGTCATACGGAAAGCATCTGACTTCCAGGTAACATGACCATCCCAGGGAACCTATTGTATTGCTTATTGCAAGGAGTGAAGGTTACAAATGAAAAACGAGAAAACACTACGAATCCACTCGTCTAAAGATTTTAAACACAACTTAACTACTCCTTTGAATGGGGTAGAAAAGCACCGGCTCGTGGGGACGAAGCAGTTTAATTGGTACTTAAAATAGTGCCATACCTTGTCAGAAGTAACCCTGGTCATGGAAGAAGAATCTGCATTCTGAGAAATATCCTGAAACTCTCCAGTGTTCCTGCAATAAGGAAAGAAAACCATCTCTCATACAACGATAGAATCTCCAGGAGGCTTTAATCAGAGAACACCTACAAATTTGACTATACCGCAGACTACCTTTGGTTAGTGTTTATTGATTGGGAAATGCATTCTGTCTGTGGTGTTGATGCACCTCGGATATGAGCCGTAGACCCATTGGATCTTCCAGCTGAAATCATTGAGATATTGGCATGGCTGAAACAATTAGGACTAGTTTTCAAATCAAAGACCAAATAAGGAAATTAGGATCGTGTAAAATAAACAAAGAACCTTACGGCTCAATCGTGCTAGAACTTCCTTTCTCCGGCCTTCTAATTTCTCTTTTGTGTCCGATAGGCTCTCATATTGAGGGGCATATGAGATCTGTAATCGATTCCCCAGGAAAACAAACTCGTCCAATTTCCTTTTTGCAAACCTACAACCATAGAATTAAAGATTCAAACATGCCGAAGTCCTATATGAACATGAAATCCAAACTTAAGCAATCTATAAACAGTGGAGCATCATAATGGCAACTATTTTAGGCACCTGGCATTGTTTACTTGACGAAATTTTACCCAATACACATCTGTAAAGGGTTCACAATCTTCATAATCCATTGGTTTGCATCTGAAGAAGGAAAATGAAGAAATGACCGTAAGTTACCAACTTACCAAGTACAATATGGCAAAAAAAATCAAATATGGGGTTCTCAATTCACACTACTTTACAAATCTCTAGGGCTTGTTAATCACGATGGAGTATGAAATCCCAAACTGACTAATCCCACCGGTCTAAGATTAAGGTGATTACCAAGGACGATATGGCAATCACATCGAATATTGGGTTCTCAATAGTAAATTCTCGCTACTTGTTCTTAAAAAAAATGAAATAAAAATCTCACTAGTTTACAAATCTCTCGGGCATGTTAACCACAAGGGAGTATGTAATCCCAAGATTCCCAATAGGTGACTAATCCCACAGGACGAATAGTGGAGTGATTAGCATTAGTAATACCTTAGCTCCATTACCCGTTTGATTGGAGTCATTGGACTAATAGCGACATGGTATATGATCCATAGGACAATTATTCTCGAGCTAATCGATATTAAATGAGCTAAGTTTGAGCTCTTGATTATTTGGACTCGACTAGGCTAGACTAGTTTTGAACGAGCTGAGCTCTAACACTTCAAGGCTCAGCTTGGCTCAGAGCATTTGCAGCCCTACCTGGTACTTTGTAGGATAGGTTGTAGTACACAATGAACACGTAACACATCAACTAATTGTCGCGTTCAAACGATCCCATAGAAATAAGAATTTGCAATCCAAACGAAATCCTAGTTAGGTCAATCAAATAAACCCTAGAAGCATAATACACCATACAACTGTGTGTGTTTATGTGCTTGATTGTGGGAGAGAGACAGGGAGAAATTACTCTTCAATATCCCCATAAGACCCGAATAATCTCGACAACTCATCACCACATCCTAAAGCCGGAACGTTCTTCACGATCAAGTACCTGTCATATCCGCGCGAAATTCGACTGAGCTACTTGCTACTTAGGGGTTTCTAACAAGAAAGAAACACAATTCCATAATTTCAAACAAGAAGAAGAAATTCAAAAGAAAAAAAAATGGAAGAAAAAAAGAGTCATAACTTCCGAAACAGCGTAAAAAAATTAGCCCACACCGATTGCGAGAAAGGGTATGATAACAAAAGGAGGATTACTTTCTCACCAAGTCTCACCATTGTCATGAGGTTTGCTGAGAAAAGAAAAAGGAAACACTCGAAAAGTTATCATTTTTATACACTTCTTCTCTCCATTATGAGTACTGATTTGGTAAGAACCTCTAATCCTTTCTTCACTTTTTCTTATCAAATCCCTCAAATCCAAAGGAGCTGTGAGGGTTTAGTTGGTACCAACCTATTCACGTAATTGAATAAGATATAAACTGCACATCGGTTTGTCTATTCATATGCACACAGAGAGAGAGAGAGAGAGAGAGAGAGAGAGAGAGAGAGAGAGAGAGAGAGAGAGAGAGGCAAACTTGGATTCGTCGCAAACTGTGTAGACGCGAATCGCAGGGGGTTCGTCTTTGTACCGAGGCATGTCGGACTGAGTTGAATCGAACGGAACTCAATTGAGTCTTTCGGTTGAATCAAGAACTGATGAAACCAGGAAGACGACGTACTGCTGACGTAGGTTAACATCATGGGACGTAATTTGGGCCTTGTTTTGTGGGCTTTGTTTTCCATCCTAGGTGGGTAAGATCTTGAGACCTTCTTTCTAAGCTAGAAGTTGTTACCACAATTTTTTGGAAAATGACGGCTGACGACGTGTTTTAATAATTAATACTCGCTAAGAACATATTTATGATTAAAAAATATTCTCATTATATTCTTGGCGGGTATTCATTATCAAAACATGTCCTGGGCTGTCATTTTCTCACAATTTTTTAATTTTGTTCTTATTCAAAAAATTTTTTTTTTTTTTGCATATGTTAGTTTTACGCCAAATTTCTATAAATTATGAGTTTTTCAGGAATAAAAAAAGTAAGAAATTATGGCTTTTACACAAGTATTTAGAGCATCCACAGTGATATAATCAAAACAAAAAGATTTACAAAGTTAACAATATGTGCTCAAACAGAGCTCACATTGGAATAACCAAACTTAGAAACATCTTAGCAACTCATCAAATTTTGGCCCTTCGATAATCAAAACTACCAACATTTTGCCAATAACCAAATTTAATTGTCTTCATATTTCTTCAATCAAGTACACCATCATTACACAAAAACCTTCTTTCTTCCAATTTCAACATGTTTATAACAAAAATACTTTTAAAAACAGTTTTTATTTTTTTGAAAAAACAGTTTTTTAATATTTTTTTATTAAAACTGTTTTTCCCAAATTTGTTTTAAACAGTTTTATTTCAAAATAGTTTTTTTTATTAAGACTTTTTTTTCAAAAACTGTTCTTTTGAAAAAAAAAAAAAACTTTTTCTATTCAAAAACTGTTTTTTTAACTTTTTTTCGAAAACTGTTTTTTTTTTAACAAAGTTTTCAAAAAAATATTTTCTCTTTTTCTAACCTATTTTTATTAGTTTGAAAAAATTGTTTTCTATGTCACAATTTCTAGATTTTTATAAGTTAAAAAAGTGATGTGGCAAGTTTTTGTTATTCAATTTTGATTGTACCATTGTAGACCTCTGCATTGCTAACTTTAGCAACCCTCTAAATAAATAATCAAATGCTGATGTGGCAACTTTTGATTATGCGCTTTTGATTATTCCACTGTGGATGCTCTTAGTGAAATATCTCAGAAAAAGTCCGGAAAGCTGATATGAAGAAAATTTAGAGGAATGATAGGAAGAAAATTTTAAAACAGAGCTCTTAATATACAATTGCATCAAGAGCCCTTCATGCATATGGGTTCACATCCATCTAACGATTTCCGACACAGTTGCATTGGAGCAGTGTCCGAAAGGTGTGCTCCTAAACTTTTCCAAAAGTTCAATAGTAGCAGATTTGGAGATTTCAATTTCAGTTGTGAATGTTCGTTGACAAATTCTTATCGGGATTCTGGGAATTTTCTTAGATTTATAAAATGGGTTAGGATGACGATTTTTCTCCATTGGATGTGATTCTGAATCATTCAAGATTTTCTTTAGATTGATCATCCAAGATTTTCTTAGATTCCTCATGTGTACTAGATGCAAAAATAAGATACTAGTCACACTACTGAAAAAACATGAGAAAATTACCTCTAAGTACAGAAAAGTGACACTTAATTCCCATTAAGGATAGATGAAATACTTAATTACCACTAAGTCCACTTTTACAAAAATACATTTACCATTAATGGAAGTGTCACCCTGGGGTTTTAGGGCATGCTAGGGTTTTATGGTACCCTAATGGGTACCCTAGTACCCTTGGGTATCCTAAAATCTTAGGGTACCCTAGGATTTTAGGATTTTAGGGTATCCTAGGGTTTTAGGGTATCTTAAGATTTTAGGTTTTAGAATACCCTAGGGTTTAAGGTACCTTAGGGTTTAGGTTTAGTCACTTTCATAGAGCGCTAGGGTTTAGGTTTAGGCACTTTCATAGGAGTTTTAGGGTGCACTTTCCTATTATAGGGTTTTAGCGGTTTAGGCACTTTCATAGGGTGCCCTAGGGGTTTAGGCATTTTTATAGGGTACCCTGAAGTTTAGGCACTTTTATAGGGTGCCCTAGGGGTTAGGCACTTTTAGTATTTAGGATTTTAGGCACTTTCATAGGGTTTTCACGTTTTGTTAATTAGAGGAGACTTGGTGGGAATTACTTTTTATTTTATAGACCTAGAGGTAAATTGCCCAAAAAACATTTGACGATCAAAGTCACTCATATTGCAGGCGTCAATGTGTTTATCATCCATGCAAAGAGTTCATCGGGTATTGATATCCATATCAGTGAAGCATACTCTGAAAGTCTGACTTCTTATTTCTTTCTGATATGCGTGATTCGACTAAGTCTTTATCGATGTGTTGTGTCCGATCAACCAGAGTCGTCTCCATGTTCGTGACTATTCCTCAAGCAGGGCAGGTTATAAGTCACGGGAGGGTTTGTGTGACTTTCCGCATTGACTACAAATACAAGCCTAGCTACAAAATGGGCGATTCGAATCATCAAACAAAATTGTGGTGGTCCTATTTAGGTCACATGCGCGATGAGCATACTCTTTGTTATTTTGCATAACAGTATGAAAGGACCCCTCTGATGATGGTAGAATACTTGGCCTGCTTTGAGTAAATTGGAATGAAGTTAATTGTTCCCACTATGTACGATGGCTTTTCCCCCCCTCCATCCTTAGGAAACTTCTCATTCATACTGCAACCATCTTAGCATTTACCCTGACAAATCACATTGGGATTTCTTGGGAGATTGCCCAAAAAAGAAAACTTTGGATTTGCTATATCTAACACCCAACGAGGGTTGTCTTCTCTGCCAGCGGTTCGCTCCCACCCTGGAGGTGTGAATTCAATTCTCGGGGGTAAGTCAAACAGTTGGGAGGTGAAAGTCCACGTGGATAGCCTCATGGGCGTGTCCAGTAGTCTCCCCTCCTATCTGTTTCTAACTGTTTTCCGTAGTGTTGGTTTCTTGCGGCCGGCCCTAGATGGATTAGTCTCACCCTGTTTGGGTGTGGGGATACCGTAAAAAAAGAAGAAGCTATCCAACAAAATCAAAACCCAGATCACAAAATAGAACTTTTACCACCCCCATGTCAGTGGATTGGACCACATGCAGGCAGCAGGTGGAGGAGTAAAGCGTAAGGACTCGCGAGAAATCATTCTTACACTTCAAGTGTTGGCTTGTAGAAAATACGAAAAATACTAGAATACTTTCAAGTCAAGCCATATGTATCCCACAAAAACATTCATCTTCATGACTAGTCTACATCTTCATGACTAGTCTATGTATATATATAAAAAAAATAATACCTGATGTCTTGAGTTTGATTTATTTAAATGAAGCAACCTTATCGAGCCACCAGCAGCAATAAAAACATGGAAAAAATCTTATGTGTTTCGTTCGTAGGTTTGCTGATCATAGGGGCTCAGGGAGCTGCCGAAACGTCGACGGACGACATTGCTGTTCTTGGAGAGATTGAAAGCTTGGATATAGAAGAAGGAGATGATGATGTAGATCTTTTCGACAACCCGTCGTGGACGAGTGAAAAGGTTAGCAAGGTTCTTGTGAATGTGGATGGTTTTGGAGCTGTGGGAGATGGTGTTTCTGATGATACCCAGGTGATTCAATGGCCTGTTTTATTGTCACATCTTATTCGATTTTTGTGTCTGAATATTGACACAATGACCCTCACATATTTCTATATCTCGTGAAGCTACAGTTAAATTTGCATGAAAACTCTCCTAGGGCCCAAATTTTGCATAAAAATTGCCAAAGGCCCGTTTGTTTGACGGGACTAATAGGAAGGAGATATATAACTACATTGGATATGTAATTCTATCGGACCAACACTGGTGACTTTATTGATAGCATATCCACATAATTCATCTCGATACTCATATCTGGTCAAACAAGCGGGCCCTTGGTCTATAACTCCAGGACAAGTTATAGCGGCATTTCATGCCTACAAACAATGAACTGATCAACAAGAATTGGAACCTCAACATCCCAATTGGCAGTCTACTTCAAGTACTATTTGACAGATTTGTTGAATCAAATTAATTCGTACCTCCATTGAGTTTTCCCTTCTTCGCGTGCCTTGTTATTGTTACCAGGCCTTCGTGAAGGCATGGAAGCTGGCTTGCAACACATCAAATTCAGTTTTCTTGGTTCCCAACGGACGCCGTTACCTAGTCAATGCCACAAGATTCCGGGGGCCTTGTTCTCACAACTTTATAGTCCAGGTAGTCTCCTACACTATTTTCACTTTCCTCTCGAGGACGAGAAGGCTGTGTCTCGGGATTTCATTGCAGATTATACCGGAACCCCTGTGTTCTGCCACTGGTCTTATCTGATGGGTTATTCTTTTCGCTGTTATACCTGTTGGGTACAGATCGAAGGAACCATTGTAGCGCCAGATGAGCCGAAAAACTGGGATCCGAAAAACCCGCGAATTTGGCTTGATTTTTTCAATCTGACTGGTGTCCTTTTCCAAGGGGGTGGAGTTATTGATGGCTCAGGAAGCAAATGGTGGGCAGCATCATGCAAAAGGAACAAGTCAAATGTAATGTTATTTTCTAGATTACTCGTGTATGCGAAATCAGCAAGTAGATCTCATCTGTTCCTCCTCCGAGTTTCTTCTTCTCATCCTTTTCTTTTCTTCATTGACAGCCTTGCATAGGCGCGCCAACCGTAAGTTTCTTCCCCTTGGTTTTCTTGAATTCAATACTAGAACAAGTCATCCAATGGTTACATGAGTGAGGAATAACTAGTTAAGTGAAGTTAATTCTTGTTTATCTCTTTCACACTGCAAGTTATATGAGGAGTTTATTGCAGGCATTTACCATAGATTCGAGTTCAGCTATTAAGGTGAAAGGCCTTACTATCCAAAACAGCCAACAGATGCATTTCATCGTTTCCCGTTCTCAATCTGTACGCTTGTCTGATGTACAAATTTCTGCTCCAGGCGACAGCCCGAACACAGATGGAATCCATATAACTGCATCAACAAACGTACTTCTTGAGAACTGTAAAATTGGAACAGGTTCCCCAACCCCGCCCTCTATGTTCTCATTTCATAGGACAAAATAAATTCATGTGTACCTACACAAGTTCCATCCTTTTTATCACTTATCGGAGGGTGACTGAACAAATAGCCTGGCGGTTTTTTATTCATTTTGTGTAGGGGATGATTGCATTTCAATTGTCAGTGGTAGCTCAAATATCAAGATGAAGACAATCTATTGTGGACCTGGTCACGGAATCAGGTACGAATGTATGATCTAGCCTGGTGGTTTGCCATTCGTTGTTCAGGAAGGATAAAGAATTATGAGTTCATAATATTCGAGGTTGCTCTTACTGAATCTTATGGTGTATAATTCTTGTGTTCTAGCATAGGAAGCCTTGGGAAGGGCAACTCTACAGACACAGTAACGAATGTGGTCTTGGATACGGCATTCCTCAAGGACACTACCAATGGCCTCAGGATTAAGACTTGGCAGGTAATTCCCGCGCTCTATAATCAAAAAGTATCATTTAAACTGATGGCATTGCAACGTTTGGCATATTTTGTTTCTTTTTCGGGGGTACCTGAGATAGAGCTCACTCTGCAAACCATCCAGTAGACTTTGAAATTACTTAAAACGATTACTTAAACATCGTTTTGAGTCCCACGCACGTGTGCTACAGAATGAATTCTAATGGCAGAACTAATTAATCTTCAATTGCATTCTTTTGGCCACTGGATGATATGCTTTTAACCAGATTTATATATCATCAACCAAATATAGGTCATGAAGAGAACATTTCTTGCTGATCCCTCTCCATAGAACGGTTTACTCTTGATAAGATCATCCGATTTACTTAAAATGTTTCTAACATATCGACTATTTTCTCTTTCTGATCGTATGGTGTAGGGAGGATCCGGTTATGTTCATTCTGTGCGTTACCAGAACGTGAGGATGGAGAATGTTTCATATCCCATTATCATAGACCAATTCTACTGTGATTCCCCAACTGCTTGTCAAAACCAGGTAAAACCTTCATGTTCAAACATCTGAGTCCCGAAGACTCACAATTCCCAACTATTTCATAAACCAAAGCGAAATAATCGTATAACATGTGCAGAATATTTACATCAACTACATTATTTTTTGGGTTTTTCAGACATCGGCTTTGGAAATAAGTAAAATCTTGTATCGGAACATAAGTGGAACATCGAAGACCGAAATCGCCATGAAATTCGCATGCAGTGACACAGTTCCATGCAAACAATTAATCCTGAACAACATCTACTTGGAGAAGAAAGATGTCATGGTTAAGACACACTGCAACTCTGTCACGGGCTTTTGGTACGGATACGTGTGGCCTCTGGCTGAATGCCTAACTTCCTCTGACAAAGACTCGATAATCAAGCAGACCGAAGAGGTTGATCTCGCGGCACAGAGTAGAGATAACCTCATTCACACTGAGCTCTGACTTGTCTCCCTCTAGGAGGTTAATGCTAGATTTGCATTGACTTGAACATTTTTCATGAATAGAGTCGAACGATACCTTTGTTTGCAGATCGTAATACGAACGAAAGGACCACATAGAACAATTTTATGCAATATACTGGACAAGAATTTGTAGATATGATCTACTAGTATATGGGCTTTTGTTGATTTTGATTACACATTTTGTTTATAAAATCAATCTTACAAGAATGGTGACTTTTAAAATTTTAATTGTTTCTTGTTATGCATTGCCTTTACCAGTACACATAGAAAAAGTGTACTCAATTGTAATGCCATCTCTGTGGTGCTATCATCATCTAGGCACCAAATGCTAGCCAAGTCTTGTAGAAGGTAAACTTGAAGTTTCCTTTTCCATCCATCATTTGCAAGGCATCTTATGTGCTGGCCAAGCTTGGGCAAACACCCTTGCGGGTCAAGCTAGACATGGAAACAAGGTGTCACATTGGGTCAAGTTTAGGCAAACACCTTCGCAGGTCAATCTAGGTGTGGAAAAAAGGGGTTTTGAATATAGTACCGGCTAAAGTATCGTTTTTCCTACTGGTACAGTAGTACGGTACGTATCGGTGTTAGTGAGATATCAGGTACTGTTTCGGATTTATCTCTATTAGTGTTATTTTCCACGTCAAAGTTTTTAGTATTATATACACCTTAATTTATTAGAAACAAAAATAAATTTCAATGTAGTTTGATATTGATGGTATATATATATTGACCATACTCAAAGAGAAAATTAAATTTAAAAGTAATCCGGTATTGATTATAGACCGGTACGGATCAATATTTGAGTCGGAGTGAAATTAGAGGTGTAGGGTACCAGATTTGATCAACACCGGTAAATACCAGGTAGTGGAAATCATCAGCAAACATCATCCCAGATCAAGTTAGGTGAGGAAATACTGTGCCATGGCATGTCAAGATCAGGCAAATGATGTCTCAGACTTAATTGAAATGAACATCAAATAACCTCCCTAACAAAACTGCCATTGAATGCCATAAACCCACATGTGATTTTAGTTTCCAATCTAGTTCATAAGTACTCTTCCCAAACCCCTTGAGACATAGGGATGTAATGCTTATCAAAAAATGTATTGAAAAGGTGGGTCCTACGAAATTTTAACCAATAAGAGAAAGGGTATCGTTCACCCTTTTTCAAGGAGGGTGAACAAAATTGCAATCGCAGAACTCGGACAATCTTTGATCTTTTGAATTAATGTTCAAGCAGCAAAATTTGTTGCTTTGTTTTTCTTTCTTTTCTCTCTTCACTCAATTACTGCACCATCTGAGCCGTCCATCTCGATAATTAATCATCTAGATTTCATCTCAGCTCTTGTAGATCCAAGCACCACCGATAGCGAACGGCTTGGATTGTGCATTACACCCCACTCCACTGCAGGATCCCCAGTTCGCATGAGAAAAGATCCCAAAAAAACATGTAGGACTCCCACCCTTTGCATCTTCTATAACAAGTAAAACTGAATCTTGAATTGTAGGTAGTATAGTGTCCTTTTTGTTAGCATTACATTGTCGGTAGGCTGCTTTTGAAATCCCATTATCTATCAGTACAACTTTATAGGCATTGTTAAAATATAGTTAAATCTGTTTTTAGTTCAACTGCCTCCACATTTTAATTGTAGGAGTGCCACTCAATGAGAGGACATTTCAGTGGAATGATCGAAAAATACAACCCACCAAATGCCAGCACGCCCTGAATTCTGATCTTCAGAATAAAGATGGTTTTTGTGATCATTGAAGGGGACTTGGGAGTCCTTATAGTGCCGACACGAAATTTAAACCGTTGATAGGCGAAAAGAATGACTCGTATTGTGCTCTACACACCTCTATTGCACCCCGATACTACAAGGACTCCTGTTCTGATTGAGTAAGCACACTTTGGTGTCAAGGGTAGGTGGAACTAGGATTGCCGTACATTTTATTAGTGGAGCAATGAGTTCAAATGAGGTTATTATTTTTGGTCTTCTTTACTGTTTTTTTTTTTGGGTTAACTCAAGTGTTCAAGTCAGTTTACGTGTACTTTGACTAATTCTAGAGCCCATTAAGTGCGGAGAGCCCAATTAATTTGCTCCGTATGGTGACTATGGTCTGACCCAAATGAGTTGATAGCACCTGAGAGCTTTCGAATCTAAAAACATTACTCGTATTGTTATGTAAGGAAAATGTGTGGGCCACCACATCGTCGCGATTTGTATTATAGATTGTTATCAGTATTGTTATTAAATTAGCCATATTATAAATTTAGAATCGATAACATGGCAAAATAGGTAAAACATCTGGCTTGTTCTATATGGTGCCAAAAATCTTGATCAATTAGTTGGATTAAAACCTTATCTAAAGTCATACTCTTTTTATTTAATAATAATAAGAAAATGGCCTTTTTGAAGATAATTAAAACATTATATATACAATTGATTCACAGAATTGAGTCTCTAGAACCTCTCTCTCTCTCCTTTTTTTTTTTTTTTTTGTTGATATGAAAAGTCTGATAGAACCTTTTGATATTTTGATGAAAACTGAGACATGCATATTGGGCTCATTTGGATGCAATAAAAGGTGATTCTCCTCTTCTTCTTTTTTTTTTTTTTTTCCCCCACAAGAAAGTTATCATTAATCTATTGATCATTATTTTCCCACGATCTACATTTTTTTTTTCTTCTATTTGATGAATTACTTGGGACATTTTTTTCTTAAAACGTGAGGTCAAATTTACAAACTATATACCTTTCAAATCTACTAATATTGAAGATTCTAAAAATTCAAGTACGGTAGTTGACATTGTGATCAATGTATCACCCGATTTTTTTTTCCCCTGGACGAAAGTCAGTTCTTTTTCTTTTTTTTTTGTTATAGTAAAATTTGAACACCCTACCAGTTGCATAGGAGTAGGGCTACAAATGAACCGAGCAGCTTGCGTGCTCAGCTTGACTCGTTTATTAATAAACAAGTTGAGCTCGAGCTTGAGTTTCCATTTGGCTCGTTTTCGAAAAAAACTCGGCTCGTTAAGGGAGACTCGACTCGATTAAAGAGGCTCGTTTAGTAAGTGACTAAGCTTAGCTAATTTAAGGGCTTGGATCGTTAAGCTACCACTTAGGGGTGATACCGGTCCAGTTTCGACTGGTTTGGCATACTTTTCGGTCGAAACCAGTTATTCGGTTTTAAATTTTTAGAAACCGAAACCAGTTGAGATAATATGGTCCGGTTTCGACCGGCTCAACTGGTTTCGGTCCGGTTTATCCGGTTTTCCTTCATGGGCCATATTTTGGGTCCAACACATCAAAAAATCCACAATTTAACCCACAAAATATCAACCAAAAATTCATAATTCAACCCCTTTTTTGGGCCGAACAAAAAAGGATCAATTTTGAACCCAATACATAAAAAAAAAAAACCCCATAAAAACATCATTAAGCTCATAAAAACAGTTTATAAAAAAACCCCCATAAAAACATCATTAAGCTCATAAAAACAATTTATATATGTATGTATCTCTGTTATATATATGTATATATTATACATATATATAACCGGTATATATAACCGGTCAGGTTTCGACCGGTCTTTAACACACATAAACCGAATCGAAATTATTTTTCCGGGTTATAAAATTTTATTTTCCGGTTCCGGATCAAAATTATTTGACCGGATTAAAAAATTCGGTTCAGTTCGGTTTTTTCCGATTTTGATCGAGTTTTCGGTCTCGACTAATAGCCCTACTACCGCTCGACCTGCACGTGTCACACATGCAATATTTGTATAATTGTATCTCTGAAGTCAAAGAGATCCGTGAATGGTAGGGATGGTTGGGTTGAATTCATCCCTTAGATGGCATACGAACAAATAAGTGGCGACAAATTAACCATTTGTTCTGTTATCAAATATTTCAAGGAAATAAAATAATGAGAGATCTAATACTACATAATAAAAACAAGCCCCCTTTTTCCCAGCTGAATTCTCACGAGCCAAACAACAGCCACAGAGAATACTTTTTAAAAACATCATCAGTGAAGTGAAATCCCTAGCTAGCTAGCTTTGGAAAGCTTAGGATAGGAGGCAGTGGTTGCCTTGTGAATTGTGAAAGAATTTGTTTTTTAGCTTCAAGTTGTTGGAATGATCCGTGAACCCTTTGTTTCTTAGGTTTCCCCTGATTTGAGTGATTTCGATTGCTTGCCCTTCTTACTACTCCATTCTTATGCACCAGCCACCAACAGAGAAAACACTTCATAGAATCGGTGGAAGTTTGTCCGGTCGTTGACTTTAGAAATTCTGAGGTTATCGAGATGTGGTAAGCTGGTTCGCACACCCAGTTGTCAAAAAAGTTTGTCCGGGACTTCCTATTATCAAAAGCTGACTCGCACATCCAATTGTTGGAACTTACCCCAAAATTTTATTTTATTTTTTCAAAATTGTTGTATGATTAATTAAATACTCACCCAAACACACAAATTTGATCGATTAGTTTGGCTTTGTCTAAGATTTTTTGTAATAAACTCCGTTATGTAAGTGCCGCTGGGCTATTACAGATATAATGTTCTCAATTTTTGACAAAAAAAAGAAGATCGATACCTCAAAATAATTGGCAGTGTCACTAAGCAAATGAACCCTTTTAGCGAAAATAGCTAGCAATGCCCACTCTTTGAAACTCCAACCCGCTCTGTAAACAGCTAGCTAGGCGAAATGCCTTTGGACTCTCTCGCTAGCTACTTGTAGCTAGGGTCATGGTACGGGAGAAAAAACCTAGCAACTCCCTCCGTCCCATAATTTTGGTCGATCGCAAAACTACGTGCAATTTTCAAACTTAAAAATACAGTATTTAATTTATCGATTTTTTCTTATAGCGTTCAAAAGATCTCATCGAAATTTAACAATCAAAATTCAGACAACAAATGCTGCTTGAACATTGTAAGACATGGAACTGTCTCCCCGTAGACCTAAGTGGTCATATTGGATCCTCGGGAACCATCACTAGTACGGCCGGCCTATATTTGAATGAAAATGTCGTGTGCCTGCTGTGGTTCATCTCACCATAATATAAATAGGAATCCGTGAATGTGAGGAGTCCTCGTGGCATATCAGAACTATTTGTATCCCATAGCCACGTCGTCGCTGTACGCGAAAGAATCGACAAAGAATCGTTAACAAAAAAGAGTGAATGAAAAAGTGTGACGATAATTCAACGCTCGAGATGTTAGAAGGTGCGAGCAAAATCAATGGGTGCCGGAGCTGCATGTTAAAAAAAAGTAACTCACTTCAGCCCTCTTCCCCAATTTCCCAGATCTACACCCCTTCCGCCGTTCTCTTCACTGAAACCCACCCACATATATATATATATACAAATTAATCATAATTTTCATTTCCAGGATTGCTTTCAAGGTTGAGATGATAACTTCCTGTGATCAGTTATTTGATTCTTTGAATGAAAGTCAAAATGAGTTTGATTGGTATACGTATGTGAAAGAATGAATAAACAAATACAAACTTTGAGCCATTGAAGAGTTTGCTCGGTGGGTTTGCTCTGTTGCTAACTCCAAGGCTCTAAAACTTGTCAGAATTTTGCGCAAGTTGGTTTGGACATTCGATTATTAAACAAAAAAAAAAGGAAGTAGTAAATTTTCCCTTTGTGCTCTTAACTAGGCAAGATAAAGATCAGTACTGTTCACATCCCCTAGACATGCATGCTTTCAGTTTCTGGTTCACGAGAGAGGACTACTATAAAAGAAGATCACGAGCATGTGCTCTGCAGACTAAAAGACGGCTTAGAAGATCCTCACTCAATCCCTCCATTCGAAAAATTTATTCAGGCTGACAAGACACCGCCACGTGATGTCTCGGGCCTCCTTTCAACACGCTAATGGCCCGATGGCACTGAAATAATCCCTCTCCTCTATTCTCTCCAAATGTCACATATCATTGGAGTCGGCTCCGGTCTAGTTTTTTGGGCATCCAGTTTGGTCCAGCTTTGAGCCTTTGTGGGCCTTTTTTGAGCTCACAACGATGATTAAAATTATTTATTTTGTAGAGTTTGTCGAATATGGCATATACGCCAAAAATTAACTTGATCGCAATCAATAAGTACACAAACAAAACAGAATTGTACAAAAAGGGGGGGGGGGGCATTTTAAGTTTCAAATTATTTTTTGTCATCTCATTTTTATTGTAAAAATCTTTTTCACCTGTGAAGTGCTTTTTATGTTTGAACCTGAAGAAGACTCTCTTTCACCTGTCAGTGTGGAAGCTATCCCTTCATCAAAATTGGGTGGGGGGACAAATCCATCATCAATCTCTTTTTTTTTACTCAATTTTGAGCTTCACACCTGTGAAAAAAAAAATCATATAAGCTCCATTCCGCTAAGATTCTTATTTTTAAAATATTTATTTTTTCGATTTACAAAACAGGTTATTCTCTCACAAATACTTATCCATCATCAATCCCTTATTTTGCCATTGAGCTAGACTGGAATTTTGCTTCCTTTTGAACTGCATGTGAAGTTCGAGCTGTGTTTAGACAAAAGGGTGCAAGATAAAAAATGTTGAACATCATGCATACCTGCCACTTATCTTGTTCTTAACAAGAGCCAAAATGAACCTCCAAAGTATGGGAAAATGCTTATTCTGCAAGAGAAAAAAAAATAAAAATAAACTGCCAATGGAGCAGTAGTGGGGCTGGCTATATTCATGGTGGTCACCTCTGCAAAGTAACTCCATAGAGCATCTCCAGTAGATACTTCAAAGATCAGTAGATACTTCAAAGATCAGCATTAAAAGTATACTTTGGTTTCTTACTTCGTATTTTGAAGGGTAACAATTTAAATGTTTTTATATTATCTTTCTTAGGCTCCATTTGTTTCGATGTAAAATACTTTCTCAGAAAACTAACTTCAAACTTTTATTTTCTGGTGTTTGGTTGGCACTTGAAAAATATTTTCAGAAATCAACAAAATATTGGAATTGAACGCTGGTCAGAAATAACATTTTAATTAGTTGTTTAAGGAAGAATAGTAGAAAAAACTAAGATTTGCACCAATAGAGCAATATTGCTACCACACATACAACTGCTAAAATTTTCTAGTATCGACAACACGTCGGCCTTGTTCGATTTGGGATTTTGGATTTTGAATGTGGGAGGAGAGAGATAGAAAAGAGGAATGAGAGTAATAATCAGAGAGAAAAGTTTTTGGGGACCGTGAGCAGAAAGAAAGTTTGGGGTCTAGAGACCCAAACCGAAAGTTTTTGGAGACCGTCATGTTTCGCGTCAATAAATTCCCCAAGTCCAAACGTAATTAATTTGGGAAACATTGCAATAGCTATAGCGAATTCATGCGACATGGTCTGAACGTGCCCCTTTCATTTCACATGGGGTAAATGCAACTTGTACGATAAGATTAGGAGTCAGAGTGCCATTATCACCTCAATAATTCAGCGACGTTACAGTGATCGACAAAAAACGAAAATGAAAATAGTACTAGAAAAGGACTTGCCAAGTTTCTTAACCCGACCCATTCTAGTCTAGTCTACCACCAGTTAGATCACAATACCTTTTCCTGGTGGGTCAGTATAGTTAGATTCCAACAGTAGACCGAACTTAACTCCATCTACTCGAACCTGACATCTACGATATGCTTGGCCGGCCCTCTCGGCCAAAGATCCATTTGGCCGGGAGTCTTCCACAATTTTTTCTTTTGTTGTTGTTGTCAATATTATATACATCAACAGAGGTTAAAGGAAAATTAGTGAATTGACGAAAATGGATTGAAAATCTCTCTATATATAGACTTGAACTTCGAACCTCTCCCGTAGAGCCAAGTTGTGATGGGCTAAGAGCCATATCTGAGTCTACCACAACTTAGAGAGAGAGAGAGAGAGAGAGAGAGATTCCAAGGAAAGGGATAGATGAGGGGAGAGGGTCAAAATCCTATAATTATTAATGCATGTTAATGTTGGAAAATGTGAATGGTCGGGGGGTTATTTGGCATGCCCAAGCCAATAATTTTCCCATATTCATAATGAGAGTTTTTCACCTCTTCATTGTGGGGATTACTCACCTATTCATTGTGGAAGGTTTTTTTTCCATCTTCATTGCTGTCATTCAATCATGTAATCAAGTGGATGCAACATTACAACGGTCCTTAATTTGCTGCCTATATATATAAGGACTAGCTCTTTACACAATTTCGCACCAATTCACGCATCAGTTCACTAGCATTCTGATATAGTGTGAGAGAGAGACAGACGCTGAGTTAGTTCGTCAAAACGTTCTTCGGTGGTGTTCCGACGATCGTGGTCCGAGCCGGATCAATCTTGGTAGACAGATGCCGATCAGTAACCTCAACACCCTCCGGTAGGGGGTGAATCTGTTTTAAGGACGTCGTGTGAAATACGGGTTTCAGTTCACGAATCCATTATGTATTTTGGTTTGCATTTCAGTTTTTGTAATTTCACTATGTTGTTATTATGTACATGTGTAAAATGTAATAGAATTCGTATTCTGGATTTCCGTTTGGAACATTTTGGCCAACAGTTAATTGTTCAGCATATCCGTGAATTTTAGGGGTGATGTGGACAAGCATGTTTGCGTACGTGTTACGAGTATCTTTCTGAAATAAGGGCAAATTATTTCAAAATCAAGTCGATTCACAAAAAGAAGAAAATGTACATCAATCACATCCCCATCGCTTTCTTGGAATTGGGAGGGTAGTATTGTAATAAGTAGCACATTATACCGACATTTTTTTAATCTATTTTTCCATTTTCATAAACTTTTAATTTGTCCACAAAAATATAGTGTAATTCTTTTGCAATCCAATAAAATATAGAAATAGCTATGGATCGAGGTTGTGTTTAGATCATGAATTTTTTAAAAAGTATTTTTTTTTTTTGGTAATTGAATTTTTGAAAAAGTTCATGGAGGGAACGGAGAATGATTTGAATTAAAGAAGAATCGGTCCTCCAATAATTCGTCGATCGGGATGCGTGTGTAGGCCCAGACACTTTAAATTATTTGAAAAAAAAAAACAAAACTATATATACATATATGCAGAAACTCTTTGACAAGATCTTTATGTCCGTGTATCTCTAAATAAACCCGGAATTCAAACACACCCACAATATCATCTCTTGATTCTATCATTTTCTTGTTGGTTCATAAAAGTTGCGATTATGCCCCAATTATATTCCCACCGTATTTTTCCGATATTCTTAGCTATATTATAAAACTACCAATTTACATGTCTAGCTCAATCTATTCCCGAATTCGGTTAGTCCGTAAGGGACTTTGCCATGGTTTTAATTGAGTCTGCGCTTATGGATCATGGAATTAGTCCCTCAAATTAGACCGGCCAGAAACATACTTATAAAAAAAATTTACTCTCTCCCCGGGACAAATATATATATATATATATATATATATATATATATATATGAAAAATGGTGAAAAATGAAACAGCAAGCACACAGGGTTCTTATGAGCTGAAAAGGTGTTTCAATTGTTATGAAATTTAAGTGTGAGCTGAATTATTTGTGTGGTTGGGAACTTGGGAAATTGGACCGACGGTCATGCAGTAGGCCTATCCAAGTACGGACATAACTAGCAATCTGTGGGCGCAACAGCCAGAGGTTTCCTCTCATCCTGGTAATTCATGCAGTTTGGATTATTCGTTTCGATTATTTCGATCTCTGTTTTTCCCTACAGAAAACATCAAAAACCCTGAAACCCATCTCCATATCCTTGTAGGTCAACATGTCAGTCAGTTTTGTTAACACACTCTCTCTCTCTCTCTCTCTCACACACACACACACACTCTTTCACTGAAAGTCTATCCCTGTCTTATATCGGAAGCCTACATACATGGCCGATCTTCAATATATGGTCCATCATGTGCACGAGTAGTAACTTGTCTTGAGGATTTTAGGCCATGCAAATAATGTTATCAGCCTATCAGGCTTTAACAAATTACCGGGATAGTGTTTTAATTTATATAGTGGCCAATCCAGAAACTTTCACCAGTGGGGGCACAAATTAGCTAGTGAACTTAAGAATTAGATCTAACAGATATATCCATATGAAGGGAACATGGAGTAATTTTAGTAGTGAAAAACGTATCACCTCTTTATCGGGTATAATTCAAATGTCCAAGAATATAATTGTAATTCCAAAACATCGAGTGGGGACCCGTGCCCCCACGGGACCCCACATAGGTCTGCCCCCTGGTTTTAATTATATGAACATCATATAGATCATTGGATTAGATTCCGTGTTGGAATTCGTAGTCTTTACACCCTCCAAAACCAGAAGCCATTCTTATGTAAACAATCGTCTTCGTCCCTATACACACACACACACACACATATATATATATATATATATATATACATATATATATATATGTATATACATATATATATATATCATGAAAAATAAGAAAATGTTTTGCTAAATAAAGAGGGGTAGAAAAGGAGAGACAAGTGAATTATGAACAGCTTTGGTTATTCCTGGCCGGCTGGTGATCGAGTACAAAAAACAAACTATAGCCCGTGAAGGTTGCATGTGACCATAAAAGAGCTGTTATAATCACTTCCATTGGGTCCTTGACATATTGTGTCGACCCACTCACGTGTGTCTTTTTGGCTCTTTACTCATGTAATATACTCCTACCAAGAAAATTTTAGGTAAAACTCACAATGTACGTGTAGGGAACCAAAGAAGAAAAGCCAGCGAAAAGAGGTCGATAGGAAAACGGCATGGCATGTTAAAAAATGCTACCGGCGCACGTCCGTGGACAGATATGATAAACATGTGTGTGTAGTATCGTCTGGTGTGGGGGAGGGGGGGCCATATTTTATTTACCATACAATAAACATATTTGTATCTGGATTTGTCACGAACTTCTGTGCCTGTGTGTAGCATTGCTCTAGGTGTTTTTAATTAACCTATACGTATTACATAGTTACCATCGCGCTTTGGGTCAGATGCAAAATTATTTTGAGATTGGGGAAACTCTGGTAAACAACGAATTTTGAAGGCATAAAATAAAATTATTAGTCCGAGGTTCATTCAAGATGGGCCGGGACACCCTGCATTACCCAAAAAAATAATAATAAATTATTAAGTGCCAAAATACCAAAATTTTTCCGTAAATTCGAAATAAATGTGGATAAATGAGATTACTCAAAACTTTAGGGTGTTTGGGGCGCCTGCACCCTCTCTGTCTACCACTTTAGAGTTACAGAAACTAATTGCATAATTTATATAAAAGAAACTACATGTATAAATACAAAGAAATTCAAATTTTTGTTATTTTTCCTTTTCCTCAAAATAAGAAAAAGAAATCAAATTTTACAGGGGTGATAATTTGTCAAAACAAAGGGGAAAAGAAAAGAACAATTAAAATATTTCCCACACATAAATTTCAATGAAAAATGTTTGTTTTATTCATACATACAGTGGTGCGACTGACTAAAAAATAAAGTAAAATAAATAGTAAATGATAGAGGACATTGTTGCATGAGCAACTGGATGAGTGATAGGCAACCAGATACTGTTATGTGGCAGAATGGGACCCCCAATGAACCTTGTAAATTCGGAAAATTTTTCAGTGCCGAGCGGGTACCAAGTGGTGCCCGGTCGGCCATCCGAGCCGTCCATTTCATTTTTGACTGGCTCAGATTTGGAGAGAGAAAAGGAGAGAGAAAGTGTTTGGGGGAGAGGAGAGAGAGTGTTTTAATCTGAGCCGTCTAAAAGTGTATTGGACGGCTCCGATTTCCCGAGCGGGTACCACGTGGGCAATACCCGCTCGGCACTGAAAAATTCCTCTGTAAATTCCAACCAAATTTCAGATAATTAGCACATAAATTGAATTGGGTTTTAAGGCGAGGCATGCATTTTCTATTGCCTTTAGTCTTTAATTTGGGTACATGGTTCTTCGGCATGACATCACTTGAGTTTCTTGATTTTTTAAGGTTTAGAGGAGCCGATGTTTTAGAGGTAAACTTTCATAGGCCCGCAATCACTTTGTGCATACATCGTCAAAGATTAAGTCTGCCTCCGAAGTCCTTGTGTACTTACAAAAGAGAAGGAAAGTAAAGAATGAACATAAATTCCTACCAGTGTAAAACAACTATTTTTCACGGCTTTACAGCCCCCATGAGTTTTGTTGTGCTCTTCCTATATAAACATAACCATAAGAACTCCCTTTTGGCTACCAAGAATCTCTCTCTCTCTCTCTCTCTCTCTCTCTCTCTCTCTCTCTCTCTCTCTCTCTCTCTCTCTCTCTCTCTCTCTCTCTCTCCAACAGCCCAAAACATGAGTGCATTTAGCTTGAGAAGCCTCACATTTATGCTCTTCATAGCCTTCCTCATTTGGTCATCACAAATAGACACTTGCAATGCTAGAAGAGGGAAGCATTGGAGGCAAAACAGAGGAGCCTCTACGTCTATGTACAAGAAGAAAGCAAAGAATCACCATCATGGCAATGCCGGTAAATCGAAAAATAAAACGCCATCACCAAAAGCACCACCACCACCAAAAGCAACATCTCCTCCATCCCCACCACCGAACCCAGATATTCCGCCACCTCTAGCACCGAAACCAGATATTCCGCCACCCCCACCAAAGAAAGGGTCCAACACCGCGGCTTCCACGGTCTTTAATGTACAAGATTTTGGTGCAAAGGGAGATGGAACAAGTGATGACACGAAGGTACCTTCAAATTTCACATAATGTCACAAGAATTATAAATTTTACGTTTTCCAATGTTCTGTGTTTTCACTGTGCAACTATAACAGTCATAGGCAATGAAGATAAATTTGTTGTCAAGAGAGAGAGAGAGAGTAATGCAATTGATTATGCGTTTTAATTGTAGCTTTTCCATAATTCATCGAGTTGACAAGTACCGCAACTATAAGGGTAAATTCAGGAATTTACTATACTAATCCTTGTTTGGTAAAAAGAGTAGGTACCATAGGTTACCGAAAGGGCATTATGGTCAAATTTACCAACTTACATGCAAGTTGGCCAGGCACCCTATTACCCCCCAAAACCGCAGTGTACAAAAGAAACATAGGTAATTGTGACATGATTTAGAAATGGACAGACCTTATGCACTGTGTAAAACAGTATACTATACAACGACGATAAACCAACTCTATCTACATGGTAGTTATCGTTTCGTATTTTAGACACACGGTCCTAAACCTCAACCTAAATAGAAGAATAGAGGAGAGGGTTGTCAAATTCCGGGAACAACCATAGCACTTGTAGTGACACCTTTATGAATACGGATCCTGAGAATTCATCCCGTGGGATATTCATGCATAGAACTAGATCAATGTAGCCGACCGTAGGTAATTTGGACATTGTATTGTTGACTTGAGAATATAACAGAAAGAAACTGCAGAGGGCTAAACAACAGAACGTCCAGATTACTGGACACCAAAACCAGATGAAGCCCACCCAAACGAATCCCATCAGGGCAGTTTGGTCCAGATTCCAACAATAATTGTATACAGTTCTCTATAAACTACCAACTGTATCAATACAATGCATTTATAACATTCTTTCCAGCTGGTGAAAAACTTGGTATACATATTGCATAGTGTGGTGCCCGGAGTGCCCCATGGATTTGGTTACACAATGCTACTCTTTAAAATCGCTCTATAAAAATAGACTTGCTAGTGTAATGCCGAATGCTATAAAAGACTTTATTGAAACCCTCCCTAACACCAATTGGTTTTAGGAGGGAGGGTGGAAAAGTGGTCCGATACATACTAATACTGATTTCGAAATTGTATTTTCTATGGTGCAAAACAGGCATTTCAAGCAGCATGGGCAGCTGCTTGTAAAGTAGAGGCATCAACGATTGTGGTCCCACCAGAATTCACATTCCTTGTAGGACCCATTTCTTTCTCTGGTCCTTATTGCCAACCAAATATTGTCTTTCAGGTAAACTCACAACTTTCAGTTCAGATAAAGGTAAACTCTTAACTTACCACTGTAAAAAAGTTTCAGTCGTATGCAGAAATGTATTTATCATACATTAAAATATCAAGTGAATTCCAGTACTGGTGTTTTGTCTTGATAAAACTAGGACTGACCCAGCGGGTCAATCCTATCGTGCACTAGCAGGAGCCCCTATTAAAGCCGGGCCAACACTATTCAATCAGTAACTCTGGAACTTAATATTTTTTTCCAGCTTGACGGCACAATTATCGCTCCAACAAGCTCTAAACCTTGGGGTTCAGGTCTCCTACAATGGCTTGAATTTACTAAACTAAAAGGAATCGCGGTTCAAGGAACAGGGACCATAGATGGCAGAGGCTCAATCTGGTGGCAGAATTCCATCTACGATGACCCCTTAGACGGCGAATCAAACCTAATCATCCCATTAAACAACACGGTTCAAGAAAAACCCCCAATTCCTGTAATTTTCGGCTTCCCTCTAACTTTTTCTCATTGATTTGTCTATATCTAGTTTCCACCATTATCTAAACCCCTCACCATGCTTCCATTATGTCAATTGTGTGGCAGATGGGCAGTTCTCTAATTGGGAAAATGCCAAGCATAAAGCCAACAGTAAGGACCACTTCAAAATTCTCTCTGCATTTTTTTCAGCTTCCAAAAAGTGCAACCCTAGTAACAGGGTAGCTGTGATTTGACTCCACAGGCATTGAGATTCTATGGGAGCTTCAATGTGTCTGTCACGGGTGTAACGATTCAAAACAGTCCCCAGTGCCACCTCAAGTTTGACAACTGCATAGGAGTTTCGGTAGCCAATATAAACATCTCATCTCCCGGTGACAGCCCAAACACCGATGGCATCCACTTACAGAACTCCAGAGACGTGCTAATCCGCAGTTCTAATCTTGGTTGCGGTAATTTACCTCTAAATTGGTACTATAAGATTACATTCTCAATTTCATTGAACCCCTTTTTTCGTACATCAGGAGGCTATCATGGAGGAGGGAATCTTGCCTATGGCAGAATTTGAACCGTTGGCCTCACCAAAATTCTGGCCAACTAAGCTAGCCCTACTTAGTTTTTTCATTAAACTCTGTTACTCCTCTTGAAAAGACCTATGGAGTCCAAAATCAAGGTTATCATATCTGATATGAACTAGTGTCCAATAAATGTCACTGCTAGCTTAATGGACACGAGCCCTAGGTAAATTGAGATAAGACATCAGGGATAAATTCGTCCAAATCATGCCCCAAACTTATCCTTTTAAAAGCCACCATATATACCAAACACATAACTGAATTTTCAACCACTAATATTGAGACACATGGCCCCAAGTCATCTGTCATATAATCCTTGTCCAGTATAAGCTTACTGCGGTCGGCCGGACACGCGTCATGCCTTGAGGGAGATTAGGTTTGAACCCACATGCCCCACAGACAGGATTCACAGGAAGACATTTCTCTTTTTGTCACATTCATTAAATTTTTCTTTTGTCTTCACTACAAATAAGAACATGCTTTCTTCCCTTTTCTCCTTGTATTCTTCTGCTAACAACTCTCAACAAAACCAGTTTATAACAGTCATAGGCAATGAAGAAAAAATGTGAATGCATCAAGTAAATGGTATGCTAGGATCTCAAGTTTTAATACTTCTGTGCAGGAGATGACTGTGTTTCTATACAAACTGGATGCACAAATGTGTACATACACAATGTGAACTGTGGACCTGGACATGGAATCAGCATTGGTGGGCTAGGAAAGGATGCAAGTAGGGCATGTGTCTCGAACATTACTGTTCGTGATATCAATATGCATAACACAATGAATGGTGTCAGGATAAAGACGTGGCAGGTAAAGATTCCATCTGGAACTCATCTGATTGAAAACAAATTTGAGATAACAGATAAGATTTCATAGTACCAAAAAAGTCTCAAATCCAAGCAACCTATCGTTCATCAATAGAAATCACTAAAAAGACTCAAGTAAAATGAAGTTTCGGACGATATGGAGTTTGTACTATATCATAGAAGTTCGCCTAAAAAAGCCATTTTTTTACTAACTCAACTTGACATTCTTACCTAGTTCTAATGTACTTTTGCAGGGTGGGTCAGGGTCTGTGCAAGGTGTACTTTTCTCAAACATTCAAGTTTCTGAAGTCCAACTCCCCATTGTGATTGACCAATACTATTGTGATAAAAGCTCATGCAAGAACCAATCATCAGCTGTTGCTCTATCAGGAATCTCATACGAAAAGATAAGAGGAACTTACACGGTGAAACCTGTACACCTTGCCTGCAGTGACAACCTGCCATGTGTCGATGTCACGTTAGCCGACATAGAGCTGAAACCGCAACTAGAAAAGTACCATATGTATGATCCCTTCTGTTGGCAGACTTTTGGAGAGTTGAACACTCCCACTACACCTCCAATAGATTGTTTACAAGTTGGCAAGCCATCAAGCAACCGGATTCAAACTGATCACGATTCATGTTGAGCCCAGCTAATGTAAATTCCGGTGTATTTGCTTGTGTGGTCGGCACTATTTCCTGACCCCTTTCACACCTTTAGGATCAGCAGTGGTCGTATTAGCTATTGTTCTCTACGAGGGTTACATTAGTTCCTGGTTTGTGTGAGAGTAAATATAGTTTGTAGCTATGGGTTTGATAGTAGGTCTAATGAATCCTTGTCTGCTAAGTATATCTCCGTTGTTATATATGCATACATTCGTATTTAGAAGATGTGTGCTAAAATAATTGGCAATTTTGAATACATTAATGATTTGCAAATTTCAGTACACTTTTCATCAGTATCAATGCACTTTTAAACATTAGCACTAAAATATGGGCAGTTGTTTACACTTTCCAAATTTGAAATTCACCAAGTATATTTTAAACTCTACCTGGTCATCTCCCTCAGGGTGTACGAAGTTAATGAGAGCACCCAGACTCATTATGATCCAAGTACATAAATGCTCTTCAACCCTGGATCTTGGCAGTAGATTGGATCAGTACTATACGTATGCCTCCCTCTGGAATATGGCCCTACTTAGTGAGAGAACACATGATGAAAACCATTGTTTTAAGGAATAGTAAACAACCAGTTCACAATCTAACACAAGGAAACTCAAGAAAAAACACGCCAACAGTTATGAGTGATGTCCATAACTCTAACCAGAAGGCTGTTAGATATAGAGTATGTTAGAAATATAAGTAACACAGTGGTTGAGTATGAAACGAGTGATCACTTAATATAACATTGGGACCTATCCACCAAATAGGTTAAGCTTTCCGGTTGGATCTAAAGTTTCAAGTATTAGCTAACTATTCAAAAGGAGTCAGTAGGGCCTAGGAGGGCACAATCATTCTGGAGGGGAAATAGCACCACTTCTGCAACTTGCATATCAAACCCTGTCCCTCTTCATAGTGGCCGAACACTGCAAAGAAAAAGCATGCAAAATAAGTTGAACATCAAGCATTTTATTACTACATCAGTCCCGCTACAAGAAAATATTAACCAACAAACTGCCAACCTCAAGAAATCCCTTCCGCGGAAACCAAGTCAGTGAAGAAGAAATAGTTCAAGGGAGCATCCCTGCATGTAGCTTGTCCTTGCTTTCCTATGGCACCAGCTCTGACCTAAGCTATGCAACAAGAGATATAGTCTATCAGAAGTGGTGATAACATAATCTTCTCAATTAGCCGTCTCGATTTTAAACTGATTAGATCATTTGCCAACTGCAAATGGGAAAATATCTTCAGATCTTGGAGAATCAGAAGGATCGTGTCTGTTGAGAACAAAATCCAATCAATATTGTGGCAACCCCTCTGCTGATGCCAGAGCTGCTTTATTATGAACAACTGAGTTCTCAACTTAGTACGCACAATTTATCTAAAGCCAGAAAAAGAACGTGATTGCCAAATCACTAAAGAAGTTATGTACTGGGCTCCGATAAAAGAAAATAGTTATATACAGGACATAGATTCAGCCAAGTTGGGATGGATAACTGGAACGATAGCTATTACGTATTAAAACTAAAGAAGCTAAAAGGTCTATCCCTTTGACCATGATGCATTGAGATGAACTCAACGTATGATGATTAGGAAAATTATTTTAGCAGCGGTAAGAAGGCATGGAGGAATCAACTCATGACTAGTGACTATCTACCTAGAGCAAAAAATGTAGCTACTGAGTTGAAGTATATCTTCGAAAATTGAAGATAAAGCGATGACACCACGACAACTGACAAGAAGGTGTTCTGACCTGGCATTTTGAAAGTCATTTGTGAAACCGAAACTTGAAGGTTGAACTTACCTCTTGGAGAGTCTTCATATTTTCCTCCTGGCAAGCAGAGAAGAGAACATTTATCACCCTCTCCGGATTCCTCCTCTACTGATTTTTTTTTTCCTTATCTCCACAGCAGAAAATTATAGTCCCGCTCAATCGACAATATTTATCTCACGTTTCGCATAAATGATTCCCTAGAGCATTAATTGCATCGTGCAACAAGAGATCACTTTCATAGGGACATGAGTTCCTTCTCTGGGTGTAAAATACAGTGACAACTGGCCATGGCACTCCCCACGGCCTCTCGCAATTTCTTCAGGTAACCAACTTGCATGCTCAAGACATTAGGCACCTGGACTTCCCACAAATAATTAAACTGGAGCACAATCGCGTCTGAGACATCAAAGGCAAAGCAAATTTCTGGAATAATTTCATGAGGGGGTCGTTGAATGCATGTCCTCATGACCCCCACCCAATTGCAAAGGAATTATGCAAAGCTTGAGGCCTGGTGGCAATAAAGCAAAAATAAGAAAATATCAACTGCAAGCCAAGAAACCTTTGCCTATTCAGAATAGGAAAGCACCTTGATAATATAAGACCGATTACTACAACTTTAAATGCCATTTAGAAACGCAAAGATAATGTAAGAAATGTGCAAGATTAGATGATGTTTCTAAACGCGTCATTTTCTAAACCACCATCTTGCCAAAGCACCCAACTGCCACAGAAGTAGAGGATTTATTTGCATGTAAGTGCTCTCACTGAGAGTGTTGTAATTTCTCATAGAGTAGTTGCGAAGGTTGGCAACAGAACTTACATAAATGATCAGCTCATAGCTCTCCGAGGACCAAAACAGATATCTAACTTCTTGCACGGAGTGCAATTTTGTTCACCCTCCTTAAAAGAGGGTGAACATTACCCTCTCTCTCATTGGTTGAAATGGTGTGGACCCCACCACAAGTGATGTCATGCTTACCATGCAATACACTTTTTGGTAAGCATAACATCACTTTGTGGTGGGGTCCACATCATTTCAACTAATAGGAAGAAGGGTAATGTTCACTCTCTTAAGTGGAGGGTGAACAAAACTCAACTCCTTGCACACATTGACCCATCGTTCCATATATGAAGCTTACCAATCCAAGTTTTGTCTCAACTAGACAGAACTTAATGGTCAATAACAAGGGCATTCAATCTTTAACATCCCTTTTTCACTAATATAAACCAACAAAACTGATATCTGCACTTACAATGGCCAAGAGTTCTGAATCTAAGCAATAAGTAGAAGCTGAATGGGATCTCACCATAAAGTGATCGAGTCATTGACACGTAAACAGTCTTCAACTAGAAATCCACAGCTGAATTCACCAACTCATACAAACAATACTAATTCTCCCAAAGAATTACTCAATGACAATGAGGTTCAAGGATTAAAAAGAAGAACATTGACAAAAACTATTCACCCTGGAATTCAGGTATTTCGCTTGCACATGTATATAAGCATTCTCGTCCATCACTGTTAGAACAGCAAGCATCCTCTTCAGGATGAGACCTAAATGGAAAGAGCCTTATAGCATGGTGAATGGGACCAACAACAACAACAACAAAACCCTCAATATGAAGATTCTCAGATCAATTCACAGCATTCACTCAAATCTCCTAAATTTCTCCAAATGCAAAAGAATCATGACAAAAAGTTAATCCCTGAAGTCCCAATCCTTACCTTTCCACGGAATACATTCATACACAGGTTCATCCCGATTCCATTTTTCTACATCAATTTCCTCCATTTCCGTTAGAACAATATACTGATTGACACAGAGATAGTCTTAGTGTAGAAATTGTCAGCTCAATTCATTAATTCATAAAAACAAGACTCAATTCTCTAAAAGAATTTGAAAATCCAAATGGAAAGAACCTAATCGCATGGTGATGGAAACCAAATAAAAATGAAAACTAAAACTAAAACATGCTTAATAGTTAATACGCAAATTCACAAACCAATTCACTCAATACTCCCATGTTTCTCTAAATGCAAAAAGTTCCACGACAAAAGCTTCACCCCAAATTCCCAATCTTTATCCTTATACGAAACACATTCAAACACACATTCCTTCGGTCCTTCCTAAATTCCATGTTTCTACATCAATTTCCTCTGTTTCCGTGAGAACAATGACCAACACCGTAAACGTGACCACGATGATTCTTCTTCTTCTCCTTCTCGTATCAGCTTAAGCGCACGTGGACTGAAGCAGGACCGATCCCACTTTCTACTAGCGGAGCTCAATTAAAGTTGGGGCAAAGCCCCTTCTACCACCGGGGATTGTGATTCTTCCTTCCCTTTTTTCACAACTCAGGTGCCCGGGCGAGCTTAGGTGCAACTAATCCAGGGCTAAACCCACCGTCCACTCGCGGGGGGCCGTGATTCTCCTCGGAACAACCATTGCAATCTGTATCATCATCGTCATCGCTGTCGTCCTCGTCAAACTGCTTGTCCTTGTGGAAGATGCAGCATTTCTTGGAGCTCTTCCTCCGGAGGAACTCGTTGTCGACGGTGCCTTCCTTCCACGTCACCTTCTTCTTCTCCTTCTCGTTCTTACGAACGATTCGCAAAGTTAGGGCTCGTGGAGTCCGCTGGTGATGGGAAGAGGAGGGGGTGGTTGACTGGTTGTGGTGGTGGCGCTACTCGTTGCTCTCGCCATGTTTCTTGACTGGAGATATCTAGGGCTAGGGTTTCTCGCCTCTTGGGTGGTTCGTCCCGTTCCGATGCACTAACGGATAATTATCACGCTCCGTCCCCTTCATTCCAAATTTGTTACGGCGAAGAATTATTAAATTTTTATCTTTAATCAAAGTTTTTCGTCTTTTTAAAATTTTTGCGCTAATTTTTATGAATTATTGATTTTTCTGAATGATAATTGAAGTTTTGAAGAAAGACAAATAATTGAAAACATTTTTTTGTTTTGGATTATTTTTTCTTTTAGTGTACTTTTTTGAGGTTTTTATCATAACTATTTATTTTTTAGATTCCTTCCGTCGAAATAAATCAATAGTAAAAACATTGACGCGGAAGAAATTATTCTTTTGGATTATTAGCAAACATGCCTCTAACTTTTCTCTTATTTGTTTATTTTTTCGATTTGAAATGTATGTATGAGTTCTAAAATTTTATTTAACATTACTAATATAGATTTGTTAGACAAGAATACAAAAACCTTAACTTCTTTATTCAATTAAAATAAAAAAGAGAGACAAATAGAATGAGACAGAAAAAATAATATTTTTTTTGGGTACTTGATGCAACTATAATCACCAATTGTGGACCAAACATTTTGCAATCGCATTTATGAGAGGCCATTTTCATTGTGGTGGTCCTAATATTATGCTAGGTTAAAACAAATTCTTATCTAAGCTTTAAAACTAAAAACGTTGAAGCGGCTTGCCATTTTTGTCCAATTTTTTCAATTGTGCCCCCCAATTGGGCAGGTGCTGGTTATGATGTCGAGGGTGATTTCGTCTTTTCACAAAAAAGGAAATTGGGTGCCAGCCACACCTTCTGTCTTGGACACAAGAGTGCCACGTATGACTTGAGATGTGAGATACAGTGCCCAGCACAGAGGAAAAGAGAGAGAGAGCCAGAGAGGAGAGTTTTTGGGGCGAGCCAGAGAGGAGGGTGATTCGGGCGGTTTGTCGAGCAGCGGGTTTAGAAACGGAACCCAGCAGTCTCGCCGTCTTCATCTCCGCTTCCCCCTTTGCTACAGTTGCTCTCTAGGCGTTACGAGCTACTGTGACTCTCGCTTACTCTCCCTCTACGTCTCCAAAACTACTACGTTGCCGTTGCCTTCATTTGCTCCGGCGAAGGTAAACCCAGTTAGCACCTCCGGCAAAGATCATCGTCGTCAAAAATCGTGGTCGTAGCTGGGTGAGTTCTTCATCTGGGTGGGTTTCGATTGGTTGATTGTTGGGTTTAGTAGTCGTTTGTGGGAGTGGGTTTCGATTTCTAGGGACTATTACCAAATCAGATAACTCCAATTTTTAGAAAAATCCCTTCTTCTTTTTTTCTATTGGGTTTATTAAGCTGTTTCTTTCTCTTCTCAGATTCGTTGCTACGAAGGCACAAAACGTTCTTCTTCTGCCCTTCTTCCCCTGTTGAAAATCCTTCGAGAAATGGAAGCGAAGATTGGGAAATTCTTCGAGTCGGTGGGCAACTTCCTCACCGGCGGCGACCACATCCCTTGGTCCGATGGCGACATCGTTGTCGTAAGTATTTTGTTGTTGTTCAAACTAATTAGGGCTCTTTTTGTCTGAATTGCTTGCTAATTTTTTTCCATACTACTTGATTTGCTTTCAGTTTCACCATAACCACGCTCAGTTCGTATATAAAATCCCTATTTATTTTGATTGTCATAGGTTTAATTTTTCCCACTAGAAATCAATCACTGTCTATTTTACTTTCTCATCCAGTTAGCCATTGATGGGAACGCACTGAAATTCGTCTCTTGGTTTTTAACTGAGATTTATGAAATTTCTATATGCGCATTTAAGTCTATCGATTTCCTCATATATCCATGAGAAGCAAAAGATAGAAATATCTGACTTTTATCGTAATTTCACTTTATTTTCCTAATCAGAAAGCTTAATTTCAGGTGAATGAGATGTTTTAGCTTGAATTCAGATTGTGGGTCATTGAAGCCTATATAAAAGCCTCCGAAGGTAATTTTAATCAAGTCCTTTCTCTAGATAGGTTCTCCTGTTTTTAAATTTTGGAATCTTATGTTTATATGATCTATCTAATCTTGCGTTAACGTCCATTCTCTAATCAGGTCCTTTCTCTAGATAGGTTCTCCTGTTTTTAAATTTTGGAATCTTATGTTTCTGACGAGTGCTGCGGATAAGCTGGATGCGGAAGCATTTGATGAGTGGATTAGGGAGTTGGATGTTGGGTCCGATGGGACGATACGGTACGAGGAGTTAATTGCCAGGATGGTTGGCAAGTGATGCGTATATCAAATTCCCTCTCCCTGTCTGTCTGTGGTTTTTTGGCTGTTTATATTTGGTTTCGTTTTGTTTTATCAGCTAATTAGTGCTAAATGGATGATTTGTTATGTGGATACATGGATTCTGTATTTTTTAGGTTGAAATGAGGTGACCATATGTTCCAAGCCTGTGATTTGGGTGTCAAAACACAATTCCCAGGTTAAAATTGTATCATGATAAGTATCTTTATTATGTACAGAAATGTATGCTGCAAGTTTTTTCGGCTTCTTGTTGACTTGTTATAATGTTCCACTGCAGATTAGCGGGATGATGAGACAAATTGCAGTAACAGTGGCGACGCTTTTGCTTGTTGCACTTGAGATTCCAACCGGGCTAACCCTTCCATCCACCGTACCTGCATTTCTCTGGTCGCCCCTTGAAGATGGGTACGTGGCTATTATTTTTGTTTGTAACGAATGTGAATTTTTCCTTGGACTTTCCAAGATTTAATATCTAACAGTTTAAGTAGATTAATTGGATCGATTTGTAATCCACAACTGGGAGACTGTCATCTGCATGGGCATTGGTGTGCACACTCGCATACACTTTCATGTATCATAACAATTATCCATTGGATGAAGGTATCGTTTGAGCCAAATTCTCCTCTTAGATAAGTGACCTACTTTGCGATCATGGATCTTGCCGAGGCCTTTGTAACCCTCGCAATTATTCGCCAGTTAACTGGAATATATTCACAATGAGACCCCATACCAAGAGCTAACATGATATAAAAAGAACTATCGAATCCTTTTTAAGCTATGGTACTTCAATAATAGAATTTCTTTCCATTAAAAGTGGTAATGATTCTTGATTGTCCATTCGTTTTTCCATAAGGGTATCAAACTGTAGTTGAAGGCTCCAGAGTCAAGTCATGATCTCCCCATTACTACCTGGCACAGGTTATTCACACTCTGCTTCCTTGCTTCAACTTTATCCATAAGCATCCCAAGAAATAACCACCATTATCAATAGCTGATACCACTGTTGGGAATCCCAATTGTTCAATCTTCAGGGATTTGCAACTATGGAACTCTATAAACTAATAAGCATTATTCATTGCTTATTGATTATTGATGAAAATGAGAGGCAACCAGCTTGAAATATGCCATGTCATTTCATTGTAAAGAATGGCCTTATCTTATGTAGTATAGGATTTGTGCTTTGTGTTGTAATGTCGAAAGGTATAATGAACAATGATATGCATAATTCTGCGAAAGACATGTTCAGATCATAATATCACTGTATGTTTTATACGCCATATTTCATTCTTTTGTTATGTTTTGAATCGCTTCCTGATCTATGTTGCTGCATATTTTCAAGCAATGGAATAAAGGAAGCAGTAAATTATCAAACTCTCTCTACAAAGGATTTGTTCAAGTCTGTTTTGCATGTTCTGTCTGTTCTTATTTATGATACAGCCTTAAGGCTCTCATGCTGGTTTCATTTTCTTTCAGTGTTCAGGGAAGGAAGCTCAACAACATTCTGTAGATGTTGCTCTTCTATTTGTTGGGAGAGAGGTAGGAATACAAAAAAGTTAGAACAAGAATAAGTAGATCTCCGAGTTTGATTTCTTCTTGTTGAATAGTCTCTGGCAAGATAAATGTCCTGTTTTGGGGTAAAACTATGATCATGCACTCTGACTTCTCTGAAGGCACAAACTGTAAAAGTTATATGTGTACCACATTTTATGGACCGAGTATGAGTACAGTGTGCACTTCCTTTCCATTTGTTTGCTTTGATTTTTTTCCCTCGCTCTCTCCTATTGGTAGGTAAAGGAGACATGAACTCAAAATTATCTCCTATCAGTTTATTGGTGGAATCAGGAATGTGACCTTAGCCGCTGAGGTGTACCCAATGGGATTTTACTATTGCATTACTTGGTTAAGGACAAAGATTTCAGAAGTAGCGTACAAATAGATTAATTTGACAACTACGTGTGAAATTGAGAAAATTCAATGGTCTCATGGAATTAGCTCATTAAATGAAATAGCTGAGTTTGTGAGTTAATAGCACTGTGTCGAAAAAGCAGGCTTATGTTTATCTCAATGTACATACGTAAAAACTTTTTCATAAAACCTACCACAACATCACAGGCACAAAATTCACAGACACGAGACTTCGCGTGCCAGCATTCACAGGCACGAGACTTCGCGTGCTGGCACGTGCGGTTCACCTAGTTCTCTAAACAAAGTTCCCTTTGAAGAATCGTGCACGAATTCAAAACGACATCATTTTGCAAGTAAATCTACCGATTGATATAAAACTTCAGAACTAATTAAGTATCTTACCAGTTGGATTCTTCCACAAATTTGGCCAATTAAAAATATTTTTGGACAACACCGACCATACAAACTATCTTTGCGGTCCACTTTCAGATTGCAGAGAGAGAAGCCAATTTTCTTATACATAAATGTGCTTCATTAAAGTTAATTTATGAATTACAAGAGCCAATGTTTATTGTTTACTTTAAGAACACTAATCAAATCTCGAATACAAATAACATATATACTCCAATAACACATGTTAATAAATTAAAGTACAAACGAGTACTCAAAAGAACAAATTAAAAAGTTTCGAAGAAGATTTACTGATGCCACTCTTTCCAACGAGTGAAAGCATAATGAATTTCTTCCACGATAGTTAGGGTTCTTTCTTCTTTTAATCTTCAATATAAACCGACGTCATTTTGAATTCGTGTAGGATTCTCGTGGAAAAAAATTGAGTAAGATTTGGTTTTGGTTATGACATTAATATCAAAATCCACTATCATTCGGATGATAGTGTAAATATGCCTGCGAATTCTTCATCTTGTATTCAATTTTTATTCATTCTCATTAAAGGATGAGATGAACAAAATTATTCTCATCGAAATATCATCATCAAAATGATTGGCCCACCGTGACCAAGAATTCTATTTGCACCTCCTTTTCTTAGTACCCACATCAGACCCGTTCATTTTTACTAGGACAAACTTCACCTACATCCTCGCAGTTTTCTCGCTGCGCGGATACACCCCTAACCTTCGTTTCCCACCACATAGCTCCCCTTTGGACCGAAGAATCCTTGATATTTTGCAGGTGGAACGGATGTAATTGAAGTCCTATCAAGAGGGTGTTTCCGATAGTGAAAATTTTATAGATTTTTATTTGTGGTTGAGAAGTTGTTAGGTGTTTTCGGTAGTGAATAAGTCGTTAAAAAATGTCAAGTTGTTTCCGGTAGTGAATAAGTTGTTGATAAGTTGTGAGTAGAGTTACCGTAGAAAAAGCAATTTTTGTTGACAGCTTTTTTGTTATTAAAAACGAGATGGTAAAATTCTGAAACTTTTTTGTTAGTGAAAACTGAAATTATCTAATGCACAATAAAGTCCCAAAGGGAGGGTGAATGGGACAACCAATTTAAAATTAACTCAACCACTAACTCAAACAACTATCCTATCTCCAAGCCACACTATTCAATTTCCATAAGCATAAAACTAAAGAACGCAAACACGAGATATACGTAGAAACTACTTAGGGTCAACGCACCCTAAGCATAAAACCACGGCCTAATCTACTCAAATTTCCATAAATCAAAAGGTTAGGCAAAAAGACTACAAGTTAGGAATTACCGACTTTTACCCCAAATCACACCTAACTCCACTTCTTGCCTAGCACCCCGTGCCCCTTCTTGATTCCATGGACTCCCCGAGCAACATCATCTCAATCTCCGCTCTAGAACGGCTCCGGTATCATCCGGCCATGTAGATTCATAGGCATGAAAGTATGGATTTTGTAAAGTGAAGGTTTTTATGCAAAAGAATCAATCTAGAGAGAATACATGGATCATCAAAGCATTTCTCTAGATTGAACAAAGATGATTGAATGCTAGATTCAACTCATCCAAAATGCAAATGAAGGCATATGAGCAAAGGAGATAATACTTTCTCTCTCTAAAGTGGGCTATCTCTCTCTTCTTACCCTAGAACAATGAAAAACAAGCTTATATATGACCAAGCAAGAAAAAACCGGTAGTGCCCTGCTAAGGCGCTCTTAGCACGCGCACAAGGGCCTTAGTCTGCTAAGGCGCTCTTAACACGCGTGCAAGGGCCTTAGTCTGGTAAGGCGCTGCTAAGGCGCTACTAAGGCGCAAGCACTTAAAAAGGCCTTAGACAAAATTTTCTTTCAAATAAAACAAGGCCAATAATATAAGGTCAGTGCATACATGATATTTCATAAAAGATTAAGATATTGAAAACCTTTAATGATGCATGGAAAAATAATAAACTAAATGCACATGAGATGCATATACCTTTCCAAGCAAAATGCACGGCACGGCCTTCGTGATCAACTTTTGAACCAACGGGTGGAGTATCTAATCTAGACAAAATAAAATCACCTCCCAAACCCAAATAGAAAAAGAATAAATACAGACTCCAACGGTTTGTCGCATCCGGAAATTGCCAATTACATTAACAAAAACGAAATGGTAAAATGCGTTAAGTTTTTTTTTGTGTGTGTTTTTTTGTGTTTTTTTTATAGTAAAAACGGGGCCCAAGTTTGAGTGTTTACGAGAGTTAAGGGGGTTGTCTGAAAATGGGAGTAAAAATGAGAGTGCAGTGGACTTTCTGGAAATTAAAATGAGAGTTGAGATTATAATGAGAGTTTAGGGGATTGTTACGACTGGTTTAAGTTTATGTATAGCTTAAGAATTTTAGATAAGTTGTTTCCATTAAATGAAGTTAAATAATTTTCACACTCCATTTTTTTTTGATAAATAAATAAATGCACTCTACTTCTTGTCTTTTAAGAAAAAAATATTACACACAAAAGTTTCACTAAAGGACAAAAAAATTATTGCATTTATCAAAAAAAGAGTGAACTATCGCCCTAAATAAAATTTTAGTTAATGTATGTAAAGAAAATGAATTGTCTCGATTGTATTTTTATTGAATTAGCCATCCAGTCCGTTGGAGAAAGTTGGCCTTATTGTTAGGAGAAATGGCTTGTCTGTAGTTCAGATTCGGACTACAGACGTGCAGTTCAAGTGATCACAACATTCGAATAGTATTTTTAATTGACTAAATTTATTTTTATATTTTTATCGGTGAACTATTAATTATCAATACGAACGGTTTAGATTAAATTGCACACGCTTCTCTTGACCGCATCTTTAACTGGATACAGATTCCTTTCCAAAAAAAAAAACTGCAGACATATGACGTGGCACGATCTGATTGCTACATCAACGTAATTCTAGATGCAGAAGAACCCAAGGAAGAAAGTTCAACGCCCATCCCCAAAGCACGAGGGGGCATTTCCGTTATTCAAACCAAAACCAAACCCATTTCCGGACGATCTCCTTTATTTGTCCCCCACTCTCCTTTACGTTCCGCCTTCATATACTGGGCGTTGCTCTCTCTCTCTCTCTCTCTCTCTCTCTCTCTAGATCCCTCTGCAAATCCTGCCTGCAGGTAAAATCTCGCTGCATTCAAATCTCCCTTCCATGATTCTGTTACCCGTTACTATATTTCCGTATACGTGTACGCAACTTCAAAGTGTTTGCGAAAAATCATAGGTTTTCTTTCGGATCCCGTTCTTATTCCAATTGAGGCATCTGATGATCGAATCTGGGTTTATAGGCTAATGCTTATATATATATATATGTCCCTGTAATTATTCCATGTTTTTAAAATAAGTCTGTTTTTTTTCCCTCTGAAATGCTCTTTTACGATTTTTGGATTTTTTTAGTCGTTATGTGTTGATATATATGCACAATTCGTGAGATCTATGGCATTCTTTTTCTGATAAGAGCTTTCAAGTTAATATCTTTTGTCAATTTGAGGTATCTGATGATCGGATCAGGGTTATGAGCTAATTATTGAATATGTTCTTGTAATCATTTTTGATTTTTGAAAAGACTGATTTTTTGGTATTTTGTTTGAAATGGCCTATTATTGAGTGCATTTGATCGGATTTACGGCTGATTTAGGATTATGTTGTATGTTCGTGATCTCGGTTTTGACATGATTGGAAATACAATCATGTAGACGGATCTAGGGTTTCAATTTTGGGGAGTGTGATCTCGTATAATGTGGGTGTGAACGCTTATAATTTTGTGGTTGTCTCAAATTGTGGTTGTCTCAAATTGTACTTGGTAAACTACTTTAGGCTCCCCACGGTTTAGAGAAAGGAGATCTTGAACAGAAGTGATCTTGATCATCACTTAACTGGCAATACTGGTCGGGCTAGATGGCTGAAGCCCAGCCCCTCCCTAGAATATTTTTTTAGTTTTCAAGTTTCAAGGCAAGGAAGCTAGCCCAAAGCCGATAAACCACAATGAAGGTTTATGAATGTTTGATGTGTGTTACATGTCCTAAATGAAGAAATGTATTGAAATTTGAATCCATAAAGGAGTTTTACTAAGTCATTCTAGTACGCGTCTTGGCGGTTGATCGATTGGATTTTATAAGCTTTTTAGTTTCACTTCCGTTTAAATTTGCTATGTTTCTATTAATTCCAATTTTGAACAAATGATATAGAATTAAGGATGCGTTTTCATGGTTTTGTAATTTCTTTGTTGATTGGAAATATTATTTTCAATCTGAAGATTGTGTAGTTGATAGGGAGTATAAGGCATCACAGTTTTGTAATTTTCTGATCTGAGGATTGTGTTAAATTTGTTCTGATCTGTGGTACTCAAGGTTAGTGCAACTGCAATTTGAACAGTCTTCTTGTATTGAAATAGAAGATTTTAATGGAGAACACATGAAGTTTTACGGTTTACCTGATTTCTAAGGGATGATATGCTCTGAGCTTCAGAATCTTTAGATCACCTGATCTAGGGACATTTGTGAAGTATTGTTCTTTATTTATCTCCAAGTGTGAATCTGAATGATACCGGAGGATCTCAATTATTGTTTTGGCTGATATACCCAATGTGTTGTGTTCACCTGTAGGGATCCAGCTTGAAAGAACATGGGGTTGACATTCACCAAGCTTTTCAGCCGGCTTTTCGCCAAGAAAGAGATGCGCATCCTTATGGTTGGTCTCGATGCCGCTGGTAAGACCACCATTTTGTACAAGCTTAAGCTGGGGGAGATTGTGACCACCATTCCCACCATTGGTAAGTGCTATTATGTCAATGTTTTGCATCTAAGGTTCATTAAATTTGTACTATGACCTTATTATCTTGTTTCCTTGCTCTATAGACATGCTTTTTTGTGATTAATCCATTGAAGAGGGAGCTTACTTCATCAGCTTTTATCACTATTGAGCTGAATTGTAGGCTTTGGTATTGAAATTCAATCATTTTCCTCCTGATCGATTGGCCATTCAACTTAGATTTATTCACTATTTCCTTTTGCAGTAATTGTTATTTCACTCCTTCAATATTAAGTTGAATAGTAGACCATGTTTCAAATGCTATGGAACCACCTTCTATTTTCATTTTCTGTCATGTTTCTTGGGTTTTGTTTCCATTGTCTAGCTCTCCTACGAAGAATATTCAGTTGTACTTATGCATTTTATGGATTCAGTTGTACTTCATGAAGCACTGTCTGGAGTGATCTCTTCCTGGATTCTCCTTTATATTTGTTGACCTGATTATCTATACAAGCCAATGAGGTAGGGATCGCGGTTAGTGACATAGTAGAGTGTCTTTGAGCCGCTAAGATAGTAAATTCGTACCTTGGCGACATATGACTTGACTTTTGAAAGGGAGTCGAAAGCTTATCAGTTATCAGAAGTTGGTTGCCGTATGTCTCCAACTCTAGGGGGTGTTCATTTGGGAATGAGTGACTTGATGTCTCCCTTGTTTAAGAGTCAAGCCTTTAGTTCTAGAGAATTGTGTTGCAAAGCCTCTGATGTAATAAAATTCTTACCTTCCGCAGGCACATATCCCCCTGGCAGAATTGACATAGGGTATAGAAGTCTGCCAGCACATCAGTTCCAAGGGTTGCACCCGCTCATGGTGCTCATTTGAATTTAACACACGTGCATGTTTCGATTTATAAAGGCACATTATCCGAGTTAATAATTAAGGATGACTGAGGAAGTCTCAGCCTTGCAAGCCTTTGGGTGATTAGATGGAGATATGATGCAACTTTTAGAATCATTATACTAATTGAGGTATAGTTATCTTACAATTATGGAGCCAGGACTCAGGAGTCACTTTGTTGTTGATGCTTATCTACAATGTTGTAGTTTTGCTTTGATTTGGTTAGAGAAGTGTTGTAATTTTATTTGCAAAATTGTAATATCTGCAGGGGTGGAAAACCTCTGTACTGATCAGTTTCTTGACCAATTTTTCGATTGGGTTGAGCTTTTCCATTGTGCTGGAAGTGTATAAGGCCTTTTTGTCTTGTGGCCTTTTTTGTATATGGGTGGCATTCCCTTAACGCCGTCTTTCTAATATATTTATTAACGTAAAATAAAACTGCAGGCTTTAATGTTGAGACTGTTGAGTACAAAAATATCAGCTTCACTGTCTGGGATGTTGGGGGCCAGGACAAGGTATGGGCTTGATGTATTTGTTTATGATCAGTGTATTCAAAGGGCTAATCTGTTGTAATAGAATAGCTGGAGTATTCTGTTTCCTTCTTTTTAAACCTAATTTTAAGATTGGATACTAAGGAGTGGAAAACTGTTGTTCAGATTCGCCCATTGTGGAGGCACTATTTCCAGAACACACAGGGTCTTATTTTTGTGGTCGATAGCAATGACAGAGACCGTGTTGTTGAGGCAAGGGATGAATTGCATCGCATGTTGAATGAGGTAACTTGCCATGTGTTCATTCTTGTAGTATTTTCTTCTGTAAATCTATTTGACCCTACAAAAGTATTGGAAATGTCTTATATATTTCGATGCTTCTAGAAGTTTGGGATTTGAATAATTATAAGTTGCATAGTAAAGACTAAAATTAAGGTTCAGCTTCTCTCAGTCAACTTTTGCTCTTCTACTCTTACTGCGTTAAATGAATATATTTGATAAAGATGTTGGATAGCAAATGCTATTACCTACAAACCGTTTGACACTACATTTTTCAATTCTATGTTATATGTTGTCTAGCTATGTCGTATTTTCTATGGGATGCTTGAGTAGCAGTTTTTTTTTGTACACTTAAAGACTAGAATTAAGAAGAAGTATTATGAGCACTGACAGTTAGGCTTCCTACTCCAGGATGAGTTGCGAGATGCAGTGTTGCTTGTGTTTGCTAACAAACAAGATCTTCCTAATGCGATGAACGCTGCTGAAATTACCGACAAGCTTGGTCTCCACTCTCTCCGACAGCGCCACTGGTATTTTCACATTGATAGTTTTCCTTTGTTAATCTTAAATAAGGCCATCATTATATGCCATTTTAACCCAATTATTTGCTCTTTTCAGGTACATCCAGAGCACCTGCGCAACCTCTGGGGAGGGGCTGTACGAGGGGTTGGATTGGCTCTCCAACAACATTGCTAACAAGGCTAGTACTCAGATACCCTATATTACTCTTTCTTAGAGCATCTCCAACCCACTCTACAAATACCTTTTGTAATTTTTTTGAAGCGCCGCAGGAAAAAAAAAAAAGTGTTTCAAGTTTCAACCCACGCAGCAAATCTAAGCACCAATTGATCGAGCGTTACCGTCTCTTCATATATGTCGGTTGAACAAATGGTGGCTTCCTCCTTTATTCATGGGTTTGACATAAAGAAACAGATAAGAAACTATAAAATGGATGAAATTTGAGAAATGGGTGACCTTCATAAGTTTCAAAAATGGAAATATTAGTCCTCAATCAGACACATAGGTCAACAAAGTACATATGTGGTCATCAAATTTGAACAATGGGTCCGAGCTGCTCTAAGAATTAAGTACCATTGACTAAGCAATGGTGTGCAATTTATGTTCCACGCTGAACTAATCTCTCTCCTTTTATTTGGTTTTTTTCCCACAACTTTTGTTCGGTTACAGGCATGAGGTAATGCGCAACATGTTCTGGTGGCGTGATCCTGGATGCAGGACGGTGTTTATCTATCTCATGTTTTTTGTTAGACAATGTGGTTACGAATTCATTTATCGGAACGCGCTTCACTTCATTGAGAATTTCGCAGTTGAAATGTCTAGTAGATTGTTTAGGTTTGAATATGATATTTGTTACTGTGATGAGATTATTTTGTTGCTGACGTTATTTGAGACAGTTTAATACATATTATGGTTCTGTTTATATTTCATGTTTCAACTAGGGGTGAACAAAAAACCGACCGAACCGAACCGGTTCATTTTTTCGGTTTTTTTCATTATCCGGTTCGGTTCTTGAACTCGGTTCGGTTTTGAAACCGGTTCGGTTCTCGTTTTTTGAAAATTTTCGGCGAACCGAACCGAACCGGTTTTTAATATATATATATATTAAATATTTTTAAATATATTAAATATTTTTAAAATTTATTAAATATATTTTAAATATATTAAATATTTTTAAAATTCTTTAATATATATAATATTTTAAAAATATTTCATATATTTAAAATATATTTAATATATTTTAAATATATGAAATATTTTTAAAATTCCTTAATATATATATATATATATTAAATATTTTTAAAATTTTCGGCGAACCGAACCGAACCGAAGGAGAACTGAACCGACCATTAAAACTCGGTTTCGGTTCCTTTTACTCCCTGAACCGGTTTCATTCGGTTTCGTCAAAATCTCCCATGAACCGAACCGAACCGAACTGGTTACACCTCTAGTTTCAACTTGTTTTTAAGGCTTTGTTGCATAACACGCCTGTGGACTGGGTTCGTTGCCCAACAATCATGTTTTCTCATATGTCAATACCGTGCTCATTCGCATATGAAGCTACTGCTGTAAGAGGTTATTTTATCAAGCTCAAATTCCTTGTTTGCGATTACCGGATGTTAGGACCAGCCCATGGCGCAACTTGACTAATCTAGAGCCCTAAAGTTGACAATCGAACTGGTCCCAAGAGTTATTTTAGGAGACTGATAAAGCCACAATATAGTGGTACTTGAAAGTATTATCATACAAATCAATTACTACTATTATTGGTTTTTAACTACGTTGTCCATGATTATTCATAACTAAGGTTGGGGCAATCCATCAAAGGTCGGGTCGAGGTAATTCCATCTTTTGGTCCGTAGGGAAAAAGAGAAACTACAAAAGCTTCTCTTGAGGTGATTCTCAAATTGCGGCTCTATTTGTGTGATTTTGAGAATGGATTGTTGGAGAATGCATTTTTGGCCTAGTCTCCCAAACAGTAACAATTCAAAATCCAGAATGCATTAAGGAAGCTACCAAAAGATGATGTTCTTCATCCGCGGTGTTAAGTCATACTATGCAAACTGTTTGTGGTACTTCCCAAAAGAAAATGACGCAACAGCTACTCGACTAAATGATTCGGATTTGCCACACCACCGTGCCTCTGAACGTGACTAAAGCTTCAGTGATCATCATTGAACATACCTTTCTCTTGTGCTTGTTTGATTTTTACCCTGTAATCAGTGGAACCTTGTTAATTTGTCTTCCTGGAACTGGGATGCCAAAATATCTTTGCAAATACCAAAGTATTTTCTGAAGGACAAGTAGTCGTTGCTCTGGTGTTTTTCCTTTTCGTTATCCTTTCCCCCGTGCCATTTCCTTCGAAGGGGGTGAATTTTATGGATTCAGCTCCTCGGGACTCCATTCGAGAGGGTCAGAGCAACGACTGTCATGTAACAACTCCCGTGAAAACTCCATATTCAGCATATAACTCTGGTTTCTCGGTAGGTTTTTTTTTTTTTTGATCATTGGTCATCTGTGAGGAGACTTGGTTAATCTGGAAATTTACCCATGAAGATCATGATATGTAGTAGCTGTGCTGGCTTTGGTTTTGTTTGTGTTGGCGGACTTGTTATGTAACTTGATGGAGTTCTTCCCTCGGTCAATTAGACATCATTTTTTAAAATAATTCCATCCGGACCAGGTTGCGCACACCTCGATTAAATCGTGAATTAGGCATCATTGCTGGTGTCGAAGTTTATTATCCCACCAACATACTTGGCCTTCTTGTGACACTTCCCTGTGATCTGTCACCATTTTCTCATATTTCGACTCTGTTTTATGGTTGTAGCCTGACGCTGTTGGCTACGACTGTAGACTAATGCCATTGATCATGAATGTACATGTTGCCTGCACAGTGAACGATCGCTTCCGATCAAACAGAAATCTACTCTTTCGAAGTCATCGTTTTGTAAATTTTGCGTTAATTTTGTATAGATTATTGGTTCGTCTCATCAATGATTGAAAGGAAAAAAATCAATGTGAAGGGACTAACGCGACCGCAAAGCGAGAGTTTTATTGCACTAAAACCCAGTGTAAATACGACCTCACAAACCCAAAACACGAGAATCCCTAATTTCCATGGAGAGCGCGCCATGCACGCCGACGAACTGAGAAAGCTGGAGGAACATAAAAGAGAGCTTAACAAGCAACAAAGGGCTGCTGAGTTACAGCAAAAAGCTATTCATGACTATAAAGCTCTCCAATGGCAGAAACAATCAAAGTTTAGGGCTAACAAGAAAGGGTATGATCAGAAAAATCTGGTGAACAAGAAGTTGATACATACGTTTCAAATAGGATTTGGTAGTTTTATGCGACATATCTCACCGTATTGCGCTCTGAACAGAAATCGTTACAATCAAGTGGTATCAAATCGTTACAATCAAGTGGTATCAAGATATGACGAACAAAAAGACCAAGCAGTATGTTGTCGCCGCAACTTAGTTAGCTCTCGTCCAGGAGCAGCTAGCCCTTCCTGGCACGGAGACAAACCACGAGAGATTCCTTGCTAGCCTCCAAGGATAAAGCATTGAGGATCTATTGCAAAAATTACGGGGACAAGTACAAACTAGCATCATTGGAATTCGTCGAATCCATATTTACTTTTATCCGTTAAACTAAAGTCTGTTATTCTGTCTTTCTCACTAGGAACCGAACTCCATCGATGTAGATTTGTTTTTCGATTTCGATAGTGCTAAAGAGCAAATAGTTACAAATTTTTGAGTGACTTGACAAATCATAAGGGTGAGAATTCATTTTTGAGTTTGAGTCCGTGGGAGTGACTTGACAAATCATTCAAAGGGTCCGAGGATATTCGTGGTCGACTTAGGATTTGGGACTATGTTTTCGTGTTTTTCGATTTCTTTGTTGCTTGGAAATATCTCGATCTAAAATTGTGTTATTTTGATAGGAACCACAAGACATCATAGTTGTGATATTTTCTGATTTGCAGATTTGAACGACTTGCATTACAATAGAACATTTTAATGGAGTTTTTAACACAGTGAACTCTTGCAGTTTGCCTGATTTCCTGATATGCTTTTAGCTTTAGAATCTTAGATCACCTTATCTTCTAGGGGCCTTTGAGCAGTATTGTTCTTTATCTATCTCCGAGTGTGAATTTTTGAACTCGAAGCTCCTTGAAATCGTCAAAGAAGGTAGGCCCGAGAGTTATTTTACTTTCGGTGTGAATCGATTTTGCAATTTCGGAATAAGTCCCTTGTTGTCATGCTCTCAATTGATTGTCATGCTCTCATGCGATCAACTCTTCGGATTCCAAACTCAAAATTCCCAAAGTTAAAAATCCCAAGGTTTTTGCCTTGTGATGGCCGTGTTGGCATCTTGGGTAAGTAAAAGAATAGGAAAGGGAAGGGAGGGAAATTAATCGCTATTTATCTACAGAGGAATGAATGTGTCCAAGCAAATGCATTTTTCTTATATATTCTCTCTTGCAAATCCATTTTTCTTTCTCCAGACTTGTCATTCTCGAGCAGTAGCCATTAAGGGGTTCTACGAGTCAATTAATTCCGTGGCTTATTCTGCTATACGAACAAAGTGGCTGCTCTTATACGTGAACACCCAACTGCATCACCATAGCATCCATATCTAGATTTTATTATGTACCAACTTATGTAATGAAATCCAAAAAAAAAAAAAAATACTACAGTTACATGAAATGAGAGATGGCATGGTGCTGCAGACAATGTTTTCTATAGGTCTAACGCACTAAACACATCCTCGCCTCGACATATGGTTCCAGTTTGTAGTCATCCTCGGAAAGGAGAGTAGCAGCTTCGCGTTTTGTTTGAGGCTTTCTATCGTTGACCTCTATATATGGCTGAGATAATCTTTTCCTCCATGCAGTCTTCGACGATTCTTCCTCCGATTTCTCGAGGCTGTAACCCAAGAGAAAGGCATTCTCCTTGGAAGTGAGAGTCATTTGAAGACGAGACCAAACCAGCAATTGTTCTTGCAAGATCTGGGGCAGAACATGTGAGCCTATGCACGTATGGATAGAATTAACATGGTCATGGTTACAGCCACAGCCATAAGCATGAGACTTGATCCACGGAGTTTTGGCTAAATAATTGAGACAGGTCATTTTTTTCTTATTCAAATTTTTTTTTTGAAAAAATGGAGCATTAGATTGAGCACGTACACATATTGAAGTGAGCTAGTGATTGTTACAAGTCCACTCGAATATTTTTTTAAAAAATTATTGAATAATTCGGATCATCCGTGCGGGACCCCATAGCGTGCCCCGCGGAGCTAACGGTATACCATCGGTAGCTCTTTCGTCTGTTCCCTTAGGATTTTTTTTTTTCCTTCGCCTCTAAAACCCGGCCCCTAGTTGGATTAGAACTTTGGTCACCATCAGAGAAGATGGAGATGAGCAACCAACCTTGCTAGAAGCAGTGGTTCTCAGGTTTCCTTAGGATTACCGAACCAATAAACGGAAGTGAATGCTTGTCAAAAAAAAAAAACCCGAAGTGAATGCAAACTTGCAAAGGCTGGTGTGCTCAGAGAATTTTTTTAGTGCCGAACGGGTACCACGTGGTGCTCACTAGGTGCATTCGGGCCGTCTCTTTCGGTTTTGGACGGCTCGGATTTGAAGAAAGAAAAAGGAGAGAGAGTGTGGGGATGAGAGGAGGGAGAGTATTTCAATTTGAACCGTCCAATACACTATTGGACGGCTAAGATGTGTAGGCTTGGACACCCCGTCAGCTGGGTAACGTGGTACCAATCTGACACTGAAAAATTTCTCGGTGTGCACAATGCGCGCATCCACCATGAACGCGGGAGAGAGAGAGAGAGAGAGAGAGAGAGAGAGAGAGAGAGAGAGAGATCTCGTTTTCTTCTCAATTTTCTCCTATGTTCTTTTCTCTTAACTTCCAAACAAAACCTATCCCTGCCCTTGTAACCCTAATTCGTAAACAGAGCAGATCGGAGAGAGAGAGAGGGGATGGCAGGAACGGAGAATCACGAGAAATTCGACTACGAGGAGGAGGAGGACGAGGATGAGGAGGACGACGACTATGAAGACATGAGTGATGATGTACGCTCTCTATATCTCTATCTCTGATTAGTGGCAGGGCACACGATGTGATACATGTGCAATTTGATTTAATCTAGGCAAAATCAATATAAGAGAGAACGCCAAACCTGAAATAAAAATGCAAATTTTTTTCCAGTTCGAAAAAAGAGAAAAGGCATTATTATCCTTCAGGCAGTTACGTAGGCAAACAATTATAGCTTGGGGATAACACGTGGCGTGGTAAGGGAATTTTGTGACAGTTAGAAGGGCAATGTGGGTATAGTGAAAATATGAGACAGCCTGATAATTTTGTCCCACACAAACTTGACCGACTTGTGCTCTCCCTTTACAGATAGAATAGATAGGTAGATAGATAGATTTTATCTCTCTTGATTGATCTACATAATTGCGTGTATCTTGTGTACGTGTGTATGCGCGTGTTTTGGTAATTGGTTCACTTAATTGCTGATTTTGAGGCGGCAAGACAAGGGAGGGGAGCGAAGGGGTTAACTTGGCGAGGATTTTTACTTGAGAACGCTTTTTCATTGATTTCTTCAATTAGTGAACAGCTGAAACCGCGTTTTCCTGATCATTAAAACTAATTGATAGCGAACTAGATCAGAGCCTATTGAAGCAATTGTTGTGCTGAACTTATTGTGGTGTTGCCCCCAAAAAAAAAAAAAAAAAAAAGAGGAGGAGGACAGGGCAGCATTAGAAAATAAAATTTCTGAAGCCAAGGAAAGCCTTAAGAGGGCGATTGAAAACATTGCAAGGCATTTAGCGGCAGAGAGAGAGAGAGAGGCTGCGAAGCTTAGGGAACATATTGCGTCGCAAGACGAAGAGATTGCAAGGATCAAAAAAAGAGATTGCTGTGGTTCAGGAACGGACTGCTTGCATCAAGAAACAGACTGCTTGGTGCATGGAACAGATTGCAAAGTGTAACCAAGACATTGCAAGGCGTGACAAACGGATTGCAGAGCTTAGGGTACAGCTCAAATTAAAGATCGCCAGAGTTACGTTCGAATCTTCAGGTAAGGTAGTTTCATTCTTTAGATTCTTTCTGAAGCTTGTGTAGGTCTCTCTGTGTGTAATTTCAAATTCAAATATAATAAAAATAAAAATATTTTTTTCAATTTTTTTTTGCACCGTTTAAAAGATCTTAATGAGATCTGTCAAACAAGATTCATATTGGTAGGAAAATTATTTACGTAAATACATCATTTTTGAGCTTGAAATTACCTTTTTTTTTAAAAAGTTGTTTTTGCAAGAAAGTGGAACACCTCCTTAGATTCTTTCTGAAGTTTGTGTAGGTCTCTTTGTGTGTTTTTATTTCCGTTTCATTTCTGTGGGTGGATTTTCTAATTCAGATCGATGGTGGTTCGCTCTCTTATTTACGAGTTTGACATAAAGACAGATAATTAGATACATGAAATTTGAAGAGTGGGTTGGCGTCACAAATTTTAGAAATAAAAACATTTAGTCTTCAAAATGACAATATAATTCAACAAAGTACCATTTTTTTTTTTTTTTTTTTTGTGAACAAATTTGACGAATGTGTTGAAGTTGCTCTTAGAATAAGTTGAATAACCATTGATTATCAATTTATGTCATTAAACTTTACTAATCTGGCTCCTTTTGTTTTTGTTTTGTTTTTTTTTTTTATCTGGTTGCAGGCATGAAGTGATGTGGAACACGTTCTGGTGGCGTGATCCTGGATGCATGGCAGCTTTTATCTATGTATATTTTTCCATTTTTTTTTCTCATACAATGTAGGAAGGTTTGAATATGATGTTTGCTGGTTTTTATGGCCTTGTTACAGAACATGAGGGTGGCCCATCAATTATTATTATTATTATTATTTTTAAGAAATAACAATAATGTTTTGTGCCCTGGGGGTATTTCTTTCATGCTCAAATCCCTTGTTTTATGGAGTATTACAGGATGTCCGAACTGGATTGTGCACAACTTGCCTAATAACAGAGCCTTGAAATCAACAATCAAGGTTGGTCCGGGAGTTATTTTACTGGTGGTGTGAATCAATTGTGCGAATTTGGAAGAATAAATCCCGTGTTGCCATGCTCTCATTTGATCAACTCCTTAGGATTTCAAACTAAAATTCCTAATGTGTAATCCTAAGGTTATGCCTTATGATAGCAGTGTTTGGGATCCTAGTTTAGGGAAAGATTAGGCAAGGAAAAGAGAGGGAAATTAATCGATGTTTACCTACAGAGGAATGAATATGTGCAAGCAATTGCATTCTCTTCTCTCTTGCAAATCCAATTTTCTTTCTCCGGGCTTATCCCTTGATTTTATGGGTTGAGCTACCCTTGTTGACTTAAGAGACATTTGCAAGTGAAAATGCATTCAATATATTACACAGTTCTTGTTGTCTAGTACTACACTACTACTATAACATAGGAGTATTGGATATGAAAATTACCCTTGCGCAATGCAAGAAAATTTGCATGAAAATTATTATTTTTCTATCATAGGAATTAAAGTTAAATCATTAATTGAGTGTGTTTAAAAGTACGCGGGACAGGGCCCACAAGCTTTAATGTGGTTCCGCCAGTGCTTTGGAGCCCTCAAGTGAAAGACCTTTGCCATTACAAAACATTTTACATCCAAATATCACTATGGCATAATAAAGGGGTGTTTGGGAATCTACTTTTTGGCTTTTCATTTTCAGCTTTTTGATTTTTTGGCTTTTTAGATTATGAGCAGAATGTATTTTCAAAATATAGTAGTGTTTGGTAGATGATTGTTGAGAATGAATTATGGATTGCATTTTTACCATTATGCCCTTTGTGTTCTTATAACAAGTGACTTCCGTTTTTTTGTTTTTTTGTTTTTTTTTTACTTTATTATTCTCAATAATTTTTATGGGCTATTTATTGAAGTCAATTATTGTAAAGTAATATTGTGTTTTGCCTTTTTTTTTCTTTCTCAGATGCCCAGTTTGACTTTTTTTTTTCTCAGGTGACTTCCGTTTTTTTTTTGTCATTTTTTTAAACTTAAGGAAGACATTCGGTATTTGTATTTGGTATTTTAGAATTAAAATAATAAGTCCTATGTTACAAATAACACTTTAATTTAACGACCAACACATAACATAAATATAATTTAGAACATCAAAACAAACACAAACACTTGTGTAATATTACAAAACAAATTAAATTACAATCCGAAGGCAAAAAAAAAAACACACACACACACAGAGTTGGTAAAATGTGTCGGCTGTGTGTTTTGTGGTGAGCAGATGAAATGAAAACGAAGGGAGTGGATAAGGAGGGAGGGCGGAATTGGTAAAATGAAGGGAGTTTGATGGGTATTTTGGTAATATAACCTTAGAATCCGAAAATGGGAATCCAAAAAACTCCTCTAACCCAGTTTTTGGTTTTTGGCTCCTAAAGCCACAATCCAAAAATCTATTCTTCCAAAATCTATTCTCCCCTGAGTTGCCAAACACCCCACAATCCGGAAAAGCCACAATCCAAAAATCTATTCTTCCAAAATCTATTCTCCCCTGAGTTGCCAAACACCCCACAATCCGGAAATGAGAATCCAATAATCCAAAAAACAGCTTGCCAAACACCCCCTAAGTACGGAGTATTAGCCATTAGGCTCCGTTCCAGAAACCTTCTTAAAAAATAAATAACTTATTTCATATTTTCAAACTAAAAAACAATGTAAACGAAAAATATTTTTTTTATTTTTTTTGCACCGTATTAAAGATCTTGATGAGATCTATTAAACAAGATCCATAGAGGTAGGAAATTATTTGCGTAAACACATTATTTTTGAGCTTGAAATTGCCTTCTTAAAAAATAAGGAGCTTATTCCCGTTCTGGAACGAAGCCTTAATGGGTTCTACGAGTCGATTAATTGCGTGGCTTATTTTGGTATACACACAAAGTAGCTGCTCTTGTACGTGAACACCCAACCGCATCACCATAGCATCTATATCTAGATTTCATTATGTAACTTATGTCATGCAATCAAAAAAATACTAGTCACCTAAAGTGAGTAATGGCATATCGCAGACATTGTTTTCTATAGGTCTAACGCACTGAGAACTTCCTCGCCTTCGTATTCGTCGTCGTCGACATATGGTTCCAGGTTGAAGTCATCTTCGAAAAGCAAAGGTGCAGCTTCGCGTTTTGTTTGAGACTTTCTATCATTGATCTCTATAGCTGAGATAATCTTTTCCTTGATGCAGTCTTCAACAATTCTTCCTCCGATTTCTTGAGGCTGTAACCCAAGAAGAGAAAGGCATTCTCCTTGGAAGAGCGAGTCATTAGAAGACAAGACCAGACCCGCAATTGTTCTTGCAAGATCAGGGGCATAACTGCGTATCTGAGAATCAGGACAGAACATGTGAGCCTACACAGTATGGATAGAATTCAGTACTCATAGCAACTTCGAACAGCTGGTGACATGGCCCAAGTGTAACTTAAGCTGCGTTTGTATCGTGAATTTGAGCGATAGTATATCATTTGACCATGAAGAAATGAATTTTATGTTTCATTTCCTTATCTAAGTCCTCCTTCCAAAATCCAAGACACGGCCCAATGATATCATCTTTCATTTCCTTATCAAAGTCCTCCTTCCATAATAATAGTCTTAGGGTATAAAGGAAAGGATGCCGAGATCCAAATCCAAACCCCATTAACTTTGAGTTTTCTTTCTTTCTTTCTTTCTTGATTGAGAGAGAGAGAGAGAGAGAGAGAGAGAGAGAGAGAGAGAGACCTTGATAGCATGTGAACTGAGAAGAGCTCCTGTGTTTCTATCCTTCAAATCATTCAATGCAAGCTTAACAGCCTTTCGCGTAATTGTTCGTTCAAGATGAGTCTTGTGCAGGGTTGATGGCAGCATAACCTTAGCAGCACGTTAAGAGAAAGACAAAATGTGTGCCAAAGGGTAGACTAATTAGAAACTAACAAGAACTAGGATGTAAGGACGTGACGCGAACTCTCATGTAATATCAAAAGATGATGCTAAAGAAACGATAACAAATATGCGATGGATATTCCTTGTGATAACAGTGGAGGACAAGATCAATATGGGTATTTGCTGGCAAGTTCTCCCATTCTAGAAATATGTAGCCATCTTGATCCGCAATGCTCCTCAAAGACAACCCATAATTTTTCCAGTCAATGCTTGTCAATCCGTTCAGAGCTGATTGGGAAATTGAACAAGGTGAGAAGTCCTTGAAATATAAAACCTGGAAAGAGTGTTTTGGATCATCAGAAAGTTAGCATTATAAACCAGGCAGACATAACATGATTGGATTCACAAAGTAAATAAAACCCATGCACAAACGCAAATGATACTCGTATCTTCCTTTCTCTCTTTCCCTTTTCCTTTACCTTACTCCATTTATAATTGAAACATGTTGGGGAAAAAAAAGAACCACAAGGAGTGATCATAATAGTTATTTGCAGAGGAACTGATACGAGAAGAACACATGCCCTCACATAGAGTTCCAGCATGGATAGCTTTTACTGCCTGTATTTGTATAAACGCAAGTACATAAATGGCATACATATTAGCACAGTTTTATGTACTGTGATGTCATTTGATTCTCAGGTAAGTTTTTCTTTTTTCTTATTTCACAATTGTCTTATCAGACTGGTTCTTATGTTTCAAGTCAATAGCCAATCTTAGGTACTTCCACACCATATCATTTGGATGAGCAATATATACAAGAGCTTGCTCAGAGTACCTGAAGAAAATAAGGTAAGATGCAGTGACCAGCCCGATTAAAAAGAAGATACTGATAGAGATCAATTATGACTAATGAGTACAGGTCCTTACGATTTGCTTAGTAGATTTGGAGGAGTGTGAGAGCAAAATCATTGGCAGCCAAAAGGACTGAGAATTGGTCATACAGCCTAAATATGCTTCCACAGAATTGGATGACGATCCGGAGTAAAAAAACCTAACATTTTCTTTCCCGTCTCAGTAACTAAAATCCTTTCATATAGCCATGTCAATTGGTGGTTAACACATATTTAAGAGATAATTGCACAAAATCTCAATACAATTAACATCCACTATCATATGATATGCAACAATGTAGACATTCTTACCCATGAGAAGATTTAGGCTGTGTTTGGAACTTGAGGAAAGTGAGAGAAAAGAAAAGAAAAGAAAATTTAAGGAAAATTTCACTGTACACAATACTTGGATTTGCTATTTTCTCCCCTGTTTCTCTCCAAACCAACAAATTTTTTAAATTTCCTTTCCTTACTTTTCTTTTCTTTTCCATAAGTTCCAAACAATCCCCTATAATAATATATTGTTAAACACAATTCCAAGTTTCCAACCTCTGTTTTCGCATCACATGCCCTGAAGCAGGAGGAAGTGGTTGGATTTGACTCTTCGTTAATAATAATCACGGCTTCCATCACTTGTCCACTATTTCTGTGGCTTTGTGTGCAGCAAGCCACCCCACTTCCAACCTGCAGATGCACCCTGAAAATATGCAAAGAAAATCCAGTTAACTTAAAGCCATAGTTGAATAAGACTTACATGTCACACATATTTTCCAATCTGTAATGTCAAAGAAAAAGATACAGTCCAGTAATTAATCACGTCCATTTGTTACAAACAAAATGGTTTTCATTGCAAAAGTAAGCAAAAACGTCGAACGCAATTAGCCATGTTTTTTTTTTGATCGGATACTATAGGTTGAAAACACCGATTATAAACGATGAAAATAGATATGGGGCAAGATAATAAAACCTTCATAATTAACCAGAATAGGTCATGACAAACATAGAAGAACACAGAACTGACTGAACACTATCCCATATTCATGAAATGTAAGGTTGCCGTGTGGGACAAGTTAACCATTACAGACAAATGTCTTTGCAAGAACATAGGTCAAAAGCCTTCCTAAGCTCAGGTCTAAGATCTGAGTCAGCTGTCAGGACATGAATTGAGCTATGAACAAGTTTATGATTTGAACTTTCTTAAAACAAAAAATCTGACTCACGCACGACACTTGAACAGACAGTCATCATGGAGTGATGTGGCAGCTTCCAAGGAATCCAAATGTTTAAACTTCGTTTGTAAATATAAGTTCAACTCCCTAACATCTGTGAGGTGTAAAATTGAGGAAAACATTAGGTTTTGTTGACAAGGAGGCTAACAGAACAGTTTGAGAAAGTTGATAAGGATTCAATTCAAAAGTAACACCTCAGATCAACATCAACTTCAGATTGCTGTGTAATTAGCGTTTGTATTTGACTAAATTGAAATAAAAGACATGGTGGTACAAATCAACAGAAAAAGTGGTTCCGAGTACAATACAATTGTAAAAAAGAAAATTCCTAAGGGCTGAGTCGTTGAGAGAACTTTTCAGGAGCACTTATGTGAAGAATATCTCCCAGCAGTGGACTACAGCAATTCAGTTGGCTCTACCAACTCTAAATCAACACAAGTTGGAACAATAACATAAACGGGAAGCTGGTATGAATCCAGTTGGCACTCACCCATCGGAGAAGCAAGAGTGACAAATGTCACTTGAACTGTTTCCATGCTTGAAAACATATTCCTTAAGTCCGGACTTCAGGCGTTCAATATTGGATGCAGCAGAAGATAAAACACTGCATTCGTTTGCTGGAACAATTTTTCCACATCGTGATCCAGGAATATCACCGCATTCGACCGCCAATTCAATTACAACATTCTAGAAAAGATTCAGAAACAATCAGCAAGTCGGGTTCAATGTCGCACCAAAGATAATCCAGGCCTGACAAAACATGATATAATATGACTATGCCAGATCGCACAACAATCAGCGGAAGACTATGTCAAAGTTGCAACTGCCAATTTTTTTTTATCAGATTCCATGACCAGAAGATATTGGATCTGGATAATTGTTTTTGACTAACTCCTGTGAGTGTATTTAAACAACATTGATACAAAAAGTTGGTGACAATGTCCACACAAATGCGAGACTTAGTTTTTCCAAAAATCTAGAGTATGGACAGAACAATCGTTGAGTGCTCCTACTCTGTGACCTTCCCCAGCTCAGGGACAGTCAAGTTGTTGGGTAGGGAGACCTGAGTGCCCTGTTATATGCAAGTTGAAGTGGGACAAAGAACAATGGGTTGGTAGCCTAGTTTCCCAAGTAGTGAGAGGAGCCCAGGGCTCTGACCACGTGCCTGTAAAAGAATGAGTCAGCGACTCATAGGCAGTGGCTTGGTTAAGGGACCCACCGAAGCCACAGTGAAAGCGAGTCTTCATAGTGCAATTGTCACTTCTTATGGACCCAAACCTGCGTGATCTATCCATGACCAGGATGACGCTTGGGTGAAACTAAGTGGAGGTCCAAACCAACTGATCATCTAAACGGATAAGTTGTGGTTAGGGGTGAAATGCCACTCGAACCCAGAGCTAGCTGGCTCTCCCCGAAATGCTTTGAGGCGCAGCAGTTGACTAGACATCTAGGGGTAAAGCACTGTTTTGGTGCGGGCTGCGAGAGAGGTACCGAATCGAGGCAAACTTGGAATACTAGATATGACCTCAAAATAACAGGGGTCAAAGTCGGCCATTGGGAAGATGGGGGGTAAGCTTCATCGTCGAGAGGGAAACAGCCCAGATCCCAGCTAAGGCCCCGAAGTGACTGCTCAGTGATGAAGGAGGTAGGGGTGCAGAGACAGCTAGGAGGTTTGCCTAAGCAGCCAACCTTGAAAGAGAAACCTCTTGAGAAAATGCAAGGGGCAAAATTCAATACAATCCCATGGATGTTGCACATCCAGTTTGTAGCTAGAAGATTCTCCCATTCATTTAACCATTCTATCTCTGATTTTTAGAATATATTTCGATGCATTTGTACCAGCTTCTTTTCCAAACTTCCTTGAGATCCAAAAAATATGACACAAGTGACATCTCTATGATGACATTGGGATTTATAGTAGTACTATAGTCTATAACAAGAGCATTGCCTGTTTCAAGGTGCCTTCTAGAAACATTTAAAATATATTACTACACATTTAACAAACTAGTCAACCCCTTCAGAGGCACCCATAAAGAAAGAATTGGTAGAAACTTGATGACGCCTGATCACAGAAAATTTTCAAAAATCTGGAACTAAAGTTTACCCATTTCAGTTTGTTATGGATGGAAGGAGAGACGTGCCATGAGTGAATGGGGTAAAACAATTGGCAACCCTGAAGAAGTGACATGCACTGTATGTGTCATGACACACAGGCAACATGCCTATGTTCCAACATCCTTTTTGGGCCAATGTTATGAATAGTAAGAGCCAAAGAGGATATTAAAATGCAGACAAACCAACTTGGCACTGGGTATGCAGAGAAAAGTTTGAGAGTGTGATTCGAAATGGTATTTCCATTTTATGTCACTAGACTTATCTGCCAATCCAATAAGACCAGGTAAGAATTCAACAGTCATTACCCAAGAAATGTCAAAAGGTCCCTGATAGTCTTCATCATTTCCAAGAAAATAGAGAACAGGGAAATAGTCTAATCATAGAGCATTGAAGGTAGTATATTGAACTTACGGGAATCTTCAAAATGACAGTCTGCAAAAACAATCACAAGTAAGACATCATATTAACAAAAAGCAAAAATGGATGAAACGATCAGAAATTGCTAGCCTTTTAGAGATAGAAGCATAAGATGCTTGGAACATGAATTTTAAGATTTGAGATGCAGCAATCTACCTTCCCCAAAAAATGTGTAAGCTTCATCAGTAAGGCATCAACACTTCCAAATATGGACAGATTCATTTCAGTTCCACTGGAAGAAAAATAACTCGCAGGTTGTTGACAAATAGTTCACAAATGAATGATAAGGAAGAATTGTAGCAAGTAGCATGCCTGAATGTTGCACCATTCTTAGAGCTTGAAGGTAGCTTTGTCAGCCTTCTCGTGGGAACATTTTCTTTTAGATTCAGATGATATTGATATATCTCATCATCAGTAATATCTGTTGTATAAACAAATAATGGCAGAGGAAAATGAGAAGTCATAAAGACACTCTTTAAGGGCCTTACCCTTGGGGCAAAAGAGAGGAAGATGTGTATTACTTTGATTCACAATTAATATTCACATCGGCTGGCCCGCTAGTATGCTACAACATTTTGATTTGAATAATTTCACCGATGATTTGAATAATTTCCAATCAACTTTTTTCTGCAGGAAATTTAAACTAATCAAATATGTGTGCTGTGCTCTAAACGTATGAAAATCCTTCAGTTTGCCAGAAGGAACATCAAAGTCTTTGTACCATTATCTCTAGAAGAGGAGCATGATAACTAATGTCCAAGAAACCCCGATAGAGGAGAGGAGCACTACAAACAAAGACCAAAGAAGCATGCGGCCTTATAGACGAAGTGATCAGGATATCTAGGTTGTTCCCACTAAGAGCAAAATCCTTTGGGCCACCCTCCCTGCAAGCGAAAACTTGTGCAAAACAGTTGTGGAAGGGGGCTTCGGTTTACAGTGCGGCCACGTGACATAAGTTGCAGTTGGTGATATCGGTTCCGGATCACCCAAACAACAACAACTGAAACAAACAGCATCGCCGGCAGGCAGCAACTCTAATTTGCCCAGACGTAAACACATAAAGTCTTTGGGCTATTTGCGGAGTGAAGAAATGCCAACGAAAAATAAGATACAGGTGCATGAATCTTTAAAGCCACAGCTTATGTTGTCCCCTACTTTGTCCCGAGCAGCTAGTAAAATGAAATGGGTTTTATTGCGCTGCCTTCCAATGATACAAACAAGTTTATTAAACTGACAATGTCTCAAGCATACGTGAATAACATATTGTCAACCCAAAAGAAACATATCTCTGATGAAATATCACTTACTGGTAGTTGTAAGAGAAAGCACTCCATCTGCAATGCATGGTAAATCATGTCAGAAAGACCACCCAAATTCAATACCAGTACAATGCTTTCCTACAAACTAAATTCAAATGGTTTATTAGTTATCCATAACTTTATTGGCTTCCACGTCATCAATACATTGATTGGTGCATCATTCTATCATATGTGCATGGGCATTCTTGCAGTGGTTGACTTGGCAAGTTATTTGAAGAGTTGCAGTTGTTGGACTCCAGACAAATTACCTTTTTACCAAGACTAAATGCTCCCGCATTATTTTCAACTAAATAAATCACAGAGAGCCAACAGCAATGGCTTGTAGCTTGTTAGTGCTTGAAAGGATATAGAAGATATGATAATGGGAGGGGTCATGAGGACCACCTTGATTACTGCACAGACCAAAGTAACATGAAATCGATTCATCAATGACATGTTAGAATTTGTATGTAAGCTGATACTACAAAGTCCTGAGTTTATAGTTCACTGGGATTATGTGTTAATAGCACTCTTTGAATGGTCAAAACAAGAGAGGCTGACTTATTATTCAATTCTGGTTCTCCCATCAGCACGAATCCTTCAAGTGCTAAATTTACAAGTTCCATTTCCAATTTGAAGTGTAAGGCATCACTCCCCCTAAGCATCTATTTCACTCAACATCACAAATTAGTACTGACTATGGAGCTCTAATTCAGGCTACATATCGGTCTTCTCAACTTTTTGTAAGATAGACATTGGAATACAATCTTATTTAATATAATGACACATTGGATCATTCTACATTACCCCATTTTTCAGCTGAAGCAGGATCCACTGCATATTTCAAGCACTGAAATTCCTCCAAGCAGCTCCCGACGCCTGTATCTGAAACTGCTAGTGGTAAAAGCAAAATCAATCTCATTCTGTTACAAAGCAATTGCCCATTAAGAAAATTGTAGAATCCATTTGGATAGCTATGGATTTGAAATGAAATTCTATTTTAGCAAAAATAGAGGTGGTTGGGTGGTTTGTGACACTAGACTCACTAGAGTAGAATATGGATTTGAATAGAACGAGAGAGACTTTGGTTCAGTAGCATACATGTACAAAAAGGATCCTTTAACATGAAAAACCCAAAATAGTGCTATAAATGATCATTTGAAATCATCCAGGTAAAGCTCCCAAACTCAACGTCGAAATTCGAAAGTAAACAATCAAACATGAATTGGAAATATTCTTACCGAGACATAAAGTAAAATATTCTCATTTGAAATCAACACATACCCAAATTTAGATCCTTAAATACCTTCAAATTAGTGAACAACTCAACTCCATAATTTGTTTAATTACTTCTCAATCCTTTCTAAGCCTGAACATCAAATTAACGTTGCTTCTAGAGTTTATCACAACATCCCAAGCAAAAATTTCTCAGGATAATCCTTGCCATACACTGGATGACAAAAATTGCCGACACTTACCACACGTTTAAGCACTTGGGTCGATATAACCGAGTCTATTTGGCCCCCTCAATTTCTCACCAAATCAAAACGGTAATGCAGTACGTAAAACCTATTATTACACTAAGGACAAGCAACATCAACCTCGTATCTGAAAGAAAGGTAGATAACTAACTAAGAAGAATCTGAGAGTCTGAGACCATTTTGGAAGCAAATACCGTAAATGATTAGGGAAAATAACGTACATTTACATACATACATACAGGTCTTCATGTCATCTATACTACATGTACACCATAAAAATAGCGAAGATAACTGAGAGTGAGTTCAGCATAATATTTTTGGTTGTTGTCTACAGTATCGTTTTATATGAATTTCTTCCAACTTTGGTCCAAAAATTACGAGGAAAAGCTAAACAAAAATTAAGAAAGGTAAGTTTTAGACAAAAAATACCGAAGACAAAAAAACAAAAAAAAAATAGCGTGAACTCACTTTAAGTCCACAAGTAGAACCTGTGACCATTTTGAAAGCAAATATTTCCGAAAATTAGGGAAATCCGAAATTGCCTACATGCATTGACGTGCATATGGTTTATATAAAACCTGTACAGTATATACCAAATCAAAACACACGCACATGAACAGATACGGGGAGAGAGAGAGAGATTATTGCCTGAGATTCGAACGAGAGGAGGATCGGACGACGGAAAGGATTTGAGAAGGACTGAGAGTCTACAGAGGTGGTTGGACATGCGGCATCTTTGAATTGCACAAGAAATTAACTGTTACAATATCGTCAAATACATAGAATGTGAAATTAAACACGACGAAGAATCAAAAAATCAAACAACGAAGCCAACAGAAATTTGCAAGTTCGGAAGAAAACATCATTTGAATTTGCTCGAAAGATCAGATAGCTACTCACGTGTTCACAGAGTTGCTGAACTGAAGAAACCTCCATTTTTCTATTGCGTTGCTCTCTCTCTCTCTCTCTCTCTCTCTCTCTCTCTCAGACGCACACTGAAACTGAATGAAAGAACAGTTCCCGCGTGTTGTGATTTCTCTGTTTGAGTTTGAGCTTTGTTTGGAACTCGAGTAAAGTGAGAGAAATGAAGGGGAAATTATAAGGCTTTGTTTGGAACTTGAGTAAAGCGGGGGAAAAGAAGAGAAAGGAAATTGGGAGAAAATTGAGAGGTAAATGGGAGAGAAATGGTACTATTTACAAAGTTAAAAAAAAAAAGTTTTCTCTCCCAATCAAACAAACAATAGAAGAGAAATTTTTTTAACGTTCCTTTTCGTTTTCTTCCTTTGCACAACTTCCAAACAAAGTCTAAAAAATTTTTCTCCCCCATTGTTTGGTTTGAAGAGAAAGATGAGAGAAAATAGAAATGTCCAGCAGTGTGAATAATATAATTTTCCTCTCAATTTTCTCCTATTTTTCTTTTTTCTCACTTTCCTCAACTTCCAAATAAGGAAAGTGAGAGAAATGAAGGGAAAGGAAATGTACTATACACAATTTTAGAATTTTCTCTCTTCTTTCTCTCCAAACCAAATAATGGGAGAGAGTTTTTTTTCCAATTTTTCCTCCTTTTCTCTTCTTTTCCGCAAGTTTCCAAACATAGCCTAATTTGGGCCAAGAAAATGTTAAAATGACGGCCAATGATGTGTTTTGATAATTAATACCATCCATAACAAATGTTCTTAGCATGTTCTTGGCGGGTATTAATTATCAAAACACGTTCTGGGCCGTCATTTTCCCAAAATGTTTTCATGGGAAAAGGGCCAATGTAGGTCCAAAGGAGTAGGCCTTGGGCATGGTGTGGGCATCGGCCTAACATAGGTCTATGGGCCTTTGGCATGGTGTGGGCATAATAGTTTGGGGACAAACTTGTTTGGGCCCATCCCGGCTTAATTAGCCTAACGCCATGCTGCCATGCGAAGAGCGCCTGCTGTCTAGAGCTTTCTTCTAACTTTGGACGCGTTTGATAGGAGGTTTGGGAGGGGAGATTGGATTAATAATCTTTTGGGGCCTTTAATACTTTGTTTGGTTAGGCTTTCGTGGGAGGGACTAGATGTCCCATGAGATTGTTAATCCCCCAAAATGGGGGTATTAGCAATATCATGGGGGTGTTACTACGAAAACCCTCCTCAATTCTAATTACAATCTTAATCCTAGGGAAATGATAATGCCAAAACCGTTTTTATTGGTGCCAAAACTCAAATGCATAAAAGTCTTGTACATTGCAAATGGTACAAGTCTTTTGTGCACTAGAGTTTTGGCACTAACAAAAATGGTTTTGGCATTATCATTTCCCTAATCGTAACCAAAATAAACATGTTATTTACAATCCTACCACATTCTCAATCTCAATTCCAATTCTAATCCTGTACAAACAAACATGAATAAATGATTCATCCCCTCATTAATAATCCCACCTCATTCTCAATCCTAATCCTAATCCACCTCATTACGAATCCCCCCAAAACAAAATTTGCAATCAAACACGCTCTTTAAGTAGGATGCTCGCGAGTCAGCGGTGGAGTTAAACCTCTCTAGATTATTTATGTAAACTTGTTCGGACACCTCCGGATGTCCACAATGCTATAATAAAAAATTGATAGTCAAAAGTTGTCACATCAGGTTTTGATTATTCATTTAAGAGATTGTTAAGTTAGCAATGTAGATGTCTACAATAACATAATCAAAATTTGTCACATCATCTTTTCAAACTACAAAAAATTAAAAACTGTGAACAATAGAAAATAATTTTTGTAAAAATAGTTTTCAAACTAATAAAAACTATTTACTAGAAATAGAAAATAGTTTCTGAAATTTTTTTTTTTGGAAAAAAACTATTTTTAAGAAACTGTTTTCCAAAAAAAATAATATTTTAGTAAAATATTTTTTTCCAAAAAAATTGTTCAAAAAGAAAGAGAGAGAGGAAAATGGAAGAGAGATAAAATATTTTTGTATAATGATTGAGAATATATAGGGTCTATTAAATTTGATTATTATTAAAATGTTGCTAATTTTGGTTATTCAAAGCCTAAAATTTGGTTATTTCTAAAGTTGTTAAGTTTGATTATAGCATTATAAGCCATATTTTAAATCAACATTATTAACTTAAATTTTTTTTTTTACTTTTAATTATAACATTGTGAATACTCTTAAGTTAGTTAGGAGTATTAAAAAGATGCCCCCGAGCACCGATTAATTTGTCCGCCACAATTGTATGGGTTGTTGACAAAACCAAATGGGATTAAAAGCACGCCATCTTTGACTGGTACAGACAGGAGTAGTAATTAACTCAGGCTTGTCTGCTGTCCAAGTTGGACTGCAAAGGTGCGGTTTAAGTGATCGTAGCCGTCGGATGATATTTTTAACGGGCGAGATTTGAACCATTTTTTTTTTAAAATTTAAACTATTAGATACAAAATGACTGTAATTAAACTGTAAGGACTCTCTGCAGTTGGATTGCACAGAATCTGCCCCCATTAACTAAAGCATTTTTTATGGTCAAGAGTGCTTTACTGTCACGCTATTTACAAGGTCAATTTGCACACGAAACATAAAAAACGTTATCTACACATGTTTTCATATCCCAAATGGGCCAAGTCCGAACAATTCTTTCACATTACGTGTGGAGTTCACACGCAATGCACTCATATTGCGTGCGCGGCTCCACACTTGATGTAAGAAAGTTTGTCTGTAAAAGTGTTTGCGGTTGTAGCATTATTGAAATCCGAAAGGCAAATATAAACGTGTTTGAAATATCTATGAGCTCCATATTTACGGCGCGGGCCTTACACGGACGGGATTCCGTTTTTTCACTCAAATTTGTTATAGGGTCCAGATTATGCGCACCAATGCCCTGTGTAGCATTGGAAGCACAAATCCGAATATACCTAAATCCGAAAAATATGCATGAGCTCCATACCTACGGTGCGGCGTCTAAGCAGATTTTTAATTTCTTTTGGTTATTATTATTATGTGTACATATACAATTCTGTATATCAAGCAACCGCCATCAAACGAAAATGTTATAATATATTATTTTCATGAAACCGTTCATGAAAGGCCGATAAACATCTACCTTTCATGGACAGTTTCATGAAAAGCACCAAATTCCGAGGCTTTTCCGTTGTGGGGTTAGGTTGATCAGTTCCCGTTAATTTTACTGGGTCTTAGCATAGTGGTTAAGTCACACAAGCCAGTACAGTGGTACACCTTCATCACAGTATAAACATGAGTATCTAGAGAGAGAGAGAGACAGAGAGAGAGAACTGAAGGTGTTGAGGAATCGCGCACAGAGCGATGGAGATTGCGTCGCCACAGCCATCAACCGATGAAGGGTCACACCTGGCCTTAGATATTGGAGGTGATGATCTTTCTCAATTTCTTTTTTTTCAATATAAAAAAATCGACTCATGCCTATTGCTCTCCCTCCCTTGTTTGATAGGGGAATTGGACATTGATTTCTCGTTCTTTGGTAGAAAAGTTACACCTGCTGAATAGTGAATTCTCTTTTTCTATATCAATAATCGACTCGTTTATATTGCTATCTTGTTTAATTGCTCTGGAATTGGACTTTTCTTTCTTTTCTTTGTTGATCACGGCGAAATTTCACTAGAAGCCCGTAGGCAGTACCGGCAAATTCATTTACATAGAACAGGAATGAATCGAAACTATCAATCATCTAGGCACGAGCATGTGCACATTGCAGGCTCAAATGACACATCCTGCAAAGCAGACCGGATAACTCTGGAATTGGACTTTGATTCCTCATTCTTTAGTAGAAAAGTTACAGCTGTTGAATCTTCTTTTTCTATCATAATCCACTAGTGTATAGTGCTTTCCTTGTTTAATTGCTATGGAACAGGACCTTTTTGTTTTTTGTTTTTGGGTAAGTTAATTTTTTTGGACAAAACCCATTACAAAAGCACAGGGGCATTCCCAGAAACAATACAACCTACTCAAAAGAGCCCCACTAAAACACTCTAAAAACACACAGGCATACAACTGCTTAGATACTATCAGAGTGAAAAGTCAGCGAGAACAAACAACCAGACATACAACAATTAAATCCTATAAAAAAAAAATCTGCCAGGAACGTTCCTGGTGGAAGCCAGGGCCAAATTCCAATCTGACTTCTTAATTCCTGTCCAAGAGCTGGAATTGGACTTTGATTCCTCATTCTTGTTTCTGTTTCTTTTCTTTTTGGTGTGACTATTAGAGCTGTTCATTTGCTTTATCTCCTGTTTGATAGAAAAGTTCAAAAAACTGTGGGCTTTATTTGGTTAAAATGACCATAACTTTAAATGAAGTCAGTTGAAGGAAAATGAAACGAAGAGGAATTCTTCAGCATGTTATTTGGTTTGTTAGGAACTAGTGGTTTTAAATGCATTTGGTTAGGTAGAAAGTTGGGTTTGAATACCAACAAGGATTCCATTAATTTGTTTGAATAATCGTGACAGTTTAACAATAAATTTTTATCTGCTAAAATAGGCCTTCTCACCACGTTCACATAATTTAATACATAGGTAGCCTGAATGAGAGTGGATGTCTTTATAGAATAGACTGACTTTCACGGGGAATAATCTTTTTTCTTTTCTGGGATTTGGCAGGAAAAGTAGCAATTTTTAAAGAAATTAGTGTTTACGTGGTTCCTAATTTTTTGTAAGTTTTGTTCCATTTGTTGCTCAATGGAATGTTTGGTGTAGACTAGCATGAGTATATCACTATATCAGGATCCGTCAAGTTAGGCCTTGGCCGCGGCGGTGCTTGTGTTGGGCCTTATTTCTTTTGGCTATGTGTGTTGATTTTCTGCCTTCCCTTATATTATTGCTAAGAAATTTACCTTAACTATGAAGTTAGTTCAGTCAAATTCTTTTGATCCCATGGAAAGGTAGAAAGTCTTCCAACTTTTCCATTGTGCTGCACCATTTTATTAGGTTGCACATTTGGCTTATCAAAAAGTAAATAAAAATGTGGGTTGCACATTTACTTTTTAATTACATTCTTATTTTCAATGAAGTGAATGAACCCTTCTTTTCCTTCTTAATCAATTTCATAATTCTATGGAACTCCAATGCATATCTAAAAATGAAACTAGGTTGTGACAAGCCCTATGACGTAATTCTTGTAACATGCATTTGCTGATACCATGCTTTTACTGTTGTATCAATTAGGCTGGCTAAGGTGTCATGGGAGTCAGATTGTTAGTCCAACTCCCATGTCCCACAATGTAGTGACCAACATTCGTCCAATTGGACAAGGATGTTCCCCATATGGGGTATAATAGGAATTAAGTTTGTGGGAGTGGATACGATCCAACCCAGGGATTGCATACCAAACAGAGACTCTACCAGATTATTTCAAAATAGTACATTGCATGGGAACAAATATGGCCTTTAAAGTTTTCACATGATATTTTTAATTGACTTTTAGTGCATTTTGTCCAAGCGGCTGTAAGTTATTTTGTGCTATCTATGGACTAATAACATATGTAGTAACTTGTCTTTTTGGGTAGGCTCTCTCATCAAATTGGTGTATTCCTCAAATACTAGTGAGCCTGATGATAAGGGTAAACAGTCTTCAAAGGAATGTTCAGGAGTTTCCAATGACAGTAATGATTATCCAGTTCTTGGTGGTAGGCTCCATTTTGCAAAGTTTGAGACAAGCAAGATCAACGATTGCTTGGAATTTATTTCATCTAAGCAGCTTCACCGACACGGTACAGTCTCTCTCGTTTCCATTTCACCTTGATTCCCAACAAATTTATGATTGGAATTCATGGTCTTCTTTCGGGGTAATGGCAAGCTTGATGGCTAATGATGCGCCTTGCATGTTTATTTTGATTAAATATGTATTGATCTTGCCCACAAATTCAACTAGCTTGTTAATGCTTATTCCTTACATAGTTTATGTTTGCTTGAGCTCCAACTTGTTAATTAATCATGGTTTCTTAATAAGCTCATCCCACCAGAAAGTTGTTCTCCAGAATCTAGCTTTCCTCCCTTTACTAGTAGAAATTTTGTAGTGGCAGTCTAGTGTGTTGATTAATTTGTAATGCAAATGGTAAATTTTATTTCCTATCTTTTAGGATCTGTTTATTTGTGTTATTTTTGAGATTGTTGCACTTTTGGAAAGTTGCTTCTGGTAACAAGTTGATGACTAACTCAATCACCTGAGGATGTATCAAGTCAAGCAGTGTCAGTTAAAATGGCTTGTCAGGCAATCCAACTCAAATTGAATCTTAACTAAACTAAGCTACTTTAATACCTATTGAACTCAAACTAAGTCAGAATAAGCTCGATGTCAATTCTTGAATGTCACTTTCAATTCTGATTGCTCATGGGTGCATCTAAATTCAGGTCGTTGGCATCATGAGGCTGCCGGTCACGACAAGGACACTATAAAGGTACAGTTCTGACAGGATTGCGAATTTGCGAAATAATCCGCTCCTGGTTATCTTAGTAGCTAGGAGGTATTGCTTTTATATGGAACTTGATTTAGTATGAGGAATAACATAAAACAGTTTGTAGAACTAGGGAGATCAAGGGATTATTACACTTTGATTATTTTACTGTTCATGTCAGCACGGGTGTGAGTTGAGCTTTGATTTTGAACATAAACATCATCACCGGAATGATTTGATTTGGAATGGCATTTGTTAAATGTTAGAAAGGTCTTGAGAGTAACAGGCAGTTGTAATATTTTCTTGAAGTGCTTGTCATCACATCCATGCAATAATCTGATCTTTGCTCATCTGCTCATCGAAGAGCCTTCAGCCTCTGTACTCTAGTACATCCAATTGCAAAGTTATTTAGCATTGTGAAGCAATTTTCAGAAATCGCATTAAGCTTTGCTTGAGTTTTAGAGATCTCCATCTTTCAGAGTCAAGTGTGTAATCATATTTAGTGGAAGAATTTTCTTAGTGAATAAAAAGAAACTTAGGACAGTCTCTTGAGACATCTAGATATTTAAAAGGTGAACAGTTAAATGATGCTTTCACATTTTACAATTTTGTGAGGAACATTTCACCTCCAAAAAGTCTTACCATCGATATAGCTCTACAGCTAAAAACTGACAATTGAGTCATACCATGACTGTCTTACTGTCTGCAATGATCCTGTTTGAGCTGATGAACTTTTGCGGCAATGTTCTATGTAATACGGTAGAGCAGTTCAACTTCCTTTCGATGACCAAACACAACCCTAGTGTTTGTAGCACATTGAAATCATTCCTTTTTGTGAACTCCACTAACTAGCTATGAACTTTGTGAAGGCCACAGGAGGTGGGGCTTACCGGTTTGCAGATCTATTCAAAGAGAAGCTGGGTGTTGGCCTTGACAAAGTCGACGAAATGGATTGTCTTGTGTCTGGAGCAAATTTTCTACTTAACGTGAGATCCTGATACCATATATTGATTTGCTTTTTTTATGTACAGGTTCTATATTTATGCTTTGGCAGGTTGACACAAGGAGGAGATATTTAGGATAGGATTCTGAAAATTTGGTCGTTCAGCTATTGAATTGAAAACAGAAAAGGCCGTATAACCCTTAAACTTTTCCCACTTTGTCCCCTTAAAAGTCCAAATATTTTACTTTCCCATTTTTCACTTGAAGTATAAAATATTCAAACTTTGGATGACGGGTGCACTACCTTGTGGTATTTTCCATTGGAGAACTTGCTTGCAGTTGCCAACTGGATGGCATCGACAAGAATTTAATAGTTCAAGGACAAAATAAGGAAAGCATAAAGTTTAAGGGGAAAGTGAAAATGGGGTGGTACTTTAGGGGTGTAAAGCATAATTAGCCCTTAAGTATGAATGTATAGGACACTCAGTCTACTAAACTTGAATTTCTCTGTATACAAAAACATAGGCTTCGTTTAGTCTTCGTTGATGGTAGTCTGGATGGGGTAAACTTGGTAGCATAATTAGCTTTGGCATAACTTCGTGCAAACTTATTGGTACTGACAGAGGTACCCACCTCTCACTGCCACAACAAGGCCTATTGCGTTTACCTTTTTAGCCCCTGCACCTACACTTTGCAAAATTTTCCAACTCTCAATCCCTCCCCATTACGCTCAGGTCTGGAAGGGTACCGCCAGGTCAGGTAACTTGCCATCTGTATGCTTCTCTTAATGATGTCATTAACATATATCAAATGCTAATACTAAACAGTAATACGTCTTCTCAATATAGTTTATTGTCAACTTGGTTGTATCTTAATGGGCGATGGTTGTACATGCAGTTTCATTGTGATTTCAAGTTTAAGCTGTACTGTTACCCATGAGTAAATAAACGATTTCTTTCAAGTTTAGGATATACAATCTGATTCTTTCAAGTTTAGGCTATACCATTTTACACTGTACACGCTTATGCCCTTTCAATGGGAAAAAATCCATTCAATATGTGGGTTATATCGTATAGAAACTTATCATTTTGGACAGTTGTTGATTTTTAGTTCTCCTCTCCTTTCCCATTATGAAAAAGGGAAAGGGAAAAGAAAAAAGGCACACACGCACATACATACCAAAGAGAGCGAAGTGCTTTATTTGTTTTGCCAGCTTTTAATAATGTTTATGATACATATGATACATTGTTAGTTCAGTGATTTCTGAGCAAGTGGTTGTCATTCAGAATGCTTTCTTGTTAGTGAATAATTTTGGCAGTCTTCTCTTTGAAGGGGCTACTAATTTCACAGACCCAAAGCCTGATAGGGGTCAGGCTCCGGTGATGGAGCTCTCAGCCCTATTGGGTTATGGAGCTCTACAAATCCTTCAGAATTAGGTGTATATTTTCCTCTTGCGTTGACAGTCTTGGTGAATAATTGTGATAGTCTTCTCTTTGAAGGGGCTACTAATTTCACAGAACTAAATCATGATATGGGTCAGGCTCCTGTAATGGAGCTCTCAGCCCATTAGGTTCTGGAACTTTATGATCCTTTAGAAGTTGGTGTATATTTTCCTCTTGCGTTGAGAGTTCTTGGTGATACTGTAATTCCATAGTTGGCCAAAAGTGTGCATTTAGCCCTTATACATTACAAGCGTGACTGTTCCTTTTTCTTATTTTTTTTGTTTCTGACCAGAAAATCTCTCTCTTGCCTCTCATATTTCTCTGCTCTGTGAGTGATTTTGGCTGGCAATTTGAATTGTTATTCCACCTGTTTGTCGAGTAGGCAGTGCACCCGGAAGCTTTTACTTACATCAATGGTCGTGAGGAGTATGTGCAGATTGACCCTAATGATTTGTACCCTTATCTCCTTGTGAATATTGGATCTGGTGTCAGCATGATAAAGGTTATTCTCATCATTTCTTTTTCCACAGTAAGTGAATTTGTAATTGGTCCAATTTTTTCACTTTTTTTAATTTTTTCGCAGTTTGCCATCATGTAGGTGGATGGAGTTGGAAAGTTTGAAAGAGTTAGTGGAACAAGTGTTGGTGGTGGCACTTTTTGGGGTTTGGGAAGGCTTTTAACCAACTGCAAGAGGTTATCCATACCGAAATTATTAACTTTTTCTTTTTTAAGTAGCCTTTTTTTTAAGGTGTTTAATCTATTGTATTTGTTTTTCTAGTTTTGATGAATTGCTAGAGTTGAGCCACAATGGGAATAATAGAGTTATAGACATGCTTGTTGGAGACATATACGGTGGAGCGGACTACATGAAGGTATTCATATTCTGGATATCATACTTGCAGTGAAACAAGTAAACATTGCAAAATTGTTGTTTCTGTAATTGTGGAGTGGATTTGGTTGCCTTCTTTGAGGTGAAACTATAATCTGGATAAGGCTTTTTCCTTATCACGTCAACAGCGTAGTAAGATATGCTATGTTTGCATGGGTTTCATAGCTCACATTGAAGTTCCGTAAGACTTCTGGTTACTCCGTTATGTAATCTATGACTGTTTAAATGAATAACAACCAATAAGTTGATTCTTGTTTGGTACTTATCATTTCAAAATCTCTTCTCTTTCAAGAGATAGAAATTCTATGGCTATTCGTGTCGACGTTGACTTTGTCTATAAGGGCGACACTCCTGTGAGCATTTAAGATGCCATGTTCTCGATTCTGCTCATATGCAAAAGAGGTAGCATATAAGGCCTCTTAATTTTCCCACGTGTGAAACCTGTGCATGTTTTTGCGGCAATCTATCCATTTGGTAAGACAGGACTCGTGCACCTCTTGGTGCCTGTAACCGAGCAGTTGATATGCATGACGATAATTTTCGTTTGTTCTGATTCCCTTTTCCCCACTATTGTATCATTTCTCATTCAAAAGTATGTTGAATTGTGTCTAGCTCTTGTGTCACGTAAACTGCTAAAACAGATAGGTTGGTAATTGTGAAAATCGATATATATATGTGCTAAGCAAACGCAAGCATAGAAAGTTTCATAAAATTTCTGATGTTGCTGAGCTTTTTCTTGGCAAGTTATTGTACTGTAGGTTGTTACCATTCAGATTTGATGGATGTGTTTTTTCTTCCCATTTGAAGCTTTCAAGTTATACTACTGTGCGAGGGATAATATTTCAGACTGATGATGGGACGTCTCAGCTCTCGTTGTGAAGTCTTAAGAGTCTTTTTTTCACCTAAATGTCGTTCGGTGTATTTTTGGAATACAGTGTCATATGGCATCTTGCTGCAGTTTTTATAATAAAGGTTGGATGCATCAGCACCTATAGCTTAGGTTAGGGACTTCTTTGCCCATGCAGATCAAAGATCTGGTAGAGATACAATCTGTGTGATGGTATCTCTTCTATTATTTGAACTTTATTGCTCTGACATTGAAATCTCCCAGTAAAATTGGTAGTAGTTACTGTTATTTATTTTCATTCAGTTCTCTATGTAGTGGCCATTCAAATGTTAGTTTTTTAATGGTGACAGATAGGTCTTACTTCAACAACCATCGCTTCTAGCTTTGGAAAGGCCATTTCTGAAAATAAAGAACTTGGAGACTACAGGCCTGAAGATATCTCTCGGTCCCTACTAAGAATGATCTCAAATAATATTGGGCAGGTAAACTGTTATGGGACTCGGTTTTTGTGAGCATTAAAGGTCATAAATTTAATGCGATAGCAGACTTCCAACAATCAAACAATCGTGTGAATGTTTCTCCATGAAGCATTCTAACTTAAGGAAGCTGAAGTTCATAGAAGTCAGCATTCCTTTTCCTCACTGCTAAAACATTGATTTGTTTTTCGTTGTAGTTTACGTTGTAGATTCCTCATATAATTTTTTAATGCTTCACATCATAAATTATAGTTGTTGACAATTATCACTACATAGTTCATAGCTGAATACACTTTTATAGCAGTCATCATTGTGCAAAAATTCCTATTCTATATGGAGTGCAATAGTGGAAAATTGGTCATGTGGCCGTCTCAAATACTATAGACTAGGCTTTGTTGCATTTTGTGGTATTAAGTTGCTCCATTTACAATATTTTATAAGGCCTTTTTCCATAAAAAAGAGAGAAAAGAAATGGGGCCTTTGTCCTTTAGATGTTTTGAGTTGTCTAATTGTCATCTGTCACTTTGGTTTTGACTTTGAAATCAAGACGTATTAAGATTTGATCTTAGAAAATGTGATAACCCAAATTCCAAATACAGTTTGCTTGATATCATTTTTATTGATCATGCACCTTGTTGCACCTGTCCTAACTATTTACTGGATCCCCTTTCATGTCTACTTTTTGACTTTATTTTGTGATCTAGAAACAAATCTGCTTTGTCAATGAACCTCAGGGTCCGTGTATTTACTTGTAAACTTATTCCTATTGCTAGTTATAAAATAATGTATGCTTGTGTATTGTGTAATCGTTTCCAATAAGGTATTGTAAAATCTTGGAGGTTTTGGGAGTCTCCTCTAAAATGTGAAATTCATATATTCATTTCCATGCCTGTGATGTGCATGGTAGCATTCCGTTTCCCATTTTGATATTGTTGGGATTTGTCCCACATTGGTTAATTATCTCCTCCAAAACTAGTATATGAGCATGTGCGGCCTCTCCACTCTTTACCAATTGGTTTGGAGTTGGATGCTTTAACATGGTATCAGAGCTAGAGTTTCGGAGAATTTGTTCCCCCTTATTTATGTCATAAGTGCACCGTTGTTTGTTATGATTCAAGTGGTTATGGATCCTTTGTTTATCTCTCCATGTGCGAGTTGGGGGCCGCACGTGCGGGGGAGTGTTGGGATTTGTCCTACATTGGTTAATTATCTCCTCCAAAACTAGTATATGTGCCTGTGCGGCCTCTCCACTCTTTGTTCGGAGTTGGATGCTTTAACAGATACCTGGTTCCATGTCATCGAGGGCCTCGCTGCGTGCATGGCCTTAGAGATTCTTGTGATACCAGCTCTATTGCCCAATGTAAAAGACATAAAACATGTCAATGTCTTTGATTTAGCACACATCTGGTTTTCCAGCTTTAATTGTCATTATCTTGTTTAGGTGGGCTTTCCTTGGTACTTTTTAGCATGTTTGTTGGGCCCTTTAATTCTCATGTTCACATGCAGAATAAAGCTGTACTTATTTCCCAGACATTGTCTGTTATGTGTGTTATTTATTTAGAAGGCATCCTGGGTTATATTTTAATTTCTTGGAGATTCTGACATCGTTAAAATCTTTTGTTTCCCCCAGATCTCTTACTTGAATGCACTTCGTTTTGGACTCAAGCGGATATTTTTTGGAGGTTTTTTCATTCGTGGTCATGCCTACACCATGGACACAATTTCTGTTGCTGTTCATTTCTGGTAATTATTATTCAATTTTGTAGTAATTTGGAGTTCCAGTAATGATAATTCCTCCTTTGCAGTCTATATTTACTGTAGAGTTTGTCTCGCATTGGGTAATTATCTCTTGAACAACTAGTATATGAGCTTGGGCCTTTTTTGTTGTCAATTGGTTTTGAATTGGATGCCTTAAACATTTCTGATAGAACTTGATACCTAAGCTGGACAATCTAACTCTTAGGAACAAATCTTCTGCGCTTTAAAATTTAGATGTATCTGCATTCTGTAATTGGTGCTGTCGGATAGGATAAATTAACCGATCGCTTCACTTCGCTTAATATTCCGAAAGGGCGTTTTGCGTTATGCAGAGTCTAATTTTTTCTTTATCTTTGATATGATAAATTCAATTTCTATTCCATTTACTGGATAACATGAAATCTGGTTACTGAATCACATGAAAAATTTCCCAACTCCCTGTGTATCTATTTCTGTCTTCATGAATGCAACATCACCATGACAACCTCAATCTTGGCCATTCTACTGTAGCATTTGTTTTCATTTCTCTATTTTATCATTCGTGTCGATTTGCACTAATGGATTCCCATTGTGGATGTATCCTTCCATTGTCAGGTCAAAAGGAGAGGCACAGGCAATGTTTTTGAAGCATGAAGGGTTTCTTGGAGCGTTGGGAGCGTTCATGAGCTACGAAACTCATGGTATTGATACTATAATCACCCCTAGTTCGTGAACAACCCAATCATTACATTCCATACGAGAAGATTAGAAGAATTTTGCCGCTTCAGAGCTGCTTACAAATTGCATTAGTTATCAAGCACGGTGTTTCAGTATTCCTCAGCACTTATCCGTAGTCCAAGGTATCAAACTGTAGACTCTCCACACCCATTTACAACTCTGCTGTCTTGTATTTGGACTAGCCATTTCCTTAGAGAAAGCCCAGCAAAAGGGTGAAAAGTATTATGATTCCAGAAGGCACTATTGTAAGCCGTATATGTATACTAGTATACTACCACTTATTCGGTGCTATCAATGGAATCAAATAAAAACAGAGCTCGAACGATTTTTTTTGGCTTCACATATATCCATTTTTAGAAATCTTTGTTCTCTACTTGGTGAACATATATGTCTCCAAGGGTCAATCCTGTGAAGCGAGGTCCCACATCTTCTGAGTGTCGAAGTAGTATGAAGTATATAAGCGTGAGGATACGCTCACTTCAAGAGCTAGCTTTTGAGGTTGAGGTCTACCCGAGACTGTGTAATAAATATGTGATCCTTATGGCCCCTTCTCTATTGACGTCGTCTGAAAACAACCCTGTTAAGGGCTTTGCTAAATGTGGCCAAACATTTGGTAAACAAAAGTAGGCTCCTTGTGTCTCCTACAACTAAGAAATGGGTGATTGTAGTAGAACATGGTAGTTATTTTTTAGCTGGTTTATTGGAGTAGTTGACGTATGTGTTAACTAGACACTTGAACACCTTAATATGAATGTGGGTGGTGTCTCAGTTGGTCGAGCACCCTTTGCCCCATTCGTTAGAGCACCCTTTGCCCCATTCGTTTGGCTTGGGTTCTATTCCCACATCTGCCCCACTCATTTGGTGGCCTCCCCTTCTCCTAACAATTAACTCACTAACCCGTTGATGTATATTGTTGTGACAAAAAAAAAAGTACACCTAAATATGGCCTCCACGTTTGAAATTTTTGCAATCACATTGTTGAATCATCAAAATACCAAGTTATAAATGTAATTTAGCATTCATGTTTCAAATCTAGTTAACCTGCCCTGTAATAACACTCTGTTTCAGTACAAAGTGGAAGCTAGCAAACAATACCATAGGAGTTGATTTTAGTTGAAATTAAGGGGATATGTCTTAACCCCATCAACACCAAAAACCCCAAAATGCTTCTCAGACTCCTCCCCATCTTTCTCATTCTCATCAAACAGATCAAACAAGAACACTTCCACTCCAACCCCAGGCTTTCTGGGCGTGCCCACGTTCTCCAAAGCTCTCCTCACCACATTCCCATTATAGGCCAAAGCATTCTCATCGCTCGCCGCCGCTCCACCACCTGTCGGCCACCCCGTCTCTGTCACCACCACCGGGATCCCGGCAAACCCTTCCCTCTCCATCGCGTACACAAACGCGTCGACTGTCATGTCAAACACGTTGTCGTAAGCCATGTTTTGGTCATTTGTGATGTTGGTTGAACGGAACAAAACAGAGTCTAGTGATACGTCTTGTGGGTTGTTTACGTAGCTGAAGTACGGGTAAACGTTCACCATCAACGGCGATTGAGTATCGCGCAAAAACTGCAGGAGAGGAATCATAATGGGTAGGAAATTTGGATCGAAAGCTCCAGCGGAGGGAGGGTATGAATTGGAAAGAATAGAAGCTGCGTGAGCAGAGGAGAGCTTGATCGTATCGGCTAGGTTTAAGGTTTGTAAAGCTTTGTACATATTTTGCATGGCAGGAACTAGGTAGGCATTGTAAAACGTGTCTTTTAGGAGGATTTCATTTCCTACGGTGATGTACCGGATTTGATTCGGGGGAACGTGGGAGAAAAGATTGGATTGGAGCCAGTGGAGGGAGGAATCGACAGGGCCGTTGGCGAGGGAAGGGAGGATTTCGTTGGGGATTCCGATCATGAGGGAGATTCCAGAGCCGGAAAACGCCGTGAGAGTTTCGGGATCAGTGTTGAAGAGACGGACGGTGGCGATTCCGTTTGATTTGACGAGTTCGACGGTGTTGGAGGGTGGAGGGAGGTTGCTGGCAACGCGGCCATAGCAGATTCCTACTGGGGCAGCCGCTGCAATATCAAGGGAAGTAATGTCAGAAATCTTGAGGAAGTAGAACTAGTAAAAATTTACCAAAAACGAAAAAAAAAACGGATGACGAAACAGTCAAAATTTTTGGAGTAAATATTTTTGAGATGAGAACCAAACAAAGTAAAAGAGAAGGATACTCGAAAAAATCTCGTAAAACCAATACCGAGTTTTTTTACGATGTATGTGCCAAGTCATGTATTAGTAACGACTTCGATTTTAAAACAACTCTACCATGGAAAGAAATAATTTAGAAGAATCAGTGTGGACAATGGGTATATTGATGAAAGAAACCTGTGGAATGTGGAAAGAGGAGGATGGAGAGACAGAGGAGAGAGGTTAGAGAGAGAAAGAGATGTTGAATTTCCATTCTTGAAATCTTGATAGTGATAGTTGAATTTGTATTCCTGTGCAATGTATGGAGGTCCTATATAGTAGTAGATGATGAGAGAGAGAGAGAGAGAGAGAGAGAGAGAGAGAGAGAGAGAGAGAGAGAGGTTATGGGGACTGGTATGATTTTGGTTTGAAATGGTTTGATTTTGGATTTTACTGATTCCTTTAGCTGAGATGTGTTCCGTTTGTGATAGCCGTTGTATGAACTTTCCAAATTCCAACGGTCGGTAGTGAGAACTGAGAAGAGAGGCTTTTGGCTTTAGCTTTGCTTTGAGAAATTTTTGGGTGTCGAGCAGGTACCACATGACGTTATCCGTCGGCGATCCCAACCGTTAAAATGTGTTTCGCACCGAGAGTGGTGGGGTGAGGGAAAAGAGAGAATAAATCTGGAACATTCAAAACACATTTGGATGGGTTGGGATCGCTACCGGATACCACGTGTGTGGTACCCGCTTGACACCCAAAAACTTCTCGCTTTGCATAATTTGCCCTGTTCAGAAGAGGTACTTTAGGCCACCTTCTCACGTGTATGGCTCTGAAAAATGGGCTGTTGAGTTGTGCCAAAACATGCGCAGCTCAAGGAACGTATCAAGTTCCACTCATTCTAATCTCATTTGGTATTTATTTGTTCAGTACTTATTTTGGGGTGTACCGCACACCCCTATTCGTAATCGCAACAGAAAAACATAGCTGATACGATAAAAAAACGTAACTAATGAGTCAAAAGATATGTATACCATACACCAAACACGCATAATAAGCACAAAAAATATGCGTCTCATTATCTAAAACTATTTGTACCATACATTTCCAAGGGGCACCCCTTTCGTACCTAGCAAAAACATGTGTAACGTACATCAAAATTACATGTAACACATGCCAAAAGTGGAAATATAAGGGTATTGTTGGAAATCAATCTATCTTTTTAAGTGTGAATGCATTTATTGCACGTAACATAAATGCATTCACACTTCAATTTCCAACAATGCCTTTATATTTTAATTTTTGAATGAAATCATTATTATTGGTAAAGAGACTATTTTGAAAGATTGAACGCATTTTGTATTAACTTGTCAAAGAGGACTAACAATTTGGAACATCCTATACAACTCTCTTCAATTGAGCTCAACTTTCAAAGCGGAGTAACAATTTGGACTAACAATATTATAAGAGACGAACAATTTGGAATGGAAGGAGTACCTAACATTCTATATAGCTTTCTCCAATTTGTTGAGCTCAACTTTAATTAGACGGGACAAGTTCATGAGTTAAAAGACAAAGTTGCAATCCTCCCTGTAATCACAATCACAAGTTTTCGCTAAGGTTTTTATTTTTTAAGTATTTACTGTATTTTTTATTTTACGAAACAGGTCATTCTCTCTGCCTTTCAAGCCAATCGTAAAATCATCCACTACACGGCTTCAATCAACCTTTTTTGGAGACTTAAATTCGAAGAACAAAGCTGGGGTACCTGTAAAAATTGGCATATGGTACGCACTTTTGTAGAACCTTGAGTCGCAAAAATACGTAAATCGCCACAAAATCACGTAATAGAACACCGAAAAATTTATACGTTGGACCGAAAAATTCATAAACACGACCACAAAAACTAACACTATGAAAATTCATAATTTTGAGCCGCCTTTTTTGAGCTTGCGCCGTTTTTTTACTACAAAATTCGTAAACAACACCACAAAATTTTGTAAAAGTAACCACAAATATTCAAAAAATGAACCACCACAAAATTTATATTTCGGACCAGAAAAATTCATAAAATGAGCCATAAATTTCGTAAAGGATGCACCCAAAAATAAAACGAGCCATAAAAATTCATAAAATGGGCCACAAAAATTTGTAAAATGAGCTACATAAATTCGTAAAAGGAGTGTGTATTGAATACTTTTCCAAATTCAAATGATATCTTTTATGAAAGATTTGGAGTATTATTTTGCAGAAATCCATTTCATTAAGTGTGCGAATGGACATGATCTTTTAAAAGCGGATCTCACAAACAGGGTACTGACCAATTGTGGAGTCCACTTCGGGTCTCACGTAAATTATTCAAACCGCTAATTACTTTGGGTCTCACGTAATTGATTCAAACCGCTGATTACTTTTGAAAAATGGCCCGTAATTGGTCAGTTCCCGACTTCCCGTCGGATACTCTGCTGGGTGTATCCCGATCTGCCGGCTTTCTGGATCCCGTTGTGGACCGCCATTCTTCCTTGTTGGAGATAGCCGGTCTCTTGCCTAGCGGCTCTTGGCCGTTTCGGGTGGTGTGATGGTGCGATTTTGCTTGGTTGTTGGTGGCGATGCTGTGAGTGGATATGGTGTGTTGGGATTGGGCATGGCGGCAGTAGGGGCTGTCGTGATTCCTGTGGTTGGTGTGGTGGTTGTGGCAGCGGTGCTGCGGTGGCTGTTTTGAGTGTTTCGGCAGGTTAGGGTTTTGATTTTGTGTTTCGTTTTTGTTTTGTTCGGACTCTTGTCTGGTTATGTCCGGATGTTGAGGCCGGTTTCTGTCCGGATGTTGGTCCGGTTTTTGTCCCGGTGGGTCTTCCCGGGTGGTTTTGTTCTGATTTGATATTTCCAGACTGGGTGACTGATTTCCACAGGTTTATTGTTATCTTTGATTCGGAGCTCCGCCATCCCAAGACGGTGATGTCTGGGTACTAGCTCCACGTTAGCCGGCCATGTTGACGGTGTGAAGAAATGAGCGTTTTGGCTCTTGCATAGGCGCTAGACATTAGTTTCGTCTCTTAGTCTTTTCTTATCATGTGTCTCTGTTTCTCTGTATTTGGGTGGAAATCTGTACTTGCCGTATGTCCTGATCTGTATTCGGAATTATCTGTAGGTGCCGTATGGCTTGATTAATGAATTTGCTTCTTCCGTGAAAAAAAAAAAGTCGGTTCCCGTAGTGTTTTCGCTAATAAAATTGTGTCATCCGTTTAGTTACTCATAATTTGGCCTATAGTTAGTCATGAACGGACCTAACTATAGGCAATCTACCTAACCTTGACTGAGAAGTGCGACAATATCATATAGTAATACCATGCGAGAAGGCCCCCGCCACGCAAATGTTATTTGGATTTTCTTTTTGTTCGACTGTCGGGGTGCTCGAGCTAGCTTACGTACATCTCAACTAATTTCTTCTCTGATTTAGTCAAAGGCAAACTATCCATGTTGGGATTAGGAGATTCAAAAGAAATTTACTTCTTGACATTTGACCCCAAGAATCTAACCCTGATCAATTGTGTATGGAAAAACTCACAAACTAACCGAACTAACCCCTAGGCTTATTGTTTGGATATTTGTGACTCATGCGAATTAGAATTTTCACCGAAACTTAAACCACCAAGCAACTGCAACCAAATTCTAACAACTGGGTTCTTTCGTATTTACCAGAACGAATTAGAAAATTTTATATGCAGCCCCAATGACGGGCCCATTCTAAGTTCAGTTATTATTATTTTTGGTCATACTGTATGCATAAGCGGGGGTTAGCGGAGTGTTAGTAACAGAGGGTTCAGAGGCTATTCATAACCCTGAACTCCAAACATGCTTTCCAATGAGACAACCAACTTGACAAACTTGGTTTCTTTTTCAGTTATTTAATTTGAATTGTTTGTTTTCTTTGTCTTGTCGAGCAAGTGACCCATGCAGTAGTTTAATTTGATCGGGCATCGATCGGTATAGCTATGTAGAATACATCGATCGGGTTGCAAGAGTTATTGATTTTCTTCCACTGTTGCTCATGTTTGCCGAACTTCATGAGTGCCTGCAGGCAGCCAAGATGATCCATCAACTACATTTTTTATTTTTATTTTTTGATCTGCATCCATCAGTGTTGCGTAATAAGCGGAAGACACAACGATTCTATCAATCGATATCAATCTAGAACAAGAATAATAAGATGAAGAACGAAAGGAAAGCAAGAAACCAAGCACACAAGAACACCAGAAATTTACGTGGTTTGGTCCACAAGTTGTGTAGTGTGTATCTACTCCACGGGGGGAAGGGACGTATCAATCCACTATACTCAATAAGAATTACAAGCTCCAATCTCCTCATAAGTGTATCTCTCTGTCTCTGTAGGTTTCTCTCGTAACCCTAGAGACTACTGAAACACACGTATTTATAAAACAACTCATGGGCCCAACTTACCCAATGGGCCTTTTCATAAATTGAAGCCACACACAACAATCAGCTACGTACATTAATCACGAAAAGTTTTGTTCAGCCCCTAACATATGGGTGGAGAAATTCGGACTCACCACCTGTTATATGGAGGAAAAAATTGTTAGTATGCTCATGGGGCACCATTGTCCAAAACCTTTCGACATCGTACTTTTTCAGTGCATGGAATCTACAACTAAATGTACCAATCCGAAAAACAAGTTGTTAATTTTGAAGAGTTCTCGGGTACCATATGATGGCGCGGCCGAGAAGAAAGCCTCCAGTCCAGAGGAACTTGCCCTTTTGCAGGGGAAGAGTGGCTTTTGGTCGACAACATTGCTCCAAATTACATTATCATGTTTATAAATCTTATATAATCGAGGGATTTTTCAGTGCCGAGCGGGCATATCCCACGTGGTACTTGTTCGGCGCATCTTAGCCGTCCGATACACTTTTGGACGGCTCGGATTGAAACCATCTCTTTCCTCTAACCCCAACACTTTTTCTCTCATTTTTCTCTCTCCAAATCTGAGTCGTTTAAACACGCAATGGACGGCTCGGATGCGCGAGCGGGCACCACGTGGTACCTGCTCTGCACTGAATTTTTTTTTCCCCTTATAATCATATTCATATGCATCATTATAGGGTAATTATCATAATATACCCACTGACTGTTTTAATCATTAGAAGACACAAAACCCCACCCTAATTCCGGCAGATTCCTGCTTTGGGGAAAAGAAAAGAATAAAGATGAAAAATCAAGCATGCTTGCTGGGTCTCCATTGAGCTGATATATATATTTCTACAAAATCCAACTTTCGCACTGACTTTATCTTTTTTGGTATTGCTGCAATAAATGATTTGGGAATCTCAGTGTAGTATTCTAATCGCTGGACGTCAATTGTGGCAATTAAGAAATGATTTAGGTTTTTTTTGGGCTTTATCTTGTATATTTTCAGAAATATTTAGGTAAAAGTAAAAAAAAAAAAATTACTTTTTTGATTCATCTCGTCGAAACAAATCAAATTCACAAAAGTTTGGCATAAAACTAACAAATACGAATACTTTTGAATATAAGGACAAAACTATCAAAAAGCCCAAAAAGCTCAGCGGAACAAATGCCTAAAATTGATTCAACAATCCATTTTAACAAATTTTCATGATAGAAGTGGGTATTTTGGGACGGGATAAAAGGACAACAAATAACACATCATGCTGTTCAATAAGCCCCTCGAACTCAAGTGGTTTTGAGTTTTATCCAAGTTATATATATTAGGCCCAAGTAATGTGGTAGACTTTTGCAGTTACTCTCATAGGGATGGAGTCTTCATCATGTAGTGACGGGTTAATGTACCGCACAAACACCCTACATAGTCAAGTTTATACCCCTAGTAAATATCGACAACCAAAATTACTACTACACAAAAAGATTTCATTTAGCATGTGACAATGACATCTATGAAGCTAGGAGACACAATAAAGATGAATATGGAAGGCAACTTAAAGTTGATGTTCTCATTCAAACCATGATTCAAAAAGCTACAAATCCCTATCCCATGGTGGATGGACTGGTCTTTCTTTCATGGGGGCTTGAGTTATTGATCACCAAAGCAGCCAAAATCTTACTTTCTCTTCAAACAAAGCAATGAAGACACACCCCCTTCCTCCGGGATAAAGAAAACCACAAGGAATAATCTTTATCTCCTCTTTATTAAAGAAAAAGCTCCACTTTTCATGATTTTCAAAACCCCCCCATATAATTGTGAACTAACCCTTGATCCCCTGTTTGCATAAGTTCTTGCTTCTTCAATGACTCCACCCATTTCTGCCTTCCATTCCACTCCAAGAACAAACCCATCACACAACTTGTACTAAATCCAATTTTCCCCTCCCTATTTGGTCTTAAAATCCCAGAGGTTCAATATGTCGACGGAGCAGCCAGTTGTCCAGGAGCAGCCAGTTGTCCAGGTTTACCCAAACTCTGTTAACAGCAATCAGCCTTCTTCACACTCCTCCAATGGATCGTTCGGGTCGGTTTTCATTGTCCTGGCTGTGATTGTCGTCATTTCAGCCATTGCTTGTTTCCTCGGACGGCTTTGTAACAAGCGTCACAAGAAGAGCCAACCCAAGGACAAGAAGAGCCACGGTTCCAAACACAAGGATACGAAGTCGAAAAACGCGGTTCACGGCAGAGACGGCGATATCGAGTTCGGGTTCGAGAACGGGTTCAATCCAGCTGCCAAACAGAATGGTAAAGGAGGTGCCAAGGGGTTTAAACCAGATGGGAATGGTGAAATCAGGGGTGAGAAGATGTTTGCTGGTGAATGGGAGGGGAAAGCTGGTCAGTACTAGTATAACACGAAATGGGGTACCCCACTATCCCTTTTAAGGGGATAGCTTGGGTGTTGGTCCCGTCTGTGCTGTCTGTGCTTGGTAATAACCGATTTAGAGGAAATAATTCCTCGAATATTTTAGCATATGAAGGAGTGGCATTTTCTTTCTATCAAGATTGTTGTAAGCTTTATTTTCGGATGGTGTTACTCTAGTTGGTTAGCTTTGGTATACATGATCATGTATGGGTTTGCAAAATCATATGTTGGCTATTTTCCTTTTACATTTTCCAATCGCAACATGTTATGAGAAACTTGCGACACTAATAAATGACGAGCTTTAAATAGGGTAAGGGAAGACCTCTATTAGGTGGGTTTTCTATATCTCTAACAATGGCTTCAAATTTTGAAAGATTATGTGGTAATTTGGTATCTCCGACATCAATTCCTCCCTAGTTCCCTCTCTATTCATAGGTGCAAATTAATTGTCTTATATCATATGTGTTTTGTATTATTTCGAACTATCTGATATTCCATATGGTCAAAGTATTCAAAGTAAAGCACATCAAAAGTGCTATGGGTACACTGGTGGTGTACATACACTGCTTATGTGGCAAGTGACTTGGGTAAGTAATAGGGCCCCATCTCCCCTATTGCAATTGAAAATTTTACTCAAAATTGTCCGGAAATTTGCCCAACTCAAACCCAACATTACCCTCCAGAACAAAACTCCAAGGGAAACAATAACAGACTAGACGGATCTCCGACGTCAATGGGGTCAAAGGTGGGAGTAAAACTCAAGAGGTGGTAGGCCGTTTTTCACATCAAAAATAAATAATTAAAACTGAGCGAAAATCTCAATTCAAATAGAATAGTGGTTTAAGTCCAAGTATCGTATCACGGAGATCAAAAGGCTAACTTGTTGTATTTCTAAAATTAATTCCTAATTCAATTCAAGAAATAGTGATTGGATTTTGATTAACTAAAATTACCTAAGTAATTAAAAGCAAGAGAGATGTTGCATTCGAATATGGAAAAGTCTTAGGGTTTTGAATCCACCCTAACTTCGTAACCACGCGATTATGTTAATTTAAGAAATCGACTACCAAAACGATATTGACTCACTAAAAACTACAAGCCCTAGTGATATCACCAAGAAAATTGCATGTGATTGAAAACCGGACATAATCTATCTTCGGTTGGCACGAATCATCTTCGATTCTACAACTAATTAATCTAGGCACGATTCGTCTTTCCTAGGCATAGATTATTCTAATTCTCAATTTCATGCACAAAGAATACCGTTGCATAACTATGTATTTGCAATCACAGAAAACAAACACATATAACTGGATTGGAAAAATAAGTTCGAATCATAGAACAAGTCTCAATGTTATACAACCATCGTTTCGGCAATCGAAATCCAAAATCAACATAAAAATATAGTTACTTGGTTAGGGTTTCATCTACACCCTAAAAAAGATGATTAGTTGCCCATGGAGAGATGAGAATCGGAAGATGCTGATGTAATCTCCATGATCACCACTGCCTCTGTCTCACGACCAAAGCCGCCGTCTTTTCCTCCGTTCCAATTCCCGTTTCAAGCAGGGACGGAGTCAGGAATTTCACTACATGGGGGCGACCATGTACGTGTGACAAAAAATAAAGAGAAATGTGTATAACCATGTGAATACATTAAAACTCAAAAATGTACAAAATAGCAACACTCCATACTGAGGGACTGTTTGGCAAGTCAATTTTCAGATTTTCGGATTCTCTTTTTTAGATTATGAGTATTTGGCAATTTGAGTTGAGAATGGATTTTGGGAGAATAGATTTTCGGATTATGGGTTTAGGAGCCAAAAACCAAAATCTGGGTTGAAAGAGTTTTTTGGATTCCCATTTTTGGATTATGAGATTGTATTACCAAAATACCCATAATACTCCCTTCATTTTACCAGATTTGCCCATCCCATAACGCATGGCATTTTGTAGTGGCTCTATCCACGATATCCACAACGGAAAAAAATCACAACTAAGGCACAGCAAGTATCAACTCCTGAGACAAAATATAGAGTACAGTATCAACTCTTGAGAGAAATATTCTACCTCATTATTGTATAATATCCCAGCAAGTGCAAAATCATATGCCTATGACATCAATTTATCAGTACATATCAACCACCAGTTTCGACAGAGGATGAAACCAAAACCATCCTCGAAAAAAATCAAATACTACAACAAATAATAGAAACACATTATTGGGTTTTTCATCAATTAGAGGGAGGCCAATAATTCAAAGCTTTCCTTAAATTTAAAAAAGATAAAAAAAAATTACATATGAAAAATAAACCCAATAATATAATGGCCAAAGGCAAATTCGGATCTGAAAAAAAAAAGAAGAAGGCAAAAACGAAATAGTACTTTACAATAATAAAAGAACTATTGAATAATAAAAGTAAAAAAATAAAAGAACAAAAAAACGGAATTGACACATGTTATAAGAAGACAAAGGGCAATATGGTAAAAATGCAACCCACAATTCATTCTCAACAATCATCTACCAAACACTACTACAATTTCAAAATACATTTTGCACAAATCTTCCAAACACTCTACCATACCCAAAATACATTCTGGCCATAATCCAAAAAGTCAATAAGTCAAAAAGTTGAAAATGAAAAGCCCAAAAGTAGGTTTCCAAACATCCCCTATTATGCTTTTCATAAATTAACGTTTTGCAAAAACATTAATGACATAACTACTTATCTAGTAAAACCAGGCATCTTCAATTGCAATCAACGCTCTTTCATGTCATTAAAAGTATCGATTATAAAATCAACATCAAACCTTTTTGCAATATCCTTCTCTATGTAAGTAATTTAGAAACCTGCTAAAAGTTTTATCCCCCATCGTGTTGCAGAGTCTAGTATTTACACATTTCATAGTGACAACTTAGATTTCACCAAGATTACTTAGGGTTCCCAAAATCTCTTTGTCTTAATGTTTTCTCGAAACTGCCTTCAAAGTCTTAACGATGTGGGATTTTTATGCCGAGAGAAAGGGATGGGAATTGTTTAGGCAAAGAGAATAAAACATGTAAAATCATCTTAACGATTGGAGATTTTTGTGGGTAAAAATTGGAAGTCAAATAATTGAATTCTCACTATGTTAACCTTCAAATTTTATATTTTGTTATATTTAATCCGTAACGTTTATAGAAATTAACGTTGGTATCTTGTATTTCAAAGGTTACTAACTACTTATCATTTTATTTTTTCTCCAAAATACTAGAGGGGGGCGAACCTCTATACATTCATAGAAAATTTTTATTTTACATATAATAAGTAAAAAAAATTTCTTCTTGCAGGGGCGACCGCCCCTACTGGCCCCTCCCTGACTCCATCTCTGGTTTCAAGGCTGCTGCCCGAAGTCAGACCGTCCAATGACTTTATATAGGTGTAGGTTTTAATGCATTATTAACGTAAATGCCCTTGGACTTCACGTTATTAAAAATCAGTAATTCATATAACCATGTGTATTGCAAAAAGCGGTATGTGGAATCACATGGCATTGCCTCAAGAGCATTGAATAATTTTTCATCTTTTTGGGTCAGTTTTTTTTTTGGTTACAATTTTTTTGGGTCTTTTATTTGAGTAAATGACGAGCCGCTCCTAATTTTGGGCTTCTTGGCCCGCAAGGTCCTGTTCCCCAAAAGTGCAATTCCCTCCAAGTCCCTTGACTATGATTTTACTTATTTACCCTCCGCATATGGGACGCAAGCTCCAAGGGCTGCGTCAAAGACTCAAGGGCCACACCGACTTCCCAGTCTGACCTCATCGTCTCCGGCTCCTAACCCTCCGACCACCCAAATGCACCGCCACCAGCCCCCACTGCGCGGCGCCCGCCACCACCGCCTAACTACTGGCCAAGAGGCCTCTGATCGGAGCTCACGTTGCCTCCGCCTCATCTCCCTCCTCTCCGCCTCCCACGGCGACGCCCTCTCCCCCGACTCCGCCGTCCGTCGCCTCCGCGACCCCGACTCCACCGTCTGCCTCGCCTGCATCTCGCCGCCATCTCATCCAATACAAGTGAAAAAAAATGAAGAAATTGAAGGAAAATAGAGAGAACGGGTAGATCTGGACCATTTTGTCTTGGAGGCTGAAGCATTTCGATGATTATCTCAAAGAACTGATCAATCTCATGCTTTGAATTGGTCTTCTCCTCCTGTCCTCCACACCTCTTCAAAGTTCAAACTTATCTGTATGGTTGTGCGTTTTCTTCTTGGGATTTCTTCAGTAATGGTGCTTGGGAGATAGTGTACAATAGCTGTATTCCCAGATCTACTTTTTAGAGATTATCTAGTGTGGGGAATAGCACACCACATTAGTATACATCCATTCTCTTTAATATATCTATTTTGTTTTTTCTGTTGACTTTGTATTTAAGTTGTAAATTTGTTCTCTTTTTAACAATAATATTGCTATTGGTGAGTTTTACAAAATGACGGCGGCGTGGTTGTGGTGGCGGTGGTGGTGGTGACGGTGGTGGAGATGGTGGAGTGGTGGTGGTGGTGGTGATGGTTGTGGTAGAGGCGTGGTGGTGGTTATTGTAGTGGCGGTGGCGGTGGTAGTGGCGGCTACGTGGTGGTGGTGTGAGAGGTTGTATAGGCCGACTGTTAATTAACACTGTTAATTGTGGTGGTGGCAGTGGTGGTGGTGACGGCGGCGTGGTTGTGGTGATGTGGTGGTGACGGTGTTGGTGATGGTAGAGTGGTGGTGGTGGTGGTTGTGGTAGCGGCGTGGTGGTGGTCATTGTGGTGGCGGTGGTGGTGGTGTAGGAGGTTGTATGGGCCGACTGTTAATTAACACTGTTAATTGTTGTGTGAATTTATATGAAAATTAACACTGTTAATTTAGACAAAATTTAATACTGTTAATTGTGGTGGTGGTGATGGTGGTGACGGCGGCGTGGTTATGGTGGCGGCGGAGGTGGTGGTGGTGGTGGTGTTGGTGATGGTGGAGTGGTGATTGTGGTAGCGGCGTGATGGTGGTCATTGTGGTGGTGGTGTATGAGGTTGTATGGGCCGACTGTTAATTAACACTGTTAATTTAGACCAAAATTAACACTGTTAATTGTGGTGGCGGTGGTGGTGATGGGGGAGTGGTGGTGATGGATTAACAGTGTTAATCCGGGTATTAACACCACAATTAACAGTGTTAATCCGGGTATTAACATTGTTAATTGGGATGTGAATTTAGACGAAAATTAACACTGTTAATCATGGTAGATTAACAGTGTTATTAACACTGTTAATCCGGGATGTAAGGAGTGGTGGCGGTGGTGGTGGTGGTAGTGGTGGTGGTGGTGGTGGCGGTGGCGGCAGCGTTGTGGTGGTGGTGGCGGCGTTGTGGTGGTGATGGTGGCGTGGTGGTGATGGTGGCATGGTGGTGGTGGCGGCGTGGTGGTGGCGGCGGCGGCGGCGGCGACGGCGGCATGGTGGTGGTGGTGGTGACGTAATGGTGGTGGTGGTGGTGGTGTTGCGGTGGTGGTGGTGGTGGCGATGGTATTGTGGTGGTGGTGGTGGTGGTGGTGGCGGTGTTGTGGTGGTGGCGGTGGTGGTGGTGTTGTGGTGGTGGTGGCGGTGTTGTGGTGGTGGTGGTGGTGGCGGTGTTGTTGTGGTGGTGGTGGTGTTGTGGTGGTGGTGGTGGTGGGGATGTTGTGGTGGTGGTGGTGGCGGTGTTGTGGTGGTGGTGGTGGTGGCGGGGTGGTGGTGGCGGAAGTGGTAGTGGTGGTGGAGTGGTGGCGGCGGCGACGACGGCGGTGGCATGGTGGTGGTGGTGGTGGCGGCGTTGTGGTTGTGGTGGTGGTGGTGGCGGCGACGGTGTTGTGGTGGTGGTGGCGGAAGTGGTGGTGATGGTGGTGGTGGTGGCGGCGGCGACGGTGTTGTGGTGGTGGTGGCGGAAGTGGTGGTGGTGGTGGTGGCGGCGACGGCGGTGGTGGCATGGTGGTGGCGGCGGCGGCGTTGTGGTGGTGGCGGCGAAGTGGTGGTGGTGGCTAAGTGGTGGTGGCGGCGGTTGTGGCGGCGACGTCGTGGTGGTGGTGGTGTGGTGGTGGCTGGATCGTCTCTCTCAAATCGCATCTTTTTTCCGAGGGGTATTTTTGTTAACAAAGTAATGAAGAGGACCTACTGGACTATGGGCTATTTGGGCAGGACATAGTGGGCTATTCTTCACCCAGACAGGATCGGCCAGGAAGTTGCTCTCTTTATTTCCTTTGTCACGAACTAGATATCTTGTTTTTCCTTGGTTGGTTGTCTCTGAACTAGATGTTGGGTCTGTTGAACTAAATTACGGGGGCCCAAGTTGAAGAACTTTAGGCCCCATTGAAGACCCAAATTCAAATAGCCCGATTCTGCGCTTCGGCTACAAGCCAAGCTCAAGGACTAGTAGATTAGAATATACTGAAGGACCAAAACAAAACATGCTCCGGAAGCAAGAAGAGCAGCTAGACCCAGTATAATAAACACATTAAAATATTCGTCCCGAAAGTTGGCCTCCTATGAACAACCGTACAATTTTCGAATAAAAAAATAAAGAAATTTCGTGAATACTTTTTAAATTTTTTAGACAATAAATTAAAAATTCATTGGACTCTTTAATTTGGTATCAAGAAATTTACAAAATTACGTACGGGGGAATTTCATTTTTTGATCCGAAAATTGCATCACTTATTGTGAGGGACTAACTTTTTGGGACGATAGAAGTAATTCCTTTTTTGGGGTTATCATTTATCAGACAACTTTCCTACTTTCACGGAAGAATGTCCAAAATACCCTTTTCGAGTATATGTAGCTTGCTTTCCCAAATTCGAAACTTGCATGTTCACTCTTTGCGCAGCTCTGGTTTCTCCTGCAACAAAATTGCATTGAGTTGAAAACCAATCGATTTGGAATTGGCAAACCCTGTAGTTCAATTGTGTGATAGCTTATAAATAACAAAATCCACTTCATCAAAATTTACCGGGTCTAAATATGATATACTTTCACAAAAAGTATGGGTGAGTGAGATTAAATTATCGTTCAGCTAATGACTCAAAAGTTGCTAGCTTCAACACAAAGCAAAGTGGACATCAGCCAGCTTGATTTTAGTTGATGTAGAATTCAGACTCAAGTTGTCATAAACTGATAAAAGGACCTAGTTGGTTGAAAAATTAGAAAACTAGTTCCTATTATAAATATCATCTCATACAACGTGACCTGATCATTGATGGTGTCAACTTGCTTGGCATTTTTTTGGGTCAATTATTTTCAAATATCAACTATATCTATGGTTAGGAAACTTTGGCACGAATTAAGAGATCCCAATTCTTTTACTTTAGTGTAACAAATCCAATTTTGTTTTTAAAAACACAATCTTTAATTTCAAATAGACAAATAAACAGAGATGAATGGAGTGTAATTAATCAAACATATTTCTGCAAATGGTGGTTCTTTGTCCAAACTTCTTTTCTCACCCTCTTAGACTTTTACTTTTATTTCAAAATGCACCATCTTTTATAAATTCTAACCCTAATTTCAACGGGACGTGGCTTCCCTGTCGTCCCTCCCATTGAGGAAATGCTTCCTTAGGTTGGCCCCATTTTTTGGGCTCCTGTTAAGCGCACAAAGATGATTGAAATTGTTCACTTTCTAGACGGTGTTGAGAACATTAGGCACACAAGAAATTTATGTTGATAAGATATCGATAGATATTATTTCAGTGACCACTTGTATTTGAAAAAATCAATTCGACACACCCATTTGTCTCAAGATAAATGGACCTCGACATCACATCTACCGACATCTCATCGATATACTAGTTTTTTGCACGAATGATGTCCTTGACATAGTCTAAAAATTGGGCCAATCCAAGGGAGAGCCAGGTACATCTGAAAATTATCACCCTCACAAGCATAGGAGTAATATTATTACTGAGGGGTACTTACGTAATTTGAATCGTTCAAGCCAAATTCCTTAAAGCTAAAGGAAAAACGAGAGCAACTTTTCTTTCCCCTTGTTCATAAAGCTCTGTTTTCCCCTTTTTTGTATGTTTTATTTTATGTTTTGCTATAAACCGCCTAAACATTACCGACAAGGGCGGAATCAAAAATTGATTCTATCCTGCGCTAATCCAAAACCAGTGTTTTTAATTATATAGATCGTATCGGAATATGTATCGCATATCTTAAGATATGTTTGTTGGAAGAGTAGGAATTTCTATTATTTAGTTGGACAAGATTTCTAGAAGAGAGAGAATACTAAAGACAAGAGTGGGGAACAAGACACCTGAACTCAACCTTTTTTTTTTTTTTGAGTTGATACAAAATAGCGAGAACCCATTAATTTCTATTTATACTACTCCATGGAAGACTCTAGTACAAAGATATTTTCATACATGATAAACTTTGAGGTAATTCTAGAATTACACATGTAACTAATTCTCACAAAAAATTCTAGATATTTCACAAGGATATTCTAGAGTATCTTAAGCTAGATATTTTAGAGTTTCTAAAAACTCGATACCATTTATATCTTTTTCAATAATATCTTCTATTTTTGGGTTTTGTCGATTGGACTTAGCTTTCTTGTGTCAAATACTAAATTTAGTTTATACTTCAACAATGTTAATCATAATTAATAGACAATTAAAAAGTATAATTACACCTAATAACACCAACAAATTGTGCTTATATTTAAAAAAATTAGACCACAATCCACAGGTAATAGAAGTAATACAAGAATTCACATGATCTGAAATACAAGAGTGTAGAAAAAGCAGAGAAGAAGAAGAAAAAAATGATTACCAAATGAAGAAGACGATCTAATTGAAGGATCGACGACGTGGATGAAGGTTTTGAAGAACGTTGATGATGCTTTAGGGTTCGCTGAAAGTGGAAGGACGTCGATCAAGGTTGAGAAGGACATTGATGAGGGTTTAGGGTTCGTTGAAAGTGGAAAAGGACGTGGATGAAGGGTGGTTTTGGGGATTAGTTATTGCTGGACTATGGCAGGGTATTTTTGATAGTTTACTTAAAATAGGGCTTATGGGAAAAGGACTTGACAAATGGCGAGCTTGAAGACCGCTTTATTGGTTAGGTGGGAGATAAAGTCAGTCTTTTGTCTCATTAATTTGGAGCTTTCTATATTTCAAACTATGGCGTCAAATTTTGAAAGCTTATGTGGTAATTTGGTAGGAAAATGATAATGCCAAAACCGTTTTTGTTGGTGCCAAAACTCAAGTGCATAAAAGTCTTGTACATTGCAAATGGTACAAGTCTTTTGTGCACTAGAGTTTTGGCACTAACAAAAATAATTTTGACACCAACAAAAACGGTTTTGGCATTATCATTTCCCATTTGGTATCTCCAAATCGACATCAAGCACATTTCACATGTGCTTGCTCGTCCTAAGATCTAGGACTGTTGTTCATAAATGGCTTGAAGCTCATTTAAACTCGTTTGACTAGTAAATGAGTCGAGCTCAAGTTTTACTATCAAGCTCGATTACCTGGGCTTTTCGTCAAAACGAACCGATTCACTTAGGCCCGACTCTTGACTAGGCGTTGGGTCTCTGAGAACTAAATTGTGAGGACCCAAACTGAAGTCCGTAAAAGTAAAAAACTTTAGCCCCAATGAAGGCCCAAATTGAATTAGCCACATTCTATGCCTTGGCCATAAGCCCAGCTCAAGGATTAAAATGCAAAAATGGAACAACCAAAACTTGCTTCGATACTCTTCATTTTCTGTCTCTTTTCCCCAAGCGTTCTTTTGTTCAGAATGAAATTTACGCTGGAAAGTGAAAATGAGAGGGTGGAGTGAAAGAAAAGAAAATGGAAGGAAAAATTTGTTTTCTTCTATGCGTTTGATTACAACAAAAGCTTTTTAAGAACCTTGCAACAAAATACTTACGGTTACCTAAGGGTACATTTTCTTCCATGTGTTTGATTACAACGAAAGCTTTTTAAGAACCTTGCAACAAAATACTTACGGTTACCTAGTTACCCTTAGGTAAGACATGAAGGAAAATACTAAAAACTGTCCCTTTGGGCTGTGTTAAGGTTCAAATTTTTTATTGAAATCTGTGAAAAGTGCATAAAAGTGTATATAAGTAAATTGGAAAATGTAAAAATTGCATTGAAGTTTGAGTTTTTCTATTTTTTTCTTGCATATTGGCAACCAATGAGCTATCAGTAGAACAACCCTTTCTTTATATTCTTAGCCTGAAAATGAAAGCTATCTAACCATGCTTAAAAGGGTTATACAACAAAATTTACCTTTTTCTTGTTTTTAGCACTTTCTCCCGTTTTCATGCCAATCAAACACCAAAAGAATTTTGTAACATACTAATTATTAAGCCAAAACACCCCTATTCCCCTTTAGAATGATTTTTTTTAAAAATAGTTTTCTCTTAGTTAGTTTAAAAATCAGGTATAACTCTTACTATTAAAGTTGAAAAAAATTCCTCTAAGTAGATGAAAAAGACCAAAAAAGTGGAGTGACTATTCAGTGTCCCCGGACCCCATCAAATGACGGGTGGGCTCCATGCACTTTGTTTTGAGACCACAACCATGTGTACTTGAAAAAGGTGTGTAAATGAAAAAGGGTATGTGGAATCACGTTGCGCCGCCTCAAGAGCATTGAATAATTTTTCGTCTTTTTGGGTTTTTTTTTTTTTTTTTTGGTTACAATCTTTTTGGGTCTTTATTTCCTTTGTCACGAAGTAGATAAGATTTTAAGTTTAGTGAATAGTAAATTTTTTTCCTATTTTCCTTAGCTTTTCTTTTCTTTTTCTTTCTATAGGTTCCAAATGAAGACTAAAAGTGTGAATGACAAGTAGAGATGGAACCCAAGGGGTTGGCCCGGTGATCTTGACATGTGACTGAGGAGTTTCCTCCTTCTTAAGGTCCCAACAACTTTGGAACCACCTTGTAAGAAATATTTTAGGGCCCACCTAGTCACATGTATGATTATGGAGTAGTTAGTTGCCCACTTACATTATATGGAGTGGTGGTTTCGAAAGCTAATGGATTTCCACTATCTCCATAAGTGTGTTTCCATGATGGAGGAAAACTATAAGGTTTTCTAAAAAAGATAAAAGGTCTCTAACCTAATATCTATTTAAGCCTTTGACATCCATCACTCAAGGCATTCAAGTCATGCATAGGTTAGAAGACACCTAAATTTTAGTACGTGTGTGTTCGGTGTTCAACTTGAACAACAATGGGTAGAGGTTAGTGCAATTCTAATTTCCGCTGCGCATACTGGTATGTGATTGGTTTATCTTACACACCTCACCCCTACGTGCAAGCATGTGAAACGGTTGTGGAAGAGGCTGTAGATATTAGTCTGAGATGCACGCAAGCTAACTCGGGACATATCTTTCCTAGATTTGAAGCCCATGCATATCTTCTAGAATGAGTTTAAGCATCCTGGAGACATGGACATGGATAATGCATTACTATTGTCTAATGAAAATGGGGAAATACTACAATACATACCTCTTAAAAGGGTATACCATATGCACCTATTTTGTGGTTCATTCATAATATTTTAGTGTGTTTCGTAACTTTTGTTCTAGAATTCATAACCTTTCAGCAGTACGATTCGTAACACTTTCATTATGATTCATAATATTTTGGTGTATCTCGTAACATTTATACGATTCGTAACTTTCTAGTAATACGATTTGTAACATTTTCTCTATAATTCATAATATTTTAGAGGTGCATATGATACACACCTAAATAAGGGGTGTGTATTGTAGACTTTCTCATGAAAATGACGTGTTTGTTCTCCTGTATTTGAATTTTCATTTCAAACCAACAATTTTTGGGGCCACCTCACCCTCACATACAAGCGTGTGAAACGACCGTGGAAGGGGCCATAGGTAATGATTGAGATGAAATGCCGCTTTCTACGTACATTTCAAGTAATCACATGAAAAGTTTTGGATCTAGAGTCCCTAAATAAGGGGAGTGCCATCTTCTTTTTCTTGTAATAAAACTCATTAATTGTACAAAAGTTTGCATGTGCTTGTGTCGCTACATAGTAGCGTCACTCTTGTCAATAATCTTGATTAAAAGTTGTCTAAGGTGAGAATTCTCAATTCTTAAGGACTTCGGGTAAACAAATTGAGGTTCAAGGGATTTTCAACAAAATTATTTGTGTTCACACATTTTCAACGGTTAGGATTTTTTTATCCTCCCGGTATAATTAGAATTTTTTGTAACAATAATCATTAGATGTAACTTTTCGAAATAGTGCTCACTAGTCGTAATACATTTGCATGCGCTTGCATGACTACATTGCAAGCAATATCTTTACTCTGTCCGATATTGTTAATTTTGTATAAACGTCGTTAACTACTATTGTAAATTTACCTTAGTCAATAATCTCGATTAAATGTTGCCTTAGGCAAGGATTCACATATGCACAATCTTCAAAGACTTTGTGTGAATAACTCGAGGTTTAAGGAGTTTGCAATAATATTATCGCGTTCACATATTTCCTACGGCCAAGCTTTCTGATTCTCCCAGTACGGTATAATTGAAAACTTTTGTAATAGAACTCACTAGTCGTAAATTTTTTTGCACGCACGCACCTCTGTATTACAAGCGATATTGTTAACTCTACGTAAACATCGTTAGCTACTATATATGTAGAGGTTTAAATGTTGTCTATGGTGAGAACACACAATTTTGAGGACTGCGAGTAAATAACTCTAGCATTCAGGGGGCTTTCGACAATACTATTTTTTTTGGTTATGCATATTTTCAACGGTCAAGCTTTTTGATTCTCCAAGTAAAATGGGAACCAGACACTGTGCCACCACACTTGGCGGCTACTAGCCCCATTTTCGTCACGTTATATTATGTCATACAGTAAGAATTTACATAGGTGGAGTTCAAATCACATTTTTTTTCTACATTAATTACAAAAAGAGTATGTGTGTATATATATATCGGGGCGGTTCCGGGGACCTCTAAAAAAAACCCCCCAAATCTTAATCTCATAGTTCCCGATCAAATTTTGATGATCCGAGCCACTCAATGTATTCAGAACGTGATTTTAAGGATACACGTGAGAGATTGGCAGAAAAAATAACCGGGAAGGGCTTGATTTGAACAGTTCAATAAAGTTCAATAAAAAACTGTTCGGATGAAACCCTTCCTAGTCATTTTTTTGATGATTTCTCGCGGGTACCCTTATGATGATTTCTCGCGGGTACCCTTAAAATCACGTTCTGATTACATTGAGCGGCTCAAATCATCAAAATTCGATCGGGAATTTTGGGGGTTTTTTTTTTGAGGTTTTTTTAGGAGTCCCCGAAACCGTCCAATATATTTATACATACATATATATATATATATCAATGTGATCAGAACATGATTTTAAGGGTACTTGCGAGAAATCAGAAAAAAAATGACCAGGAAGGGTTTGATCTGAGCAGTTTTTAGCTCAAATTTGAAGAACAATTCAATTAAAAACTACTCAAAATAAGCACTTTTTGGTCATTTTTTGCAAATTTCTTGCGGCCACCCTTAAAATCACATTCTGCACACATTGAACGGCTTGGATCATAAAAATTTGATCAGAAACTGTGAGATTGAGATTTGAGGTATTTCTTTAGATTTTTTTTAGGTGTATCTGGAACCGCCCCATATAATATATATACATACATATATATATATATATATACATATATACACACACACACATATATATGTGTGTGTATATATATTCTAAAATGGTAGAAGTTTCATTGTCAATCATACGAAATAATCGAATACATAAAAAAGACAGCTATCACACCCAAAAGGAGGAACCAAACAAGAGGCCTAACTTTTCAAATTTTAATGCCAGAACCTTACAATTCCGATCTTATGAACAGGCACGGAATGCACTCCGGTGAACCAGCACCAGCACCAAACTCACTAACCAACTCCGGTGAATAGCGAAATTGCCTCCGATGTGAAGAGGTATGAGGTAGGAAAAAATGAACCACATCCAGAGCACACCAAAAGTCAAGGAATTTGGGCGCGGATCTTTGTTCAAACGGAATCGAATTGGATCGGTCAGTCTATGGTCCGACTTGATACAGACAATGTAATTCCAAAGACGGGCGTAGAATTTTAATGTCGCAGGCCAATAGCGTAGAAAATTATACTCCCTCCGTCCCTTTTTCATTGTCCTGCTTCGTAACTCTAACTTATTAAACAACTATCATCGTTATACCTTTCATATCAACTTTTTCCTTCATTTTTCCTACTTACTCATTATCATTACACTTTTATTCACTAACTTTTCAAAATTGAATATACTTTTTGGGATAAAATAGACAATGCACCAACTTTTACCTACTAATTTTACAAAATGGACACTTATTAAGGGACAGCCTAAAATGGAATACTGCACTCTAAATAAGGTACGGAGGGAGTAGCATAAAAGACGATATCAATTTATGTCCGAACAAACTGGAAAAAATGCTACTCCATAAAACTTACTCCGATATTCAGTATATCTGAAAATAACATATTTTTTCCCCATTCTTGTTCTACAAATTCCTATTACAAACCTTACATTAGGTGAAGGTAGGGATATCCTCTTTGTGTAACCATAACAGTGATGCCCCCAAAATAAAATGAAACTCCCTCATCTATAGTCCTCATTCAAGTTAATGGATGCAATAAGCTACTCCAAACCAATAACAATTCCAAGTAATCCTGTAATTTGACATGATAAAAGTCTCAACCTTCAGTTGTTGCCATACCTGCCTTTCTATCAAGCTCTTCCAGAGCAGCCCACAACTTTGGATCTTCAAAATCCTTGATGAGAAATGCAGGCTTTGCTTCCATTAGCAAATGCTCCAGACTTCCTGTTGTTAAACCAACCACTGGCATCCCAGCTGCCACCCCAGCTTTAATTCCAGAAACAGAATCCTAAGAAATCAAGGCTGTGTTCGGTTACAATTTTCGGCAATTTCCGGAAAACATTTCCGGAAAAAGTGTAATTATTACCCCTATTCACTTTTCTCTCATTCCAATCATTACTCTTTCATCCAATCATTACCCCTATTCTCTTCCAATAATTACCCCTATTTCTCTCTCTATCTCTCTCCAATCATTACCCTATTTCCAATCATTATCCCTATTTTTCTATCAAATCATTACTCCAACAACCATTTCCAAAAATCAAACCAATCGCTAACTCAAAATTTTTTTTCCGGATCATTACCCAGAAATTACAACCGAACTTAGCCCAAAACCCCCAAAAACAAAATTTTATTACAGGCAAGACTAGAAATGCATAACAGAAACAGAAGTGTCTGAAAAAGAAGTCAAACCTCAAATATGAAAGTGTGATCCTTTGACACGTTGAGTAGTTCGAGTGCCTTCAAGTAAGGGTCCGGATGTGGTTTTCCATGCTCACATTCATTCCCAAGAACAACATATTCAAAGAATTCGAAGAGCCCTAGAGCTGAGATCATCAGCTCGGCATTTTCTCTAGGAGCATTAGTGACAGCAGCCCGTTTCAGACCACGATCTTCTACCCATTTCTTTAATTTGTAAAGGCCGTTTACAGGCTTCAATTTATCCTTTGCCAATCTGCTTTCTCCATGTAATAAGTTACAAGGAGGGAGCTTGAACAACTCATGGGGGAGAAAAGAGAAATGTACCTCCGAAACATGGCTTCTTTCTCGGCGGTGAATTTTAATCCCCGTTGGTGATCATGGGGAAAGAAGAATGTAGCCATGTCTTCATTATGCTTCCCCGAAATAAATTCAGCATAGAATTCCTCCGTTATGGGAACCCCACCGTTGAAATCTATCTGTTAAACACTGGAGTGTTTGATAACATCGCAAACAATTTTTTCATGGCATTTTACCCAACTTCCAATAAAGCCTGCGTTTGGATTTTGGCTTTGAGGAAGGAACTGTATAACAGTGGTTAGGTCAATATAGTTGAATTCCTCACCTTTTCTTTTTCCTTCACAAAACCAATATCCATACACAACCTATGTGAAAGGTTCCTCATTTAAAACACAAATAAGAATCATTTTTCAATCAGATACGTCAATATAAAGATGTTGCTCCTTTAATCATGCCATGTCCTGCTGCAAATTCGATTGGAAAGCACAATTTGTTTCCAAGGAGGCTAAGAAAAAGTATTCTTACCTCTGGAAGCATTTCCCGGTAAGCCTGGTAGTGAATGGGATCCGAATCACATAGCGTTCCATCAACGTCAAATAATATTGCTTCAAGAGGAGCAAGTCTGGAGAGAAGAGATGTGCTGCTTGCACAATCAAGGGGATAATAAGTCAACATTCACAAAAATCAAGAATCAGAAAACTTTCTGGGACTTTTGGCGACTCATGTGAACTGCCCCTCGGTCCATCAGATTGCACAACCAAACTGAAAAGGAACAGACCGATGGCTTTACATTTTTACCAGAGCAGTGGTAGTTGTTTACTCGAACAAACTGGCGTTTAGTACTAATCATGGAGAATGGCACATTGGGAATCCCGACTTAATCTATGAAAAAGATGGCAAAACGGAGGCTCCTGAATCCTGATTAGCTCAGATGAACAAATTAGCTAGTGCATTGTGCTTTTTGCTTGATCTCATTGAACTAAATCCTACATCTTACAAATATTCTAGTTCATAACCATTTAACTAGAAATCTAACGTGGAAAAAGAAAAAATTCCTCTTCCAAAACCTGATCAAACTATCGAATTTTAAGCAAGCACTACAAGTCATCAAGAAAAACCAAAGGGTTAAATACTTATATCCAATCAGCAATTAGCACCATCAAGATCCTACACCAATTAAGAGGCCTTTCAAAATAGTAAACAGTAACAAAAGAGTTCCTAATCTAAAGAAACCAAATGAACTGAGCAAACACTCCGTAGAAAATATACGGTCAAAGTACGCCACCAAGTCAATTACTAAGGAAATATAAGTATCAGCAGTTTTTTCTTCTGAACAAATCAGCAAGCTCGTTCACTTGTGAATCTATTTATTCCAACAACAATTCCCATGAAATGTCAAGACTACGGAACAAACCGTAGAGTGGGGATATAGATCCCCATGGATGGATGTGTGCAAAACTGCATATAAAACAAAAAAACATTTCCACAAACAATGGGAATTCGTACTGAAAAAAAACCCGGATGTAAAATTTCTGCATTGTACAAGCACAAGCACACCAAAAATAAAAGCAGTGCAAATAAATCAGGAAGTTTCTCGAGATGGTCTCGGCAATTAATTGGAAATTGGAATGCTCAGAATTCATAGCATGTATATAATACTTACAAAAACCCCCAGATTTCATTTCAAGAAGGGGTAATGCTTGGATCATTTCATATGGGTTCTGCTTACAAAAACATAAGTAGAACCCATATAAAACTTCAACAAAACTTTGAACAATCACCACATCAGGAAACAGAAAAACATGTGAAATCTTGATCTATAGCAAAATTTTGTCGCAGTAGAGCTCTTCCTCTCATATGGGCAGATCAGACCCTACCTTTTATGAAACAGACCATATACGTATCAAACAACAGAACATAACACCTCAGGCTTAACAAGATATAGGGTTAGGATAATAATCACCTGTCTGCTGAGTTCTCACCCGACGAAAGCGTCATCGTATGATGGTACTAAACTATTTTAGCAAAGGGTTCTAATCTCAATCAGAAAATTTTACTTATAGATACAAAATCGGATTCTTCAATCAAAGAACACGAGAAAAGCAATAGGAATTTGGTGTGGGAGGACACGTGTGGTTGGAAACTCGGCATTGGTTGAACAATGCCAAGGTTCGAATCCGCATAAACTCTGATGTTGGGTCTGTTGAACTAAATTACGGGGGCCCAAAATGAAGTCCACAAAAATAAAAAAACTTTAGGCCCCATTGAAGACCCAAATTCAGATAGCCCGATTCTGTGCTTTGGCTACAAGCCAAGCTCGAGGACTAGATTAGAATACTTTATATACAGAAGTAGGGCTGCTCAAAAAATCCGGTGAACCGCGAAACCGGACCGGACCGAATTGATCCGTACCTTTTGGATTTTGTCCGTGGATTAATGGTCCGGACACGGATTGAAAAATTAAAAAACCGTGACTCGCGGTTCGGTCCACGGATTTTCATTACGAAACCGTGGATTAACCGAACCGGACCGTGAGAATTTATTATTTATAAATAAATATAAATATATAAATATATGTCTATACATAAATAAATTTCACCTATAAATAAATATATATGGTCCCTGTTTGCAAAGCACTGGTTCTTGCTGGTCCCATTCCAGTTCCCAAATGATATGCTATTCCATGTGATGTATAAACTTATTCACTCACTTTCTGCTAAATGGGCGAAAGAATGCTATTTTCAGCATTGAGGTGAACTTCTGGTAGATCCTTTATGATTCTATTGCCCAGAGCCTTTGCTTTATCTTTTAGTGCTATCTAATTATCTATACTACATATAACTTGTGTGCCAGAATGTGGAAGTAGGCATTTCAATCGCTTGTCTTGAGTTCCTGGCTGTTTTAGGATTCCATTATCTGATAGCCCATAAGTCTATCTTATATTTCTAAGTTATAAAAATTTGCTTCCATTTGGTGTAATGCTTTAGTCTGCGAGATAATATATGCTAGTGTTTAATTTTTGCTTACTCATGTACCAAAATCCGTGGACAAAACCGTAACCGATCCGCGAGTCATGGATTGGATTGAAACGGAACCGTAACCGAACCGTAGACTTTTGGTCCGGACACGGATTTCATTTTCAAAAAACCGTGACTAGCGGTTCGGTCCTCGGATTCTTAAAAATCCAAACCGAACCGAACCGCGAGCACCCCTATACAGAAGGACCAAAACAAAAATTGCTTCGGAAGTAAGAAAGAGCCGCAAGACCCAGTATTATTACATTAATATCTCCGTCCCCAAAAGTTAGCCTCCTACGAACAACCATACAATTTTCGAATAAAAAATAAAGTATTTTCGTGAATAATGTTTTTAAAAATTTTAGACAACAAATTAAAGGATTCATCGGGCTCTTTAATTTGGTGTCAAGAAATTTACAAAATTATGTACCGAAGAATTTTATTTTTTGATCCGAAAATTGCACCACTTATTGCAACTTTTTGGGATAAAGGGAGTAATTCCTTTTTTGGGGTTATCATTTATCAGACAACTTTCCCACTTTCACGAAAGAATGTCCAAAATACCCTTTTCGAGTATATGTAATTTGCGTTCCCAAATTCGAAATCTGGCTCACTCTTTGCACAGCTCTGGTTTCTCCTGCAACAAAATTTGCATTGATCTGAAAACCAATCGATATGGAATTGGCAAATCCTGCAGTTCAATTGTCTGATAGCTCATAAATAACCAAATCCACTTCATAAAATTTTACCGGGTCTAAATATGATATACTTCCACAAAAATATGGGCGAGTGAGATTGAATTATTGTTCAGCTAATGACTCGAAAAGTTGCTTCGACGCAAAGCAAAGCGGACATCAGCCAGTTTGATTTTAGTTGATGTAGAATTCAGACTCAAGTTGTCCTAAAGGAGAGAAATTTTGGGTACGGGTGGATACCACGTGGCCGTGCCCACGTGGTGCCCGTCGCCCGAGTAGCCCATCACTCCTCTCATCCCGTCACTCTCTTTCCTCTTTCTCTTTCCAAATCCGAGCCATTCAAAACTAAAGTGGACGGTCCAGATGCGCAGAACGGACACCATGTAGCACCCACCAGGCACTGAAAAATTTCTCCATAAAAGGACCTAATTGGTTGAAAAATGAGAAAACTAGCTCCTATTATAAGCATCATCCATACAACATGACCTCATTATAGATGGTGTCAGCTTGACTTGCCTGTCATTGTATTGTGTCTATTATTTCCAGATCTTAACTATATCTATGTATAGAAAACTTTGGCACCAATTAAAAGATCCCTAATTCTATTACTTTAGGCTTAATTTGGATGTATGTAATCTTTTGTAAGAATAGAAATTGAATCAAATTCTCAGTAATTCGATACCCAGAGTAATTCTATTCCTACGTTTAGATTAATTAAGTAACGGGGCAGTTCAAGAGACACCAAAAAAAAAAAAAGCTAAAAAAAACCTCATAGTTTCCGATCAAATTTTGATGATCTGAGCCGCTCAATATGATCAGAACGTGATTTTAAGGGTACTCGCGAGAAATCAGCAAAAAAAAAAAAGACTGAAAAAGGCTTGATTTGAGCAGTTTTTATCTTAGATTTAATGAACGGTTCAATTAAAAACTGCTCAAAACAAGTACTTTCCGGTCATAATTTTTGCTAATTTCTAACGTGCACCCTTAAAATCACATTCTGCACACATTGAACGGTTCGGATCATAAAAATTTGATCCGAAATTATGAGATTGAGATTTGAGGTGTTTTTTTAAGTATTTTTTTGGGTGTCCCTTGACCCGCACCGATTAAGTAATCTTTTCTATTAATAATTCAGAAGGAATGTGATTCCTCCTGAATTAGGAGATCAGTAATCTCACTCCTATTCCCGCTCTTCACAAACATAAGAATATTAAAGTTTCGGAATCACATTCCGATTCTCCCTTAAGATACCTGCCATCTAAACACAATCCAATTTTGTTTTACTAACTAACGACACAATCTCTTAAAATAGACAAACCATGAGATGGATGGAGTGTAGTTAATCAAACATATTTCTACAATGCTGGTTCTACTTGAACCCAAATTAATCCTTTCTCGTCCAAACTTCTTTTCATACCCTCTTAAACTTTTACTTTTGTTTCAAATTGTACCATCTTTTATAAACTCTAACCCTAATTTGAACCGAACGTGGCTTTCATGCAGTCCCTCCTCTTAAGAGAGTGCTTCCTCAGGTTGATCCCATTTTTTGGGCTCTTCTCGAGCACGCAAAGATGATTGGGATCGTTCATCTTTGAGGCGGTTTCAAGAACATTAGGATTTGAGGAAGGTGCTGCGCAGCCCCGTGATGCACGGCGTGCTGTGCACGGCAAATCACTGTCGATCTGGTCTTGCTTCGATGATTTGAATCCTTCACTTCGTAGAGCTCGTTGAGCAGAACAAGTGTATCAGTTCGATCGGATATCATTAAGTGTCTCATCCGAATATTATTATCTTGAAATTATTAAGTGTACCAAAAAAAACAGTGGATTTTATCTAGTGTTTCGGCTTCATTTGTTTCAAGATAAGAATGTTCAGATGAGGCACTTAATGATATCCGATTGAGCTAAGTTGTGGTATACTTTTTCTACTCAACGAGTTCTATGAAGTGAACGATTTCGATCGTCGGAGCGAGATAGGAGCGGCAGCGATTTGCCGTGCACAGCATGCTGTGCAACACGGGGTTCCTCGGATCAAGAACATTCGGCGCATAAAAAAATTATGTTGTTAAGATATTGATAGATATTATTTCAGTGTCCGTTTGTATTTGAAGAATCAGTTCAATACACCCATTTGTCTCCAGATAAATGGACCTCGAAATCTACCGACATCTCATGAATATAGTTTCTTACACGGATGATGTCATTGACATCGGCTGTCCGGAAATTGGGCCAATCCGAGTGAAAATTGGTCCATCTGAAAATTATCACCTTCACAAGCATTGGAGTTTTTGGGACCAATCCGAGTGAAAATTGGTCCATCTGAAAATTATCACCCTCACGAGCATTAGACTAATATAATTACTCTGGGGGTACTTACGTAATTTGAAGCGTTCAAGCCAAATTCCTTGAAGCTAAAGAAAAAAACGTGAGCAACTTTTCTTTCCTTGTTTTTCATGAATGGCGGCACGAAAGCTCTGTTTCTTTATAAACCGCCCAAAAGACTACAGAACCATTAACCGAAAATCAAAAGTCGGTAATGCCCTTTCTTAACCGTCATACTCACGCAATCACACACGTTCTATTCTCTCCCTCTGTCTTCTCCACCTCTCCAAGCAAACTGATTTCTATATATAAATCACAAAACCAACTTCACATCCAATCTTCCCTCTCTCTCTCTGTCCCCTTTCTCTCTCCTCTTTCGTGAACTTTCAAGAGCCAGCCAACCCCTTTCTTCATCTCTTCTAAAGGTTTCTTTTACAATTACAGCTTTTGTTGGGGTTCTGATCGGCTTGATTATAGCTCGTTTGACATTGATTCATCACATAAACAAGTCAAGTTAGAGCATATTTTAGCATAATCAATCAACTATTAGACTCGTTCGGTTCGTTATCAGCCCCTATCTGTATACCCAATTCTGTTTTGAAGGCCTCAATTAACAATAAAAGCAGATGGAGCACATGGGTATGGAAGATCAAGTCTCAATTGTCATCGACGATCAAGAAGATCAAACTTCAGATTTTGAATTTGATGATTCAGCTAGTTCTAGTTTTTCTAAATTTGGGTTCTTCACGCGGAACGGAATGGCTCTGTTAGAGGATGGGAACAGCGAGCACAGGATCATCGAGAGAAGCTTTCTGAAGGGGTTGGGTCAATTCGGAAAGGAAACAAAAGTTGTGGCCATTCATAAGAACTCGTATTCCAGTCCCATCGGGCAAGCTAGAATGGAAAGTTTCAGGATTTTCTCTGAGGCGGTGAAGAGGAAATCCGGTGGCAACAATGCCAATGTCAAGTACGCTTGGTATGGGGCTTCTAGAGATGAGATTTGCGAGATTGTAACTCATGGGTTTGGCCGATTTCGAGGCGGCGAAAACAGCGAGTCCTGTGGCCTCGGGGTTCATCTCTCTCCTGCGAATTTCTCCATTGATGGGTAAGAATGAATCCACACAATTTCCATTATGTTAGTACTCCCTCCTTTTCCTAAGGTCCATCTTTCCTTTTTTTTTGGGTGTTCCAAAATCATTGCTTATTTTCAAAAAAAGTCAACTCAAAAAAGACTACTAATTTCCCTTTATGCCCTTTCTTCTTCTGATTTTTAGATATTTATTTTAGCAAACTAAGCTAATTCAAAAGTTGGCGCCATTATAGGTAAGAGTTGTCCTCTCTGTTTTTCTCAAAATTAGGCGCCATTATTACAAATGGATTTGACCTCTGTTTTTTCAATTTCAATCACACGAGTCTAGTTTCAAGGGCAAAACAGGAAAGTAAAAATTTTGTTTAGGCAATAATGATGCTCCCTTAAATAGTGGGATTCCCAAAGAAGGATAATGAATTAGGAACAGAGGAGTGGTACTTTTGGATCCGTTCGTCTTAAATAGCTTGTTGAAGTTTTTAATTAGATTAAAGTATACTCAATGACTTCTTAATTTGGTGGAAAAAGTTAAAAATTACGCACGGAAATATTTTACTCCTATTTGTTCTCAAAACTCTGTTTGTATGGGCCAGTACATTGAGACTAGGACTATAAACGAGCTGAGCTTTAGAATGTTCAAGTTTGTAGGATAAGTTTCTGAATAAACTCAAGTCAAGCTCGAGTTCAATGAAAATTTGACGAGCCGAGCTTGCCTAAATTTGACTCGAACTTGAACTTATTCAAGAGCCTTAGCGAGTAAAAAAATATTAGATATCTTTGTTCTTGTTTAGTACTCGAAATCGAACTCAAACGAGCCTTTATCGAGTCGAGCGTTAAACAGTACTACCTCTCTCTTTTTTTGAGTTGTCTTTGCTTTGCCTAATTACGTTGAACCCCACCCACTTTTTTCTTTTTCCATAGAACTTTCTTTATTGGTGGACAGAAAACTTGATTAGCAAGTTTGACCCATTCCCATTTAAATTGTGATGCTTATTGGTTGCCCCATGGAATGAAATAAACCCAGACCATTCATGGAAGAAACCATAACGCAGTTGAATTGAATGGAAGTTAATTTGATGAGTGATAGCTTACTTGGGGATTACGGTAACGAATGATTCTACAATTACTACTACATAATTTTTTAAACATGAAAAAAGTCGTAAAGCCTTGCTGTGATGAATAAAATATTATATCTCCTCAATGTTGATCTCTTTAAGATATCGTGTCTATTCTCTTTTGTAAGAAATTCTCCATTGTTTGAAAGGAAAGATAACTTGAGGCAAGATTTTGACCCTGCTACCAGCCAAGATTTTGGCCTCTGTCCCTGACCAAACAGAATGGGTGGTGAGAGAAATAATTTTTGGTGGTAGTAAGTTGGGTTATTGGCTCCCCCTCTCACATGCTTGTGTGTCCCACCATGTGTGGACCTCGTATTTTATGTAGGTCTCACGTGACTGTGAGAGGGATGCGGTTGGAGGCGTAATTGGTAGGTGTGTATGCTATAGTGGCCAAATTTGGAAATCTTGTAGGGCAGCCAATTCGGTCGTCCATTTTGATGCCGTCAGGTCGGATTTAATTCGGACTTTATTGATCCGAGCCGTCCATTGTCGAAATGAACAGCTGGATAGGCCGCCCTATAGCTTTGTAGGGCAGCCCGCTCTACAGGATCCCATTGTCCCAGTTGGCAACCAGGTCTCAAGGAGGGGGTTCAACTCCAATCCACGTGCTATTAGTTCCTTTATAGACCCAATCACATGGAATTTTGTTCCGACTTTAATTGGACCTTGGATAGTGAACGATGGGATCGATCTCTAGATTGGTCGGTTCCCTTAGATACCGAACTATAAAAAGGAAGTATGATTGAATGTGTGATAAAGATCCGTCGGATAATCGGTTCAGTCCCACACATTTTTAACCACAAACAAATGTTCCCTAGAGTAGTAGAGTTACTGTAGGCGTCTTTTTTACCAGTGTGCGGAGGGTTTTAGCTGAAGAGATTGCCTATAATTGTTTGTCTTTCTTTTCAGTGATTGAAAATATTCAAGTTGTCTCATTACTTGTATTGGTTTACATTTTGCAGGGTGCAATCATCTGGCATGGATGAGGATGGGATAAGGCACCTGTTACTGTGCCGCGTGATATTAGGTAACACGGAAGTGGTAAGTCCTGGATCGAAGCAAATCCAACCGAGTTCTACAGAATTTGATTCTGGAGTAGATAATCTGGTATCGCCGAGACGATATACAATTTGGAGTCCCTACATGAATTCACACATTTTTCCGAATTACGTAGTCAGTTTCAGAGCTCCCCGGGTTACTGGTAAGCAATCTTACTAGTCTGTTTTTGTACCTCCTATAACTTTAACTCTGTTAGGCTTCAAAATTTGACATGCTAAGCTAGCTAATAGGCTTTTTCCAACTTGGGCAAGAAAACTAGATAGGTTTAGTCCAGTGCCATATTGATGATCGATATGGTCCATTTCTTCCCCAAAACGAGTACTCCTATGAGAATATTATCGGGTTTTCCATGAATAAATTAAGCTAACAGTTTCCTAAAAAACGAACATTTCAATTCTGTAGTTGGCTCTGTAACGAGCCCAAAAGGTAGAACTGGACTTAGACACCCAATTCAAGACGGTCTACTTGCATTTCACAATTGGGTTTTTTTTTAGCTGTTGTATTTTTTCGATGTTTAATGCAATTGTGTCTTCCTGTAATTTGATTCAGGTTTTGAAAGAATTCGGAGGTCTGTTGTCGGACCTAGTTCGCCATACATGACGTTTCCTACTTTGTTGTCCATGCTTTCGAGATTCTTACCTCGTTCGAAGATGGTTTTGATTACCAAATTCTATAGTGCCTACAGAGTAAGTTCATCTTTCTAAGCTTAAATCTTCGTTCGCTTCTGTCTTTATGTTGACTACAGTTCAATAAGCCTTTCGTTGTTTCAGTCCTGTTGATTTCAATTATGCTTAATGACAGGAAAATAAGCTTTCCCGCATCCAACTGATACAAAAAATGAGGCGACTAGCCGGAGACAAGCTTTTAATCGCCGTAATCAAATTTGATAGGAAGAAGGTACATTCTCTCGTTTCACTTTCTTAAGCTAATTAATAATCTTGTAGTCATCAGAAAAGGAAGATTAAATAGTTCAATTTCTCATATCCTTGAGTGTGTTAATTTCCAACTAAAGAAGAGTACTTATGATTTTTTTTTTTCATTTTGCAGCAACTCCAGGCAAGAACTAGATCTTCAGCAGATTTAAATAGTGCAAAGAGATATGCAGCAGGTGCTTGAGTGGCCGAAAGGGAAACTGGCTTCGTCCCGCGTTGCTTTCAACCCTGCAGATCATACCCTAGTAGGGTTCATATTCGTAGTCTTCCGCAGATTTTTTTGCAATTGTTTGGTTATGGAAAAATTGTGAGTTCTTATCCATTTGTTCCAGTAGTTTTAGCTCAAGTTGGACAGTCTTTTCGGCTGATATGCCATTGTAATTCCTCAAGAACATATCTTTTCTCAGAGCAAAAGTCTATCAATATATAGAAGTTTTTCATTTGTTGTGCTCCAGCTAGTTCCAGTAGTTTTAGGTCTAAACTTGAATTGATACTCCTATTTTCCTAATCCTCCTATTTTGAAAAGGATTGACAATCCCATGGTATTTATTGTCCAAGACCGTTCTCTCAAACTGAATAAAGGATTAGAGCCCCCATGGTGTTGGGAGATTGATGTTGGGAATGCCTAAAATTCATTTGTCCCACATTGGTTAATTATGTTATTTCTGTTTTTGCATTATATGTAGTACTCCCTCCGTCCCCTTTTTTAGAGTCCAGTATTCCATTTTGGGCTGTCCCTTAATAAGTATTCATTTTGTAAAGTTAGTGGGTAAAAGTGGGTGTAATGTCTATTTTGTCCCTAAAAATAGATTTCTTTTTAAAAAGTAAGGGAGTAAAAAAGTAATGATGATGGGTAAGTAGGAAAGAACAATGCTACTTACACAACAATCCAAACACAACAATTTACACAACCTCTCACATACATGTGGGGCCCACACATTGAAGAAAAAAGTTGATGTGAAGGTATAATGATGATGTCTTTTTAATAAGTTAGAGTTACGAAACAGGACACTTAAAAATAGATGGAGGGAGTATTATAAATAGGGGACCTGGGGGAGTTTTAGGAATTATTTTTTGGGTGGCACCTCTCTCATATTGTGGTTTTTAGAGTTAACGGATCACAACCGGCTTTTTGTATTTTTTCTCCACGTTTGTTAGTGAATCTTCTCTCCCCTTGCTCGTGAAGGTATCCATCTTGGGGAACCACTCTTGTGATTTCTTGTTTAATTTTCTCTTTCTCGTTCTTAAATTGCTTTCATAGCGTTCGTTACAACAGGAGGGAACTTGATGAGCTTGTCGGCCAAAAGCTGATCAGCGATCTCTTCCGCCTCGGTGATGTCAGAAGCGCGGCAGACATAAGGCAGGTCGATGATGAACCGTACGTAATAAGCGTTTTAAACGTAATAATCTTATTACCATTGGTCTATTTATTCTAATTTTGCCACTTCTGAATTCAAATCAAGGCTCTGTCCCTGACTTACAAAGCCGTCACCTCTAGATTTGTTATATATAAGATTAAATTGGAACCTTTTCTTATCAATATATTCAAAGCTATAAAGTACAGAGACTTCTTTTTCTTAAAGAAGTCTCTGAATAAGGCTTATCATCGTTGTTAGTCTCTTTGTTTCTTTTCCAAGATATATTTTTTGGGCATTCCCAGGTATATAAATTTTGGACTTCAGTAATGCAAATGAAGGATTTGCATGTTGGTGTCCTGTTAGGACCAAGGACGGATCGAGGGGCCAACTATGTCCGGGCTACCGCCCTACTCAAGTGTTTAATTTATTTCTTTAAGAAAATAGTAGTATTTTCACAGTAAATGTCAATATTATGGAAGTTTGCACACCCGATGGGTTTTTCAAAAAACTCAAATTCCACCCATCTAATAATTTTTTTAAAGTTAAATAATCGTACTCCTAAGTTGGTATGCATTTATTAAAAATTAACCACAAGTTTAGCATTTTAACTTTTGTAATGATATTAATCAACAAGATTGTATGCATCTATAATTATGACATGACTATATTCCTTGCAGTTTTATAGGCCGATCAGAATTATCTAGGATAATCTTTTCTGATACTGTTTCTGTGCCGTGTCGATAGAAATTAATGACCATGTTCGTTTTGAGACTCAAGTCACAACCTTTTCTCTCTGCACATGCATGGTTCCTAATAAATTTTCTCTCATTTCTCTATCTCTAGCTCTTCATTCATTACCAAAAATCCAAAATCTCAAAACGAACAAATTCATATGATAAATATGTGATGAAAAGACTTAATCATCACGCACCCAACATTAAAATCTTGTGTCCGTCTTTGATTGGGCATGGACGAGCCACGGCTGGGGGACATGGACGAGCCATGGCTGGGCCAACGTTGATGAAAAAATGGCAAAAGAAAAACTTCTCCCATCGCATTATTAACCTGTGTAGAATTAAAGATTAAGTCTAGGATTCGAGTCAAATCGACCTTCCCTCCCATCTCAGGGTGAGGCAAGGAAGTACAATCATATGTTCATTGTTCCATATAAATTAAGGAAAAAACATAGATGGGAGTAAAAGTAGGGGATTGATTTTCGCGCTCCATTTTTTACTGATGGCGCTCCAATTTTTCTAAAATTATATCTATCTTTTGTACTCCAATGAGAAAACGAAAATAATGGTTAATCATAAAATGTTTAGACCTAATTTTGTACGATTGAAATTAGTAAGTAGTCATGGTTTAGCCCATCTTTTAGCTATATTTCGCCAAAATAAAAAATAAAAAAATGTTCGCCATCCTTTGGATAAAATCTTTATTTTGTCCCTATTTAACCATTTTTAGCCACTTTCAAAGCATATTAAAACGACACAAAACAACAACGCGACTCCCTTCCTGGAAAATCCAACTGCAAAAAATCTTCCAGACTGAACTCTCTCTCTCTCTCTCCAAAGGTAAATGGTGGGTCTTTGCTTCAATTTCAGCATTACTTAAATTATGCTTTTCTAACTTTTTCCTGATGAAGGCAACATATTCCTCACACATACCTTGTGAACAAAGTTTTACGATGTGATTTGCATACTAAGTGTTTGATACAAGGACCCAATGATTACTCAATTTCATCATCACTTTATTTTTGCGTTTGCTGACAGTTACCTAATGAGGATACATATCCCTCGTGCAAACATAAGGAATCCCATAAATTCCCTTCTTGGATGACATGTTGGTTGGTTTAGGATGACCTGTGCAGGATTAGTTGAAATAAGGGATGTGATTGCTATCACCGCTTTAACGTGGGCATAGGCTTTTTCTGCCTGACATAAGAGAAGTAGTTGTATGCTTTGATGTCCCCCGGATGAAGGCGGCATACTGTTGTAAGTCCTCATAGCCTCATATTGCTTCTCTCATTAAGTCTTGCAAGGTCGTATTGGATTCTACGGATATTTGGGGTACCTTCTGTTAAGTAACACCTGTGAAGATTTCGGAAAATTCTGAATAGTTGAGTCAATCTTTGAAACTCAGCAAGTGTGCAGCGCAATAACTTGATAAGTTATGTTACATTTTTCTCCTTTTTGTTGTATGGGTAATGATGTTACATTACAACAGTTAACATTGTTGCAAATATGTGAAATTTCCCCATTGAATAACACCACTAGAATAAAACCTTGACCATGCCATTGCTTGTATTGTTACTACACTAATTGCTGGGGAAAAAAACTCAATACCAATGGGAAGGGGAGAACTTGAGGAAACAGTTTGAGTTTCTACAATAATTTTTACTGCAATGAAAGTCAGAATTACAATGTCACCTAAAACTGTTCCCGTACTACATGAGAAACTGAGTGTAGAAGTGTATTTATTGGTATTTGGTAGGGCACTATTATTCTAATATGAAAGGTAATGAATTGCAGCAATTTTGGCTAGTTCTGATCTATCGCAATTTCTGCTTGTTTTGGCTTGTTTCCATTCCTAATAGACTATAGAAGAAATGCTTGATCTATCCATAAGGTTATATATTTAGTGCTTGTGCTTTAGGTATCCGTGTTAAACTACTACAAATTCAGTGACCTTGTGTCGTGGATGAGAAGCTGATTTTCGTAGTTCTCATCTCCACTATGGATTATCATTTGCCTGGATGTTTGCCAACTGTAACCCAAGGAAGTGGTATTTTCGTTTCTGCATGGTTGTTGTTCTTGTTCTCCACGTCAATAACAATTCTGTGTTGTGGTATAGTTCTCATATTGTCTCACCATGCCTTTTTGTATGATTCTTTGGTACAATAGAGGAATATAGCCTGTGATATGGAAGGACATATCCAAGAGGCATTCATACTCAATTGAATCCTCGGCAGCTGTTCTTGGTGTCCTTGGTAATCAACGTGTTTGTTACTACTGTCTTGGCTCGAGGGTACACACTTCTCACAATTTTGTTTTACTCCCTTCGTCCCTTTTTAAATGTCTCGCTTCGTAACTCCAACTTATTAAGAAATTAAAATATCATCATTACACTTTTCACATCAACTTTTACCTCCATTTTTCCTATTGACCCCCTATGGAGACATCATCATTACAATTTTACTCACTAACTTTTCAAAATGGAATTTACTTTTAGGGGCAAAATGAAAAATGTACTAACTTTTATCATCTAACTTTGTAAAATGGACACTTATTAAGAGATAACCAAAAATGGAATACTGGACTTTAAAAAGAGGACGGAGGGAGTAACACTTTTGTCCTTGACACTTGATTGAATGAGACCAGCATAGGTTCAATGTATACCTAGAGCCAAGACGGGAAAAAAAAATTGCAAAAAACACTTACCTTTGTCTTTCATTGTTTATTGTATTATATATTATCATGAGTAATAACACGTGCAACGTCAAGAATAGGTAAATAGGTAAATCAATCTCTCTCTCTCTCTCTCTTATTTAGGGTTAATTGGGCCGCCTCAGTCCTATGGTGCTCATAGACTATCATAGTAATGGTTTCAGAAAGAGGGCAATGCTTGAAAGGCTGGGTAAAGACATACCAAAGGAACAGCTCAAAATCACCCTATAGAATGAGCAGCACAAAATCACCCTATGGAATGGTAACTGTCCAGTCCTACCTCCTCTTACAATTTATACTTATATATGCTTATTATTTAATGTTTGTAACTTAAATGATTTGATCAGCTGTTAGCTGTATTAACTACATTTATGATAGTCTCTTTGTCTCCCTGCCTCCTATATTGTTTCTTTTAAGTTGTTGATTTTTTCCCCTCATGAAACTGTGCAAAAATTAATGTTTTCCTTATCTGCCATGCCTGTATCCTATTTTTTTTGGATAGCATTTCCGGGTCCCATGTCCTTATTTGCCTTTTGATGTGTGCCCGTGTCTATTAATTAGTTCACACACTCCAGTTGAAGCATGCAAAACACGCCCATCACAAAGCTGGAAATTTCAAATTAAACATTTCAATCTGTCCTTGTAAAGCAATTATATGGACATAAAAAAGCATTTTTAGATGTTTCATTTACTCTTTGAAAGTGACATTTAAGAGCTAATTACAAACAGATGGTCTAACATTGGAAAGCTCATTAGGTCAACACGAACTCCTCGTGTATGATGGGAATTTTTTATTTTTTTTTGTCTGGAGTCTGGAATTTATAAAGTATCTCTTTAATACTTTGATTGTTAATTTTACAGTGCCCACATTCATAAGTGATAAGAGTGTTTCCCGATGCTGCTATAATCCCACCATTTAGAGTGACTTTTCTTAGAAAAAATTGTTTATCATTTAAAATGATATGAGCTTATTGAAAAAGAATACATTATATGTGACATTTGAGTTTGTTGTAATTTGTAAATACGTTTGCTTGGAGATTGATAATCCCACCATCTAGAGATTGATAGGCTTCTCAAAGTCTAGAGGGGAGACAGAGGAAAAGTTCAAAGTTCCGGTACCCAAGAACATTGAAGGTATCTTCCGTTTGAATCACTTGGAGCTTGATCATTCTTGGACTCATTTACAAGTTAGAATCATGCAGCCACTTGACAAACTAATAACATTTGGTGTTATCTACCATGCTCTTCTTGGCCATTAGAAGGGTTTTCATATTCTTGTTTATGCTTTCAAGTAATTGAGGGGTCCAACAGAAGGGCAGTGTCAAGTGTGTGTGTGCCACTAGGATCCATGTGTCCGTTTCAATATGCTACTTCTAGACATCACAAATTACCACGTTCAACGCACATGTAATTCCACTAGTGTGAATAAAAGTAAGACTCAAGGTTCAATCTTTAATAATTCAAGCCATTTATTTTTTGCAAGCAAAAAAATAAGCTTGATTAGAATCTTGATTTACTAATTGGAAAGGAGAAAAATAGAGGGAATAGAAGGCGATCAACCTTGTGTTGTGCTGAGTTGGTGTAGAATCTGACTATTCACTTTGGGTGGATGGGTACTACAACTACCAATTGCAGTAAGGTAGGTTCCAACAAGTTCATGGAATTCAGCGATAACTCCATCTTGACATCTTGTACGGGAATGTATTAGAGAAGAAGCACCCCTTCTTGAACTAATTAAAAGGTCCATATTTGTGTTGGAAAGCGGAAGCGAGAGGTATCAATTACACACGTACACAATCAAACACCACTCTTTTATAACATTCTTGAACACAAAACAGAAACACAATATCACTGATGGGAGGATAAGATATTCACACACAATAGTAACACACTTTTATTGATAATGCACACAATTACAAAACTCTCACATGTCTGTCTGTCTTTCTCTCTTACTCAATACAAGCCTATTCATAGGCAGAACAATAAAGATAAGATAATCTCTCATTTATTTTGCAAAACGCAAAACATATCATGGAAATGCTCCAAAGTCTTCTAACCTGATAAGGAATAATGCTCCACATTTTTCTCAATCCTAATCAGCTGACTTTTCCACATCCCCTTAAGCTTGATTTTCCTTCAACGTCAAATCACTCTTCTTCTTTGGTTAAGATAACCTCTCCTTTGATTAACAATATTGCTGCGTCTGTTTCTGCAATATTGACTTGCAAACGACAATCAAAGCCCTACGCTTTGGGCTATTCACCCAGAATTACAAGGCAAAGTCGCAGGCATCCGACATAGAGCCTTTGGCCAACATATTAAAGTAGGAATACGGAGTATATATGATATTCATAAGCTGCGTTAATAACAAATACCAGCAATTTAATTAATAGAACAGCCATCCCCACATCATTTATTACAATACAATATAGATTACAAGTCTATTTATTGTCCTTAACCAAGTGCCCCAAGGGGCATTATTTAGCGCATCTGCATAACTGAAGACGCTTAATTTGGAGACCAAAGTCTACGACCGTATCAAGGTCGGAACGAAAATGCAATTATTACAAATATTGAAAGATAAATGCTTAAGTGATCGAACTCCTACGGCAACATGTGAATAAGAGTTACTCCTGCCGAAGAAACCGACCGCGCCTTCCCAACAGTCAAAACCATATTGAAGAAAAGTATGTCCCTATTAGATATCCTCCAAACGGACCAAACTTTTGCTTCCCTGTGGAAAAAAAAAATAAAAATTATGCCAATTAATTAGTTGTCAATACAGTGGTGACACATCATATGGTATTCAAAATTCGATCACTAGAACATTAGTGAATTAGTTGAGGTATAGTACTGGGTAGAAATTAATCAGGATCCTCCTCTACCATGAGATCTCCTTATGTGAATAGTAGTAAGACGTATTCATGTGTCTATTTTTAATAATTCAAGCCGTTTGTTTTTGCAAGCGAAAAATAAAGCTTGATTAGAATCTTGATTTTACTAATTGGAAAAGAGAAAAATAGAGGGGATATATATGGAAGGCGATCGACCTTGGCTGTGCTGGGTTGGCGCAAAATCTGACTTTTCACTTTAGCTGCTTTGGTGCTACAAGCACACCAATTGCAGTAAGGTAGACTCCAACACGTCCATGGAATCCAGCGAAGTCCCCACCTTCTATTGGAATGGACACAGAAGAAGTACCCGTTCTCGAACCAAAAGGCCCATATTTGTTCCCAATATTTGTCTCAAAACTGAGGGATATGATTGTCACTTCTCCGGATCCATAGAACTTTTCGTATGTCAGGCTTATGGACGAGATTTGCTCTACTGAACTGTCAATGGAGAACTAAACAAGTGCAATTATGAATTAGGACTTTGTTTGTGAAGATAAAAAAATAAAAGTCAAAATCATGTGAAATTATATATTGTAGTTTTTGGCTATACATTTTCACTTTTGCCTATTTGTCTTTTCAGTAACGAATTCTTTTTTAAGAAAAAAAAGGCTTCGGAAATAACCGAAAGTGCACAAGTCCAGACAAAGATATATATATGTTTGTTACTGTCCGATGTGTGTGGGATCCACGTTCATCGGACGGGATCGAGATATGTCCATGTTCGGATCTATGAATGAGCAATCGGGTGTCGCACCGTTTTAGTCGTATGGCCACCGTCATCGCCAATTTTCATAGAGCGTCCAAGTTTATTGCCGGTTCTACTTTGGAATATAATTGAATCGATAGCTTCTCCATAACGAATACTTATCACCATTATAGGCTCATCGGCCTTGTAAGCCCAATATGCACCCTCTTTTCCTCCCTCTATCCCTAAAGATATGCATCCTCCTTCATTGCCAACATTTCCCTGCACATTCACACAATCTATCTGTTACATAAAGATTCTGAAGGGTAGGATAGTCGGAAATTGCTGTTTACCATTGGACTCTCTTGGTGCGTGTTCGAAGAAATTCAATCGCATAAGGAGTCTGAGGGGTACGTAGGATAGTGGTGTTCTGTAAAGTTTTTTAATTTTAAAGTATTTAAAGGTGTCAAATTATTTGTAATTGACACCTTTGGATTTGAATTCATAAAAATCGGGCGGCCTTTTTAGCGTACTACGACCGATGTTTTATAAAAAAAGCTTTTCCTGCTAACGGTTGGTAATCTTGCATCTTAACAATCAATGGTCTAGATTTCATTTTGATTCGGATGCTGCAGTACTACTACGTACCCTCTACCCATTATGGTGAGAGTTTGGATCATCAAACTGATCAATAAAGCATGAGAAATGAGCATGAGAAATTGGATTTACTAACTGGATATATAAGAGAACTTTAATAGAGAGGATAGAAGGTGACCTTGGGTGCCACAAATATACCAATAGCATCAAGGAAGCTTCCACCACGTCCATGGAATCCAGCGATGAATCCACCTTCTATTGGAATGGACACAGATGAAGCACCCGATCCCGGACCAAACGGCCCATATTTGTTCCCAATATTTGTTTCAAAACCGAGAGATGTGATTATGGGTTGTCCATAGTAGTCTTTGTACGTCAGGCTTATGGACGTGAGTCGCTCTACTGAACTGTCGATGGAGAACTAAACAAGTGCAAGTATATATTAGGACTTTGTTTCGCACATAAAAAAATAAAAATAAAAATAAAAATCATATGATTTTGTTGTAATCTTTGTTTAAATACTAGTTCCCTAGCTTGCCTATTTGTCTCGATAATGAATCACAATATTTAAAAAAAAAATTGATATGGACAAAAACGAAAGTGCACAAATTTGAACACTGAGGTGTCCGGAACCGTCCAATGTGTGTGGGAACCACGTGCATCGGATGAATCCGATGCATCTTTGTCTGAATCTATGGACAAGCTAACGAGGGGCACACCTTTGAAGACAAACTGCCACCAGTACCGCCAATTTTCACAGAGCTTCCAATAACATTACCATTGTTGCTTTTGCTTTCGAATAAAATTGAGTCGATAACATCTCCGTGACGAATTGTTATCTGCATTATAGGCCCCTCGGCCTTGTAAGCCGAATATTCACCACCGTTCCCTCCCCATGGCCCTAAAGATATCAATTCTTGTTCACCGCTAATCATGGCCTGCACATTCACACAATATTCTATTATAACCTTCATTGGCACATTTTATATATCTCATATGTGCATGTATATATATCGGAGAGAGAGAGAGAGAGAGAGAGAGAGAGAGTTGTGTACCATTGGAAATCTTGGACTCTCTTGGTGCCAATGAAGACTCTGATCGAAGGGTTGGATACTGGTGACTTGTGGAGTTTGTAAGTATTTATAGACTTCGCGGCAGCTCGAAATCGCCCAGAGTTCATAGTGGACTTTGACACTTTGTTTCGGTTTAATGGGGCTTTACGTTAGTGGATGGTGGGATTGAACTCCGGCAATTCTAAGAGGTGCCTTGAGCGCGTAACATGGGCCGTGCAACAAATTTAAAAGTTGAGGATAATAATTTTTTTGTTTTTTTCTTATTCAAATTTTTTTCGTGTTTGTTAGTTTTGCACCAAAATTTTTACGTATTATTGATTCGTCTTGATGAGAGGAATCGAAAAAGTGAAAAAATTATGAATTTTTACGAAAGTATTTTGGGTAACACTTTCAACAAATATGAAAGCAAAAAAAAAAAAAAAAACTTTCATATTTAGGGATTGGATCGGTGGTCAAGGCATTGGAGTTAGTTTTGTTTTTTGGTACATTCTTTCTAAGATCTCATGTTCGTCACTCTCAGGTACTATCACCTACTTTGGGGTTAGTTCTTACGTAACTTTGCTCCACTTTCAATTGGGCTCTTCACAAATGGGTGATAAGATTGAACCCCTAAATTGATCGGGATGCACGTGACTTATCAAACAAAATGTGAAAGGAAACAATAAAAGACAATACATAAGTGCCTATTCTATCCAGTGGATAGCATTTTTTTCATTTTTGGGAGCGGGAGAAATTCACGGTTCAAATTAATCTCTTTACGCATCTTAACTAATTTCTCTCCTGGTCCGGTCAAAAAAGAGGTCATCTACACCGAAACTAGAATATTTACAATAAATTACTTTTTTGCGTATTATCTCCACAATCAATTATATGAGAAGCAAACCCACCTATTAACCGGACTAACCTGTTCCGGCACATATCATTGGTGAGTCCTACTCACATTATCCTTCTGTCCCTCGTGGCACTTTTTCATTGGATTCTCAAATTACGTTTGTCATTTATTGCCCACACATTTCACATGCATATCACTAGCAAAAACTCGTGGTATATGCACGGTTTCGATTTTTTCGCATTTGTTAATTTTACATTTTTGCGTTAATTTTTTGTGGATTATTGTGTCGTCCTGACGAGAGAAATCGGAAAAGTAAAAAAATATGTTCCAAAACAAATTTTCCTAAATAAAAACAAAAAAGTCCAACCTAATTTTTTTATAATTAGAACAAAAAAAAAGCCAAATAATTTATTTAACCAAAATAAAACCAAACCTAAAAAAACCCCGCAACACGGTAAAACTTGCCTACTAGTGTACTACTTCCTTGCCTGCTAGTCCTTTTTTTTTTTTTTTTTTGACACACTTTATGCATCAACGGATTTAATAGGTGTTCATAAAAGTCCTGAATACTAGATCCACCCCTCGTGAGACTCGAACTCAGACCTCCATTGGGAGACATGAGACAACCAACTTCACCAGATTTGTCCTTGCCTAATACTATTCTACTGCTCCTTTTACTTGTGTATTCAATTACTCGCCCCTTTTACTCGTGTATTCAATTACTCACCTAGTGCATTAAAAACACGAAAATTGTACTCTTTGAGAGGAGAGTTTTTTTTAGTGCCGAACGGAAACATTCTACGTGGTATCCGTTCGGAGCATCTAAGCCGTCCGATACACTTTTGAACAGTTCGGATTGAAATCCTCTCTCTCTTTTCACCCCAACACTTTCTCTCTCCAAACCTGAGTTGTTAAAATACGGAATGAACGGTTCGAATGCGCGAGCGGGCACCACGTGATACCTGCTCGGCACTGAAAAGTTTTTCCTTTGAGAGAATTTCTGGGCACGGTTTTCTCCGGATTTGCCCAGAAAAATGTTAGATCGCTTTCGGTCCCAACTTCTATCCAATCAATCAAGCAATTTTGGTTACATGGGACTCTCTCACCTTTTGTGGCGGCGGCTAACGTTTAACCTTATTTACTTCGAACGAAATATAATAGCATAAATGTTTTGGGTTTTTCAATAAAATAGCATAAATTGAAATAAATAAATAACAATGGAGGATATAATATAAGATAGAGAAGGTCATGAGATTTCGATGTCACCTTGGCTTTTTAACAAAAGCATTGCATTAGTTTATACTTGCATTTTTACCCATTCGATACACAGGATAAAAAAATCACAAAGATTTATTTTCGGTCCCGTGCATGAAAGGACACAAATGCTAGTTAATAAAAAAATAAGTATAATGTTTTTTACGGTCACTGTTCGATGCAAGCTATCATTGGTCTCATTCTATCAAGTGAAAAGACATGTGTGATAAAAAATGAATTTGGAATACCATGTGATAGTGCCTAGGAGCATAGAAAGATGGGCTGTGCAAATTGTGCTGAGGAAGCGAATTGAAAGAGATATTTTTTGGAATCAAACAAAGACTCAAAACATAAATAACATCGAAACTGATGTTGGTCGGAGATCAATCGAAAATGATTTCATTTCAAAACTTATGATATGTTTCATTTTAGAGGATGAAACGTTTGACGAAGTGATTTTTTTGGGTAAATAAGTCGATTGGCTTATTTTATTTGTCCTTATTCAATTTTTTTCCGCATTTGAATTTTGTATTTTAGCGTCAATTTTTTTTTTGTGGATTATTGTGTTGCCATATCGAGAGAAATTGATAAAGTAAAAAATTCTAGTCCAAACCAATTTTTTTTAATAAAAAGAAACATCTGACCTAGTTTTTTTTAATAAGAACAAAAAAAAATAAGCCAAATAATTTATTTAACCAAAACACAGCCCTTCCTAAAAACCCCTCGACACGGTAATTAAAACTTGCCTACTAGTTCCTTGCTTGCTATTCTTTTTTTTTTTTTTTGTCACACTTTATGCATCAGCGGGTGTTAGTATGTTAGTCAACAGATGTTCTGAAAAGTCCTGAATTCCAGACCCGCTCCTTGTGGGGTTCGAACTCAGGCCTCCACTGGGGGACATGAGACAACCAACTTCACCCGGTTTCTCTTTGCTTACTATTCTAGTGCTCCTTTTACTCGTGTATTCAATTACTCACCTAGTGCATTAAAAAGGGAAAATGACAGCAAAGGCGTGTTTTGATAATTAATACCCGCTAAAGACATGCTGAAAATAATTGTTAATGCTGAAAATGTTCTTGACGAGTATTAATTATCAAAACACATCCTGAACCGTCATTTTCCCAATTAAGAACACGAGAAATGTACTCTTTGAGGCCTCATTTGGCTTTAAAAGTGGAACAATAACTTTTTGTTGTCTTTATTCAAAAAAAATTTGCATTTGTTATTTTTGGGTCAAACTTTTGTGACTTATTACATGGTACTCCCTCGGCACATCCGAGCCGTCCGATATACTCTTGGACGGTTCGGATTGAAACACTCTCTCTCCTCTAAGCCCAACCCTTTCTCTCTCATTTTTTCCTCTCCAAATCTGAGGAGTTTAAATACGGAATTGGACGGCTCGAACGGGCGAGCGAGCATCACGTGGTACCTGCTCGGCACTGGAATTTTTTTTTTTCCCTTTTGAGAGCATTTCTAGGCACGTTTTCTCCGGATTTGCCCACAAAAATTTTAGATCGCTTTCGGTCCCAACTTCTATCCAATCCATCAATGCAATTTTGATCATTGTCTTATCACCCACGCACTTCACATGGGGTCTCTCACCTCTTGTGGTGGTGGCTAACGTTTAACCTTATTTACTTCCAACGAAATATAAATGTTTTGGCTTTTTCAATAAAATAGTATAAATTGAAATAAAATAAATAACAATGGAGGACATAATATAAGATAGAGAAGGTCCTGGGATTTCGACGTCACCTTGGCTTTTTAACAATAGCATTGCATTAGTTTATATTAGTGTTTGTGTCCGTTCGATGCACGGGATAAAAAAATCACAGAGGTTTAATTATTTTCGTCCCCGTGCATGGAAGGGCACAAACACTAGTCAATAAAAAAAATAAGTATAATATTTTTTACGGTAACTGTACAATACAAGCTATTATTGGTCTAATTCTATCAACTAAAAGGACATGTGTGATGGAAAATGAAGAATTTAGAATACCAGGTGATGGTGCCTAGGAGTATAGAATGATGGGCTGTGTGAACTGTGGTGAGGAAGCGAAAGAGATATTTTTTGGAATCAAACAAAGAGGTCCGAGCCAGCAACATAATCGGGTGGAAGTTGCCACGATTAGAAGAAGCGTTGGTTGTTAGTCTGTGAGTGTAATGGCTTGTAAAAGCTAGTGTAAATTAATCTGTATCAGTGTGTGAAGTAGCATGCAGTTGTTTTGTGAGAGGGGAATTGAAGAGAGTGATGTCGTTCGTAATCACCTGTTGTGAATGAATCTGTATCTCTCTTCCCCCCCCCCCCCCCTCTCTCTCCATTGATTGTCCAGAAATCTAATCAAAATAGCAAACCCACGTAATTCCCAATAGCAACTAATGAAAACTACAAAGAAAACGAAAACTACGTACAAAGAAAACGAAACCTGCGTAGAATTCAGTCTCACAATTAATTCGTTAGATTTTAATTTTTAAAGAAAAGCATAAACCAAAAATAATACTGTTGGGGAATTTTTTTTAAATCATTTAATCCCACTCGCAAACAAAAGCGTAATCGAAAAAATTAAACACGCAAGAAACAAGACATAAAGAGAACCAATGAACATTCATGGGAGATCAAAACAGTCCCAAACGTTGTGAATAAACTACTGCAAATTAGGACCAAAGACTGCACTCGAAGCTTTCCCTTTTCACTGACAAGTAGGCGAGAACACAGTGCACTCACGGTTTCCTCTTCTCCACTGAGAGCACAAACCCACAGTGCAACACCTCTTCTCTGTTTCTACCTTTGCAGCACTCACACACAAGCACTAGTCTTTTGGGGCCAAACAAAATTGGACCTATTTTCATGAGCAAAACACCCAATAAAATTGGACCTATTTTTTTTTGGGTCACACATTATGCATCAACGGATGTTAATATGTTAGTTAATAAGAGCATCCACAGTGGAATAACCAAAAGTATAAAGTTGTTAAAGTTAGCAATGTTCTCTCAAAAAAGTGTTCACAGTGGCATAACCAAATTTAACAATCTCTTAGCAACTCATCAAATTTTGGCCCTTTAATAATCAAAACTAACAACTTTTTGCCAATAACCAAAACATTGTCTCTCTCTCTCTCTCTCAACAATGTTTCTAAGAAAAATATTTTCAAAAGTTCTTTTTTTTTACAAAAATAGTTGGACCATTTTTCAAAAACTGTTTTTTTTTAGTATTAAAAACTGTTTTTTTTTTTCAAAAACTGTTATTTAAAAATAACTGTCTTTTTTTCAAAAAATGTTTTTTTTTAAAACTTTTTTGGAAAAGTGTTTTCCAAAATAAAAGTTTTCAAAAAATTATTTTCTATTTCTGATAACATGTTTTTATTAGTTTGAAAACTATTTTAAGAAAAATATTTTATATGGTGACAATTTTTAGATTTTTACAGGTTGAAAGATGATGTAGCAAGTTTTGATTATTCAATATTCGATTATGCCAGTGTGGATGCTCTAAGGGTTTAGAAAAGTCTTGAATTCTAAACCCGCCTCTCGTAGGGCTCAAACTCAGGCCTCCACTAGAAGACATGAGACAACCAACTTCACCAAGTTTCTCCTGGCCTATTACTCCCCCCATCCCATAACGTTTGGAACTTTCACTATTCCAGCCTTATGAAAAAATTAACTATATCTTTTAACCCATAATATTTTTTATAAGCAATATGGATCTTATTTGATAGAGTTTAATTTGTTCTATTAAACAAAGTTTAAAAAATCGCCTAAAATATTATGAATTGAAAGATATATGCAATTAAAAAATTACACGCATTCCTGAAAATGCCAAACATTATGAGACGGAGTACTATTCTACTGCTCCTTTTACTCGTGTATTCAATTACTCACCCAGTGCATTAAAAACCGGGGAAATTATACTTTGCCCCCTTTAACTATCACCCCGTCACACTTTGCCCCTCCAACTACTCAATCCAACACTTAACCCCTTTTAACTATTATTTCGCTACCATCCAAGCCCTTCCGTTAGCTGCCTGTTAGGGTTTAGGATGGAAAAAATTACCCTCTTCTTCTCTTTCAAGCATACACAACCATCTCAAATTGAAATTTCCAGACTTTACCTACGCAAACCCATCTCTCTCTCTCTCTCTCTCTCTCTCTCTCTCTCTCTCTCCATTGATTGTCCAGAAATCTAATCAGAATAGCAAACCCACGTAATTCCCCATAGCAAGTAATGAAAACTACGTACAACGAAAACGAAACCTGCGTAGAATTCAGTCTCACAATTCGTAAGATTTTAATTTTTTTAAAAAAGCATAAACCAAAGATAATACTGTTGGGGAATTTTTTTTAAATCATTTAATCTCACTCGCAAACGGAAGCGAAATCGAAAAAAATTAAACATGCAAGAAATATGACATAAATAGAACCAATGAACATCCATGGGAGATCAAAACAGTCCCAAATGTTGTGAATAAACAGCTGCAAATTAGGACCAAAGACTGCACCTGAAGCTTTCCCTTTTCACCAAGAAGTAGGCAAGAACACACTGCACTCATGGTTTCCTCTTCTCCACTGAGAGCACCAACCCACGGTGCACCACATCTTCTCTGTTTCTACTTTTGCAGCACTCGCACACAAGCACTAGTCTTTTGGGGCCAAATAAAATTGGACCTATTTTCATGAGCAAAAAACCCAACAAATATTCCTACAGAAAAAACAGATACACAAAAGAAATATACATCCACAAAAAGAAGAGTACCGAAATTAATCTGCCGAGAACAATCGCTATGCACCTATACATATGTGTCTCAAAAAACTTGCAACCTTGTGTCTCAAAAAATGCCAACATTTTGCATATCATATCATATCAAAATCTGTTACATAAGTGTTTCTAAATGATCAAGACACACCAGAAATAAGTTGGCAGCAAACAAACTTAGATAGCCATAAGCTGGTCCATAAATTTAGATGGCCATAAACTGGCCCGCAAACTTAGATTGCAATAAACTAGCCAAAGTACTTAATTAGAAGCAAAACCAACAGGTCCATGGTAAGTAAACAACTAATTAAAACTCATAAGTCAAGGGATATCCAGTATACAAATTAAAAAACAAAACTTTAGCATGCAAGTTTTCAATATATATACAGGTAGCAAAGTGGCAGGTAATCAATTAATTAAAACATACAATTTGAGGGATACAAAACAAAACACTACTTTACTATACTCGATCAACCACTTTTTTGGCCGACATATGCGCAGTAGTGGGTATATATAAAGTAGATATATAAAAATATGCATTTGGGACCACATTCACACACTTAAACAACGAAAAGTGTCAAAAACCCCACCTCACCCGCAGTCCGCAGACCATTGATTACTCCACCAATAAACCATTCAATAGTCAAACAATACTAATAACTCAATTACAACATTCAATAGTTCAAAGGAATTGCCGAGAAAAAAAAATTCGTTCAAAGGAATCTTACCTCCAAGATCAGATGCCCTTGACCACCGTAAATGATGATCAACTTCTACTATGGAAATGGGTACTGGGATTTTTTCCATAGGCAGTCGAAATTAGGGTTACAAGTTACAGCTCAATGAATTTGTGTGTTGGGATTTATATACATATACAAAAATGGAGGGAAAACTCCCGCCAATTTTAGGGGAAAGGTTATAGAGTTGGGAAAAACGTATTGTGTTAGGATTCGGGAAATCGTTTAGGAGTATCGTGTATAACCTACGTATATTGTGTAAGGGTATTTACGTAACTTCACTTAAAACGTTAACAGAGTTAAAGGGGTGGCAGGCAAATAATAGTTAAAGGAGGTTAAGTGTTGGATTGAGTAGTTGGAGGGGGCAAGCTGTGGCCGGGTGATAGTTAAAGGGGGCAAACTATAATATCCCCATAAAAGCAAGAGAAAATGAGAAATGAACTCTTTCAGAGCATTTCTGGGCACGTTTTCCTCCGAATTTGCCCACAAAAATGTGCTTTCGGTCCCCCTTCTAAGAGGTGCTACAGGCACATCAAGTGTGGCACACTTCAGCCACACCTCTCTCACATACAGGTGGGACCTGTTTCAGTGGGATCCACCTGTATGTGAGAGGGTGTGGCTGAGGTGTGCCACACCGATGTGCCTCCAGCATTTCTGTCTATCTAATCAGTCCACTCCGGATTTACCGGCTTGAGATCCTCTGCCCGACTCGTACCTGTCCGACTCCCTGTCCACCCTTCAACATGTGACACCTGTCCCCCTTTTAACTTTTCCTCTAACTCTGTTACAACCCAGTGAACCCCCGATTCTTTTCCGGAGGTGATTTTGCCACACCTTTCTACTCCCCCATTTTACTAGTCCCCTGCCTCCATGTCTTTTCAAAACCAAGTTCCGCAAGAAACTATTCCCCACTTCTGTTTCTTGTTACAATTGTCGCGTTCTTTTTTTGCAACTTAACATATGCACCATTTACCCAAAAAAAAAAATACTCACCCGTCCCTATTTTTTTGTCTTTCGTCCTATCTCAACTAGATAAAAAATTAATTATAATTTTTAATTGATATTACTGTTTTTATGCAATATGGATCTTGCTTAATAGATCTCAACAAGCTCTTTTTAACGATATTTTCAAATTCACTTAATATATGCACTATTTAACACCTCCCAAAAATTGAACATATGCATTTTCCAGTGAGTGCTTTGATAAAGAGGAATTAGGAACGAAAAACATAGAACTTCAAAAATCAACGTGGTAAAGTTAGATTGGTACATCACAAAAAGACACATGAAGTTTGCTCACTTTTGGAAATTATCATAATTATAACATGTTTTCAAAGCTAGCTTTTCTCCTTTGTTTATGTCATAGTTGCACTTTGTTTCATTATGATCTGTGTGTTGCGGATTCTTTGTACATTGAGGAAAAATTATTCTACGCACATGGAGCACCGTCATGAGTTTAGGGTGCGGTGCCCTAAACTCATTCTCCACCACATGTATGTCATTCAGTAAATAAAATGGAACATTGCTAGGTGCATCGAATGTGAATGAAAAAAAAAATTAAACCAATTTTTTTATCAAGTAGTGTTGTAGGTGCTTGATAGACATCACCGAAAAACAATAACGTGAATTTTTTTTGGTCTCGTGCATTGAATGTGGCACAGTGCTACTAAAAAAGTACTCCGTATGTGAAAGGAAATTTCGTCCGGGGTGGTGGTTTAACTGGGTTATGACGGACCGGGGGAGTGTGCTGTGTAGCCTTGTGCTGCACAGCGTGCTGCACAGCCTCCGGTGAGGCCTTGCCTGCATCGGTCCGACGATCGGAGACGTTCACCGCGTAGAGCTCGTCGAGTTCTTCATGAGCACTAAAAATCAGCTCGATCAAATATCTTTAAGTGTCTCCGATCGTCGGACCGATGCCGGCAAGGTCTCGCCGGAGGCTGTGCAGCACGCTGTGCAGCACAAGGCTGCACAGCACACTCCCCCAGTCCGATTATGACAGGGTTAGAGGGTAAGTTAAAGGGGGACAGGTGTCACATGTTGAAGGGTGGGATAGAGAGTCGGATAGGAACGAATCGGACAGAGGATCTCAAGCGGATTTACCCACAACAATGTTAGGAGCCGTTCCAGTTTCTGAAAAAGTTAACTTTTGAAAAAAGAAGGTAATTTCAAGTTCAAAAATCATGTGTTTACGTAAATAATTTTTCTACCAATATGGATCTTGTTTGATAGATTTCATCGAGATCTTTTATACGGTGCAAAAAAAATTAAAAAATTATTTTTCATTTTCATTATTTTTGAGTTTGAAAATTGAAGAAAATGTATTTTTAGAAAAGAAAGGGAAAGTGGAACGGAGCCTTAGATCGCTTTTGGTCCGCCCTTTTATCTAATCAATCAAATCAATTTTGATCATTGTCCTCTCACCCACGCACTTCACATGGGACTGTCTCATCCTCCTATTTTGAAAGGATTGACAATCCCATCTATTCTAATATATAAAGGGAGAGCACCACTTTGGTGTCTCCCTGTCATGTATTTTCCTTTCCCACAAATGCCCTCTTAAATTTTTTTAAAACAATACAAAATAGTTAACTATGGGGATATATTAGACATTTCAATGCCAAAAAAAAAAAAAACTGCCGAAAACAGTTACAAGCTCCCTTCCTGTCCTCCTACTCCACAAACTGCACACATTTCTCTGCTCTTATCCCCAATAGAGGTCGGGCACACGCGATGCATATGTAAGTCGGATTTTGTCTAAATTTGCATAATTTCTTTTCGTTTAATGTTTGATTGATTTTTCACAAAGTTTGTACAAATCCGACTTGCACATGTATGGTAAATTAACATGATAAGCATGTGCAGGTTGAAAAATAATTTAGAAAAAACCTCTTGGTCAACCGAATGCAAGGTTATCTTAACTCATGACAACTATGTAAACCTCCGTCCTCTATTCTTGGTCCCTTCTTTTTTTAAAAAGGTAACAAACAACCAAATAATCATTTTTTTTTTTCACTCTAGAGTATCAAATATTCTTCCTAATCCTGTACTTATTAAAAACAAAAAAACGGAGAAGGTGGAAAAATTAAAGAGAGAATGAGAGATTAGCTCTTGGATTCTTAGGTTGTAAAATATACAGATATACAAATAAGAGGATGGTGAAGAACCCAAATTAAATTAAAAGAATACAAATTAAAGAACTTCAAAATTATTGATACTATTGGGGCGATAGTTGTGATGGTTCTTTAGTCCCTTACAGGATCTGTTGCGGGTCTGAAGTCTTTATGGTAGCCCTTACGGAGGGTTTGCTACTTGGTATGCCAGGTAACCCCCTCCTCACCCTCTTTTTTTTTTTTTTTTTTTTGAGCTTTTTTTTTAAAAACAATTACTGTCAATTCTTCGGCCTCGGTCATGATGTCAAATGCCTGGCCGACGTTAGGCTGGTCGATGACTAATCTTGTAACAGGCATACTTTTTTTTTTTGGGTAATAAACGTTTCAAATGCAATAATCTTATTACCAAATCATGGCTCTGTCCGACTGTCCCTAACTCACGAAGCCGTCCCCTCTAGATTTGTTATATAATACTAGTTGCCCCTTCGTGCATGGCACGAATGCATGTCCGTTGAAGAGAGGAGGTTATGATATAGGTTAGATATGCCTTGTTTGTAATTTAAATGTTGGAAGGAATAGAAGTGGGTGAAAATAGGTGTAGCATGGAAATAGGTTGCTAAATATATTATATAGACTGATTAGAAGATCAAAAGTATTAGTTCATCTAAATATAGACAATACAGTGCATAAACATAGATACATTACATAGGGTGATCAGAATAGCAAGAGGATCAGCTGATGTAGATATAGACAACACAGTGCATCAAAGCATCAATTGATTTTTAGATGGTCAAGTAGCATAAGATTAGTAGAGCTAGGAGTAGGCATTATACTATTTTCTAGCTATAAAGATACATTATATGGATTGATTAAAGTAGCAAAGGCATTAGATGATTTATGTACAAATTATATACTGTGTAGTCTATTTACAGATGCTGGAGTAACATAATTGCAGTAAAGTTTGTGGTAGTTATGGATAGATGGTCCAAAAGTACTCAAAGGAAATTATGCATAGCAAAACATTTTCTATGGAAGTTTCTCTCCGCAGGCAGCGTAGAGGAACAAAAGGAACCAGGCAAAGGAAAGGAGAGGGGGAGACGTGGCTTAATATCGTTCATGTTTTTAAATAGATATGCCAAAGAAGACTTTGGATTATAAGTTCTTTGGATAGCTCCTCTTCATCAAGTTTTTGATTGGCCAAGGTACAAATTTCGGCATGCTGGCATTGCAATGAAACGCAAAGATTTAAATTCACTATTATCATGAATGCCAAGAGTACAGAAAAATACTTCGTACCTAATAGTTGGAAAGAGTTTATGTCCAAAACATAGACCAAGCAAGGCAAATAGATGGCCCATTTCAGCTTCCAAACTCGAGCATAAAAAAGAAATACACCTCTGGCCCTCAATTAAGAAATGAAATCTGTAGCGGTGTGTATCTGCACCCTATGTTGCCTTGCCCCTCTTCCTTTTTCTTTCTCTGCTAGTTAAACTCAGTAAATGCCTTAGAAAGAAGAAACCGCCCACAAAACAGCAAAAAATTTGTTCAAACTCATCTGACATTCTACATGGAACTTGGCCCTCTGGTTATACTTAGGCAAGAGCAAAGCCAATTATGTGACATAGACCTTTCAATCTCTTCTTTAAGTTGCTATTAATGCAAAGAAGTTTAATTACATAGGTAATTACCATCTAAAATCGATGTCCATGTTAACTTTTTTTGTAAGAACTTATAAAAAGGTTCACATATCCTTGCTAAAGAGCAATCATGCTAGTCAATGTATTTCTTGTCAAAGTTTTGCCATTACCTTCCTCTTCTTAAGAAGAAGATTTAGTGTGTCTTCAAGGTGCCTCTTCTTGTCTTTTCTCGCTTTATCCAAAGCACCATCAGCCTCTGCACAATTATCGTAAATCCCATGCTATCTTATTAGGTAGCTTCACAACAAATATGGATATTACAATGCAAAGAATGCAAAAAAGGGAAAAAAAAAATAGATTGCAAACAGTATCCAACACTCTAACCCATTCCTCATCCTTCAACTGAATAACCAACTTTTCCTATTCAATTCATTACTATCTTCATGCAAGACAGACTAAATTCACATGAGCAACCACAGAAATTCATATGCTGCATAGTAATTTGAAAGGATTGACCTGTCCAAAACCATGAAATACGTATTGAACGAAATCACATGCATTTATTCCCCATCACACTAACGGATTGCAATTAGCTAGACTAAGATAAAGTCAAAAGCAGGGAACTCACTTAAAAATTAAAGGCAGACTTAAGAAAATTAAGTGGCAACAACGCCCATAGCTAATCAATATAGTACATGACTCAACAACGTTCTATACCATTCCTGGTTCTTCAACCCAACCACTCATTCTTACTATAAAATTGACTACTGATTTTCCATAAAAGAGAGTAAATTTATATGAGAACTGGTAGACTTTATTTTTTCAAGGTGAATCCAATAGTACTGGAATAAAGCCAGGACACAAAATGCACCCGAATCACAACTCAAATCCAACCTAAATCATGGAGAAAGAAAATTACCTTTATAATATCTGAATCCTTGATCTGAAAATTTCATAAACACAAAACCCTATCTGCTCAAACCCAAATATCTGTAGCCAAAATCCATAAACACAAATAAGGGAGCGGATAGAAGTCCCAAGGTTCCCACAAATCGAAACAGCAATGGATGATGACAGAGTTATCTCATTTTGCATGCTCTGAACAGAGCAGCGAATAAACATGCACGCTCGGAACAAAGGCCATAGACACAAACTGTGAGATAACAAGAGTAAAAAATTAGATTACATTAAAAACACAACAGGCGCGCATGTATTTCGTGGCAGAGTTAAACATGATGGTCAAGTTAAATATGCATAAACTGAACTTGTGTGACAAACTGATCAATGCGATTAAGGGGCAATGTTGGAAATCAAATCTACCTTTTAAAGGAAACATAAGTAATGTGTGTCCCCTTAAAAAAATTGGAAATGGCAAATGAGAAATGAAAAAAAAAAAAAAAAGGGGAGGGGATATCACCTTAGTATGCACTTCGCATTGTTTGTCTGAAGTTCATTGGAAGCCCAAAATGCATGAGAACAGATATTAACATAGGCTTTTAAAGATGAGGAACGAAGTATGTTTGCCCAAAATGCATGTGTTCAACGACGGTCTGATAAAAAATAAAAAAAAAAGTTCAACGACGGTCTTGGACAAGTTGGGAATAGAAGTACTTGGAATAGAAGTACTTCTATGGTAAACAGAAGTACTTGGGAGAGAGCTCGCTGTGGAAATAAAGTTGGTAGCCTCTAATTCTGAGGCTTGAGAGTGCAGTCAGAAAGTGGGAAGCTACGATGAATAACCATGGTACTGTAGCTCAAACCCCAGGATTAAGTATTCATTGGATTTTGACATATGTAATATCTATCTCACAAAGTTCTAAAAAAATGGATTAATTTGTGGTGAATATTTATCTGGTATATGTACTTTTTCCTTCTCTTTTGTGGATTAGTTCCAAAAGTGATATGAATGAATTGAAATAGTGCAATCAGTAAAGTAAAAAGCTGACTCATGAGAAGACACATAAACATCTATATTTTGTGGTAAACTTTATGTAGCGATGTCAAAAGACAGTTTAGATAGTGAAAATATATCACAGATTCAAAGCCTCTTATAGTTGGTTATTCAGTGAGCATGGTTCCTATAGGTAGCAAAAACAGCAGGAGCAGCAGAATAGGAAAAGATTAGGAAATGCGGTCTAAACAGGTCTTAAATATCAGAAGTTCTAAGTGCTTCTCTACTCGTAGCTCAATTACCTAATTATATGTCAAATGCAGGTGAAATTTGAAATTTCCTGAATGTGACTATGAATTTCCTCTAAGACAGCTCTGCCAATGAAGAAATCTTCTAATCCTACACCGAAACCTTGAGAAAACAATTTTTTTTTTTGAGGAAAGGCTGTAAAGCATTAAAGAACTGCAAAACCTCATCTGGGCCCTTCGCAGAAAAAATAGAATTGACAATGGCACTAACACAGCATTACATCCCTATTAAAATCAATGGTCAAAAGCTTACTCTTCCTAACCAAAAATCTATCACCAGAACAGTCAAAACAAAGTGGTAGAGTTGTCTGTAGTAATCGAACCATAGTCCACTACGGGCTTGATCTCTTTGCCTTTCATAAGGCCGGATGTGGCAAGGAATTGGAGACAAACATTGCTAGCTGCTGGGCAGCTAGTCTTGCCACTATGAGAACTAAGCAACTGCTTCTCTACAGAGAACCGTTTGCAAATCTCTGCGTTTGCAGCAAGAGATTGGGGATGAAACAAATGGATACAATCCCCATCGAAACCAACACTAATAAATGAAAACCATCATCTGCCATGTGTTAGATTCTATTGCCACCTCATACTGCAAGTCATTTAAGAAAAAAGAATTCAGGGAATGGTTACTTTCACTCCAATGGCCAGGAAAACTGCTTCGAATACAAAAGATTCATACTTCAATGTCGTGAAATCAGTTGAGATCCCAGCCATATAGCGAAAGAACAACAGCTAACAAATTCATTTTTTTATTGGCATTTACAAGTAGTTTTGCTACTCCCAAACCAAATAAAGAAATATACTCAAATTTTCCGAGAAACATAACAACAAATATGCTCAATGTTTTGGTTTCTTTGTTGCTTCCGCCCCAGTGATCTTGTACCTAGTTTTGGTGTTTCAATAAATTAATCTTACAAAAAAACAAAGAAATATGCTCAAGTATTTGCAGAGAGTAAATAAAATTAAACACTAAATTGAAACGCACCTTGTATAATCTAGCGACGTTCGGATGTTTGAGGAGCTTCAAGGTGCCAAAATGGCAATCTCTCTCTTTATTTTACATATGTTAATGTTATTCCGGTGATCCATGAGCTTGAATTCATCACCATTACCTGCAATTTCAAACCAGAATTTAGAAGTTCATGAGCATTAGGAACCCCTCAATCTCAAGAGTTTGTGGGTCTATGCTGAAATAAGCTATAAGGGGAAGCCAACTAACTGAAATTTAAGAATCAGAAACATCGTACAACAAGGAACAAATCCAGAAACACAAAAGACTTTACAGCCCTATTTGGATGGGGACAAACTGGTGAAACACGGAAAAGATGAGGTTTAAAAAACAAAATGGACCATAACAGAGAAAATAAAAACCATCCATTTCTCTATATTTCGGTACCACTCCTACCTCTTCTATTCATCCAAACAAGCGATAAGATTCTCGCTTATTGTTTTTCTCATAATTTCTCATTATTTATTATCTTTTCCCTTACGCTTTCCTTTTCATTCATAAATCTCTCAGTCAATCCATAACTCAAACAAAAGCCTAGACAGTAGACACAAATACAGTAAAAACTTCAAGCAATTAATCAGGACATTCATTTCATATATTGATCTTCTTGGTGCCACCTTCACTGTCAAATCGTGGCTCCGCCACATCTAGCGACTTTTGGGGGCCCTGCATCAATCCTCTTTCGAACTTATAGATCAATCGCGTATGAATTATGCCTTCTTCTGTAATGAGCTAGCTTAAAGTCTTTCAGAAAAACGAATAATTAGCAAATACGTGAGAAAATAATGATAGAATCTGAGCCAAACATAAAACAGTGACCAAAAAGTTACAATAGGGCAAAGTAGAAGCCGTAGGTGAAGGTGTTTATACCCAAATTTAGCACATATAGGAGTATTATTTATGGGCATCTACGGGCCATTGCTTTTATTTGAGTTTCAGACCAAATGAGTTGAGCCCAGTTGTTTTTAAAGCTCATTCGAAACCCACTATCCAAACGAAACCCTAATACGCCGTTTCGGCCTCCCACAAATCGAAACCCACTCCTAGAAATTACTACTAACCCCAATAAACCCAACAATCCACCAAAAACCCACCCAAATGAAGAACTTACCAGCGACGACCATGATTTCTGACAAAGACGATCTTTGGTGGAGGCGCTAACTGGGCTAAGCTTCGCCGGAGCAAACAAAGACGACGGCAACGCAGCAGCTTTGGAGACGGAGACGGAGAGAAAGCGAGAGCTATAGTAGCTCATCACGCCCAGCGAGCAACTGTAGCAAAGGGGGGAAGCGGAGACGACGATGCCGACATTGCTGGGTTCCGTTTCCAGCTTCGCCTCTCGAAAAAACGCCCAGAGGAAGAGAAGGCGAGGGGGTGAGGCCACGTTCGTTCTCCTATCTCTCTCTCTCTCTCTCTCTCTAAACAAGAGCAAGATGGAAGTGATAGTATCCTCGTCCATTGCTGCCTAGACGAACAGAGAAAGAGAGGGAGAGAGATGTTCGATTTAAGATTTCTGTTCTGAGATGAGGAGGAAATAGAAATTCAGGGGTACGAAAAATATACCTAACTGCGTGAAATTTAAGATCGCGGTGTGCGGCGAGGGTGAATCGGAGGTAGGGGCGGGAACGGGAGGAGAGAGAGTGGTGGTGTGAGAGATGGTTTGAGAGAGAAAGATACAGAGTGGTGCCTGGTGGTGTGAGTGAGGGAGTGGGGATTCTGGGGAAGGCGTGGAAAAAGATGGAGAGAGAGAAGTGGAAACCCTAAAATGGAAAAGAACGGGTAAGATGCACCACGCATCCCGCGGAACTCTCAGATCACGCCAGGTACCGTGGCAGATGAAAATTACCATTGTGGACATCCAACAGTGAGCAATTGAGGGGCATTATTGGAAAAATTGGACCAAAATATGGCATCCCCCAACCTGGTTCTTATTATTTAGGAGTAGGAGATAGATAAAATTGGAACCTTTTGTTATCAATACATATTCCAAGCGATGAAGCACATAGACTTCTTTTTCTTTTTGAACTGACTGAAACATTAATTCTTCCATGTACTGAGGTGATAATGTCACATAACCTGAAGGGTTAAAAATCATAGTTGTTGGTCCAAATAGAAACCCAAGAGGGGGTGAATTGGATATCTCAAATATAACGCGGAATTTCAAAAAACTAATTGCAATCTATTCGACAACAATTCCAATTTCAATGATATACTTTTATGCTCATGCAATATTGATATGCAAAACGGGAAGTAAAGAGAGTAGGGTAGAGTGAATCGAACGCAAGGATTTATAGTGGTGTCTTCCTGTTACGAATATGGACTGATCGAGGGGCCGAATGAGTCCGGGCTACCTCCCTACTCCAGTGCTAAAACTTCTTTAAGAAAATAGTAGTACTTTCTCAATAAATGTCAATATTATGGAAGTTCGCACACCCGATGGGATTTTCAAAAAACTCTAATTCCACCCATCCAATAGTTTTTCTAAAGTTAAATAATCGTACTCCTAAGTTGGTATGCATTTATTAAAAATTAACCACAAGTTTAGTATTTTACCTTTTGTAATGATATTATTGAACAAGAATGTATCATCTATAATTATGATATGACTATATTCCCTGCAATTTTATAGGCTGATCAAAATTATCTAGGATAATTGTTTTTGATATTGTTTTTGTGCTGTGTCAATTGAAATTAATGACAATGTGCACAGTCTCTAATAAATTTTCTTTCAATTGTTACTCTCATTTCTCTATCTATCTCTCTCCACTCATTATCCAAAATCTAAAATTCCAAAAATCTTACATATGTGACGAAAAAACGTATTGATCACCCAACCAACATTAAAATCTCGTGTTCGTCTTTCGATTGGGCATGGATGAGCCTCGACTCGGCCAACGTTGATGCAAAAATGGCAAAAGAAAAACTTCTCCCATCCCATTATGAACCTATGTAGAATTAAAAATTAGGTCTAAGATTTGAGTCAAATCGACCTTAATTCCCTCTCATCTCAGGGTGAGGCAAGGAAGTACAATTAGATGTTCATTGTTTCATATCCCGGCCGCCCAGGAAGTTGGACTAGTTGCTCTTCCGACCCGAAGCGGATTCTAAGGGAAGGGCGGAGCCTAACTTTTCAGTAAGAACGTGCCTGGCCATGGTGCTAGGACTAAGGACGTGTCTGGTGCTGGGACGAGATAAGCTATGGGGGCAAAACGAACGGAGCGTATAGCGAACACAATGGGCATTCGGACAAAGCATACGACCCATAAAAAGGGGAAAAAAACATAGATGGGAGTAAAAGTACATATCTATCTTTTGTACTCTAACGAGAAAACGAAAATAATGGTTAATCATAAATGCTTAGACGTAATTTTGTACGATTGAAATTAGTAAAATCAGGATCCTCTACCGTGAGATCTCCAGATAATGTGAATGACTCAAGGTTCTATTTTTAATAATTCAACCCGTTTTTTTTTTCAAGAAAAAAATAAGCTTGATTAGAATCTTGATTTACTAATTGGAAAAGAGAAAAATAGAGGGAATAGAAGGCGATCAACCTTGTGCAGAATCTAATTGTTCACTTTGGGTGCATGGGTGCTACAAGTACACCAATATGACATATTTGAACCAAAAGGTCCATATTTGTGTTGGAAAACGGAAGCGAGAGATATCAATTACACATGACACTACTCCTTTATTAATCTACAACACAAAACACTAACACAATACCACTGATGGGGGATGCAATATTCGCAGACAATAGTAAACTAGCACCCTTTTATTGATGATGCACACAACGATTACAAATCTCTAACATTTCTATCTGTCTTTTACTCTCACTCAACTCTCATACTTTAACAATACAGATCGAATACGACCTAGCCTATTTATAGGCAGAACAATAAAGATAAGATAATCTCTCATTTATTTTGAGTGCAAATCCCAAAACATATCATGGAAGCTCCAAAGTCTTCAAGCCTGATAAGGAATAGTGCTCCACGTTTTTTCCCTCCCAATTATTCACTTGCCCTTTGAAACTTATTTGACTCAATCTTGATCAAGCTGACTTTTCAACATCCCCCTTAAGCTTGATTTCCCTTCAGCGTCTAATCACTCTTCTTCTTTGGCTAAGATGACCTGAGTAACGTTGCTTGGTTCTCTCTTCAATATTCACTTGCAAACGACAATCAAAGCCCTGTGCTTTGGGCTATTCACCCAGAATTACCAGGCAAAGTGGCAAGCATCCGACATAGAGCGTTTGGCCAACATATATATTAAAGTAGGAACACGAAGTAAGATATTCAATAAGCTGCATTAATAGCAAATACCAGCAGTTTAATAGAACACACCATCCCCACTGTTTGTATCATATATTTACCGCATGTCGATGATCGACCGAAAGGTGGCGATTATGAAAATGCTTCCTATTTTATTATTTCGTATTAATAATATAACTAGTTTTTATTTCTTTTATTTGTTTGTATTTGCATGTAGGACACTTAGCTTGCTCCTACACACTTTGAAGTTGAAGAGAAGTTATTTAGACAAGTGGCATGCTCCTACACACTTTAGAGTTTGTGGGAAGTCATTTGGACACTTGGAAGATGATGAAGAGTAGTGAGATGTTAGGAAGTTATTTCCTGCACTTTGTTTTTCTATAAATAGCCTCTTTTGGCTTCATTGTAAACTTCTTCAACAAATCAAAGTTTCAACTTTGTTATTAATTTTTGTCTTCCAACCCATTCGGGTTATAACTAGGAGTAGGAGTAGGATTAACTTAATTTTCTTACTTTCGATGAGGATCTGTCCTTCTTGATTGTAATTCTACCTTTGAAAAATAACAAAGTCCATTTGTTATTTTTCTTCCGTTCCATCCCACTTCACTAAACCATCAATCCACTCCGCCCAATCGAGGGGTCGATTTCGTTCTTCAAGATTGACGGGTGACGGTCTTCTTTTACGAGTCAATTCATCACCACCAAAAAATAGCATTTGATTTATTCACCATTTCTCTCCGGTGAAGTCCTAAAACACGGCAAGGAACCTCAAATCCGTTCGTGGAGACAAGCCGCATTCCCCTTTTCTTTTTGTTGTTGGCTTGTTGCTTTTATTTTCGTTCTCTGTCAATTCGCTCCGGAGAATGAAAAAATTGGTAAACACCCACATGAAAAAACTAAAAAGTAATTAAAGATCGCACATCATTTATTATAATACAATACAGATTACAAGTCTATTTATTGTCCTTAACCAAGTGCCCCAAGGGGCATTATTTAGCGCATCTGCATAACTGAAGACGCGTAATTTGGACACCAAGTCTACGACCGTATCAAGGTCGGAACGAAAATACAATTATTATTACAACTATGCAAATTAAGATACTTAAGTGATCGAACTCCTACGGCATGTAAGCAAGAGTTACAAACGGACCGAAGAAACCGACCTCGCCTTCCCAACAGTCAAACAATATTGAAGAAAAGTTTGTGCCTATTAGATATCCTCCAAACGGACCGAACTTTTGCTTCCCTGTGAAAAAAAAAAAAAACTTATGCCAATTAATTAGTTGTCAATACAGTGGTGACACGTCACATGGTATTCAAAAATTCGGTCACCAAAACATTAGTGAATTAGTTGAGGTACGGTACTGAGTAGAAATCAAGATAGTCTACCGTGAAATCTCCTTATGTGAATAATAGTAAGACGTACTCACGGTTCAATTTTTAACAATTAATTCAAGCCGTTTGTTTTTGCAAGCGAAAAAATAAGCTTGATTAGAATCTTGATTTACTAATTGGAAAAGAGAAAAATAGAGGGGATATATATGGAAGGCGATCGACCTTGTGCTGTGCTGGGTTGGCACAGAATCTGACTTTTCACTTTGAGTGCTTGGGTGCTACAAGCGCACCAATTGCAGTAAGGTAGACTCCAACACGTCCATGGAATCCAGCAAAGTCCCCACCTTTTATTGGAATGGACACAGAAGAAGTACCCGTTCTCGAACCAAAGGGCCCATATTTTCTCCCAATATTTGTCTCAAAACTGAGGGATATGATTGTCACTTCTCCGGATCCATAGAACTTTTCGTATGTTAGGTTTATGGACGAGATTTTCTCTACTGAACTGTCAATGGAGAACTAAGCAAGTGCAATTATGAATTAGGACTTTGTTCGGAAAGATAAATAAAAATAAAAATAAAAATCATGTGAGATTATATATTGTAGTATTTGGCTATACATTTCACTTTTGACTATTTGTCTTTTCAGTAACGAATTCTTTTTTAAGAAAAAAAATGCTTCGGAAATAACTGAAAGTGTACAAGTACTCCAGACAAATATATATATATATATATATATATATATATATATATATATATATATATATATATATGGGGCCGGTTTTAGAGATAATATATTTGACAATACTTTTGACAATATATTTTTTAAAACCCCTCATGGGACCTTCAAACAAATGATCGGAGTCGCTCAATGTACTTAAAACATGTTTTTAAGAGGTTCCGTAAAAAATTAACGCATTTGGATATCGGTAAGGGTTTGATCGGCTCATTTAGTTAATTCCTGTCAAATTGGATAGGATAAAATTGAATGAGCCGATCAAGCCCTTGCCGATATCCAAATGAATTGATTTTTTACAGGAACCCTTAAAAACATGTTTTAAAACAAATTGAACGGCTCTGATTATTCGCGTGGGGCTCCAAAAAATATATTGTCAAAAATATTATCAAATGTATTGTCTCTAGAACCGACCATATATATATATATATATATACTAGTGCTAGCCCGTGCCTACGGCACTACGTATCCCGGTTGAAAGGGAATGGCAGTTATGTGATTTAGGTAAAAATCATAGGCACTTAACCGGGAAGTGGGATGATGCATTACTGAACGGCTCTGATTATTCGCGTGGGGCTCCAAAAAATATATTGTCAAAATTATTATCAAATGTATTGTCTCTAGAACCGACCATATATATTCGTCTGTAACTATCCGACGTGTGTGGGATCCACGTTCATCGGACGGGATCGAGATATATCCCTGTTCGGATCTATGAATGAGCTATAGAGTGTCGCACCTTTTTAGTCGTACCGCCACCGTTATCGCCAATTTTCATAGAGCGTCCAAGTTTATTGCCGGTTCTACTTTGGAATATAAGTGAATCGATAGCTTCTCCATAACGAACACTTATCTCCATTATAGGCTCGTCGGCCTTGTAAGCCCAATATGCACCCTCTTTTCCTCCCTCTATCCCTAAAGATATGCATCCTCCCTGTACATTCACACATTCTATCTGTTACATAAAGATATATAGTCGGAAATTGCTGTACGTTTACCATTGGACTCTCTTGGTGCGTGTTCAAAGAAATTCAATCGCATAAGGAGTCTGAAGGGTACGTACGTAGGATAGTGGTGTTTTGTATAAAATTTTTTAATTTTAAAGTATTTATAGGTGTCAAAGTATTTTTAATTGACACCTTTGGATTTGAATTCAAAAAAATCGGGCGGCCTTTTTAGCGTACTATGACTGAAGTTTTATCAAAAAAAGCTTTTCCTGCTAACGGTTGGTACTGTTGCATCTTAACAATCAATGGTCAAGATTTCATTTTGATTCGGATGCTGCAGTACTACTACATACCCTCTACCCATTATGGGTGTGTATATATTGTAGACTTTTCCTTTTTCATGTGATTTTTATAAATGAATAAATTTCGTATGGAGAAACTTAAAAGTGAGAGTTTGGATCATCAAACTGGTCAATAAAGCATGAGAAATGAGCATGAGAAATTGGATTTACTAACTGGATATATAAGAGAACTACAATAGAGGGGATAGAAGGTGACCTTGGGTGCCACAAATATACCAATTGCTTCAAGGTACCCTCTATGATCAGCACTTCCACGAAATCCAGCGATGAATCCACCTTCTATTGGAATGGACACAAGAGAAGCATCCGATCCTCGACCAAAAGGCCCATATTTCTTCCCAATATTTGTTTCAAAACTGAGAGATGTGATTACCGTATGTCCATAGTAGTCATTGTACTTCAGGCTTATGGACGTGAGATGCTCTACTGAACTGTCAATGCAGAACTATAAACAAGTGCAAGTATATAATTAGGACTTTGTTTGGGATGCATAAAAAAGTAGACATAAATTAAAATCATGTGAAATTATTGTAGTTTTGGTCAAATACTAGTTCCCTCCTATTTGTCCCGATAATGAAGATCACAAATTTTTTAAAACATGATATGGACAGAAACGAAGTGCACAAATTTGAACACTGAGGTGTCAGGAACTGTCTGAGGTTTGTCGGAACCACGTGCATCGGATGAATCTGATACATCTTTTTCTGAATCTATGGACAAACTAATGAGGGGCACACCTTTGCAGGCGGACCGCCACCGGTACCACCAATTTTCACAGAGCTTCCTATAATATTGCCATTGTAGCTTTTGCTTTCGAATAAAATTGAGTCGATTACATCTCCGTGACGAATTGTTATCTGCATTATAGGCCCCTGGGCCTTGTAAGTTGAATATTTACCACCTTTCCCTCCCCATGGCCCTAAAGATATCCATCCTTGTTCATCGCTAATCGTGGCCTGCACATTCACACAATATTCTATTACAACCTTCATTGGCACATTTTATATATCTCATATATGCATGTACATATACCAGAGAGAGAGAGAGAGAGAGAGAGTTGTTTACCATTGGAAATCTTTGACTCTCTTGGTGCCAATGAAAGACTCTGATCGAAGGGTTGGATACTGATGTCTTGTGGAGTTTGTAAGTATTTATAGGCTTCTCGGCAGCTCGAAATCGCCCAGAGTTCATAGTGGACTTTGACACTTTGTTTCGGTTTAATCGAAAATGATATGTGTACCGAAGGTTTTGTAGGAAAATCGTACCTACCTACCGGCCGCGCCGAGCCGTCTCTGGCCGCCGGACGGCCGATCCGAGCCGTTCAAAAATTCTAAAAAAAAAAACCAAGTGGGCTTTCGCGGGAATCAATGACATCCCATGTGTGTAGGGTGCTTGATCTAAACATTCTATTTTTCAAACACCCTACACACATCGGACGCCATTGATTCCCGCTAAAGCCCCCTTGGTTTTTTTCTTAGAATTTTTGGACAGCTCGGATCGGCCGTCCGGCGGCCAGAGACGTCCCGGCGCGGCCAGTCGGTACATTTCCTTACAAAACCTTCGGTGCACATAGCAGTTCTTCGGTTTAATGGGGCTGTACGTTAGTGGATGGTAAGATTGAACTTCCAGAAATTCTGAGAGATGCCTTGTGCGCGTAACGTGGGCCGGGCAACAAATTTAAAAGTTGTGGATAATAAATTTAATTTTTTGTTTTGTTTTGTTCTTATTCTTTTTTTTTTTTTTTTTTTGTTTGTTAGTTTTGCGTCAAAATTTTTACGTATTATTGGTTTGTCTCGACGAGAGGAATCGGAAAAGTCAAAAAATTATGATTTTTACAGAAGTATTTTGGGTAATACTTTCAACAAATATGAAAGGAAAAAAAAAACTTTCATATTTAGGGATTGGATCGGTCGTCAATGCATTGGAGTTAGTGGTTTGTTTCTTCCTAAAGTCTCATGTTTGTAACCTCTCAAGTATTATCACCTACTTTGCCACCTACTTTTGGACCAATTCATGCATAACTTTGCTCAGTTTTAAGTACGCTCTTCACAGGTGGCCGATGAAATTGAGCTCCTAAACTTGATCACGTAAGTTTGTCCGAATACTTGACTTATCGAACAAAATAAGAAACGAAAAAACAAAAGACAATTAGGCACAGGGCCGGCTCTGAGATTCTTGAGGCCTAAGTCGAACTTGTAAAAAAGGCCCTATGTTTTCTTGAAAGAAAAAAAAAAAAACCTCAAATGGAGAACAAAATCAAAAGAATGAAAAATATTAGTGCAAGCTGCCTGGGCTGGGAATCGAACGTTACTTCTCGTGTACCGAGACTTTGAAACTGCCTCATTTTGTAGTTAGAAGCACTAACTAAATATATATTAGTTAGTATAGTTATACCTATTTGGAGCCCTAATTTTTGGCCAAATTTCGGAGCTTAAGTCCGTCGTTTTCTCCGCCTTAGCTCAAGGCCGGTCCTAGTTAGGTAAGTGCCTACACAACAGGTAGCCTTTTGTGTGTGTGTGTGTGTTGGTTAGGAAATTCCACCACCAAGTACACGGTTCATCTCTCTCCCTCTCTCTCTTTCTTTTTAAAACACATCTCAACAATATTTTTCTTGGTCCGGTTAAAGAGAAGGCCATATATCCACACCGGGACTAGAATATTTATAATAAACTACTTTCTTGTGGACTTATCTCAAAAATTCAATAATAATCAATTGTATGAGAAGCAAATCCGGTCCATAAATTAAGCCCACATCAAAAGTTTGGATATTGTGGAAAAATGACGGCTAGCTAAGGACGTGTTTTGATAATTAATACACGCCAAAGACATTTCAGCATTAACAAATATTCTCAGCATGTCTTTGGCGGGTATTAATTATCAAAACACGTCATGAGCCGTCATTTTCCCGGATAATATGTGTGTGTATTTAAATGGTCCATTATGCGTCTCCCTAGTTAGCAATTATCTAGGTGAGTTGGTATGTAAAAATTATCATCTTGCCCTCGTCAAAACCCACGAATTAAGCGGACTAATCTGTGCCGGTTCATATCATGACATGGGGAACACGACGGATAGTACAATTCATTGGTGAGTCGTATTCTTACTAAACCTTCTGCTACTTCATGGCATTTTTTAATTGGATTCTCAAATTGCATTTGTAATCAAGATAGTCTTATCTCCCACGCACTTCACAAGCATATCACTAAGCAAAGATCCGTGCTATGCACGATTTCAATTATGAGACATAGGGAATTATAATTTAAAATTTTTAAAAATTTATTACAAACGGGATTAAAAAAAATGTAAAATTAGTGTGTTTTCATAACGAGGGAAAAACTAATAACAAATTACAATTTTGAATGGTTATTGAAAATTCTATTAATATCTCCATGAACTCATAAAAAAGTTTCAATCAATCGTTTGCTTACCTTGGATGCTGCTCAAGTGAAAAGATGGATGGTTGGAATGCAACTATCGAGTTTTTTCTTAATAATATTTTTACTGTTTCAAAAAAAAGGATATTAGTTATTTTTTATCGCCTAATACATATTTCAAATGTTAGCAGTAAACAAAATCTCAGTTCATATAATCCATATATACATAACAGTTATGCGCCAATTCAGTCTAGAATATTGCTTATCGTTTGATTTGTCAATTTTCACATTTTGCTCTTTAATTGCTACTTGAGCATCCTCATGCATCTAAACTCTTTAAGACACTAGACAAATTAATTTCTCCCTCTAAATATAAAGAAATGAGAGTAGTTATTTTTTAATGATTTATATATATCTAGAGAAAATTATCTCTAAGTACAGAAAAGTGACACTTAATTCCCATTAAGGATAGATGAAATATTTAATTACTATTAAGTCCACTTTTATAAAAATACATTTACCAGTAATGGAAGTGTCACTCTGGGGTTTTAGGGCATGCTAGGGTTTTATGGTACCCTAATGAGTACCCTAGTACCCTTGGGTACCCTAAAATCTTAGGGTACCCTAAAATCTTAGGGTACCCTAGGATTTTAGGGTACCCTAGGGTTTTAGGGTACCTTAAGATTTTAGGTTTTAGAATACCCTAGGGTTTAAGGTACTTTAGGGTTTAGGTTTAGTTACTTTCATAGAGCGCTAGGGTTTAGGTTTAGGCACTTTCATAGGAGTTTTAGGGTGCACTTTCCTATTATAGGGTTTTAGCGGTTTAGGCACTTTCATAGGGTGCCCTAGGGGTTTAGGCATTTTTATAGGATACCCTGAAGTTTAGGCACTTTTATAGGGTGCCCTAAGGGTTAGACACTTTTAGGATTTAGGATTTTAGGCACTTTCATAGGGTTTTTGCGTTTTGTTAATTAGAGAAGACTTGGTGGGAATTACTTTTTATTTTCTGAACCTAGAGGTAAATTGCCCATATATCTATGAGTCCTTGCCTAAGTGGCCGTCAATATTCATCTCTTACTTTTTAATAAGTGGTGCGCGGGTTTAGTAGAGAGGGGTATTTTGGACACCTCACTTAAAACAGGATTTGTAGGGAATGGGTTTAACGCGGGGTGGGGCTGGATGGATATGAAGAGACAAAAAAGGGCCGGCCAGTAAGAACCCCGGATCAGGTACTTTAAAAAAAGGGAGAGGAAAGAAGTGTCATTTGGGAGCCAGAAGGGGCACGTCCATGGTCTCTTGTTAGTGACATTTATGTCTCAGCGATGCATTGTGTACACCTTGTTCTCCATATCATTCTTGTAGTAGATCACGGTTCATATCATGATATGGAGAACAAGGTGTACACAATGCATCGCTGAGACATAAATGTCACTAACAAGAGACCATGGACGTGCCCCTTCTGGCTCCCAAATGACACTTCTTTCCTTTCCCTTTTTTTAAAGTACCTGATCCTGATCCCACCCGATCACACTTCACATCCATATCAGTGAGGTGGTCGCGGCCAAGGCCCGCCACTGAAGCTTTTGAAACCAATCCGTTTCAGACTTTTATTGTTTCGCAATATATTCTATAAATTTTGATTCGATGTTAATTTGCATGGCGAAAATAAATATTCCACGATAAGAAATGTGATCGGTAGATGCAATGGGAATTTGTATATTTGTTGTCACAAGTTGTGACTTGTGAGAGCATATAGACCTTTGATCTAAAGAGAAAAAAACAGACAAGCTTTCTTTTCACAATTGGTTAAAGTTGGTGTGAAAGGAGTACTGATTCCAATTGAGAACAGTGCTGAAGTCGCCATTATACAAGAAATCCGAGTTCCATTCTATGTACGTATGTTGGATATTTGGCCAAACTTGAACCTCAATTCGGAAGCTTAATGTGTGATAGAGAAGAGTTTGAGGTACCGTCACGTGGTGCTTTACATGGGCAGGGAATACTTTTTTTTTTTTTTTTCCGATAAGTATGGGCAGGGAATACTTGCTCGTTCAAGCTTAATTATTATTAATCATCATCGAAACCAAGAACTTAGTACTTGAGAAAGATCCTAATCTAATCTTTGATGTTACTATTTTTGGCAGTAGACCTTGCAATTTGATGCAAATGCTTGTCTTTTTTATGGAGAAACTTTTATGGAGAAACTAATATATATCTCGAATATTATGAGTGCCTATCTTAATGAGATAATTAAAAGCGGAGGAGAGAGTCAGGAGTAGGAGTACGAAAGAATCGAGCAGATATTTGAAGAATATGTTCAAGCTCAACTTGTTCGAAATTCATTGAACTCGAGCTCAAACCAAACCCTTATATTCGAGCTCAAGCTCAATTAAAACTCAAGAACTCGAGTTTGGTTTGAGTACCAAGATTCTACATACAAGTGGAGCCCCTAAGCAAGTGTTGAGCTTATCTATATGTACGAGTTGAGCTACAGCTAACTTGAGCTCTTCTTGCTTATCAAACGAGTAAAAAATTCTGTTTGAGCTCGATCAATTTGTTTACAAGGAAAATTGAACCGAGCCAAGCTGAGCCCACAACGAGCCAAACCTCTAGTTGCTTGCGAGCAATTCAGTTTGATTGCAGGCCTATTGAGGAAAAAGATCCTTTTGATATATAATTGCCTGCGCTGTAGCATATGTTTAAGTAATGATCACCGTTTCTATTTTTACTACTCCAATAACAAGAGGCCCGAACAAGCTTTTGTACGCGGTACACCTAGACTTATTAATTATCAGAGACGCTTATGATATGTATCCCAAATTCACAATAATTTTCAGTTTTTTATTTTTAATTGTTTTTATTTTTTTTGAAAACTGAGAAAGAAAACATGTTTGGTAAGTAGTTTTTAGTTTGAAATAGACTTTTTCACGGCCGCTCCGTGAACAGAGTATTTACAGAGCGGCGCAATCTCAGCTGTCTATTTGCGCAATCAATGGCTGACATTCGTTTTCAATTATGATCAGTCACAATTAACTTTTCTCCGGAAAAATATTATTAAAATTTTGACCGTCCAAAACACTTTTGGACAACAGCGATTCACTTTCGTAAACTTTCATTACAGAAACTTTCGTAAAGAAGTTCTTCTCTTTTAGTTTCTTGTTTACTGTAAACGTTTTCAAAGTTTCCATAAATTGTGAAAACCCACAAATGGCGTTTTCCCTTGCAAATTTTTTCCCAACGGGCGCACTTTCAGAAACGTGCACTATAGGATACTGATTGCTTCCTTACTACCTTTTTCACTAAATCCGTCCATGACGTTGAAGATATAAAGTTACTCAACTTTTTAATCCAAACGCACCTTGAAAGCATTTCTGGGCACCTTTTTCTCCGGATTTGCCCACAAAAATGTTAGATCGCTTTTGGTCCCAACTTCTATCTAATCAATCAAGCAATTTTGATCATTGTCTTATCACCCGTCCACTTCACATGGGATTCTTTCACCTCTTGTGGTGGTGGCTAACGTTTAACCTTATTTACTTCGAACGAAATATAAATGTTTTAGCTTTTTCAATAAAATAGCATAAATTGAAATAAAATAAATAACAATGGAGGATATAATATAAGATAGAGAAGGTCCTGAGATTTCGATGTCACCTTGGCGTTTTAACAATAACATTGTACTAGTTTATACTAGCGTTTTTGTGCCCCTTCGATGCACGGAATAAAAAAATCACAGTGACTTATTTTTCGCTCCCGTGCATGGAAGGGCACAAACTTTAGTTAATAAAAAAAATTAGTATAATAGTTTTTCCGGTCACTGTTTGATGCAAGCTATCATTGGTCTCATTCTATCGACCGAAAAGACGTGTCTAATGGAAAATGAATTTGAAATACCACGTGATGGTGCCTAGGAGCATAGAATGATGGGTGCCTAGGAACAGTGGTGAGGAAGCGAAAGAGATATTTTTTGGAATCAAACAAAGTGGTCCGAGCAAGCAAAAAAATCGGGTGGAAGCTAGTTGCCACGATTAGATGCGTTGGTTGTTAGTCTGTGAGTGTAACGGCTTGTAAAAGCTAGCGTAAATTAATCTGTATTTGTATCAGTGTGTGAAGAAGTAGCAGTTGTTGTGTCATGTGTGAGAGGGGAATTGAAGAGAGTGATGTCGTTCGTAATCTGCTGTTGTGAATTGAATAAATTAGTGAGTTTGTGTGTTTGTGTGTAATCTCTCTGAGTTTGTTTGAGCGCAAAGGAAGAAAAAAGGAACAACTAATCAGTACCCTCCAACAAAAAGTTGGAAGACGTACACCTCAACAACCAAACCATTTTACAGCTTCAACAACCTGACTCCATTCAAAAAATTCCTAAAATCCTCCACCAAGTATACCTTGATGTCGAATTTCGCCTTTACCCACATTACAACTCTAGTTTTGATCAATTCGCTCACTTCCCCAGAACTTGTTGTAGCATTGTTGAATACATAAGCATTTCTTACCAGCCACAAGGACCACATGTTGCATAGAAGGTAGCTCTTCCCACAAGTATTTCTCCCAATTCCTAAATCTACTGTACGTCACCCCACCAAATGAACTGGTCTTCCAAAGATGCAGGGCACACCCAACTTACATGCCACCAATCCAATATCCGTGACCAAACATCCTAAGAAAATTGGCAATGCATGAATAGATGATGAGGTGTTTCCAAGTGAAATGAGCAAAACGGGCAAAAGACATATTGTCCTTCGGGAATCAGAGTTCTTTCCCAAAGCACGGATCTAGTAGCCACCTTGGATTGAATAGCTATCCAAGCGAAGATTTCCACCTTTGAGGGACAAAGATTCTTCCATAGAGCTTCCATCACCGGACTTCTTGAGTAGCCTCCATTCTCCCACTGGATATACACTGATTTTACCAAGAATCGATTATCAGAGGACCATTTTCAAATCACAGAATCTGGTCTGGCCCAATCCAGAGATACAAGTTGCAGCCTCTGTATTAATTCCTCCACTAGAAGGTTTTTCCAATCACGTAAGTCTCTGCTAAAATTCAGATTCCAACTGCCCTCCTTAGTTCCACCCCTCATCGCACTGACCACCGCTTCTTTTTGAGAAGAAATTAATTCCTTTTGGTTGGACAGTCTTTTTGGTTGATACGGCATTGTAATTCCTCAAGAACATATCTTTTCTCAGAGCAGAAGTCTATATCAATAGACGTTTTTCATTTGTTGTGCTCCAAGTAGTTCCTGTAGTTTTAGGTCTCAACTTGAATACTCCTATTTTCCTAATCCTCCTATTTTGAAAAGGATTGACAATCCCATGGAATTTATAGTCCAAGACCGTTCTGTCAAACCGAATAAAGGATTAGAGCCCCCATGGTGTTGGGAGAGAACTTGTCGGCCAAAAGAGCTGATCAACGATCTCTTCCGCCTCGGTGATGTCAAGGGCCTGGCAGACATAGGCTGGTCGATCACTAACCTTACCTTGTAACAGGCATACTTTTTTTTTTTTTTTGGTAATAAACGTTTTAAACGTAATAATCTTATTACCAATGGTTGATTTATTCTAATTTTGCCACTTCTGAATTCAAATCATGGCTCTGTCCGACTGTCCCTGACTCACCAAGCCGTCACCTCTAGATTTGTTATATAAAAGATTAAATTGGAACCTTTTATTATCAATATATTCCAAGGTATGAAGCACAGAGACTTCTTTTTCTTTTCGAACTGAAACATTAATTCTTCCATGTATTGAGGTGATAATGTCACATAACCTGAAGGGTCAAAAATCATAGTGTAAACGCTGAATAAGGCTTATCATCGTTGTTAGTCTCTTTGTTTTTTTTTTTTTTTTTTCAAGTTTTATTTATTTTTTGGGCATTCCCAGCTATATATACAAATTTTGGACTTCATTAATATAACGCAAATGGAGGATTTGCATGTTGGTGTCTTCCTGTTACGACTATGGACTGATCGAGGGGCCGACTGAGTCCGGGCTACCGCACTACTCAAGTGCTAAAACTTCTTTAAGAAAATACTAGTATTTTCTCAATAAATGTCAATATTATGGAAGTTCGCACACCGGATGCGATTTTCAAAAAACTCTAATTCCACCCATCCAATAGTTTTTCTAAAGTTAAATAATCATACACCTAAGTTGGTATGCATTTATTAAAAATTAACCACAAGTTTAGTATTTTACCTTCTGTAATGATATTAATGAACAAGATTGTATGCATCTATAATTATGATATGACTATATTCCTTGCAATTTTATAGGCCGATCAGAATTATCTAGGACAAATTTTTTTGATACTGTTTTTGTGCTGTGTCGATGGAAATTAATAACAATGCACACGTACGGTCTCCAATAAATTTTCTCACAATTATTACTCGCATTTCTCTATCTATCTCTCTCCACTCGTTACCCAAAATCTAAAATCCCAAAACGAATATATGATCTTACATATGTGACGAAAAAACTTAATGATCACCCAACCAATATTAAAATCTCGTGTTCGTCTTCGATTGGGCATGGATGTGCCTCGACTTGGCCAACGTTGATGAAAAAATGGCAAAAGAAAAACTTCTCCCATCACATTTTGAACCTGTGTAGAATTAAAAATTAGGTCTAAGATTTGAGTCAAATCGACCTTCCCTCTCATCTCAAGGTGAGGCATGGAAGTACAATCAAATGTTCATTGTTCCATATCTCGGCTGCCCAAAAAGTTGGACTAGCTACTCCTCTGACCCGACGCGGATTCTAGGTGAAGGGTGGAGTCTAACTTTTCAGTAAGAACTGTCTGGTGCTGGGACGAGATAAGCTATCGAGGCAAAACGAACGGAGCGTATAGCGAACACAATGGGCATTCGGACAAGGCATACGACGCCAAGAAAAGAAAAAAAAAACATAGATGGGGGCAAAGTACATATCTATCTTTTGTACTCTAACGAGAAAACGAAAATAATGGTTAATCATAAATGTTTAGACGCAATTTTGAACGATTGAAATTAGTAAGTAGTCATGGTTTAGCCCATCTTTCATGATCAGTTATATTTTGCCAAAATAAAATAAAATAATATAATATTCGCCATCTACAATAAAATCTTGATTTTTTGTCCCTATTTAACCATTTTTCGCCACTTCCAAACCATCAGGCATAGACCTGTTGGCCAAAATCAGGATCCTCTACCGTGAGATCTCTTGATGATGTGAATGACTCAAGGTTCTATTTTTAAAAAATTCAACCCCTTTTTTTTTTTTTTTGAAATAATTCAACCCGTTTTTTTTTTTTTGCAAGCAAAAAAATAAACTTGATTAGAATCTTGATTTACTAATTGGAAAAGAGAAAAATAGAGGGAATAGAAGGCGATCAACTTTGTGCAGAATCTAACTGTACACTTTGGGTGCATGGGTGCTACGAATACACCAATTGCAGTAAAGTAGCTAGGCTCCAAAAGGCCCATATTTGACATCTTTGAACCAAAATGTCCATATTTGTGTTGGAAAGCGGAAGCGAGAGGTATCAATTACACACACAATCAAACACTGCTCCTTTATTAATCTAGAACACAAAACACAAACACAATATCATTGATGGGGGATGAGATATTCACGAACAATAGTAAACTAGCACACTTTTATTGATGATGCACGCAACGATTACAAAGCTCACATGTTTATCTGTCTTTTACTCTCACTCAACTCCCGTACTTTAACAATACGGATTACAAGCTAGCCTATTTATAGGCAGAAAACAAAGATAAGATAATCTCTCATTTATTTGCGCGCAAATCCCAAAACATATCATGAAAGCTCCAAATTCTTCAAGCCTGATAAGGAATAGTGCTCCCGTTTTTCAACTAAGCTTGATTTCCCTTCAGCGTCTAATCACTCTTCTTTTTTGGCTAAGATAACCTGAGTAACGTTTCTTCGTCTTTCTCTTCAATATTCTCTTGCAAACAACAATCAAAGCCTTACGCTTTGGGCTATTCACCCATAATTACAAGGCAAAGTCGCAAGAATCCGACATAGAGCGTTTGGCCAACATATATATTAAAGTAGGAACACGAAGTAAGATATTCAATAAGCTGCATTAATAGCAAATACCAGCAGTTTAATAGAACACACCATCCCCACTGTTTGTATCATATATTTACCGCATGTCGATGATCGACCGAAAGGTGGCGATTATGAAAATGCTTCCTATTTTATTATTTCGTATTAATAATATAACTAGTTTTTATTTCTTTTATTTGTTTGTATTTGCATGTAGGACACTTAGCTTGCTCCTACACACTTTGAAGTTGAAGAGAAGTTATTTAGACAAGTGGCATGCTCCTACACACTTTAGAGTTTGTGGGAAGTCATTTGGACACTTGGAAGATGATGAAGAGTAGTGAGATGTTAGGAAGTTATTTCCTGCACTTTGTTTTTCTATAAATAGCCTCTTTTGGCTTCATTGTAAACTTCTTCAACAAATCAAAGTTTCAACTTTGTTATTAATTTTTGTCTTCCAACCCATTCGGGTTATAACTAGGAGTAGGAGTAGGATTAACTTAATTTTCTTACTTTCGATGAGGATCTGTCCTTCTTGATTGTAATTCTACCTTTGAAAAATAACAAAGTCCATTTGTTATTTTTCTTCCGTTCCATCCCACTTCACTAAACCATCAATCCACTCCGCCCAATCGAGGGGTCGATTTCGTTCTTCAAGATTGACGGGTGACGGTCTTCTTTTACGAGTCAATTCATCACCACCAAAAAATAGCATTTGATTTATTCACCATTTCTCTCCGGTGAAGTCCTAAAACACGGCAAGGAACCTCAAATCCGTTCGTGGAGACAAGCCGCATTCCCCTTTTCTTTTTGTTGTTGGCTTGTTGCTTTTATTTTCGTTCTCTGTCAATTCGCTCCGGAGAATGAATAGAGCAAACCATTCCCACATGAAAAAAAGTAAAAAGTAATTAAAGATCCCCACAAACCAAGTGCCCCAGGGGCATTATTTAGCGCATCTGCATAGCTGAAGACGCGTAATTTGGACACCAAAGTCTACGACCGTATCAAGGTCGGAACGAAAATGCAATTATTATTACAAATATGCAAATTAAGATACTTGAGTGATCGAACTCCTACGGCATGTACGTAAGAGTTATTCCTGCCGAAGAAACCGACCGCGCCTTCCCAACAGTCCAACAATATTGAAGAAAAGTATGTGCCCATTAGATATCCTCCAAACGGACCGAACTTTGGCTTCCCTGTGGAAAAAAAATTATGCCAATTAATTAGTCGCCAATACAGTGGTAACACGTCACATGGTATTCAAAATTAGGTCACCCGAGATGGTCACTAGAACATTAGTGAATTAGTTGAGGTACGGTACTGAGTAGAAATCAGGATAGTGTACCATGAGATCTCCTTATGTGAATAATAGTAAGACGTACTCACGATTCTATTTTTAACAATTCCAGCCGTTTGTTTTTGCAAGCGTAAAAGTAAGCGTAATTGGAAAAGAGAAAAATAGAGGGGATATATATAGAAAGCGATCGACCTTGTGCTGTGTTGGGTTGGTGCAGAATCTGACTTTTCACTTTAGGTGCTTGGGTGCTACAAGCACACCAAATGCAGTAAGGTAGACTCCAACACGTCCATGAAATCCAGCGAAGTCCCCACCTTCTATTGGAATGGACACCAAAGAAGTACCTGTTCTCGAACCAAAAGGCCCATATTTGTTCCCAATATTTGTCTCAAAACTAAGGGATATGATTGTCACTTCTCCGGATCCATAGAACTCATCATATGTCAGGCTTATGGACGAGATTTGCTCTACTGAACTGTCAATAGTGAACTAAACAAGTGCAATTATGAATTAGGATTTTGTTTGAGAAGATAAAAAAATATAAATAAAAATCATGTGAAATTATATATTGTAGTATTTGGCTATACATTTTCACTTTTGCCTATTTGTCTTTACAGTAACGAATTCTTTTTTAAGGAAAAAAATGCTTCGGAAATAACCGAAAGTGCACAAATCCAGACATATATATATATATATATATATATATATATGTATGTATGTATGTATGTATGTATGTATATATATATATATACACACATGTGTGTGTGTAACTATCTGACGTGTACATGTGGGATCCACGTTCATCGGACGGGATCGAGATATATCGTTGTTCGGATCTATGAATGAGCTATAGAGTGTCGCACCGTTTTAGTCGTACCGCCACCGTCATCTCCAATTTTCATAGAGCGTCCAAGTTTATTGCCGGTTCTACTTTGGAATATAATTGAATCGATAGCTTCTCCATAACGAATACTTATCACCATTATAGGCTCGTCGGCCTTGTAAGCCCAATATGCACCCTCTTTTCCTCCCTCTATCCCCAAAGATAAGCATCCTCCTTCATTGCCAACATTTCCCTGCACATTCACACAATCCATCTGTTACATAAAGATTCTGAAGGGTAGGATAGTCGGAAATTTTCATATCGAGAATCTTAAAAGTGAGTTTGGATCATCAAACTGATTAATAAAGCATGAGAAATTGGATTTACTAACTGGATATATAAGAGAACAATAGAGGGGATAGAAGGTGACCTTGGGTGTCACAAATATACCAATAGCATCAAGGAAGCTTCCACCACGTCCATGGAATCCAGCGATGAATCCACCTTCTATTGGAATGGACACAGAAGAAGCTCGCGATCCTGAACCAAACGGCCCATATTTGTTCCCAATATTTGTTTCAAAACCGAGAGAAGTGATTATGGGTTGTCCATGGTAGTCTTTGTATGTCAGATTTATGGACGTGAGTCGCTCTACTGAACGGTCGATGCAGAACTAAACAAGTGCAAGTATATATTAGGACTTTGTTTAGGGCGCATAAAAAAATAAAAATAAAAATCATACGAAATTATTGTAATCTTTGTTTAAATACTAGTTCCCTAGCTTGCCTATTCGTCTTGATAATGAATCACAATATTTTTTTAAAAAAATGATATGGACAAAAACGAAAGTTCACAAATTTGAACATTAAGGTGTCGGGAACCGTCCAACGCGTGTGGGAACCACTTGCATCGGATGAATCCGATACATCTTTGTCTGAATCTATGGACAAGCTAACGAGGGGCACACCTTTGAAGACGAACCGCCACCGGTACCGCCAATTTTCACGGATCTTCCTATAACATTGCCATTGTAGCTTTTGCTTTCGAATAAAATTGAGTCAATAACATCTCCGTGACGAATTGTTATCTGCATTATAGGTCCCTCGGCCTTGTAAGTCGAATATTCACCACCTTTCCCTCCCCATGGTCCTAAAGATATCCATCCTTGCCCACCGCTAATCATGGCCTGCACATTCACACAATATTCTATTACAACCTTCATTGGCACATTTTATATATCTCATATATGCATGTACATATATCGGGGAGAGAGAGAGAGAGAGAGAGAGTAAACGTCGTTTACCATTGGAAATCTTGGGCTTTCTTGGTGCCAATGAAGAATCTGGTCGAAGGGTTGGATACTGCTGTCGTGTGGAGTTTGTAAGTATTTATAGGCTTCTTGGCAGCTCGAAATCGCCCAGAGTTCATAGTGGATTTGACACTTTGTTTCGGTTTAATGAGGCGTTACGTTAGTCGGTTATGTTAGTGGATGGTGGGATTGAACTCTCTGAAATTCTGCGAAGTGCCTTGTGCGCAGAACATGGGCCGGGCAACAAATTTAAAAGTTGTGGATAATAAATTTTTTGTTTTTTTCTTGTTCAATTTTTTTTTTTTTTTGTGTTTGTTAGTTTTGCACCAAAATTTTTATGTATTATTGGTTCGTCTCGACGAGAGAAATCGAAAAAGTAAAAAAATTATGCTTTTTACAAAAGTATTTTGGGTAACACTTTCAACAAATATGAAAGGGAAAAAAAAAAAAAACTTTCATATTTAGGGATTGAATCGGTGGTCAAGGCATTGGAGTTAGTTATTTTTTTTGGTACATTCTTTCTAAGATCTCATGTTCGTTACTCTTAGGTACTATCACCTACTTTGGGGCCAATTCATACGTAGCTTTGCTCCAATTTCAACTGCGCTCTTCGCAAATGGGCGATGAAATTGAACCCCTAAAATTGATCGTTTTGCATGTGACTTATCAAACAAAATGTGGAAGGAAACAATAAAAGACATTACATAAATGCCTATGCTATCCAGTGGATATCATTTTTTCCTTTTTTGGGAGCGGGAGGAATTCATGTACAGTGAATCTAATCCTGTCAAAAAGAAGGTCATCTACACTGGAACTAGAATATTTACAATAAATTACTTTTTTTGCGGATTTATCTCAATAATCAAGGGTTTGAGCCGTTCATGTACAGTGAATCTAAACTGTTCACATACACTTTAAAAGTCTTTTCTTTGCTCTTAGCATTTCTCGTCATGAAAAATGGGGAATCATCATGAAAAATGGGGAACACGGCGAACGTTACAATTCATTGGTGAGTCCTACTCACAATTTCCTTCTGTCCCTCGTGGCACTTTTTCATTGGATTCTCAAATTGCCTTTGTCATTTATTGCCCATGCATTTCACATGCAAAGCACTTTTTCATTGGATTCTCAAATTGCGTTTTTCATTGGATTTTCACATTTTGCTCTTTAATTATTACTTGAGCATTCTAGAAACATATTAATTTATCTCTCCGAAAATATAAAGAAAGGAGAGTAGTTATTTTATAATGACTACTAATATAATGTAAATGAACTATTTCTATGTACCAAAAAAGAAAAGAAAAAGTAAATGAACTATTTCTGTCAATCGACATACATCAATTGCTGCATCAAAAAATAAGTAACATCAAAAATCAATCACTATGATTTCATTTCAAAACTTATGATATGTTTGACCCGAGGATTTTAATCCCAAATTTATAGCTCGTATAAAAACTCAACAATATGTCCAACAAATATTTTTTAATAAAAATGAAAAAAGTCCAACCTAATTTTTTTATAATTAGGGAAAAAAAAAAGCCAAATAACTTATTTAACAGGAAATTCTTGGCCGGTCCTAGTTTTTTGTGGGGGTTCCATGCAAACCCTTTTTTGTAAGTGCTATCCCATCTGGCCCTTTTTAAATATACTTTTACTATTTTGTCCTTTTTACTTTTCAGCACCCACAGAATTCACACCCCTTTGAAAAATTCACACTCCAAGAATTCACACCCCCACAGAATTCACGCCTCGAAGAATTCACACCTCTCCGAAGAATTCACACACCTTCAAAGAATTCACACCTCCAAGAATTCACATCCCTAAGAATTCACACCTCGATCTCATAAAAATTCACACCCCCGAGCATTCACACCCATTTGCAGAATTCACACATCTTTGCAAGAATTCACACCCCCAAAATTTACACCCCAATTTCAGAATTCACACTCGTTTGCAGAATTCACAACCCTCAAAATACACGCCCATTTGCAGAATTCACACCTCTTTGCAGAATTTCCCATCCCTTTGCAGGAATTCACACCCCAGAATTCTCAAGCCTTTGCATAATTTACACCGTTTGCAGAATTCACACCCATCTACAGAATTCACACCCCTTTGGATGAATTCTTAGTGTATGAATTCAGCTCCGGTACACCTCTGGCGACTGTGAATTCTGGGCTCTTTTTGCAGAATTTACATATTTGAAAAAGACAGAATTCACATCACCAAATTAAGAATTCATACTTTCGAAAAAAAGAATTCACACCTTAAAAAAAAGAATCCACATCCTTGAAAAAGATAGAATTCACATCACCAAATTAAAAATTCACACATTCAAAAAAAGAATTCATACCACAAAAAAGACAAAAGGTGTGAATTAAAAATAAAAATAAAAATAACAGAACACCTTCCCTTGGCCTTCTACCCGGCCTCCCGCTCATCACTGAAACAAGATTTATATCCACCACCACCTCCTCTGCTGTCGCTGCCACCTTGACTCCCGCCGCCACGGCTCCATATCCTCAACCATCGCTTTTCAGAATTCACACCTATAGTATTCACACCATTTTACACTATTCATATCCCCAAAATTCACACCCTATTTTCATTCTCGAAGGTGTGAATTCTGTATTTATTGGTGTAATTTATACTTCAATTTACACCCAAGTGTAAATTCACACCAATAAATACAAAATTCACATCCAAATGCAAATAATATTGAAGAAAAAAATCAATTTATATGAAAACAAACAATTTAGCTCATTTTATTACAAATTTTAAGTGGATTTTAGGTGTGAATTCTCTCTCTCTTTCAAAAGTCAAATAAAGGATTATACTCATTACAGCAATTCTCGATGACGAAGAAGATGCAATATCTCTCGGTGATTTTCCAATCACAACAAATAACAATCAAACAACTATCAAAATAATCAAACAAACTGCACTGGAAGCCCCTGAGAGATCCTTGATCGTCAGTACTTCTCGATAAGAAAAAAAAAATTATCTTCCAAGTCCCACCACAGTGCCGCTGCACCTCCGCCACTCTCGGCCCCAGTCGTAACCATAAACTACATCGAAGACACCGCCTTCGAGCAAGATTGCCTGCGCCGACCTCGAGGTCATGCCCCTATCCCACCTCGCCGAGTCCAAGCTCGAGTCAGCCGCCGCCGTCGTCCTCCACTCCCTCTCCTTCCTCCCGCACACCGCTCAGTGCCGCCTCCAACCCATGGCAGCTCGTCCTTTGCCTCTGCTACACCGACTAATCCATCAACTCCTCCATCGCCGTTGACCTCCACCGCCTCATCGATGTGTCGCGTGCCAAGGAGGTGGGGGATACAGTCATGGCGCTCTTTCTATGGCTGCTTTGTCGTACACACTTGCTCTCTCGCCCATTGTGTTCGCAGATGAGGCGAGGATTTTGGGGGTATTTTAGGTACCTGACATAAAACAGGGCTTACATGGATAGAGTTTGACATTGGGTGGGTCTGGAAGGATACACATAGACAAAACGGGGCCGGCCTGGAAGAACCCCCTTATTTAACCAAAACACAGCCCGATCTCATAACCCTCGCGACATGGTGTAACTTGCCCACTAGTGTACTACTTCCTTGCCTGCTAGTCTTTTTTTTTTTTTTTTTGAGTCACACTTTATGCATCAGCGGATGTTAGTATATTAGTCAACAGAGGTTCAGAAAAATCGTGAATCCCAGACTCGTACCTTGTGGGTATTGAACTTGGGCCTATCCCAGACCCACCTCTCGTGGGGCTCGAACTCAGACTTTCACCGGAGGACATGAGACAATCAACTTCACCAGATTTCTGATTGCCTAATATACTATTACTCCTTTTTCTCATGTATTCAATTACTCAGCTTGTGAAAAACATGAGAAAAGTACCATAAAGCTATAGGGACCAACCAGTCATCTACTGAAATCATACCAATGGTTGCATCGGGTGGTCTCCAGCCTTCAGACGGTCGATCTGAGCCGTCCAAAAAAAAATTAAAAAAAAAACGAGGGGGTTTCCGTGGGAATCAACGGCATCCGATATGTGTAAGATATTTGATCCAAATACCATATTTTTGATGTTTATATGTCTCGTAGAATTTTTGAATGGCTCAGATTGGCCGTTCGGTGGCTGGAGACGGTCCAACGTGACCGTCGGTACGATTTCGGTAGGGACCAATCGGTCCCCATTGCAGGATTCAGAAAGGCAAATGCTAACCAGCTCTGCTATCCGCAGAGATGATTTGCAGAGAACCATGCAGAGAAAAACTCGTTTGGTCCCATTTCAAGTCCCCAAAAAATCTAGAAAATTTCGCCCCTACGAATCCAAAAGTAATACTTATCGATATCCGCAGGAGCTGATTTTTTACAGGGCCCCATAAAATAATATTCAAAAAATTTATGGATATTTTTCTAGATTTTTTTGGGACCCGAAATTGAGCCAAACGAATTTTTCTTTGCGTGATTCTCTGCAAATCGTCTCTGCGGTTAAAATTTTTGAATGCTAACCGGTACTAACTAACGCTCGGTATGTGGGGTCCCAATAGCCCACTTTAATAGCCACTTTAATGAGTACTCCCATACAATGTCAGGCGGAACACAGAAAATGGGAAGCGGCTATGATGCTCAAATCACATGCAATAGTATTTTTGGGCTTCATTACATTTTTGTAAGTAATAACAAAACTAACATAAAAAACAACATAAAAATAATAACTCGGTGAAAATAAAATGGAAGCAAAAAGGAGCCCCAAAATTAACATAAAAAATTGAGTGACTTTTTTTTTTCATTATTAATTTTTTTTTGCATCTATTTGTTTTGCGTCAAACTTTTATGACTTATTAATTCATCTTGATGAGAAGAATCGAAAAAGTAAAAAAATTTGATCGAAACTCATAATTTTTTGAATAGACACAAAAATAAGTCAATAAGACAACTTTTTTTTACTTATCTTTGTCTTTTTAAAAGAAATTATGAGTTTCGATAAATAAATAAAAATAGTTTTCCGATGAGACGAATTAATAAATTACAAAAGTTTGATGCAAAACTAACAAATGCGATTTTTTTTAATAAAGATAAAAAAAATTATTGTTCAACTTTTCAATCCAAATCACCCCCGGTAAAAATAATAATTGGTGGGCACTTTCCCCTCTTTACAATTTTGGGGCTCCTTTCTGCTTCCATTTTATTATTACTACTTCCTCCGTCCCTTTTTAGATGTATCGCTTCGTAACTCTAACTTATTAAGGAAATATCATAATTATACCTTTCACATCAACTTTTACCTCCACTTTTCCTATTTATCTTCTATAGAGACATTATCATTACACTTTTACTCACTAACTTTTCAAAGTAGAATACTCTTAGGGGTAAGATAGAAAATGTACCAACTTTTACTCACTAACTTTACAAAATGGACACTTATTAAGGGACAACTCAAAATAAAATATTAGATTTTAAAAAGGGGACGGTGGGAGTAGTATTCTTTAAACTCTTTTGCACTTTCTTTCTTAATAATAACACTTTATTCTTTTCTGCTTGACCGATCGGGTGAATTAAAATAAAGACGCGTCCCAAGCGTAGGACTCTCGACCAGTGTAGCACAATAATTCCGGAAGTACTGGAGTCGAACCACAGAGACGGACGGACGGTGCTTGACTTAAAAGTGATGAATTCTAGTTTAGCCAGGCTCTTAGGTAGCCACCCTTTGTTCAATTGATTGATTTATTGTCTAAATTTCTAAATTGAATTAGTTAACTATGAATGAATTAAAGGAGAGTACAGCCGTGAGAATCCAGCGTCTGTAACTAGCCTAACCGATATTCACTCGGGACACAATTATTCAATTCACTGATTTTAGAATAAGGAAAAAGGGGTTCCTAATAAATGCCCACCACCTGTCACCAGCTATCATGCGCATTTGAAATCTGATGATGCCTGGGTTTTGTTTATCAGAAAGGGATTTTCTTTCGTGTCCCAAAATTGTTGGAAAAACAAAGTAATTCATACCCGAGGTAAAACATTAGTTAAACTAGTCACAGGACGTCTTCGTCCCGTGGCTGCACCCTAAGCAATTACTCGCGCATGCTTTAAATCACAGAAAATAAAACCCTAGATCGGAACATGATCATCTATTGCAGAAGAAACGAAAAATAAAAGACAAATCCACGTAGAACAGATAATAACGAACAACTTTAATTAATGAAGAAACTCTTAAACGTTACCAGAATCCAAGCAATTAAAGGAAATAGTGCAGAAAACTAAAGAACTGAAAGAAAAACAAACAACGTTAAGTCCAAAAGCTGCTACGTAAAAGTCTGGAATAAAATCTAACCCAATTCTAAGTTAAAACGAGGTATTTATATTAAACCCTATTAAAAGCAATTAAAAACCAAAACAAAATCGGAATTCGAACCGACATAACCCAAAACGCCATTGTTCCTGGCCTTTTAAGCCCTTCGGTAGCGCTACCACAAAAGTGGTATAGCGCTAGCGAGCCCCTTATGGGCGTTGACCATGCTGAAGACCCCTTTTGCCGTCGCTCCTTAATGTCTAGGTAGGGCTACACCAAAAATGGTGTAGCTCTAGCCAAACCACTGTTCACTTCCTTACAAATTCCACTCCAACACTTAGTCTCCAAAGCCTTTCTTGCTCTCAAGCTCCAGCACGGCCTTCGAGTCTCTGCAATCCAATCTTGGCGCCAAAACAACCCTATTTTCCTGAAAATTAACAAAAACACAAAAACATACCAAAGCAATGCATTAAGTGGAAAATAGGGAATAAAATCGCGCATCTAATGTGCTAAATGGCCCTACTTAGGCGCTAAATATCTACGATATCACGCGCCTATCATTTTCCTTTTTGAAGTTTTTGTGTGTAATTTTACAAAAGATAAGTTTTTATGGATTATTGATTCTTCTCAACGAAATGAATCAAAAAAGTAAAAAACAATGTTCCAACCTTAAATTTTTTCAATTAAAAGACAAAATTGGCCAAAAGCAAGGTTTTTCGTATTTATTCAAAAAAATGGAGTTTTGATTATAATTTTTTTTTATACTATTTCAACTCCTTTCATTGAGAAGAACCAACATTCCACAAAAATTTGCCGCGAAGCTAATAAAAAAGAAAAAAAAAACCGAAAAAATTAGCCAAGTCGCTTATTTAGCCAAAACACTCCTTAGTAATGCTATACCTTTTCATTTTGATACTATACCATGCTATTGAGTGGTGTGTTAAAAAAAATGTGTTCTTGAAAGAATCAGTCTACTGGTACAGAAAATCTGTACAGATTTGTTATGGGGCCCACTACGGGTCCTATACAATTGATTCGAGCCGTTCATTAAATGTAAAATAGTTTTTCAAGGGCCCATACGAAAAATCTGTTCAATCCGATACTTATAGATGCTCGATCCCATCATATAATGTTTTATTATCCGGGAATCTAAATCAAAAGTTAGATGATTGGATCGAGCATCTATAAGTATCGGATTGAACTGATTTTTCGCGGGGGCCCTTGAAAACTGTTTTACATTTAATGAACGGCTCGGATAATTTGTGTGGGACCAGTAGTGGGCCCCACAACAAATCTGTACAGATTTTCTGTTCTTGAAAATATGCAAGTAACAGGACACTTTAACATGCAGGTAACATTTGATAATAGATGCTAAAATTATTTTTTGATTCGCTTAGACGGGAGGACTTCGATAAAATGAAAAACAAAATTCAAATGTAACCATAATGCTGAAACTAACAATAAGTTGAATAGATATTTTTTTAATTTTACTACAGGAATTCAAAATATAAAAAAAAAAAAATTTTGACCAACCCCTTTATTGCTTCTCCCATTGGACTGGGTTTTGTGTGTGTGTGTGTGTGTGTGTGTGGCTGTAGAAGTTATTTGCAGTTTGCTCTCTAACTCTTCAAGGTCTCAGATTTGAAGCATCTTATGTGCAGTTTGGGGTAAGTCCATAGACTCCATAGAGAACTTTGCTTTGCCTTTAATTAGAATTCTCGCAAGGGAGCAGTGAAATTGGCTCCCCGAAATTAGTCGAGGCATACGAAAATTGCCGTAGACACCTGAGTTATCAAAAAAAAATTATTCCTTCTATCTTAATTTGCTTGTCCAAGTTCTATTCTAACCGTACCGGATAAAAAAATTATTTATATCTTTAAATTGATAATGAATTTTATATCCAATATAGATCTTATTTAGACCTTGATTAGTTTTATACTACAATGTTTTCAAAATTGCATAAAATATTATAAATTACAAGATATAATCAATTGAAAATTGGCACAGACTCCAAAAAAAAACAATTAAATTGGGACGGAGGGAGTACAAAAGTGGCTTCAAGTGTTAGAAGTGGCTTCAGGAGTAACTTTTTAATCTCGACTCCGTTCCGCTAACAACTTATTTCACTTATTTTGTTTTGTTCTTATTTGAAATTTTTTTTCTCGTTGGTTAGTTTTGCGTCAATTTTTTTTTGACTTTTTGATTGTCAACTTTTTTTGGGGAAATGATTTTGCTACTCCCTTTTTTGTTAATGTCACTCACCTACAAGTGTATTTTTGGTGAAAAATATATTTGCAGAGGAGTGACATTAACAAAAAAGGGAGTGACTTTCAGTAGCCTTTTTTTTTTTTACTAAAAAGTGGTCATTGTTCAAAATATTTGGGTAAAATTATTTTTTTTTCTTTTCCAAATCAAAAAGTTAAAAAATTTGGCACAAAATGAACAAATGCGAAAAAAATTCAAATAAAAACAAAAACATAATTATTTTTTCTAAAAATACAATTGTGAAGTGAAAAAGTCCGAGACACTGTTTGGGGGCAAAGTTGTCACTTAAAAATTACTCTGTCAAAGAACGTGGGATGCTCTTTCTTCTTTGAGTAGAAAGCACAACTTCTTAAGTGCTGTCTCTTAAAAGTTAGAAAATGAAAGGACGTTTTGCAAAGGAAGACGCAAATTCAAGAACATTAACCGGTGCAACTATGCATCCAATAGCGGGACCGAGATTCAGAAAAGTATTCTTTTTTGAGAGCATCTCTGAGCACGTTTTTCTCCGGATTTGCTCATAAAAATGTTAGATCGCTTTCGGGGCCACGCTCTATCTAATCAATGAAGCAATTTTGATCAAGTCTTGTCACCCACGCACTTCACATGGGACTCCATCTCTCACTCCTTGTGGTGTTGGCTACCGTTTAATCTTACTATTTATTTCAAAGGAAATATTTAAATGTTTTGGATATTTCAATAAAACAGCATAAATTGAAATAAAATAAATAACAATGAAGGGTATAATATAAGATAGAGAAGGTCTTGGGATTTCGATGCCACCTTGGCGTTTTAACAATAGCATTGTGTTTGGTGTTCCACTTATAAACTTTTCTTTTGAAAGTTATAGTTTTGTCTTTATTTGAATTTTTTTTCGCGTTTGTTCATTTTGCTCCAAAGTTTTTTGACTTTTTGATTCGTCTCGACGAGAGACGAATTGGAAAAGTAAAAAAAAAATTACTTTTACCAAAATATTTTGAACAAGGATCACTTTTAAGTAGAAAAAACCGCCTTGAGCATCCAAATTTCGGCCCAGATTAGGGGCACTCTTTTTAAATAAGTATATATGCATAATCTATCCACTTTATGCATGAAGTGCCTTTATTGGCCCAGTGGTAAGTTGATACCATACTATGGGGAATGGCTGAGTTCGAATCCTGCACCGTACTTGCTTTTTTAAGTGTTTCTTTGCCGAAAAGAACTATTGCACACAATTGTGTGTGCTAAGTTTCGAACCTAGTCTAGAAAGATATGTCAACCACTTTGCCTGCCTGATTTTACGTGCTCAAAGAAGACTAAAGTGACTGATCAAAAAAAGAAGAAGACTAAAGTGCTAATATAAAGAATGTTTTCTATCACTGTTGTTTGATACTACAAATATAATCATTAACCGCCAAAGCCTGTCTTTGATAATTAGCGTGGGTTGTCTATAGACTAATCCAGGGTCATTGGCACAATTCGTCTTCTCGTAGCCTATTCTATATCAACCCTCGAATTATTGTGAGAATTATCGTACGTTCAACATATATAGTGTTTGAAATCACTGAAACCAAACACCCAATATTGGTTTTACCGTACGTGTTCCGGGGGTTTTAGATTTTGGGTTTGGGTCGTCTGTTTCAAGTGGTTGCTTGCCAACTTGGTTCTTTTTTCTTCCAAATCCTGAGTGGCTTGTGTCTTTGAAGATTAATAAAATTTCTTTTGCTATCCAGAAAGAGATTTTCACAAAATGAAAGAACATAGCCTTACACTTAATTAATTTAAGTAACTGAAATGAAACAAAAAATAAAATCCAATAATATTTAAACTTTACTTGGCAAGGATTTCATATACTTTTTTCACGCATAAAATGAAGCAGCATATCGTTATAGTACATTTTGTTGGGTGGAGGAGTATTTTTCAGAGACTGGTTGTGAATGAACTTGACAAGAGAATTGAACACACAAACTCACAATTTTGTATTTCACTCAATATGAAAAAAAAGCATACAAGGAGGAGGAAATTTTCTGTTTCTCTCTCTCTCTATCTCTCTGATTCCCGTACTCCACTCATATGCTTAACAATCAGATTACAAGCCTATTTATAGGCTGAACAATAAACAAAAATACAAAGATGAGATAAGCTCTCATTTATTCTGCAAATCACAAAGTGTATCACGGAAGTGTGAAAGTCTTAGTTCACGTTTTTATTTCTCAAATCTGATACTGACTTCTCCAACTTGCAAGCCTCCAAAGGAACAGTTGCAACACGTTTTTTCCTTTATCCAAACTCAAGCTTATCTTTCAACATCCCCCCTTAAGCTTGAGTCCCGGGGATTCTTCATTCCGAGCATTATCTTCATTTTGATGAATGCTTCGTGCTTGAGGGGCTTCGTGAAAATATCAGCAGCCTGATCCTGTGTCCTGCAAAAGACTAACTCCACTTCCTTTGCTTTTACATGCTCTCTGATGAAGTGGTAGCGAGTATCGATGTGCTTGCTTCTTTCGTGATGAGTTGGGTTCTTTGCAAGCGCAATTGCAGAGCGATTGTCGACATAGATCTCTGTGGGCAATTCTTGCAGAAAGTCCAAATGCTTCAGCACATTCCTTAATCATATGGCATGACAAACAGCTGAGTTGGCGGCAACATACTCAGCTTCACAAGATGACAATGTCACGATCGCTTGCTTCTTGGATGTCCAAGTGAAGGCAGTATCTCCAATGGAGAAAACAAACCCTGTTGTGCTCTTCCTTTCATCCAAGTCTCTTCCCCAATCACTATCTGAATAGCCGGAAAGATTCAGGTCACCACCTGACTGATAGAACAGTCCATCACTATGAGTCCCTTTGATGTAGCGGAGAATCCGCTTTGCTGCGAACAAGTGTGACTGATCTGGCGTTTCCATGTATCGGCTGACTAGCCCAACACCATAGAGTATGCCTGGCCTAGTACAGGTCAGATATCGCAGACTTCCAACCAAGCTTTTGAAATAGGTTGGATCAACATTCCCAGTATCACTTTTCTTCAGTTCCAATCCACTGTCGACTGGAGTCGTCACTGGATTGCACATCTGCATTCCGTATTTCTTCAGTATCTCCATGGCATACCTGCTTTGGGAGATAAAAATTCCTTCTTCACTTTGCATCACTTCAATGCCTAGGAAGTGATCCATAAGTCCGATGTCTGTCATTTCGAACTCTTGAAACATCGTCTTCTTGAATACTTCGAACATGGCTGGATTGTTGCCGGTGAAGATCAAATCATCAACATAGAGGCATACATAAAGTATGCTTCCATCTGCATCCTGCTTCATGTATAGTGAGTGCTCGTATGGACATTTCTCAAATCCATTTTCATGGAAGTACTTGTCGATCCTGGTATTCCATGCACGAGGCGCTTGCTTCAGCCCGTATAGCGCCTTGGTCAACTTGTATACTTTGTCTTCACGGCCTTTCTTCACATATCCAGGCGGTTGCTCAATATAGATTTCTTCTTCTAGAAATCCATTCAGGAATGCTATCTTGACATCCAACTGGTAGATTTTCCATCACTTTTGAGCAGCTAATGCAATCATTAGCCTGAATGTTTCCATCCTGGCAATAGGGGCGAATACTTCGCCATAGTCGATGCCTTCTCTTTGCTTGTATCCTTTTGCTACAAGCCTTACCTTGTATCTCTGAACCTCTCCTTGAGCGTTCTTCTTAACTTTATAGATCCACTTTACTCCAATTGGCTTGTGACCTTTTTGGAGGCTGGTCAGCTCCCAAGTCTTGTTCTTCTCTATGGACTGAATCTCTTCATCCATAGCCTTCCTCCATTTGCCTCCTCGGTTAGCCTCCTCGAAACTAACTGGATCACAGCTTATTTGTAGACAGAACATGGTGATATTTGCATCCAATGGATCTGTATTCTGGTACAGATCATCTAGGCTTCGTGTACTTCTGGGTCTCATGTCTGAAAACTCCTGTGCAACTGGAGAGGATGGTTCACCTCTTTGTGGTGATGATGGTTGCTCTTGTTCTTCTTCTTCAAGAGTCAGCTCCATATTCCTGGTAGCTTCTGTCTGGTCCCAACTCCAGGATTCATTTTCTTCGAAGATGACATCTCTGCTGAAAAACACCTTCTGAGTGATGGGATTATACAACCTGTATCCCATCATTTTGTCACCGTATCCAACAAGGACACACTTCACTCCTTTGTCTTCGAGTTTGGTTTTGTTTGCCTTCGGAACTTTGGCATAGGCAATACAACCAAACACTCTGAGATGACCCACACCTGGCTTGTGAGTGGACCATGTTTCTTGTGGTGTCTTCGATTGCACATTCTTCGTAGGACACCTGTTCAGGAGATAGACTGCACATTATACTACTTCGGCCCAAAATCTCTTAGGCATGTCTTTATCCTTCAACATGCTTCTGGCCATGTTGAGGATGGTGCGATTCTTCCTCTCAGCTACACCATTTAGCTGAGGAGTATAGGTAGGTGTGCACTGGTGTCTGATTCCTTGTTACGTAAGGAATCCCTCAAATTGATCTCCAGTGTACTCTCCTCCTTGGTCTGAACGCAACGTCTTGATGTGGTAGCCACTTCCTTTCTCGACAACTGCTTTGAATTCTATGAACTTCTCAAATACCTCTGACTTTAGTTTCAGAAAGTATACCCACGTCTTTCTGCTATAATCGTCGATGAACGTGAGGAAGTATCTGTTTTGTCCGTTTGAGATTGGCTTCAACAGACCACACACATCTGTGTGTACTAGCTCGAGCGGCATGGATGCTCTCCAATCAACTTGCTTTCCAAAGTTTTTGCGGTGTTGTTTGCCAAGAATGCAGCTTTCGCATACCTCATTTGGATGTTGAATATGAAGTAAGCCTTTGACCATCTTCTTATTCGCCAATAGCTTCAAGCTTTCAAAGTTGAGGTGCCCATATCTGAGATGCCATATCCAATCTTTGTCGTTGATAATGGCATTGAGGCACTTTGGCGTGTCATGAAGAACAGTTAGTGGAAACATCCTGTTCTTCGCCATTTGTACTCGAGTTATCAGCTTCCCTCGAGCATCTGCAATCGTCAGTTGCATATCCTTCAGGCTAATTTGATAACCTTTTTCCAGCAGCTGGCCAAGACTAAGTATGTTAGTCTTCATGTCTGGAACATAGTAGACGTTGGAGATGAATGCATGATCTCCATTCCTCCGTTTGATCACAATGTCACCTCTCCCTCGGACTGGGACTTTAGAGAGGTCGCCAAAAGAAATATCTCCCTGAACCTTTTCATTAAGTTCAGTAAAAAGATGCCTTGAGCCAATCATGTGATTGCTGGCTTTAGAATCAAGAAACCATGTACCTTGATCCTGCTCGGTAGGACAGTGTGCCATGAGACTCATTGAATCTCCTGCTGGCTCCTTGTCTGCAAAGTTGGCTGTCTCGCCAACTTGATTTGATGCAGGCCTTCCCCTGCATTCATTGGTGTAATGGCCGAACTTGTTGCAGTTGTGACACTAAATATTGCTCTTGCATTCAGTGCTGTAATGGCCATACTTCTGGCAGCTGTAACATTGAACATTGCTTTTGTCAACGTCCTGCTGGATGTTGTTACTGCCTCTTCTTCCTCGTCCTCCTCCTCTTGGTGCATGGTTTTGTCCTCGACCACCTCCTCTTGGAGCATGGCTCTGATTTCCCCCTCTGGAGGGTCCTCTTCCACCTCTGCCTCTGGAATTTGAATTTCCAGAGCCTCTTTCATGGGAACCATTACCTCTTCCTCTCTGAGACGTCCCCCCTTGCTCGTGCCTTCCTTCGTTTAGCAATAGCTTCATCTGTAGAGCCTGCTCCATGGCTCTATCACCGTCCCTGTGTAATTTTTGTTCGTGAGCTTGCAGCGAACTCACGAGTTCTTCAATTGTCATGGTTGTTACGTCTTTGAGTTCTTCGAGCATGACAACGATGAAATTGAATCTCCTGTCTAAAGATCGTAAGATTTTTTCTATGACTCTCGTATCTGTGAGAGCCTCGCCATTTCGTCTGATCTGATTCGTCGCCACCATGACTCGACCGTAATAATCAAAAATCGATTCTGAAGATTTCATTTGTAAAGACTCGAATTTGCCTCGTAGAGTTTGAAGGCGAATCCTCCTTACTTTGTCAGCACCTCTGTAAGTTTTCTGCAACGTCTCCCAAATCTCTTTGGAAGTTTTAGCCGAAGCGATGATCTCGAATATGGATTCGTCAAGACCTTGGTAGACGATGGACCTGGCTTTGCAATCCTTCTTACGCTCAGCACGGAGCGTAGTCCTCTGTTCCTCCTTTAAAGCTGTTTCAGCTTCTTTTGAGGCGGGTTCATTGTAACCTTCTTCTACCACCTCCATAACATCTTGAGCACCGAGCAGTGCTCTCATTTGGATGGACCAATTATCATAATTGTCCTTGGTGAGCTTCGGAATGACGGCTTGGGATATTCCGTTCACCATTGAACCTGGAAAATGATGGAAATACGTCTGGCAAGGATTGAACTGCAATCTTTCAAACTTCAGGGACAATCTAAAATTGATTAAACTTCAGGAGACTGGACTAAAGTGTAATTAGTCCTGTTGGAGCTGTGTTCCAACTGCATTAGATTACTCCTACTTCGAAAAAAAAACTTTTTGCTCGCTGAATTGTGGTCGCCGAGGTTGCTACGCCGTCGGTCGGAATTACTTGATTTCAGTGGCTTTGGAATCGTCTTGCTGCGGAGGCCTTGATTAGATGCTCAAAACTTGGTTTTGACCAAATCAATTTCTGGTCAGCAGCAAAGAAAAACAGAATCTGTTTGTTTTTCTTTTTGCCGGAAAAAATCGTCGCCGAAGTTGCTGGGCGTTGTTTGGGTGATAAGGAGGACTCCACCCTTGTACTCAAAAATTTGATTTTGAGGGAGCTAATTTCTGGTTGAAAATAGCAAAACGTTGAAGGTATGTTTTTTTTTTTTTTTTGTGACAGAATTTTTTAGAAAATTCCTAGCGCTCTGATACCAATTTGTTGGGCGGAGGAGTATTTTTCAGACACTAGTTGTGAATGAACTCGACAAGAGAATTGAACACACAAATTCACAATTTTGTATTTCACTCAATATGGAAAAAAAAAAAGCATGCAAGGAGGAGGAAATTTTCTGTTTCTCTCTCTCTCTATCTCTCTGATTCTCTTACTCCACTCATATGCTTAACAATCAGATTACAAGCCTATTTATAGGCTGAACAATAAACAAAAATACAAAGATGAGATAAGCTCTCATTTATTGTGCAAATCACAAAGTGTATCACGGAAGTGTGAAAGTCTTAGTTCACGTTTTTATTTTCTCAAATCTGATACTGACTTCTCCAACTTGCAAGCCTCCAAAAGGAACAGTTGCAACACGTTTTTTCCTTTATCCAAACTCAAGCTTGTCTTTCAACACATTTTTGGAACTCCTCCACGGAGCAATAATTATAAAACTGGTAGTTGGTGTCAGCCTAATAGCTATTTTCTTTTACCAGTTTTTTTTTAACCAGCAAAAATTTATTAAGAAACTTAAAAATGGTACATCAAGTGGGATAAGAGGGGAGGAGGATCCAACCAGAGGTCGGAAAATGGCCTAGGCCCAAAAATGGGTCAATCCCGAACACCTGAGGGTAAAGCTCAAACACACCCTATGGGCCTCACAACATCCAGATTGAAACAATTAAAGCTCAAACATCCTAAAAGGCCTAAAAAGTCCAAATATAAAATTAAGCCCAAATCCTAAATGCCAGCCCATAGATAACATAGGCTAAGCCCAACCCATACCCAACCGAAACCCTAGCAACGCCTACATGTACCCACTGTCCTTCCACAGCGGATCACCTACTCCAACAGGCCGCACCACCACCAAATCTGACGAACGACAACAACTTTGCTAGCACCAACCACTTACACACCAAAATACATATCCACATCACATGGGTGGTGACCTTGCACACACTAGGAGCTCCAATGTGCATGGGACCCACCACTCATATGAGTGTAGGTGTGTGTTTAATGGGGCATGTAGGTGGGTGTGGTACTCGAATTGATTTTTAAAATTAATAATTAAGCAGACAAACTACAATTGCCGCACTAAGTTCAGCGCACTCATATTGGGCTCACTCCAAGGCTCACAAAAATACAGAAAATTACTCATAAATTTAAACAAAAAATTATGGGATTCTGTAAAAAAATCAACTCCAAAGGATATCAATAAATTTTTTTTCAATATAGTTGCTTTCTTGCTTTGTGCTCGTAAACCTTCTAGTGATCAGAGCTTGGAAACCTTCTAGTTCAAGGGATAAGAAGTATAAGAACCAGGGCCAAGTCTAAATCAAACAACGGATAGCTAATAATCTTTAGTCATCAGAAAAGAAGGTTAAATGGTTCAATTTCTCATATCGTTGTGCATGTTAATTTCCAACCAAGGGTACTTATGATTTTTTCATTTGGCAGCAACTCCAGGCAAGAACTAGCTAGTTCTGCTGAAGCAGATTTAAGTGGTTCAAAGAAATATGTAGCATGTGCTTGAGTGGCCAAAAGGAAAACCGGCTTTGTCCCGCATTGCAGAAACATCTTTAGGCCCCAAATCCGGGATACCAGAATCTGGGTAGGAAAACCCGAACTGGGAGAGACCCAACTGGAAGGAAACACATATTTTTTTGCAATTGGTTGGTTAAGGTGAAATTGTGCGTTTTGATCCATTTGTTGTGCTTCTGTTCCAATAGTTTTAGCTCAAGTTGGACAGTCTTTTTGGCTGATAAGGCATTTGTAATTCCTCAGAGCAAAAGTCTATCCATAGAAGTTTCGGGACGGTTCCGGAGACACTTGAAAAAAAATATAAAAAAACACTCCAAAATTCCTGATCGAATTTCAATGATCTGAGCAGCTCAATGTAATCAGAACGTGATTTTAAGGGTACTCGCGAGAAATCAGCCCAAAAAAAAAAGACGGGAAATAGCTTGATTTGAGCAGTTTTTTATTGAATGGTTCAATTAAAAACTGCTCAAATCAAGCCCTTTCTGATCATTTTTTTGCCAATTTCTAGCGGTTATGTTTTGAACACATTGAGCGGTTTGAATCATCAAAATTTGATCAAGAACTATGAGATTGAAATTTGGGATATTTTTTTTTTAGATTTCTCCGAAACCGTCCGATGCAAAATATACTTGTAGGGATGGCAAAACTCGTACGAATGGCAAGACAAATACCTTTTCAGCAAAATTAATAGCTTCATATATAAAACTCACCAATGGCACGATGCTAAATATATTTAGAAGAAATTAAATAGGTGGAACTTATTTAGGTGTTCACCCTAGTGGGTTTGAATACTTGTGTTCCCATCCTCAAATTGTCATGTTGCCCCATTATACCCCATCCATACATTAATATATATTTTTATGTGATATACCAAATTTTTAATCCCACGATTATGGGGATTATGCAAATCTCGATCTCTCTCTAATCCCACATATCCCCCCTCTCTCTCTTCTCCCCCATCCCGTCTACCTAACACAACGTGCTCCATTCAATTTCATCAGCAACAACCATGAAATTCCTCTTCATTCTTTTCTACCTGAGATACAAACCCAACTCTCCTTTCCTTCCCCCACTTCACGTTACTATGGTCCTTGACACAGCTGGTAGCAATCTCTCCTGACTCAACTACAATAACACGACCCGAATTTGCCGACCCTTCTGGGCAATGGAGGTCGCCAAGAGAGGAGGGAAGGCCGTGGTGGCCGCGTCGTCGTCTAAGGCTGCTGTGACTATTGATGACATGACCAACAGAGTCCACACACTTCAAATGTCGGATTGAACTTGTACTGGTGTCCTTTGTGAAGTAGTGATTTTACCGTTCTTTTTTCTTTAATCCCTTTCTAATGTCTGCAAAAGATCACAACGTAGGTAAAATTTACGGAGTATCAAATAAAGAAAGAAAGCAATTAAAGTAGAAAAGCCTTTATTAGAATAGTGAGAGTTCGTCTTTGAAGAAAAGAAATGACGGGGAGAACAATTGTAGGGGAAGGAAATATGACAAGGGTACCTGAAACAAATATACGTGAAAATGTCTACGGAAGCGAATTTGACACACCAAATGATTCTAGACTACTGATCTGGCATATAATCGATATTGATTATATAAACTGTGATTTTTTTTTACTGCTAAAATTTGAAATATATATTAGTTGATTAAAAAATAACTATTCTACTTCGTCTATATTGGGATGGAGATATTAATATATTTTTCAATAAACATCCAAAACTGTAATTTGTTATTTGTTTTCCCCTCAAAATGAGAACACGCTAATCGATTTTACTTTATTTTTATCCACTTTGTAATCAATTTTAAAAAATTCCCATAATCAAAACTGTGCATAGCATAGATCTTTTCTAGTGATATGCATGTTAAATTTCCGACGTACCAAAAAAAAAAAAAAAAAAAAAAAAGACTATCTTCACTATGAACGCGATTTGAGAATCCAAATATCCAATGAAAAAGTGTCATGAGGGATTAGAAGGACAAGTAAGAACACGACCCAACAATAAATTGTAGGAGTACTCACTATAGTCGGCCGTGTTACCCATATCATGATTTGAACTGGCACAGGTTAGTTCGGTTGATTGTTGAATTTGCTTCTCACACAATTGATTATTAAATTTTGATTTTTGAGAAAGGTCTGAGAGAAAGTAAATTTTGTTTTTTTTCAAGTATTCTAGTCTTGGTCTGAATAGCCTTGTCTTTAACCAGACCAAAGAAGAAATTAGTTGAGGTGGGTGTAAAAATAAAAGAGATATGAACCGCAAGTACACGATGACACATACATCCGGATATAGATCCGTACACAGATATATCCAAAACTGTACAATGCACATGGTCCCACACTGCCGTAAATGTGGGACGCACACAAATCAAACCACTCCAAACAACCTTTTTCGATCGAGATCGGTGAATGGAGTCTGAGTGCATAAATTTTTAAAAATATATACAATTTGTTGATACTACCGATATATCTAACTCCGTTTCACATGGTTTTTATGAATCAACAAATTTGCATATCGAGAATCTTAAAAATGGACATTGATATCATCCCAGCAAACCCTATATAAGAATACCCTATTCTCCAACGTAACAATCTTACGAGAAAGAAAATGGGCATGAGAATTTTTGATTTACTAATTGGATAAGATAAAAAATAGAAGGATAGAAGGTGACTTCGAGCTGGGTTGGCGCATAATATTGGTCTTGAACTGAGTGCAACCTATCAATTTTTTTTTTCCCAAGCTAGGTAAATTATTGACTTTAATTGGGTGCTACGAATATACTAATGTATAGCAGTAAGATAGATTCCAGTTTGACCACATCCATGGAATCCAGCGATGAATCCACCGTCTATTGGAATGGACAAAGAAGAAGCACCCAAGCCCAGACCAAAAGGCTAGGAATGGCAACGGGGCGGGGTGGGTTTTTGCGTACCCAACCCCGACCCAAAAATTATTACACGGCCCCGATCCCGACCGGGTATTTTTTTTGATACTCCGTTCCCGCCCTATCGGGGAATGAGTTTACCTGCCCCGCTCCATAAGAAATAAAAAAAAAATGGTAATCTAAGAGCAAAATAGTTATAAAAATTGATAGTTTAATATAATGATGAAAATCTAAAATTAAGAATATAAGGTTTTTTAGTATATAATGATAATAATATTAGGGTAAAACCCTATACCCGAAAATGAGTTGGAAAACCCGCCCCATTCGGGACGGGGCGGGTTCAATTGCCATCCCTACAAAAGGCCCACATTTGTTTCCATTATTTGTTTCGAGATAGAGAGACGTGATTGCCACTTGTCCATAGTAGAGTCCGTACGTTAGGCTTATAGACTAAAGTTGCTCTACTAAACTGTCAATGCAGAACTAAACAATTGTAAGTACAAATTATGAGTTTGTTTGGGATGCATAAAAAAATAAAATAAAACATCTGAAATTGTTGTGGTTTTTGGTTAAATACTTTGCGTGCCCGTTCGTCTGGACAATAATGATCAAAAACATTTTAAAAAATGATATGGACACGAACATAAGGTGCAAAAATCCGGACACAGAGATATATCTGGAACAGTCTGACATGTGTGGGACGCTTGTACATCGGAACACTCGGATGGATTCACATACATCTCTGTCTGGGTCCTTTGAATAAGCTAAAGAGGGTCACACCGTTTCAGTCGTATGGCCACTAGGCTGCCAAATTTCTCTGAGCTTCATATAACGAGGCCATCAGAGCTCCTACTTCGAAACAAAATTGAATTGATAGCTTCTCCATATATAGCAAATACTTATCTGCATTATGAGCCCGTTTGCCTTGTAAGCCCAATCCTCACCATCTTTCCCTCCCCATGGCCCTAAAAATATCAATTAAAATCTGTATCCATAGCTATCGCTGCAACATCCATTGGAATTAATAGAAAAAGGAAACAAATCTGATAAGTAATACTATTAGCTAATTAAACCTATATATCTTGTTCAATTTTGCCAAATACTAACATTGATCTGCCTTCTATGTTTAGCTATTTTGCCAGCCTTCGGGCTCTTTGCAATGAGTTTTGTAGTAATTCACATTTTCCCAAGTGGAATAAATTTTTATTACTCGCTCCTGTTGTGAACGTAATTATGTAAGCTTAATTGATGGGCTGAGTGAACTGTGGTGAGGAAGCGAAGAGAGATTTGGAATCAAACAAAGAGGTCCCAGCCAGCAACTCAGAGGGCTGGAAATCGGGTGGACGTTGTGACGATTAGATGTATTGGTCGTTAGTTTGTGAGTGTAATGGCTTGTAAGCTAGTGTAAACATGTACGACAGAGGAAGAGAGTGATGTCGTAATCTCCTGTTGTGAGATTGAATCAAGTAGTGAGTTTTGTTTGTGTATAATCTCTCCGAATGCTTTAGCACAAAAGAATTCCATGGAACATCTCTCCAGCTGCTGTCACCAACTTTCAGCAACAACAGGAGTTCTTTAATTGTCTTTCGACACCAGCTGATGGAAAATGTTATGCTGACAAGCACCCGTTGTTTATATACCAAGAGATCTAGTGTTAAATATAAGAACGTGGATAAATTTCGATGTCAAAAGCGCTTTGAAAACAACCAAATGAAAAAGTCTAGGTACAGCAACCTTGAAGTCTGAGCAGTGTGATTGGGTGTGTGAGTGTCTGTTCTGCATCATTTGAAGTCCTAGCACCTTCTTCAGAGTTTGTCACACAGAGAGACCCGAGGCAGTACGATCCATTGTCACCCATTCTCTTTGATGATTTAACAAGAGGAAATACCGCTCATTGCCGAGGAATGAGAAAACTACTCCACAATGAGTGCATATTTAGATATCAACTGTTTATTGGTGAAAAATCTAGGTTATAGAGAGGAAGAACAAGAGAGAAAATACAAGATAAATAAGCCATGGAAGAACCTACCTTGCTTAAGGAGGCTCCACTAGGAGTAAGTTACAGCCACCGATTTAACTCTCCCTTAATCTCATCTCTAAAGCTAAGCACTTAAGCTTGCACTTAACCTAACTAACTAAAGTTGTTTCTCATCTACTGGACAAATGTTACAATCATCCTAAGTTGAGGTTGAACCAGAGCCCAACATAGAACTTGAGCTGATCTTGCCCCTGGTTCTGATGTATTTCTGCAGCTGCACGTGAGTATCAATGGCCTGATTGTCAATCCACACGCCCCTCTCATCACACGGGAAGCTAATAAACTTGGGGCATTCTTCTTGGTGCAAGTAAATTAACTTGGGAAATACTGTCCTCAGTTCTTTCCAATATAACTCTAATTCGCTCAAGTACTCCAAACGCAATATCTCCACGTCCATGGTCCACTGCTCCACTTGGCATTTCTGAATTTCTCCTAGATCATGTAGTTGCCCTCCTCTAATGTAGAGTTTCTTTAGTTCCTTAAGTTTGCCAGGCATCAACCAATCGATTAGACTCGTCATAGGGAAACATTGAAGGTCTAGTTTTTGCAGTCTCGGTGGAAGTCTAGCAAAGGGAAATGCTTCTGCAATATTGACTTCATCTCGAGCTTGCAATCTTCCCCATGATATTGTCAACTTTTTTAGGCCTTCAAACCTTTCTAAGTACTCCAAGTCCTGCAGCCTGAGATCTTTAACACTTGTGTGGATGTTAAGTTTTCTCAACTTCTGCAATACAGACAAATCGCACAGAGTACATGATTGTTTGTTGTTATTGAAATCACCAATCAAGAATCCCTTAAGGACTTGGAGGTTTGATAGTTCAGCTAGACTCTTGGGCATGTTTTCTAAAGAGTAACACTCAGACATGTCCAAGTGTGTCAAACTCTTGAGCAAACCAATATTGTCAGGAATTACATCAAGATTATAACAAGCACGGAGATCTAAGATCATCAAATCATTGAGCTCTGAAATGACTGAGGGAAGCTCTGTAATCATAGAAATTCCTCGAAGGCTAAGAAAAGTTAAGTTTTTCAGCTTATTCAGTCCGCGGAGAATTTTGGCGTTTGCTAGTTCAATGTGGTGCGTTGTTGAGCTCTGCCACCTTCCAAGATAAAGACTTCGAATAACCTTCATATTCTCAAATATTTCAGGTTGGAAATTAATAATGGCCTCACCAACATTGATCAGACATGATGAGCGCCTAATTGGATCGCCACAAACCGATGCAGGACCCAAATCAAGAGTGCCATTTGAAGTAAATCCTCTACGTTTAGCTTCTTCGTATAAAGAAGAACGAACAAAAGAGCTCATCTTGCAACTGTCTGGCACCAAGGAGCAATTTTGGTAGATAGGCTCAATGAAGCCCTTTGCAATAAGGTCATCAAAGATCTTACCAGCATGCACTTCAACATCCCAAACATATCCTTCAGAATGGAGATACTCGGAAATATATCCCTGCCCTATCCATAGGTAAATCATTGGTGTTCTCTTTATGGTTGCCATTGGTGGGAACTTGAAGAAACACGACAAACAACAACGCAATGGCTCGGGAAGGTCGTGGAAATCTTTCAATAGGCCATCAAAATCACTAGTGTGCACAACCTCTGGCTCCTTGTGGAAGAAGTGCGTCATTCCACCCTCGGCCCCGTTTATATTATCCCAATTCTTATGATGTGGGTTGGAATCAACAAGGCGGACTTTATTATGCAAACGGATCTGGACTTTCAGCTTTCCGATGACCTTTCGTAGTTCTTTTTTGTCAGAGTCGGTCTTTTGTAGTTTGTCAGATTCAGCTTTTTGTAGCTTGTCAGAGTTGGCCTCTTGTAGTTCGTCAGAGTCTGCGTCTTGTAGCTTGTCAGAGTCGGAGTCGGCATCTTGTAGCTTGTCAGAGTTGGCCTCTTGTAGTTCGTCAGAGTCTGCGTCTTGTAGCTTGTCAGAGTCGGAGTCGGCATCTTGTAGTTCGTCAGAGTCGGAGTCGGCCTCTTGTAGTTTGTCCGAGTCGAAGTCGGCCTCTTGTAGTTTGTCAGAGTCTCTCTCACTACTCGGTAATGTTTGTAACTCCTTGAATTTCTCATGGGCTTGGTTGATTTTCACATTCATATGGTGCATGGACTCCTCCGCCTCTGCAAAGGCCGTATCCAGAAGGATGAGATCACTATGGATCATTTTAGAAGTGGGGGAAAGAGCTCCACCATGGTGGTCGTATTTGTTGGTGACCAAAGGGATCTGGAACTTAAGCTTTGCTATGGCCTTTTCGAGTTTGTCAAAGTCGCTTTCCCTGCTCCCTAATCTTTTTAGCTCCTCCAATTTCTCACGGGCCTCGCTGATTTGCTTTCTCATATGGATTTTGTACTTCTTGAATGCCGAATCTACGAGGTTGAGACTCTGGGAAGCCGAATCCACGAGGCCAAGATTCATGCGGATCGTTTCAGAAGATGGGGAAGGAGCTCCATCATGGTGGTCATCTTTGTTGATGGCTGCACTGCTTGAAGCAGAATCGTGGACAATGATGTTCTCAAGCGTTTTCGGTTTGGAACCACAAAAATTGGCCTTGAATTTTGCTACCGAAAATTGTAACGACCACTTAGATTTGATGGTTCGAGTCTCAAGCGTTTTGGGTTTGGAACCCACACCTGAACCTAACACCTGAACATGGTATAAATCATAAACATAATACAAACAATTTACAATCAAAATAATGCCAACAATATCGTACTATTGTTACATGAAACTCTAAACAAATAAAGATCTAACAGTTATTAATTAATTAGCATCAAAATTAACTCAGACCATGAATTTACGTTCTTTTAAGAATTTACTGTGTCATACAGTACACAACATCTGGGTGAGACACATGCAATGTCTAAAAGGCGGCCGCCTAAGCCGATTAGTCCCCGACTCCCCGCCTAGATTAGACAGCCAACTAGGCAGGTGCCTAGTCCCCGCCTTGGCGCTAGACAGCCGACTAGTCGGCGCCTAGGTGCCCATTTTTCGCACGACTAGCGCCTAGCCTAGCGATTTTTAGAACATTGGACATATGCATCTGGTACATATCCGGACACCAGTTGTGGAGCCAGGATTTAAATTTGGCAATGACACTTTTCAAATGAAAGCCACTTTTGTTGTTGCATGTTGGCGGCAAAAGTGTGAAGGAAGGGTAGGTGTATATCATATAACTAGATTATTCTGTGAGCTTTTTAATTAGTAAAACAAAAATAATAATGGACCAACTCTCCTGTGGTATTCATTGGAAGCCATTGAAACATCTTTTTTATGATCTAACCTTGAGATTGAAAAGAATTTTTTACATTATTTTTGTTAGAATACAAATTTATTCAAGTACCGATAGGTGCATAACCAAAATACCTTAGTGGGAAAGCAATTTTGGCTTGAAATTGGTCCCACATGACAAATGTGGGACACACATAGATCAGACAATTCCAAATAAACATGTATCCACATGTGTGCATGGAGTCTACGTATGTAGCATTTTTTAAAATACAACGTTGTTTTTATGAATCACTAATTTCCATATCAAGAATATTAAAAATGGGCATTGGGATCATCAAAAGGAAACCGTAACAGACCCCATTGTCCTACATAACAATCGTATGATAGAGAAAATGAGCATGAAAATTTTGATTTACTAATTGAACAAGAGAAAAATAGAGGGGATAGAAGCTAACCTTGAGCTGGATTGGAGCAGAATCTGGGTCTTGAATTGAATGCAAATGGTTGACTTTGGGTGGCACAAATATACCAATTGCCGCAATGTACCCATCATCTATACGTCCATGGAATCCACCGAAGAATCCGCCTTCTATTGGAATGGACTCAGAATATTCACCCAATCTCGAACCAAAAGGCCCATATTTGTTCAGATTTGTGTTGAAACACAGAGTTGTGATTCTCACTTTTCCATGGAAGTAATCGTATGTCAGGCTTATGGAAGTGAGTTGCTCTTCTGAAGTGTCAATGCAGAACTAAACAAGTGCAAGTATAAATTAGAACTTTGTGGGAGGCTAAAAGAATGAAAATAGAAATCATATGAAGTTCCTGTAGTTTTATAAAAAAATTGTTATGGAAAGAAACGAAAGTGCACAAATCCGGACATGGAGGTGTCCAGAATGGTCCGATGTGTGCCGGATCCAAGTGCATCAGATGGATCCAGATACATCTCTGTCCGGGTTTGAATAAGTTAAAAGAGGGTCGCACCGTTTCAGTCGTACGGCCACCAGTACCGCCAAATTTCTCGGAGCTTCCTATAACACCGCCATCACAGCTTTTACTTGTGAATACAATTGAATGGATAACAAATCCATAACGAATAGTTATTTGCAGTATAGGCCCGTTGGGCTTGTAAGCCCAATATTTACCCTCTTTTCCTCCCCATGGCCCTAAAGACATTAATCCTTCTGCACTGCTATTATTGCCCTGCACATTCACACAATCTATTACATCCTTCTCTTCCCAAAAAAAAACAAAAATTTATGACAACCTTCATTAGCATATTTTGTATATCATTTGGGGAAAATTTTAAAACTCCCTTCAAATTTTGATTTCAATGTCTAATACACACCCAAATTTTAATTAATAAACTTCAATTAAGCAGCTAATCTGCGAAGTCCTTATTCAATTAACCTGAAGACACCCCAATCTGGCTTTCAGATTATTTACGGTTTTTGATTCCCCGATGATGAAACGGATCAAGAACACTTCGGGAATGTTGAGTGTTTGAGTTTTGAGTGTTTGAAGAACCCTTGAACCTAACCTAGCCAAAAACCACATCAAAAAGCCAAAACCAATTGTCGCACGAGGGTTTAGAACCATCGCGCGAGGGTCAAGCTGTCAGGTGTGGTCAACAGTCAAACTGTTGACCGTTGACCATCGCGTGCCAGGGAGAACCCTCGCGCAACAATTCCAAACCATCGCGCGACGGTTCTCTCCTGTCCCCACCTTTTTCAGCCGGGCAACTTAATCACCAAGTAACCAATCTAGACCTCGTGGACTGGCCGGGCTTCACTCCTTGCAAGCTTTCCATAAAAGGCAATTTGGCCACCAAGCCAAATTGGTTGGTTCTTTCTCCTCCATACACCATTTCCACCACTCCTCCTATATATACCCCCCATGGTGCTTCCATTTAAAGGGTTCCAAAAAAAAAAAGGGTTAACAATCTTGGGTTCAAAAAAAAAAGAAAGAGGGTTACAAAAATTACACTAATTCAAGCACAAAGCTCACAAAACCTCAACCACTCCAGTTTTTTCTCTCACTCTTGTGTTCTACATACACTCATTTTCAAAGCTACACCACCTTGTTCAAACCAATCCAACTCAAGCAAAAGGTATAAACATTTACCTCGCTTCGCTCGATCCTCGAGAATGCCAGGCCAAGGTCGGGTAATCAATACCGCCCCGCCCTAAAGTCAAAGAAAGTTACAAGAGGCTTACAACTACGAACCCTCGCTGATCGTTTTTACCGAACAAGGGCGTCTCTTGTCGTGTGATGATGAACATCGTGGGGAAGGGGTATCCTGGTTTTTGAGTCCTTCATACTGTTATTATTGTTTTTAAGTATTTAGGTTTTAGATCACTGTGTTGCATGAAAAAGCCATAGTTAGCTTATTTTGCAGGTATCATTTAGTTTGGAATGCCTTTGGGAAGCTTCTGAGTATGTATTCGAGCCCCAAGCATGCAAAGCAATTCCTGGACGTCCAGTCAGGGAACACTCGCGTGAGGGTTCTCCATCCGCGCGATGGTTCTTCATCTTCCAGTAATCCCTTGCTTGGCAACTAAGGCTCAAGCCTTTGTTTATTCACCCCAACGTTTAGGGTTGCCTTTCAATTCATTTGGTTTCTGTTTATCTCAAATTGTAATAATTATTTACTCTCCAGTACATATCAACTGCTTGGTTTGCCCCCTGGGTGAGCACTGGTCCTTCCAGAGCCCAGAAGGGGATTAAAATCCAACTTGTGGTGGAACAAACACTCGCGCGAGTGTTTAGAATTGACACGCGATGGTTCTTTGCATATACGTAGATCCATGCATGCAAAGGTGGCCATGGCGTTGGCATGCCTAAAGCTTGTGCAGTATTCTTGATGTTCTGATCAGAGGGTTGAGTTTTATCCCATTTTTCATAGTATTCCATTCATCCATGCTCAAATACAAACACATCTTGCAAATCGTGTTACAGTTTTAATCCCCGATTAACTGTTCCCCCGCCCTAATTGGCTAAAATTTGGTTAATAAAAGAAGAATCACAAAGTTTTCAAAATGCCTAAGTAGAGACCAATCTCCGGATTGGGCGAGAGGGTGCCTTAAAACCCTTCCCCTCTCGTAACCTGGCTCCCGAACCCAGATATGGTTATGACGGACTGGTTCCTTCACTTTTTCAAATCAAATAGCATGGCAATACGGTTCCTCGGGTGTCGGACCTTCAAACCTGTGGGCTACCACAGCTCCGAAGCGCCGCTTCTCCGGCGCTCCCTCGATTACGGGCCCGTGCGCTTTGGAATCCGGAAATTCCAGGGCATGCTACGTGGCGACTCTGCTGGGGATAATCGAACCAATATTAATCCATACTTAGAGTTTAATACGTTTGTGAACAATCCCTAAAAAGTCTGTCAAAACGGTGAGTTTCGCGCTGCCGAAGGTTGGAATGGTGATTTAACAGGACCTCGTGTCCGGCCAATCTAATCTGGGACTTTTTCGATTGTTCACTTGCGTAGTTTCCTCTAAAGATGGACTAAATAAAGTGAGCCGAGTTTGAAAAGGCATTTTGCAAAATTGTGATTCTTCTTCTTTTTGATCAATTTCTAGCATTTCATTTGCATCGATATGGGATAAGCCTCGTTGGATCGTTTTGGCAATCCGGCACGGTTTACCAGAGCCTGGGGACCCCGAATGACCAACAACCTTCGACGATGATGGGTCATGCTACCGTTTGACTGTTGCTCTGCGAATCGCGGGTAACGGGAGGTATATCTATGGCCCTAGTCCGAGGAACCTGTTACGAACCAAAACCGGCCTTTGCATATACAAAGCATTAGAACTTTCCAAACTAAGACAGAAACCTGCAGGGTAGGATCTAAATGCATCTAACCCCATATACTGTCTACGTGTTATTGCTTTCCCTATCGCATGCACTGTACATACATGTCATCTTGCATAGGAGCATGCTTAGGCGCTTCTTTCCTTGAGTTTGTCTTACGCTATCTAAGACGTTTTTGGACCCGATGAGGAGTCGTTCATTCGTTGAATGTTCGTTGTCATTTCAAAGTCCTTAGTTCAATGAGACTTTGAGAAATCAAGATTTGCTAAATCCTCGGCTCATGCCTAATTGAGGATTCAACCGACAATTAGGAACAACAAAGTATTGATCCTGTGTACACTGGCGCCACCCGGGTTGAAGTGCGTTTTCTCATTATACACCACGTTGTTCAAGGTTAAGGTGCCATGTCATCAATGCCGAGTTGTTTCTAATTCAAAGTTAAATCTTCAAAAGGGACTAGACGAAGATTTAGTCTATTTTGACATCTTTTAGGATATGTCGATCTACATGGGGACACATCGCTGAAAAGAATTCTGAGGATTCCGGCAACGTCTGAAATTCGTGAGGCAAACTCGTCTCTGGAACTGTACATACATCATGTCGTTTTGCATAGGAGCATGTTTAGGGCGACTTCTAGGTTGTCTCTCGCTTTCGAGTCTGTCTTATGCTAATTTGGACGCTGCTAGACCCGATGAAGAGTCGTGTATCTCGATGGTGCATGTTGTCAAATTTTCAAGTCCCTAGATCAGCGAGACTTTGGGAAATCAAACCTTATTAAATCCTTGGCTCATGCCCGGTTGAAGATTCAACCAAAAATAAGGAACCACAAAGTGTTGATGTCGTGATATTGATGTCATTTTGGTTATCGTGCTAAGCACATACACCGCCCGGTTATCGCTGAAGCCACCCCGGTAAAGGTGTCACGCCATCAATACCGAGTTGTTCCAAGTTCAAATTTGAATCTTCAAAAAGGACTAGTCGAAGACTTAGTCTGTTTTGACATCTCTTAGGATCAGCTTGATCTATTCAAAGGATACACCCTCGAAAAGAAATCTGAGGATTTTGGCAGCATCTGAACATCATGAGACAAACTCGTCTCTAGTTCTAGAGTCTAGGGTTGACACCGACAACAACGTGTGCATTGCATTCTAATTGCTACAGGAACGCCACTGAGCTTTCACTTACTTTACTGTCTAGTTCAAAGCCTTTGTACCGAGCAAGAGAGTACTGAAAAGAAGAGCCAAACCTACTTGGGAGAGTCTGTTTGGGCTGTTACACCTTCGCTTCCAAGATCACATCACCTTCCTCATTCATCAATCCAGAATGGCAGCACAAATGGAGCTGGCTGAGCTCAAGAAAGCTGTAGAGGAATTAGGTCACAAGATGGACAAACAAATGATTATGGTCCAGGGACTTGTTGGCCTCTTTACCTCCACAGCCCAGCAGTCAGATATGGGGCTACTCAAAGAACATTCTCAAGCATACCACCCTCCAACGGTCGGAATCAAGCTGTGCTCAGGAGACATGTTCAAAGACCTGGCTGAGTTCCATGAGGCCAGGACCTACCCAAAGAAGGATGTTGAGTCCTTATTCACAACCATTGGCGAAGGGGAAGACACGCTTCGTGGTGATTTCTACCCTGAAAGCAAAAGAATGCATCCTATTGATGAGGACATGTGTTGCAACTGCAAGGCAAACAGGGGTCCCGCTTTGAATTCTCAATCCGGTCGCAAGAACCAACCGAGGACTTTCACATGCTTCGCTGCACCTTTGGCTTCGGTTTATGAGAAGCTCCTTGATGCTGGTTCCATCAAACCCCTCAATCCAACTTCATTACCCAAGAATCCCTCTGCCAACTTCAAATATAACCTCTATTGCTCCTACCATTAAATGCCTGGCCATTCTACCAATGCCTGTTTCCGGCTTCGACATGCCGTTCAAGATCTCATCGATTATGGCATCATCATAACCCCACCTCCATCAACAACCGATGTCAATCAGGTTCAAAAAACTCAAAGCTTCCGAGCTCGAACCCAACCCCGGAGTTTCTCTGCCTTTGAGGCATCTTTATCCATGGTGATGGAGAAACTCGTCAAGTCTGGGCATCTCAAACCTTTGACCCCAACTTCCCCACCTAAAGTCTTACCAGCCAACTACCATGCCAACCATTTTTGTGCCTTCCATCAAATGCCTGGCCATCTCACGGATGACTGCCTGCGTCTCCGACACGAGATACAAGATCTAATTGACAATGGTACATTTCAAGTTCCACCAAAGCCCAACATCATTTCCGACCCCTTGCCTCAACACGGGTCTGACCCTCTGGTTGGTCAGATAACTATCAACTCTACTCAAATCAACCCGAACTCCAAGCCGGCTACATCCATCCCGTCCGAGCCTGAGGACAGCCTGTCGGCCGCCGTTTGTGCGAATGAGGTTTTCACTGCTGACATCTAGGTTGACAGTGATGCGGGGCTTATAAATGAGAAGACTGACTGGCTGAGATCCACTGATCAAAGGAGCATCGAGTAGGTTTGGTTGAAGAAGCTGAAGAAGCCGAAGTGCTGTTGCTTGGGCCTAACATCCTCTGTATTCTACCTCTTTTGTGGAAAGCTATGGTAGCTTTTTAAACATTGCGTTTTAAAAACCGCGTCTAGTTTGAATTGGCGTTATGTCTGAGTCTGACACAGAGTCTTTTGCGTTTGTGTAAAGTCTAGCTCTGAGTCGGAGTTCGTGCTTCTTGGCCCTCCACGTCATAGCTTTCATTTCAAGTCTTGAGTCTGCTGTACTTGGCAAACCCCGTGGGTTTTTATGATATGCTTTATCTTGCTTATAAGTACTTCGCTGGCTTTTATATAAACTGTGTCGACCCTGACGACGAAGGGATAGATTTCGATGGGATCATTCCTTTGGTAAACTTCAACGACTACCGAAAGGGCCGTATCACTCAACCTATTAAAAGAAGAAGTAATTTTAACAAACTTGAAAGACAAGGATAACCTCCCAATGGTTCCATTGGTTCAAAGCTATTCCCAGAGGAGCTGCGCCTGGACAAACAGGCTCAAGAATTCATTGACGTCTTGGCGTGGTCTCACAAAAGACGCACCTGGCGTTGATCCTGAGAAAAAGAAGTATCAAATCCCCCTGCTACCGGGTGCCAAGCCAGAAAGTAGAAGCTCGGAAGGCTTTGGGCCTCTCATTATGTTTAAAAACAGCAACAGTGACGTTCCGTCAAGTACAAATGAGAAAGTATAAACATGGCCCGGAGTAAGGTATTCCCAGCTGAAGTACTCTGGATCCTTTGTTATCAAAGCCGTTGTATCTGGGACTGCGGCCAAAGATCGTCGACCTCGATAGCAACAATTTCAAAACCTTGGTCAACCTGGATCATTTCAAAAGCAACTTTTCCCTGAGAGAAGCTCGTTGGGCTGAAAACCCCGAGGGTGGGCAGTTCCAAGCAAAAGTTAGAGTAGCCTGCTAGCCTAAAAACCTATGAAGGGGGTCTAGGCAAAAGTAATAGGCAATATTCGAAAGCTCGCTAGACCGAAGACCCGACTGGGCGGTACTAGGCAAAAGTTAGAGCGCAAAAGGAGAGGTAAACACACGGGTGAACCTTAGCCTGAACTACGTTTTGACCTGATTCCCTAGCTTGGGATACGTAGGCAGTTTCTCATTGAGACTCGGTCACAAATCTATCAATTGGATTCATGGTTGACGTTTTGATACAAATCAAAGGTCGAAGAGGATCAAAGATCAAGCTGCATTGGAAGAACCAAAAGGGGGAAAACCTTTGTCTTTCAATTTTATTGCAAAACTGCTATTTCTATTACAGGCTGAGCATAAGTCTTAAAATATTTGAAGCATCAAAAACAGAACGAAATGCTAGAAGCCTAAATGGCTCACAGTTTATTCTAAGTTCAGCGAGGTCTGGTATGAGCAGCTGCAGCCTCACGTGCGTGCTTTTTCAACTCCAGCGGTAGCCTGCTACTGCCCTCAAATGTTGTTCCAGGGGCTTTTGCCAAGTCTTGTCATACCATGCAAGTCATATGAAGTTAATGTGACTGCACGGGGGTGTCGGTTTCAGTCCGCGCCTATATGAGTCATCATATGCGTCTTATGTCCATTTTTGCGACATTTTTCCAGTTTTTCAATCAATTGTCATGTGGAGATACTTTTCTCACTTTTGTTTGTACAGGTCTTTGTACCTTTTGCACTTTCGTAAGTGTCAGTTTCACCTGTCTAAGGAATGTGGCGAGTTTTGGCTGCTTAATGCCCAAAATTTCATTGTGTTCTGTGTGTCTAAGGGTTCGCATTGTATCCTGGGACTCTTTCTCCCTTTTCATTTGAGCTAGGCGAGTCTGTACATGTGCGCATGTCTGTGTGTCAATTCAGATCACTTGTCAATGCAAATTAGATATTAACGGCTTGAAAATGCAACTTTTACATTGCTACCCCTAGCTCCTGTAATCCACAAGTTATGGAATCTCATGAACAGCAAGGGCTCATCAGCACAAGGCCAAGCAAAGCATCTCTGGGGCTCATCTGCCCAAGCATCGAAGAAAGGGGGCAGCAGGCCCAATCTCATTGCTAAACATCAACTGGGGCACGCCAGCCTGCTCGGTGTCTCTCTATCTGGGTGTGCATCTCAGAAGTAACTGACAGTACAGTAATAAGGCTCAATGGTAGTCCTTAGGCATCGTTGTCCTCGTAGGAGCCGCCCTTAGCTTGCATCTGCACTTTCAAATTGTTCATTTGTTTACACATCATTGCATATTGTATATCAAAATGTTGAAAGCAGGAAAATTCTACCAAATGTCAAAGCACGCCTATCCAGTATCGAAGGCACAAGTAATCGAGGATGTTGAGGATCATGCCATTTGCCTTGTCACTTTTGGAACTGCAACCAAACTGTTTCTTTGGGATAGCATAGCTATGAGAGAAGTGTCACACCCTCGCTTTCCGTATCTAGATTTTCCATGGTAACAGTCAAGCCTGCGACCTGTACTAGCGCGCGCAGGTAAATTCGGCCTTGACGCCCAATCAGCGCAGTTATCACCAATTTCTCCCCAGCTGTAGTCCGCCTTGCCTCTATCCATGCTATTATCAAGGATAACCACTGCTTGTGGTACTTGGATCTAACACAACGACAGCCGGTCCTGTCCAATTTTCAACGGCTTGATCATTCTGCACACCGATCTGCCCATCTCAATCAACGACAGCTGGTCCTATCCAATTTTCAACGGCTTGATCATTCTGCACACTGATCTGCCCATCTCAATCAACGACAGCCGGTCCTGTCCAAATTCTCAACGGCTCGTTCATCCTGAAGTATGATCCGCCCGTTCCCATCAACGACAGCCGCTCCTGTTCAATCCACGACGGCACATTCATCCTGAAGAATGGTCTGCCAGATCAATCCATCAACAATGATCAGCCATGTCATCGCCGACGATTAGCCATGTCGTCTCTTTCAAAGAATCAACGATGATCAGCCATGTCATCGCCGACGATCAGCCATGTCGTCTCTTTCAAAGAATCCACGATGATCAGCCATGTCATCGCCGACGATCAGCCATGTCGTCTCTTTCAAAGAATCCACGATGATCGACCATGTCATCGCCGACGATCGACCATGTCGTCTCTTTCAAAGAATCCACGATGATCGACCATGTCATCGCCGACGATCGACCATGTCGTCTCTCTTTCAAAGAATCAACGATGATCGACCATGTCATCGCCGACGATAAGCTATGTCGTCTCTTTCAAAGAATCAACGATGATCACCATGTCATCGCCGACGATCGACATGTCGCCTCTTTCAAAGAATCAACGATGATCGACCATGTCATCGCCGACGATCGCCCATGTCGTCTCTTTCAAAGAATCAACGATGATCACCATGTCATCGTCGACGATCGACCATGTCGTCTCTTTCAAAGAATCAACGATGATCACCATGTCATCGCCGACGGTCACCATGTCGTCTCTTTCAAAGAATCAACGATGATCGACCATGTCATCGCCGACGATCGACCATGTAGTCTTTTTAAAAGAATCAACGATGATCACCATGTCATCGCCGACGATCGACCATGTCGTCTCTTTCAAAGAATCAACGATGATCGGCCATGTCATCGCCGACGATCACCATGTCGTCTCTTTCAAAGAATCAACGATGATCAGCCATGTCATCGCCGATGATCGACCATGTCATCGCCGACGATCACCATGTCGTCTATTTCCATCCATCCACGACGATCACCATATCGTTGCCTATTCCGCTTCAATCCACGACGACGATCAAAATGTCATCCAATGGTTCGTTTATTCGCAATAATTGTTCCCCAGAGAGTCCGTCTTGGCCTATCCCGAACGACAATCACCCTCAGTCTAGCCGCAAGTGCATCTTCCAACAGGCTTATTGCTCTGTCTCGGATGGTCTTTGATAAGGAGATTGGCTCTGATTCCCAACAAATGGAATTCAACCTGCATGACACGACCTACCCGTGTTTGTTGGAATTTTTTGTGCCGAGGATAGCTTGATCCCCAACGACGACGGCCTGTCCCGTCCAGATCTACAGGGACAGCCTATTCTGTCCAAATTTGATCAACCAGCGGTGATACCCTTGTCCACTTCTACTTCCATCCCCAGCGATGGTCCGCCCGTCCATTCAATCGATCAGGTTCTGTAAGTATGCTTGTCTACTTTACTATGTTCTGCTCTGGATTGCCTTGAGGGGTGTCTAGAATTCTTTGACGTTACTTGTACCAAGTCAATGGTGCTCCAAGTGCCGTCAAAGAGAGGGGCTCAGAGACACCCCAATCGGCTTTCAGTTATTTACGGTTTTGATTCCCGATGATGAAACGGATCAAGAACACTTCGAATGTTGAGTGTTTGAGTTTTGAGTGTTTGAAGAACCGCTTGAACCTAACCTAGCCACAAACCACATCAAAAAGCCAAAAACCAATTGTCGCGCGAGGGTTTAGAACCATCGCGCGAGGGTCAAGCTGCCAGGTGTGGTCAACAGTCAAACTGTTGACCGTTGACCATCGCGTGCCAGGGAGAACCCTCGCGCAACAATTCCAAACCATCGCACGACGGTTCTCTCCTGTCCTTTTCACCTTTTTCAGCTGGGCAGCTTAATCACCAAGTAACCAATCTAGACCTCGTGGACTAGCTGGGCTTCTCTCCTTGCAAGCTTTCCATAAAAGGCAATTTGGCCACCAAGCCAAATTGGTTGGTTCTTTCTCCTCCATACACCATTTCCACCACTCCTCCTATATATACCCCCCATGGTGCTTCCATTTAAAGGGTTCCAAAAAAAAAAAGGGTTAACAATCTTGGGTTCAAAAAAAAAAGAAAGAGGGTTACAAAAATTACACTAATTCAAGCACAAAGCTCACAAAACCTCAACCACTCCAGTTTTTTCTCTCACTCTTGTGTTCTACATACACTCATTTTCAAAGCTACACCACCTTGTTCAAACCAATCCAACTCAAGCAAAGGTATAAACATTTACCTCGCTCGCTACGATCCTCGAGGGTGCCAGGCCAAGGCCGTAATCAATACCGATTCCGCCCTAAAGTCAAGAAAGTTACAAGAGGCTTACAACTACGAACCCTCGCGCGATCGTTTTACTCTCACGCCGTTCTTGTCTGTGTGATGATGAACATCGTGGGGAAGGGGTATCCTGGTTTTTGAGTCCTTCATACTGTTATTACTGTTTTTAAGTATATTAAGGTTGTTAGATCACTGTGTTGCATGAAAAAGCCATAGTTAGCTTATTTTGCAGTATCATTTAGTTTGGAATGCCTTTGGGAAGCTTCTGAGTATGTTTCAGAGCCCCAAGCATGCAAAGCAATTCCTGGACGTCCAGTCAGGAACACTCGCGTGAGGGTTCTCCATCCTCGCGCGATGGTTCTTTATCTTCCAGTAACTTCCCTTGCTTGGCAACTAAGGCTCAAGCCTTTGTTTATTCACCCCCACTGTTTAGGGTTGCCTTTCAATTCATTTGGTTTCTGTTTATCTCAAATTGTAATAATTATTTACTCTCCAGTACATATCAACTGCTTGGTTTGCCCCCTGGGTGAGCACTGGTCCTTCCAGAGCCCAGAAGGGGATTAAAATCCAACTTGTGGTGGAACAAACACTCGCGCGAGTGTTTAGAATTGACACGCGATGGTTCTTTGCATATACGTAGATCCATGCATGAAAAGGTGGCCATGGCGTTGGCATGCCTAAACCTTGTGCAGTATTCTTGATGTTCTGATCAGAGGGTTGAGTTTTATCCCATTTTTCATATTATTCCATTCATCCATGATCACATACAAACACATCTTGCAAATCGTGTTACGGTTTTAATCCCGATTAACTGCTTCCGCCCTAATTGGCTAAGATTGGTTAAAAAGAAGAAGAATCACAAAAACTTTCACAAAATGCCTAAGTAGAGACCGATCTCCGGATTGGGCGAGAGGGGTGCCTTAAAACCCTTCCTCTCTCGTAACCTGGCTCCCGAACCCAGATATGGTTATGACGGACTGGTTCCTTCACTTTTTCAAATCAAATAGCGCGGCAGGTGCTTCGAAATACGGTTCCTTGGGTGTCAGACCTTCAAACCCAGGTGGCGACTCTGTATTTTTCCGAGCGCCTGCTTCTCCGCTCGCGCTCCCTCGATTACGGGCCCGTGCGCTTTGGAATCCGGAAATTCCAAGGCATGCTGCCTACATAACCCTATCTTTCTCTTATAGAATTAACGATCTTCTATTCTATTTATAAATGGGAGCACTGTCTTCGTATGGGGTTTTTTTGTGACGCGCCCATATTTTGATTTTTCCAAAATTGCAAATAGCTAAAATTGCCAGGCAAAACCCCAGAAAGCATTTAAAGCTAGCCACTTTCTATTTCAAACTCCAATAATGCTAGTTATATTTTCTATCTTCCTTCCAAATAGTTTCTTCTCATGCCTTTTTTATTTTATTTTCATGATCATGATTGCTTAGGCTTTGCAAAAATACATAATGTCGAAATCAAAAAATAGATTTTTTTTTTTTTTTTTATCACACAGAACCCAGATTCAAATTAAAGAAAAATAAATACACAATCAATGACTTCGAGTCATTTTGCAATACTATATAGTTAAAAAAAACACCAATTAGGTAGAAATTATGCACAGTAGAAACAATATGTTCAACGGAAACACCAAGCAAAATCATTGCCTTACAAAGAAGCGTATTACTTTTGTCTTCTAAGATGGATCTGATTAGGAAATAAAAAGAAATGTAGCATGACAAAAGCTAACCTCTAGTCCTTCTAAATTGATATCTTCATGCACACTGTTATCTTTGTTAACCACGTTCTTGATCTGCATCATAACAAAGGCAAATTCAACGTCTCGCGCAACATACTTCAAGTGAAAAATCGATCCAAAGTTAAATAAATAAAATGATATGGTAAAAAGAAAACATATAGAGGATCTGAGTACGACATTTTTTTTCCCTAGGAGTGATTGCAAAACAGTGAGGGCCTAAGGGGATTATTGAGGTTAGCGACAACAAAAGATCGAACAATCATGGTCTTCTTGCTTTTGCCTTTGTAGTTTGTATCGGTACGTAATTGGCTGCTTTTGCTTGCCAAGTTTGTGCTGCAAAGCCCCTCAAAAGTCTTCTTCCCCTGCAATCCCCACTTTGTTCCCGATATTAAAGCTTTGGTTCATCACCTACTTTCAGTACTCTACAATGTGTTCCTTAGTTCACCACATTCTACACAATACCTCAATGCATGCAAAAGAAAAATCTCAAAGGATAACAACTTGCCGCCATGATAGAATTGGGAAAAAATGTCGGGAACTAATTATAGAAGCGTAATTACCATTTGCACAGTAAGAATTTCAAAATTATGAAATGAAAGACAGTAAATAGGAGAGGAAATCACTTAAAGGGAGAAAGAAAATAATGGGAGAGACGATGCAAAAATAACAGTAGCATAGAATGGGGAAGACAGTAAATAGGAGAGGATATTATTGATTGACAAATTCCATGTCTACCATAGTTTCCTTTGAGGGAGACTAACTCAAAACTTGGACATAATTCCAACCATACCAATATTGGTTAATTATTACTAGGGTTTGCCCGTGCATGAAGGCACGGTGCAATGCATTTTGAACACAATTAAAATGAATTACGAAACTGTTGACCAACTCCCATGAAAGTTCAAAGTTCAAACTAAAAAAAACCACATTAATTGGCTACGAGTACACCACCGTTAGCTACACATGAAACCATAGAAATATTGAAATCAACCAAAGCAATCAGTAATCATAAAATTGAAGGGGAGATTTGTATTAAAAAATGCTTCACAATGCCCCTACTTAACTCGATGTCCTGACCACAAATCAAAACCAACCATCATATGGGTTTTTAATCAAATGGGATATTGCGCCAAATCCATATATACCACCACACAATCGCTTGAAACTTTTTTATTTGTATGGAGTCATACCTTATGAGTATGGATGACATTTTGGTCCCGCTCATCAGGGATTACAATTCCGATATTTCTGTCTCGGAGGGGTTGAACCTGCACATACAAATTCAGTTGAGAAATGTCAAAAAAAAAAAAAAAAACCCTTGTTCGAAGATTAATAAAAGGAGTTTATAAAAATTTAAGGGTTATACCTGTGTATTCTCGTTGCTCATGGGATAGGTTACTTTTTCTTTCCCTTTGTGTGACATTTGTTTTGCCTGAACTATCAATTCCTATAAACGAAGGGCACGGAGCATTGGCAAAGTTTACCCAAAATAATAGTGAAAAAATTATGAAACAGGAAAAAAACCAATTAAAGGACATGTTGGGAACACACGTGTCTAGAGAATTGCAACTTGGTAGTTGTTCAACTATCAGAGCATAAATTGAACCAACCGGATCCGGGGGTAGCTTGCGCACACCTGGACTAATTTCGTGGCCTTGAAAGTAATGACCAAGCATAACTCACAGTGGCTCCAGAGTTTGGAATGTTTGACCTCCGTGAAAATAACCTCACAACCACGTGGCCAAACCACTTGGGGTTTACTTCTTTTTGAAACTTTCTGTCAAGAGCATTAGTTTCCAAAGACTACGATTCTATCTAAATTTCCTAGAAGTATAATAAAAGGTCTGTTTCTTTCTCATGCACAACACCATACAGTCGAGCTAACAAAAAAAACCTAGAGTAACTATAAAAGTCGATAAATGTTGAGAGGAGGAGCAAAAGGTGATGTATACCATTTAGGCATTCTTACAAGCACCTTGAATACAATATAAAATTTCTAAAATTTTAAATGTCATTCTTACAAACACCTTTGAATGCAATAGAAACATAGGGAATACCTGAAATAAAGAAAACAAAAAGCAAGGAAATTACATAGGGAGACTACCTGGAATAAAAAAGGAGAAGAGAAAAAGATAGGATTCTCTCTTTACCTAGGGAGATTACCTTGATAAAAAAGGAGAAAAGAAAAACAGTGAGAGTTTTTCTTTTTGAGTTGCTTCGGGTGGTGTACCGATTACAATGGCCAAACCAAATGGGGAGGGTGGGAGGGAGAGAGCGTTCCTTGGGTAGATTTGGATTTGGGGCAGCCGTAATACCACAAAGCTGGAAACCTCAAAACTTAATTCAGCCGTAGGATTTATGAGGAATAAGTTAGGCCGTTAAATTTATGTACATAGGATTCAAATACTGAGCTATTTTATTATATAGATTTAAACTAACACAATTATTCAAAATCCTCCCGTTACTTTTAAAAATCAAACGGAGTAAGAGGAAGAAAGTGGTAGGATGCTTCCATATTTGTTGTTTAAATTGCCAAATAAGGTATTAAATTCAAAATTACTATCTCAGAATTTAAGGATAGGTAATCCAAACACAACAACTTACACAACCTCTCACATATATGTGGGGTCCACACATAGTAACGTGTGTAGAGCCCACATGTGTGTGAAAGGTTGTGTAAGTTGTTGTGTTTGAATTTTTGTGTGAGTATCATTTTTGTTAAATTCAAGACCATTCTTCCTCAATTTAAGGATAGGTCAACCAAAAACAATCCCATTATAATTTCTTGTTCAAATATTGGGTAAAAAAGAGAAAATAAATGGTAATTGTCAATTAAATCATGTCATTTGTCACTCTCACATTCCTCTTCTATTCTATTTATAAATTGGAGCACTGTCTTTTGTATGGAGGTTTTGTGACGCGCTCATATTTTGATTTTTCCAACATTTCCCAATAGAAAAATAGTTTAGACCATTCGGATAAGGGCATGTACAGCAACAAATAGCTAAAATTGCTAGGCAAAACCCCAGAAAGTATTAAAGCTAGCAACTCTCTATGTCGAACTCCAATAATGCTAGTTATTTTTTCTATCTTCCTTCCATATATATTATTCTTCTCTTGCCTTATTTATATATTTATTTATATTCAATGATCATGATTGCTTTGACCAAGCAACAATACATACATTCGAAATCGACATGTAGATTTTTTTTTATCACACAAAACCCAAATTCAACGTAAAGAAAAATGAATACACAAGCACATGCAAACAGCTTCCATTTGAAATCAGAATTGAAGAAACTCATACCAATAGACCGCATCCAAATTGAAACTCTAAGCTTCTAGAAGTGATATATAAAATGCACATGCATCGATTCAGTCATGTAGAGAAAGACATCTACAGAGACATTGCGTTGAGGATTTCATGAGTTGCAAACCCTCAGAATCTCACAACAGTAGAGGGCATGGGGAGAACACAAATTATGAGTTGCAAACTGTAGGAAAGGTCAAAGGGCGCGGCGGTTGACCGTTTGACCATCCAATGAGCATGTGACACGTGTACTCGTCCTCGCGGGGTTGACGAGTTGACCAACGAACCCTAGCTCGCCACGTGGCGCTTCAGTCGCGCGACACCTGGCATTGCGCGAGGGAGCCTCGCACTACCCATCGCTTTGCAGTGACTATGTAAAGGTCACAAGCTCAAATTCCTCCCTTAAGGAGAGAATTATACTTATTCAGGTGGATGCTTGGCGCGGTCCCGATCTAACGGAGACGATAACACGGTTTAACCAAGGCGCACCAGTGATTTGCCCAGACTCTTATGTCTGCTCCGGCCTTTAGGCAGGACCCGAGGGGCCCCTTGAGGCTTGGTAGCGATACAGGCGCGATCGATTAAGGTCACGACCTTGCCCTTACGGGAATGAAGGGGATCTAGTGGCTTGGTGGCTGTAAAAGAAGAAGAGGTTCTCCGCGGATAAGAGGACGCGCCTACCGTCATACTCGCGGTCATCGCGAGGGTAGCGACGCCTCCGCGGTCAGGGGAAACAGGAGGGACACGTGTCATTTTATTAGCGCGCCACTTGGTGCCCGAGCATTAGCTCGTGTGGGCTATAAATATGAACGTCTCTTCACTGATTTCCAGAGATTGAGTTTTGTGAACATTCTCTAGAGAGAGAAAGTTGGTGAGCACTGATTTCAAATGAGATCTTATCCTCTTTCAGGGGCTCTATTGTCTTTCCTCTTGGGGGATCTCTGGGTTAGGGTCTCCACTGCCTCCCCTCTCTGTTCACCCCTGCTCTCTTCTTCACCCTTCTAGATCACTCCTCTCATTCCTTTCCATAAGCTATTCTAACCTCTCCGGCACATCAATTCCTTGGGAGTATTTGTCCACCTCAAAATCGGACCTATCCTACATTGGCGACTCTGCTGGGGATGTTGCTTAGTTTATGGTTAGCCTAAGAAGTGGTCTAGAAACTCCAGCTTTTCTTCAACCTCCATCTCGCAGAGTAGCGACCATGGCGGAAAATCTGCTCAATACCGGGCCGATTTTTGCAGAGGGTGACGGATCCTCTACTCAAGGAGGAGACGCCACCATGGAAGTCCTTCAAGCTGTCCGAGATGGCCAGAATCAGATGATTGCTGCCATGACTGCTCTCACAGAGGCCATCACAGCGGCTCTGCCTACAGCACTGGCGGTAGCAGCAGCAGCGCCGCCCGTCGTAGCCCAGCCGCTTCCCGCTGCAGCAGCAGCAAACGTCGCAGCAGCAACTGCAGCTGCCGCAGCAAACCCCCTTGCAATCCCTGTTCAAAACCCCCTAAACCCCCAAACCGGCGGACCAGCCCCTGTTACGGGTACTGGTTCAGTCCACCAACAGCCTCTCCCGGCCGAGAACAATGGCCAATCTCAGAATCAGTTCCTCACTGCAGCTGATGTTCAAGCCCTCCTCCTCAAAGAAAAAACCAAAGCCACACTCCCTCCCTACCCAACCCAGATATACAGCCACCATATCCTGTAACCATTCTCTCCCTACCTTATCCAGAGGGCTACACCCCACCCAAGTTCATTAAATTTGATGGAAAAGAGGGCAATGCCTAAGAGCATGTGGTTCGATTTATTGAGACCCTTGGGGCTCATTCTGGTGACCATAACCTTCGCCTTCGCGAGTTCTCAAAATCCCTTACCTCGCGAGCGTAAACCTGGTATGTGAATCTTAAACCTTATTCGATCGAAACTTGGGAAGAAATGGTAAACAAGTTTTACACTAAGTTCTTCCAAGTCCGCGAGAAGGTCACTACCTTGTACCTCGTGAAGGAAACCCAGTGTAGCAGTGAAGATATCATCGAATACATCAAGCGTTTTCAGGACAAGGCTGTGGACTGCCACGAGCCAGTGGGCGAGTCACACCTAGTCAAAATATGCATTGACGGAATCCTGCGCGACTATCGCGCATTCCTGGTGAACATTAAGATTCCAACCTTCTCAGCTCTCCTTGAGGCTGCTTACAACCTGCGGCATACTGTCAAACCCCCTACCAAGGACAACCGGAAGTCCAACCGTTCCATCACAGTCGCTGGTGCCTCTTCTGCTCAACAGTCGCACAAGAGGCAGGGGGGTAGTAGCGACGGCTGCGATCACAAGAAACGAAGGGATAAGGAACCAGTCGAGGTCCCAGAATATCCATGCAGTGTGGAAGAAGTCAAGGCGTTGGTGGAACAATGGGTCGCTGATGGTGTACTCAGGCTGCCTGATGTTGAACGTGAGCCCTCGCGGCAGGATCGCGAGAGTCCGAGGTATTGCGTGTACCACAGGCACATGAAGCATCCAACAAGCGATTGTTGGACCTTGAGGAGGATCTTTAAGAGAAAGCAAGAAACCAATCAGCTAAGGGTTGGGACCGGCCGCCCTAACGACGTGCGCGAACATCCTTATCCTGAGCATGAGCGCGCTGTCCATATGGCTGCATGTTACAACTACTTTGCTGAAGAAGACGAGCATACCGATGAGGAGGTCTGCATGACTTCCTACTATGATCACTTGGATGAAATCGCTTCTCATGAGCAGCCAAGGGTTATTCCTGACCCTGACGCTGCAGTCAAGGTGCTACAAGGAAGTACTAAGTTCAAGGCGTTCTATGACGCGCTGGGTTTCACAGCCGCGGCTAGAACAGAAATCACCAAGTCTATCGTGAACATCTCGGAGGCACACCAGTAGGCGTGCATGGCTATGGATGGCTCAGTGCCGCGAACCATCCGAGAAGGAGCTAACTCTATCACCTTCTCCGACGCTGACCGTCGCGTCACGTTCTCCCACAACAGGCCACTCTATGTAACAGCCCACATTAAGAGGGGTTGAGCTGAAGCGAGCTTTCTTGGATGGGGGAGCATCTATCAACATCATGCCACTCGCTACCTTCAAGAAGCTTGGAATACCGGAAAACCGAATCATAAAGTCCTCCGTCGCGATCACGGGATTCGGAGGAGACAAGAAAGGGTCCTTGGGTTACGTGGTGGTGGACCTCGCGGTAGGCGCCATCCGCGCTGCGACGAAGTTCCACATCATCGAAGCAGAGACAAACTACCACATTATCTTGGGAAGGAGTTGGATGCACAAGTATGCTGTGGTCCCGTCAAGTTATCATCAGTGCATGAAGAGAATTTGGGCAAGAAAGAAGGTCACGGTAGCCGCGTCGGAGAAGCCTTTCGACACGGATAAGGCCCACTTACCGGATGTTGTTTACTTCTCCGAGGTGGAGGAAGAAGTGGAAGTAGTGTCAGCCAAGCCCATAGGCATCAAAGTCCCAAGGTGGGAGAACATCATGAAGAGAGAAGAGGCGGCCGCGAGCAAGCGGCCCGCCGCGAGGGTGGCGTCAGAAGTCCCAAGAAAAGTTACTAAGGTGCAAGAAGGCGGCAAGATAGTGTACTGCTTATGACGGTGCGCGGGGGTAACGGTCCCTCGCGGGGTCGCTAACCCCCACACCGTGGATGTAGCAGAAGTCGAGCCAGACTTGGTGGATAAGCCGGAGCCAGCACCGGAATGCATGCAAGACGGTCCTAGGCCCCAGCAGGAGGCTCTAGAGGAAATAAACTTGAGGATAGGTGAAGGAACCCCGCGGCCTGTGTTCATAAGCAAGGCGTTAGGGGGAGATACGCGAGAAAATCTGATAGAGCTGTTGCGGAAGTACGCGGATGTCTTCGCGTGCCACTACGAAGAGATGTCCGGGCTGGATGAAAGCCTAGTTGCGCACCACTTGGATGTGTTCCCCAACTCCAAGGCTGTGAAGCAAGGGCAGCGGAAGTACAACCCTGAGTTGGAAGAGAAAATCAAGGAAGAAGTCGAGAAGTTAAGAAAGGCCGGTTTCATTCGGCCAATTCAATACCCCTCGTGGTTGGCCAACATAGTACCAGTCAAGAAGAAGAATGGGCAGATTAGGGTTTGCGTAGACTTTCGCGACCTTGACAAGGCGTGCCCTAAAGACGAGTTCCCACTGCCGCACGTGGACACATTGGTCGATGCTACTTCAGGTCACCAAATGTTCTCATTCATGGATGGCTTCAGCGGATATAACCAGATAAAAATGGCCCCCGAGGATGCAGAGAAGACGGCGTTTCGCACACCACTCGGTAATTTCTACTATGTGGTGATGCTCTTTGGTCTGAAAAATGCAGGCGCCACTTATCAGCGCGTCATGACTGCGATTTTTCACGACCTAATGCATCACATAGTGGAAGATTACGTGGATGATTTGGTGGTCAAGTCAAGAGAAAGCGGCAATCATTTGAAGCACTTGGAAGAGGTGTTCGAAAGATGCAGAAAGTTCAACATGAAGATGAACCCACTAAAGTGCGCCTTTGGTGTCACAGCAGGGAAGTTTTTGGGCTTCTTAGTGCACAGGCACGGCATCGACGCGGATGAAACGAAGATAAGGTCCATCGCGGAGATGCCCGCGCCACACTCGCAGCGGTCACTCAAACGTGTCCTCGGGAAGGTCTCTTACTTGCGAAGGTTCATTCCAGCACTGGCAGAGATGACAGCACCATTTAGTGATCTGCTGAAGGGGAAGGCAGAGTTCAGATGGGGTGGCGAACATCAAAAGGCCTTCGACAGTGTCAAGGCTGCCTTAGCCTCTCCTCAAACCATGATCGCGCCACAAGCGGGAAAGCCCCTCATCCTCTACCTAACGTCGACGCCGAAGTCCATTGGGGCACTCCTTGCTCAAGAAATAGAGGGGGTAGAACGACCGGTGTACTACATAAGCCAGAAGATCCAAGGAGCAGAGGAGAGGTACACCCCAGTAGAGCGGCATTGCTTGGCCCTTGTGTTTACTGCTCAAAAGTTGAGGCACTACTTCCTGTCATTCCCAGTACAGCTCGTCACCAGAAGTGATCCAGTGAGGTACTTACTGTCGCGGCTAGCCCTATCCGGGAGGATCGCGAGGTGGCTCTTGGCCTTGGCGGAATTTGAGATTACATGTGTTATCCCGCGGGCTATCAAATGTCAGGCCCTAGCAGATCTCTTTGCGCAGTTTCCAAGCGGACAGTGCGAGCCGCTGGAAGAGGCGTTGCCCGAGATGGTTTCGAAGCTCTCGCGGCCAGTCCAAGCGAGGCGTCCTGGACGCTAAGCTTCGACGGGGCAGCAGGAGGAGCACATGGCGGCGCAGTTATCGTCCTTCAAAGTGATGAAGGAGAAAGGGAATACTTGTCTTACAAGCTGGGCTTCGCATGCTCCAACAACGAAGCAGAATATGAGGCTCTAATCCTAGGGCTTTTAGCAGCAGTTTTCAGAGGAATCTCACGGCTTAAAATTGTGGGGGATTCAAAACTTATCATTCTTCAGGCATCCGGAGAATACGCGCTGAAAGAGCCCACCCTCGCGCCTTATAGGGCGACTGTTCAAAAGTTAATGGGAAGATTCGAGGCAGTGGACATAATTCATAGGCCAAGATCAGACAACAGATTTCCAGACGCCCTCGCGACGCTGGGGGCAAAGACAGAGTTCGATGAAGACAAAGTGACGATTGAGATCATTAAGAGGACGGAGCCGTCAATCATAGATGAGCTCGGGGCACACCGCGAGGAAGACTGGCGCGACCCCATCTTGAAGCAGTTGGTTTCTGGAGAAGGAACCTTGCCTATCGCGGAGGTGGCCCAGTTTACTGTCCTTCGCGGTGAGCTGTACTACCGCGGACCACAGGGTTGGCTAGCAAGGTGTGTTTGCCCAAGCGAAGCGAAGACCAAGTTGCGTCAGATCCATGACAAAACTTGTGGCGAGAATGAGATCTCTCTATACCGGAGAGTCCAGAGGCAGGGCTATTATTGGCCCAACATGAAAGAGGATGCCACGAAGGTGCTACGCGCTTGTCAAAACTGCATGCTCTATGCTGTGGAGCCGGAGTGTTGCCTCATGGAAGAGGTAGATTGGAGATAGGAGTACATTGATTTCCTTCGTGAAGGAGCGCTGCCTCTAGATTCGAAGGAGGCTCGAAGAGTTCAACGCTATTCCCAACGCTACTTCCTAGAAGGGGGGCAACTTTACCGACGTGCCTTGGACGGGATACCCCTGCGATGCCTGTCTCGCAATAAAGCCGAAGAAGTCTTACAAAAGGTCCACAAAGTAGAGCATCAGGGTTGGAGAAAACTGTATGAGCACTTGATTCATCTTGGGTACTTCTGGCCCACGATGGAAGCAGACTCGAAGCGACATGTGCGCAGGTGCGCGACTTGTCAAAAGTTTGGAAACTTGGTCCACGCGCCATCCGTGGAGTTACACTCTATTCGCGCCCCCTTTCCGTTCCATACCTGGGCGATGGACTTGATCGGGCCCATACATTCGACATCCAGGGGAAATCAGTGGATCCTAGTCGCTACAGAGATAAGCACGAAGTGGGTTGAAGCTGTTAGCCTGAGTAAGGCGACTGGCGCGGCAGTCGCGAACTTCATCAAGGAAAACATCATTTGTCGTTTCGGCATCCCGAAGGTCATCCTTTCGGACAATGGCACCCCCGTCATCAACAAAGATGTGAAGAAGCTGCTCGAATCCTATTCAGTGAGTCACCTCACATCAACTCCATACTACCCTCAAGGCAATGGTCAGGCTGAGGAGACTAACAAGACTCTCATCCCCATCGTCAGTAAGTTGCTGGATGAAAAAGGTGGGACGTGGGCCGATCATCTTGCGGTGGCATTGTAGGCATATAGGACCTCTCATCGTAAAGCTACGCATGCCAGCCCCGTTAGCCTGGTTTACGGGGCAGAGACTGTTCTCCCCGCGGAGCTGAGTGTACCATCCGCGAGGCTGGCCCTCGCGGCGGAAGTGACATGGGAAGAAAGAAGGGCAGATCTAGAGGCCATGGAGGAAATGAGGAACACCGCGGCAAGGAACCAAGAAAGGTATTGGCAATCAGTGGCCAAGTACTACAACAAGGGCGTGGTGCCGCGAGCATTCCAAGTCGGGGACTTAGTGTGGAAGTCCACCACCGCAGTCATGAGGGACCTGGAGCAGCCGAAGTTCACTCCAAGGTGGGAATGGCCGTACGAGGTAATCAAGGCCAGTAGCAGCAGCCATTATGAGTTACCGAGGGTCAGTGATGGTTTCAAAACTGGTCCTATTAATGCTAAGTTCATTAAGATGTACTACCCATGATGTAAGGGTATTTCCTATGTTTTCAGTTTTAAAGAAGGCGTCAGGCCATGCTATCCTTGGTTCATTTATGAACAGTTTTCATGTAAAAGGTGGCAAACAGCGTGTAAGGGACTATCAATGGAAAGTAAAGCAGGCAGTTGTAATATCACTTAACTGTGTTCTTAAACCATAGGCATATTACGCTTAAAACTACTGCAAATATCCAAAGTTGTCATTACATCGCCAAAAGCCACCACAATTCACAAACAGTTCGCGAAAGTCACTACAACATCAAGACAAACAAAAGAAGTGCTCAACCGAAGATCTTTTTCAGAAAGGGGTCGGTATCATGGAGTGGGCCATCAACAAGGCTCTCGCCCATGCGAACCTCCTCGGCCAGGCGCTCGTAAACCAGCCTGTGTCCCGCTGCCGTCACCTCAGCCGCGGCTACCACCCTCTGTGCCTCGGCAAGGGCCGCGCGAGCCTCCTCTAAGGCTGCCTTAGCCATATCACGGTTCCATCGCAGTTGCTCATTATCACGCATGACCTTAGCAGCGTCAAGCTCTTTGTACACCCACCAAATGTCAAACCCCAACTTGTCAAAATTTTGGACGGTGAGCCCAATCTCCTCGATCTGATCAGGACCCAGGTCGCACACCCTCATGCCCTTGATGCTCTGCAAGAAGGTGTACAGGCACTCAAGTTGCATCCGGCCCATGGTCCGGCTATAGAGCTCGCGAACCTTGGAGAACGAATAGGGAAAGAGGTTCCGGACGGAAGAGAGGAAAGAGGTTGCCTCGGGAGTAAAGCCATAGTGCCCGAAGAAGGCCTCGTTTGAGACCTCCTCCACCTCGTTAGCCACAGGTGCGTCTACCACTTGTATATCAGAATCATCATCAGCCGCCACGTGCCCGCGACTGGAACCAGCCCTGGTTCGTTGTTGTGCAACAGGCCCCCCGATCAGCAAAGAACTATCCTCGCGAACGTCGCCAACAACGTATACCGCTTGCGGGGTCCCAAGAGTTATCAGGGTATCGTCTTGTAGGTCCGCGAAAACCTCCTCGGAAGTCAGATTTGTAAGTTCCACTGCCGCGTCATGCGCTTGGAAGTGCGCGGACAAGTCACCAGTAGGCGGAACGTTGGCACGCCTAGTGAACAAGTTCATTGCAGTTTCAACCGACTCGCGCGGAGATGGCTGCTGAGTAGCGGCCTCCGGTGCTAACTGATTGATGTCTGGGACTGAAAGAAGCCCCATCTGTTGGCAACCTGCGGCGGAGTACCAGGCCGGAGTTGTCATCACCCTCTTCATCCTTCTCAAACCCGGGAGGCGCCGTGTCTGAGCCCGAATTCCCATTGCTGCTCCACCATCATCGCGACCCTCGTCGCCACCCACATTGTCAGCAATGACTTGGTTTCCTCCACCACCGCTTTTATCACCCTCACCACCATTGTTATTCTCGCCCTCATCAACACCGCCGTCATCATCACGGCCTCCACCGTTGTCATCCCCATCACTCTGGTCCTCCTCACTGCCAGCGCTATCACTGTCTTCGGCTTCCTCACTGTTATGACTGTCGCTACCCTCAGCTCCACTGCCATCCGTGCCAGATCCCTCCTCATCCAACTCGATGATTTGCTTGCCTTTAACAGCGGGCGGGCCACCTGGACTGGGTTGAGCAGTGCGAGATATCTTGAAGGACTGGCCGATCGGGGCGTTGTCATCAATACTGCTGTCAGAGACTCCCCCGCGGTCATCCTTGCCTCCCCTCTTCCTCTTGAGCTCACTCGCAGGGGCCTGCTCTTCCCCTCCATGTCTAGGCGAGGAGCCTACAGAGCAAAAGGAGACATGTAAGGAGGCAGTAGCAAGGCGAATGGCAAAATTAACAGAACAAGCCCAAAGTAAGGAAGCAAGACTTACCAACAGACGCGACGCTCACAGAAACCTCTTCGGAGCGAGGAGTCCTTGCCGCTCGAGTTGGGGCACCCTGAAAGACGGAATAAGTTCAAGAGAGGCGGATCCATACAAGGGATATTATCAAGAATGAAGTGAAGGAATGCTGTATTAAAGACGTACCTTCCGTTGTCGCTTTAGTTAAGGGCCTTGCTCTTGAAAGGAGGCTTGCTCTTTTGCCTTCGCACGGGTCACCCTTGTCGGAACTATGGTCGAAATAGGTTCTGCAATAATAACACCGCGGCTAGCCGCAGGGGTAGCACTTGGCGGTGCCCAATAGCTCTTCTTGTCACGCCACTCGGCTCGCCTCGCCTTCGGGGACCTCAAGGACACGTCACGATGATAGACCTCCGGCAAAGGAGGGACCTCAAGAGTGCCGCGAACATAGTTGATGAAGGAATCAAGGTTGCAGCGCCAAGCCAGGCGGCTGTTGGCCGTAAAGAAGGTCCTCCTGTCATTCCTTGAGAGCACAACAACAGTGTAACCCTAAATCTTGAGAAAGGGACGCATTAATTGAAGGGGTGTGGTGGTTGCACAGACCCGAACCATCCCGACCATTACACGCGCGGCGACAGCACGTGGGTCACACGCGCGTGGGGGGCAATTGTAGTAAAGGTCAAAGGGCGCGGCGGTTGACCGTTTGACCATCCAATGAGCATGTGACACGTGTACTCGTCCTCGTGGGGTTGACGAGTTGACCAACGAACCCTAGCTCGCCACGTGGCGCTTCAGTCGGGCGACACCTGGCATTGCGCGAGGGAGCCTCGCGCTACCCATCGCTTTGCAGTGACTATGTAAAGGTCACAAGCTCAAATTCCTCCCTTAAGGAGAGAATTATACTTATTCAGGCGATTGCTTGGCGCGGTCCCGATCTAACGGAGACGATAACGCGGTTTAACTAAGGCGCACCAGTGATTTGCCCAAACTCTTATGTCTGCTCCGGCCTTTAGGCAGGACCTGAGGGGCCCCTTGAGGCTTGGCAGCGGTACAGGCGCGATCGATTAAGGTCACGACCTTGCCCTTACGGGAATGAAGGGGATCTAGTGGCTTGGTGGCTGTAAAAGAAGAAGAGGTTCTCCGCGGATAAGAGGACGCGCCTACCGTCATACTCGCGGTCATCGCGAGGGTAGCGACGCCTCCGCGGTCAGGGGAAACAGGAGGGACACGTGTCATTTTATTAGCGCGCCACTTGATGCCCGAGAATTAGCTCGTGTGGGCTATAAATATGAACGTCTCTTCACTGATTTCCAGAGATTGAGTTTTGTGAACATTCCCTAGAGAGAGAAAGTTGGTGAGTACTGATTTCAAAGGAGGTCTTATCCTCTTTCAGGGGTTCTATTGTCTTTCCTCTTGGGGGATCTCTGGGTTAGGGTCTCCACTGCCTACCCTCTCTGTTCACCCCTGCTCTCTTCTTCACCCTTCTAGATCACTCCTCTCATTCCTTTCCATAAGCTATTCTAACCTCTCCGGCACATCTATTCCTTGGGAGTATTTGTCCACCTCAAAATCAGACCTATCCTACACAAACCCTTAGAATCTCACGTTTAAAATTCTAGGAGGAACAAGTGATGAAAGAAAAGCATCTAATATTCTTGTAATGTGAAAAAATAAAAAATAAAAAGGAAAAAAAGAAGAAGAGAGGCTTCTTGGCAATACCTGCACCCTGCAATTTGGGTTTTCACGGCATGAGAATGTTCATTTTGATGATGATAAGTGTTCATTTGGTAGATACCATCAACAACATTAACTGTTTCGAAAGTCACAAAAATTGATGGCCATTGATACCCATTTGCAATTCATTTACTGATGTAAACATGGGTTCAGCAACATGGAACCAAATCAGCCAAACCATTTTTACAATAGGCTTTAGTTTTGAGAAATGTTATTTGCCAAAACTGGTTTTGTTAGAACCAAAACTATAGTGTATAAAAGCCTTCTAAATTACACATGGTACATGTCTTTTATGCACTACAATTTTAGGCATTAACTTTTAATTTTGGCAAGTTGGTACGTAAGAGGGGGAACCCTAGCTGCCACCAATATCCTTCTTCTCCCTTCCCTCCCCCCTAGGGTTCACACCTTTAAACAGCAGTAGGAGGGGAAGGTCTCTATATTTTTCTCTTTGTTTTGTTTCTCTTCCGATCAAAGACCTGTTGTTTGATCTGTAAAAGTTTTGTCTCTCGTTTTCTCGAGAGTTTAGTTTCGTCTTTGGACGAATATTTGTCTATAGATCGGGTCTTTAAGAGATGATGTTGCCTTACAATGACATCCGTGCCAACAGTGCCCTTACCCTACATGATGTTTTTGGCGGGCCAACTCGTGGAGGTTTGTCAGATCTGTTGTTTTTTGGAAGTTCATTGGTGCATCCATATTTGGTTGGAGCCCATTTAATCGTCTGGATATTTGTTGTCTTTTATCTTTGGCTAATACTTTATCTCTTTTGAGACTGCTGATTCTAAGTATGAATATACAGCAGATCGCGAGTGTCGCTATTTGCGTCAGACTCCACATCTAAGTCAGGGTGGAAGACCCTTGTGCTTTTCTCGTGTTACAATAGTTAGATGATTAGTTTGACTTTGTCCGAGATATTTGCAATAAACTCTGTTATGTAAGTGCCACTAGGCAATTATTAATTTATCTTCTCAATTTTTTACCAAAAAAATTTTAATTTTGGTATTGCAACACCCTTAGTTTTTATAAGTTTCCACACAATCAATATTCTCGATGAGCTCTTCAAAAACTTTTGACGTGTTGCACACTTGACCCCAATTTTGATCATTAAAATGAACCTCCCTTGTGTCAGAAATAACCAAACAGAACAGTGCAACCTCCTTCTGGGGATTGCCACGAAGCCTTCTCCTTTATTAGAATCAGATATTCAAAACCGGACTGACTGAGTTCATACCGGCATGTGTTTCGTTTTACTTGGGTTTTCGTTAGTGGATGGTAGAATTGAACTACTACGAATTAGTAGAGTGCTCCGCAAACGTTACCTTGCGAGAATATTAAAAATGGACATTGGTATCATCACAGCAAACCCTAACAGTCCCATTCTCCTACGTAACAATCTTATGAGAAAGAAAATGGGGATGCGCATTTTATTACTAATTGGATAAAATAAAAAATAGAAGGATAGAAGGTGACCTCGAGCTGGGTTGGCACATAATTTGGGTCTTGAACTGAGTGCAAACTATCGAATTTTTCCCCTGAAGTACTAGGCAAATTATTGACTTTGGGTGCTACTAATATACCAATTGCTGTAAGATAGGTTCCAGTTCCACAATGTCCATGGAATCCAACTGTGACTCCACCTTCTATTGGAACGGACTGAGAAGAAGCACCTGAAATCGTACCAAATGGCCCATATTTGTTTCGAATATCTGTTTCAAAACAGAGAGATCTGATTGCCACTTGCCCATAGTAGTCTCCGTACGTCAGGCTTATGAACGAGAGTTGCTCTACTGAACTGTCGATACAGAACTACACAAGTGCAAGTACAAATTATGAGATTGTTTGGGACGCATAAAAAAAAACATCTGAAATTATTGTAGTTTTTGGTTAAATGGAGTAATTCGCTAGCCTATTCGTCTGGACAATAAAGATTAAAAAAAAAAAACATTTGAAAATGTACTCTGGACGCAAAGATAAGGTGCAAAAATCGGGACCCAGATATGTCTGGAACCGTCCGACATGTGTGGGATGCTTGTACATCCGAACATTCGGATGGATCCAAGTACATCTCTGTCAAGGTCATTGAATAAGCTAAAGAGGGTCACACCGTCTTAGTCGTATGGCCACCAGTACCGCCAATCTTCTCGGAGCTTCCTATAACGAGGCCATCAAAGCTCCTACTTTGGAATAAAATTGAATCGATAGCTTCTCCATAGCAAATACTTATCTGCATTATGGGCCCGTTGGCCTTGTAAGCCCAATCTACACCATCTTTCCCTCCCCATGGCCCTAAAGATATCAATCCTTCATCGTTAATCTTGCCCTGCATATTCGCACAATCTGTCAGTTTTATTGGCTCAATATTTATTTTCCCGTAAAGGCCACCAACACAATCTATTACAACCTTCTTTTCCAAATGAAAGAAAAACTACGACAACCTTCATTAGCTAATTATATATATCTTTTATAAGCATACATGGAGAGAGAGAGAGAGAGAGAGAGAGATAGAGAGAGAGAGAGACCAATTTAAGTCTAGGAGGAACAAGTGATGTAAGAAAACTACCTAATATTCCTGTAAAGTGATGAAATTATGCATACAAACTAATAGGATGCGTGTGCCACTTACGCTAGTGTAAGTATATTTGTAGGGGAAAAGGCCTCTTGGCAATCAGCTCCAAAAACAAAGGCTTCCTGACAGTCCCTATTCCCTATAGTTTGGGTTTTTCTGGTACCAGCAAGGTTCATTTTAATGATCAACAATTGTCATTTTTGTAGAGCTTGATCAATGACAACATTAAATGCCTTAAAAATCATAAAAATCGATGCCCATTGGTACCTTTCACAACACATTTACGTTTGTTAATATGGGTTAGCAACACTAAACCAAATCCATCAAACCAATTTGTATGGTTTTTGACACAATCAATGTTCTCGATGAGCTTTGCAAAATGAATAGTTTTGGTTTACTCATACCGGAAATAACCAAACTACACGGTGCAGCCCCCTTTTGTAGACTGCTGAGAAGCCTTCTCCTTTATAGGAATCAGACATTCAAAACTAGACCGAGTTCATACAACACTTAGTTTAAGTTTAATTGGGTTCTTCTTTAGTGGATGGCAGGATTAACCCCTAGAAATTAGTAGAGGTGCGCGGACAGAGGCAGATCCATGTTGAGCCCGAAGAAAGCATATATGCTATGTTTCATTGAACCCCTCAAAAATTGCTCTACTGCCATGTCAACCATCAGAAATCATGAAATTTCTCTCTTTAAGTCTCTAAAAAGTACAAAAACCGCCCCTTTATCAATGTGTTTAACTTTCTCTAGCAAAATAACTCTTTATATCAATCATAGATATAATGGTCAATTGCTCGATTCCTCTAATTTTTTTAATACAAAATCTAATGATTGGTGATGTGTGTATTGTGACATTTGGTCAATTGCTCGATTCCTCTAATTTTTTTAATACAAAATCTATTGATTTGTGATGTGTGTATTGTGACATTTAGAACTTTTATTTCCAATATATTTAGTAGCAACGCATTTCATTGTATGATTGTGATATCTTCATATTTATGTTTGATTTCATGTGCAGTTAGTGATTTTTAATATAGTCGGAAAACTCATCTCTTAACCTAGAAAACTTGAACTTAAGATACTACTGTGCTTGCTTGACATGGAAAAATATTCTCAAACTTATGATTAATAAGTGCAAGTACTAGTAGTAGAAGTGTATGTAATTGTACTCTTCGAGACTCTCTCAATGCATGTCTTCTCCTAGTCTACTATTTTCATCTTTGTTTTTTTATGATTAGTGAAAATTTTCTTCACCGTTCAAAAAAAAAAAAAAAAGTGCCCCTTCTGTCTTTAATTTGTGGTTCTGTCACTATCCGCGTACATTCTGAATTGTAAAAACAAAATTCTAAAGTTCGTTTTGGCTATATTAAGTTCAATTCAGGCTTCCAGTTATTTGTTAGACAAACCCATACCTGAACCTAACATCTGAACATGGCAAGTTGTGGCCGATAATAAAAAAAAACATGGTAACTTGTGTAAATCATAGACATAGTACAAAGAATTTATAATGAAAATAAACTCTATTCTAACTTAAACCATGAAGTTACGTGCCTGAAAGGAAATGTCTATCTCAAATAGTACTCATAAGCATTTGGGTGCGACACATACGCCAAATACAAATTCGGACACGGATATTTTATGAACAGTAGGATATATGTGGATGTGGTCCCATACGTTGAATGTGAGATGGACACAAATCAGGCAGTTCCAGACAAACCTTTGTCCAGATAAGTGAACGGAGTCTGAGTACATCACATTTTGAAAATATATATGATTTGTTGAAATGACTACCGATATATCTAACTGTATTTCAAGTGATTTTTATGAATCAATAATTTCCATATTGGGAATCTTAAAAATGAAAGTTTGGATCATCAAAATGAAACCCTAAGAGACCCCATTCTGGTACATAACAAACTTATGAGAGAGAAAATGAGCATGAGAAATTTGGTTTACTAATTGGACCAGAGAAAAATAAAGGTATAGAAGCTGACCTTGAGTTGGGTTGGCGCATAATCTGGGTCTTGAATTGAGTGCAAACTATCAACTTTTATTCCTGAACTGGGCAACCTATTGACTTTGGGTGCCACAAATATACCGATTGCAGAAAGGAATGATCCGTAGCGTCCATGGAATCCAGTAATGACTCCACCTCCCACTGGAATGGACACAGAAGAAGCACCCGATCCCGGACCAAAAGGCCCATATTTGTTTCCAATATTTGTTTCAAAACAGAGAGATACGATCATTTCCCCTCCGTGCGTCAGGCTTATGGACGAGAGTTGCTCTATCGAACTGTCAATGCAGAACTAAACAAGTGCAAGTATAAATTTGGCCTTTGTTTGGGATGCATAAACAATAGAAATCATATGAAATTTTTGTATTTTTGGTTGAATAATACACTAGCCTATTTGTCTCAACAATGAAGATCAAAAAAAATTCTAAAAAAAAAGAAGAAGAAGCCATGGACAAAAAAGAAAGTGCACAGATTCGGACAATGAGGTGTCGAACCATTCGACGTGTGTGGGACCACGTGCATCAGATGAATAAGCCAAAGAGTGTTTTACCGTTCGAGTCGCACCGCCAATGCTACTGCAGCCAATCCCGAAACTTCCTACAACAACGCCATCGCAGCATTTCCTTTCGAATAAAATTGATTCGATAAAAATATTATAACCAATGGTTATCTGCATTATAGGCCCGACAGCCTTGTAAGCCCAATCTTCACCATACTCCCCTCCCCATGGTCCTAAAGATATCCATCCTTCATTACAGCAAATCTTTTTTTTTTTTTGCTCGGCAACATCACCGCAAATCTTGCCCTGCATATTTACACAATCTATTACAACCTTCTTTTTCAGAAACATCTATTACAACCTTCATTGGCAAATTTTAAGCATCTTATACATGCATATATGTCAGAGAGAGAGAGAGAGAGGAAATTGTTTACCATGACAATTCAATTGCGTGAAAGGTCTGAAGGGTTGGATACTTCTGGTGATGAAACTCCGGTCGAGATTTAAGATTTGAAGAAGGTCGTGATTTTAAATCGTTACCATAGCTTCGGTATTGTAGGGAATCTGGATGCCCACGTCATATTACTCTCGGATTTCGGCCGAATACGAGATTCCTGCACGGGAATCGTCTTCCCGATAGGCTTGATGGCTGGATCTTTGGACGTGGTCTGAACAAATCTGGTTGAAAATTGTTGGGTGCAGTGAAGTTATTCTGTGGTGTGTGTGTGTGTGGTGGTGGTGGTGGTGGTGGTGGTGAGGGTGGGGGTGATGCGAGGAAAGAGCGATGGTATAAAGGTTTTAAGAATTTTTTGAAGTAAAATTTAGGTTAAAACTAGGGTTGCCAAAAAAAAAAAAAATTACACAATCAAACGGCCGAAAAATTCTTCGGCGGGAGGCGCAAGGATTTTCGGGACAAGAAAGATTCTGCAGTTGCCATTTCTCAATTGCTTTTATACATAAAAATTATCATGTGACTATTGAAGTATCCTATAAAACAAAAAGATAGATTTATTTTAATTGTATTACGCTACAATCATTTTCAATATACATATGTAATTTATTGGAAAGCAAAAATTTTATGATAAATAAATGGTCTATTAAGCCGCCCCCCTCAAACGTAGCATACTTCTCTCTCTCTCCCTCTCCCTCTCTCTCAATCCTAGCCGTCACATAAACCTTTATTCTCCATTCCCCTCCGTCCTAGAGAGTTTCATAATCCTAATATGGTGGCAGGAGGGGAAGGCCATGATACTAGTTCTCACTCTCCCTATTTTTGTCCTCGAGAGTTTTGTCTCTTCTTTTTGTGAGAATTTTTAGATTCGTCTTCGGGCGAATATTACGTTTACATATCGAGTTCTTTCAGATGATATTGCTTCACAACAATATTTGTGTCAACAATGTTCTACTATCTCGTTTGATATCTTTGCTGGAGTAATTCATGGTGGCTTGTCAGATCTGTAGCTTTGAGAGTTTATTAGCATGTTGACACTTGGTTAGAGTTCGTTTAATCGTCTAAGTATTTGTTGTCTTTTTTCTTAGCTAACATTTTATCTCTTTTTGAGACTTCTAGAAAAATTAAAATTTTTACAGAATGTGCTTGAGGCGATGCCTGAGTTGAGTGAAAGACATCAACCGTCTTTGTACTTTTCTCGTTTGTTATCAGCTAGACGATTAGTTTAGTTTTGTCTAAGATATTATAATGAATTTCGTGTTTTAAGTACCGTTAAGCTTACATCAATACAACTTTTCACTTTTATCCAAAAAAAAATATTCACCCCTAGGAACAAAAGCATGGCTACTGCCGGGCACTACAGTGAAAAGTGGAACAATCATTCTACCACTACACCTAACTACACACTCAATCACACACTCGCACTCACAATAGGAGTGAAACCCGCATATACTACACACTCAATGTGTATGGGTCTCATCCTTATTGTGAGTATGAGTGCCTATTTGGGTATGTAGTTGAATGTGGTGTTAGAATTATTGAAAGTGGAGAGACCCAATCCCATTCCGACTTTAATAGGTGGAAAAGTCTTGTGCCATAGGTAGTGCGACTGTCGGGCGATAGAGATCTCTGAATTGCCAACCTAATCCCATAAATGCCATTGAATTGTCAACCTAATCCCATAAATGCCATAGGTAGTGCGACTGTTCAGGCGATAGTGATCTTTGAATTGCCAACCTAATCCCATAAATGCCATTGAATTGTCTACCTAATCCCATAAATGCCATAGGTAGTGCGACTGTTCGGGTGATAGCGATCTCTGAATTGCCAACCTAATCCCATAAATGCCATTGAATTGTCAACCTAATCCCATAAATGCCATATGTAGTGCGACTGTTCGGGCGATAGCGATCTCTGAATTGCCAACCAACCTAATCCCATAAATGCCATTAAATTGCCAACCTAATCCCATAGGGCCATGTTTGATAAGTGTATTAGGGCTTGGGATAGGATTAGCAATTCCATTGGCTTCCTTAACTCTTTGTTTGGTTGTCAAGCTAGGGATAGGATTGAGAAGAGGATGGGATTACTAATCCCATACTGTTCACGGATTACTAATACCATGGGGTACTAGGTATTAGTAATCCTGTCCCAAGCTCCCTCATGCAAAATGACCACTTTGCCCATGGTTTTTTAACTCAATACCAATAATACCCTCCATTACACACCTCACCCACCCACCCAAAACCTTATTACGCTGCTATTTATACACTTTTCCTAGTCGCGTGATATTGAAGAAAATCATATTGAACCAAAGATTAAGCAATGGAGACAGACTTACTGTAACGCCCCTGATTTTTGGGTACGTTAAATAAACATTTACTGAACATCAAAGAGAGTCTGGCTCTTTATTACATCATAACTCCCAATGGAGCCCAATATTTGTACAAATGAAAGGTTCTAGGGTTCCTAACTACAGCTCTGCCTGCGGCTTCATCCTAGCCAGCTCCTTAGCTCCAAAAGCCTCCAAGGTATACTGTTCATCTTGATCATCTACAAAATCTGACACATTATACCAGCGTCGCCACTGATATAATATGTCAGGGTCACCAAAGGTAACACCATGAGCCACAAGAGCTCAGCAGAATAATCCTATACCCGCTAACCCATAATTTACCAATATCAGAGTATAAGAGTAGCATACCAACTCTTGCACAAGCAGCGGAATAATACATACATGTTTAACAAGGCATTAACAACGACATATCCACATTCCTTAGTCTAACGTTGGTGTCTGCATTGTATGTGTTTCTCCTACGCGACTCATCGTAGACCGTTTCATCAACGTTTTCGAAATCCTTTTCATTATCCAAATCAACATTTTGAAAATCACATTTAACACACCCAACCTCGGTTCCGCCGCGCCGGGTTCCCGAGTATCCTCACAATGGTTCCGCCGCACCGGGTTCCCATTGGCACACATTTGCATTTCAAAATCATTTTTAATACACCCAACCTCGGTTTCGCCGCGCTGGGTTCCCGGGTATCCTCACAATGGTTCCGCCGCGCCGGGTTCCCATTGGCACACATTTGCATTGGCTCCTCTCCGCGGATAACCAATCCACACACCCAACCTCGGTTCCGCCGCGCCGGGTTCCCGAGTATCCTCACAATGGTTCCGCCGCGCTGGGTTCCCATTGGCACACAACACACACACACTCACATAATGCACCCACATTTGGTCATTATGTAGTTTCGAAAATATTTCATCATTTGTAACACGCATTCCCACAATGGGCAAGTCCGGCCACATTGCGTTTTTAAAACACACCTTGTCTTTAACCCTTTTTATCCATATCAACCACACCTTAGGTGTCATGTTTCTATTTCTCGATTTCCGTGTCTCGTTCTCATGCATAGACTCCGCGGTAGGACTTTTCTCATCACAAATCATATAAATCATTCATTGTAATCTAAACTAGCAAGATCATGCAAGTAATCTTATAAATAAGCTCATCACCATCCTTATACAACCACAAGTAATGCAACAACATGGAAACAAACTCATAACTTTCCAAAGATCAAAATACGAATACTTCGAATAAAGCTTCTGATTTCTCTTGTTTTGAAATCCGTTCTTTCTTCTTTTGTGGAAAGTTCAAAAAGACTACATATGTTTATTGACGTAGAAATCATTTGTTCAACATGTCATACTTTCAAAAGCAAGATAGGTTTATTTTTAACATTCATTCGACGTCAAGCTTCGTACCATATTTTTAAAGTTCAAGACAATCTACGTTTAGTTTAACAACATAACTAGGGAAAATGAGTTGAGATTAATCTACATATACTTAGGATTAACGAGTAAAGGAGAATCTACATATACTTAAGGTTAGGAAGTATAGGAAAAATCTACCTTGATCCGAAACTAGTCGGGGCCGAATAAGCTAGTTGGAAACTTCCACGGGCGTTGAAACTTCCAAATCTGGACCAAACTTTGGATGGCCGTAACTCGGTCAATATTTGGCCGAATGAGGTCGTTCTTGAGTCTAAATCGAAGATCTCAAAGTTTTCTACAACTTTCGTGAGGACGTTGTTCCTAGAAACGACTTTCGCCCGGAGAAAAATGGTGATAAAGGGAGTGACAGTAAGCTGTCTGGAATTTGGAAATCCAAAATTTGACTGAACTTCGGGTGGCGATAACTCGGTCGATATTCGGCTGAATGAGGTCATTCTTGAGTCTAAATCGAAGATCTCAAAGTTTTCTACAACTTTCGTGAAGGACGTTGTTCCTAGAAACGACTTTCGCCCGGAGAAAAATGGTGATAAAGGGAGTGACGGTAAGCTGTCTGGAATTTGGAAATCCGAGAATTTCACTGAACTTCGGATGGCAATATCTTGGTCATTTCTTGACCGTTTGGGGTGGTTCTTGGGTCTAAACTGAAGCTCTCGAAGTGTTCTACGACTTTCGTGGAGGACGTTGCTCCTAGAAATGACTTTCGCCCGGAGAAAAAATGGAGTTTTTCGGAGGACAGTAAGCTGACTGAAAACTGGAATGATGTCTAGAGAGAAGTGGGAGCAAAGGAGTGAGGTGTGAGTTAAGTGGCAAGTGTGAGAGGCTATTTATAGCAAACTTTGAGCCCTCTCCTTCCCTCATATGGCCGGCCCCCCTCTCTCTATCTCTCATGGATTTGCGCCATGTGTTGCACTCTCATGGTTGGCCCCTCCTTCTCTCTTCTTCTTGCTCCATGTGTTGCTCTCTCATGGTTGGCCACTCTTCCTCTCTTCTTCTTGCTCCAAGTGTTAAGCTCCCATGGTTGGCCCCTCTTCCTCTCTTCTTCTTGCTCCAAGTGGTATTTTGGTTGTATTTTGTAGGAAATCGCCTAATAACGGAATATTAAAGCCCGACGGTGCCAAACGCCAAGGCAAGGCGTGAGCGTGGCCAAGGCACTTCGCTAGCAAAGTAAAGGCTGGAAGTGCCCGCTAGCAAAGCAAAGGGCCCAGCGCCCGCTAGCAAAGCAAAGGCTCTGTGCACCACAGCAAAGCAAAGGCTGGCGCGCCGCTAGCAAAGAAAGGCTAAGGCGCTGGCGCTAGCAGCAAAGGGGCTAAGGCGCGCCGCTAGCAAAGCGCTGGCTGGCGCGGCCCGCTAGCAAAGCGCGACCAAGGCGCCTAAGGCGGCCAAGGCGCCTTTCCAGCAGTGGTGGCTAAGGCGCTCGCAGTGCGCTGCGCTGGGCGCCACAAGGCGCGCGGGTAAGGCGGCCTACCGGCTAGCAAAGCAAAGCGGGCTGGTGAGGCGTGAGCGTGGCCAAGGTAGCCCGCTAGCCAATCGGTGGCCAAGGCGTAGCCAAGGCGAGGCGGCCCAGCAACGCCAAGGCAAAAGCAAGGCGCGACCCGACGCCAAGGCAGAACCCGATGGCAGCTAAGGCAGAGCAACCCGACGCCTAGGCGAGGCAGGCCTGACAGCGACCCGACGCTTAGGCGAGGCAGGCTCGTCAGCGAGCCGACGCCAAGGCAAGGCAGACCTGACAGTGAGCCGACGCCAAGGCGAGGCAAGCCCGACAGTGAGCCGACGCCAAGGCAAGGCAGGCCCGACAGTGAGCCGACGCCAAGGCAAGGCAGGCCCGACAGTGAGCAAGGCGCGACAGCGACCCGATGCCAAGGCAAGGCAGGCCCAACACCAAGGCGAAAGCAAGGCGCGACAGCGACCCGATGCCAAGGCAAGGCAAGCTCAGCGGCGACCCGACGCCAAGGTAGCCTAGCTAAGCTAAAGCAAAAGTGGTCAAGTCAACGGTCAAGGCAAAGACCAAAATTTTTCTACTAACCACTTCGGCATCGATGCATCACTAAGCCAAACGGTAGTTAGGATTTGCTAACTAATCGGTTAAAACTAACTATACTTGCCATGTAGGATTTCCAGCCGAGAAATATAATTTAAAGATATTATTTACTTACTAGGAAAAATATACGAGTATGTTTACAAGTATACTAGTCATGGGAGAATGACTAAATTGTCCGGAGTAAAATGATTCAATTTTACAAGTTTCAAATCTAATTATGACGGATTATAAGAATTTAAAAGAAATTTTTAAAGCAATCCAAGTAAATAAAAAAAAATTCAAATATTTAACGAAATTTTTACTTACCAAAAATCAGGGTCGTTACACTTACAATATGACTCGTGTTCCAAGATTTTATTGGAATGAAAATGAAAAAAGAATGATGGCAGAAAGTAGTGTGTGGAATGAATATATCCAAGTAAGTTGTAATTAATGTGTTTTAATTTTGCGTGAACTAACTTTTCATCAGTCTTTTGGTAAATATCTCTCCTTTTTTTTCATTCACTAAGGCTGTTCCGCGAGCGAGGAACATGAGACACATGCAATTTCCATATTTCGAGGGCTGGCGCTTTTGCTTTGGGGATGAGTAGGCCGAGAAGATAAGTTTGAAAGAATAAATTGCTACTTATGGACTTTTATAGTCTATGTAATGTAACTCAAATAAATAATTAGATTTATTATAATAAGATGTTATCTATTGTGTTTTCTCAAAATTGATTGGATGAAAAAAAATTGCAAACTGTCCAAAAATTGCAAATTCGTGAGCTGGTCTTCCATGTAATTCCATAGACCAGGTTTTCATTCATGGGTATAATTGGAAAATGTAATTTGTATCCTATCCCTTGGTGTTCCAATCAAACAAAGGATTGGGATTGGTAATTACAATCCCATGATTTAATCCTTACACAATCAAACACCGGCCCACTTGGGATTACACTCAGTATTACTAATCTTATCTCCTTACTAATTCCATCTAATCCAATACACTTATCAAACAGGGCCTGCCATAGGTAGTGCCACTGTTCGGGCAAGAGTGATATCTGAATTGTTAACCTAATGGTCCTAATCCCATAAATGAGCTGCCAATATGAAGTGAAGAGCTTTCACACCACCGACCAAAAGCCAAACAGAAAAAAAATAGAGAGAGAGAGAGAGACATTTTTACCCATGGTACTGTTTCTTGTCTTGTTAGAAGTTTTTTCAATCTCGTCCAAAACGAACGTAGTCTTGATCAAGTCCCCAAATTTTATCCAATTCGTGGCCAAAACACTTTGGCTGCCCTACGATCAGTGGTGACTCCAAAAATTTACAAGTGTGGGATTATTTACAAATTAAAAGTTAAGATGTTTCCTTTTAGTTAAAGAGTCGTTCAAATTGATATGAATTTTTCAAGCACAATTATTTACTAACATGACTACTTAAATGATGAATTTTGCATTTTGACTATCTTTTTTTCAAGAATGTGCCCATATTTTTTGAACCGAAAGAAAAAGAACGCCAAAAAATCCTTATTTTATAGATACTATGCATCAACTGAACCAAGAGAGTCGACTGAATTAGTGGCTAGACTGGATATGCTTAATCAACGGATGACTCAAATTTAGTAATGGGACAAATTTTTTGGTGTTTTGCACCTCATGATGGGGTCAATGCTGTATTTTGGTGGGTTCATTTGTCATTTAAACCAAAATTGTTCACAATAGTAGGAGATTATTTTTCCCCTATGGGGTCACCCCACAATTTTAAATGTGGGGTCGCCAGAAATTGACAGTGGTTAGGCACCTTTCAAACCGACTTCAAAAAAAATAGGATCAAACCACTTTAGACTAAGGGGGTGTTTGGAAACATACTTTTTATTTTTTCATTTTCTACTTTTTAGTTTTTTGGCTTTTTTTATTGGGAGCCTTGTTGATAAGGACACACTAAACTTTTCGTAGTGGTGCCAGTCCACCTATACTTTTCATAGTGGTTCCAGTCCTTATATGGACATGCGTTCCAAAAATACTCCTAGAGCACTCTATGAAAGTGCCTAAACCTCAAGATACCCTATAAAAGTGCCTAAAATCCTAGGGTACCCAATAAAAGTGCCTAAAACCCTAGGGTACCCAATAAAAGTGCCTAAAACCCTAGGGTACCCAATAAAAGTGCCTAAATCGCTAAAACCCTATAATAGGAAAGTGCACCCTAAAACTCCTATGAAAGTGCCTAAACCTAGGTACCCTAAAACCCTAAAATCCTAAGGTACCCTAAAACCCTAAAATCCCAAGGTACCCTAACACATTATATAGATAGTAAGGGGCAGTCGGGGCTAACACATTATATAGATAGTAAGGGGCAGTCGGGGCATTTTTGTCCAGTAATGGACCTCCACCACTATAAATGTTACAGTAATGGACTTCCACCACTATTACAATTTGGGTTGGACTAAACGTCCAAAAGCACCTTTAAAATGGACCTTAGCCCAATCACTACAAGAAAAAGCAGTATTGCCTTCGCTTTTAAAAAAGTGGCTAAAAGTTCAATCTCGTTGGCATAGGATTTTACCTACAAAATTTGTTGCGTTGCTAAGGCGTGGCTAAAGGTGTGTCGACAATAGTTTTTGCCAACGAGAAGTCTATGCGTGGGTAATGAATGGGTTTTAGCAACTACTTTCAATGTTGGCAAAAGGTCCAAGCTGTGTTGGTAATTGTTGTGCGTTGGCAAAAGTCAAGAAAAATAGGGACAACATTTTACTTTTGCCAACGCAAAACAGAAACTTTAGCGACGACTTTCTTCGTGGGCAAAGGACAAGCTTTATCAACGCAAATTGCTCGTTGGCAAGAGCACCATTTGCACTAAATTATAATTTTATTTTTTTCCTGTACTACTTTTGCTGACACCTAAAATGCGTGAGAAATAATTTGTATTGTATGTTCCATACCTTTGCCCACAGTTAATTCTGTGGGCAAAATTCTTAAATATATTCATAAATTTAAATTTAGAGCTCAATTTTCATAACATTTGAGGCTTATATTCCATCAAAATTCCTTAAAAACACACAAATATAGAATCTGTTATCAAATTTCAACAAAATCAATCCCATATGTATCCAAGTACATCCCAAAAGTAACCAACATTCTAAAATATCCAAAAACGAACTTTGTCAATACATTTCAATATCCAAGAGTAATTTACCAAGTCTACCATATCCCTACCAACAAAGCTATTATAAAAAATTAAAAAAAATGATCCAAAAACATGAAGTGATTCCATCGCAGTGCCTTGCCAAACCAATGCATCATTAACCTGTCAATAAATCCAAAAAAAAATCAATGAGAACTATAATTACTATTGTAATTGTGAAAATAATAGTACCTACTTTTATTGAAACAGAACACCCTAAAAGGAGAAGGGGAACAGAACACCCCAAAGGTTTAAAGTAAACCTAGGCTAAGTACCCCACAAAGTGTACGGGGTATAGCTCCCACATGTTTGACCCTTCCAATAATTGGGATAACACCATTGTCTGAACTACTTGGTAGTAGCCTAACCTGAAAAGCCTAGCTCACACCCACAGCCAAATAAAGCACCAGCATCCCTTGATAGATAGCAACAGAAAACAGTTGCAACAAAAAAACAGTATCCAAAGTAATGGCTGCCCCAACATTGCTTTGTCTCTCATCATTTTCCATCTCGAATGCTCGCCTGCCTATTTGAGATCATTGGTAAAAATCTTATACATCTAAAATCCAAAAGCCACCCCATAAGAAAATCCAGTTTAAGATAGACCAATTTGTTAAAAATCGAAAACCCCCAATTCATAAAACTGGGTCATTAGAGAATCCTAGTGAGAGGGTACAACAAGAGTTGAGTCATCATCGACATGCAATTGATTGTTTTGGTCACTTGAATTTGGGTGGATCCTGAATTTAGATGGCAAGATTTGGGGTGGTTGGTTGCCGATTGGTGGTGGCGATGCTAGGTGGTCGTGGTGTAGAACTCCTTCTCTCTCACTCTCTATATTGCTCTCTCTCTGGTGTCGGTAGAGGCAGATAGGTGTGAGGAGAGAGATAAGATGTGAGGTTAAAACGGGTAAATACAGGAGTAGTGTTAGGGTATTTTGGTAATTGACCTAAAATGGGAAAATGGCATAATGCAAAAAGGACCTCTTGGCCTTCTTTTGACTTCTGTCCTCCAAACCAAAAATTGGAGAATGTGCTCTCCGTCAATGAGTTTTAAACCTAGAGCTCGGTGGTACTGTCAATTTCTACATTTTGCTTCAATCTGAAGATTGTGTTGTCTGAATTTCACCCAATTTGAGACGGTAAACTTAAACTCAATTCAGGTTTGTGCAACGGTCGAATTATCTTATAGTCTACCCATTCTATCCATGACCGAGATTTTGAATCTAGAGCTCTGATATCATGTTGTAACACTCCGAATTTTGGAAACGTTAAATAGACAATTTTATTGGAAATCTAGATAGAGTCTGGCTTATTATTACATTATAACTCCCTTAAGAGTTCATTTATTTACACAAAAAGGGGGGAGGGGAAACTAGGGTTCCTAACTACATCTTCACCTGCTCCTCCATCCTAACCAGCTCTTCGGCTCCGAAGGTGTGCACCTCACCTTGATCATTTACAAAGTCTGACACATTATATTAGCGTCGCCACCAGTATAATATGTCAGGGTCACCAAAGGTAACAGCATGAGCTACAAGAGCTCAGCAGATTATTCTCATACTCGCTAACCCATAACTTACAAACAACAAGTCATAGAAGTAGTGTACTAACTCATGTAACTCCAATGATTTCCAAATAGCGCATGCATGTTCAATAAAGCAGTTAACAATGATACATCCACATTCCCTAACTAACGTTGGTGTCTGTGACACGTGAATTTCTCCTATGCAACTCATCGTAGACCGTATCTCATTTTCATTTACCAAATCAACATTTCGAAAATCATTTTTAACACACCTAACCTCGGTTTCACCGCTCCAGGTTCCCGAGTATCCTCACAATGGTTCCGTCGTTCCGGGTTCCCATTGGCACATAAAAACAGAATTGGCATTGGCTCATCTCCGCGAATAACCAAGCACAATTCAACCCTCATTTCCACCGTTCCGGGTTCCCGAGTATACCACAATGGTTCCGCCGCTCCGGATTCCCATTGGGTTTTTGAAAAATGTTTTAACGCACCCAATCTCAGTTCCGCCACTCCGGGTTTCTGAGTATTCTCACAATGGTTCCGCCGTTCTGGGTTTCCATTGGCGCGCGCGCACACACACCACACAATGGGCTACCAAGTCCGGCCACATTGCGGTTTCAAGACATTTTTCATTTCAAAACACACTTTTCATTATCCACACCCTAGGTGTCATGTTTCTAACTTTCTTGATTTTTGTGTCTCGTTTTCATGCATAAACTCCGCGGCAGGACTTTTTATGTACGTACACTATGCATGGTGTCTCGTAAACATAAATTATTTATTGTAATCTTGAAACTAAACTAGTAAGATCATCCAACTCTATATCACTTTATCATGCTAAAAAACACAACTTAAAGCATAGCGCCACATGTACGGACGCCTTTGGAGTGGAAACCACTTATGCTTTATCACACATCAAGACAAGTAAATCTAACAATCATGTATTCATGCTCATAACCATTCCAAGATCAAAATACGAATACTTCTATTTAAGCTTATATTTCCAAAATCCGTTCTTTCTTCATTTTTGGGAAGTTCAAAACAACATATGTTTTTTCGAAATATAAAGTCGATATACTCAACATATTCGTATTCCTTTTCAAACCTTTAGTAAAATACTTTTCAAGTTCTCATGCATTTCACAAAATACTAGCAAAATACAATTTCTATTTATACTTAAGGATAGTGAGGACGAAAAAATCTACCGTTCTTCTTGGCGGTAGTTAAGGCTATGGGTAAGTAATTACGTCGGCTATTGAGCGGAGTGATCTCCTACGATAAGCTTACGATAGCTTCGAAAGAGAAAATATAGAATCTTCTTTTTCTCTCGAAATTAGTTCTTGACTAAACTACTAAACTTTTTGGATCGAAAGGGTGGTTTAATGGTGGTTTAGTGGCGGTCTTGGATGAGATTCTTGAAGAACTCAAGAAGAAACTCAAGAACACTACGAACAAGGAAGAACAAAGAACAAATACAAGAATTTCTACAGAGAGAAGTTGAAAGGGTTGAAGGTGTGAGTTGAATGGCATGAGGGGGGGTGCTATGTATAGCAAAATTTAGCTCCCTCTCTCCCCTCCTTGGCCGGCCATCTCTCTCTCTCTCTCTCTCTCTCTCTCTCTCTCTCTCATTTGTTTGCTCCATGGTCTTGTCCAATCAAGTCTTTTAGGCATGCCAAAGCCTTGTCAATATCTAACTTAGGTGTAAGGCTAAGTAATCATGGAGATCCTAATGCTTAAAAGAAGATCCTAGGTGATTATATCCTAGGATTGCAAGTTTTACAAGTCTAAAGATTGAATGATTAGGCTAAAAGTGTAGCCTTCCATGTTTAGTCAATCCTAGGTCTAGGTTGTAAGTCAAAATCTAGGTGGATTAAGGCTAGGTTGTAAGTAAATCTAGGATGATTAAAGGCTAGATTTTATGTTTGAAGTAGTCTAAGAATGGGTTGTCAATTAGTAATTAGGCTTAAGGCTAAACAGGTAGCTTGTGAAAGTGTATCAAGACACATGCACACACCTCAGTCTCTCTCTCTCTCGGCCTCTCTCTCATCTCTCTCCCTCTTAGCCTCTCTCTCTTGTACTATGTGTGTGTGTGTGTATATATATCTATATATAAGTATGTATATTCTAAGTACTATGTAGTCTTATTAGGTCTAAGTAGCCTTATTAAGTTTAGGGGGAAGATAATGATTATGGTAAGGCTTTCAAGTGCAACACTTTGTCCAACGGGTAAGACTTTTCCTAGAAAGTATGTATGTAAATATATAGGCATGCTTACGGCAGGCTATTATGTATATATGTGTGTGTATATACACACACACACACACTTAGGGAAGAATCTAGGAAAGTAACTTTGGATGGTAATTAGATTCAAGGCTATTATATTTAGGCTTGCATACATGGCAAGTCTAAGTATTCTACTTTTGGAAGCAAAATGATTACTTCCTTGGGTCCAAAAGGTTCAAGTAGAGTTGGAAAGGTTTATATGGTTCATCTAGGGTTAGGGAAATGTAACTAAGTGAAATGATACTTAGGTTTTTCTAAATAATTGGTTGGAAGCTAATTCTACTTGCCAAGTAGAATTTCTAGCCAAGAAATATAATTTTAAGACTTTATTTTATTCATTAGGAAAATATATAAGTGTTTCTACAAACGTACTTGCCTTTAGAAAAGGACTAGATTGTCTGATGCGAAGAAATATAATTTTTATAAGTCTCAAATCTAAGTATGATGGATTATTAAAGTTAAAAAAGGAATTTTTAAAGTAATTAAAGAATTTTCAAATATTTAAACGAGATTTTTATTTACTAAAAATTGGAGTTGTTACAGCAACTCTCAAGATGACCCGCCACACCAACTTGAGCTCGTGTCGTCGCAGACTGAAGGGTTAAACCCGCCGCAAATGCCGCCTCCGCTGCCGCCAAACCGTTCATGGCCCAGATCCAGATCCATAGATCTGGCACCTAACTACGCCAAATTTTGGCATTAGCGGCATGAGAAAACTGCCGTTAATAGTCGAAAAACCACCGGTAATAGTTCAAAAACCGTCGGGAAAACAATTGTCGGAAAAACAAAAGCGGCATTAGAAAACCGCCGGCAATACTAAAAACGGCGGTAAACAACCGCCGGCAATAAAATCGGTGGTTAATTTTTTTTGCTTTCCCAGGAATCGAACCCAGAACCTCCGGATCCTATAGCGCTTGTGCTACCAACTGGGCTGACTCATATATTGCGTCATGTAGGATAAATAATAATATTTATATTATACAGGTCGGTATTATTATAAGCGGCAGTAATAAACCGCCGGTAATAAAAAAACGGTATATTCTATTTTTTCCGGTGAAATTTTAAAAACCGTCGGTAAAAATTTGTAAAAACGGCATTCTTAAAAAAGCCGCCTTTTTAGGTAGTTATTCCCGACAGTTTTACTAATGCTGGTAAAAATAGCTTTTAACGACAGTTTTTTTACCTCCAGTAATAATACCGCCACTAAAAGCGATATTTGGCGCAGTTATAAGTCCAAAAGTGATAGGGAATGGGAGATCTACCATCCCAAAAGAAAGAGTCTCAACCATCTCACATCCGTAGAGGTGGGAGCGTATGAGAAGGGGAGAAGAACATGGAAGAAAAGAGATGGGAGAAGCCGACTGGGGGGGAGGGGAAATTGGAAATGGGAGTGGTTGAGAAGAAGAAAATGAAAGAAAAAGGAGAGCTCTCTCTAGAGAGAGAAGCTCTGCATCCTTCCTACGCTTCCTAAAACGCAGGATCGACTTCAATTCTTAAGTGACAGTTGATTTGGCCTTGTAAACTTCGCCAAAGGATAAAAACAATAGCATCCCAACTACTTGTTTAAAGATTAGAAAATTGAGTGGTTTGGCCCGAAAAAATTTCGCCATCACCCGTTTGAAAATTGAACTGATCGATCGATTTTTTCGAAGTTTTTTGATCCGTTGGTGTTTGTAACACCCCTAGTTAAATGACAAACATGCCCTCTAACACAAAAGATCTGAAGAGAAAAGAGAGGGGGGGAGGGAAGAGAGAGAGAGAGAGAGTTTTACGGCCGGAGAGGTTATGATTGACGGCGGCGGTGGACAGAGAAGACAAGGGGTTGCGTAGGGGCTGGGTGAATGACCAAGTGGGTTGCAGAGGATGAGGATGGGGTTATGTATAATTCCAATTACATATATATACATGTAACTCTTTCATCACTTTGCAATTACGGTTTTTAATATTTTTTGACAAATAATAGTGTTTCTAATAAATTATGGTTTACTTTTAGTTTGTTTCAAGAAAATATTTTCTAAAATGAAGTTAAGGTTAAACATTTGGTATTCTAAAATGAAATTATTTTATTTTAAAATTAATGAATGGTAAATATCAATTTATTTTGATTAATATAAACCAATTTTGAACATAAAAAATCAAAGTGGAGGCAATTAAGTCATTTCACACCTTATCACATCATATCCATCCTCCAAATCCCCCTTTTTAAAAAATTATCCAAACACCTCGTTATAAATCTACTCTTCTTAAGAGGTGCGATCACCCATCTTAATATATCACTCTTCATTACATATTCACCCTCATTATATATATCCACCAAAATCATATCAACCCGCCAAATATACTGTATAGGCAAAGCTTGAGCCCTATTCCTTCATCATGCCAGACAACCCATTTTTCCTTGGCTGGCTGAAGAGGACTGGGTGGTTGGCTGTCCACACCAATTTGACTGACAACCCATTTTTTCTTGGCTGGCTGTGGGCTTTCTTTCTAAATATTTTTTTAAAAAAAAGAATATAATTTTAAATTCAAATATAACGAAAATGAAAAATAATTTTTTGCACCCCATATTGGTAGAAAAATTATTTGCGTAAACACATAATTTTTAAACTTAAAATTACCTTTATTTTAAAAATTTTTTTTTTTTAAGAAATTGGAACACCCCGACGAGGACTCAGTAGTTGGCTGTCCACACCAATTCGACTGATTTGGCAACCCTGGTGTGCTATGAACAGGAGGATGGGAGACACAAGTCAAAAGTTGTTGTTTTTATTTATTTATTTATTTAACTTGGCGATATTTTTGCATGTGTTTTGTTTTTCCAGGTCTTGAGTATTTAGATCTGAAGGTGTGAAGTATGGTGATGGTCCATGAGGTCTTTTTTCACTTTTGAACTTCAGGGTTCTCTTATTTACTGAAGATCTGTTTTTTTTTTTTTACTGCCTTTTCACTTGTCATCTATTGACATTTTGAGTTTTCATCTACGTATCTGCACTGTTCTGGTACATTCCGAAGATTTTGGAGGGTTTTGTGTGATTTTTGAGTTTTTTATGGCTACGTGAAAATCCAACCCCGATCCCTCAGGGTTTTTTGGGTAATTTTTGCCAGTTGGTTAAAACTGCTACTTGGTTCCTGTGAATTGGGTCGGTCTTGTTTAAAACCCACAAAACGCAGAGACCTCCTCCAATGGAAGATTTTGCCCTAAAGGAGACCAAACCCCACCTTGGTGGTGCGAAGGTCACCCGCGATAAGCTCACGAGCACCTATGACCTAGTGGAGGAGATGCTATACCTCTATGTTCGTGTCGTGGAAGCAAAAGATTTTCCTGGAAAATACGTTACGGGTAGTTGTGACCCTTATATTGAGGTTAAACTTGGGAACTACAAGGGTATAACTCGTCTCTTCGAGAAGCAATCGAATCCCAAATGGAACCAGGTGTTTGCTTTTTCGAAGGATCGGCTTCAATCTAGTGTCCTTCAGGTTACTGTCAAGGATAAGGATGTTTTCATGGATGATTTCATAGGTCGGGTTCAGTTCGATCTCAATGAGGTTCCGAAACTTGTCCCGCCGGATAGTCCACTGCCACCGCAGTGGTATAGGTTGGAAGATAGACATGGGAATAAGGTTGAAGGAGAGCTCATGTTGGCCTTTTGGATGGGTACCCAAGCCGATGAAGCCTTCCTTGAAGCTTGGAGAATGGATTCAATAGGTATTGGTTCTGATCGTCTTGCACACACTCGGCCAAAGGTGTATCTATCGCCTAAGTTATGGTGCTTAAGGGTTAATGTGATTGAAGCTCAGGACTTGATGCCAGGGGATGAAACCAGGTTCCCGGAAGTATTTGTGAAGGCTATTTTGGGGAATCAGGCTTTGAGAACTGGAATTTCTATGAGCAAGAATAATAATGTGATGTGGAATGAGGATTTGTTGTTTGTTGCCGCGGAACCATTTGACGAGCCCTTGAATTTGAGTGTGGAAGATAGAGTTGCGCCCAACACGGACGAAGTTTTGGGGAAGTGTGCGATGCGATCCCATTAGATCACGAACCTATAAACTCTAGGTGGTATAATCTTGAGAAGCATATTATTGTTGATGGGGAAAAGAAGAAAGAAATTAAGTTAGCCGGCAGGCTTCGTCTGAGTATCTGTTTGGAAGGCGGGGATCATGTCCTTGACGAATCAACTCACTACAGCAGCGATCTCAGACCTACAGCCAAACAGTTGGGGAAATCGAGCATTGGGGTTTTGAAACTGGGGATTATCGATGCTTGGGGGCTGTCACCCATGAAAACGAAAGATGGAAAAGAGACAACTGATCCTTATTGTGTGGCCAAATATGGGCAGAAGTGGGTGCGGACAAGGACAATCACTGATAGCTCTTCTCCCAAATGGTATGAGAAATACAATTGGGAGGTTTTCGATCCATGCACTGTCATCACGATTGGGGTATTTGACAACTGTGACTTGCATGACGGTGGGGATAAGAATGGAGGAGCGAAGGATTCAAAGATGGGGAAGGTCAGAATCCGTCTTTCTACGCTTGAAACTAATCGGGTTTACACACACTGGTGTCCTCTTTTCGTCTGGGGTCCAACTGGAATGAAGAGGATGGGCGAAATCCATTTGGCTGTGAAGTTTTCTTGCTCTTCTCTGCTCAATATGATGCATACGTACTCCCAACCACTTTTACCAATCATGCACTACATTAATCCACTTACTTCTCTGCTCAATATGATGCATACGAACTCCCAACCACTTTTACCATATGTGCACTACATTCATCCGCTCGATAGCTTGAGGCACCAGCCACTCAGATTGTGTCCACGAGGCTGAGTCGCGCGGAGCCACCGTTGAGAGAAGAGGTGGTGGAGTACATGCTGGATGCTGGGTCTCACATGTGGAACATGAGGAGAAGCAAGGCCAATTTTTTCCGAATCCTGAGCGGTCTCAGTGTTTTATTTGCCGTGGGAAGATGGTTCGATCAGATATGCAGCTGGAAAGAGCCCATCACTACAGTCCTGATCCACGTCCTGTTCTTGATCGTGGTTCTGTATCCGAAGCTGATCCTACCCACCATTTTCCTCTATCTCTTCTTGATTGGAGTGTGGAATTACAGATGGAGACCTCGCCATCCCCCGCACATGGACATTCGTCTCTCTGGAGCTGGCCGCGATCCTCGTGACGAGCCGGAAGAAGAATTCTATAGGTTTGTAACTACCTGTCTTAACGATACAGGGCAACCGTGGTATGATCGTCTGAGGAGCATTGCTGAGAAAATTGATCTCACTCTTCGTCACTCAGGCGACCCTGTTGCCAATCCCGACGAGCTGGAAGAAGAATTCGATACGTTTCCAACTACCTGTCTTAACGATGTAGTGCGTATGAGGTATGATCGTCTGAGGAGCATCGCTGGGAGGATTGAAACTGTTGTGGGCGATCTCGCGACTCAAGGGGATAGGCTGCAGTCGTTGCTGAGCTGGCAGGACCCAAGGTTAACTGCCCTGTTTTATATTTCCTGCTTGGTTGCAGCGATAGTTCTGTATGTTACGCCGTTCCAAGTTGTGGCGCTTCTAGCAGGCTTTTATGTGCTGAGACACCCCAGGTTCCGCCATAGGCTTCCTTCTGTGCCGCTCAATTTGTTCCGCAGGCTGCCCGCAAGGACTGATTGCATGTTGTGAGTAAAAGCAAGTTTTTGCTTCCGAATGGTCTCACAAATGGGTTTCTCCTCCTCTTTCCAATCAGAGAAGACGATGCAGAGCCAATCGAGATTGCTTGCTTCCTTATACCAACGGTGAATGTTGAGTGCAGGCCGGTATGATTTGTAGTCTCGTCGTCCATTTTCGCTTTTTGTGATTTTTATTCGCAGTTCTATGCCTTATGTAGGGTGCATGCATGTATATATATATATATATATATATATATATATTTTTTTTTTAAGGTTTAGAAATTTCATCGATAACCAAGAATTCGCAGTTCTATGCCTTATGTAGGGTGCATATATATATATATATATATATATATTTTTTTTTAAGGTTTAGAAATTTCATCGATAACCAAGAGAGAACATTAAAGGCATATTCTTTCATAGATAACGAGAGAATAGTCAATCAGACGAATAGACTCCGATGAGGAAAAACCTACCCCCAAACTCCTAACAAAGGCCGCCAAGGTACAATACCTCACACCACCTTCATCAAAGAAAGAAAAATACACTACACCCAAAAGGGTTAGAAAGACTCCCGAAGGGGAGAAACCCACAAGTGGGACATCACAACATAAAACTAGAAAAGAAGAAAGAAAAACTGAAGAGTTATCTTTAAATCTGTGGACAAATTGAAAAGTTGTTTTTAAATCTAGATCATTGATTGCTGAAATAAACAATTGAGATCCCTCACTACACCCTAGGGGTGATACAAAATCGGCTGGATCGAAAAAAACCAAAAAAAATCGACCGTTCGGTTCGGTTTTCGGTCGGGGTGCTAGCAGAATTCTTCGGATTGGGGTGGACCGAACCGAAGTTCAGTTCAGTCTCGGTTTTCTGAAACTGTAGACCGATTGGACCGAACCTAACCAAAATGGACCGAACTGAAATGGACCGAACCGATCGAACCAAGTATATATAATTATATAATTTGCATAAATCTTAACCGTAAATTTTTTTGGTCTTTTAATCTCCACCATCCACGCAAACAAACCCTAACTCATCTCTAACTCCCCTCTCCCGGTCTCACTCTCACGGCCTCCCATTCTCTCACCCTCTCTCAGTCTCTCTCACAGATCGGCGATCTTAGCCTCTCACCCTCTTGAATTTGGCTCTCAGCTTCTCAGCCTCTCACCAGTCACCACCCACTAGACTCACCGGTCACCACGCCTCCCTCCCGTTCTCTGTAACCCTTCTCTTCTCTCTCAGAGATCGCTAAGAAGTAAGAAAACTGTCTCTCTCACAGATCCACACCAATAGCTATTTCTCTGAACATCTAGAGTCATTTCTTCTAGTTCTGTTCAAGAATATCGCATCAATAGCTATTTCTCTTCCGATGGTGTTGGAAACTGCATGCTGCAGCACTCCTCATATTTGATTTCAGATGTCTCGTTGCCTGTTCATGTATAATTCGTATCACCGCAAACCGGTTCTGGGTGGATCAAATTCCCCGAAATCCCCGAACTCACCCCGAACCGAATCGAACAAAAATTAATACCGGTCGGGATTGGTCTCGGAATTATATACCCCGAACCCGATCGGTTTTCGGCAAATCCACCCCGAACAGAACCGAACCAACCGAATAACACCCCTACATACACCCTGTAATGATTGCTGAGATGAACGATTGAGATAGCTCACTACACCTTGTCAAAGTCCATGTCACGATTTCCGTTTTCTATTTGAAACAAGTGGAGTTTGGAGGGATTAATTGAATAACGAAACGATAGTCTGATAAAGTTTGGATGCCTATAAAACATTTATTGCAAAGTTTGGAAGGTATAGGAGAAAGTAGAAGACATTAGGTAAGTGCCTACGCAACGGATAGTTTTTTTTTTTTTTTTTTTACGCAGAAACATCTTGTAGTAGATAACGGTTCATATCATGATATGGAGAACATAGTGTGTCACACAAGGGACAAGGGACAAATTGTCCCTTCTGGCGTGTGAGAACCCAGGAAAAGGTGTATAGTGAGGCACTCGTAGGAGAGCAATTTTGTTCACCCTCACGAGGATATGTTCATTCCGTGTTTCAGTACCATAATCGGAACCGTTCATGTTATCTAAATTCATTTGTTAGGAGACTATATGCAAAAATTCATCTTAATAGGAGATTGGTAAGCATTTGATTTAAAAGTTCAATTTTTTAGTCAAGAATTTTAAAGAAAATAAATAAATAGATGAAGCACTTATCTATTTTCGATTGAGCTGAATTTTGCTAAGGTATCCTAGAAAATGAATCTGGAAAAGCGAGACACAAAATAAGCATACCCTCATCGAGGGTGAACAAAATTGCTCTCCACTCGCGGCCAAGGCCCGCCACTAAACTGCCCAATTATTTAAGATTTTAGTAAAGATAATTATTTAACATTAAAAGCTTTTTTTTTTCGTCCTAAAATATTGAGGTATAAGTTTGAGAACCTAAAATATTGACACGCACTATTTATCAAGATAATTCAATGAACTTGAGCTCGAATTGAGCCCATGTATTCGAGTCAAGCCCCATTCAGCGCACTATTTATCAAGATAATTCAATGAACTTGAGCTCGAATTGAGCCCACTATTTATCAAGATAATTCAATGAACTTGAGCTCGAATTGAGCCCACTATTTATCAAGATAATTCAATGAACTTGAGCTCGAATTGAGCCCATGTATTCGAGTCAAGCCCCATTCAGCTAAGGCTCCTTAAAAAAATACTCCAAGTACTTATTTTGGGCTTTTCGAAGGGGGAAATAAGAATCCTTGTTCTACTAAGGGTTCTTAAGAATTAAGTATTTTTTTAAAACAAGTACTTATTCGGTGTGCTATTTTTAAAAAAATCTTTAAATATGAATCTCAAAAATAAGTAATATGAATCTTGTTTGATAAATCTCAATTAGTTCTATTATACGAAGTTCGCAATATCATGAAATTCATTATAAATTGGAAGATAAAGCGATCAAAAAATAGCACAGATTTTGAAATGTAGAAATAAGAAGGCAAAATAAGAAGGTAAAAAGTTAGTGAAACATGAGTTCTTATTTTGTAACTAGGTGCATTGCGATGTGCCTTGCACGTTTGTCATGCCCGTTGAACGACATATAAATAAGTTTGATGAAGAGGTTTATGTATACATAAGTACGACATATTTATGATTACAAAAGGCCTAACAGAATTAGGCTGAAGGACTTCGATTACAGAAGGCCTAATAGAATTAGGCTGCATAAGTTTGATGGGGAGTTTCAGGTACACAAGTATTTGGATTGAGAGTTCTGCAGGTCAAAAGGTTTGCCTTGGAGTTGTGATTCCAGTTTTTGTGAAGTTGATGGAAGGAGTTGACTATTTGTTGTCGTTGGGGATGTCCATTGTTCCTTCATTTGGTAAGGAGTCATCTATGGTCAATCAGTTTCTGTACAACCTTGCAGGATGTTCTTTAGCTGAAAAATCGGCCACGTATCTATGAACTCTGCATAGGGGAAACTTCAATATGTTCTTGAGTTAGTCCGCCGAATGCTACTTAAACTAAAACCTCCCATTGCCTTTAATGGTGGGAAGAAAACAGAAGGAAATGGGCTTTCTCTTATAGTGCCTTTCATTACTCACAGTATGCACGAGTAACCTGACGAGGCATTGAACTACTGCAACATTCTCAGGCCTGTGTTCGAGTAGAAAAACCTACAAAGACAATCCAAAGTATGTAGCAAAAGAAAAGTCATAGTTCCCTCTCCATTTAGGTGTCCACCCAGCATCTTCCATCTTATAACAAACTTGCATAACTACTACTTTTCTTCTCTAACAAAGCAATGACACGGAAAAAGAAAATCCAGTACACTACTTAAGTACTGAAGCATTTACTGTAGTTCAAAATGTTACAAATTCATATTCAATAAATATCGGATCATACAACTTTTATTAGTAATCAAAGTCAAACCAATCATCAATTTCTTTTTAATAAAGTTTTCCTTGTTAAACTCAGTAAATAAAATTCAATCCAACTTTTAAAAAGTTATCATTAGTTAGTCACCACCAAAACAATAGTTGGTTGCCAATGATCAGAAACTACCGATAATAAGCCCTGCAAAGGACATTTCAAAAAACAAAACAATACTTTAACATACCTGTGTCCGCGCTCAAGTGGGTTCACGGCATGTCAAGCACTGATAAGGTTCTTCGCTTTGCATCGAATTAAACCACATGCTCCACCGCTTGTACGGGCCCCAATCAATTCCTTTGAGTTTCATTCTTGGGAACTTAGAATTCTACCAAATAAAACATTAGAATGGGCTAACATCATTATTATTATTTTTTTGAAAGGCATAAACAATTTTATTAATAACGAAGTAAGGAGCACAGGACAAGGGAAGGGATATAAGGCATCACAAGGGGCGAATGGTATCCCAACTATGTTGGCACTCCACATGCCCAACAATCATATGCCATCCCAAAGCCCCATAAAGACCACACCAGAAATAGTTGGCAAGGTTCCAACCATAAAGTACGTACACCCACAAAAGAAACATACAAATTTCAATGATGCGTAATTGAGACACCAATGAGAGTTGAAATGACTGGTTCTCCATCAATTGTGGTAGCTCGGAACAATGAAAACAATGGATGTCTCTGATCAAATTTCCTCCACAATGACAGCAAAACAAGTTTCCTCCACAATGGCAGCAAGAATGATGGTAGCGTAAACAGCTCGAAGTATAGCAGCAGCAGTAGTTCCGAAACTTCAGAGAAAATTCTCAAGTTCATTCAGAATAGGATGAATGATAGAAGACTGTTACAGTCACTTATCCAGCAGCAAATTTCCTCCAAATAATTATAGCAACAGCAGCAATCAATCCTTGAAAAGGAAGGCCTAACAATACAGACAATTGGAACCATGGGCGATGAGGGATTAAGGCCAGAACTGAGCCTAAATCATGAAAGAATTAGCCCCAAGATGCTGTTTATGGGAGCAGCAGCAGCTCACACCCATATAAGATGGACACAAGACACCAACCCAAGAAGGGACCAGAGACACAACCCAAGACACAAAAACCCCAACCTCACCCACCCACCCAAAGCCCAACCCCAAAACGGCCACCAAGTGTGCTTCCCAAACCAACACAACCAAACAAGCCCAGACCCAACAAGAAGGATTCAAATAATGCTATTTGAATGCTCTAATGATGGTGAGAGTAAAACATGTTTATGTGGAGTATGGGCTACAGTACATAAACATTCGTCATTTACTGGTTCTTCGTCCATGGCATAAGCAGAGGATATCATAGTTCTAATTCCACATGCTCATTACATTACTAACAAATCTTAGGAAGGAAAAATCTATTTACTGGTTCTTCGTCCATGGCATAAGCACAGGACATCATAGTTCTAATTCCACATACTCATTACATTACCAAAAAATCTCAGAAGGAAAAATCTGCATCTAGTAATCAGTTTCTATTGAGAACAGAGAAAGAATTACCAAGTGGATGTCATAACCGAGAGTCGCGTGGAACTTATTGAGGCGGACACTCTTCATTCTTATGCAAATCATCCGTGTTCTGTCACACTCCCAAGCGTATATTGTCTGAAAATTCCGTGAAGAAAAATACAAAAACTCGGGTTTTAGCTCTGATATAAACAATGTAGAATTCCATGCTCCCAAGGATAGTCCATTTTCTTCAGGGACTTTTATGCAAGCAAAGGACACACTTCATGCTATTCCATTGTAGCTGAAGAGGAAGCTACAACTATTTGCTTTTGAGGACTGAAAAAGTCTCCTAGCGAAGCTTTAAGAAGTGTTGTTTCAAACAAAACAACCTTACACTAACATATCTTAGAAATTACATACCCCACTCAAAATATCCCACCAATGAGAACAAAATTCAAACACAAGACAAAAATATATAACATACAGGTTTATACCATAAGAATCCATGCTTGGGCTGCATTAAATCAATATTCATTCGAAGCTGTTGCATGCCGACAGTGAATAAAAGAGAACAGCATCGGGGAGCCAAGCTTGCCTGAATCAAATCAACAATCAATATTCCTGAAATAATTATAAAAGCCAATAATCAGAAACCCTAAGTCTGTAAATCAAATACACAATATAGTTTTTTTTTTTTTCAAACGGCAAAACATGAACAATATAGTTAGAAGCTTTATAATCAGAAACCCTAAGTCTGTAAATCAAATACCACATGCAAGCAGAACGATATAGTTAGAAGCCCTAAATATTACTCATATTCCCTGAAACCCTTATTCCACATCACATACTTTCGAATTCCTCCACCAACGAACCCACTGCAGTGGCCCCGCTAAACGTCGACCACTGATGCCGTGAAATGCTTTCGGTAAGAAGTTGGGGTGGACGGTGTGGTGTGCGAGAGTGTGACGCTATGCAGGAGTGAAGGAGGAGAACAGAGGCCAGAACAACCATAATCTTGCCAAAGCCGAAATCTCTCGAACTCAACGTTCCTGATCATCTCCGACTCAAGAAGCACCGGCGTCATGACGTTGAGGATTTCCTAAGAGAGAGAGAGAAGAGAGTGAAACAATGGCGTGATAGCGGTGTAAATCGGTGGGAGAGAGAAGGGGAAAGTAGAGTTGAAGAGAATTTCTCTCTCCTGATCCTAGTAAAGCCACGTACAAAGCCACGAATCAGCCAAAAATTGGCTTGGCGGAGGGGTTAGTGGGTTGGGAAAAACAGGGGTGGGAAAAAGGGCCGGAGAGTGGCAAGCGAAATCCATCAAAAATTGGTTCTTATTTAAGAGGAGTAGGATAGGATAGGAGACAGGATAAATAATACCGACATTTTTTTTTTTTTTTACTTTTACACAGAAACATCTGCAGTGGACAACGGTTCATACCAATTAATACACAGAGTCAAAGAATTTTGGAAATACACGTATGCTATATATATGGATCATCCATTTATTGTCCCCCAAAAATCCAATGAAAATATACCTGATATTCAACCCGCTAAATTTGTCTGATACGCGACTTGTTAGGAGTATCACATTATAGTCGGGCAGCATCTAATAATTCTAGAGGAGGGGAGGAAGAAAAAAGTAAGGTCAAGTGACGTTGCTACTGACTTTAAAAGATTTCGCTTCTAGTAGCTATAGTTGTATGCATATTTGAATGTACCTGAAATATGTTTACAACCCTGTAAAATGTTAATTCTGCCCTTTTTCATTGTCAAACTCGGCCGAATTCTAATGATTCTAGGTATTTGACCCTGTGACTCCTCTCCCCTGAGCGTTATATGAATGAGCAGTTTCTACAACAACTTACCACCTTATATCCATATTATCTATGTCACATGTAATTAGTCTAACTATCAAAATATGTCTTCTGACGAGAATGCAAGAATCAATATGTAATGAGACGGGTACAAATAAATGAAACATAGCTACTTATGAAAGCTTAAACGAAATCATGTGACAGGAAAATTCTTTAAATGCAAAAAAAAAAATTTCTGTATGCTGAAAACTCATTTGGATGTGGTAGCATTATTCTTAGATTGCATGATAAAAATGAGGATTTGCCTGAAATTAAAAGCCCATGACGTGAAATTCAAGCATACAGAGTAATTTTTATATTTATGCAGGGGCGGACCCAGGCAGCCGAGACGCTAATCCCATCCCATTTTTGCTACGAGAATTGTTTATATTTTATGAATGGTATTAGATACCTTGATTAGATATGCAAAGTTTGTACAATGATTTACTCTCCTATCCAAACACACGGGGCCCGTTTGGCGGGGGGGGAGATAAGGGAGTGAGTGAGATATAAGAGTCTTAGAGCTAGCGCATGCATGAGCCCTCTGGAAACGCTAAATTCAAAACCTATGCTTAGACACCCTTATGCGTCTTCTACGAAGTCCTCGGCAGTTGAGAGACCCAGGAAGCCATTGCTTCGGACCGAAAATGACCAGGGCCCCGATATGTTTAGACCCCCTTATGCGTTAGTCCGAAAAAAGTAAAGTAATCCTGTACGTAAAGAAGCCACACAGATCCCGCCTCCAACGGCCGAAAACAACAAAAATTAATGAACCACAGAATTGTAGTAATATTTTTTTGGAATGATGACTTTCATTAAGAAACCAAACCAATCGGATCAAGGGAATAGCCTTTGAGGTTACAAACTAGACCCAAAACAGGGGAACAAAACAGAATGAAATCATGACCCTGTATAGGAATACCGAATACATACATCAAAGCAGCTACTTAAGGAGTTGAAGTACAAACAAACGAGTACCCCACATCCTACAGATATTCTCATCGTCAACAGATTTAGGAATCTTCCTCCAAGAAAGCATACACGGATACACGCCCGAACCACATCCATCAATTGTTGCGCCAGCGTAGCAGAATCAACACCCAGATGCTTAAATATACTAGAATTCGCTTAGCCCAAAAAAAAAAAAAAAAAATCCTAGAATTCCTTTCTTTTCCAAATGGAGTTGGCAGCAGCACCCAGACACACTTTATAAATGGAGTAGACAGCAGCAGCAGTAATGTTGTACGTAAGTCCACTTGGTTACGTGCTTAATTATTGAAGTTTAATTTTATCGAACACATGTACGACCCAATATAACGTTCAAAGAACATTAAAAAAGATGATACTTCTCAGAATCTAAGTATACTTCTCCGATGCATGTCTTATAGTATCCAAAAAGTATGTGTGAAAATTCAAAAACTATTTTGTTATAATTTTGGATACTTCTTGGATACATATCCACAAGTATGGGTCGAGTATCGGTATTTGATATAGATACGACTCCTATCTAGAACTCATAGCACCAAACCAAACTCACAAAACAGGCACAAACACAGCTGAGTGTAACGACATTCAGAGACAAAACCACAAGACAGCAAAACCAGAAGGGTGTCTTTGGAATCTGAGAAATAAAGAAAAGGAAGGGGAAATATTGATTTCCCTCCTTGTTTGCTCGTTGCCTAGGAGGAAAGGAAAATAAACATATTGTTTTCTTCCTCGTTCTTTAAGAGCAAACGTAGGGAAAGCGTTGTTCTTCTGATCAGTTTCTTCTCCTATTGTTTGTCAAACCAATCAAAAGAAAATGACTACATTCCTCACTCTCTCACACATATTCTTAATTTCTATTCCTTTCCCTTTCCTTCCAAAAGTTCCAAATGCACCCTTTTTCTATGATAACTTAGTATCTGTCCCAATGAACCGTCTAATCCGGAGAACCAATCCCACTGTCTATGGGGGTCCAATTAAAATTGGGATAAAGCTGTGTGAACTGGCTCGACGCACCTCAATAGAGAGAAAACAGCATTACACCATCGTATGTTGTAGGCCTAAAGATGTTAAGAGATATGTGCCAAAGCTGTTTATCATTGCCGAGTCTCCTCACTTTCCAGGCATTGATCCTGGCTCTGAGGTCAGAAACAATTATAGAAGTACTGGACCAACTTTCAGCAACAACAGGAGTTCTTGAATTGTCTTTCGACACCTGCTAATGGAAAATGTTATGCGGACAAGCGCCCACTGTTTTTGTACCTAGAGATTTAGTGTTAAATATAAGAACATGGATATATTTTGATGTCAAAAGCTAGCGCCTTGAAAACAATCAAATGAAAAGGTCTACGTACAGCGGCCTTGAAGTCTGAGCGTGATTGGGTGTATGAGTGCCTCTTCTGCATCATTTCAAGTCCTAGTTAATGTAACCTTCTTCAGAGTTTAAGTCACGCAGAGACCTGAGGTGGGGTGATCCATTGTCACCCATTCTCTTTGATGATTTAACTAGAGGAAATACTGCTCAATGTCAAGGGATGAGAAAACTACTCCATAATGAGTACATATTCCTAGATATCAATTGTTTATTGGTGAAAAATCGAAGTTATAGAGAGGAAGAACAAGAAAGAAAATACAGGATAAAAAAGCCGTGGAAGAACCTACCTTGCTTAAGGAGGCTCCAGTAGGGAGTAAGTTAAAGCCATGATTTAACTTTCCCTTAACCGATCTTATTCCTTTGCTAAGCACTTAAGCTTGCACTGAACCTAACTAACTAAAGCTGTTTCTCATCTACTGGACAAATATTACAATCATCCTAAGCTGAGGTTGAACTCGAGCCCAACATCAAACTTGAGCTGATCATGCCATTGGTGCTGTGGTAGTATTTCTGCAGCTGCACGTGAGTATTAATGGCCATTTCGTTTATCCACACACCACATGGAAAGTTTAAAAACTTGGGGCATTCTACTTGGTGCAAGTAAATTAACTTGGGAAATACTGTCCTCAGTTCTTTCCAATATAACTCTAATTCGCTCAAGTACTCCAAACGCAATATCTCCACGTTCCACTGCTCCACTTGGCGTTTATGAATTTCTCCTAGATCACGTAGTGTCCCCCCTCTAATGTAGAGTTTCTTTAGTTTCTTAAGTTTGCTAGGCATCAGCCAATCGCTTAGACTCATCATAGGAAAACACTGAAGGTCTAGTTTTTGCAGTTTCGGAGGAAGTGTTGGAAAGGTAAATGCTTTTGCAATGACTTCAGCTTGTGCTTGTAATCTTCCCCATGATATTGTCAACTTTTCTAGGCTTTCAAACTTTTCTAAATGCTCCAAGTCTTGCAGCCTGAGAAGGTCTTTAACACTTACGTGGATGTTAAGTTTTCTCAACTTCTGCAGTCCTGACAAATCCACCAGAGTACATGATTGTTTGTTGTTATTGAAATCTCCAATCAAGAATCCCTTAAGGACTTGGAGGTTTGATAGTTGAGCAAGACTCTTCGGCATGTGTTCCAAAAAGTAACACTCGGACATGTCCAAATGTGTCAAACTCTTGAGCAAACCAATCTTGTTGGGAACCACCTCGAGATTATGACAAGCTCGGAGATCCAAGATCATCAAATTATGGAGCTCTGAAATGAATGTGGGAAGCTCTGTAATCGTAGAAATTCCTCGAAGGCTAAGAAAAGTTAGGCTTTTCAGTTTATTCAGTCCATGGAGAATTTTGGCGTTTTCTAGTTCAATGTGGTGCGTAGCTGAGCTCTGCCACCTTCCAAAATGAAGACTTCGAATATGCTTCATCTTCTCAAATATTTCAGGCTGGAAATTAATAATGGGCTCACCAACATTGATCAGACAAGAGTGCCCAATTAGATCGCCGCAAATAGATGCAGGAACCAAATCAAGAGTGCCATTTGAAGTAAATCCTCTACGTTTAGCTTCTTTGTATAAACAAGAACGACAAGAAAGGCTCATCTTGCAACTGTCTGGCACCAAGGAGTAATTTTGGTAGATAGGCTCGATGAAGCCCTTTGCAATAAGCTCATCAAGGATCTTGCCAGCATGCACTTCAACATCCCAAATGTACCTGTCAGAATGGAGAAACTTGGAAATATATCCTTGCCCTAGCCACAGGTAAATCATCGATGTTCTCTTGATGGTTGCCATTGGTGGGAACTTAAAGAAACATAACAAACAATCACGCAATGGCTCAGGGAGGTCATCGAAAGCTTTCAATATGCAATCGCGCAATGGCTCGGGGAGGCCTTGGAAAGCTTTCAATATGTCATCCTCTGGCTCCTTGTGGAAGAAGTGCGTCATTCCATCCTCGGCCCCGTTTATGTTATCCCAATCCCAATTCTTATGATGTGAGTTGGAATCGGCAGAACGGATTTCATTATGCGAACGGATCTGGGCTTCCAACTTTGTGATGGCCTTCTGTAGTTTATCAGCGTCTCTCTCAATACTTGGTAATATTTGTAACTTCTTGAATTTCTCATGGGCATGGTTGATTTTCACATTCATATGGTGCATGGACTCCTTCGCCTCTGCAAAGGCCGTATCCAGAAGGATGATCTCACTAGGGATTCTTTTAGAAGTGGGGGAAAGAGCTCCACCGTGGTGGTTGTCTTTGTTGGTGGCCAAAGGGATCACTTCAGAAGAGGGGGAAGGAGCTCCACCGTGGTGGTCATCTTTGTTGTTGGTTACACTGCTTGAAGCAGCATTGTTGATGATGATGTTCTCAAGAGTTTTCGGTTTGGAACCGCAAAAATCGGCCTTGAATTTTGCTAATCGTAATGACCACTTAAATTTGATGGTTGGAGTCTCAAGCATTTTGGATTTGGAACCCACACCTGAACCTAACACCTGAACATGGTAAACATAATACGAACAATTTATAATCAAAATAATGCCAACAACATCGCACTATTGTAACATGAAACTCTAACAAATGAAGATCTAGCATCAAAATTAACTCAAACCATGAATTTAAGTTCCGTTAAGAATTGTCTGCCATATAGTACACAAAACATCTGAGTGAGACAAATGTATCCGGTACAGATCCGGACACCAATTGTGAAGCCAAGCTTTAAATTTGGGAATGTCACTTTTCAAATGAAAGCCACTTTTGTTGTTGCATGTTGGCTGCAAAAGTATGAAGGAAGGTTAGGTGTATGTTCATATGACTATATTTTTTTGTGAGCATTTTAATTAGTAAAATTTTTTGTTGTTGCATCTTGGCTGCAAAAGTGTGAAGGAAGGTTAGGTGTATGTTCATATGACTATATTTTTTTGTGAGCATTTTAATTAGTAAAATGAAAAAAAAAAATGGACCTACGTACCCTCCTGTGGTATTCATTGGAAGCCATTGAGATATCATTGTTACGATCTAACCCGTTCAATATTGAAAAGAAAATTTTACATTGTTTGTGTAAAATACAAATTTATTCAATTACCTATAGGTACGTCCAAACCAAAATACCTTGGTGGGAAAAATATTTTGGCTTGAAATTTGTCCCACATGAGGCATGCGGCAACCAACCGTACGATGCATGTGGAACACTTATTGTTTTTACACCGTTTATATATTAAAAAATATATTTAAAAAATTAAGTATTCCAATTTTCAATCCGTTTGAACCGGTGCGAATATCTTATTTTTCTGATCATTTTATCTTAATGGTCATAATGGATTTTTGGCTCTAAGGCCTTTCAATGAGCACCATAAGAGAGTCCTAAAACTAAATAAGAAGTTTTTAGGTGCTCGTTGAAAGGCTTTAGAGCCAAAAATTCATAACGACCATTTAGGATAAAATGATCAAAAAAATAAGATCTTCGCACCGGTCCAACAGGATTGAAAATTGGAGCACTTAATTTTTTAATCATATTTTTCCGTTAGTTTCGTTAACGGTGTTAACGATTTTACCAATTTGGAGTGTAAAACAAACTACAGGGACGAAATTGGAGCACTTTGAAACTAGAGAGACGAAAGTGAGACAATCGTAAAACTACAAGGACGACTACGAAAATTTGCCCTAGAAAGAATAATACACAACGTTTAACATTCTTTTGATCTTTTCAAAAAAAAAAAAAAAAAACGATTTGGGTTGTTAGGGCCATAGCCACGGTCTTTCTGTGTTGGCAAATTCTACGACAAAACACACATTTATTTGTATCCTCATTTATCGAGTTGTATTTTATTTTTGTTTCTAGAGTGTCTGTTTAGAAAGTGGAAGGAAATCAATAATGTATAATTGAGAGATTGAGTTATTAGGAGGAAGAAAATCAAGGAAGATTGGCAATCAAGGGCTTCAATATTTAGCACTTCTAAAGGAAAGTAAAATCAAGGAAATCGTGCTTTTGGCATATGGCAACTTTATGGAATACACCAGTCGAAAATCAAGGAGGCTATATATACACGAGGCTGTGAGGCTTGGATTTTACGGGTATACACACAACTTCATATCAATTGTGTAGACAAATGGAATATTAAAAATGAGGGTTTTTGCTTGTGTATCTTGGAGGAAAATGGGATCGATAGATCATTGAGCATACAAGACATCTTCAAGAGATTTTAGTATCTTCTTCAATCTATTTGTGAAAAGCCCTAGGAAGATTCCCAGGCAAGTTAAAGTGTTTCGGTGGATTTCCGAGAGGCAAACGGAAGGCTTATGGATTCAAAGCAGCGGCAGTCAAACATTCAGAGAGGTGTACGTGGATTCGACAAGAGCGTCTAGGTTTAGGTTTGTGGAGTTTTCAAACTTATAGTAAGAGTTATTGTAACCTCGTGTTTAGTAGTGCTTGATTCCTTCCTCTGGTTTTTTTTCCCGTTTAGGATTTTCCACGTATATCCTGGTGTTATCTTTTGATTGTTTTTCGTTCCTGCATTTGAATTGATTAGTGGTCTATTTATTAAAGAATTCATACATAGCAAATATTTATAAACCTAGGCGATCTAGGGTTTTTCATGGGCAACACATACATCCAGGCAAAGATACGTACACAGATATATCTAGAATCGGATGATGCGCATGATCCCACAGGGTTGTGAATGTGGGACGCACACAGATCGGACAACTCCACACAAACATTTTTCGAGATTTGTAAATGAAGTCTAATAAGTACATATCATTTTTAAAAATATATATGATTTTGTTGAGATGACTACCGATATATCTAACTCCGTTTCACGTGATTTTTATGAATCAATAATTTGCATATCGAGAATCTTAAAAATCGGCATTGGTATCATTAGAGCAAACCGTAAGAGTCCCCCATTCTCCTACGTAACATTCTTATGAGAAAGAAATGGGCATGAGAATTTTGATTGACTAATTGGATAAAATAAAAAATAGAAGGATAGAAGGTGACCTCGAGCTGGGGTGTCGCATAATTTGGCTCTTGAACCGAGTCCAAACTATCGAATTTTCTCTCTAAACTAGCCAAATTATTGACTTTGGGTGCTACAAATATACCGATTGCAGTAAGATAGTTTCCAGTTCTACCATGTCCATGAAATCCAACGGTGACTCCACCTTCTATTGGAATGGATAGAGAAGAAGCACCTGAAATCGTACCAAATGGCCCATATTTGTTTCCAATATTTGTTTCAAAACAAAGAGATGTGATTGCTACTTGCCCATTGTAGTCTCCGTACGTCAGGCTTATGGACGAGAGTTGCTCTACTGAACTGTCGATGCAAAACTAAACAAGAGCAAGTACAAATTATCAGTTTGTTGGGAAGCATAAAAAATAATATAAAAACATCTGACTCAGAGATGTCTGGAGCCGTCTGACATGTTTGGGACGCTTGTACATTTGAACATTCAGACGGATCCACATACATCTTTGTCCGAGTCTTTGAATAAGCTAAAGAGGGTCAAACCGTTTCAGTCATATGGCCACCAGTTCCGCCAAATTTCTCGGACCTTCCTATGACAAAGCCATCACAGCTCCTACTTTGGAAAAAAATTGAATTGATAGCTTCTCCGAAGCAAATACTTATTTGCATTATGGGCCCGTTGGCCTTGTATGCCCAATCTACACCATATTTTTCTCCCCATGGCCCTAAAGATATGAATCCTTCTTCATCGCTAGTCTTGTCCTGCACATTCACACAATTTGTTAGTTTTACTTGGCTCAATATTAATTTTTCGGTAAAGGCCACCAACACAACCTATTACAATTAACCTTCTTTTCCAAATAAAATAAAAAGTATGACAACTTCATTGGCTAATTACATATATCTTTTATAAAATAAAAAGTATGAGAATGTATTAGGTACCCACCTCGCCAAGTCTTGCGATTAGTGATCTCTAACCAGTGTTGACGAGAATGTTCGTAAGTGATTATACGTTGGCCATTTTTGTGATAAACGAACAATATAGCAAGTACGTTCGTAAAACAACATGACTTCCCGTAAACTATGCCGGGAGGATATTCTGCCTTCTGGATACAAGATGGCGCACGGCCATGCAAACTGGCGTGCGCCTAAAGCAAAGCAGCACGCCCCATTTTTAGCAAACTGGCGCTGGAATATTTCACACTTGAGATATTGCCTCACAAAACATCGATTAGCGTACGGGAAGCCACAAAACAGCTCGAAAACACATAATATACACATATTCTGGACTTCCAGTGGATCAGGGTTCACCACAAGTGTGGGGGGTGTTCCTCTGGGAAGAAGCTCCGACGATCAAGTTAGTATGCGGAGGAAGAAGTTTGGTAAGAAAATATATGTAGAGAGAGAGTAGTTTTTCGTGTGTGATTACTCAGAACAGATCCTTGTCTTAGGTGAAGCACTCCTCTATTTATAGGCGAAGGATGGAAGTGGTGAGTTAGCCGAGCGTAGGCTACACGCGCTCTTCTACGCTCGGCTGACGTCACATGTCGGGGACATTAATGAGGGCCGCCTTCAGAAGATCTTGCCGTGTCACAGTGACTAATGTCAGATCTGTCGCTATCGGCCAGAGATGTCACTTCGTATATCAGAGAAGACATCTTGCGTATCATCGGAGACTTCTAGATTCGGCCATAAGTGGAAAGCTTCTAGAATGTTCCCACAGAGGCGGTTATCCGAACAATACACGTCCAACCGAACCGAATCGTTTGTCCGAGCAACAGTAGTTGTGAAGAGGAGGATGATCCGAATAAACGGGTCACAATTCTTCCAATAGGGCTTGTGTTCTTCGGACAAACAACCCTGAAACACACGTTTGTTCGGACAATAATACTTTTTGAACGTAGACGAACTGAGACAACAGAACGATGGTCCGGATGGGTTGATCCTTTTGAACCCTTTGGACTTCGGATATTTCGGCCCACTACAATAGCCCCTCAACTCCTGCTTCGCATGCTCGGCATAGATGGAGGAGTTGAATCATAGTGGCCGAACGACACGATATCCGAACGAAAGAACACCAGAGGCAGTAGTCCGAACGCCAATAATTTCCGAAGCTCAGAAGTGACAAGTTTTGAGTTAGCATTTAATGCTCCTGCAACCGCCAATTTCAAGTCTGCCACGCGTCGCAAGACCATTGAGCGGTGGTTCGGCGCGTGCATCAGGATTCCACGCGTCGAACATCCAACGGTACATCAATCTCCCGCCAAAAATCGAACGGGTAAGGTTCGGTGCCGGTATGGGTTCTGCCCTAGGTATAAAAGGCGACGGACGGAGAGAGAAAATCACTTTCTCTTCCTCCGTTCTTGATCGTTCATCTGCCAGAACGAGTCTCCAGCCAAAAACCCAACAAAAATCGAAGATTTCGAGTGTTTGATCACAGATTTCACTTCATTTTTCAGGTATTTCTTGTTTCTCCATCTTTTTCTATGTATTTTGATTGTTTTTGAACATGTTTTGGCTTAGAACGGGCTTTTTCTCTTCTATCTCGTCTGTAACGTTTTCTGGAATTCCAAAAATGGTTGAAGATGTTCTTGTGTTCTTCCGAACGCACGTGCATCTTCAACCCTTGTTCTTCCGAACAACAAATAAGGAATTCAACCCACGCTTTCCTTCGGAATAAGCTATAGGGACAGTAGCCGAGTGACAACTCCGAACAAAGGTTCAACCACTTAGACCCATAAGAATTCCCAACGACAAATCGTCGCTCGGGATAGTTAAGCCGTATACGATCCGAAGAATCGTTCGGTAGCCTAGAATCACCGAACGTAGGCACCTTAGGATCCAGACCTCGCTCTTCGCTAACGGTCTTCTCCCATGCACTTGTCTTTAGGTATGGATTTGCCGCCTGGAGCCTTCTGCCGAAGGACAATCGACCCCATGATAGCTGAGATCATCAGATCTTCCGCCCGTGGCTATCGCGTTCGGGAAGGGGAGCAAGCGCCACAGGGGGTCCCTGGGGTTGATTTCCCCGTTCAGGTGACTCCTCTCCGAACAATGAGCCCACCTACCGTCCGAACGGTGAGTCCACCTCCCGTGATTGACATTGAGGAGTCCACGGAGAAAGAAGCCGAGGATTTACGCAACGAGGGAGAGGAGGGTATGGAAGCTGAATCCGAGCGTCGCTCCACTCACGAAGACGCAGTTGCAGAATCCTCGGGCCAGGTAGAGGGGATAGACGAGACGGGGGCCTTCGGTGAATCTTCCACGCAGCCACCGAAGATGAAAAGGAAAATCGTCCTTTTAGACCCTGACGAGATTCCCGAACGAAGATGGAAGGACCCCTGTCCGTACTGGGACTGCTTCAAAGATGCCGAGGGCATAGCTTTGTTCCGAGAGACCTACGACGTTCCGGACAACGTCGAGATAATGCCCCTCGAAGGCAACCGCATCTTGTTCGGCGACGATCTTATTACTGTTCCCCTGATGGCCATTGCCGAGGGTGGACTTAAGTTTCCCATCCACAGGATTACTCGGGAAATCCTATTTCGGTTTGACCTTGCCCCCTGCCAACTGAGCGTGAACTCCTACCGCATCATACACTTCATCATCAAATTGGCCGAGGTAAAAATGTTCCCCCTCGAAGCCCATCACATTTTTGAGAATTATCTGATGTCCAGGAACGTTAGATATTCTCGATATTTCTTGTGTTCCCGAAGGAACATGGTAAAAATTATACCGGAGGGAATGTATGACTCCGAGAAGTGGGCTTCGGACTATGTCGTAGTCCGGGGAAACTTTGAATTTCCTGCTGGTGAGTATGGCGTGCACGGCATTCGTACACAAAGAGGAGAACTGAGTAAGTATTCTTGTGTGTGTGTGTGTGTGTTTTTTTTTTTTTTTTAAGGTTTATTGCTCGGTAGATCTATTTCTGTAAGTAACTTCTTTTTACTGACGATGATCTTCTTTTGTTCAGCAGACGTTCCAAGACTCAATAAACAACTCCTCCGAGCAGCACAGGGTTGTGGGCTTGCAGCTTCACTCCTTACGATCCCAAGATTCGAAAGAGACGCCCCCACAATCCTGGGCTACGATCCAACATACGGCGGCCGAATCCGAGGGGGCTTGCTTGAATCTGACACCGAGGATCTTCCCAAGGAACTTCTTTCGAGCGTCGAGAAGCCGCTGAGAGGAACTATTTGCCAGCCAGCATCCGAAGAGCCAGAAGGTGACTCCGAAGAAGCTTTAGGAGAACAAGGAGAGATGGCTGGTGCTCGTGGAGTAAGAGCGGTTCTGCAGGAAAAGCAGGAGAAGAAGAAGAGGGAAGAGGCAGAGAAGAGGAAGGCTGCCGCAGCTGCTGGTGGGTCCAGCTCGGCGCCGAGCCCCAAATCCCCACCGAAAGATATCCCACCCTCTCTCTCCCAGAAACGTCCGCCTACAGCCCTAACATCTTCACAGGAAGCTCCGGCCAAGAAATTCAAGGTCACTGCTCGGAGGGACCCGTCGGCGGCTAAGGGCTTGCCGAAGGACGGCGCTGAGGGTGGTGAAGGGGCTGAAGAAGGTGAGAAGGGTGCTCGGGAGGTCGGTCCTGCCTGGGCCCCGAGCTTCATTACCCAATCGAAGAAGCAGGTCCTTGAGATCGACAGTCTCCAAGAGGACTCCTCTATTGCCTTTGCCCTCCATGCTGGCCTTGCACTGCCGAAAGACATCCCCTGTGCACCAACGTTGAAAACTGCTCTCACTGATTATTTCTATCATGCAGGCAGGGTAAGTACTTTTCTTCGGCTTTATATTCCTTTGAGTTACTCTTACGTTCTTTGCTACATGAATGTTTGTTCAGTTTTTGCAGGCCACGCAGTCCATTATGTTTGCTCAATTCCATTTGCTTGACAACGAAAAGCAAATGAGGCTGCTGAAGCAAAAGGCCTTGCATTACCAAAACGCGGCCGAAGCTCTGAAAAAGAGCTTTGATCAGTCCGAGGCCGTGCGCCAGTCGCAGGAGCTGCAGATTGCTAATCAAAATGATTTGATAAAGGGTCTGCAGGATGCTGCCGAGCGCACTAGGGCCGAGGGAAAGGATGAGGGCTTCGCCGAAGCCAAGAAGCAGATGGAGGAGGAGATGAAGAAGCTACTCCAGGAGGAGTTTGACCGAGGATACAAGCTGGCCGAGGAGAACGCCGCCGAGGAAGTGCTTGCGATCATGAATGAGATAAAAGAGGAGCAGCACGTGAAGAGCTTCACACTCGGCGTGCACAAAGGTTTTGATGAAGCTGGCCTCGATCCGGACGACATCAGGAGGGGCATGATCGAAGCACCACCCCTACCTGCTGACGAGGACGAGCAGCCTGTGAGCAAAGAGACTGCTGCTGAGAACATTGAGGCTTCAATCCCCGAGTCCAACATCCCCACTCCTTCGGATACCATTACTCCCGAAGCATGAGACTTTGATTTCCTTTATGTTTTGTTAAGAACAATATTTTGGAACGGTTGACGCCGAACAATAGGCTTTTGTCGAACCGTAGTTTGTAACTAATACAGGTGAGGATGGCAAAGAACGATCTACCACAGCCATGCCTCAGTACTCGTTTGATTTGTTTTACAAAGTTTGTTTAAGAAATTTCCCAAGTCTTTTTATTCGGATAGCCAACATCTATTGCAGTTACTTTATGTTTCGTCGTTTTGTACAGAATCAAGGCGCCTTCACTTGAATACGAACATTGTTAAAAGCCCAGAATATTTTCCACCGAACAAACGTGTATGAACATATGTAGTCAGCAATTTGCCCAGAAAGCTATCTGATTGAACTGTCAAAGTGTTTTAACTCGGATTGAATTGTAGTTTCAATGTTTGGATAGCATACGCTCGGACTATGTATTATACGTTGGGTTTTGTACATTGAATTTACACATGTAAAAATTCACATATTTACACACGTAGATAGCCCCCTGCCTTAGTGAATGGCGTGAGTAAAATACAAGGCGGCACTAAGGCAGAAAGAGTGGGTAAACACAAAGAGAGAATACCGAGCCCCACCACATGGGAACGAGGAATCAGGCTACGAGAATTTCGCCACACCAACCGAACGAGTTATTGATGTTTATACCGAAGCCCGAAGGCGGATCCAATACGCCGAACGTAAGGGAAAAGGGTGGAAGTGCCAAAAGACCGAGTAGAATCCGGGCTAGGTGAAATACCCATGAAACCAAACGTACCGAGTAAGAAAACGATTGAAAAAGTACCATCCGATTACCAAAACGCATGAGGGCTTACAAACCGAATAACACAAAAATAAGAAACAAAGAGCAAAAGCGAGAACTGGAGAACTCCAATTCTACCCATGGAACTTTCGAAGTTTTTGAGCGTTCCAAGGGTTAGCAATTGGTGTTCCATCCATCTCAGCTAGCTTGTAGACGCCATGACCAATCTTTTGGACTACCTTGTAAGGGCCTTCATAGGGATCCTTGAACTTGGTCAGTTTGCTAGCCTCGACGACCATCCGAAGAACCAGATCGCCAACTTGAAATGGTCTTGCTCGGACATTTTTATTGTAGCCCCGAGCAACCTCTCACTGGTAAGCTTCATGATGCAGGTTGGCAGTGTCCCGAAGTTCTTCGGCGAAGTCCAGCTCCGCGCCCACCAAAGCGTTATTATCCACTGGATTGAAATTTTCGGACCGAGCCGTGGGCACCAATGCTAAGGGAAGAACAACCTCCATTCCGTAAGCCATCGAGAATGGGGTTCGGCCGGTGGACCGCCGAGGAGTTGTACGATAGCTCCATAGAACTTGTGGAAGCTCCTCAACCCATTTACCGAGCTTCCTGGTCAAGCGTCGCTTTAGCCCCCGAGTGATAGATTTGTTGGACGCTTCGGCTTGGCCGTTGCCTTGTGGGTAAGCGACCGAGGAATTATGAATCTTGATATGTTTCTCGGTGTAGAAGTGTTTGATTACGGCAGCAACAAATTGGGAACCATTGTCTGAAATAATTGCCTAAGGCACGCCGAACCTGGAAATGATGTGCTTCCAAATGAAACGTTCTACGTCCCCCGCGGTCGTCTTGACCAATGGGGCGCCTTCCACCCATTTAGTGAATAGATCAGTAGCCGTGAGCAAGTACTCAAATCCGACAGTGGCCTTCGGAAGTTTACCAACGATGTCAAAGGCCCAAACAGCAAATGGCCATGGGCTCGTAATCATCTTGAGGGGAAAAGCAGGTCGGTGGATGAGGGAAGCTTGTAACTGACACCGAACACAACGCTTTACGTATTCTTCGGACTGCTTGACCATCTTGACCCACCAATATCCTTGCGTCAAAGCACGTTGGGCCATTGTTCGGCCTCCCGAGTGAGCCCCACAACTACCCGAGTGTAGTTCTTCCAAGATGCTTTCTACTTGATCCTCATGCATGACTTTTAAATCCGGTCCGGTGAAAGTTCTACGATACAAATTATTGTTCGGATCTAAAAAGTAGTTGGCTGCTCGGCACCGTATCTTGTGCGCTTCTCGTCTATCCGTCGGCAGAGTCTGATCCTTTAGGAAGGCAATAATGGGGTCCATCTGGCTTGGACCGAGCGTGATAGCGTTGACCATGCACACGGCAATCTCGAAGCTCGGAGATTCTACTTCGTCAAATACAATGGTGCGACTTCCCGAGGTTTTATACACCGAAGCAAGACTTGCGAGGGCGTCGCATGAGCATTATGTTCCTGAGCAATCCACTCTATTTCCACTCGGCCAAATTGCTGAAAGAGGGCGAGGACGTGGCTAACGTAGGCATTCATACGCTCGTCTTTGGCTTGATAGTCATCATTGAGATGTCCTACGATCAACCGATAGTCACAAAAGATATGAACTGAATCTGCCCCAAGCCGAAGAGCGAGTCGTAGTCCCGCAATCAGAGCTTCGTACTCTGCCTCGTTGTTCGTTGCTGCATAACCGAGGGACACTGCACTTTCATGAACAGTTCCAGCAGGTGAGACAATGACTATGCCAGCCCAGCTCCATGAACGTTAGATGCTCCATCTACCGTCATTCTCCAGGCGTTACTCGAAAAGAGCTTCCACTCGCGTTTCGGTTTCTTTGTTCCCAAAGTGAACCGAGCACGACGAGATTCGGGGGGAGGGGAATTCCACTCAACGAGCTCCTCGGCTTCGGAGCGTTTCGCTACCTCGGCCGCCATTGTCAGCTCGTTTTCTTCGTCGCGCAAACCAGGCGTTAGCTCGGTAAAGAAGTCTGCCAATGCCTGTCCCTTAATGGCAGTCCTTGGCTCGAATTGAATGTCGTAGTTGGCCAGGTCCTGTGAAAACTTGAGGATGCGACTAGAAGAGTCAGTCTTCCAAAGCACAGCCTTGAGAGGGAACTCGGTGAGGACCACAATCCTATGGCATTGAAAGTATGGCAATAGGCTCGTTTTGGCTGACACGAGCGCTAAGGCCAACTTCTCCATAGGCAGATACCTCGTTTGAGAATCCGTCATCGATTTGCTGGAAAAGAAGATGGGCAAGTGATCCGTTCCTTCCTTCCGAACAAGAACAGAGCTGGTAGCGTGATCCGAGACCGCCAAATACAAGTAAAGATCCTCTTCGGGCAAGGGTGTGACGAGGAGTGGAGCTTGCGCAAGATATGTTTTCAATGATTGCAAAGCCACATCACATTCCTCAGTCCACACAAACCTGCGCTGACTGGTCTTTATTGCTTGGAAAAAGGGTCTGCAAAGATCTCCGGATCGCCGAATAAAGCGACTCAGTGCCGCTACCATTCCGGTTAGCCGTTGCACTTCCTTAATGGTTGTTGGAGCTCGGAGATTCCGAACGGCGGTTAGTTGAGTCGGATCGGCTTCAATTCCTCGGTGACTGACCATATATCCGAGGAACTTACCCGAATCAACTCCAAATGCACACTTCTCAGCATTCAGACGAAGCTTATATTCCTTGAGTATGGCAAAGATCTCGCCAAGATCCCGAAGGTGATCGCGACCGAATTTACTTTTACATACCAAATCGTCGATGTAAGCTTCCAACGTCTTGCTGAGCTTCAGGAGAAACATTTTGGTTATTGCTCGTTGAAACGTTGCTCTGGCGTTCTTCAGTCCGAAGGGAACAACATTGTAGCAGAAAATCCCCCGAGGAGAGATGAACGCCGTTTTCTCTTGATCTTCAACTGCTAAAGCAATTTGATGATACTCTCGGTAAGCATCCATGAAGCTTAGTCGCTCGTGCCCTGCCGTTGCATCCACCATCTGCTCAATCCGAGGAAGGGGAAAACGATCCATCGGACAAGCATCGTTGAGATTGGTGTAATCAACGCAGATTCGGAGCTTGCCATTTTTCTTCGGTACAACGACCGGGTTTGCTAGCCAGGTTGGATATAGGATCTCTCTTATAGCCCCAGCGTTTAATAACTGGTCTACTTCGGCCATCACTGCGTCCACATGTAGTGCTGCTGAACGACGAACCTTTTATACAACAGGGCGTCTGTTCGGATCAACATTCAGGTGATGAGCAGCAAAGGCTGGATCCACGCCTGGCATCTCGTTGGCAGTCCAAGCAAATACTTCGATGTTCTCTTTAAGGAAATTGAACATCTCCATACGCTCGGATTCGACCATCGAGCTGCCGAGGAGAAAGTACCGGCTTCCATCCGAAGTTATTGGCATTCGAATCAGTTCCTCGGCCGAACGTTGCTCGGCTGGTAGACCCACATCTTCAAGGACGGGTACATCCGCTGTGTCGATGCACTGTACTTTTTGCAAGCACTGTTTGTTCGTCACGGTGCTAATGTAGCACTTCTTGGATTGGACTTGATCTCCCCGAAGGCTCTCCTGCCTTCCATTCCAGCCTGTGAACTTCAGAACCTGGTGAAGGGTTGAAGCGACTGCCTTCATCCCATGTAGCCAGGTTCGACCGAGGATGATGTTGTAAGGGCTAGGTGAATGAACCACTACAAAGTCAACATCAATCACTCGGGAGCCGGCTCGCACGGGTAGGGTTGTCAGCCCAAGGGGCCATACGGGAGCTCCGATGAAGCTAACGAGCGGGGTGGTTGCCGTCCGAAGCCGATCAAGAGATAGCCCAAGGCTTTTGAACGTGGAGTAGAACATAACCTCCGCCGAACTTCCTTGGTCAATCAATACTCGTTGAACTGTAGACTTGTCAACGATTATGGTCACGATAAGGGCATCGGCATGTGGTGTCTGTAATCCTCGCAAATCTTCGGCCGTGAAGGTGATTGTTCCATCCAGGCTCGGATCCATCCATTTTCTCTTGGGTGAGGCGCCCACGTTGTATACTGATAAAGCAACCTCGGCTTTGTCGATTTCTGAACGCAGTTCTGCAGCCTTTCCTTCGGTGACGAGTCCTTGTATTACCCCAACGATGTTGCCCGCTGGAAGAGGAGGAGGAGGAGGGAGTGGATTGCGCCGAAGGTCAATCCATTGGTTGAGATGCCCAGCTGCTGCAAGCTCTTCCAGGTATCTTTTGTACGGTTGGCATTGGGTGGTGTAATGCCCTCGTTCTTTGTGAAACGAACACAATCCAGCCCCGGTGCCCGCCGTTCCGAGGAATCCTGTAGGCCAGACGAAGAATGGCATCTTGCCGATGGTATGCAATAACTTGTAAATTGGTTCCGTGAAAGCTGTTCGCTCGGCCACATACTCATCCGGCCTGGGTTCCCTCTTCTCCTGTGGCCACGGCTGTTGGTACGGGGTTTGGGGCGGTTTACACTTGTTGCTCGGTTTTCCTGACCCGGTTCCTCCGTTGCCTTGTCCGTTTTGCCCGTGCCGAACGCTGGCCACCTGTTTTTTCGCTGAAGCCTGGGTCTTTGTCTCGGCAGTCTTCGGAGCGTTACGCTCGGCCACTGCTTCTTCGTGTACACAATCCTTTTCGATAATAACCATCAGGTCCCCCATTGTCTTCGGCGGGTTTCTAGATAAATCTCTGAACATTGCCGAAGTTGGATCCAACCCATTCATGAATGACTCGGCAGCCACGCCTTGGTCACAGTCGGGGATGAGGTTGTACACTTCCCAGTAACGCTCGGTAAGCGTTTCCCCGGCTGCTCTTCTCATGTTTACCAACATCGAAAGCGTCTTGGGTTGAATGTTGCTCGTTACGAACCGCTTTGTGAACTCCAACTCCAGTTCGTTGAAGCTTTTGATGGATTTTGGTTTGAGCTGGTTATACCACAATATTATTGGTTCACTTAGTGTAAGGGAAAAGATCTTACGCATGAGTGCGTCAGAGAAGTTGTGGAGGCTCATAGTCTGCCGAAACCGACAAACGAACGCCACAGCATCTTCTTTGGCTTCATAACGTTTGAGCTTCGGCATGGTAAAGCGCTCCGGCGGTCGTTCTTGCTGAATGGCGTCAACGAACGGGGATGCTTTAGCTTTTCTGAGCTTTGAGTTGTCCATTGTCACTGGAGCCTTTGGATTATTGACTGCGGAGCGGGCACTTCAGGATTTTCCCTTGGCTCTCGGTGACGGCGTCTTGGCTGGTCGTTCGCCTCATTGTGGTGAGGTCTGCCTCCTTCTGACCGCTCCGGCCGTTCTCCTCTTGAATCACCCTGCCGAGCTAACCGCGGATCCAATTCTCCCACTGGTTGATACACGATAGGTGCCCCAGTAAATTGATCATATAAAATAATTGTATTTCCATGATCCGAGCGTTCTCCCCTGCTCATCGTCCGGCGAAGGCCACGCGCTCCCGCTGATTGTTGTTTGTTGTGTTGAAGCTCGGTCGTGGATCTAGACCGTTCGGTTCGCTCGTTGTGACCAGCTGGTTGACGCTCTGGGAGGACGTTTAAATCCATTGGCCTCTTGCCGTCTGCGCGCTCCTGATACCGTCTGGAAACGCGCTGTGTTCTTCCCGAGACGTTTGTTCGGTGAGAATGTGCTGTGGAATTTGTTGCCGAAGAACGTGAACTCTCGGTCCGAATGATGCTCGCCACACGGTGCCGAGATGAGTTCGGCTGAATTCGGGACGGGTGTTCCAACCTATCAAAGACGGTTCTTCGTTCGGATACGGCTAGCTCGGAAGTTAATGCTTTTCGTGATTTTCTGCTCCGCTTGTGCGTTTTCTTCGGCCGACTTGGTTCGGCAATATGGCCAGGTGTTGGTGTGACGATTGTGCCTCCATCCCGCTCTTCTAGACGTTGCTGTAGGAGTGCTATGACTGCTGCTTGGCGTTTTTGTTCCGCCAGAGCGATGTCAAGCTCGGTTTGTGGGAATGAAAGTTGACGAGCAACTGGCACCACGGTCCTAGCAGTTTGGCCGGGATCGTGATTTATGGAGCCGAACCCAGCCAACCGAGGGTGAAGTTTTCCGGACCAGGTGGTGGTAGGCGTTGGGTCATCTTTGGGTGGAGAAGAGACTGGAGTTAAGAACAGGCCCACAGTTTGCTAGGAAGAACAAAAATGTGTTTCTTTCCCCAGCAGAGTCGCCAATTGTGGGGGGTGTTCCTCCGGGAAGAAGCTCCGACGATCAAGTTAGTATGCGGAGGAAGAAGTTTGGTAAGAAAATATATGTAGAGAGAGAGTAGTTTTTCGTGTGTGATTACTCAGAACAGATCCTTGTCTTAGGTGAAGCACTCCTCTATTTATAGGCGAAGGATGGAAGCGGTGAGTTAGCCGAGCGTAGGCTACACGCGCTCTTCTACGCTCGGCTGACGTCACATGTCAGGGACATTAATGAGGGCCGCCTTCAGAAGATCTTGCCGTGTCACAGTGACTAATGTCAGATCTGTCGCTATCGGCCAGAGATGTCACTTCGTATATCAGAGAAGACATCTTGCGTATCATCGGAGACTTCTAGATTCGGCCATAAGTGGAAAGCTTCTAGAATGTTCCCACAGAGGCGGTTATCCGAACAATACACGTCCAACCGAACCGAATCGTTTGTCCGAGCAACAGTAGTTGTGAAGAGGAGGATGATCCGAACAAACGGGTCACAATTCTTCCAATAGGGCTTGTGTTCTTCGGACAAACAACCCTGAAACACACGTTTGTTCGGACAATAATACTTTTTGAACGTAGACGAACTGAGACAACTGAACGATGGTCCAGATGGGTTGATCCTTTTGAACCCTTTGGACTTCGGATATTTTGGACCACTACAACAAGAAAACTGGCGCATGCTAATGGTAAAATAAAGTGCGCCACATCCCACTGGGTTGCAGCTTCAACCTTCAGTTGGACTGGTTAATTACCAAAAGCTGTTGGGCTTAGGTAACAACATTAGTTGCTGTCCTGGCCCAGACGACTCCCCTTGAAGCTACATCGAGAATGTGAGGTAGATTATACCTCTTGATGGGCAACACGTACGTAGTGCCTTGTGCTTTCCTACATTGTGCCTTCTAGAACCGACTCCTTGTGCGTAGGAGAGTGCGTAGAAGAGTGTGTGTGGAGGTGTTCGTATTTCACTCCCTTGCTACCTAAGCTCACCATTAATGGAGGTTTCTCCTCATCTAACTATTTGGGCATCCGGAATACCGGCTTATGGAATTTTTCTGGTGGTCCCAAATTAGGTGTCTACAAACATGGTAAAAGGTGTGAATCATAAACATAGTACAACAATTTATAATGAAAATAATGCCAACAATGTGACATGGAACTCTAGCTATTCTAACTTAAACCAAGAATTTACATGCCTTAAAAGAAATGTCTATCTCAAATAGCACTCATAAGCATTTGGGTGCGACACATGCGTCCGAGTACAGATCAGGGCACAGATATGTTGGATACATGTGGATGTGGTCCCATCAAGGTTCTGAATATCATACCGTTAGAGTACCGGTTTTCCTATTGGTATGATACATACCAGTACCGGTCAGACATCGGATATCGTTTCGGATTTAACGCTATTACAGTACTATTCTCTAGTTATAAATAGATTATTTATCCCATGTCATCCAATTTATTATTACATAAACTTCCATTAGACAACACATTACACTCTCATTATATAAGCTGTAAATATCAAATCTTGAGTTCAAAACTTATTTCAAAGAAAAAAAACACTTTAAAGCTTCACAGAAATAAATGGAAACAAAACCCTTCTCAGACTCACCTCCCCACTACCTTTTTCGAACAAAATACTCCACGTGTAATTATAAGTTGTAACCTGTAATAATAACCATTTCAAAACTAAAATAAGTAAAAGGGTAGTTTTTTTTTACAAGTAAAAGAGTAGTTTGATCCTTGTGCATTTAGGGCTCTACCAGCACTTCCCTTTGCTGCTGCTGCTTCTCTCTCTCTCTTCAATGGCTCAACCAGTCATGGCAAACACAGGTAAAGGCTATACTCTCTCTCTCTCCCTCCCTCCCTCCCTCCCTGTCTTTGTCTGGTGGAGATCACCGATCTGAATGAGAAGGGTTTGCAAAACTCAGTCACAGTCATGCAAAACGGTACCCTCTCTCTCTCTTTCCCTCCTTGTCTGTCTCTGGTGGAGATCACCGATCTGAACGAGAAGGGTTTGCAAAACGCTGTCACAGTCGTGCAAAACAGTACCGGACGAAATCACAGGTACCTACATCTCGCCCGATATTGGAGATGAAAGTACCGGTTTCATATAAATCCGGTACGTATCAGCTGGTACCGGCCGGAGATTAACAACCATGGGTCCCAAATCCAGTATGTACTAGACGGTCCCGGCCAGAGATTAACAACCATGGGTCCCACACATTGAGTGTGAGAAGGACAAAATCAGGCAGTTCCAGACAAATCTTTGTCCAAATATGTGAACGGAGTCTAAGTACATCACATTTTGAAAATACATACGATTTGTTGAGATGACTACCGATGTATCTAACTATGTTTCAAGTGATTTTTATGAATCAATAATTTCCATATAAAGAATCTTGAGAGTAGATCTTCAAAATGAAACCCTAATAGACTCCATTCTCCTACGTAACAAGCTTATGAGAGAGAAAATGAGCACGATAAATTTGATTTAACAATTGTATAAGAGAAAAATAGAGGGGACAGAAGTTGACCTGTGCAAAATCTAGGTCTTGAATTGAGTGCAAACTATCAACTTTTTGTTCTGAACTGGGCAAACTATTGACTTTGGGTGTCACAAAGATTCCAATTGCTTTAAGAAAGGGGGCGTAGAATCCAAAACGTCCATGGAATCCAGCGATGACTCCACCTTCTATTGGAATGGACACAGATAAATCGCTCACACTGCTACCAAAAGGCCCATATTTCTTCAGATTTGTATCAAAACAAAGAGATTTGATTACACCGTCTTTGTAGTAAGTGTAGTAGTCATCGTACGTCACGGTTATGGATGAGAGTTGCTCTATTGAACTGTCAATGCAGAACTAATGAAGTGCAAGTATAAATTAGGCCTTTGTTTGGGATGCACAAACAATAAAAATCATATGAAATTAGTGATATTTTGGTTTAATAATCCACTTGCCTTTTTGTCTCGACAATGAAGATCCAAAAAATTTTCTTAAAGAACAAAAGAAGCCATGGACAGAAAAAAAAAGTTCACAAATTTGGACACCGAGGTGTAAAGAACCGTCCGATGTATGTGGGACTATGTGCATCACATGGATCCATAATCTATGTGAATAAGCTAAAGATTGTCTTACCGTTTCAATCGGACCAACACTAGCACCGGTCCAGTTAATCCCACACCTTCCTTTAACAATGCCATCGCAGCTTTTACTTTCGAATAAAATTGAATCGATGGTTGTCGTTGTATAACTAATGGTTATCTGCAGTATAGGCCCGTCAGGCTTGTAAGCCCAATATTTACCCTTTTTTCCTCCCCATGGCCCTAAAGATATCCATTCTTTTTCACCGCAAATCTTGCCCTGCACATTTACACAATCTATTAATTATATTGGCTAAAATTTACACATATTTATTTACGTTTTAAAACTTGACCTAAGCTTCAGCCCACCTATGTTTTAATGTACTTTTGCCACTGTCAAATAGTACTTATGAACATTTGGATGACAAATACAACTGGGATACAGATCCGTACATAGATATATTGTACGGAACGGTACGATGCACATGGTCCCACAGGGCCATGGATGTGGGATGCACACAAAACAAACAAGTCCAAACAAACCATTTCTGAGATCTAGGAATGGAGTATGAGTACATAGCATTTTTAACTCCGATATAACTATCTCCATTCACGTGATTTTTATGAATGAGAAAAGATAACGCTAAAACTGTTTTTGTTGGTGCCTAAACTCCAGTGCACAAAAGACTTATACCATATGCAGTGTATAAGATTTTTATGCACTGGAGTTTTGGCACCAATAAAAACAGTTTTGGCATTATCACTACCCTGCATATTGAGAATCTTAAAAATGGACATTGGTATCATCACAACAAACCCTAAGAGTCCCTATTCTCCAACGTAACAATCTTATGAGAAAGAAAATAAGTATGAGAATTTTGATTTACTAATTGGATAAGATAAAAAATAAAAGGATAGAAGGTGACCTCAAGTTGGGTTGGCGCATAATTTGGGTCTTGAATTGAGTGCAAACTATCAAATTTTTTCTCAGAACTAGGCAAATTAGTGACTTTCGGTGCTACACATATACCAATTGCAGTAAGATAGGTTCCACCACGTCCATGGAATCCAACAATGACTCCACCTTCTATTGGAATGTACTGAGAAGCTGAAGCACCTGATATCGTACCAAATGGCCCATATATCTTCAGATTTGTATGAAAATAGAGAGATAAGATTGCCACTTGTCCATAGTAGTCTCCATATGTCAGGCTTAATGATGAGAGTTGCTCTACTGAACTGTCGATGCAGAACTAAACAAGTGCAAATACAAATTATGAGTTTGTTTGGGACGTATAGAAAAATAAAATAAGAACATGTAAAAATAATTATGGTTTTTGGTTAAATAATTCGCTTGCTTATTCTTCTGGGCAATAAAGATCAAAGACATTTAAAAGAATGCTAGACTCAAACATAAGGTGCAAAAATCTGGACACAGAGATGTCTGGAATTGTCTGACATGTGTGGGACGCTTGTACATTGGAACATTCAAATTGATCCACATACATCTCGGCCCGGGTCATTGAATAAGCTAAAGAGGCTCACACCGTTTCAGTCTTCTGGCCACCAGTACCGCCAATTTTCTCGGAGCTTCCTATAACGAGGCCATCACAGCTCCTACTTTGGAATAAAATTGAATTGATAGCTTCTCCATAACAAATACTTAGTTGCATTATGGGACCGTTGGCCTTGTAAGCCCATTGTACACCACGTTTCCCTCCCCATGGCCCTAGAGATATCAATCCTTCTTCATCGCTAATCTTGCTATGCACATTCTTTTTCTTTTTTTTCTTGGATCTTTTGCCCTGCACATTCACACAATCTATCTGTTAGTTTTATCCTAGAAAACTTGAACTTAAAATACTATTGTGCTTGACATGGAGAAATATTTTCAAACTTATGATTAATACGTGCCCCTCTTACAAGTAGGTTTTGTTTTTGCGAGTACTAGTAGTAGAAGAGTAATTGAACTCTTCGAGACTCTCTCAATACATTTGTTCTCCTGTTGTACTATTTTCATGTTTGATCTTTTATGATTAATGAAATTTTTTTCATCATTCAAAAGAAAAGTGTCCCTTTTGTCTTTAATTTATGGTTCTGTCCCTGTGCACGTACATCCTGAATTGTAAAAAGAAAATTCTAAAGTTTGTTTTAGCTATTTTCAGTTCAATTCAGGCTCCTTTTGATGATCAAAATCATTAGTTTTGTAACACTTGTCAAGAAGATTAATTATAAGAAATAATGTACGTTGGCCGGATCAATATAGTTACATTGATGAGAAATTAAGAATGTTCCGGTCATTTGTTAGACACACCCATACCTGAACGGCTGAACCTAACATCTGAACATGTGTAAATCATAAACATAGTACAAATAATTTATAATGAAAATAATGCCAACAATGTGACATGAAACTCTATTCTAACTTAAACCATGAATTTACGTGCCTTCAAAGAAATGTCTATCTCAAATAGTACTCATAAGAATTCCGGTTCGACACGTACGCCCGGGTATAGATTCGGACACAGATATCTTTGCAACCGTAGGATACATGTAGATGTGGTCCCACACGTTGGATGTGAGACGGACACAAATCAGGCAGTTCAAGACAAACCTTTGTCTGGATATGCGAACGGAGTCTGAATACATCACAATTTAAGAATATATACGATTTGCTGAGATTACTACCGATGTATCTAACTGTGTTTCAAGTGAATTTATGAATCAATAATTTAGTAATTTACATATCAAGAATCTTAAAAATCGAAGTTGGGATCATCAAAATGATACCCTAACAGACCCCATTCTTCTACGTGACAAACTGATGAGAGAGAAAATGACCATAAGAATTTTGATTTACTAATTGGATAAGAGAAAAATAGAGGGGATAGAAGCTGACCTTGAGCTGAGTTGGCGCAAAATCTGGGTCTTGAATTGAGTGAAAACTATCAACAGTTTTTTTTGAACTGAGCAAACTATTGATTTTGGGTGAAACAAATATACCAAATGCGGTAATGTTTAGCCGATCCTCCTTACGTCCATGGAATCCAGCAAGGATTCCACCTTTTATTGGAATGGACACAGATAAAACACCCTTTCCTGAACCAAAAGGCCCATATTTCTGCAGATTTGTTTCAAAACAGAGAGAGTCGATATAATGTCTGTCATAATGTGTGTCCATGACATAGAGGTCGTACTTTCCGATCGTCAAGCTTATGGAGGAGAGTTGCTCTTTTGAACTGTCAATACAGAACTAAACAAGTGCAAGTATAAATTAGGTCTTTGTTTCAGACACTTAAACCATAAAAATCATAGGAAACTATTGTATTTTTGCCTATTTTTCTCGACAATGAAGATCAAAAAAACAAAAAGAAGAAGCCATGGACAGAAAAAAAAAAAAGTGCACAAAATTCGGACACTGAGGTGTCAAAAACAATCTGACATGTGTGGAATCCACGTGCATCAGATGAATCCAGACATATCTCTGTCGGGTATGTGAATAAGCTAAGTTAAGGAGGGTCACACCGTTTCAGTCCAATTACGATCGGATATGAGATTGCAAATTTCTCCGGAGCTTCCTATAACAACGCCATCGCAGCTTTTACTTGTGAATTCAAGTGAACGGATATAAGACCTATCTTGATCAATATACACAGTTATCTGCATTATAGGCCCGTCGGGCTTGTAAGCCCAATCTTCGCCAGCTTCCACTCCCCATGGCCCTAAAGATATCCATCCTTTTTCACCGCTAATCTTGCCCTGTCAATTCACACAATCTATTAAAAATAAATACATTCGATTGCAACCTTCATTGGCACATTTTATGTATCTTTTATATGCATTTATTCAATAATAAGTATACATGTCAGAGAGAGAGAGAGGGGGGGGGGGGGGGGGGGGGGGGAGGGGGGGTGGGGTGGAAATTGTTTACCATTAGAATTCAATTGCGCGAAATTGTTCCGATACTGGTGGGGATGAGCGTTGTTGGTGGTCGTAGAGTTTCGATCTGGGTCGACGAAACTCCGGTCGAAAGATGTGAAGAAGGTCGTGATTTTAAAGAATTACCATATATATAGCTTCGGAATTGTGGGGAATCTGGATGCCCACATCATATTACTCTCGGATTTTGCCCCGAATACGAGATTCCTGCACCGGAATCGCCTTCCCGAAGAGCTTGATGGCCGGATCTTTGGGCGTGGTCCGAACAAATCTGGTTGAAAATTCGTTGGATATGGTGAAATTGTGATACGATAGTCAAACTTGAACTTATTCCTGAGGGGTATTATTTTGAGTATACGGGAATCAAAGGAACGAGATTTGATATCCACCTAGGGCCATTGCCATTGGAATTACTACTTAACATGCATCTTCTGATTAAGATAATAGGGAAAAGGAACGGCGATGCAATGTATTGGTATGTTCAATTATTGAGTATCACGAGGAAATTATGATATATTTTAATTAGGATATCAGGTCAGACAAGGGGTTTTTTTATTTTTAAAAGGCAGAGTGTACTCAGGTGAACTTACACGCAGCACTCGCCTTTGTTAAGGGTAAGAGTTTTTACGTATGGGTGATCCAAGGATTTTTTCGCTGTGCAGTAAAGTCAAACCCTAGAACCTTTGGATGATAACCCCCTTGTTACGGCCGATCACCAACTGGCGGGGTTAGTATTTGTTTTTATTAACTAGTACTATAAATTTTAGGAGTAATTTTTAGCCAACTGGGTGAGAGGTGGACAGCGGGTATTACGGGAGAGGCAAGTCAAACAAGGCGGGTCACCCACGATGTGAAGGGACGCAGGACTTTGCAGTGTGTTGTGTAGCATTTGGGCCATCCGTCTCGGTAATTATTAGTCTGGATTAAAATGAAATTTTTTCGGGAAAGAGTTCCCTTCAGAAAAGTTTTTTAAAATCTAGACCATCTATAACACTTTTAGATGGTTGAGATCGCACAGCATCATGCTGTGCACTAGGTGTGCAGCACGCCCTGCGGTCTGATGTGAGGACAAAACTTTTTTTTATACATATATAGATGTCCATGCTAGCTTACGCGAATCTCGATTAAATTAGGAGTTGAAGGTAACAACTAGTGGTCTCAAAATTTGAAATAGTTGGCATCCGTGAAATTTAAACATATGACCTCATAACTAAAACATATTACTTTCTAATGCTCAATTTGCCAACCCTTGGGAATGTGAGGACGCAATTTGCATGGGGGCAGGGAGTGGGGTGATCGGACGAATTCAGGGAGGTGTTAACTCATGTGGACGGACAGGGTCTGATTGATTCAATAATCATCATAGGATCTTTCCTGTGTAAAAAAGGGTTCATATGACGGGATTTTTAACAATATACATTTAGAGATATAGGTAATTAAAATGGCACGCAAAATTGTAATACACACTTAAAGCATGACAGAGGTATTAAAAGGTTTTTCAAATTTTTTTGGAGTAATTACAAATTGGTTTCCCTCCCATTTTATACCAAGAGTAGTCATTAATTTATGATCCCTTTTGACAGTTTCAACTTTTTAAGAAGACTTGTAATTATTGCATTTTTATTCAAATTTAATGATATAATTTCTTTAGTGCCCCTACTTTCTATGCTTCTCAAAACTTATATTCACTCACCAAGAATACTTTTGAAAAATCATCAAATTTTTACTTGCACTTTCAGTAATGGACAAACATCTTGAAACATCTCATATGGAATAATGGAATATTAATAACAATTAGGAATAGATAGACATAGAGTACTTCAGTAAAGGGTAGGGATGCTCGCACGTTTAATCATTGACATTAATTTGGTCCAACGGTTATGTATCACTAAGGTGAAATATTTGAAAAATCAGGGTTCATTAATAATTCGTAAAAAACCCTAACAGTATGAACGCAAATCACTACGTAAAATTATCAGCAAAAACTACGCAATCAATCAATCATAAAACGCAGAGATATACGTGGAAAACCTCAGAATGGGTAAAAACCACGGGAAGGAATCAAATCACTATAATCATTGTGCAGTTACAGATATACCTATGCAAACGCAGTAAATACTCACAACGTTCTAAGTATCACCTGCCGAGTCATACGTACACCACACCCAATGATCTTGATTGTCTACGACCTTGAGTCTACAAGCCTTCCAAAACCTAATCAAAATCTCCTTTAGGAATGGGTCTCCAAAGAACCCAGTTGAATGTCCCTTTTGCCTTACTGCCGCTGCACCTTTCTTTTGCCAATGACCGTGTATATGCAGTGTGTGGCTTACACCATTCTTGTTGCCCCTTTTTCCTTTTTATATGGCTTAATCAAACCCTACGAGGAAAAGCACATGTCTATAAATAGACCCCTCCCGTGCCGATTGATAACCGGGTTGATCCATCTTCGCCAAAATTCATCTTGCTATAGCCGATCTCCTTTTATCCAATATGCTCACTCTCTATTATAAATAATAATAATTCCTTCCACTCTAATCCTATACAGACTCACTAGCTCATTAAAAATAATAAAATTACAACTCGATATAAAATATGTGTTTTATCGAACGGAATTGCCAATACAATTATGACCCCGGAATTTGGTCCTTACAATATTCAACTATATGAAACAAATAGTACCCATTCAATATTTGAGAAGTAATACTATGCGCACAGATATGTTCTGAAAAATACTTTTTCGCTATCTTAAAACTTAATCAAGCAAAATAAAAGGAATTGAAAAGCAATAAACGATGAACAATACCAAACACAAGATATATGTGGAAAACTCCTTTAAAAGGGTAAAAACCACGGGAGGAAATCAAACACTATAAACCATTGTACGGTTACAAACAAACGTATACTTACAACCTAGAATCGCTCTCGGTTGACCAAGGTTGATTGCCGAATCACTCGTTCACCGCACCCAGTGCTTGACCGCCGCTGCCTTGAATCCACAAGTCCTCTAAGATATTTCTAGAATCCACCGGAAGAATGATTCACTCAATAGAATCAAGGTTTGAAAAGAACTCTTGGAATTGTTCTGAAAGCTCGATGATCAACGGATCATGTGATTATTCCAAGAGACAAGCCACAATCTCCCTTAGGTATTTTTCTGATTTGAAGGAAGTGAGAGACATCACAAATATGTTCGATAACCTCAAAATCCCAAATGAGCCGCACATATATATAGATGGAAGAAATCTGTCAAGTTGCTCGAGCACTATTTCTGAGAATCAATTCCATATTTCCACACCACTGATTATGTGATCCCCTTTCCTTATGCATCAGCTATTATCACGAATTTTCTTGATATCTTCCATCCATCTTGCCATACACATGTGATTTCACTATCCCATATTGACTTGACAATCTTTCCTTTTCTTGATATTGATTTTATTCCATGCCAGTTTCCTAAACAGTCTCTACCAGACTCAATTACATAATATTTGATTTCCATCCACTTCCTAAACAGACACTCTAAAAAGGAAAATAAATAATACAACTCAATAATAAGAGATACAAATCAATGTATTTTTGTCATGGGATTTGCCAAATAAAAACGTGACCTTACATGTTCGAAGTCGTACATTCAACGGACAGTGATTTCTTCACAAAGACTTTTGAATTTGTGGTGAAATGTAGCAGCTCTCCTTAACAGAATGTTGATTTCTTTTTTTATTTTTTTTTATTATCTGTATATTCTTTTCTTTGTCTGCAAAAATAGATTTGCCATGCGTAAACTAAAAATAGTAGCTGGTAGAATTTGAGCTATGCCACTGCCAACTAAAAACGAAATTAGCCAACGTAGTTTGAAAATGAGAGTTCAACTATTTTTTTTGAAAGGCAAAAAAAAGATCTAAAAACAAAATTACTTAACTAGATTGATCTGTAGTCTGATATTTTGTGCATTAACATGACCTATGCATATATTTATTCCCCGATAAGTATGACCTATGCATTTTACTTGCTCAAAACTACTTTACAAATAAGGCTTGTGAGACCATCTCAAAGTCTTGGCTTTAAATAATTTGAACATGTCAACTTTATTTTTGGAAACTTTGTGAAGTTCAAATTTATAGACAATCAAATGGTGCTATCATAGTTTAAAAGTCTTGAAAAAAAAAAGGAAATTAATTTTAGCACTCCAAAAATTAATGGAGGGACTCCAAAACGACGTCGTTTTGTGTATCAACACAGTTCAGTTTTGGAGTCCCTCCATCAATTTTTGGAGTGCCAAAATCACAATTCAAAAAAAAAAAAAACTAAATATTGGTAAAAAATCGACATACAACGGGCACTTTGTTTTAGGTAAATGGTGATTTGGGAAGTCCTAGAGCTGCCTTTAGGATAATGCACAAGACATGCCAAATATGAAGGGTTGTTGGTGCCTTTTGTTAGAATATTGATTTTAAGAAGTGTTCAATAATATGGATATGAGATTGAGAGTACGTATATCAAGGCATCTAGAAAAATACATAGAGAGGGTTAACAAAGGCGATTTGGGTAGTCAGCGGAGGGCCGTGTTTTGGCCGGGAAGTGAAATAAGCGGGGTGATCAAGAAAGAGAAGAAAAAAGTTGAGGTGCGCGAAAGCTGGTCTGAACACCCAAGCTATCAAAAAAGGAGGAGGAGAAGAAAAAGAGCGGTAAGGGGTTTTGGTTGATGAGGTATGCGGTGGCGTGTGGTGGGTTGAGGGATGATGTGGTCGAGTTTGGCAGAAGATTAGCTAGTAAGGGAACGGCAGCTGAGGAGGCCGGAGAAAGGTGATTGGTGTGGCGGCGGCCGTCATCTCTAGCATTGTAATGGTGATGAGAGAGAGAGAGATTGTTCAATCAAGCTATTTATTGTAGTTATTAATACTCATCGAAACTACAAAATTAGTACTCCCTCAGTCTCAATTCGTTTGTCCAATTGTCGAAATACGTGTCTTTCAAAAATATACTTATATCTTACATTTTATAATTTTTATTTATTTATGATTTTGAAGATTTTTTATAATAAAATTAATTGATATCTATCAAATAAGATTCATATTGCATATTACAAACATTACAAATTGAAAATTATAGCCAATTCTTTGAGAGATCAATCGCTCTCAAAAAGTCAAAAATGGGACAAACAAACCGAGACGGTACTTAAAAAGATTCTAATCCCTGATGTTTACGTTATACGAGCTAGTACTATTTTTGGTAGTTGACCTTGCATTCGATGCAAATGGTTGTTTTTTATTTTTTATTTTATGGAGTAACTACTCCATATATATCTGAATATTGTTAAAGTCCGTATTTTATGAGGATAATTAAAAGCGGAGGAGAATCAATGGTGTCTCTATGTTCCATGTCAACCCACGACAAAAGTGTAACTCACTAATTCTAGTGCCAGCTAGAGTGATCGATGTTGGCATAAAATTAAAAACAAGTACCATATGTCATCCCTTACATAGCGGTAGCATACACGGCCAAACAATTATCGAAATAAAAACTATGTGGATCATCCGTTGTCCCCCAACAATCCAATAAAAATTTAGTTGTTATCCAACCAGATAAATTTATTTGACACGTGATTTGTTAGGAATATCACGTGATATACTCGGGCAGCGTGTAATTGTCCCTACTGACTTTAAAAGGTTCGCTTCTAGTAGCTATGGTTGTATTGAATTACTTCAACAGCCAGATAGATTTCTACAGATCATGATAGAGAAAGTAATTACTTCAACAGCCAGGATATAATGATCATGCTCAACCTATTTTTCTTAACTCACCAGCTCTTCGTCCTTCGGTCTGGCAAAGTTTGTCCATCGACAGCTTTTGCACCATTGGATTACCATCCTTAAAATGAGACTGGACTCTGCCTAATGGCTGCCCAAAAATGTTTGACCAAAAACCCCACTGTACAACCATGTTCCAACAGAATTTCGACAACTCAAGAAATTTTGCATAATTTTCATGTCAGCATGTAAGAGGGATTTGTATGATTTGTCTGATGAATCAGAGAACCAAGCAGAACAGCGGCTTTACAACGAGTAAGGTGAGCTAATCAATTGGTGGGGTTTGGTAGCTAATGCCCATCTCACTTGAAAATAGTTGAAATGCTGCAGATTGTGGAAACCAGTTCATCTCAATAATGAGTTGAACGTGTTATTGGAACTGTTAATGTAATTGGCGATTTTCGGATGCAACAAACCGTTGAAGTCTGTATCTATTCTTTTTCCATTTGGGTTTGGGAGGTTATTTTATTTTGTCTAGATTAGATACTCCGCCCGTTGGTTCAAGAGTTGATCACGAAGGCCGCGCCGTGCAAGTCATGATCAATACCTATTGGCCACCAATTCATGCTACTCGTGCACCTGACTTCATTAGAAGGGATGCAACTGTACTTGCATTTTGATATTCAGTCAACGTTTACTAAATAAAATAATTACTCGATGCCAGTTTTCAATTTATTAATCTCTCCACCATGTCAATCAAGTTAAGCAGAGAACATAATTTAGTTTAGTGAGCCAAATATAGAAATGAATCAATAAACACCCAACGGAGGCGAAGACCTTCATAAATTAAGTCATTTCCGGAATTCACTGATCACACTGAATACAATATAGCGGCGATTCCGGCGAAGGTTTGGTACCGACCAATTCATTGCCCGTGCCTATTGTCCATGTTGGGCCCGGAATGTCTTCATGAATTTGGTTACATAATGCCACTCCTTGTGACCGCTCTAAAAACATAGGGAAAATTTCAAAATGACACATGAACTTTCACTCCAATGTCACCGAAACACCTAAACTTTACTTTATTTCAATTAAATACCTGGACTTTCAAAATCCCCAAATTGAGGCATCTGCCATTAGCCTCTATCCATTTCCTTCACAAATCGGTTGATGTGGCTCATTTTTTGCGTTAAAGGGCCCCACTTGATATGTTAGGAAGTGAACTCAATGCATAAATTTAGGAAGTGAACTCATTTCTGGTTGTAATTGTGTGCATTGAGTTCACTTTTTAATATATCTAGTGAGGCCCTTAATGCCAGAAATGAGCCACATCAGCCGATTTGTGAAGGAAATGGATGGAGACTAACGGCAGGTGCCTCAATTTGGGAATTTTGAAAGTTCAGGTGTTTAATTGAAATAAAGTGAAGTTCAGGCCATGGTGTTTCGGTGACATTAGAGTGAAAGTTCATGTGCCATTTTAAAATTTTTCCAAAAAGATATTTGCGGGTGCAATGTGGAATGTTATAAAAGACTTAATTGAAACTCTTTCTAATACAAGTTAATTTTAGAAGAAATGGTGAAAAGTTGTCTGACAAATGGTGAAGTCATGACATGGGTTCGAATGACGAGAGCGTTATCCTAAGGGAGGGGTTGTTGGGCCCATACTGCCCCCCATTGATTTTCGTTATACAATGTGACTCTATGCGACCGTTCTAAAAAAAGACTTACGGGTACGATAAAGAATTCCAAAAAAGACTTAATTGATGAGAGTGATTGTTCAATCAAGCTTTATTATAGTAATTAAGACTCATCAAAAACTGACTCCACAAGCATAGCGAAACAAATTGAAGCATCAAACCAACAGATAGCCGCATGCCGAAGACTGCCTCTCAAAAAAATTATAGTTGCCTATCACAGAGCTTCAAAAGCTTGAAAAACATTTTGGACATAAATAAGTAAAATCCTTTCACCATCTGTAAAGATAAGACTAGAAAGATAACACAACCATTAGAATTAAGCATAAGAAACAAAACAATTAAGGAACAAACCTCATCACAGTTGATTAAGAAGAGTTGGGCATTGACAGTCCCAAAAAATGATCCGAATCGTTGCAATATCTTCAACGAAATGCACTCTTTTGCACATTTTCCAGGCAAAGGTTTAGATTGGACCTTCAAGGCTTCTAGCCGTTCATTGGAGTCAACAACTTAAGCACCAGCCATGGCATCAAACCTCTCTTCCTGTTAATGACCTTCGGAATTCTTGGATATGGTCTAGAATTAGCAAAATAAGCATTCCCGCAACTCATTATGCGCAGATCCTACATGTAATGCAAGCCTATCTTCTTAGACCCATAATTGGCCGAAGATTCTACTGGCCTATTTCGAGCCTAGGACTGACACAATCATGACTTCAGTACCATGTTAGTCTAGCATAAACCTTCTCCGAGCTGAATTTAGTGAGTTAAGTTTAGCCCACTTTTGTTACCTTTGGCATCGTGTTCAAAACAAAACAGAGTAATCAAAGCATAAAATGAGCTCAAACAGATTGAAAAGATGGAAAGTACCACGGTCCCATCGGTGGTCAAGCCAATACAAGAAACAGTTCAATATCATTAAGCCTGACTGAAGTAGACAAAATACAGATAAACACATAATCAGACAGAGAAGTGAAAAAGTGTCTGCACCTTGTAACCACTAAATAAAATCGCCACATTTCAGATCTCACTGTGGCCTTTAAGTAGATTTTCCAAACAAGACAAAAGCATAAACCTTACAACCTTTAATAGAAAAACGCAACAACCTACTTGGTCACGATCAATTTTGCCCTTGCATGCCCTTCACTTATCTGAAACTGATTCCCTAAGCCCAGATGAGCCATCAACAACCAAACCAAAGTGAGGAGCTGTCCACCTTTACTGAGTTGTGCCACATGGGTATTGGCTCTGCAATGAGATGCTGCATAGGACAATAATTCGACCCATACTTTGATTATTATCTTCCGCATTTCTAGCCTGTCTAATTTCTTCAGCTCTTTTGCCAGCATGCAAGCATCAAACAACACAGATTTGCTTCTATCTCCTTTAACAGCGACAGGTTCAACTACTGTATTAACTTCAAGGATACTTTCGCAAGCTCGTATGTGTAATTTGTCCAGTCCAGTTTCTCCTTTGGAGCAGCAACAGAAGCATCTGTTCTTCCCATCCTCTAAGATTTTCCTTCCACGAAAGAGTTTCTTAGCCTCTGCACAGGTATCTATGAACCTTATCTGCCCAATACCTGCAACAGTAGACAACATTGTGGACCGTATAATTAGGAGGTATAACAAGTAATCCGAAAGGAGCTTAGACAACTTGTGGTTTACTTTTATATCTTCGTTCGCTGAGTTCCCCGAGTGTGTTTGATTCCTAGAATCGTTAGGGTTTTCTTTGACTTCTTCATCTTGGTCGTAGCATAGTTCAGTGGCAATGTGCCACATAATAATGCTCTCATCAAAGTCAACCTCATTGATCCAACGAAGTTAGTGTGACTTTCGTGCCGAAGAATCCAATCCCCTCTAGCGGCAAATATCTCATTGGCCGTTTCTGAGTCATCTGCCAGCTCAGATTTCATTTTCAGCTCATTGAAAATAAGATCTCTCAATTCATTGGTGAAATCCTCAATTTTCACATATTTCAACCCATCTAGCATGTTGGTTAGGCCAAAAAAACCAATAGGTTTCTCCCACCATTCCGCACGTGGTTGCAGACAATAATTAATCAAGTTGTATTGGGAGCATAGTTTTAAATCGTGGTATCAATCGCCGTCGCGGTATTGGTCGCGGTGTATCGGTATCGGGACGTATCGGTGATACGTCGCGGGAATCGGGTGTCGCGGTCGTGAATTTTTAAAAATCATCAGCAACATGTATAAAACTTGAAAAATATACTTTTGCCCCCAACATTGGTTTAAATTATAACATTTTAATTAATTTAAGACATGTAATAGCCCATTCTCTTCATGTGAAATATCCGATAATTTATGAAAACCCGCAAGTCAATAAGATTTTACAAATATAAGAAAAATGCAACATTATGAGTTTCGATATAATTGACATAAACAGCAAAAGTAAGATGAAGACATTAAAATAAACACACCAAGATCCACAATTTTTTGGAAAAAGCCGTGAAAAGTGGAAGATGCTCTGTTTTTTTTTTTTTTTTGACGAACTGGTACGAACCGGAGGCGTATCGGTTACGGACCGATACGTATCGGGTATCGGCCGATACGCCTGCGATTTCTAGTCTTCCCGTTGTATCGGCCTGTATCCGAATCGGAGCCCTCAAATTCCTGTACGTATCGGCCGATTTTTAAAACTATGATTGGGAGAGAGATTCCGACCACCTAAGGCGCACAATTTGCATGATCTTCCCGGGGGAAAACCATCTGGGCTTTATTTCATCAGGATTTGATATTGGCCACCTTTCCCTATTAACATTAAGCAACCACCGCAACCACCATCTGTCCCCAGTAAACCAATTTGTGGGGTCTGACTTGGTGAGGGCAACGGCGGTCCAATCAGAGAAAAGGACCATTGCAAAAGCTATTAAATCGAGAGCAATAGCACCAAGAAGCAAAGTGTAGGAAATTCCAATGTCGAACTTTTTAAATATCTTTTTTTCAATTAAATAGAAGGCCACAAGGGCTGCCCAATTTAAAATGAATGAAAGGATCCGAAAAGGGTATCCAAGCTTACTCTGCACCACCGTGGCCTTAGTGTAGAGAATCTCATAGAAGAAATTGAGTTCTACCTCAACAACTCTGAAAGCATCTCTTGGCGTTCGCTTGAGGAAAAAATCTCGGCTCTGGTTGCGCTCACGGAAGCTGAAGATCAAATCCACAATCAGTCCTTTGAAAGTAGAAAAATAGCTATGAGCAAATTGCACCACCTCGAAATCTTTTAAATCCTCCCTGCCTTCATTATTTCCCGTTCTGTTGGCTCTACTAGGTTCTGGAATCATCTCTATTTTCGTCGGAAGTCTTGCCTCCATCTTTGAAGTGTACTCATCCATGAGCTTTGCATAGTTAGGCCCAGGATCAGGTTCTGGGAGCAAAGAGTCTTTGAATCTACGGGAGCTAGCAAGATAGAGAGCACGTGTCCGTTCAATGTACTTGATAACCCCTACCGCGAACATGAGTAATGTGGGGATCCAAAACTTGTGGTTGGGAAATGATTGAAAGAAGGCATAACCGACAGCCCAACACTGAAATCCCAGGCCAAGCAAATGCCTGAGCCAGAGCTCATTATCCTCAAGGGCAAAAGCAGTAATTGTGTCGGGACGCCCAAGGTGTACCAAAAGAAAAGGAGCCCAGAATGCCAAAATGGTCGGATCCGCGAAAGGGCCAGAGGTGTCGCCCTGGCTCTTGGAAATGAGTCCTACGGCGAAGGTAGCAGTCGCGTCTGCAAGCAAGTACGCCAACCATAAGGGTGTGTTTAGCAAAGCCTTTGACACTCGCTTTCTCAATGGTGCAAGGAATATCAAAAGGATTTGTAGGCAGAGACTGAGGAGTATCACTCCCCGGATATCCCAGGTTTCCCATCGCAACTTCCATGCCGCCACTACCCCCATTGTGCAAGCCCACTCTCTCTCTCTCTCTCTCTCTCTCTCAGAGCTAGCAAAACACAAACACCTAGTTACTAAATGGAGATGGTACAGATTAGAACAGGCAAAACCTGAATGTAGATAAGTCAGGAAGATGCTGAAATTCTGCTGAGATCTGCACCAAATGAGTGCTTCTTTATATGTTAGTTTTGAGGAATTTCAGGTCATTTTTAAAGTAGAATGAAGTACTAAGCTTATGGGGGAAATTGAATTATATTGGGTCTCTATTCATGCTACTGGTGCACTTGATGATTTCATCAGAAGTGATGCCACTGTAGTTGGATTTTGAGGTCAACGTTTACTAAATAAACTAAACTAGATGCTCCCTTGCAATTTATTAATCTCTCCACAACGCCAATCAAGTTAAGCAGTGAACATAATTTAGTTTAGTGAGCTAAATATAGAAATGAATCAACAAATGCCTTCACGGAGACGAAGACCTTAATAAATTAAGACATTCCCGGAATTCACTGATCACACCGAATACACAATATAGCAGCGCTTCCGGCGAACGTTTGGTACATACCAATTCATCCGGTACTAGTGAGTGCCCGTGATCAGTAAAGGCACTTGCAACCCCAAGATAAGAACTCATTTTTGACCTCTGTTCACCTCCGACCCACCCATTCAAGTCCAAATCCAGGTCACACGTTTCATAATAAAAGTAGGTTAAACGTAGACAACATGACTCTACATAACCATTTTCATTGAAGGGTAGTTTCATGCGAAAAGATATACTCCCTCCGTCCCTTTTTTATTGTCCAGTATTCCATTTTGGGCTGTCTCTTAATAAGTGTCCATTTTGTAAAGTTAATGGGTAAAAGTTGGTATATTGTCTATTTTGTCCCTAAAAGTAGATTCCTTCTTGAAAAGTAAGTGAGTAAAAGAGTAATGATGATGGGTAAGTAGGGAAAGTGGGAGAAAAAGTTGATGTGAAAGATATAATGATGATGTCTTTTTAATAAGTTGGAGTTACGAAGCAGGACACTTAAAAAGGGACGGAGGGAGTATTACTTACTGAACTAGCCTCAATAATTAGTCCAATTGGTTGGTGGATTTGCTCCCTACACAATTGACCATAATTGAATTCTTGGGGTTAGTCTATAAAATCAACTTTTTGAATTGTTGAGCCATAAAATCAAAACATGTTTTCACGGACAAAATTACCCTAGGTCCGTTAGGGTACCTTACGGTTGTAGGGTATCCTACCATATGGTTGTATAGAGTAGGATTTAGGCACTTTTATAGGATTTTAGAGTGCACTTTCTTATTATAGGATTTTGGTGGTTTAACTACTTTCATAGGGTACTCTAAGGTTTTAGGCACTTTTGGTTATTAGTGAACTTCCACTAGTTTTGCTGAAAGGGTATTTAAGTAATCATGCAGCTCATTTGTCCTTAGATTTAATTGCAAAAAGTGCATGTCATTGAGCTCAAAAAATATAAATATGAAGAATTTTTGGCAAGTCTCCCATACAACTATGTGAACTGCTACCATGCCCCAAAGCAGTATTGGGGCATCATGCCCTCATTGAAGTACAGCATTTAGTTGTGGTAAGTATGTCTTATTTTATGGTAAATATGCCTTATTTTGAACACACCCAAAATCGTTGAAGTACAGCTTTTAGTTGTGGTAAGTATGTCTTATTTTGTGGTAAGTATCAGTATAAAATATGCATGGTAAGAAAGTATTGACTGAAAAAACAAAAAAGCTTCTTACTTTTCGAAGGTGGTTTTGATCCAAGGGCCCATATTAACCCAAAACCTGATCTAATGATCCATATTAAATGGGAGCCCCAATACCACATTGGGGCATCATAGAAATTTTGGTGTGGCTGAGTCCATTGCCCAAAGAGGTATCACCAAGTACTCAGTTCCCAACCACTGGTATCTGTCTCACTAGATTTTAGTTAGGGACACCATGACCACTATAAAAGCCTCGTGTATTATTTTCAGAACGTAGGAGCTCTTGAATTTCATGAGCTTAGACCTTTTTTGAAAAAACAAGAAGAAGAAAAAGTAAATGTTCCTTCACGAAATCTATGTGAGTGCATGATTTTCGAAGGAAAAGGACACACTGTGATGGAAAATATATGTTGTACATGCTCATTATACATTCTAACTGACTAAAGCAATACTAGACAGATTCCATTTCATTATGAAACCAACCAACATGCATAGTTTTGGGTGCAGGGTGGCAGTTTAGGGTGTTATTAATTTATTAGGGTTTTTGGGGGGCCGGGGTGGGTGTGTGTTTGGGCTTGGCCCATTTTTGTTGATATCTTGCCAACATTTGGGTTTCGGAGAGCCTTAGGTTAGTAATTTTTTCTTCGGGTGCGTTTGTCCTTTTAATCTTTGTATTATTGCGAAGATTAATAAAATTTCTTTTGCCGATTAAAAAAAAAAAACATGCATAAAACCTAGATGTCTAGCCATGTTATTCGATATCCACTTCAATATCATTCTAGCTGCTCAGGTCGTTTCACAAATGATCAGCTCATTCTATAGGTTCGACGCGTTTCAAGAGGCTCGTTAGCTAAATTAGATAGGCTTATAATTACTACGCCAAATTTTAGTATTAGCGGCATGAGAAAACTGCCGCTAATAGTCCAAAAACCGCCGGTAATACTCAAAACCGCCGGTAAAAGTTCACAAACCGCCGGAAATAAACCGCCGGGAATACAATTGTCGGAAAAACAAAAGCGGCATTAGAAAACCGCCGGCAATACTAAAAACGGCGGTAAAAAACCGCCGGTAATAATACCGCCGGCAATAAAATCGGTGGTTAATTTTTTGTGTTCTTCCAGGAATCGAACCCGGAACATCCGGATCTTATAGCGTGCGTGCTACCAACTGGGCTGACCCGCATATTGCGTCATGTAGGATAAATAATAATATTTATATTATACGGGTCGGTATTATTATTATAAGCGGCATTAATAAACCGCCGGTTTTAAAAAAACCGTATATTCTATTTTTCCGGCGGTATTTTAAAAAATCGCCGGTAAAAGTTTATAAAAACGGCATTATTAAAAAAACCGCCGTTTTTGGTAGTTATTTCCGGCGGTTTTACTAATGCCGGTAAAAGTTACTTTTAACGGCAGTTTTTTTACCGCCGATAATAATATCGCCGGCAAAAGCAATATTTGGCGTAGTTACAAGCGAGCAGCGAGCTCGGCTCAACTTGTTTGCACCCCTACGTGGGTGGTTTATGTATACACATGCACACATGATATACATAGATGTCTAGCCCATGTTATTCGATATCCACTTCAATTTCATTCTAGCTGCTTAGGTCGTTTCACGCACAAAAGATCAGCTCATTCTATAGGTTCGACACTTTTCAAGAGGCTTATTAGGTAAATTAGATAGGCTCGGCTTCTTTACAAGTGAGCTATGAGCTCGGTTCCACTCATTTGCACCCCTAAGTGGGTGGTTTATGTATACACATGCACATGACATACATACCGGACATTTACTAGGTAAAATAAGAGACACACATGCACATAATATACAATACTATTAATGCAAACATAGCCCATAAAGATTCTTATAAACAAGAGGTACAAGGATTTATAAATAACGAGTTAAATACCAATCTATTAGTACATAAAAGCATGACTTTTAATATAAATTTGTAACACCTACCTTGCTATGGAAGGCTCAACTAGAAGTAAGTTACAGCAACAATTTAACTCTCTCTTGTCTATGAACATAAGCTTGCACTTAACCTTACTAACTAAAGCTGTTTCTCATCTACCGTACCAACGTTACAATTCTCTTGTGTTGAGGTTGAACCAGAGCCCAACATAGAACTTGATCAGTTGATCGTGCCACTGGCTCTGAAGTATTTCTTCAACTGCATGTGAGTATCAATGACCTTATTGTCCATCCACACGCCCCTCTTATCACACGGGAAGTAAAAAAATTTGGGGCATCCTACTTGGTGCAAGTAAATTAACTTGGGAAATAGTATCCTCAATTCTTTCCAATGTAGCTCTAATTCGCTCAAGTACTCCAAACGCAATATCTCGACAGTCCACTGCACCCCTTGACGTTTCTGAATGTCACCTAGATCACATAGTTGCCCTCCTCTAATGTAGAGTTTTTGTAGTTTCGTAAGTTTGCCAGGCATCAACCAATCGGTTAGACTCGATATAGGGAAACACTGAAGGTCTAGTTTGTGCAGTCTCGGAGGAAGTTTAGCAAAGTGAAATGCTTCAGCAATGTCTTCAGCTCGAGCTTGTAAAGAGCATCCTCCCCATGATATTGTCAACTTTTTCAGGCCTTCAAACCTTTCCAAATACTTCAAGTCCTGTAGTCTGAGAATATCTTTCACACTTATGTAGATGTTAAGTTTTCTTAACTTCTCCAGTCCTGCCAAATCGAGCAGATTACATGATTGTTTATTGTTATCGATATCTCCAATCAAGAATCCCTTAAGGACTTGGAGGTTTGATAGGTGAGCAAGACTCTTGGGCATGTGTTCTAAAAAGTAACACTCGGACATGTCCAAATGTGTCAAACTCTTGAGCAAACCAATCTTGTTTGGAATCACCTCAAGATTATGACAAGCTCGGACATCTAAGATCATCAAATTATTGAGCTCCGAAATGAATTTGGGAAGCTCCGTAATCATAGAAATTCCTTGAAGGCTAAGAAAAGTTAAGCTATTTAGCTTATTCAGTCCATGGAGAATTTTGGAGTCTGCTAGTTCAATGTGGTGCGTAGCTGAGTTCTGCCACCTTCCGAGATAAAGACTTTGAATATGCTTCATATTCTCAACTATATCTGGCTCCCAATTAACAATGGCCTCACCAACATTGATCAGACATGAAGTGCTCTTAATTAGATCGCCACCAACAGATTTATGATTCAGATCAAGATCAGTACCATTTGAAGTAAATCCTCTAAGTTTAGCTTCTTTGTATAAAGAAGAACGAACAAAAAGGCTCATCCGGCAACTGTCTGGCACGGAGAAGCGTTTTTGGTAGATAGGCTCGATGAAGCCCTTTGCAATAAGATCATCAAAGATCTTGCCAGCATGCACTTCAACATCCCAAATGTACCCGTCAGAATGGAGATACTGGGAAACATATCCTTGCCCTATCCACAGGTAAATCATCGGCGTTCTCTTTATGGTTGCCATTGGTGGGAACTTGAAGAAACATGATAAACAAAAACGCGATGCCTCTGGGAGTTCATGGAAAGCTTTCAATAGTCCATCGAAACCACTAGTGTGCGTAACCTCTGGCTCTGGCTCTGGCTCATTGTAGAAGAAGGTCGTCATTCCATCCTCGGCTCCGTTTATGTTATCCCAATTCTTGTGATGTAGGTTGGAATCAGCATTACGGCATTTATTATTCGAACTAATCTGAACTTTTAGCTTTCCAATAGCCTTTCGTAGTTCGTTAGAGTCTCTCTCACTGCTTGGTAACATTTGTATCTCCTTGAATTTGTCATGGGCTTCTTTGATTTTCAAATTCATCTGGTACATGGACTCCATCGCCTCTGCAAATGCCGTATCCATGAGGAGGAGATCACTACGGATCATTTTCGAAGTGGGGGAAAGAGCTCCATCCTCCTGGTGGTCGTGTTTGCTGGTGGTGAAAGGGATCTGGAACTTCAGCTTTGCGATGACCTTACTCAGTTCGTCAAAGTCTCTTTCACTTCCCCCTATGTTTTGTAGATCCTCGAATTTCTCACCGGCCAGGTCCAGTTGCACAACCATACGGTTCACGTACTCCCTCAAGGCCGATTCCACAACCATGAGATCATTATGAGCTTCGCCATGATGGTCATCTTTGTTGGTGGTTGCACTGCTGGAAGCAGCATTGTGGATGATGGTGTTCTCAAGCGTTTTGGGTTTGGAACCCACAACTGAACCTAACACCTGAACATGGTATCCATGTGTAAATCATAAACTTAATTAATACGGAAATCGTTTGATCAAAATAATGGCAACTGAAGTGCGGGAAAAAAATAATGTACTATATATTATATATTGTAGGGCAAATTTCACTGACCTCCCCTGAGGTTTCTGACAAAAACAGGAACCTCCCTTGAGGTTTCTGAAATGTCACTGACCTCCCTTACATTACCTAACAATGTAAAAACACCCCCTTCCGTTTTCTTTTCGGTACAAACTTAACAGAACCCACTGATTTCAAAAAGATTACTTGCTAAAATCTCAAAACTACCCCCATGTCTTCCTCTCTTCATCCCTTCCAACCTTTCCCTCCATGTCCATGGCATCCAATTCACCTCTTCTCTATTTCAACAACAATGGAAACCTAAGTTTCCTTACAGTAAAAAAAAAAAAAAATCAAAACAAAAAAAACAGTCAAGCAGAATCAAATTTCAAGAACCATTGTTGCCCAAAATTGGGCATGCAGATGTGTTCTTCGATTAAAGATCAAAAAACCATTAAAACTCCTACCTATGTTGAATCCAATATGCCCATTACCAATTAGTATAAACTACCCAATTAATTTCATTTCCCAAAATAAGATCCAATAAATCTGATGTTTGGCTAATTCAATAAACAAAAACCAATTTTTAGTGGGTTTTACATGTATAAGCAACCAAACTGCCCAATTGAAGCGAAAACGAAATCATTTCTCAATGGGTTTACATGTGTAAGAAACTAATCACACAATTGTAGCAAAAGCAGAAGCAATTATCTACCACCAATCAAAAAAGGAACCAATTCCTGATGGGTTTACGTGTATGAGCAATCAAAATGAAAAATTGAAGCAGATTTCTACCTTTTTCTAACCATCCTCTTAAATCACTTCCCATTACCCCTTGACACATCACCATTGTTCAGAAAATGAAAATCTCTTGCCAAAGTTGTCGAGAACTGGGGCCAAAAGCGGGGCCCCGGATCTCCGACACCCACAGCGTGCTTTCTTCTGTTGGAAATCTTCGCCTAACATTCTTGGTATTTGCACGTTAAATCCATCCCAATGGTTGCCTTCACCTTCGGGAAAAAACCCATAATAAACGAACTCCCCATCCCAGGCTTGTGTAGACTATGGACTGTAATTGTGTTACAAGAATTGGCAAAAAATATCGAATCAAACGGACGAAAAATTAGCTGAGATTGGTTATGAATCTGGGATTGATTAACCTAACTTTTCCCAAATCGGTAAAACTTGGGTCCCTAAAATTGGGTTTGGGTGATTGAAAAAGTGGGTTTATGAACAATGGAGGAAGTCGTTTTTTATAGTGGCACGTGGGGATCAAGAGGATTTGGGGCAATATTAGCGGCTGGTTGTGACTAGTGGAATTGTGGAGGGATAGGTTTTTTTTTTTTTTTTATCTGCGAGGGATAGGGTTTGTGATTGTGAGGCTGTGCTGAATGGTGATGGTGATGGCTGTAAAGGAAGGAGAGAGAGATGGGGCGTAAGGGGCTTTTGGTCATTATCATAGCCAAACTAACACCGTTAGAGGCTAGATAACAGATTGGGGGAATCTTTATATTGTCATATAAAGTAAGGGAGGCAAGTGGCATTTCAGAAACCTCCCTCAAGGGAGGTTTCTGTTTTTGTCAAAAACCTCAAGGGAGGTCAATGAAATTTGCCCTATATTGTAAGAGGAAACTCTAAACAAAATGAAGGTCTAACAGTCATAATTAGTGCAGAAAAAAGTTGCTTCGAAATTGGGGTTGGTGATGGCACCCGAGACAGAAATAGGTTCTGAACCGTACAATGCACATGATCCCATGCATACAGTGAATACAGGACGCACACAGATCAGTTCCACAAAAACTTGTGTCCAAATGTGTGCATGGAAGTCTGTGTACGTGGAATTTTTAAAATATAAAAAATTTGTTGAAATTACTGCCAATGTATATAACTCTGTTTCACGTGACTTTTATGAATCACATAAATGAGAGAAAAAAAATGAGCATTAGAATTTAATTTAATGTACTAATTGGATACGACAAAAATAGAGGATAGAGAAGCTGACCTTGTTCTGAGTTGGTATAGAATTTGGGCCTTGAATTGAATGCAAACAATTGACTTTGGATGCTACAAATATACCAATTGCAGTAAGGTATTTTCCAGCACGTCCATAGAATCCAACAATGACTCCACCTTCTATTGGAATGGACAAAGAAGGAGCACTCGATCTCAAACCAAAAGGCCCATATTTGTTCAGATTTGTAGTAAAACAGAGAGATATGATTGTCAATTCTCTGTGGTAGACTTCATATGTCACGCTTATGAACGAGAGTTCCTCTTCTGAAGTGTCAATGCAGAACTAAACAAGTGCAAGTATAAATTACGACTTTGTTTGGGATGCATAAAAAATAAAAATAAAAATAAAAATCATCCGAAATTGTTGTAGTTTTTGGTTAAATCATTCACTTGCCTATTTGTCTCAACAAGAAAGGCAAAAAAAATTGTTAAAAATGCTATGGACACAAATGAAAGTGCACAAATCCGAACACAGAGGTGTCCGAATCCATTCAATGTGTTTGAGACCCACGTCCATAGGACGGATTTGAATACATCTATGTCCGAATCCGTAAATAAGTTGAAGAGGGTCACAATCATACCGTTTCAGTCCTATGGCCACCAGAATTGCCAATTTTCTCGGAGCATCCCATAACAACGCCATCATAGCTTTTACTTTCAAATAAAATTGAATTGATTGCTTCTCCATAACGAACACTTATTTGCATTATAGGCCCGTTGGCCTTGTAAGCCCAAGGTGCACCCTTTTCCCCTCCCCATGGTCCTAAAGATATCCATCCGTCTTCATCGCTAATCTTGCGCTGCACATTCACACAATCTATTACAACCTCCTTTTTTAAGGAAATATTTGTTATTTCCTCTCTTGTCACTACTAGAAAATTTTCGATAGGTGACGAAAAAGGTGGTGACGAAATGTACTGTTTTACTATAGATGACAAAATAACAAAATTTTCGTCACCAAAAGTTACTATAGGTGACGAAAAATTTGCTTTTCGTCACAAAAAGTGACTTTCGGAGACAACCTATTGGTGACAATTGAAATAGTAAATTTCGTCACCTATAGTTTGTCTCCGAAAGTCATTTTTGGTGACAAAATAAATTTTTCGTCACCTATAGTAACTTTTGGTGACAAAAATTTTGTTTTTTCGTCATCTATAGTAAAACAGTACATTTCGTCACCACTTGTTTCGTCACCTATCGAAAATTTTCTAGTAGTGTGTACTTTTTAAAATCATAACAATTGCTTTGGCGTTCTAAAAATACAAATTGTCCAAATCGAAACCTACATGCTACTTACAGAAAAATCAATATACGATCTCATAAAGCTTCCAGTGGACATCGGAATTGAAGCAACTCATACCAATGGACCGCATCCAAATCGGAACTCTAAGCTTTCTAGAAGTGAGAGAGAGAGCGGGGGGCGGGCGGTTGCAGCGGGGGGGCGGGCGGTTGCATTGAGGATTTGAGTAGAAAAGCCTTAATTTTGTCGAAAATTTTCTAAGGAAAAATCGATCAGTGGCTTAGCATTAGCGGGGGCACCCTCAAGGGGAGCCAGCGCTTGGACACGCTCCTGCAATGGAAGCAAGCGCCATTCAAAGTGTTCTTTAATTTAGAATTTATTTTTTTCTTTTGAAAGGGCAAAAATATTATTGAAGAAACTCAATAATTTCACCACAAGGCATACCACAACCAGCACATGACTTAAAAAAAATTTCAAGGCCCCAACTACAGGGCTCCAAAACTCATAAATATATCTTATTCTCCCAATTAGGGTACAATTTGCATCAACCTTTTTCTAGAGAGAAAATAACCCTAATCCTTCCTCTTTTATTTTCATGAGATTTGGTACATTAAAGATGATTTAAAGAACCATTCCGTTCGACAAAAAGAAGAAGAAGATGATTTAAAGCTTGTGTTTGAGCAATGAGCATTCTAGTCATTGAATTGGGGGATGGTGCTATGCAGTGGTGTGTGCAACACTATACTATCACCTCCGAGCTATCGGATCGTGCATCTGACGACTCGGATCTCATCTCGGCAATGAATGACTAACTCCTAGATGATGACGTAGCTCAGAGATCAAGATAGTGATTTTTAGGGAATCCATTGAATTCAAGAGGAGTACGGGGTACAATATCAAGGGGTGGAATTAATTAGGTGTCACAAAGGGTGTTGTAGGTAATTCCTAGTTCGGTATATCTCTTGCAACCCTCTTCAATTATTAGAAATGGGTAGAAGTTGTCTGTGATTTTATGCTTGGGGTGTTTAAATCCCAAGTAGTTTCTACGTATATCGCTTTGTCTGGTCTCTCTTGATTAATTGCTTTTGTTTAGTTCATCTTATTGTGTTGATTGAAATGGTGTCTGCTTAATTGATTGCTAAATTACAATTAGTTTTAATTATTAAATTGTAGTTCCATTCACCCCCTCTGTGACTTGATAGTACTTATAATCAACGTAATGCCAACAATGTAACATATGAAACACTAAACAAATGTAGATCAAAAAGTCATTAATTTTTTTAAATGTAAGTTATAACCTTGAATTTACGTGCTTAAAGAAATGTCTATCCCAAAGTGTTACTCTTCTAAACTTTTGCGTGAGGCACATACAGCTAGGTACAAATCCGGGTACAGATATATTGAGAACCGTAAGATGTATGTGGTCCCACTCAGTAAATGTGGGAAGCACATAGATCAGACAATTCCAGACAAACCCTTGTCCAGATCTGTGAATGATTTATGAGTACAAAACATTGTTGAAAATATATTTTGATTTGTTGAGATCCTTTTTTGAATAGCGATTTCTTGAGATGACTAGCAACATATCTAACTCCATTTCATTTGATTTTTATTTATTAATAATTTCCATGTCGAGAATCTTAAAAGTGGATGTTTGGATCATCAAAATGGAACCCTAACAGACACAAATTTCTTTATGTAACAATCTTATAATGAGAGAGAAATGAGCCTGAGAATTTTGATTTACTAATCGGATAAAAGAAAAATAGAAGGAATAGAAGCTAACCTTGAGGTGTGTTGGTGCAGAATCTCGATCTTGAATTGGATGGAAACTATCTGATCTGGGCAAACTATTGACTTTGGGTTCTACAAATATACCAATTGCAGTAAGGTACTTTTCGATACGTCCATGGAATCCAGCAATAACTCCACCTTCTATTGGAATGGACACAGAAGAAGTACCCGATCTCGAACCAAAAGGCCCATATTTGTTTAGATTTGTATTAAAACAGAGAGATGTGATTGCCACTTGTCCATCGTAGTCTTCGTATGTCAGATTTATCGACGAGAGTTGCTCTATTGAACTGTCGATGCAGAACTAAACAAGGGCAAGTATAAATGAGGAGTTTGTTTGAGACGCATAAAAAATTAAAATGAAATTATCGAAAATTATTAAAGTTTTTGGTTTAATAATTCACTTGCTGATTCGTCTCGACGGTAAAGATTCAAAAAAAATATTGTAAAAAAAGCTATGGACAAAAAGGAAAGTGCATAAATTTGAGGGTCCGAGTTCCTGTAGTGAGGCCAGCTCGTAGAAACTTGCAATCCCACAAAATGACACCGATTTTGTGGCACTTTGGGAAGACCAGCCCCTTTGTCCATTTCTTTGTTTTCTTCTTTAACTTTTCTTCCTCTACCCCACCCTGGCTTCAACTCCATGAAGTACTAGACTAGAATCGAATTGTTTCTTCTCAAATAAATTAATATACATGAAAGAGATCCATGAAAATTTTCATTAAAGATAAATGAATGGTTCAGATTCGTCTTGTGAATCTGTACTATTCATTTCTCTTTCATTGATATTTTTATGGATTCATTTCATGTACCATATCAATCCTCCTATCCCCCACCGGCGTTCAACTCTTTGTTGCAGACAACGGCCTTGCCGCTGTTTAACCCTTTTCCATTTTCAGCTCGAAGTCCTCTATTTCTCTCCCAGGCCCCTCCCTCTACAGTCCAATGTTCCCGCTTCTCTCTCGCACCATCACCAACTCCCCCAATCTTTTCCACCCCTTTCTCAACCCCAATATGTGTCTCTATCTATGGAAACCCCTTCATATGAAGTGGCTTCAGTGTATGTGGGGGAAACGATAGCAAACTGGGGGGGTTTGATTTCGGCAGTGTTAAGTCCGATATAATTTGGCTATCCATCTTAGTCAATTGTAGAGTTGGAATTGATCTATAGTGGGGCCATTCAACTTTTGATCCAACTCGTTTAAATATTCAACAACTTGGGTAGGCTTGTGAAATTTTCCTTACTCTCCCCTGAATCTTTACTTCTTGATGAATTAATAGGTTGATGTTGGATTACCGATGCGTGCCAATTGAGGGAATCACAAAAGTTTCATGGTAAATTGTGTGAGTGAGCCAGTGGCGACGGGTTGGGTTTGCCAGGAAGGAGGGAGAGAGAGAGGGAGAGGTCTTCGTTCAGTGCATTCCCAAATTATTGCAACAAAATGGCGTAGTTTTGTGGGGCTGCAAGTTTCAGCGAGCTGGTCTCACTACAGGGACCCGGACTCCGACTGTCCGATGTGTATGGGACCGACGCCCACATGCGTTGAATGGGTCCACATACATTTTTGTCTGGGTCTGTGAATAAGCTAAAGAAGGTCATACCGTTTTAATCGAACCGTCACCATCACCTCGAACTTTCACGGGGCTTCCTATAACAACGCCATCGCAGCTTTTACTTTCGAATAAAATTGAATCAATAACAGCTCGATAACGAATAGTTATTTGCATTATAGGCCCGTCAGGCTTGTAAGCCCAATCTACAGCACCTTTCCCTCCCCATGGCCCTAACGAAATCAACCCTTCTTCATCGCTTATCTTGCCCTGCATATTCACACAATCTATTACAACCTTCTTTTTGCAAAATAAAAAAAAGAAACATCTATGTATATATTACAACCATATATTACAACCTTCATTGGCACATTTTGTATCTATTGTTGTTATGTATGTGCATATATCGGGGGGGTGGAGGTTTGTGGAATTGTTCACCATTAATTGGAACTCTTGGACTCCCTTGGTGCCTATTCGGATAAAGAGTGTGAAAGCGTTAGATTCTGGTGGTGATGAGTGTTGTTGGTGGTCGTATAGTTTCGATCTGGGTCGACGAAACCCTGGTTCAATTCGAACAGATTTGAAGAAGGTCGTGATTTAAAGAGTTACTGGCCATAGCTTCGGACTTAAGAATCAGGAAACCCACGTCAGATTTCTCTTCGGATTTTGTTGGAATACGAGATTCGGGCACTGGAATCGTCTTCCCAAAAAGCTTAATGGCTGGATCTTTGGTGTGATCGGAATAAATCTTGTTAAAAATTTGTTACGATTCTAATGTCTCACATTGGCTAATTATGGGATTAGCCACGTGCATATAAGTTATTGAACACCTTCTCTTGTAAGCCGATTTTCAAGAGTGAGTTCTACCCAATGGTTTGTATCATTGGCATCAAAGTCAATCACCACGTCAGGTATGGGCTTGGACACACCTGTGCAAGTATGAGATTGTATGGGTGCGGCTTTGCAGTTCGACTCCCAGAGGGGTGACCTATTGATTGGACGAGAGTTCTATGCCAATAGAGTGATGGGCTACCGTGGACGTCAGTTGCAGAGCGTGGTAGTATGTTAGGATCCTAATGTCCCACATTGTCTAAGTATGAGATTAGCCATGTGTATATAAGCTCTTGGGCACACTCCCCTTGTAAGCCGGTTTTTAAGGGTGAATTCTACCCAAGGGTTTGTATCAAAATTGTTAGTGATGGTGAAGTAAAAGGTTTTAGAATTTTTTTGAAGTAAAATTTGGAGTGAAAATAGGGTTGTCATTGGAGTGGATGGAATGCGTGCAAGTTAGTACTGCTTTTCTTTCTCTAAAAACGGGATCACCCTCTCTAACTTTAAAACAGTTGCCACACTTTCTCTTATCCTTCCTCTCCTTCTCCATTGGGTTTATACCCTAATGTGGGTGGCGGGAGGGGAGGGACCAATCACTGTTTCAGATATGGTTTCCCTTTCCCCTTCTCCACCAAAATAGTTTGCCGTTTTCGTCGCCACACTACTTCTGAGTTTGTAGCCCCGTGGTCATTGATGGCTTATTGGTCACCGACTTGGGAGCTTGATCGGTAGAGAGCTAGATAAGAGAAGGGTTGTTCAATTAATGAAAGAGGGGATTGTATTTTTTGCATTATTTCATGGGAAATTTATAGAAATCGTCTACCTAGTTTCATCTGATTCTCATTTTCGTCATTTAAGTATCAATTGCAACTATTTTGACCTTCAAGTTTGGTTTTTGTTTCAAGTTCATCCAATTGATAACGTTTGGTCTATAAACTGACAGAAAAATGGGGATTGAGGGTAGTTATGACATTTCATGTTCTTTTCCTTGGACAAAATGGTATATCTGCTCTGTTTTCTGCCAAATCCCGCCAAAATTAAAGGTGGGAAAACTTAGAACCCTAAAAGTGGCGCCAAAACCCTATTTTCCTCTTATTGAAGGCTAAAAGGGGAACCTCTTTACAATGGTGAATCTCTGAGTAAAGGACAAGGACAGGGGACCTAAATCCACAAAAAGCTGTAGAGGGAAACCAATCATACATAAATTCGAAGATGGGGTTTAATCAATGGCCATTATAAGGGTTTTCAAATTTACCCCATGTTGTGCACAACCAAGGAATCTACGCCCAAGGTTGTTGTCTATCCGCAAAGGCCTCAGGTTGTTGTCTATCCGCGAAGGCCTCATGTAAGCTCTCCTTCCACAATAGCATTGCACTTGATCCATTTCAGCTTAAAGTTCTTTCCTTTACTTAGTTGGCGTGTGCTGATTTTAGGTGGAGGGGAAGATATATAGATAGAATTAGGGCTCCAAGTTTCCTCTCTGATTTTAACAGAGAACATGAAATGTCCTAACTACCCTCAATCTCCAGTTTTCTGTCAGTTTACCGACTAGGCGTTATCAATTGGATGAAATGAAATTGGAATGAAAATCAAACTTGAAGGTCAAAATAGTTGCAATTGTTACTCAGAGGATGAAAATGATAATCGAATGAAACTACGAGGACAAGTTCTATAAATTTCACTTATTTCATTTTTGTTCGGATTTAGTCCAGTTTGTTCCAGATCTAATTTGGTGATTTTTTGGTCATGTGTTTGATATTAGTTTTATTTTCTGCGAACATAATCTCGCTAGGTGAGTTTGAAATAGGGTTGCACTTATATTATGCTCTAATTGCTCTCACTAATGATTTGTCTGATCTGTGGACACCCATTTGCTTCCATGGGATTCCTCTCTGTTGTGTAGACTTTCGCTTCACAATTGAATACAACTTCTCACATTTGCCAAAAAAAATAAAATGAAGTGGTTGATGCGAAAGTGACCTTTTACTTATTTGAGCAAGTGTAACTTTTATAAGTTCATAAATTGGGACATTTAGTTCAACGGTTGTGTCAAGGTTCTGAATATCGTATCGGCTAGAGTACCGATTTTCTTATAGGTACAGTACATATTGGTACCGGTGAGATACCAAGTACCGTTTCGGATTTATCACTATTAGTGTTTTTCTTTTCCGCACATAAATTAATGTATTGTATAATAATATACACATTTATTAAAAATAAAAATAAAAAGTAGTCCCATATTTGTTCAGTATTAACAATTACCGACCGGTTTTGTCTGGTACTTGAAGGAAAAAAAATTTAAAAGTAGTCCGCAACCGTCCCGTATCGACTGGTATCTCTAGTACCCTCAGGTATTGGCCGTTATAGACCGATTTTGAACCAGAATGAAATTAAAAGAGTAGGGTACGAGATTTGGGCAATATTGATCGATATGTGCTAGCCGGTATGGTATGAGATTCATAACCTTGGATTGTGTATCTATACATGCTTAGGTGCAATAAGATGGAGTGTCCAACTCCTACGAAGAAGGTGTTGGAGTGTTCAACTTCTATGAAAAAGATGATGATACCCTTTTGATGAGTTAGAATGAAATTGTTGTAGTAGTAGTTCTTTTAATGGGAGAATTTTTCTCAGGTTCACTATACCACTTTCTAAATCCACTAAGTCCATTTTTAAATTCTATAACCCTGGTTAGTCTAATACACTCTTGATTTCAAAAAAAATTTTGCCCCGTAATTTCCTCCATTTCCGTTTTTTCCTCCATTTCAAACAAATCCATTTCACCCCTTACAACACACCCCCCCCCCCCCCCACCCCTCCCCTTTCCAAATGAAGCAAATTCTTCGTGAGAAACCAGACGATTTCCCATTACGAACGAGACTCGTCGGCCTACTTCGTCTCCCCTCTCAAAATCACCCCCTCCCCACTCGTCGGCGTTCTTCGACCGAAAACGAACCAGAAGAAGAAAAGCAAAACGGTTTGCTCCTCCATTCCTCGATCGCCTAGCATTTGTCGTCGGCGTTCTTCGTCGTCTTCATCAGACGATCTCCGTCGTCCACCAAAAGGCATGCTAGTTGCCGTCATTCTACATCCTCGTCGCTGTCGAAACCCTTCGATTCATCCCCATTGCCGTCAATCTCTTCCGTTCGGTATGTTTCTTAGAAAAGTAAAAGTGAACTTTGGGTATATATGGTTATATATATTTGCTAGGTTGGTGTTTGGTAAAGTGATTGGTAAAGTTAGGGTTTTGATTGTGTAACAGACACGTGCATGTAAAGTTAGGATTTTATATACGAATATTGGGTTATATGTTGCAAATGTGAACTGTATGCGAGTCAATCTCCTCCGTTCGGTATGAAAACTAAAAGTGATCTTTGGGTGTATATGGTTATACTCCCTCCGTCCCATTTTCACTGTTCATTTTTGTTTTTCGTGCCGTTCTTTCAACACTTATATTTTCCAATATGAATCTCAAAAAATATGCAATATGGATCTTGTTTGATAGTTCTCGATTACATCTATAATATAAAATTTTCAAAATTATGAAAAATATTGTAAATTGGGAGATATAAGCATTGAAAGAACGGTACGGAAAACAAAAATGGACAATGAAAATGGGACGGAGGGAGTATATATTTGTTTGGGTACATATGGTTGTATATTTTTGCTAGGTTGGTGTTTTGTAAAGTGATTGGTAAAATTAGGGTTTTGATTGTGTAACAGACATGGACATGTAAAGTTAGGGTTTCATATATGAACATTGGGTTATATGTTGTAAATGTGAACTGTATGGGAATATCCGGGTATTTGTAGACTATCATCCATTGGTAATTTTTTGGATATATGGTTATTTTCAGTTATATGTTATACGTTAACATATGGTAATTTTTTGGATTATGGTCTGAGTGTGCCAAATGGAAGCTACGCTATCACTGCAAGCCACTGCATGGAATGCAGTTGTGCTCAAGGAAGGCTGTTTGTAATTTAGTCTTTCTTCCTTGTAACATCATGCAAGATATTTTCTTTCTTTAGGGTTATTCTTTTAAGATACATTTGGTTCTACTTCTGGAGCAAGCTTTGCACCCATTGATAACTATCAGATCAGTGTCGATTTTACAATTGCTGCTCCTGCCTTCTCGTCAACAAGCTGCTGTTCGGCATCTATTTGGCATGATACCAGCAAAGACCGTACTGTATGGAAGATAATTCGTGTCTTTCCTTCTCTTGTTCCAAGTAGTCAAGATCAATATAGCCATTGGCTTAGATCAATGTAGCCATGGCATTCATCAATTTTCTCAATCTTTGTCCCTTTTCTTTTTTTTTCTTACCTTCTGGCCGGGGTATGTCCCTTGTAGGTTGTGCATTTACTTAACCTCTTTTTATATTTCAAGCTAACGAGTATATAATATTATATGTGATCTTCTGTCATGTGTGAATGAGTATATAACGTTAAATGTGAGCTGATGAATGAGTATATAACGTTAAATGTGCGCTGGTGAGTGAGTATATAACGTAAAATGTGAGTATTTAACGTTATATGTGAACTGATGAACGACTATATAACGTTATATTTGATCTTATGTCATGTGTGAATAAGTATAAAACGTTAAATGTGAGCTGATGTATGAGTATATAACGTAAAATGTAAATATCTAACTTTACGTATATGACGTTATATGTGATCTCTTTCTCCCTCTCTCTCTGGCGCAAATTCCAATGTAACTGCCGTGATTGGCGTGATTTCAAAAGTAGAAGGGATAATGGGAGGGTAATGGATCGGATTTGAATGGAAAGGTAATTCTGTCAAGAACTATTTCCCTTTTTAAATGTAGTAGACTTTAGGTTTTACCAAATACATATTAGTGGACTTAGTGAGTTAGAAACTTGATCAGTGGACTTAGTGGGTTACAAACATGCTATAGTGGACCTCCCACCAATTTTTTATTCTTTTAATCAATGTTCTCAATGAGCTCTTCAAAATGAACAATTTTGACCATTAAAATGAACCTCTCTTGTGCCAAAAATAACCCAAAAAGACAAAAGCAACTCCCTTCGGGAAGCCTTCTCCTTTATCAGAATCAAATATTCAAAACCGAACGGAGTCGATACCGGCTTGTGTTTCGTTTCGATTGGGTTTTTGTCGGTGGATCGTGGAATTGAACCCATATACAGATTAGTAGAGGTGCTCCATGAGCGCTACCCGGTGTGGACGATTTGAGTAATAAAAATAACTCCAAAGTTTGTGTTGGCTATTTAAGTTCATTTCAGGTTCATTTTTATGATTGGCGTCATTGACTTTGTAACACTTGTCAAGAACATTAATTACTCCTTCAGTCCCAAAATGTTTGATCTTTTTAAAACTGCGTATCATTTTAAATTGTTTATATATTTCGATTCATAATGTTTACGTGACTTTGAAAATTTCCTCTAATGTAGATAGTTAAAATCCGTCAAACAAAATCTATATTGTATATTTTCAACATTCATATTGAAAGATATAGGCAATATAAAATAGCACGCTATCCCAAAAAGATCTAATATTTTGAGACATTGGGAGTGCTAGAAATAATGTCAGGCTGCATTGATATAGTTACAGTAATGAGTAAATAAGTATGTTCCGGTGATTTGTTCGGCACACCCATGCCTGAGCCTAACACCTGAACATGGTAAACATGTGTAAATTTTAAACATGATGCAAACAATCTATAATCAACATAATGCCGTCAATGTAAAATGAAACTCTAAACAAACTTATATCTAAAAGTCGTTAATCACCATCAAAGTTTACTTAAACCATGAATTTACTCGTCTCTCTTTTTGGGTACACTAAACATGAATTTACGTGTATGGAGGGGTATGAGAACCCTCTTGAACACACACACACTTAACCCAAAAAGAGAGTCAAGAGACCCACTAGTTAGCAGGGAATACTAGCAACATTGTTGAGCCTTGTAAAACGTCAGGATTTTCAAAACCAATTCTTGAAGATTCTTTGATCTGAGGTAGAGGTACTAGGCCTTGGGACTACAAGAAGGATGCGGGGCCTGTCTCTTCTTTTGCTGATGTAGTCGTTGGGAGAAAACAGAGCCAGTCAAGAGAATTTGACTGTTTGTGCTTGTGATGAAGAAACAAATGGTTAAGTAGGAGCGTAGTTGGAAGGATTCCATCACTGGAAATTGATCATGATGCAGTGGAAATTGGGAAAGGGATCGAGGGTCCTTAACTTCAATGGGGTTTTGAAGTAGGATGAGCTTAGGATAGTGTCAACCCTAGAATGAAAGACACTCATTCAGATGCCCTATTGCTCACGTGCTGAAGTCTAGTACTAAGGTTTGGACGCCTTTTATAATGGAGAGGCGAGTTGAGGTGAGATCCACACATGAGGCTATATTAAAGTTGGAAAGGGGATGAATAGGTCTAAAAGGAAGATTAGAAAGAAGAAACTTATTCTTGAGTTGGGGATGAAGGCGGCCAAAGTTCCACACAAAGCTATTGTGATTCCTACTCTTGACAATCCTTGCTTGACATCCGGAGTAGGAACTCTATCTTATTCAAGAATGCTAGAGAGCTTTGGAGTAAGATGCCGTGTTGGGTATTGAACTCAAAGGACGGAAGAACTTTAACATGAAGAAATTTGATGAAATGGAAGAAGATCGAGGAAATTGCAGATAGAGAGAGAATGCCTCGAAGAAGTATCTGGAATTAGAAGAGGGAGATGAATCTGATAGGGAGAAAGAGGCCTCTATTTCTTAGGAGTTTTAGCTCTCTTTTGTCTGGTGTCATAAGTTTTTGGTGCGATTTGTAAAGTTTTGATAGTGTTGTCTTTTGGCCTCAAGGTTTGTTTCAGCTTTCGCTTCATTGTTTTGGTTTTGCTTGTCGCTATGGGTTGTGAGGTTTGTTGTTGGCGTTTCATGCTATTGGGCCCATACATATGTGAGAGGGAGGGGTGGAGAGGAGCGTCCATAGTATTATTGTTTTGGTTGCTTTACTTAGGTTTTACTCTCTTTTTTTTTTTTTGATATTTTGATTGGCATCTTGCTATCCTTTTTTGGTCTTGGGGGCATTTGCGAGTGTGCCCTTACTCCGTTTATCTATGTAATCATTTATAAAGATTAATAAAATTCTTTTTGCTACGAAAAAAAAAGGTAAAAAAAGAGAAGGATAGAAGGTGACCTTGAGCTGAGTTGGCGCAAAATATGGGTCTTGAACTTTCTCTAAACTAGGCAAATTATTGACTTTGGGTGCTACAAATATACCAATTGCAGAAAGATAGGTTCCACCACGTCCGTGGAATCCAACGAGAACTCCACCTTCTATTGGAATGGACACAGAACAAGCACCCGAAATCGTACCAAAAGTTCTATATTTCTTCATATTTGTATCGAAACAGAGAGATGTGATTGCCACTTGTCCATGAAAATCTTCATATGTCAAGCTTATGGAAAGGAGTTGCTCTTCTGAACTGTCAATGCAAAACTAAACAAGTGCAAGTATAAATTAGGAATTTGTCACGGATGCATACAAAAATAAACTGAAATCATCGTAAATTATTGTAGTTTTTCGTTAAACAAATCCCTGGCCTATTCGTATAGACAATAAAAAGATCAATAGTTTTTTTTATAAATGCTATGAACACAAAAACAAGGTGCAAAAATCTGGACACAAAGATGTGCGGACCATCCGACATGTGCAGGATGCTTGTACATCAGAACATTGGGATGGATCCACAAACATCTCTGCCTGGGTCTTTGAATAAGCTAAAGAGGGTCACACCGTTTTTGTCGTCTCGCCACCAATACCACCAATTTTCTTGGAGCTTCCTATAACGAGGCCATCATAGCTCCTACTTCGGAATAAAATTGAATTGATAGCTTCTCCATAACAAATACTTATCTGCATTATGGGCCCGTTGGCCTTGTAGGCCCAATCTACACCATCTTTCCCTCCCCATGGCCCTAAAGATATACATCCTTGATCTTCATCGTTAATCTTGCCCTGCACATTCTCACAATATGTTTGTTTTATTGGGTCAATATTTATTTTTCAGTAAAGACCGCCAACACAATCTATTACAACCTTCTTTTCCAAAAAAAAAGCCAATTAAAACAACCTTTATTGGCTCATTTTTATATATAAAAAAAAAATCTATGACCTCCTTCATTGACTCACTAGGGTTTGTCATGCCTGAAGGAACGATGCAACGTGTTTTGAACACAATAAAAATGAATTACGAAACTATATATTGACCACTCCCAAGAAAGTTGAAAGCTCAAACTAAAAAAAACCACATTAATTGGCTACGGGTACACCATCGTTAGCTGCACATGAAACCATAGAAATATTGAAACCAACTAAAGCAATCATCAATCATAAAATTGAAATGCTTCACAATGCCCCTTCTTAACTCAATGTCCCCACCACAAATGAGAACCAACCATCATAAGGGTTTTTAATCAAATGGGATATTGCGCCAAATCCATATATAACCACCACCACACAATCATTGGAAATTTTTTATTTGTATGGAGTTGTACCTCATGAGCATGGATGACATTTTGGTCCCGCTCATCACTGATTACAATTCCGATATTTCTGTCTCGGAGAGATTGAACCTGCACTTACAAATTCAGTTGAGAAATGTCAAAAAAAAAGAAAAGAAAACCCTTGTTCGAAGATTAATAAAAGGAGTTTATAAAAATTTAAGGGTCATACCTGTGCATTCTCGTTGCTCATGGGATAGGTTACTTTTTCTTTCCCTTTGCGTGACATTTGTTTTGTCTGAACTATCAATTCCTATAAACGAAGGGTACAGAGTATTGGCAAAGTTTACCCAAAATAATAGTGAAAAAATTATGAAACCGGAAAAAAACACTTAAAGGACACTTTGGGAACACGCGTGTCTAAAGAATTGCAACTTGGTAGTTGTTCCACTATTAGAGCATAAATTGTAACCAATCGGATGTCCGGGGCAGCTTGCGTGCACCTGAACTAATTTCGCGGCCATGAAGGTAATGACCAGGCATAACTCTCAGTGGCTCTAAGATTTGAAATGTTTAGCCTCCCTGAGAATGACCTCACAACCACGTGGCCAAACCACTTGAGGTTTACTTCTTTTTGAAACTTTCTGTCTAGGGCAAGCATTAGTTTCCAAAGACTACGTACAATTCTATCTAAATTTCCAAGAAGTATAATAAAAGGTCCGTCTCTCTCTCATGCACAACACCATACAGTCGGGCCAACAAAAAAAGCCTAGAGTAACAATAAAAGTCGAGAGATGTTGAGAGGAGGAGCAAAAGGTGATATATGCCATTTAGACATTCTTACAAACACCTTGGATACAATATAAAATTCCTAAAATTTTGAATGTCATTCTGACAAACACCTTCAATGCAATAGAAACATAGGGAATAGTTGCAATAAAGAAAACAAAAGGCAAGGAAATTACATAGGGAGACTACCTGGAATAAAAAAGGAGAAGAGAAAAAGGTAGGATTCTGTCTTACACAAGGAGATTACCTCGATAAAAAAGAAGAGAAAAACGGTGGAGTTTTTCTTTTTGTTGGAGTTTCTTCGGGTGGTGTACCGATTACAATGGCCAAACCAAATGTGGGGAGGGTGGGAGGGAGAGAGCGTTCCTTGGGTGAGGTTTGGATTTGGGGCAGCCGTAATACCATAAAGCTAGAAATCTCAAAACTTAATTCTAACAGTAGGATTTATGAGGGATAAGTTAGGGCCGTTAAATTTATGTAGATAGAATAAAATACTAAGCTATTTTATTATATAGATTATATATCTTTTATATATATATATATATATATAGAGAGAGAGAGAGAGAGAGACAGAGAGAGAGAGAGCAATTAAAGTGTAGAAGGAACAAGTGGTGTAAGAAAAATACCTAATATTCATGTGAAGTGATCATGATTCATGAAATTATACATACAAACTGATAGAAATGCACACGCATTACGTGCGCCACTTACTCAAGTGTAAGTATGTATAGGGGAGAAGACTTCTCGGCAATTAGTCACACACAACCCACCCACCCCCCCGCCCCAAAAAAAAAAGGCAAAAATAATAGACAATGGAAACGAAATAAGGGCTGCGTGGAAAAACCTCACAGCCGTGCCACCCTTTAGAATTTTTCATAAGACCACTATAGCAGTTTTCAAACCCATCTAGTCCACTTCTAAGTTTCATAACCCCTTAAGTCCACTAACCTACAAAAATACCAATATACTCCAATATATGTAGCCCTACATATACCCCACTATATGTAATTTCTTTTCCACTTCCTTCAAACGAGGAGAGAGAGAGAGAGAGAGAGAGAGAGAGACCGGGGGGGGGGGAACAGAGAGACAGAGAGAGTGCAGCGATAAGCATCTCATTCTAGCCTCTTGTTGTCGTCGCCATGGCCACCCACCTCTCGTCGCCGTCACATCCCTTCCCAACCTCCCGTCACGATAGCCATCACCACCCACCTCCTGTCGCCGTCGCATCCTGTCCCACATCCCCATCCCAGCCTCGCGGTCGCCACCTCATCTTACCTCCGTGTGACCGTTGTGTTCGACAAAAGTATAGGTCGCCAGTGCGTCACCAAACGAGATCTGCACAAATCTCCACGAGATCGCCATCCTTTCCCACCGTCGGCTTCGTTCCCACCATTGCCGTTGTTTTCAACACAAACAGGTAAGTCAAGTTTAATTTAGGGTTGAATATATAAGGTTATTTGTTACTATTTGTTCAGATCTGGTTTGGTTAGAGTTTTGGATGAACTTATGGGATCATATAATGTTATATATGAGCTTCTGAAATCATTTTCATTACAGTGGAAGAACATATGATGCTATATGTTTACATTTGAGTCTTTAACATATAACCCTAATTATATACTGACTGCAATATAATTAGGTCGGGTTCTATGGCTAAAATTTGTGCCGTGGGAGCTCCGCCCCCACACCTCGAAATGTAAACATATAGCATTAGGTTATAACATATAACATTGTAATATTATATGTTATTGCATAATATTATATGACGTTATATATTCTCCTATGGGTTGTTTATAAATGTCATTTTATTCTGTGAAGATGTATAGTATTTTATCATTTTGTTCGGTTGTCATTTTATTCTGTGAATATATATGGTTATATATTCAGGTCTATAAGCCGCTGCGCAGACCTATTCAATAACGTAAATTTAGTAGTTTATTAGTTTTCGTGTATAAATATATGTTATTTTTATTTGTACATATAATCATATTATAAAAAGATATGGTATGTTTTCTTCGTATATGAGACACATATGATTATATATCCAATTCTGTACCATTTTTCATGTCATCATATGGTTACATGTGAACTACTTCAATATGATTATATGTTTATATATTCATGTTAACGTAAATTTAATAGTTTTTATTAGTTTTCATGTATAAATTTATTTGTTTTATTTGTACATATAACCATATTTTAAGAAAATACGCTATGTTCTCTGTATATGAGACACATATGATTATATATCCAATTATGTATCATTTATCATGCCATCATTCCTAATATATATGGTTATATGTGATTTTTTGTTATAGTGTACAATGAGATATATAACGTTTAGGTTTTCGTTTGACAGCTGATATCATGAAACATATATGGTAATATACGAATTCTTGAATCCTTTTTTTAACATATAAAACTATATGTTTCCATCTATTTAACTTTTTTCTTATATGCGCAGAAATGACAAATCCACAAGAAATAGGAGTATGGTTTTATAAAGTGCCTAATCCAATTTATTACAAATTGGAGTATCATCACAATGACACCGTGATAATGGAGTTTAGGATGAACTCTAACCTCAGAAGAGTCCTTCACATCAAATCCTTCTACCAAAGGTACCTCATGACGTTGAAGAGCCACATTAGGATATTAGATTTAGAATTTTAATTTGGTTAAAGTCTTTTGGTGTAATTTCTTTGTCTTGTTTTCATATTGTTTTTCAGAAGACTCTGAATCCATTTTTTAGATCTATCAATCAAATTTATAACTATGTAGTTGAACAATAGCAGACTTTGAATCAATTTTTTATTTATTTTGAAAATAGATGTTTTGATTGGCGGATGCAATGGTTTCAATGATTGATACTTGTTAAAACTTGAACATATATATGTATAAACATATAACCATAGACAACCTTATATGAATTGGTCCGCGTAAGGGCTTAACAGACCTAAACATATAATGTTATATGTGCAGCGACAGAGCGGGTGAGTGGTTTTAATAATTGTTACTTATTAAAACTTGAACATATATATGCATAAACATATAACCATAATCACATATAACCACAGACAACCTTATATGAATTAGTCCGCGCAGCGGCTTAACAGACCTGAACATATAATGTTATCTGTGCAGCGACAGAGTGGGTGAGATCTGGAATGTAGAAAGAGAGAGCGGTCAAAATTCTAAAAAATGAAAAAAAAGCTGGCAGGGGCATTTTTGTCTTGTATTAATTCCTTTTTGGCTTGACAATGGCCCAGTTTTGCAACACAAAAAATGAAAAGGAATAAAAGTACATTTTTTGTCTAAGCCAAACAAGGCCCTTGTCTGAGTGGACCTTGTGGGTTACAAACTTGAGAGGTGGACTTGGTGGATTACAAACATGTTATAATGGACCCTAGACCAATTTTTTTATTAATAATCAAACTGTTCATTTTGTAGAGCTCAATAAATACATCAAATTCTTTAAAAATCATACAAATTGATCTGAAAACAAAATGACTTTTGTTTTCAAACTTTGAAGAAAGTTGACAGAATCAGTCACGGTTGATCAAATTTACCTAAAATAATAGTTCCCAAGCTAGTATTAGCAGGGCACCATTTGAAGCACTTTATTGAAGGATATCTCAATCTTTGATGAAATAGACTGGGTCTGGTGAATGGCATTTGCTTTGCTAGTACTTGTTTAAAGCACAACATGACAAGATCCAAGTCATTCAAGAAAAATTAAAAGTAGCCCATCGGTACCTATTCGCAACACTGAATAGGCTGAAATGGGTTTAGCAACACTGAATTTACTCCGTCAAATCAATTTTTGCAATAGATAATTTTATTTCAAAAATGTATTAATCGGCATCTGATTGTTATGTTTTTTGACACAACCAATGTTCTCGATATAGCTTTGAAAAATGTATTGTTTATGGGTTTAAGTTCAAGTTTTCTAGGTTTATGAGATGAGTTTTCTGACTATACATTTTTCAAAGCTATATCAATACATTTTTGCCAATAATGAAATAGTCAGAAAAGTCACCTCATGAACCTAGAAAACTTGAACTTAAAAATACTATTGTGCTAATTGACATGGTATTAATATTTTCAAACTTTCGATTAATAATAATAAGTGTCCTCCTGACTTTAATTCTGGATCCAAACGCTATGAGCGGACACCCTCCTGAGTTGAAAAAAGAAAATTGTAAGCTTCCTGTTTGATATTTTAAGTTCATTCCCGGTTCATTTTTATGATCAGCGTCATTAATTTTGGAAAGCTTGTCAAGAACATTAACTACGATTAATAAAGCGATCTCATTGATAGAGTTACAAGGAGCGAATAAGTATGTTCCGGTGCTAATTACCTCCAAAATTAATTTAAACCAAGAATTTACGTGCCATAAAAGAAATGTCCATCTCAAGTAGTACTCATAAACATTTGCAAGCAACACATATGTTGGGGTACTGATCTGGACACAGATATGTTCGAAACCGTATGATACATTTGGTCCCACAAGTTGAATGTGGCACAGACACAGATCAGACAGTTCCAAACAAACCTTCAACAATATATGTGAACGAAGTCGGAGTACATTGCATTTCTGAAAATATATACGATCTATTGAGATGACTACCGATGTATCCAATTCCGCTTCACGTGATTTATATGAATCAATGAACTCTATATCGAGAATCTTAAAATTGGAAGTTTGAATCATCAAAACAAAACTCTAACAGAGCCCATTATCCTACGTAACAATCTTATTAGAGAGGAAATGAGCATGAGAATTTTAATTTCCTAATTGGATAAGGGAAAAATAGAGGGGATAGAAGCTAACCTTGGGCTGGGTTCGTGCAAAATCTGGGTCTTGAATTGAGTACAAAATATCATCATTTTTTTCTGAACTGGGCAAATTATTGACTTTGGGTGCCACAAATATACCAATTGAATCAAGGTAGATCCCAGCGCGTCCATGGAATCCAGTGATGACTCCACCTTCTATTGGGATGGACACAGAAAAAGCACCCGATCTCAAACCAAAAGGCCCATTTTTCTTTAGATTTGTATGAATGCTGAGAGATATGATCACATGGACTTCACAGTAGACTCCGTATGTCACGCTTATGGACGAGAGTTGCTCTACTGAACTGTCGATGCAGAACTAAACAGGTAAGAGTATAAATTAGTTCTTTGTTTGGGACGCAAAAACCAAAAAAAAAAAATTCAACTGACATTATTGTAGTTTTTGGTTGTATGATCCACTTGCCTATTCTTATCAACAATAAAGATCGGGAAAAAAGTTGCAATGTACACAAAGGAAAGTGCGAAATTCCTGGCACAGATGTGTCTAGTGCCGTCCGATGTGTGGGACTCACGTGCATCGGCAGGATCTAGATACATCTCTATCCGGGTTTGTGAATAAGCACTAAAGAGGGTCACACCGTTTCAGTCGCACCGCCAAAGTCACCGCCTAATTTCATGGAGCTTCCTATAACAACGCCATTGCGGGTTTTACTTTCGAATAAAATTGAATGGATAGCATCTTCATAACCAATAGTTATCTGCATTATAGGCCCGTCAGGCCTGTAAGCCCATTCTCCACCACCTTTCCCTCCCCATGGCCCTAAAGATATCCATCCTTCTTCAACGCTAATCCTGCCCTGCACATTCACACAATATATTACAACCAGCTTCTTTTCAAAACAATCATTGTACTCTATTTTTTAATTTGAAAGGCAAAAAATATATTAATCTTTTGAAACAAATTACAAAAATTAAAAGGATCCAAGACATCTTCAACCTAGAGACAAGAAAACCCACAAGAGGAAACAATAGCTCCAACAATCATAAGCCAACACGGATCCAAGGGAGAGAATAACAGCCCAAGATTGACAAGAAACTAATAATTAACAAAGATACCGCTCTCAAAAAGACATCTAACTCCTAAGATCCAAAGCAAAACCCAACTAGGAAACACCAAACCTAGCAACCCACAACCAAAACAAAGCAGGAAAAGCAAGAAGCACCCAAAGAAATCAACAATATAATCAATGTATTCTTGATGCAGGATCGTTAAATGAAGTTAATGAAGGAAGATAAAACCCTAGGCATCCCTATGACTAAGGACCCTTAGACATTCTTGTGCTTGTTGTAAGTTTTTTCCTATTAATGTGGCCCACTAGCCTCCACGTTTTATGCATGTAGAACTCCACTATCAGATAAGCCAATGAAGTGATATGGTTCATTACGATAATTAATTAGAATTATAGATGAAGGAAAACTCTTGATAATAAAAGAGACCTTGATGGACTAGGTGTCTTTTAATAATTATCTCTAAGGCCCTCTTCTCTCCTCTATAAAAGGTAGAATACCCACCCCTTATTCCTACGGTTTTTCCATCAATTAAAGTTACTGGGGTATTAGCATAAAGTAGAGACAGAGAGAAGAAGGTGAGCTAAGAATTAAGGTGTTTCTAATTAAGGAATTTGTTCCTTCTAATCTCGATGGCCAATAAAGGTATGTTATTTATTGTTCTTGAAATGTGTTGAATTCAAGATCCTGTTACATTTGTTCTCCACATAATAGTTTTCATACAGATATAGATTTACAGTTGGTATCAGAGCATGGTTTTCTGAATCGATACATCTTTGAATAAAATTATATCAACGTATTGTGCCATATAAGATATATTTTTAACGATCGAGCAACCCAAATGGTTGGACGATGAGTTTATACGTACTGTCTATGCATGTGGCTGAAGGTCCGTAGCCGTCGATAATATATATGACAAAAGAGATTTTGGTTTCATGGCATTTAAGTATTATATTTGGAGTTCACAAATACGTTTAATATCTGTGCATTCCAAAGAACTAGTTTATTGCTACTATGTTTTTCTTCTTTTGGATAGAAAATAAAAGTTCCATCCCATTCGATTGCTTTTACTGCCGTCATCTATTTACGGACTAACAATTGAATATATTGGCATAATCCGTTTACTTGTCAATTTGTTGGTTACTAATATTTCTGTCAGTTTAGAACATGATAAAGATGATCTTGAATCCTGTGATTATTGGCACTTGGATGTTGGTTTTTTCTAAAGTTCACAGGTTACGTATTTAATTTCAAGATCTAAATTGCCGTAGTGGATATTTCTACATGGAGCATATTATTGATTTTACTCCTTATGTAACTAATAGTTTATTGCTACTGTGCCGTTCTTTGGTGGGATAAAAAGGATGTTTTTCATCTCGTTTATTGTCCACGTTGATTCATGGGCTAATAAGTGAACGTCATAACCCATTAACTTGTTTTTCTTAGTTGCTAATGCTTCTGTAAAGAAAAACCGATCTCAGGTAATTTGCATCAGTATATTGTTTTAGCCCTTAAATACGTGTAGTTTACATCCTTTTAATGCTACTGGTTGCATGATGATTGGGTAAACCAGTTTATGTTAAATTGATTGAATCTCTACTGATTAAGTTACCGATTATTGGATCATGATTAGTGGACCGAAAGAAAATCACATACATGCACGCACCTTTTATGTAATCGTGATTTGTTTTTATGCGTTCAGTGATAGAAATAAAGATCATGATCACATGCTTACAAAATTAATCTATTTTATTAGATTATATTGTCTGCATTAATGCATGATTATTTTGAAGCATTTAATTGGGAAAGTTGTTCTATTACTGTGTCACGGTGAGAGTTATGATTAGAGTAAATGTCATTGAACATATAATCAATCACATAAAAAGAAAAATACACTTAGTTGTATATTTTATTTTTCGGGAGTAGTGATTGAATAAAAGAATGACATTGGCATAACTCGACTAAAAGAATAGAGTATATCATTGGTTAGTTTAATATTCATAGGAATTACTAATTTGGTAGTCACCAAAGTGGCCTAGGTTAGTGAAACTTATAAATATTAAACTACATTAAAGTTTTGTTAAAAGGGTGATAATTAAGTCAATGATATTCTCGATTGTAGTCATAATTATAAGAATGGGACAAGGCCCAAAGGAGAGTCACATTTAAATAATTATGAACTGGATAGGGTGAGTAATTTATGCAACTTAGCGGGTTAGGATTGGATATCCAAAGATAACATGACTAACTTGATAAACTGTATAAATTGTTTAGGCTTACTTAGGTGATTATGTTGCTCGTAATTAATGAGTGAACAATAGGTATGCTTAGATTTCGCCCAAAGGAAGACCTAGGTGATATCAATAGTTCATCATTATAAATGTTTATAATTCTAAAAGCTTTTATTAAGTATTGTCCTATTTTGTTTCCTGTTACAGTTCCTTATTTCACTGCACTAGAATACCTAAAGGCTGGGGAAGATTACTTTAAATTTGCTGATAAGTCACTTATAGGTACAATTATGGCTGAGTTAACCACCATGAAATATGATGGTAGTCGTGAAGTTCAAGAGCACATCTTGAACATGTATGACAAAGCTTCAATGCTTGCAACCTTGAGAATTCAAGTGGATGAGTCTTTCCTTATTTAGGCTATACTCAACTCACTTCCAGCACAGTTTGGCTCATTCAAAATTCATTGTAATGCCAATAAGAAAGAGTGGAGTTTGAATGAGTTAACAAACTTGTGTGTTCATGAGGAAGTGAGATTGAGAAAGGAAAGGCAGTGAGAAAATCTTCACCAATGAAAGTCAGTGAACTTGAGAAAAGTAGTCAGGCTCATAATGGTTTCACTGCCAAGTGTCACTTTTGTGGCAGTAAGGGACACGTGAAGGAGGACTGCAACAAGTGTACGTAAGGCTTGGTTCGAGAAGAAGGGTAATAATCCTTCTTTTGTATGTTATGAATCAAATCTTGCTGAAGTTCCTTCTAATACTTGGTGGATTGATTCTGGTCCTACGACTCACATTACGAATTCCTTGCAGGGATACCTTTCAACCCGAAAATCGGAGGAAAGTGAGATTTATCTTTATAGGAAACCGTCTCAAGGCTAAAGTGGTAGCTGTTGGTACCTATCGCTTGGTTTTAGAGACGGGTCATCAGATAGATCTTGAAGACACTTTTTATGTTCCCTCCATTTCTAGAAATTTGGTTTCTTTATCTAGATTAGATCGTTCTGGATATTCAGTTTCATTTGGTTGTCGAAAACTCAAGTTGATGTTTGATTCAATAATGGTTGGTTCTAGTGATTTATATGATGGTTTATATAAAATTGCCTTGAATCACGAGTTTGCACAATCATTAGTGATCCTGCATTCGGATGTTGGTTTAAAACGTGGTCGAATTGATGAAAAATCATTTACCCTGTGGCATAGACGATTGGGGCATATCTCCTAGGAAAGAATTGAAAGATTGGAGAAGAATGGGATTTTAGAAGACCTAAACTTCACTGATTTTGAAATTTGTGTGGATTGCATTAAGGGAAAGCAAACCAAACACACAAAGAAATGTGCCACTAGCAGCAATGCACTTCTTGAGATAATCCACACTGATATTTGCGAAAGTCCTATTCCATGTTTTACTGGACAAAAATACTTTATCACCTATATAGATGACTTCTCACGTTATGGTTACGTATATCTAATTCATGAAAAGTCTCAAGCCGTTGACATCCTTGAGGTGTACATTACTGAGGTTGAGAGACAATTAGATAGAAAGGTCAAAATAGTTAGTTTAGATATAAGTGGTGAGTTTTATGGAAAATATGATGAGTCAGGCCAAAATCATGACCCATTTGCCAAACAATTAGAAAAGCGAGGCATTCGTGCTTAATACACAATGCCTGGTACGCCACAGCAGAACGGTGTTGCTGAGAGGCGTAATCATACACTTATGGATATGGTTATAAGTATGATGAGTTCTTCAAATGTACCTGTTTCTTTGTGGAGTGAAGCATTAAAGACCGCTATGTATCTCTTAAACAGAGTTCCTAGTAAGGCGGTTCCAACTATTCCTTTTGAGTTGTGGACTAGTAGGAAACCCAGTTTAAGACATTTACATATTTAGGGTTGTCCAGCGGAAGCTAGAATATATAATCCACAAGAGAAAAAGTTAGATTCTCGAACAATTTTTGGATATTTTATTGCTTATCCAACAAAGTCTAAGAGGTACAAATTTTACTGTCTTAATCATAGTACGAGAATAGTTGAAACCGAAAATGCAAAATTCCTAGAGAATGGCGAGAATAGTGGGAGTGAGAAATCAAGAAAGGTTAATTTCGATGAAGAAAGAGTTGATATCCCAACAATTCTTCCTCGTCGAGAAGTTGTTATTCCTCAACTTGTTGAGGAAAATAAACAACATGTAGGTAATGATTCTCCACTTCATGAGGATACCGCCATTGGAAATATTGTAGAACACCACAACCGGCAGTTCTGAGAAGATCTCATAGGGAAAGAAAGTTTGCCATTCCAGATGATTATGTGGTGTATTTACAAGAATCGGATTTCGATATTGGGATTAAGAAAGACCTAGTTTCGTTTTCACAAGCCATGAATAGTGATGATTCTCATAAATGGTTTGACGCTATGAATGATGAGTTGAAATCAATGGACCAGAATAAAGTTTGGGATCTCGTTGAATTGGCTGCTAACTGTAAGAATGTTGGTTGGGTCTCTAAGACCAAGCACGATGCAAAAGGCAATATCGAACGATTAAAGGCTGAACTTGTGGCCAAGGGTTTCACTCAGAAAGAATGCGTTGACTATAAGGAGACCTTTTCTCCTGTATCAAAGAATGACTCGTTTAGAATCATTTTGGCCCTTGTAGCTCATTATGACTTAGAGTTGCATCAGATATCATGTTTATAGTTGCGGAACTTCATCTTTGGTCTTGGTGTTGTAGACACCTCAATCTGGACTTCCGAATAATCTTTAAGTTTCCCCGATGATGAAATAAGGAAGAATATACCTTCGAGGCTTGGATTGTTGCTCCTTTGCTACTCATTCTCTAACCTCAAGAAAACCTCTTTTCAACAATGTAGGGTGGCCCTCGGTTCAATTGCAAAAGAGAAAAATGCGTTTGCTTTGTCAAAAATAACCTTTTCCATGATACACTGAGGGTAAAATGGGCACACATTTCAATGTATAAAATGGCTTTGAGTGAAACCAATTGGGTTAGAAAGAGGACTCGACGAGCTTTTCAACGCTTCGAACCGCGTCCAAATCCGAGTTCGGGAGTGTCCGGGGCGCCCTCGCGAAGTTCGGTGTGCTGTGCTGATTCACATAGCGCGCGACACTTCAAAAGGGCGCACGACACCTTAGAAAATTCAAAAAATCACTCTCTCGCACGGGACTCCACTACGTCGCACGGCACCTTGAGAAAAAGTTCTGACAGTTGCAGAAAGCTGTCGGCCACGCCTGCAGGAGGAGCGTCTGTGCCAAAAAATGAGTTTTATTCGGCCCAGAAGTCACCGCCCCTCCTTTAGTGATCATCCTTAACTCTCTTGCCTATAAATACACCCCCTCTCTAGTTGAGAAGTACCCCTTCAACTCCAAGTAAAGTTACTCTGCCATTTTTTTGGCTCTCACTCTCTCTCTCTCTAAAAATACTCCCTTTTGATTCTCTCTCTACAACTTCTTGCACCCATCATCACTATACACATCTCTCTCTCTCTATACCCATTTGCTCTCAAGTCTCTCAAGCTCAATCCAAATCAACTTTTATTCCTCCACCTTCAAGTACATCCAAGTTTCGATCAAAAGGTATAAATCCATTTCTTTGGGCTAAACTACATTTAGCCTTGAGGGGAGCCGATCGAGGCCCTTCTCGATTTTTCTATACCGAGTTTGGGTCTCAAACGAGCTTTACATTCAAAGTCTTTCTTTTCTTTTCTTTTTCGTCAAATCTAGTCCCTTTTGGTTAGATATTGACTTAAAACCCATTTTCAGAAAAAGAAGCCAATATTGTGCTGAGGTCAAGGTACTGCGCGGCTGCCTGACCAGGCGCGCGGTACGTTGATCTTCAGCGCACGGCATGTTGGTTACCGATGTTATTGTAAGCGGGTTGTTTGGATCGGAGGTACTCTTTGTTGTGGCTGCTTGTTTCTGCTGTTGACTGTTCTTGTTTCTTTAAAAGTAAGACCATATTTACAAACCATGTTTTGGCTCTCAAACAAGGTTTTCTAGATCATCCCGAATGATCAAACGCGTTAAAAACTATTTTAAAGTCATGTTTTGAGAAAATAATGATATCCTCGGGATGATCTGACTGTCGTGAGGCTTCTGATGAAGTTTTCCAAAAGATGTGTGGAGAAAGTAACGAGTTGGATGATGTTTTAAAAGTCTGTAACAGTCTGACAGCAGGAAAGCCATCACGCACGGCATGGTGATGTGCCCCAGCGTGCCGTGAACAGTATGACTGAGGTCCAGACAGTTTGTTGAGTATTTTTATTACATCTGTTCATACCATTCATATCATTCTGTACAGTTCGCACCACAAGCACACCAATGTGTTATATTCTATCCCGTGTCCCTTCCCCGTATATGTTTTAAAGTTAAGTTTTTCAAAATGATATTAAATCCCCCATTTAAAATGCTTAATAGAAATCGGTTTTACCGGGCGAGCGGGGTGCTTTTTCAACAAAACCTTCCCCGTTCGTAACGTGGCTCCCGGATCCAAAATCTCAACGTTTTCGCTAGACCAAAAGCCTTTCTTTTTCAAATCAAACTCTCGGTTTCTCGGATCATCCATCTCAAAAATCTGGGTGGCGACTCTTCGAGTTAGCGCTTTCGGGCGCGGGAGCCCACAGTGGCGATTTTGCTGGGGAATTTTATTCAATACTTTAAGTGTGATTTTTTTAAAAAAAAAAAGAAAGAAAGAAAAGAAAAGGTTTTTTTTTTTTTTTAAAGAGAGAACAAAAAGTATTGAATAATCAAGAGGGCCAAGCTTGAAAAACATATTTCTTGGGGGATTTAAAATCATTTGAAAATCTTAAAATTTTTTTTTACACTATGAACCGCACAAGACTCGCTAGTGTGTTTCGACTATCTTGCCCGGTTTACCGGTGACAAGCTCTCCCGGGATGCCTAGCAACCCTCGACTATGATGGGCCATCGTGCTGTTCAACCATTGTCTTGCAATACACTTGACATGGGGTAGTACATCTTGGCTCTAGTTCGGGGAACCCTTTTGAGACCAAAACCAGCCTTCTGCACTTGTACATAACCATAGAACATTCCCAATTAGGACAGGAACCCGTGGTTAGGATTTATGTGATATATCTTGTTTATGTGCATTTTTTTTTCTGTACATGCATATCATTCATACATCATTGCATTCATACATTCTAGAGATCAGGTCCCCGCAAACCGATAGGTTAATCCGCCTTTTAGAATAATTCTAGGTTCCACGGTCTTTAGAAAGTTGCTAACACCCGATGAAGAGTCGTGCCCCATGAGACGCACGTTGCTTAATACTAATTACTCCTTAAAATGACGTGTTTAAGAGAAATCAATTCTTACTAAGTCTTCAATGTATTTTTCAATCAAATGTTCAAAAATCAAAAAAATGGAATGACTAAAGTATTAATGATGTGATACTTGCACCATTTTGGCTAATAGCGCCACATCGCTCACGCCACCTGGTCATAATACCGCGTCATTTTTACCACGTCATTTCAAAAACAGAAATTGAGCCTTTAAAAAAAAAAATGAAGACTTAGTTTGTTTTGACATCTCTTAAGTTTCGTTGTTTATAAAGGATATATTGTCAAAAAAAAAAAAAAGAAACTCTGAGGATCGAAGCAACTTTTTGAAGCCGTTTTCTGTGAGTCTAGGAGACTTAAAATCTATGGAGTTTGAGATACCTCCGGTGTTCGCCGTGCCCGAACGGCCCCTCTGGTCTGGATCTAGCCTTAGGATGTGCTTGTATCTAGGTTTTGGCAGCCTTATTGCTTTATCTCGGATGGTCAAGATAAGGAGATTGGCCCTGGTTCCGAAACAATCGGAATTTAACCTGCCTGACACGACTTACCCATGGTTGCTGAAACCCTTGGTACAATCATATCCTAAGTGAGATTTGGAGTTGAGGTAGGTCTTATGATGTAGACGACGCCGACGACATTGCATGGACATGATTCTCGGGTAGAATTTGAGCCACCTTGTTGCTTTACTGTCAGTTCTGAAACATCTGTCAGAAGGACTTCACCCAATTGGAACAGTCTGCAAAAAGAGGCTCAGTCACCGGTGGTGATATCTGAAATGGCGGGGCAAAGGAATGAAATAGAAGAACTCAGGCAGAACATGGCGGCTTTGGATACTCATCTTAAGCAATCCATCGCCAATGTCAACGCGTAACTCGAGGCTTCTGTTACCTCCATGCAAAATGACATGCTCATGATAATGGAAAGTATGCAAGAAATCAGCGATAAGCTTCAGACTAGGTCACCTCCATAGCCCGAACAACCCAAAGAAGAAACACCAGTAGCAGACCCTAACCTGGCTGCCCTCATCGCCAAAATCAGTAAGCTAGAGGAGTTTGTTCAAGAAACCAAGCGGTTTGGGAAGGGAGAAATTGACATGAGCAAGCTGTGCTTATTCCCAAACGCTAAACTACCAGAAAAGTTCAAAGGCGTGGACTTTGCAAAATTCGACGGCACCGGAGATCCAAAGGCACACATTCAGGGGTATGTTGGTTCTCTCACCATGCGGGGAATTGAAAAGGAAGCCATGGCACAGCTGTTTCACGAATCTCTGTCAGGTCCAGCGCTGCAATGGTTCCTTTCCTTGGCACCTTCGAAGAAAAAGACATGGGAGGACATTGGAATGGCTTTTGTGTCCCAATACGACTTCAACGTTGAGCTGAAAATGACCACCCGAGAACTTGAGAATACCAAAATGGGCGAAAATGAGAGTTTTGCTGACTATGTAAAAAGGTGGAGAGCCAAAGCTGCCCAAATGCACAATAAGCCAGACCTAAAAGAGCAGATGCGTATCATCACTAAAAACCTGCCCAGTGCCTTTGCCCCCTACATGGTTTTGTCGCAATCGTCACCTGATTTTGAGACATTCTACGACTCTGGATTGGCTGTTGAAGAAGCCCTTAGGGATGGTACCCTCGAGAAGAAAGAACCCACCTTAAAAGACAAGGGACTCCATCTCGACAATGGCGAAGTCCTTTTCGGAAACAACAATACCTTCCACGTCGAGAACTCCTCAAATACCAAACCCCTCGAAATAAACCAGATAGCTGATAAACCAACTCGCACCCTCACCCAATTCAGCACACCCCTATCCACAATCTATGAACAACTCCTCAAAGTCGGTCTCATCAAGCCGCTTCTTCCAACTCCTCTACCCCAAAAGCTTCTAGCCTACCACGATCCAAATGCCTTTTGCTCCTTTCACCAAATGCCCGGCCATGTTACCGATAAGTGTCACCGTCTCCGTCACAAAATCCAAGACCTCATCGACAACAAGGTCATTGAGGCACCTCCTCAACCATAGCCAGACATCATGTCCAAGCGCAATCCTTGCATCAATGCCACCTTCTTCAGCAAAGAAGGGTAAATCATCAAGAGCCATGCAACGGTCTGACCTTCCACGAGTCTAGGAGTTTTCAAGCTCTGAGTCCTTATCCTCTAAATAACCATCTTAGTGTTTGAGTCAGTTTGTATCTCAAGTCTTTCATGCTTTCCCTGTTGTGTCTGTGTCTGTAAGAGTCTAAAAAAAAAAGTGTCAGTTTCGTGGACCTGAACTACGTTGTGACCTGATTCCTCTATGGGATACATAGGCAGTCTCATCCTGAGGCTCGGTCACGAGCATTCTAGTCAATCCCAAGGTTCGGTCATGGTCTTTTGAGTAAATGCCTAGTGGATCGGTCACTGTCTTTTGAACGTCGCATCTCTATAATAAACTCGGGATTTTTAAATTATTTTCTACCATCAGTTGAAAATCATGATAATCACTTCAAAACACGAGATGATTTTTGACTGAACTCTCACCTCAAGCAAGAAGAAGAATTTCAAGGGACCACTTCCCGATGCCATATTCATTGTAAGAAGCAAAGTCGTGACTCTGAAAAGGCTCGCTAGGTCAAAACTTCAAAATTCGACCTAGGCAAAAGTTAGAGCATGCAAACAAAAGCCTCTCAATGGAGCATCTAGGATTCAGTTGTTAGGTTGCGCAATCCAAAATGAAGAAAGGCCATCGTTTCTTTCATCCTACGTATAAAGATATATCTTTTGATAGCCCCCTTTTGAGCCTCAATCAAATTCTTTGAACCCCAGCTAGCCAGCTATCCCCCGCATCGGGGTGAATTGAAAAATAAAAGTGCCAGAAGAAATATTGAAATTCAAAGCATCAAAAGAGTGAAAGTGCCAAACACATCAAGATTCAAAGCATCAACAGGATGAAAGTGTCAAACATACTGAAAGGCACTAAAGGCATGAGAAATCAAGAGAAAACGCCCATCAAAGCAAATGGGCACAAAAAGTTCAAAGATAGCTGCTTAGCTTTAAAAACCCAAAAAGAAAGTGAAATTGTAACATCCCACTTTTTCAGTTAAAAAAAAAATAGTATTTTGATGCGAATAATTAAATCTTTCATTTTTCTTTTTCAAACTTCTTTCTAATAAAAAAAAGATATTGATTATTATAAACTGCATTTATTTCGAAAATTCTTCTAATCTCGAATAACTTAGTATTTTTTTTTGTGTGAGTGTATGTGTGCATGTTATATTTTTGGGCCCGTTAGTTTTACTTGGGTTGGATTAAACTTTTAAACTCGGGCCAGGCTAGTTAGTGAGAGTGTATTTAATTATTGAGGAGAGGGCCCCTTATGCTTTTATAAATATATGGAGAACTAGGGTTATTTTATTCAACCCAGTGAGATAACGAGAGAGCTGCGGCAGTCGGAGTCGGAGATACCACGATGGTTTTACAAATCTTCTAGTTGGCTTCTGAAGTTAGTACTGGTAATCCTTTATACTGTATTTTATAAATTCCTTTTCTTTTCTTGGTGTCTTTGTAGGTTTGATTGGGTTATTATCTATAGTAGAGAGAGAGAGAGAGAAAGAGTGTGAGAGTTGTGTGCGTGTGTGGTGGCTGTGTGTAGCCGGGGGTATTGGTGAGTTGTGTCGTGGTGTGCATGTGAATGGAGTTTGGAGTTATTTTAATAAAATCGGTAATCAAATTCTTGGGGTGAGATTAACGCATAAGGCTGTTTATGGAATCTAGATCAGGAGAGTCTATATTAGTAGCTTTCATGCCTTAAATTGATTTCAGTACATGCAATTCTTTTTATTCAGCTTAGTAGAACACTCGGGCATTGCATTATGGCGATCTACCGTTCGATCGAGGTGAGTGGTTAAGCATGTGATCCCTTTCTTTGGAATCCTCTTGAGCCAATCTATTTTTGACAATTCGATATTCGTTGTGATCCGATGATAATATTCTTATTCGTTGCTTTCATATTTATTGATGATTGACGTACCCTTTGGCATACAAGATTCATTGATAAAAGTTATGATTGATTGATTGCCCTTACTTTTATTGTCATCGATTCATTGACTCCATGATATTAGTTATTGTGACTCTGCAATGGCACGGGGAATAATCCTGGTGCAGGTGCCTCTGGCTCGCCGTTGTTCTATTTATGTTTGGGACCATGGACTATGTTTATTTTTATTAAAGTCCAAGGAAAAGACCCGTGAGATATCGTGGTGACTTTGGCCGCTAGGGAAAAGACTTGTGAAATACCCTGTGACTCTAGTGCTCAACGGATGGAGAAAAGACTTGTGAAATACCCTGTGATCCTATTCCGGATCGGCTTAGGGAAAAGGTCCCAGGCGCCATCCTGTGGTGACTCGAAGTACGGTGTTGGATCCAACGGGCGAAGCCCTGAGAAAATATTTGGCATTTGGTATTTGGTACTTGGTAATTGGAAGATATGGTTCCCACTTTGGTTTGGACTACCTCATTATTGATATTCATTGTTTTGATATTGTTGTGCAGACTGTTGGTATAGAATGATTGCTATCGTTGTTCGATTGTTGTTGATAGAATTCGTTATTTAGTTATTCATTCGTGGACACAATTTGTTGAGCCATCGATCATCACTATTTGAAACCATTTCTTTGGAACCCTCAATTATCGTTCGTTCAATCGTATGCCACTTTGTATTATCACCCTTAGCATGCTAAACTACTCACTGAGCGCGTCAGCTGACGGATTTATTCCGTATTATTTTTCAGGTTAGTTCATGGAGCATTGTAGTGGACTCTGTGGCATTGTTGGGACTTTCTGGTTGGACCTCTAGGACGTCAGCATTTTTATTTCTTTTCTATTGTTAAAAAGCTTCCGCACTTTTATTTATTAGCTTCCGCATTTTTATTAATTGGCAGTTCATGGTGGAGTTTGGAGATTGAAAAATAAGAGATACTGTGTCATTTGCTTAAAAAAAAAATTATTGGTTTGGAGTAGCGCATTTTATTGTAATAAAATATCCAATTTTTTCTTTATTTGTTTCAAGTTGCTAAAAATATTTTTATTTAGGCTTCGTGTCCCATGATTGCTTCGTGTCCCATGATTGCTTCATGGTACACGGCCGGTCATGCTCCCAGATTTGGGGCGTGACAGAAATTTTTGAACCAATTGTCCTTTCTTTGTTAAGCCCAAACCATGGGCCCCATTACAACCCAAAAAGTCATTTCAGATTGGAAAGCGCAACTTGATAGCAAGAACCCTAGGCGTTAAGAGGCATGATCGAAAGTCAATACATGGAGAAAAAGTCAAAGCATTGCCCAAAGCAAAAATCCAAATTGTGGTCATCGTCAGCATCCTGGGGCACGGTTCATGATAAAAACTCTCGTGTTTTGACAAAACAAAGTTGAAAGATTTGAATGAAAATCAATTGATGGAGTAAAATGATTTTGAAATTCCAAAACGAGAATTCCAAGAACCTGGGGTTGTCTATCATTTCAAATAGTCAAATTCTTCGTCCAATCAGGGACTTTATTCGAAAGTCGCTTCGTCTTTCTCTCCTTCATTTGCGTCAACGTAGTCTTGTCAAAATTCCACCTCTTTTGCCAAAAGTCAAAAGAGTTATCTCGGTTTTGTCAATTCTGGAATCGTGGAAGTCATTTCAACGCATGGAAGAATTCACCCCTGAGAGAAGCTCGTTGGGCTGAAAACCGCAAGGGCGGGCAGACCCAAGCAAAAATTAGAGCAAAAGCCTGCTAGGTTAAAAACCCGCAAGGGCAGCCTAGGCAAAAGTTAAGGCAGTTAATCAAAAGAGCTTGCTAGATCGAAAACCCGAAAGGGCGGTACTAGGCAGAATTTAGAGCACAAAAGGAGAGTGTTAATACCCGAGCGAAACCATAGCCTAGATTGCGCTTGGACAACTGCTTGTCAACACTGTCAGGACTGGAGGTCGTTACTCACTGGGTTACATCGGCTCAACGTCGTCTACCGGACAAAGCAAATCCAAGATTCAAACCCCAGCCAAAGGCAAACACCTGCTCAAATCCGGCACAGAATCTAACCCAAATTCAAAGCTCCTGAGAATACCGGTCCACTGGCCAAAGACAGTAAAGCAAATAGGGTGCTCAGACACATCCCCTATTTTTCAAGGAATATCGTCATCATTGTCGTTCGGTGTCATAGGCAAGAGTTAATCCACGGTCCTTTAAGCATGTAGTTTCTCTCTAGCTGTGGTCTAACCGACCTAGAAGCCTTTTAGTATCTCGAGCAGTGGCTTGTCCTCTAGGACTGCACTCTGTTTAGTACTTCGTCCTCTGGGACTGCACTTTGTCCTCTGGGACTTCACTTTGTCTAGCACTCGTCCTCCGGGACTTACTTTTGTCATACTTGCATTGATTTTGCATGCTTACGTGACATTCATTGGCATATCAACTTGCATTATTATTCATGTATTGTCTCAATCGAACGTCAAACTCTTCAAGTTCAAGCCACTTTTGTAAAATCAAGCTCTTCAAAATTCAATTTCCGGTCTCTTCGAAAATTCAAGTTTCGTTCGTTCAAACTCAAGTCTCTTTCAAAATTCAAGTCTCTTTCAAAATTCAAAATTCAAGTTATTCAAATTCAAACTCTTCAAAGTTCAAGTCTCTTTCAAAATTCAAGCTCTTCAAAACTCAAGTCTCTTCCAAAATTCAAGCTCTTCAAAATTCAAGATCTTTTTCAAAGCTCAAGTCTCTTTCAAAAATCAAGCTCTTTAAAATTCAAGTCTCTTTCAAAATTCAAGCTCTTCAAAACTCAAGTCTCTTCTAAAATTCAAGCTCTTCAAAATTCAAGTGTCTTTCAAAATTCAAGCTCTTCAAAACTCAAGTCTCTTCCAAAATTTAAGCTTTTCAAAATTCAAGTCTCTCAAAATTCAAGCCATTCAAACTCAAGTCTCTATTCAAACTCAAGCTTTTAAAATTCAAGTCCCTTTCAAAATTCAAACTATTCAAAGTCAAGGTCTTTTTCAAAGCTCAAGTCTCTTTCAAAATTCAAGTTATTCAAACTCAAAGTCTCTTTCAAAATTCAAGCTAAAGTTACTTCCAAAACTCAAAATTCAAGCTTTTCAATAAAATCAAGAAAACCATGTCTAGATCAAAAAGCTCATACGGGAGACCCGTCTCGATTTAGTCCCCGGGACTCGCTGAATTCGTGTTACTCAACATGACCTCGTCTCAATTCAAATTTTGCCTCCCGAAGGGTCGTCTCAAATCAAATTTTGCCTCCCGAAGGCTCGTCTCGATTCAAATTTCACCTCTTGAAGGCTCAACTCGAACTTGTCATGTTATTTGCATTTGCTTCATGACACTCTACACCACTGGAACTCAAGTTTACCGCATGGTTTTGCTAGTCGTCCTCCGGGACTTGTTTTACTTGCATTGTCCCAATCGAACTACGTTGGTCTGATCCCTACAATGGGGTACGTAGGCAGCTCCATGAGCCGACCACCTTTATTGCATTCTTGCATTTTACTTAAAGACTTTGGAGAGATAGATTGGGATGTCTAATCTTTAACGTCACTTATACCAAGCAATGGTACCCAAGTTCTGTTAAAGAGGGACTACTGTAGACACCCTAATCTGGACTTCCGAATAATCTTTAAGTTTCCCCGATGATGAAATAAGGAAGAATATACCTTCGAGGCTTGGATTGTTGCTCCTTTGCTACTCCTTCTCTAACCTCAAGAAAACCTTTTTTCAACAATGTAGGGTGGCGCTCGGTTCAATTGCAAAAGAGAAAGATGCGTTTGCTTTGTCAAAAATAACATTTTCCATGACACACTGAGGGTACAATGGGCAGACATTTCAATGTATAAAATGGCTTTGAGTGAAACCAATTGGGTTAGAAAGAGGACTCGACGAGCTTTCCAACGCTTCAAACTGCGTCCAAATCCGAGTTCGGGAGTGTTCGGGGCGCCCTCGCGAAATTCGGTGTGCTGTGCTGATTCACATAGCGTGCGGCACTTCAAAAGGGCGCACGGCACCTTAGAAAATTCAAAAAATCACTCTCTCGCACGGGACTCCACTACGTCGCACGGCACCTTGAGAAAAAGTTCTGACAGTTGCAGAAAGCTGTCGGCCACGCCTGCAGGAGGAGCGTCTGTGCCAGAAAATGAGTTTTATTCGGCCCAGAAGTCACCTCCCCTCCTTTAGTGATCATCCTTAGCTCTCTTGCCTATAAATACACCCCCTCTCTAGTTGAGAAGTACCCCTTCAACTCCAAGTAAAGTTACTTTGCCATTTTTTTGCTCTTACTCTCTCTCTAAAAATACTCCATTTTGATTCTCTCTCTACAACTTCTTGCACCCATCATCACTATACACATCTCTCTCTCTCTATACCCATTTGCTCTCAAGTCTCTCAAGCTAAATCCAAATCAACTTTTATTCCTCCACCTTCAAGCACATCCAAGCTTCGATCAAAAGGTATAAATCCATTTCCTTGGGCTAAACTACATTTAGCCTTGAGGGGAGCCGATCGAGGCCCTTCTCGGTCTTTCTATACCGAGTTAGGGTCTCAAACGAGCTTTACATTCAAAGTCTTTCTTTTCTTTTCTTTTTCGTCAGATCTAGTCCCTTTTTGGTTAGATGTTGACTTAAAACCCATTTTCAGAAAAAGAAGCCAATACTGTGCTGAGGTCAAGGTACTGCGCGGTACGTTCATCTTCAGCGCACGGCATGTTGGTTACTGACGTTATTGTAAGCAGGCTGTCTGGATCGGAGGTACTCTTTGTTGTGGCTGCTTGTTTCTGCTGTTGACTGTTCTTGTTTCTTTAAAAGTAAGACCATATCTACAAACCATGTTTTGGCTCTCAAACAAGGTTTTCTAGATCATCCCGAATGATCAAACGCGTTAAAAACTATTTTGAAGTCATGTTTTGAGAAAATAATGATATCCTCAGGATGATCTGACTGTCGTGAGGCTTCTGATGAAGTTTTTCAAAAGATGTGTGGAGAAAGTAACGAGTTGGATGATGTTTTAAAAGTCTGTAACAGTCTGACAGCAGGAAAGCCATCACGCACGGCATGGTGATGTGCCGCGCGCGGCACCCCAGCGTGCCGTGAACAGTATGACTGAGGTCCAGACAGTTTGTTGAGTATTTTCATTACATCTGTTCATACCATTCATATCATTCTGTACAGTTCGCACCACAAGCACACCAATGTGTTATATTCTATCCCGTGTCCCTTCCCCGTATATGTTTTAAAGTTAAGTTTTTCAAATGATATTAAATCCCCCATTTAAAATGCTTAGTAGAGACCGGTTTTACCGGGCGAGCGGGGTGCTTTTTCAACAAAACCTTCCCCGTTCGTAACGTGGCTCTCGGATCCAAAATCTCAACGTTTTCACTAGACCAAAAGCCTTTCTTTTTCAAATCAAACTCTCGGTTCCTTGGATCATCCATCTCAAAAATCCGGGTGGCGACTCTTCGAGTTAGCGCTTTCGGGCGCGGGAGCCCACAGGTGTTTGCCGACTCAATTGCCAGACTGAATGAAGATTTATTGTGATAATTCCGCTGCATTTTTATTCTCTAAGAATGTCAGGTATTTAAGTGATTCCAAACACATGGAAGTAAAGTACTTGGTTGTTAGAGAATGAGTCCAGAAACAACAAGTGTCTATTGAAAATATAAGCACTACTCTTATGATTGTCGATCCGTTGATAAAGGGATTGCCTCCAAAGACATACAAAGAACATGTTATTAGGATGGGTCTTTTGAGCAATCCTTGATATTAGTAGTTGCGTGCTTATTATTATTGACACTATTTAGCACAAATAAAAGTTTGTTCATAATTTTTCTGTTTCTAATTATGCCTGCACATATTATTTTGGATTATGTTCAATAGGAAATGTCTTAACAAGACAAATTACAGGGGCTATAGGCATTACAGCCTAAATAATGATATTTTTTCTATTGTGGACTTGGTTAGTGAAGGTTATCAAGGGTGTGGTGCATAGAAGGGAATATGACATGGTGCTATATATACAACCGCTATGACTCACTTTGGCGGTCTGAATTAATCACAGTATTAAAGTTTTTAATTGGTTTGAATCTATTGGCTATTTTAAATCCGTGATCACGTGTCAAAGTTTTTAGTGTGGAGCCCACTCGAGTCGTTACGCCAATGAAGTGATATGGTTCATTACGATAACTAATTAGAATTATAGATGAAGGAAAACTCTAGATAATAAAAGAGATTTTGATAGACTAGGTGTCTTTTAATAATTATCTCTAAGGCCATCTTCTCTCCTTTATAAAAGGTAGAATACCCACCCTTTATTCCTACGATTTTTCCATCAATTAAAGTTACTGGGGTATTAGCATAAAGTAGAGGCAGAGAGAAGAAGGTGAGCCAAGAATTAAGGTGTTTCTAATTAAGGAGTTTGTTCCTTCTAATCTCGATGGCCAATAAAGATATGTTATTTATTGTTCTTGAGATGTGTTGAATTCAAGATCCTGTTATATTTGTTTTCCGCATAATAGTTTTCATACAGATATAGATTTACACTTGTGCCTATGGCATTATTGTTATATCCTTGTGCTTGTGCCTATATTTCATAAATAAACTTAAACATCATATATAGACCTTTGGGCGTAGCCTATTTGGTCGTGTAGCTCCCTTTGTGGTAATACTAACTTCTAACACCTCTCGCTAACCCCCGTTGATATATACAATGTTGACCAAAAAAAAAAAGGAAGCTTAAACATCATAAACAAAAAATAGTCTCTTCCAAGATAACCAAAGGATAAGGATAAGAAACCTCAAGACTCAAATAGGATGAAAGGATAAGGAGAATAAACCTAACATGGACTCAAAATAGGATATATAACAACTTAATCTCAACTACTCCATCCGTCTTTTTTTAAATGTCCTACTTCGTAATTCCAACTTATTAAAAAGACATCATCATTATACCTTTCACATTAACTTTTTCCTCCATTTCCCCTACTTACCCATCATCATCATTACACTTTTACTCATTAATTTTTCAAAATGGAATTTACTTTTAGGAGCAAATAGAAAATTCACCAACTTTTACCCATTAACTTTACAAATTGGACATTTATTAAGGGACAACCCAAAATGAAATACCGGCCGGACTCTAAAAGAGGGACGGAGGGAGTAATAAAAACCCTAAAATCTACATAGATAACTACTTCAAAATCAGTCCAGCTCCTTTTGGGGGATTGCCGAGAAGCCTTCTACTTTAAAGGAACCAGATATTCAAAACCAAAGGAAGTTGATATATACCAGGCTCGGTTTCGATTTACTGGGGTTATTCGTTATTGGATGCTGGGATGAACTTAGGGATTAGTAGAGGTGCACCGCAGGCATAACCTGGCACGAACAACATGAGTTATAAAAATAGAACTCAATTCGTTGTGGCTATATAGTTCATTTCGGGCTCATTTTGATGATCAAAATCTTTATTTTTGCAACGCTTGTTAAAAAGATTAATTATATGGAATTGAGCGAATAAGTATGTTTTTGGTCATTTATTATGCACAGCCATTCCTGAACACACCGGAACATGGGAAACTTGTGTATGAATATAATACAAACTATTTGTAGTCAAAGTAATACCAACCATGTAACATGAAACTCTGCGCAAATGTACATCTAAAAGTCATTAATTACCTTCAAAATTAACTTAAACCATGAATTTATGTGGATGTTTTTCAAAGGGAAAATTACCAAAAGATGACATTGACTAGGTCATATTACCACTTTGACGGTGCCAAGTTTGGAAATCACCAAAACCATGGTATGCTTCATAACTATTGACCAATACATGGTACCATTACTTGTCTATCAAGACCGCTTTGCCCTTTTTTGGGTTGCAAGTCAAACAAAAACAAGGACCATGCTCATGAAGTTATGAGAGCAAGTACATTGATCTAATACAAAGGGCAAGTAAAAAAATGGATACAAAAAGTGAGCACATACAATTAATACTCTCACGGGATGTTCAGACTTTAGGCGTTCAATTAATTCGCACAAAAAGAAGGAGCAAGTCAACTTAGTGCAAATGGTAAGTTTAAAAAAGGAGACGAAAAGTGTGCGCGCCCATATAATTTTTACTTTATGGCATATGTGCAGGGCTTTTTGGGTGCAAGTCGCACAAGAAGAAGAAACAAGTCCATAAATTTATGAGAGCAACTCAATCTAATACAAAGGACAAGTCCAAAAATGGATATAAAAAGTGGACCCATATAATTATTACTCTTTGAAATATGTACATGTTTTTTGGGGTGCGCAAATCACACAAAAAAGAAGCGTCAAGCCCTAAAAGTTACTAGAGCAAGTGTATTTAGTAAAAAATACAAATCAGAAACATGGAGGATATAAGCCCAAAATGGTCAGGTCCAGACATGGTTACCATGGTCATTAAAATAAGGGGAAAATGAAAGCCAATGACGTGTTTTGATAATTAATATTTGCCAAGGTCATGCTGAAAACATTTGTTAATACTGAAAATGTCCTTGGCGGATATTAATTATCAAAACATATCCTGGGCCGTCATTTTCCCTAAAATAAGAGGTTACTACATATTGGTGGTTTGGATAGTACTTGGGATCATGAAGTGGAAATATGACCTAGTCAATGTCGATCTTTTGGTAATTCTCCTTTAAATGTGTATCTCAAATAGTACTCGCATAAACATTTGGGTGAGACACAAAAGTCCAGGTACAAATTCATGCACAAATATGCATAGAACCACACGATGCATGTGGTACCATTCGGTCAATGTCGGGTGCATGCAAATCGGATAGTTCAAGACAAATCTTTGTTCAGATCTGTGAACGGAGTGGGAGCACACAACATCTTTTAAAAGATACATTATTTTGTTGAGACTTGAGATGACTACTAATGTATCTAACTCTTTCATGCGACTTTTATAAATCAATAGATTCAGTGTCAAGAATCTTAAAAATGGACATTTGGATCATCGAAATGGAACCATAAAAGGATCCCATTCTCCTATATGTAACAAACTTACAAGAGATAAATGAGCATAACACTTTTGTTTTACTAATTGAATAAGAGAAAAGTAGAAGGGATAGAAGCTGACCTTGAGCTGGGTTGACACATAATCTGTATCTTCGTCAATTGAATGAGAACTATCAACCTTTTTCTCTAAACTGGGAAAACTATTGACTTTGAGTGCCACAAATATACCAATTGCAGTAAGGTGGGTTCCACCACGTCCATGGAATCCAGCGATGACTCCACCTTGTATAGGAATGGATACAGAAGCAACTGTTTTCGAACCATAAGGCCCATGTGTCTTCAAATTCGTATCAAAACAGAGAGAAGTGATTGTCATTTTTCCATTGTAGCGTTTCCATGTCAGGCTTATAGACGAGAGTTGCTCTACTGAACTGTCAATGCAAAACTAAAAAAGTGCAAATATAAATTAGGATTTTGTTTGGGATGCTATGATCAATAAAATAAAAATCATCTGAAGTTATTGTTGTTTTTGTTAAATAATTCACTTGCTTATTCGTCTCACCGATAAAGGTCAAAGAAAATTATAAGAGAAAATTATATGAATAGAAATGAAAGTGCACAAATCCAGGAACAAAGATATCCAGAACTGTCCAATGTGTGTGGGACAAACGTGCATCGGATGGATCTAGATACACCTCTCTCTGGTTTTGTGAATAATTAAGCTAAAGAGAGTCACACCGTTTTAGTCACATCGCCACCGGTACCACCATGTTTCACGGAGCTTCCTATAACAATGTCATCGCAGCTTTTACTTTCGAATAAAATTGAATGGATAACATCTCCATAGCAAATACTTATCTGCATTATAGGTCCATCGGGCTTGTAAGCCCAATCTTCACCATTGTCCCCTCCCCATGGACCTAAAGATATCCATCCTTCTTCATGAGTAATCTTGCCCTGCACATTCACACAATTTGTTTGCTTTATGAGTAATCTTGCCTAGCACATTCACACAATTTGTTTGTTTTATCAGCTTAATATCCATTTTTCGGTAAAGGCCACCAACACAATCTTTTACAACCTTTTTTTTCCCAAAAAAAAAAAAAAAAAACCTACGACAACCTTAATTGACACATGTGTGTATTTGTGTATGTATGTATGCATAGAAGGGTTTCCATGGACACAAGTTTTAATGCAAATGTGTAATAAAATTAAATTTAATGAAAATTAATATTAGAGAGAGATCATATATATATATATAGCGGGGAAGGTGGTGGTGTGGTGTTTGTGGTGTGGTTATTTACTGTCGGATCTCTTGAACTCTGTTGGGTGCCTACTTTAGAAATTCAATTGCTATATGTATTTGAAAAATTCCCAAAATACCCTCAAATTTTGATCTCAATATTTAATAGACACATAAAATTTATTGAACTTCAATTAAACTCCTAAACTATTGAGCCGTTATTAATTAGTTTATACTCATGTCGTCTAAATCCATCAAATTGGCTCCATTAAATAATGACTTAGACTAACGGCACCATGAAATCAAACATGAGGCTCATTACTTCTCCCCTCAATTATTGAATAAAGCCACAAAAAAAAAAAAAAAGAGGAATAAAGCCAATAACCCATCTCTCCTCCATTATTGAATTGCTACCAAAACCCATTAATTCCTTCAGGGTCCAATCCCTATTTCTTGATTTCCACTTCATAATCCACACCAGAAACGAAAGCAGAGAAGACCTATTGCTATACTATAGAGTATAGATACTTGAAATGAGTCCTTTGGTTTCCCTCGCTTATAACGTCATTAAACTCCACCACAAAGTTTGAGAGTTGGGTAGAAGAGGAGACCCAATTTGGTGAAATTAATTCAAGTTATATAAATCAAACCATAACCCAATTTTTGAAAAAATTAAATACCAAAACTCCAATAAAAATCGGCAATTTATTGAAATCGCACCCATTAAGCCACATTCCACCGTACAAACGTGATTACAACTACCGCATAACAACGTTAAAGTCTAAACCCTAATTTCATCTCTCCCTTCATTAGGGGATCCAGCGGAGCTATAGTGCATGTGTAGTGCAGCCTCGTGTAGGGCAGCACACAGTCGTCAATCTCATCAATCAACGGTCTACATTAAAAATCAATTGTGACCAGTAATAAATTATTCTTATCTGTCATAATTAAAAATTATATCTCGACCATTCATTATCAAGATCGATAGCTTGTGTGCGTCTATAGGGTAATTATTAAACTGATGCAAACCCACACGGCCACACCAGTTTACCTACACGTTCAAAACAAACTGGCCTACGTTAAAATCTGTAATCCTCTCCCTTCCACCGCATATTCAACTAGAATTTTCCTTACTCAAAGGATAGTCCTCTCCATTTTAATAATTACCCTGCTTACAACCGAATTGCATTCTCTTTCTTAATGTTGTTTATACTATCTTTTTCTATTGGTTTTCGTTTTAGAATTACGTACTTGCGATCATTTTCTTTTTGGAAGTATTTTTTTCCAAGATTTTGATTCAATTAGTAAGTCGCTGCATTCAATCAAGCCAAGATTGGTCCGCCAAATACAAGCTCGGCTCCTTTCGATACAAGTATTTGGCAGACCAATTACCAAGTGAGAAATGACTATGTATTCAACAACGCTACAACGGGAGTGGGGGAAGTTGGGGAGCTTATCAAAACCAGAATTGCAATGCGGATGAAGTTAAAATTTGACATTAAGGTTTATACGGTGGAGGATTTTAAGGGATATCTTGATGGAATCCGAAAGGTGAAATTGTAATTTAGGTTTAGATGTGTTTACATCCAACTATCTGTTGGATGTTTGTTTTATTTTCTTTTTCATTCGCTCCCTCGATGTATCTCTTTCGAGTTTATAAAAGTTTCGTTTGCTGAGAAAAAAAACCCAATTGCTTAAAGATTGATTTTTATTTTAGAATTACCTACTTGCAATCATCTTTTTTTTTTTTGTACTATATTTTTCAAGATATTGATTCAAGCAAGTTGCTGTGTTCAATCAAGCATAACTCCAAACCACGTAACTTTCCAATTTGGTACGGGAGTAATTTTCCTGGTCTCTTAGCAATTACTAACGTTGGTACAAACAAGTAGTTTTTTCATAACGGTCCTTCATCATTTGCCTAGTCAGCAATTGCTTAGGTTAAGTTGGTGTGTGGAATTACACTTCCAATCTTATTCCAAAAAAAAAAAAAAAATACTAGTTATTTTTGCTATCTTCCCTTAAAATATTTGTTATTTCTTCTCTTGTCCTTTTTTATTTTATTTTATTTTTAATTATCGCAAATCCTTTGGCCTTGCTTAAATAGTAACTGTCCAAATCGAAACCAATTTTTTTTTTTCATCACAAGAAATCTAAATTCAACCGACAGAAAAATCAATACACAATCTCATAGAACTTCCAGTTGAATTCGGAATTGCAGCAACTGATACCAATAGAGAGAGACATCTACAGAGAAGAGAGATTGCGTTGAGGATTTGAGCAGCAAACCTACGGCCTGTTTGTTGGACATATAATGTTTTGGGTGGACAAAGAAAAAGGATGAATAGAGGTCAATATGTTATGGAGAGGATTAGCTAAGGAGGGGGATTAACATATATTTAATTTGTTTGAGTAGTAGTTAATATGGGGGTGACTATTCGTAGTCCTCTATTTTCTCCCGTAGCCCGTTAAAAATTTTTGAAAATTATAATTCGGTAACTACATGTCGAAAATATGTTCAACCTTCGGTAAACAACTGCCGAACATATATTTCGGTAACTACATGTCGAAAATGCATAAGAAACATATATTTCGTTAATTGGATGCTGAAAATGTATCTCAATTTCGGTAACTAACTGTCGAAACATATGAAAATTTTTAACGGGCTACGGGAGAAAATAGAGGGCTGCGAATAGCGGCGCCCTTAATATGGGTGAATAAGAGTGAATTATGTATAAAATTACTCGGTTGCCCTGATTAAATATTTACATTTGGAATACCAAAAAGGGTTGAGGGGCAATTAGATCTTTCTCCTCATCCGGATAAGCATATCCTAGGGTGGAATTAACAAAGGCCCCTAGCTGATTTATGCCTAACGGCGAGGATTTCTTCGGGTTTGGGGGAATGGTTCGCGTGGCTCCTGCCGTGGCCGTTGTTGGACGGACCGGTACTCGCCTAACGGAAAAGTGTAACGTCGCGGCAGTTTGGCGTGGTGGGATCCGGGATGCAACTCCGATTGGGGTGGCCAGTGGGGCTTGGTGGTTTTCTGTGTTGGCTTTTCGGCGGTTGTGGTTCTCTGTCTATTCGGTGGGTGGTGGCATAAAGCTTAGGATTAGATTTTGAGTTTTATTTAGACTGGGCTTTATTGGATTTAATCTGGGCACTTTAGGCCTTAAGACGTTGTATTGGACTTCGTTCCTCGGGCTGTATTTTCCAACATTTTGTTCGAATCCCTCCCCCTTTCCCCAATAAAATGTTGAGAAAATTCCTAGCCGGTTCCATTTTTTGTCTGCTATACCATCCAGGCCCTTTTTTGTAGTGTTATCCCATTCATACCCTTTTTAATGTTCTTACTATTTTGCTATTTTGCTCTTGTAACCATTTACACCTCCAGATTTCACATCTCTTTTCAGAATTTACACTTCTTTTCAAAATTCACACTCCTAGAATCCAACAAACACGTAGAAGCATGAGAGCAGGAGAGGGCAGGAGGAGAATCATTGTTTGATTTAGGGCGTCAAATCAAACAAAGATGAGCGTAGAAAACGAAGACTTTCCTACAGTTCCTTGTCTGAACTAGAAGCAAAATCATTAATGGAGAGGTGGTTTTGATTTTACTGATTAAAACTTTTCATTTTCTAGAGTTCATCGATAAAGTTAATTGTGTAGAAAATCATAAAAACCGATGCCCATATTAGGACACGGGAGTCGGAGCAAACAAATACCATATAAACTGCATTGATTAGCAAAAAGCAAGAATTCAGATTCAAGAAGATCAAAAAAAAAATCTGTCTTTTTTTTTTTTATCTCCAATTTTTTTTTAGGTCGTGTGTGTGCGTTAAGAAACATTTGCAAGATCTAGATGCTTTTAAACAATGTTAATGGGTACGTAAGTGTTTTTTCTTTTGCTAACTCAGGGTGTTCGAGTCAGTTTAAACGCACTGCGGCCTATTCGTCGGGAGACAAATCCTACCGTACGTCCTCTAGCGAACTTTGTTGGGTTCTTTGTTTTTACCCCAACAAAATTGGTGTCTTCTATTAAATTATCTTATCCATATGGGACCAAACGAGAAAGTGCATCATTATCCGTTAAAATGGTACAAAAATGACACCAGGATAGACCAAATATTTAAAAATATGTAATTGTCACACTCTATTCTGAGTTCATGATCTTTCTTTCATCTTTGTGTTCCGGAGCATGATATACAAAAGGTGGAGAGCAGATAACAATCATTTACCTTATCAAATTAAAAAATCATCCATTCAAAAGACAAAAAAAATACCACTAGAATAGGATAAACTATCTTCAGTATATAGCATTACTGACCTTGGGGCTCTGGCCTTTGCCAAGTTCACCATATAAAGCAGGATTTTCCCTGAAAAAAACAAAGGGGTAACCCGTAATTAGCTGCGTAAATAATTGAGAAAAACAAGGCTAAACTATTCATTACTTCTGGAGTACAAAACAATCTACGGATCCGGATCCCATGTCTGACCCCAATCCGGACAGGCCCCTGTCCGGATTCGGGTCGGACAGGAGATCTAGATCGACAATCTACACGGTGTTCTTGATTAATGAGACATTCCCTTTTTGTTAGGTGGGTGGAGATAAGGACTAGCCTACATTTTGTATGTTCCACCGTGTTGTCTGGCTGTTTGACACTGGTTTTCGCCGTTGAGGTCTCTGGAGGTTGCGGCTCGTGGTCACTGGAGGTGGGTTTTGCAGCAGAGGTCGTTGGGGTCTTGACGGAGACAGAGCCTTGGCCTCAAGATGATCTATGATGGTGGGACTCCTTCTAATTAACTCGGTGTAACTTGGTGCGATTCGGTGTGATTTAGTGGGTGACTCAATGGGCTACTCGGGTGACTTGTTACCAGTTATTGAATGGTTGTTTCCTCAAAATAACTAGAATGCCCACAATGATATGCATATAAACATGCATGTCTGATCCTTGCATTCTTCCACTCACTCTCATCCATCGATTTTTGTTTGTCCACTCGCTCAAGTTGAAAGCTCTAGATAATTGTCGGTGATTAATAATTATAAAGGGTTGTAATAACTCAAGTGGGTGATATGTAATAAAGCTTTATCTCATAAAGCAGAAAATGCAGAATGGTACACTAGCAGAATATACTGGAACCAGGAGGTTTAGTGGCGGTGGCCGCCACAATAAGAATTTTAAAAATTGTAATTATTATATGTATAAAAAAAATTATCCCCAACATTTATAGTCTTTGCCACCGTTACATTTTTTTGCTTTATTTTTGTTATAACTAGTCTTAAATCTTTTTTTTTTTTCAAGAAATGAGACCCAAAAAAGTATTCTAAAACAAAATTCAATGGGCCAAAATGAAATAATATAAAAGATGAGGCATAATTAAGGAAAAAAAAAAACTCCACACTTTAACCCTAAACGACTTAACCTACAAAATTAAAGCTAATCTTTTTTCATACTCCTTATACAAATGACAAATATTATTTACTATAGTTTTTTGTTATGTTATTTTAATTTTTTTTGTAGAGTCGATAACTATTAGTATTGTAATTCATCTTTTTATTTTTTTAGTAGACGTTTCGCCATTGCTAGAATAAAATCCTAGTTTTGTTCCTGATAACAGTACTCTGGGCTCGCTTGGATGAAGTATTAGGTTTGGAGGTATTATGTAAGAAGGGGAGATTAGATAGTAGGGGGTATTACGTAAGAAAGATGGGTCCACGTTGATGTGACGGGAGGATTAAATAATACTTGGTTTGGATGATGTATAAAATGGAGGGATAAAGTTGTTTTGTAGTTGAATGAGAGAGGAAGGGGGGATTATAAGGGGAGATTACACATAGCCGGCTCACACCCTAGCCATGTGTAATCCCTCCTTAGGGGGTATTATGGGGGATTAAACATGGGCCGTGTAAAGATATACACCCTCGTTTTGGACTTCCCAAACCACTCCATAAGCATGGGTCCACGTATTAGGAGGGGGGATATCATAATCCCCCCTTGCATTGTTGCATCCAAGCAGGGCCTCTAGAATTAGGATAATTAAAGATCTCTTTAGCGTACGTACTCGAATTTCTCCTTATTGAAGTGAGCGAAACCGGTTTTGACCCTCTCCACCGGATTGAACGCCTTGGCAGCGGTCTCCTCCAGCTCCGCCGTTAATTGCTTGATCTTTGTGGCCGCAACCCCCTCTAGCCCATGTTTTTCACTGCCACAGACACGATAAAAACAGAACACCCGTCAGTGAACTTGCAGTCCCAATGGGACCCACTCGGATAACAAAAGGGAAATGATTTTGCCACTCTTTTTTTTGTTAATGACACTCTTCTGCAAGTGTATTTTTCACCAAAAATACACTTGCAATGAAATGCCGTTAATAAAAAAGGAAGTGACAAAATCAGCAGCCTAACAAAATAGGAATAAATTATTCAGGGGCCCACTTTCTATTATACTTGCACCACCACGTGACGGTGCCATGAGCACTGAATATTGTTTAAGAATATAGATAAAGGATTGAACAATTTTTGTTCCTTTAAATCTCAAGGAAAGAAATTGAATGAAGTAATCAAACCCTTATCGGCTTACTTCTTGTCAGAACTATTAAAATAATATTTAAATAAATTAAACAGTTCCGATCATTAATGCGTGCCACCAAAATGGTGTACCCATAGTTAGGAGTAATTATTCTATGCCCCTGGAGGTTCTATTTGGCAGTGTCCCAAACTTTTCTATCCCACAAATGTAATGGATGAAGAATTTGGGGCATCATGTGGCGCTAAGGCGGTGGCCCAAGAGGCATTGAATAATTTTTCCATAGTGGGGCTCATCTTGCATCCATTCGTTCCATTTTTAACCAAAATAACCAAAGAGGACAGCATTTACGGCATAATTCCTAAAAAAAATTTACGGAGTTTTCCGCAAAAATTCTTTACTGGTGAATCCCGCGAATTAAATGTTTTGGATGGTCCAAATTTGAAAAAAAAAATCTGGAGAAAAGTTTAACTTTTTTCCAAAAAAGTTCTTTTAAAATTCGGACTATTAATTGCCGAGATGAATGGATGAGATCGTCTACATCCATAAAAAACTTATTCACGGCAGAATGAGATTGTGTGCGCCTCTGTAAAAAAACTTATTCATGACCCCACCGTGAATAAGTGTCTCTTATCCGCTTGACTTATGTAGACGTAATGACGATTATAGTTGGATGAATTTGTCTGCATGCATGTTTGACACATTTTTTTTTTCTTTCTTCTCCTTTTGCCTACCGTTTATTTTTCAAGGGTGAACTTCTAACTCTACATAGTAGAAACAAAAAGGATACTAAGGCTACGTTCTTGTAAACTTATAAGTTTGAAACTTTATTTTTTATTTTTCATAACTTTTTATCTAGTTTTTCGTCGTAATTTTTGGAGTTAATACGTCTCGACGAGACGATTAAAAAAGTATAAAAATGACGGATGTTGAAAAAATTCAAATAAGATGACACTTTAGACAAATAAAACAACTATTTGATATTATTTTCGACTTTAGTGAACTTTTTTTTACTTTTTATCGTAATTTTGTATTTTTTAAACTGCTCTCCTCAAAAATGATGACTAATCTAAAAAATTCACGCAAATCTAACAAAAATTCACGTAATGTTTGTATTTTTTTTACTTTTAATCGTACATCTCGACGAGACGATTAAAAAAGTATAAAAATAAGGGCGGATGCTGAAAAAATTCAAATAAGATGACATTTTAGACAAATAACACAGCTATTTGATACTTTTTTCGTCTTTAGTGAACTTTTTTTTTTTTACTTTTGATCGCAATTTTGTATTTTTTAGACTGCTTTCCTTGAGAATGATGACTAATCTAAAAAATTCATGCAAACCTAACAAAAATTCAGAAAAAATGGATAAAACACACAAAACGAAGAAATTGTGAAGTTTACAAGAATCTACCCTAAATTATTTTCCCAACAAAGGGTATGAAAAACATTAATTCGGGCAAAAGTGCTAGGTACAAAAAAATTGTACCCGAAAATTACCCAGAATATACTTTTAGAGGTATTTATGATAGTTAATAGACTATTATTAGCGATAAGAAACTCCTGTCCTGGATTCCCGAATATATTTTCTTTGTACTTAGCATTCTCGTTACCAAAAATGTGTGTGTGTTTCTGTGTGTGTGAGGGAGAGTGTTCCGTTGGTTACCAAAAATCTGTGTATGGGTGGGTGGGTGGGTGAGTGTGTGAGAGAGAGAGAGAGAGAGAGAAAACCTGACAAGCTTCTTGAGTCCAGCAATGGCATCCTTATATGAATTCGTCACATTTGTCCCCATGTCCTCTTTCTGCATTTCACCAAAAAAAAACTCCATTAAACAAGAAGAAAAACCTTAATTTATCTTCAATCTCCATTTCGCCTATCCATTTAATTACCCTACGATCAAAACTAGCTGAACGCACCAAGTTGTTGGGTATTGACAACAAAGCTGTCGGGTAACATTGGGTATCGGTTAAAAAGTTGCTGGGTAACGGCAACCAAGTTGCTGGGTATCGGCTAAAAAGGTACTAGGTAACAGCAACCAAGTTGCTGGGTATCGGCAACCAAGTTGTCGGTTAACGTTGGGTATCGGTTAAAAAGTTGCTGTGTAATGGTAACCAAATTGTTGGGTAACGGCTAAAAAGTTGTTGGCTAACGGCAACCAAATTGTCGGGTAACGCTAGGTATTGGCTAAAAAGTTGCTAGCTAACGGTAACCAAGTTGCTCTCATGTATATATATGTGTGCATGAGTGGGTGTGTGTACATGTGTGCGTGACTTGTGAATGGATTTCGTCAGAACGGGACCTGAGAATACATAACATTTTTGAAAATACACATGCGATTTGTTGAGATGACTATCGATATAGATATATCTAACTCTGTTTCACATGATTTTTTATCAAGCAATGAATTCCATATCGAGAATCTTATAAATTGAAGTTTGGATCATTAAAACGAAACACTAACAGACCCCATCCTCCTATTTAACAAACTTATGAGGGAGAAAATGGGCATGAGAAATTTGATTTGCTAATTAGATAGGAGAAAAATAGAGGGAATAGAAGCTGACCTTAGGCTGTATTTGTTCCAAACTAGGAAAACTTTTGACTTCGGGTGCCATAATTACACCAACTGCAGTTAGGTGGTGGGCTACATTACGTCCATGGAATCCAACGATGACCCCACCTTCTATTGGAATGGACACAGAAGAAGCACCCGATCTCGAACCAAAAGGTCCATATTTGTTCAAATTTGTAGTAAAACAGAGAGATACAATTAACACTTCTCCAAAGTACTCTTCGTATGTCAAGCTTATGGATGAGAGTTGCTCTGCTGAACTGTCAATGCAGAACTAAACAAGTACAAGTATAAACTAATCTTTTGTTGGGACGCATGAACAATATAAACAAAAATCATCAGGAATTATTGTACTCCATCCGTCCCAAATTGCTTGTCTCTTTTGAGGAATCCAAATTATTAATTACAGTACAACAGTAGAATTGCTTTATACTTGACTTTTCTGTATTGTCCCTACTTTACAATACAACTAGTTTTAAGAAATGGAAAAGAAAGAGAAAGGGCAAAGCAGGAATCACTTAAAAATCTATTGGTCATTTATGGAAAGTGGACATTTATTTTGGAATATCCCAAATTAGAAGAGGGATCAGCAGTTTTTTTTTTTTTTTTGGATCATCAGGGACCAGCAGTTTGGGACAGATAGAGTAGCTTTTGGTTAAACAATTCACTAGCCTATTCATCTCGACAATAAAGATTCAAAAAAAGTTGCAAAAAATTGCTATCGCCCACAAAGGAAAGTGCACAAATTCGGGACAAGGAAATGTTTGGAACCGTCCAACGTTTGTGAGACCCACATGCATTGAATAGATCTAAATACATCTCTGTCCGAGTTTGTGATTAGGCTAATTAAAGAGGGTCACACCTTTTTAAATTCTCCATAATCGTAAGCACCGGTACCGCCAAATTTCACGGAGCTTCCTATAGTTTTGCCATCGTAGCTTTTACTTTTGAATAAAATTGAATGGACAACTTCTCCATAATGGAGAGTTATCTGCATTATAGGCCCTTCGGCCTTGTAAGCCCAATCTACACCACCTTTCCCTCCCCATGGCCCTAAAGATATAAATCCTTCTTCACTTCTAATCTCGGCCTGCACATTCACACAATTTATTTCAACCTTCTTTTTCAAAAAGGAAATAAAATTCACTTTCATTGGCACATTTTATATAGCTTATATATATATATATATATATATATATAGGGCACTTCTAATGCGGGCGCCCGCATTCAAGCAAGTTGCGGACCACCCCATTTCTCCCCTTTCTCGATTGAATTTTGATGATCCGAGCCATTCAATGTGTTCAGAACGTGATTTTAAGAGTACTCGCGAGAAATCGGAAAAAAAAAATCAGCGGAAAGGGCTTGATTTGAGCAGTTTTTATTTGAACCGTTCAATATAAAATAAACAAAAATTGCTCGGATGAAGCTCTTCCCGATCTTTTTTTTTTTGCTCATTTTTCGTGAGTACCCTTAAAATCATGTTCTGAACAGATTAAGCGGCTTGGATCATCGAAATTCGATTAGAAAAAGCAAAGTCCGCAACTTGCTTGAATGCGGGCGCCCGCATATATATATATATGAAGAGCATCAGTTTAGTGTCCCTTTTTTTGTCATTGTATCAATTTTTCATCTTCCCAAATTGCCCTTGAATTGAATTGGTTCTCTCAAACCTAAGGACATGAAAGTTAAATCCTCTGTAATACATGAAAAAAAAATTAAAAAAAAAACGAAGACAGAATCACGTTCTAAACTGCAGAATGCAGAATTTCATACTTCCATGCACGGAACTCTGCAGTTTTTTCCTCAAATGGAGACCGCACTTCTCTCTTCACCGAACTGAAAGTGGGAAAACTAAATCATCCAAGAAAACGAATTCTTGTTTTTTGTTTTTTGACAAAAGTGAGAGGTATTGCATTGATAAAATCCAACGGCACTTGCATAACGAAATTCATTACAGATAATTTGGATAAAGTTAAATCAATAATCTAACTGATAAATAACGAAAAAGAATGAGACAATTGATGTTTTTTGTCCGCACCTTCTGTTGAGTGAAAAATTGATATATCCTATAGCAGTCTCAAAAAGAGATACATTGCTAGCCAAGAAAAAAAGACAACAAAAACCCAGTCGATCAGATAAACTTTGGCCAGAAATAAACACACTAATGAATTTCCAACAAACCACTAATAGATGCATACTAATCTTCTTGAACCTAAATAGTTAAAAAATCGCCCAAAGGCCGGCGAACTTTATTACCCTCACAAGGATAGACCAAACTCCTACATGGAGAGATAAAATTTTCCAGATCTTGCTCTAAATCCAGCCGCCCAAAAATCGTCGAACTGATCGCAATCCTCACTGCCTCCACCACTGCTGCCACAAGGGCTCTGGCTACGATTACATGCGGACAAAAAACTCCGGTGATGGTGGAACCCGCCGAACAGAAAGGGTCAGATCTGAGGGAGAAGAAAACGAAAAGAAAAAAACCATAGAGAAGAGAGGGAAGAAAGAGGAGAGCGGAGAAGGGAGGGCAGATGAAGGAGGAGGAGGAGCCCAGGGGGGGAGAGAGAAGTGCCTCCCCACCAGGCAGAAAAGTTAGGCGGCTGTGGCTTTTCAAAATCACCTAAGAGCTCTTAAAACCCTCGATGATTTTTGGTGTAACAGAAAATTTTCAACGGTTATACATAGAAGAAGATGAGGGGACTATTCGGATCTGCGCCCATGTAAGTATTTAAGGTTGACAAGTATTGCGACGGATAACTTGAATATTCCATCTTCTAAAGTTGTTGAGGCAACGAATTTTGGGCTCAAAGATGTACTATAAATTTTCCATACCAATTGAAAGTCAATTTTTTTCCTCAGTTTTGTCCAACTTTAACCATTACCACAGAGATATAAATCTTTCATCAAAATTTGCTTCTCTGTTTTCTCTAGATATCCAAGAAAGGTTTTAAATTTGATCTCGATGAGAATTTGGTTATTTTCTACGAATTAAAATCATCTCTATTTATCTTTTGTAGATATTAGAATGGGCTAAGAGAGAAATCAGTTACTGTTTTTCATTCATTCTTTTATTCTGCATCATTTCATTTGCTTTTTATTTGCATCAGTTAGTTCATTAAACTCAACTTGCATATACATCACATGTGTTCAGCCTCTAGTATGTATATATTAAAAGAGAGAGAGAGAGAGAGAGGAGGGTTGGAAATTGTTTACCATGGGAACTCTAGGACTCCCTTGGTGCCTATTCGGATAAATACAACCGCGTAAAGAGTCTGAAGGGTTAGATACTGGTGGTGGGGATGAGCGTTGGTTGTCGTAGAGTTTCTATCTGGGTCGGCGAAACTCCGGTCGAACAGATTTGAAGAAGGTCGTGATTTTAAAGAATTCCCAAAGCTTGGGACTTGTACGGAATCTGGAAACGCGCAGCGTATTTCTCTTCTGATTTGGCCGGAGTACGAGATTCTAGCACCGGAATCGTCTTCCTGAAAAGCTTGATGGCTGGATCATTGGTCGTGATTTGAAACAAATGTACTTGAAAATTGTTGGCGATGGCGAAGGAATTGCTATGGTGGGGACGATTTGGATGTGAGGAGGGAGAGCAAGTACTAAAAGGTTTTTGAATTTTTTTGGAGTAAACAGATGGGTTTCCAACTTTTTAAAGAAGACATATACTTGTATTTTTATCCAAGTCAAATGACATTAATTTTCTTTATTGTCCCCCCTACTCTTTGCTCACTAGAGCACCTGCACGAAACTCGTTATTCATCACTTTTCGCTAGGGTGGCAAGGTAAACTCCAAAACTTGCCCTACATCAGACTCGTTTCTTTGTCGCCAACATTTGAAAAGTGAACAGTTCCTCGTTTTTCTTAACGAGCCACTGTTCATTGATTAAAAAGTATTTTACTTATTTCGGAGTGAGAGAAAGTTACGCGGAAAGTTTTTGGAAGTTTTTCCTTGCAAAAATATATTTTAAAATATGGTTAAAAAATTAAATGCTTCAATTTTCAATATGTTTAAACTAATGCGAAGATCTCATTTTTTTGATTATTTTATTCTAAATGGTCATAATTAGTTTTTGCCACTAAGACTCTCATAATCAAGTTTCTATGTTACAGGGTCTCAAATAAAGAACATATACCCAATTCAACAGGAGGTAGACTTACATTACTTAATCACTCACTTAGCAATCTGCCCATCTATTTCATGTCTATTTACAAAATGCCAGTGGCTGTAGCGAAGGCTATTGAGAAATTACAGAGATAGTTCTTTTCGGGAGACACAGCTGAGAAGAAAAAAAATTACACGTTGTGAAATAGGAGGTGATCTCTAAAAAGAAAGAGAATGGTGGATTGGGAGTGAAGAACCTGCTGATCCAAAACCTAGCTCTTCTTGCTAAGTGGTGGTGGAGGTTCGGTAAGGATAAGGATTCGCTTTGGGCGAAGGTTATTAGAGGAAAATATAACTTGGAGCGAAATTGCTGGCTTCCGCAGCTGCCAAATTCTGGACATGTTTCGAATATTTGGAGGGATATATGTTCAATTGGCGAATCCTCCGCAAGTATTGGGTCTATTATAAAGGAGGGATTTAGAGTTCAAATTAATTCTGGGGACGAGGTTTCTTTTCGGGAGACACAGCTGAGAAGAAAAAATTACACCATGTGGGTTCCACTGAAACGGATCCCACCTGTATGTGAGAGGGGTGTGGCTGAGGTGTGCCACACTGATGTGCCTGTAGCACCTCTCATTTGATTAGGGGATATTACTCTTCGAGAGAATTACCCACGCCTTTTTCTTGCTTCTCCTCAGAGGGATGTAGTTGTTAGTGCCTTGAAGGAGAGTTACCGTGATTCTCTTTAATGGAGATGGGCCTCAGAAAAGTGTTTCTTAGTGAAGTCAGTTTACAAGCAGTGGGAACAAATTGGAAACTTTAGGAATCGGGGTTTGGAAGCACTGTGGAAGAATCTTAGTCCTTCCAAGGTGGAGATTTTTTCGGGAATGGCAATGCAGGATAGGGGTTGCTATTCGTTCGGTGCTTCATGAGTCTCAATTGATTCTTTGCCCTTTGTGTTCTTTGCATCTAGAAACTCCCCATCATTTATTTCTACATTGTTAATTCTCTTGGGTTGTTTGGTCATTGATTTTGGAGTGGTGGCATGTAAAGTGGGTTTGCCCGTCATCATTGGAGGGTCTTTCTACCTGGTGGTTTGATAATAGATTTGGTAATTTGGAGAAACACATTTGGGAAACAACGTTTTTCGCTACACTGTGGTCCTTATGGTTAGTGAGAAATGACTATGTATTCAACAATGCTACAACGGGAGTGGAGGAAGTTGGGGAGCTTATCAAAACCAGAATTGCGATGTGGATGAAGTCAAAGTTTGACATTAAGGTTTATACGGTGGAGGATTTTAAGGGATATCTTGATGGAATCCGCAAGGTGAAATTTTAATTTAGGTTTAGGTGTGTTTACATCCAATTATCTGTTGGATGTTTGTTTTATTTTCTTTTTCATTCCCTCCCTTGATGTATCCCTTTCGAGGTTATAAAAGTTTCGTTTGCCGAAGAAAAAAAAATACAAAGAATATACTTTATTATGAAAGTCCTAGAGACAAAAAATAATGATGATTCTATAGAATAATAAGATCACAAAAATAAGAATTTTGCACCGGTTTGAACGGATTGAAAAATGGAGCACTTAATTTTTTTTGGAAATTCCTCATGAAAAGTTGTTCGTCATTAAATAACAATTAAAGAATAAAAAATAGCATTTTAATTGAAAAGTATAAGTATAAAGAAAGAGTAGTTTAATAAAATAAATTAGAATAGAAAATTAGATGCAGTGTACTGTTAAAAAAGTGAGTAACTAAAATAAAAAAAAAGTGACTTTTTAGTTATAATTTGGTCCAAAATTTGTTGAGTCCGGTACGAATGCTCTTACTTTGCAACATTTATATTAAGGCTTATTTATCTTTTTGGTCCCCAAAGTATTTTCGCTATGTCATTTTGATCCCCAATATTTCAATTGCTAACATTTGGTCCCCAAAGTATCAATTTTGTTTTTAAATGGTCCCTACGGCTCACGCCGTTCCTTCCCTCCGTCAAATTGGAGGGCAAGTTTGGTATATTGGGGACCAAAATGGCACAGCGAAAATACTTTGGGGACCAAAATGGCACAACAAAAATACTTTGGGGACCAAAAAAGAAAATAAAGCTATGGGGGAGGGCGGTGAAATACCAAACTTGCCTCCAAGTTGATGGAGGGAAGGAACGGCGTGAGCGCAGGGACCATTTAGAGACAAAATTGATACTTTGGAGACCAAATATTAGCAATTGGAATGTTGGGGACCAAAATGACACAACGGAAATACTTTGGGGACCAAAAAAGTCAAAAAGCCTTTATATTAACTTAGGAGGGATACTTTTGAAATATCATCAAATTTTTACTTACACTTTCAGTAATGGACAAATATTTTAGAATATTCCAAAATAAAATAAAGGACTAACAATTAGGAATAGATGGAGTACTTCAGTAAGGATAGAGATGCTCACATTTAAACTATGACGTTTGGTCCAACGGTTGTGTATTAGCAAGGTGAAATATCCAGCCATGCGAAACAAATGTTGATACCCTTTTTGTTCAAAACGACATCGAGTTTAATTTATTAAGAAACTTGATAAGAGTACATCAAGTTACGGTTAAACTGCAATGGGTAAAACAAAAAGTGTTATAGTAAACGATTGGGGAAAATGGGTGAAGTATTACTTCGGAGATTAATTTTTCATAAGGTTAGCTGTATGTACTTTGTAACAAGATCATAACTATTTCAGTACTTTATAGGAAAAGGACAAAGAGTAGTCTAAGTGCTAAGGTGCTCCCTTTATCAGGATAAGATAAGATCTTGAGTTTGAGTCTTAGGTTTCGTTTGTTTGGGTGTAAAATATTTTTCAGTAAAATGTTTGACCTATTTTTTGGTGTTTGGTTGTGTAAAAAATTAGAACAAAACATTTTACATGTAAAACGTTTTCCATCAATTGGATAAAAATGACTTACCTTTAAATCTTCCGTAAGTTATTTTCCGAAATGAACCCGCTGCCTTCTAGTGTAATTCTCACTGCTCAGTTTCTTCGATTGTCAATCCTGACTCACGTTCAATTCCAATATTCTCATATCTCTCCACAATATAACTGTGCGCTCTCTCTCTCTATATATATATACTAATATATACTATTTTGTTGATTTTTGAAAATGTTTTTAAGTGCCAACCAAATACCAAAAAATAAAAGTTTGAAATTTGTTTCTGAAAATGCATTTTACATCAAAAACATTTTAATCAAAACAAACAAAGCCTTAGATTAGGCTAGATTGAGTAGACAAGTTTTAGGCATGTTTGCACACAAATTATTATTTAACCGGAAAACAATAGGCTTGGAGTTCATTGGCAATGATTGTTCTACGTGACGATCCCTTGTGTGATGTCAAATGGAATTTACCATGATTGCATTTAATTTTTTTATTTTTTAGATTTCTCTCATCAAGACAAATTAGTAATTCAAAAAAAAAAAAAAAAAACATCCGTTATTTTCTTTTATAATCTTTTGTTTGACACTAGTATTAATATTTGAAAGTATCTCGTTTTGTTCATGATTACGTAGTTTCACTTGTTAATTCGATTAGAAGTATATATACGATGGAAATGATAACTCCCCCAGCTAAAGATCGATTTTTTTTTCTCGGCAAACGAAACAATTTATATAACTCGACAGGGTTACATCGAGAGAAAACAACCTAGCTTGCTGGAGTCACCACTAATTAAGATAAGCGGAACTTAAATTGGGATTCTGCCTTATATAAATACTTGAGTTCTTATTCTCTCATCCTAATGGGTTTGAAAATTTATCTTAATTTTAATCATAAACTACTCCTTCTCTCTCCTAATCTTCTAAATCTTTTCCTAATATTTTCTAATTATCTCAATTCTCTCTTCAACCTTTCACGGCTCCGCACAATCTCGGGCGTCTATTTCGACAATCAATAGTTGTGATATGCTTTTTAATTTTGACCGATAAGATTGAGATATCCTACCAAACGTTTTTTTCTTTCAATTCTTAATTTCTTGGGCTTCTGACAGGCCGGTCCCTTTTTGTCATGGTCTACCCATCCAAGCCCACTTCCCGTCAAACTCATTCCACATAAGCCCTATTTTAAGTAAACTATCAAAAATACCCCACCTCTTCGTCGGTCATGACCTCATACACGACCATCACCAGATCCGCTCCTTCTCTTCCCCTTCTCATCCACCGCAACTCCTACTCCATTAGTCCATTCCCAGCACAAGCCGCTCGCGTACCAACTCTCTCGCCCTTTCCAACGCCGGCAACTTCTTCTCAGTCCTCTTCTCCGTCGCCGTCGTTGTCTCCGATCCACACCCCATCACCCTACCCCCTACCGCTATACAACGTGGTCGCCGGAGTTCACCTCACTTCGGACTTGGCCGTCGACGTGCAGGCGTTGTATAACGGTGCCTTTAAAAATTGAAGCAATAGTTGATTCGGATGAAAAATTCACAGCCACTCGCCATCCCTCAGAATGGAAGATATCTAGGGTTTTCTCTTGTTGGTGCCGAGATATCTACAGATTGGAGGTTCTAGAGAGAGAAAGGTTAGGGCTTGGGAGATCGTACTTGTGATTAGTTGTTGTTGGTGGTCCGTTACCGTCATGGTGGTCTCGTTGTAGTCAATGCCGACGCCGTTTGAGTTTCGTTGGTGGTCTTCCCTCCGGCTGTTTGTGTTGTACAGTCACCGCCTCCCTACAAGACAAAGGTATAGACAGACAGAGAAGTCAGAAGTGAAGGGCGGAAAGAGGGTGAGCATGCTGCTTTTGATTTGTCGTGTTGTGTTGATTATAGAATTGAAAAAAACTTCGATGAAAAAAACATGTGGTGTTGTCTGGTTTTTAGACTTTCTTTCATATTTTTGCCCCTTTGTTTCTTTTTATGAAAGCTCAAAGCATATGAGAAAGACATTTCGTATTGGTTTTGATTTGGTTAATTGTTGTTAGTATTTGTTTGTTGACTAAGTTTTCAGTTTAGGGGTGTGAATTCTAAATTTTGGATTTAGAGTTGTGAATATGTAGATCGGGCTATTTTAAGGTGTGAAATTCTGCAAATGGATGTGAATTTTGGAGGTGTAAATTCACATACCAAAGAATTCCCACCCAATAATTCACACCAATAATTCACACCAAGAATCCATCCAAAATTCACACCACCATTTTACAAATTCTGGAATGAGATCTTATAAAGCTCAATACAGTCTCCAAGAATGTTGTAATTCTAGTTTTTTTTTTTTTTTGGTCATTTTTAGCTTACTTTATTAAATATCAAGTTGATTTACAGATGTGAAGGTGTGAATTCTTTTTTCTTGAGAGTGTGAATTCTTAATTTGATGATGTGAATTCTGGATTTGTGCTTCGGACGGCGTCGTTTTCCGATCATGGATTGATGGAACACAGCGCCATTCTTGGCGACGAAAAAGGATAGAACATATCGAAAACAGAATTCACCTCGTTGTGAACGTTGCTGATGGGGGCCATTGAGACACGGTGATTTTCGGAGATTAACCAACCTTTAAAATCTTTAATTATGTTTATTACTAGTATAAAGTAGAACCAGTAGATGCAATTTATTAGTTTTCTTATGCACTTGTTTATATATGTAGAATGATAGAATCAATTTTAAAAAGTTATCTAGTGAATTTTTTAATTTGGTGTGAATTCTGTTTTTTTCGAATGTGTGAATTTTTCATTTGGGTATGAATTCTCTCTTTTTCAACCGTGTGAATTCTGCAAATGTATGTGAATTCTGTAAACGGTGTAAATTCTAAAAAGGCGTGTGAATTATGGGGATGTGAATTCTTGCGAAGGGGTGTGAATTCTGCAAATGAGTGTGAATTCTCAGAGGGTGTGAATTCTCGGGATGTGTGAATTCTGTGGGTTGTGAATTCTCGGGGGTGTGAATTCTCGAGGGATATGAATTCGGGGGTTGCGAATTTTTTGCAAAGGTGTGTGAATTTTCGAGGGTGTGAATTCTCGAGGGTGTGAATTCTTCTGAGAGGTGTGAATTTTCGAAGGTGTGAATTCTTGGGAGTGTGAATTCTTGGGGGTGTGAATTCTTTGGGGGTGTGAATTTTGTGAGTGCTGAAAAGTGAAAAGGGCAAAATAGTAAAAACATATTTAAAAAGGGCCTGGATGGGATAACACTTACAAAAGGGGGTTTGCATGGAACCCACACAAAAAAATAGGACCGGCTAGGAATTTCCTGTAATTTCTTCCTTTCCTTTCCTATTCCATCACCTGTTAAGAATAACTTTATTTTTCCCGGAACAAGAATATCTTTCTCTGAGTTCATGTTTTGTGAATAAGTATTTAGACGCTAATTGAATAGAATCGAAACTAAACAAAAACCAGACCGGTCTTGTAACTTGGTTGTGGTTAGGTTCCACAAATATATTACTCCTTCCGTCTCTAAATAAATGTCTAGCGTGCAAATCTAAACCTTACAAAAGATACATGTTTTTCGTTAAAAATTCTAATTTTTCTCCACAATCTAATAGAACTCATTGCTATCTATTGATTTGTGAAAAAGTTTTGATTATTTTAACGAAACAAATGCATTTTTTTAAAAGCTTAAGTTTGCGCGCCGAACACTTATTTAGAGACGGATAGAGTAGTTAGATTTTGGTGTCTAATGTTTTAGAACCAACCGAACCGAGGTCGGTGGAAAAGATAAGATAAGGTAAGCAACCAAACCAGCATCAGCCGAACTAACATATCTCGTTTATCCTGAAGCAGCCTTTCTCGAAGTAGCATTCCGAGCACGTGAGTCACCCTTTTCATCGTACTACCGGCCTCTGTTTATTTCAACATCTCTCTGGCTCCCGAGACTTTCCTTGCTTATCTCACTCTCATCCAACTGATCAATGCAATTGGAGGAGAATCGCTTGCCCATCTTCTTCCTTACCTCACTGAAAGGGCAGTAGTTAGATTTTGGTTTCTAATGTTTTTAGAACCATTTGAAATGATTTAGTTATTTGTTTTCTAGATATCCGGACTGTGTGCACCGCCACTGGTGTTGCCCCTCAAAAGGGTAACATCGTGCTGCCCCGCCGAGTGGGGCTGCTCCTTTCTCACTCCAATTGATTGAAATGTTCACTTTATAGAGGTCGTCGTGTAGAATAAGTATGCAAAAAAAATACCTCGATCGGATATTAAATCAAGTACTTGATCGGAACACCTTTCTTTTGAAAAGAATGAATCCAAAATACTAGATCATGTAATGAAATTCATTATTTTTAAGTTATACTCCCTCCGTCCCCAATTAACTGTCCATGTTACTATTCCGGATATTTTAAAAATTATTTATATCTTCCAAAGTATAATATTTTTTATATGCAATATTGATCTTATTTGATAGATCTCGATTGATTCTCTTAGACAAAATTTTGAAAATTATGAAAAATAGTATAAATTAAAAGATATAACACATTTAAAAAAATTTGGGAAAAGTGAAAGTGGATAGTTAATTAGGGACGGAGGGAGTATGTGTTTCAATCAGATACGTACATAATGATATTCAATCGAGCTGATGGTCTCAAGAACTGATTTGGATGGGCTCCATCCATATCACTCACCCAATTGTGCCCACTTGCTTGAGACAGCCAACTAACTGACGGCATCAGGCCAATATTCTAGTTTATTTTATTATTTTAAATTTAGTATGTCAATAAAAAAATTATTTTAATCAAATCAGTTCCTAGTTTGTTTTGATCTAGTATTTTTATTACTATGTAGATTGCTTGCTCAAGAAATATTAGGTTTGATTTTATTTTCATATGTTTTATTTCTTTTTAAGTATTTTAGTAATGCTATTATTATAAATTTATATCTCATAACGTAAAAACTGATCTGACTGCTACAATTTTAGCGAAAAAAGATGATCATGTATTTAACACTAATGACCTGATTGGATGCGACCAAAGGGAGGGGATGAAGTAATCCATCGAGGCGGATGAGGAAGTAATCAGCCCAGATTAGGGGTTTTTTTTTTTTTTTTCTCAGCAAAAAGAAATTTATTAATCTTTATAAATGATTACAAAGATTATGGTTTCTTTTGTTTGCAGTAAGGGCTTTTCTTTTCTTTTTTTGTTTCTACACTTGGCCCATTAGGTGTTTTGGGCTTGGCTCAATATATGTAGGCTTTGTTTCAATGGGTGTTTTCTGGGTTGGCCTCTTCTTCTTGTTTTTTTTTTTGCTCAGCAAACGAAACTTTTATAAACTCGAAAGAGATACATCGAGGGAGCGAATAAAAAAGAAAATAAAACAAACATCCAACAGATCGTTGGATGTAAACACACCTAAATCTAAATTACAATTTCACATTTCGGATTCCATCGAGATATCCCTTAAAATTCTCCACCGTATAAATCTTAATGTCAAATTTTGACTTCATCCACATTGCAATTTTGGTTTTGATAAGCTCCCCAACTTCCCCCAATCCTGGGTTGGCTTCTTGCCAATCTCAATTTTGGATATTAGGTGGGCATACGATTATTCTTAAATTTAGTAATATATATATTGTTCTTAGATTTAGAGATATGATGTCATCATCCATTTTCCTTTAATTTTGTTAACAATTTTAAAGATTATAAAATTTCTTTACTGTTCAAAAAAAGAGACGAGGTGATGGGATGTGTTTTTGTCTTAGTTTGGCAAACAAAATCACACCCCGACTAAATTATCCTAAGCCATTGTTGGAACTACTTAATCCAGGCTAGGGGTATTATTTACGAACACCCTTTGAGGAGTCCGTATTCTATCCGGGCAGATGAGGTCCTTCTCATCTCCCCTTTCCTAACATTTCAACGACAAAACAACCTTCTCTCCTCATTTTATCTCTCATCTAAACCAAATATTATTTATCCACCTTTTTAAATACCTCATCCAAACCAACTATTTTTTATCTACCCTTCATAAAAATCACATCAATTTAGGCCCACCTTCTATGAATAATACCCCTACTATCTTATTCTCTCCATAAATAATACTCTCAAAATTCATCCCCCATTCAATTAATCGGGCTGTAAGAAGTTTGGAACTTGAGAAGATGGGAGATGAGAAACAAAATAAAGAAAAATGAAGAGGTCACAGGGAAGGCTGTTTTGTGATAAAATAAAGAGGAAAGACCTGCCCTAAATGGGTGCTTCTCTATATGTTAGTAGTAGTTTGGATTAATTGGAACCATTTCAGGTCATTTTTAATGCAGGATGATGTACTAAAGCTTACCTATTGGCCACCAATTCATGCTACTCGTGCACCTGACTTCATTAGAAGTGATGCCACCGTATTTGCATTTTGATATTCAGTCAACGTTTACTAAATAAACTAATTACTCCATGCCAGCATGCGTGCAATTTAATAATCTCTCCACAATGTCAATCAAGTTAAGCAGTGAACATAATTTAGTTTAGTGAGCGAAATATAGAAATGAATCAATAAATACCCAACGGAGGCGAAGACCTTCATAAATTAAGTCATTTCCGGAATTCACTGATCACACTGAATACAATATAGCGGCAATTCCGGCGAAGGTTTGGTACCTAGCTACCAATTCACCGCACGTGTCTATTTTCCATAAATTAAGTCTAACACTCTCCCTCACGTTCAGCATGAATGCACGTGGAGGAACTAATTGAGGAAATCAGGAGATTTGACTCGGGCGATCTCTCACGTGCAGTCTGGATGCACGTGGAGGTATGAATTGATGAAATGAGGCGATTGACCCGCGAGGTGAGGCCACTCAAGACCTAACTCTGATACTATGTTAGATTTCTTGAAGGTTCCAATCCAAAACCAATTGACAATAGGGGGAGTAACCTCTAAAATATATTAACCAAGCTTGGGTGGCTTAGATGAGCGATGTGAAATTAAGTCTAACAGGTTGTTAGTTTGTGATTGTAATGGCTTGTAAACCAGTGTAAATCTGTATGTTTGTTTGTATTAGTGTGTGAATTGAGAGAGTGATTGAGAGAGTGAGCGAGAATTTGATATCATGAAATTTGTGTCAAGCCCTTCATTAATTTGTTAAGCAAAACTCAGTATTTTCAACTCCAATCCAGGGAGGATTGTATTCTTGTTGGTGTGCTTTTCCTCTATTTTAGTGCATACTGTTGTGGTCATGGTCAAATTTTTCTTGCAATAGGTTCACCCAACATTGATTTGTATATTTAACTTATATATTGTGATTAATGTATTTTAGCTTTTGTTGTTTGTATCACATTATGGTTCCTGATTACTTAATTTCCAGGTTCCCTGATAAACATAGGCTTGTGACTGTACAACTGGCATTAGGTATCGATATTTCCTTATGTCTTGTAATTCTAATGTGGTTAATGTTTTGGGCATAAAAATTATCTTCGTACACATTAACACAATCTTTCTTCGGTTACTACTTCTTTGTTGATTCTTTCTCAGTTTAAACTAATTTCTTTTTTGTATATGATTCTTAGGGTGTCTGGGAGTCTCAACAAAGTGTGGCAGAACCCAATACTATAGTTCCATGGTTGAAGAATTTTTTTTCTTTATCCTAGTTGTGCTTTGTGTGAATGTAGATTGTGGACATAAAGTAATTTGATGTTGGAATGTTGCTAATTTTTTGTTAGATGTTTATTTTTCCCCTGCAAGAAGAAAAAAAAACACTACTATTATATGTAAGAAAAAAAATCCTATGAAAGTATATATGCTCGCCCCTGTGTAGAATTTTGGAAAAAATATAATAGTAACCTTTGAAATACAAAGATATCAACATTAATTACTAAAGGCTAAGCACTAAAATATAACAAAATATAAAACTAGAGGGTTAATATTGTGAATATTCAAGTAATAAACTTCCACCTTTCGTTAGATGGGTTTAGTATTTTACAGTTTTATTTCTTTTTGTCCTAAAATCTCAATGTCACGCCAAACCCCCCTCTCTCTTTTGGCACAAACACTCCAATTGTTAAGACTTCAAAGGCAATTTTGAGAAAATAACAATGGAGGAGAAGAGATTTTGAAAACCCTAAGTAATTTTGGTAAAATTTAAGTTGTAGGTTTGTCTTTCCCCAATTGTTATTCTAGACTTCTACTAATCCTTTGTTTTTTGACTTGTAAAATCAAGTACTATGAAAGCCCATAAATCGAATTCGTCCAGTTGTGATGAATGAAAAAGAAGATGGACAATAAAGAAAAACAAGACAGGATACACCAAGATCTATCCCATTAGTTAAACCGATTAATTATGTGTTTATGTTATTTTCAATTTTAATGTATTTATGTGATTATGCATGTGTATTTATATATATTTTTCGCATGCACGGTTGCCCTTGCGTGGTGAAATTCCTGGTTCTGTCCCTGCTTGGACCCAAATCCCTCTAAGCCCGTAGGCCTAGGCCAAGAACAAGGGCTCGTAGGTCTTTTATCCGTTTGGAAAATACCCCGGTCGAGATCATGCCAGAGACTGTAGCAAACTACAGCTGCCTTGGTACGGAGAAGATCGGCTTGGCCACGTGGCACCACTCTCATCCAGCCACATAACGAGAACAAACAGAATACGACAAGTTTGGCTCAAGGATCGTACGGCCTAGCCACGCGTCAACACTACGGGAGGCCACGTGGAATAGTCCTCTCCTGAGCAGAGGTGCGAGCCCTCCTATGAACGCTGTTGCAGTGACAACCACCACAGAGATTACCTCCCCGACGAGCCCTCTAAAAAGCCTGGCTCGTGACACAACGACCTGCTCGACGTTTGTTGTGACCACGAGCTAGCATTGATCCACCCTAAATCATCCCAAGTCATTATTGGAACTACTTGATCCGGGCTAGGGGATACTACATATGGTTCATATTTTATCGGGGCGGATGAGGCCCTCCTCATCCCCCCTTTCCCAATATTTCAACTATAAAACAATCTTGTCCTCCCATTTTATCTGTAACGACCCGAAATTTTGACCCAATTTTTTTTTTATAATAATGTTATTAGAATTATTTTCTTAATACAATTATTATTATTATTCCTTTTAGATACAAATATGCATGCACAACTTCTTTTTAATTTTCCTACAATACTTGCATGCATGCACAACTCTTCTATCTCTCACTCTCCTACTCGATCTCTACATCCTCCGTAACCCTAAAACCGAGCACGATTCGTCCGTTCCAAAACCCAATTCCATTAGGACTCGATTTTATTCGAAACTCATCCAATTCTCTTATAAATACATTCCTACTCCGACCCTAGGGCACGCACGAAAATTCTCACACTCCAATCATCCAGAAAAGAGCGAAAATCGAAAGGAAATCAAAGCTCCAAAGCTATGGAGTTCTAGAGAGAGAAAAGAGAGAGAGAAAAATGGGTTTTGTAGATCCGTTCGTCCGAGACCCAAATTGATCGTTCCAATCTCATTCTACAATCCCAAGTATCCACAAACATCAACCAATTCGGCCCCAAGGTCTCCCGATCGAAGAAACCGAAGTTTTCTTTCCAAATTGTCAAGTTTCCGATCGAAAACCAATTCCACCCAATTCGAGGTATTATAATTCGATCCGAAACCTCCTCTAAGTATATTAAGTGTTTATAGACATAACCCAATGACCCAACGAGTGAGAAAAACGAAAAAAATCCAAAACAGCCCGTGACCTTGCGGCCTCGAACTTCGGGATTTCTTGCCGCCTGAACCAGCAGATCAGACCTTGCGGCAGCAAGGTCAATGCAAGGTCCAACCTTGCAGTTTGGACCATTTTGGTTCGAATTGATTTTTCGACCCTCCAAACGTGGATTTTGACTCCCGGACTATTTTTCCTAGACTTTTCACACTTCAAAGATCATACCTTGTTAATTTCATATTTTTTTTATTTAATTACCTATTTATTAAATTTTTATTCGTTATTATGTGAAGGTTTTACAAACTAAAATTACTCGCGACCTTATAAACTACTCTATAAATCCCCAAACTATTTTTCCTAGATTTCTAATATGTTAAAGATCATAACTTGCTGATTTCATATTTTTTTTATATTGTTAGCTATTTATTTTATTTTTAATTAAAGTTATAAACGAAAAATGATTGTGACCTTACAAAAAAATTTTTTCACGTCAAAAATATTTTTATTAGACTTCTGACATCTCAGAAGTGATATGTTATTAAAATAAAATTTTATTTATTTAATTAACTATTTATTATTATTTACGCGTTGTTTATTGATAATAATACTTAAAATATTATAAAAGAGGTTAATAATTCCGAATAATTTTATTTAGACTTCTTACAGTCCTAAGATGATACTTTGTTAAAATAAAAATATTTTCAATTATCTAATATTTATTATCTATTTATTCTTCTTTTGTCTATTAACCTAATCTTTTTTTTTTAAATAATTCCGTGAGCATCCAAACCCAATTTTTAGCACTTGAACTCATTATAGAGGACTGTTAGGACCTTTATTAAGGTTACGATAATTATTTTAATATTTTTACCTAATTAATGTATTTAATTAGTGTTTAATTAACTTGATTACTTATAAATAATTAATAGAAACCTAGAAAATTATTTTTAAATCTTTATTAAATAATTCTTACCTTCTCAATGACTTCGTGACCATACGAGATTAAGGGCAACGGCCCAGTCATAAAAAGTTATGTGATTGCATCGTTTAATAATTGTTTTGATCCGTCGGTTATTCGTTTTTAATTATTATTGAGATTGATATTGTATTGATGCTTCATTTGAATGTTAGATTGGACCCTAGGGACATGGGGTGGTATGCGAAATAGAAATCACCTAGACGATGTTAAGTAATGGATAAATTGAGAAGTTTCCTTTTCTAGAGATTGTTTGCAGGCGTGATTCTGAGATATGATGAGATTCGTGATGAGAAAGTATACAGACGTTGTTATTGTTAATGGAAAAGGAAACAAATAAAAGTTGTGGGCTTAGCAGGACCTCGGGGGTGGCCTAACAGGACCTCGTGTGATCGGGGGTAGCCTGAGTAGGACCTTGAGGGCAGCCTGAAAGACCCAGTGTCGCTAGGGTGGCCAAGCAGGACCTCGGGGGTGGCCTGACAGGACCTCGTGTGATCGGGGGTAACCTGAGCAGGACCTTGAGGGCAGCCTGATGGACCTAGAATTGTGAGAATGGCCAAGCAGGACCTTAGGGGCAGCCTGACAGGACCTCAAGTATTGGGGGTAGCCTGAGCAGGACCTTGAGGGCAGCCTGATGGACCTAGGATTGTGATTTGAAACTGGCGGGTAGTCCAGTAATATGATTTGAAATCCGGGCGGGTAGTCCGGTGATGTCTGTGGATGATTTAAAACCGCAGAGTAAGCGAGATGATTTAAGACCGCAAGAGTAAGCCCAGGATGATATAAAACTTGGCAAAGTAAGCCCAATGATGTTTTGATAAAACCCGGCAAAGTAAGCCCAGTGATGTTTTGATAAAACTTGGCGGTGGCCCAATGATATTTTGTGATGTTAAAACCTAGCGGTGGCCCAAATGATATTTTGTGATGTTAAAACCTGGCGAGAGGTCCAACGATGTTTTGTGACTATAAAACCTGGCGGATGGTCCAGTTGATGTTTTGTGGAATAAATTGATGTCTGGCGAGAGTCCGTGGAATAAATTGATGTCTGGCGAGAGTCGGTGGAATAAATTGATGTCCCGGCGTGTGTCCAGTGGTGAATTGATAGATCGCGCGTGTGTCCAGTGATGATTGTGATGTGATATATAAGATAGGCAAACCCTAGTTGTGATTCAGGCATGATAAGCTATCCCCTTGTTGTTGTATTGTAACTTAGGTTATCTACGACAAAGGGAAGTGATCTCATGGGACCGAGCATGGCTAGCGGTTGGGGAGGAAAGATCTCGTAGGGAGATTTTGGATCACACGTTAGGCTAATGGATAGTAATGAACTGGTTGACGTGAAAAATCTCTGTTTTACTTATTCGCATCATGATTATCTTGTTTGCGTGCTAGCTGTAATGTAAGAGGGGTGGTTGGGTTGGATTATTCTATTGGGTGATTTATCACTCACGGATACGTCTGTATCCTGGCAAATCGATTGCTTCGGCAATCAATTTGCTAGAGGGCACAGGATTCAATGGAGGAGATTCAACGATGATGCAGTTCGACACGGAACGAATATCAGTAACGAGGATCGAGGATGCTTAGGATTCGTATCAAGATTAGAGTCAGCTCTGAAGTTGGTGTATTTTGATTCCGTAAATCTATCTTGAGATTGTATTAGCAAAATCTTTATTTTGGAAAATTATATGTATTTAGCAATATTTTCTTTTGAAATTATTTTATTTTGCACCCGAAAAGTCGAGGCGTTACAAATGGTATCAGAGCATAGGTTCAACACTCGGCCTTGGGTAGATTGGGTAGATCACGTTCTGCGAGCGTAAATCCGAATAGCTAAACGCTTACGGTATCTATTGCTCCCCAAAAACTACGATATATCTTACCTAAGTATATCATATAAATATTTATTTACTTGATGCGATCCAGACTCCGTTCATAAATAATACCCAAAAGTCATGCTATTATCCCCCTCCATACTATTTTTTTCAAGTCATTTTCAACGTAGGATGATGTACCAAAGCTTACGGGGGCAAGTGAGCAATACCTATTGGCCGCCAATTCATGCTACTCGTGCACCTGACTTCATTAGGAGTACTTATGCCACTGTAGTTGCATTTTGATATTCAGTCAACGTTTACCAAAATAAACTAATTACCCGAATGCCAGTTTTCAATTTAATAATCTCTCCACAATGTCAATTACCAAGTTAAGCAGTGAACATAATTTAGAAATGAATCAATAAATATATATATACCTTCACGGAGACCAAGACCTTCATAAATTAAGTCATTTCCGAAATTCACTGATCACACTGAATACAATATAGCGGTGATTCCGGCGAAGGTTCGGTACCTACCAATTCGTTGCAAATGCCAATGTGTAAAGGCATTTGCAACCCCAAGTTAAGGATTCATTTTTCGACCCCTGTTCACCTCCGACCCACCCATTCAAGTCCAAATCCACTTCACACATTTCATAATAAAAGTAATACCTCCGTTCCAAAATATTTGTCCGATTCGCAAAACGAAGACTAAAAAATAATGCATTTCTTTCAATAAAAAATTCAAACCTTTTTCATAAATTACAAAAACTCATCAATATCTAATGAATTGTTGAAAAAAATTTGAATTTTTCTTGCTAAAATTGTATTATTTTCACATTCTCGTTTTGCCGACCGGGCAAACATTATGGGACGGAGAGAGTAGGTTAAACGTAGACAAATAAATCTACATAACCATTTCATTGAAGGGTGTTTCATGCGAAAATTTATTCTGGACTAGCCCCAAGGATTAGCTTGATTGGTTGGTAGATTTGCTCCCCACACAATTAACTATGATCTGATTCTTGGGATTAGGCAGCAAGAAAGCAAATTCTTGTGAATTCCCTAGCTCCGGCGTGGATGACATGCCTTTGATGGGACCGGGAGAGGGACTATAGAGGTACGCGTAAACTGATCCAAACATCCTAACCGTCGAACCAAAAATGGTCTATCAATGGACTGAAAACCAGAGAATAAATACCGGAAAACTGGTCACATTCATGATTTCTATTAGTAATTTTATCAAACACTTAAGAGGCGACGAGTGAAATTTTTTTTTTTTTTGCTCGGCAAACGAAACATTTATATCACACTCATAAAATTTGGAGACCATTGTAACAATCATAAAATCCAATAAAAAACAATGGTGAAATGTGGTAGAGAAAGAAAACAGAGAGAGAGAGAGAGAGAGAGAGAGAGAGAGAGAATAAGATCCATCAATAGAAAACAATGTACTCGTGTTAAAAACAGGCGAGAGTGCTGTGAAGTGAGAAACAAAAGAAAGTTGGGTCTTCACAACGTTCACATACATATCGTATCACTAGTGAGGCGGTCGTGGCGAGGATTGGATCTGGTCAAGTTTACCCCGACCAGTTTCACCTAGTTTTTTGCATCCAGGACGGTTCAGATTTGTTCAGAGTGTTTTGGATATTTTGTATAAGGCCCGTCCAAAATATTTTAGATGGCCCTGATTCAAAAACTTGAAGGGAAAATGATGACCCAGGACATATTTTGATAATTAATACCCGCCAAAGACATTTTCAGCATTAACAAATATTTTTAACTTGTCTTTAGAAGGTATTAATTATCAAAACACGTCATTAACCGTCATTTTCTCAAACATGAAACTTGACAGGATCTGACCCAGTCGCGGCTAAGGTCCCGCCACTAAAATGCCCAATAATTATGATTTTGTTAAAGATATTTATTTTATTGAACAAAAAAGCGTATTTTAGGTTCATGTTTAAGAACCTAATATTGACGCGCAGTATTTATACGTTTTATTATGAGGGCAAATTGAAATCAAATGAGTGTTCAGACTAGGGCGGTAAACGAACCGCTCGCAAGCTCGGCTCGGCTCGGCTCATTAAGGCTCAGCTTAGCTCAGTTCTTTTAGTAAACGAGGCGAGTTCGAGCTCGAGTTTTTAGCTCGTTTACTAAAAAAAAGTTCGGCTCGTTAAGGGAGGCTCGACTTGATTAAAAAGACTCGTTTAGTAAATGACTAAGCTCGGGTTGTTAAGGCGCTCGAGCTCGAATTTTTGGCGTGTTTAGTAAACAAGCCAAGCTTGAGCTCGCCGAAACTTGGTTCGGCTCGTTTACACCCCTAGACTTCAGATGTATCCAAATGTATATAAAAAAAAAAACTCTCAAGTTTCATCTCGCTCTTATTTTTTCAAAATCAAGGTGACAGTGAATTCGAGTTCCAACATAGGTATGTTGTCGGATATTTGGCCAAACACGAACCTCAATTCGGAAACTTAATGTGTTGTTGATAAGAGTAAATTTGAGGCACCGCCACCACCACGTTGTGCCCCATGAGCATGGAATAATACTCGTGCATTCAATCAAGCTTAATTATTACTACTAATAATCATCAAAATCCCGAAATTAGTACTTAAAAAAGACCCTAATCCCCAATGTTTATGTACGTGAGAGTTGGGGTTACTAGTTTAGTAGTTGACCTCGCATTTGATGCAAATGCTCGTTTATGTACACACACAAAATATTATTTAACAAGAAAATAACAAGCTTGGAGTACATTGGCAATGATCATTCTATTTGACAACTCTTGTGTGATGTGAAATGGAATTCACCACGATCGCATGTTACTTTTTAAGTTTCATTTGTTTATTCGAATAGAAGTATACGATGGAAGTGATAACTCCCCCGACAAAGATTGGTGGAGTCAACACTAAATATTCACACAAATATGTATAAGCGTTTAATTAAGATAACCAATTCAATATTTGAGAAGTAGTACTATGCACACAGATATGTTCGAAGTCCTACGTTGGATGGACATTGATTTCTGCACAAAGAATATATTAGTAAACCATTTTTCTTTCCCACTAATATTTTTCAAGCAGCTGGTAGAATTTGAGCTATGTCAACTCCCAACTACAGGCTCTTGGAAATCAAAGACCCGGCCAGTTGTCGTTTATTCCAAAGTAGTTTGAAAATGAGAGTTCAGCTACCACCTAAAAACGAAATTAATACTAGATTGCGTTCACATTCAAGTTTGAAGGACCAGTCCTGGGCAACCGATTTATTGAATATTTTGTGCATTAACATGACCTATGCATTTGGTTGATACCTTAATTATCAACTTGTGGTCATTGTCACACGAGAGCCGAGAGGGTGTCAAAGTACTTGAGATGTTAATTATGGGTTGCGATGCAATCATCTCTAGCCACACCCTATGTACTCCTTTATTTTATCAAAAAAATATCTTCGCCGTTCAAAAAAAAAAAAAAACATCACCTACGCATTTATTCCCTATAAACAATGGGAAACTCGGACTCAATCTCGCAATATTGTTCTGGGCTCACTGTGGAAGAACCTAAGCCCCCCGAAGGTGGGAATTGTTTCGTGGATGGCCATTCAAGGAAGGGTTGCAACAAGGTCAGTGCTCCTAAATAGGAATTTGATTTCGGACTCAATTGGCTCTGTGCCCATTTTGTAGCGAGCAAGTGGAGACTACTCAACACTTGCTCTTGCACTGTCGGTTTTCATGGGAAATTTGGTCAAATATACTAGACTGGTGGAGAATCCAGTGGGCATGCCCATCTTCATTAGCAGAACTAGCATCTTGGTGGTTTGAGACTCGATTTCGGAACTTGGAGAAATGTATCTGGGAGGCGTGTTTCTTTGCAACCCTTTGGTCTATCTGGATAGGGAGGAATGGATATATTTTCAACAATGCATCACCTCAGGCATGGGAAGTGACAGATTTAATCAAAACAAGAGTGGCTATGTGGATAAAAGCTAAGTTTGATATCAAGATTTACACAGTGGAGGACTTTAGAGGGCAGGGACGGATTCAAAGGGGGGCACGCGGGGGCACGTGCCCCCACTCGAACGCGTGCCCCCACTCGAAATTAAAATATTTTTTTATATATATTTTGTATAAATTAGCATAATTATGAAAGTGTGCTAATATATAAAAGGTCTTGCTATTGTCAACCCATAAATACACTAGAAAAATAAGGAAAACACATAATTCTGTGTACTTTTTACACCTTTTAATACATATTCACGCACTTATTATTGTCAGCCCATTAGGCTGATTTTAGAATTTTTCATATATAAATATACACACTTGCATATATCTCAAAAATGCACATATATAATTAGTTTTATGGCTGAATTTCACCATATAGTGTATTTATATTTGTTATTTTACGAGTTGTTTGTCTATTTGAAACTTTTCTTTCTTGATTCTCTTTATTTTTAACCATCTGGGAGAAATATTTTAAAATAAAGTCATTAACAAAACTAGCTCGATCATTCTAAAACTTGTCGACGTTCATTTAAAACTTATTTTAAAATTTTTGTATGAGATTTTGTGCTCATTTTTACCTAATTTAACTTAAATTATGCATTATAAACTTTTGTAGTTAGTAATGCATGCTTTAATTTTGTACGATCTTACTATGGTTGACTAAAAAAAAATTCGCAATTATAATTAACAGGTGCCCCCACTAGGCTGTATTTCTGGATCCGTCCCTGTTAGAGGGTATCTTGATGGGATACATAAAGTGAAGTTGTAATGTAATGTAATCTTTAGGTGTTCTTTCTATACATCCAACTTTGGTTGGATAGTTTTTCTTGTTGTACTTCCCCCTCGATGTACCCCTTCGAGATTATATAAAATGTTTCGTTTGCCGAACAAAAAAAAAAGTATGACCTATGCATTTTACTTGGTCAAAACTAAGTAGTGCTATTTGTACATATAGATTTTGTGGGGCCCACCTCGGGTCCCACAAACTCAGAAAAAATCCTTATCGATATCGGGTTGACTTGATTTTTCACAGGGTTCCATAAAAAAAATATTTTAAAAATAATGGACGGTTCGAATCATCTTTGTTGAATCCGAGGTGGGTCCCACAAAATCCATATGTACATCATATATACATTCCATATGTACTCATAGCTTTACTCTTTCGGTTCGGTTATGTCTTTTGTGGTTTCAATTATGCCTCTTGGGATTTTCTGTTATGTCATGTGTGGTTATATGTTATGCCATGTGTGGATCCATGTGTTGTATAACATGGAATCACATGCAAGAGGCAAAACCGAAACCACAAAAGGCATAACCGAAACATCATAAGGGTAGACACCATAGCATTTGCCTAAGGAATGCTTGTGAGACCATCTCAAGTCTTGGCTTTAAATTTGAACATGCATGTGCTTTATTTTGGAAACTTTGTGAAATTCAAATTTATAGTTAAAAAGTCTTGGAAAAAAAAAACTATATATTGGTCAAAAATCAACATACAAATGGCACTTTGTTTTAGGTAAATGGAGATTTTTTTACTTCATAACCAAGACCACGAATTCCACTAACTCAAAAGCGGGGCGAATCGTTGTACCAGCCAAAACTCATCTACGTATTATTGTCACATCTGCGGATGTACTTCATAGTTGGGTTGTTAATCGATAGGACTACAATTTTATAGATAGAACAAAAGTAGTGAAAGATTACATCAAATGGGGCTTCCATCCCCTCGAAGAGAGGAAAGAAGCCACATCCGAGGCCTAAACTCCCACATAGAAAAGACAAGATCTCTCACTACTTTTTGAGCGATACTATAAGCAACCCCTTTACCACTAGCTCCTCCTGACAAAGGAAACTCCGCACCAGAAAACCCATCTAAAAGGTGTAAGATGTCCGCTACAATCACTCCAAACCCCTAATGGTCTTCCTTAAGCCTTTGTACCAAATGTTGTGAATCCCCCCTTCAACAAGAATTGCTTCCAGCCCGAGCTCTCTTGCAAATAGAAGCCCATCCCTTGCTGCCATTGCCTCCGCCAATAACGGATCAGTCAAGGTAAATGGAGATTTGGAAGGTCATATATAGAGTTGCCTTATTGATAATGCACAAGACGTGCCAAATTTCAGCCTTCAAATACGAAGGGTTGTTGGTGCCTTGCTTGTTAGATTTGAAACCTTCGGTTGGAACTAATTATGAAATTGATTTTAAGAAGTGTTGCATAATAGCGATATGTTCCTGCTTAGAAAGTGAAAACTTTATTTCACAAAACTTAAATGTTGGGAGAATTTTCAAACTGAGACTTCAAATTGATAATTTATGCACATCTTGTTTATTTTTATGTGTCCTCACCTTTTGGTTTTTTTCATCTTTTTTAACCAGAACAAACAAGAATCAAAACCAAGGATCTGATGAGAGGGTCCTCAAATCCTTTTTATTGTTCCTTTAGTCTTTGTAACAATTTTGAAAATTATAAAAATAAAAAAAATCACCGAGCAAAAAATAATAATAATGGTGATGAGAGAGGGATTGTTCAATTAATCACGCTTCCTTAAAGTAATGAATACTCATCAAAACCTGACTCCACAAGAATTTGCCAATATTTTTTATTAAATATACCTATTCCTAGATGTTCCCGAAATAGGATTAGTACTTAAAAAGATCCTAATCCGTGATGTTTACATTAAACTGACGTTAAGCGAGGGGTTACTATTTTTAATAGTTGGCCTTGCTTTTGATGGAAATGGTTGTTTTTTTATTGTTTTTTTTTTTTTATGGAGAAACTACTCCATATATATTTCAACAAAAGTGTAGTAATTCACTAATTCCAAGGTCAACTAAAGTTATGTGAGCACAAAAAAACAAGCATATGTCAAAGTACCATATGTCATCGCTTACGTACGTACATAGCAGTAGTATACAGGGTCAAAGAATTATTGAAATACATACTATACATATGGATCAATCATCCATAGTCCCCCCACAATCCAATGAAAATGTAGTTGATATCCAACGGGCTAAATTTGTCTGACACGTGATTGGTTAAGAATATCACGTGCTACTGGCGCAGTGTGTAATAATTCCGAAGGAAGGAGGAAGTAAAAAAGTAGGGTAGAGTGTCGCTTCTAGCAGCTATAGTTGCATGTATTCAATTTTAACACATTAAATCCACATATACCAGGAAAATATATTTAGAACCCCATTAAATGTTAATTTCTGCCATTTTATACCTTGTCAAACTCAACCAAAGTCTAGTGATTCTACTTTCTACAGCAACTTAATTGCCCCGCTTTTTATATCCATTTTATCTTGTGACATTTGATGAATATAATTATCAAAATATGTCTTCTGATGAGAATTCAAGGATCAATATGTAATGAGATGAGTACAAATTAATGAAACTTAGCAATATGAGAACTAAAAGGAAATCATTTGACAGGAATTTTTTTTTTTAATATGTCCAATACTTATTAATTTAGATGTGGGAGCGTCATTCTTAGATTGCATGATACAATGGTGATTTGACCTAAAATTAAGAATTCGAACATACGGAATAATTTTCACTTAGGGGGCTGACCTAGTCGGTCGAGACGCTGATTCTATCCCATTATTTCTACAAAAATTGTTTATATTTTACTATTAGTATTATATACTCCCTCCGTTCCAAAATGAGTGACCTTTTTGGGACTCCGTGTCATTTTAAAATGCTTATATCTTTTGATTTATAAAATTTTATGTGATTTTGAAAACTTTATTTAATAGAACTAATTAAAATCTATCAAACAAGATTCATATTGCATATTTTTTAATATTCATATTGAAATATATAAACAATTGAAAATGACATGCTTTCCCATAAAGGTCACTCATTTTGGAACGGGAGTATCTTGATTAAATATGCAAAGTTCGTACAATGATTTGCTTAATCTTGAAAATTCCGTGTTTAATTATTTTGTATTTCAGTGATGAATGAATTGGTTTGCAACTTGTGTAGTGATTTGCTTAATCTCAGCATGTCCTTGGCGGATATTAATTATCAAAACACGTCATGAGCCGTCATTTTTCCTTTTCGAAGTAGTTGTACACTTGTCGTTTGATAGGCGCGTGAAATTCATGAATTTAAGTGCCTAAGTAAGGGAAATTAGTGCGTTAGACGTGCCTTTAATTCTCATTTTCCATTTAATGCGTGCACGTGGTTGGATTTTGTGTTTATGTTCAAATTACAGGAAATTGAGATGTTTTGGCGCTAATGAGAGATGTCCTGGAAGCCGAGATGGAATGAGAAATCAAGGAGAGCCGTGGAGACTAAGTATTGGAAGTGGAATTCGCGAGGAAGTGAACAGAACTTTCGTGAGCGCTACAAGAAATTGAGTCTAGCGCTCAAAACTGGCATAACAATGTGCACGAAGTGACCAGAGGCGTGGGTAGCGCTACATAGCTTTTGCTATAGCGCTACCGTTTAGTTACGTGGTCAACGATCAAGGCACTGGTCAACGGACGTCAGCACCATCATGGGTTCGCGAGCGCTACACCTATTCTTGTGTAGCGCTACCGAGGGCTTAAATGGTCTCTGAACGGCAGCGTTATGGTGCTTCGGAGGTCCAATTCCGGTTTTATTTTTAGGTTTTCAATTATAATTCGAGGGATTAATATAAAAACGCTTAAGAACGTTCAATTAGGGTTACGCACGTACTGACATTCTTATTGACGTTTTGCTTAACTTTGGCTGCTGTTCTTTTGAGGTTATCATTGCAGATTCCGGTTTTAATTGAAGTTCTTCGGATTTTCGGTTTTTAATTCTCGATTTCCTTTTGGTGTTCAGATCTGCTTAATTTCTGCGGTTCGCGGTATCGTATTTTATTTTTACTTTTAATTCGATTGCTAAAGTCATGATTAGTTTCAAATCTACGTTTATTGCGTTCGTTAAAATTATGAGTGAGTAGTTCCATTGAGTGCGGCCACGGGGCGAAGGCACCTCGTGGCTAGTCTAATCGAAATTCAACTCGGGTTTAATAAAACAGAATTTTTAAGCAATTTTAGGATACGAAAACTTTTTCTAACGAACAAATCCCGGGCATTGCTGGAGTCCTTGTGAGGGGAGCGAAGGAATCCGGAGCCTTTCTCTCGTTCGAGCTCGGAAACTGGTAACAGGTGGTGAGCATTCGTTAGGAAACCTTTTTTCTATTCTAAAATCAAATTTTTTTTAAAGGAATCGCAAACCGAGTGGATTTTGGTTAAAACTAGTTGCAGGTGCTGGAGTTCCCATGGCTGTACTCTCCGTTTTAAATTGATCCTTGATAATTCAATTTAGTAAGTTTTAGTTAATTTCAACCAATCAACAAGGGGTGGCTACCTAAGAGCCAGGTTAAAACTAGAATTTCGCGCTTTTGAGTCAAACACCGTCCGTCCGTCTCTGTGGTTCGACTCTGGTACTTCTGGAATTATCGTACTACACTGGTCGAGAGTCCTACGCTTGGGACGCGTTTTTAGTTTAAATTTATCAACACCCGGTCGGTCAAGCATCGTTCAAGAATTTTGTGAGGAATTTGTCCGCGTAAAGGTCTGTAATGGTGTTTAAAGGCTATAGATACGCATGTGAATTTCCGTAATACTATTATTTTCATGCGTAACTGTTGGAAAACCGGCTGCTGCAAATTCTGAATTCTTGGCGAAACCTCCACAAATGCTGAAAAATGCTTCGAGTCACGACTATGTCACTTTCCTAAAGACAGTATTTGCCCCCATCAGACGGTATGCAAAGGGTTAAAGCAAATCTACCTTCAAGATAAATCGAAGCCCGAACTCGAAGTTCTACCGTTTGTGTTTGCCCTAACGAAAACAGACAGAATACCTGCTGCTGAACGAATATAAGAACTGAGAACCACTGAATTCTGTTTTCTGCAGCAAAACAGAATGCAGAATGAATGCTAGAAAATATAGAGAGAGATGTGGGAGAATTCTGCACAAGTATGTGTAGGTATATGTGTGTATCGAATTCTGTCAAGTAGTGGTCTATTTATAGGCCACTACGCACCTGTTGTGAAATAGTACGCACCCGATCTAGTCTGACCGTTGGATCAGATCCTACGGTCTTGATCGATCAGTCACACCCAGCACACCGAACCGGTGCACTGATTCATTCACAGCCAACCGAATTTGATCCAATCCATTGGATCGTGCCCATTGGCGATCGATGGCTGCGATTGCAACTCCACGAACCAATGCACCTGTAGGTTCGAGTCGCACTTGATCGGAACCGCTCCGTGTGACTCAACTGCCACGCGTGTGACACGTCAGCGCCACCCGACTGTCAACTCGCAATAAGAAAGGGCGCCTAACCACGTCAGCGCCACCCTACTGCCAACTCGCAATAAGAAAGGGTGCCTGTAGACACCCCAATCTGGACCTCCGAATAATCTTTAAGTTTTTCCGATGATGAAATAAGGAAAAATATACTTTCGAGGCTTGGATTGTTGCTCATTTGCTACTCCTTCTCTAATCTCAAGAAAACCCCTTTTCAACCATGTAGGATGGCCCCTGGTTCAATTGCAAAGAGAAAAATGCGTTTGCTTAGTCAAAAATAACTTTTTTCATGACACATTGAGGATAAAATGGGCAAACATTTTAATGTATAAAATGGCTTTGAGTGAAACTAATTAAGTTAGAAAGAGGAGTCGACAAGCTTTCCAACACTTTGAACCATGCTCAAATCCGAGTTCGGGAGTGTCCGGAGTGCCCTCGCGAAGTTTGGTGTGCTGTGCTGTCTCGAAAAACCGCATGACATTTCAAAGTATCGCGCGGCATTTCAGAAACGCCACGCGGCATTTTAGAAAATTCCAAAAAAATTGCTCCACGCATGAGATTTCAATATACAGCATGACATTTCTCCTTATGTCCCGCGGCGTTTCGAGAAAAAGTTCTGACAACAACAGAAAGTCCTCGGCCACGCCTGAAATGCAACAAATTGAAAAATGGCTTGGTTAGAGCACATTTTGCACGTTTTTTCCTTTGGGTGTACTCCAAGCATATTTTTGCCTATAAATACACCCATCCTCTTAGAGAAAAGGAACCACTTCAACTCCAAATAAAGTTACTGTGCCATTTTCTAGACTCTCACTCTCTCTCTCTAAAAATACCCCATTTTGATTCTCTCTCTAGAACTTCTTACATCTATCACCACTATACATACCTCTTTCTCTCTCTACATCAACCCACAAGCTAGGCTATTAAAAAAACAATCTCGTATTGATTTCTCTCTCTCTCTCTCTACACTCATTTGCTCACAAGTCTCTCAAAACTCATCCAAATCAACCTTCATTCTCCATCTTCAAGCACATCCAAATTTCAATCAAAAGGTATAAATCAAGTTTCCTTGGGCTAAACCACATTTAACTTTGAGGGGAGCCGATCGAGGCCCTTCTCGGTCTTTCTATACCGAGTTTGGGTTTCAAACGAGTTTTATATTCAAAAAGCACAAAAAACAGTTTTTGCACCGGAACGCTACATCGTGTGGCGTTTTACGACACCGCACGGCGTAGCGTATTACACCGTTCATTATTTTATTTCTTGTACATATTCCTTCTTGTGTTATTCTGTTTAGTTTGTTTGTTACTTTTCTGTGTGGATACATTCCAGAATCAAGTTTCATATTAAAAGTCTTTTTTTAACTACATCTTTTAACATTTCAAAAAGTTTTTATCATTGTTTTACATGATAAGATGAATAAAAGGGTCTCGTGAATCTTTTTTCAAAGATTCGGAAAATATAACAAACTATTTTGCGGACCTATGGTTTGTTTTGTCGTGTAAAAGCAAACTGATCCTGGAATGTGTAGACATGTGCATCGCACGGTGTTTTAGTTACACCATGCGATACATCCTGTTTGTCGTGCGGCGTTTCACATGATCTTGGCAGTCTGCTATTTTGTTGTTATTTCATTTTTTGTACATTGCATCATCCTTTATCATCTCTGTACAATTTACACCACAAGCACGCCAATGTGTTATATTTAATCCCGTGTCCCTTTCCCGTACATGTTTTAAAATTAAGTTTTTTTCAAATAATATAAAATCCCCTATTTAAAATGCTTAGTAGAGACCGGTCTTTACCGGGCGAGCGGAGTGCTTTTTCAACAAAATCTTCCTCGCTCGTAACGTGGTTTCCGGATCCAAAATCTCAATGTTTTCGCTAGATCAAAAGTATTTCTTTTTCAAATCAAGTTCTCGGTTTCTCGGATCATCCATCTCAAAAATCCGGGTGGTGACTCTTCGAGAGCGCTTTTGGGGCGACGAGAGCTCACAGTGGCGACTCTGCTAGGGACTTTTATTCAATACTTTACTTGTATTTTTTTTTTTAAAAAAGAATAAAAAGTGTTGAATAATTAAGAGGGCCAAGTTTGAAAGGCATTTTTCTTGGGGGATTTGAAATCATTTGAAAATCTTAACTTTTTTTTTTTTTTTACATTTGTACCGCACAAGCCTCGCTAGTGTGTTTCGGCTATCTTACCCGGTTTACCGGTGACAAACTCTCCTGGGATGCCTAGCAACCCTCGACTATGATGGGCCGTCGTGCTGTTCGACCATTGTCTTGCAATACACTTGACATGGGGTAGTACATCTTAACTCTAGTCCGGGAAACCCATCTGAGACCAAAATCGGCCTTCTGCACTTGTACATAACCGTAGAACCTTCCCTACTAGAACAGGAACCCGTGGTTAAGACTTATGTGATATATCCTATTTATATGCATTTTTTTTTCTGTACATGCATATCATTCATACATCATTGCATTCATACAACTAGAGGTCAGGTCCCCGCAAACTGGTAGGTTAATCCGCCTTTTAGAATAATTCTAGGTTCCAAAGTCTTTAGAAAATTACTAACACCCGATGAAGAGTCGTGCCGCATGGGACGCACATTGCTTAATACTAATATATTAGTCCTTAATTAAAACGACGCATTTGAGAGAAATCAATTCTTACTAAGTTTTCTATGCATTTTTCAATCAAATGTTTAAAAAATAAAAAAAATGGAGTGACTTAAGTATTAATAATGTGATACTTACACCATTTTGGCTAATAGCGCTACGTCGCTCACACCACCTGGTCATAATACCGTGTCATTTTTATCACGTCATTTTAAAAAACAGAAATTGAACCTTTGAAAAAAAAAATTGAAGACTTAGTTTGTTTTGACATCTCTTAATCTTCGTTGTTTATAAAGGATACACTGTCAAAAGAAACTCTGAGAATCGATGCAACTTTTTAAAACCGTTTTCTGTGAGTCTAAGAGACTTAAAATCTATGCAGTATGAGATACTTCCGGTGTTCGCCGTGCCTGAACGGCCCCTCTGGTCTGGATTTAGCCTTAGGGTGTGCTTGTATCTAGGTTCTGGTAACCTTATTGCTTTGTCTCGGATGGTCAAGATAAGGAGATTGGCTCTGGTTTTGAAGCATTCGAAATTTAACCTGCCTGACACGACTTATCCGTGGTTGCTGAAACCCTTGGTACAATCATATCCTAAGTGAGATTTGGAGCTGAGGTAGGTCTTAGGATGTAGATGACGCCGACGGCATTGCATGGACATGATTCTCAGGCATAATTTGAGCCACCTTTATTGCTTTACTGTCAGAAGGACTTCACCCAATCGGAACCGTCCGCAAAGAGAGGCGCAGTCACCGGTTGTGATATCTAAAATGGTGGGTCAGAGGAATGAAATACGGGAAATCAGGCAGGCTATGGTTGACCTAGAAGATCAACTTAGGCAGTCAATTACGAATATAGATAGTCAGGTCAAGTCAGTCGTCGCCGATGTCCAAAAGAAGATGACCATGATGTTCGAATCAATGCAAGAAATCAGTGACCGTGCTTGCGACCTTAATGTGTTGTAATAAGAATACCCCAAGCGGAGGGTCAAGTCGGTTGAAAGCATAATAAAACCTGGAAGTCCGGGATCGATTCCACAGGGAGCGCGTCCATAGTTCAAATTGGAGATTAGCTTGTGCAAAGTTTTCGGCGTTAGGACCGCCAACCAACCTTTGGCGTTGAGACGGCCAACTGAAAGTTTTGGTTAACTAGCTACCTAACCTATCTACGGCTTTTAACTGGAGGTTTAAACCAAAGGTTAGGTTTAGGGATAGTTAACACCTGAAACACAAGGACGAGCTAGATTCTTCTCTTTTCTTGACAAAGGTTTTAAACAAGCCTTGGACTCTTTTGGTACATTTGGACAAATACGAAGAGGGACATAGCTCTAAGCGTCAAACGTGGCAAGTAGCTTAACTCTTGCCTACGTTTGATCAAAGAGATTAACACCTCTACGTTGCGATACATAAAATCAGTCCAAGCCTCGCTTAAGCTAGAAAATGAGATTTCAAAAGAGAATATCAAGCTACACCCTTGGTCACGGGATGTTAACCATCCCACAACCCAACCTCACTACACTACTCACTCATATTCAAAGAAGACATGAAATGAGCTAAAGGAAAGGTAAGGAAAATACTAAACATTGATTAAATGCAAAATAAATACAAGATCCTTGAAGAGGAAGAGATTCCTTACAACATTAATGAAGGTGAAATGCTTCGAAACCCAATGGATCGTCCCTAAAATCAAGCTTTACAACATAAATGAGGAGAGAGGGTGGAGCTCCTTTAATGGAGGTAGAGAGAGAGAGAGTAAAAGAAGAAGTGCCCTAAAAGTCGGGCAAGGGTTTGTATATATACCCTCTTCACAAAAGATTTACAAAAATGCCACCGAAATGTCCGCGCAGGAAGGACGGATCGATCCCTGGTCAGAGGGGGATCGATCCCTGCCTAATGGTGGGGGATCGATCCCTGGGAAATGGGGGATCGATCCCTGAGGCTTTTGGGCTGCCCTACTGCTTTGTGCTAGCTTTCCTTGGTCCTTGGTTGCTCCGGGCCTTCCTCAAATGCCTTGGACACTTCGACCCGGACTTGGAATGATCACTCGAGGATCCATATGCACATCTTCTATATCCGGACTCCTCCGGGGATCCTTAGAACTCTCGAAAATCACTCAAATTTACACCAAAAACCTGTTTCTCAACAAAAACCAACTATGCGCGCAATAACAACCAAAAACAAGTATTGAACGCTTGACGGCATCGTAAAACGAGGTAGATAAGCCCTAAGATTTACACTTTCGAGGGCTTATCACACCCCCCAACTAGAACATTGCTCGTCCCGAGTAAACAACAAAAGAATTTCCAATAAACTACACAATCTTCCCACTAAGATTAGATACAAAACATATGCTCAACATTTTCTGAAACGGCAAAAGACTAAAAATTTTCTCCCCCAAAGGGTCACAATTCATTCAACTAGCATGCCAAGCACCATGATTCATAAACTTTAATTGAGCGCATTTGAGAAAGCTAAACACACCAAGCTTTGGTTCCAAACCTCACCGAGGTAACGCTCAACGAAAGAAACACTCCAACAAAACAACATGTATCCCAATCACAAAGCAGGAGAGGCTTATGCAATAACCGAAACAAAAAGTTATGCATTTCATTCAAGGAATTTGCTTGCACCCAAAATAGAAGCTAGAATGCACAAGAAACAATACGGAAAGAAAACAAGACATAGCTAAATACCAAAAGCGTTCCCACTAAGATTAGATACAAAACATATGCTCAACATTTTCTGAAACGGCAAAAGACTAAAAATTTTCTCCCCCAAAGGGTCACAATTCATTCAACTAGCATGCCAAGCACCATGATTCATAAACTTTAATTGAGCGCATTTGAGAAAGCTAAACACACCAAGCTTTGGTTCCAAACCTCACCGAGGTAACGCTCAACGAAAGAAACACTCCAACAAACCAACATGTATCCCAATCACAAAGCAGGAGAGGCTTATGCAATAACCGAAACAAAAAGTTATGCATTTCATTCAAGGAATTTGCTTGCACCCAAAATAGAAGCTAGAATGCACAAGAAACAATACGGAAAGAAAACAAGACATAGCTAAATACCAAAAGCGTTCGGGAATGCATAAAAATGGAAAACCTAGGCGTACTCGAAATCTACTAAGGACTTTAATTAGCTTTTAATGAGTTACGGGTTACAAAGAGAAGGTTAGACAAAAGGTTACCGATCTATACTAGCTTGGTACTAACTACCCCATGACCGGTAACACCAACCTACAACTACCCTACTCATCATGCTAACAGCCAACGAAACCAACTACTGACGAAAAGACAAACAGCGACTCGAACAAAAAAAAACACACGAAACAACCACCGACTCCAACAGACGAAAGCAAATAACATAACACTACGACTACTACTACGAACACCACCACCATCCAAGACTACACACCACCCCGAGTACCACTCGGCCCAGCGTCAACAGAGAACTCGGTACCCTCGCCGCGGAACATGCCCGGATTCAATTCTTCGTCATCCTCATCTCCATCCTCATCACTATCATCGGACTCAACCTCCGGAGGAGCCACATACTCCCTCGCCGCAGGACATTGTTCCACTAGCCAATCTACCTTGTGAGCCTGCCTCGCAATCACTTTCCGGTCCACTTTCCTTTCCTTTTTCATTTCCCGATTCTCCTTCACTAAATGAACAACCATGCAAAACATCTTCTTGATCCAAGAGTCTTGCTTTTCTTTGGGACCGGGCATTTCAATCATCTTAGCAAACTTGCCCTTCCTTTTGGGGCTTGGAGGATCATGGGATTGAGATTTGCTCTTGGTTACATAAGAAGCATCAAGGGGCCCGGGTTTTGGTGGTTCAAGCTGAGCAAACCTCGGTCCCACTACTTTTTGGCTCTTGCAAATTTTGCTTATCATGTTTGGGAAAGGCATCCGGGCGGAACTTTGGGACTCGGCTTGGAAGCCATAAACTTGGTGAAAGATCCATAAAGCGGCATCGAAGACATAATCCTCATTTGCAAAAACATACAATAACTCCGCCCCCCTTTGTCTCGGATGGTGCTCCGACCCCCTCGGGTACAAATTCACATGAATAGCCTTATTCAAAAGGCGGTACTCTTCCTTGAACAAAGCCGGCTTTAGGCGCCCATCATAAAGTTTAATGTCAATATAGAGGGCATTGTTAACGATGGTCGAGTCAATGTACGCTCTTTCGGGGAGCGGATAGTTCACGGTTTGGGCCGGGGGTCGAGCATAACCCAAATATTTGGCGATGACATCCGGGGTTAACACGACACGCACATTATCAATGGTGGATTCAATGCACAATTCTTTCAACAACCCATCACCAACTAGCACCATATTTTGATAAAATTCTATCACACACGCCTTATTATAGCCATTTAACGCTTTAAACCAAAATTTCAAACCTCGACGGGCGATGTGCGGAATGCCATGAAGCTCGGTGTCCAAACTTTTGATGTCGACTTGACGCTCGCTCTTAAATCCCCTCCCGGCCATGCCGCTCTTCCAATTTTTTCGAGTGACCGGTTGGGCTCCCTCCGGTTCCTCCATTTCCTCGTCAATCTCCTCCTCCTCTTCTTCGATTTCCCTAGCCCGGTTCGAACCACCACCTCGAGCCCTTTTTGTGGTAACTTTCTTCTTTCCTCCGGCCATCCCGACCACAACCATTGAAAGTAACCCAAAGCCTACCAACAACATCAAAAACCACGCAACTAGGGTAGGGGGGTTCGGATAAGGGCTTGAGGGGTTGAGTTTGGGTGTTATTCTAGCCATTTGGAAGGTTTTGGGGTGATTTTTGTGGAAGGTTATACAAAAAACGTGGGTGGAAGGGAAATATGGGTGATTTTTGGCTAATAGGAGAGAGAGAGAGTGGGTTACCTTGATTTGGGAAGAAAACCTTGAAATTGATGCTTGGATCTTGAAGCCTTGAAGATTTGATGGAGATTGGTGGAAGAATTTCTAGATTTGGTGGAGATTTGAGGGAGATATGAGAGAAAGAGTGGGAAGGTTTGGTTATGGAGGCAAGGGTTCTTGGCTGGGAAAGTGGCGTGGAGAGAGAGAGAGAGTAGGTGAAAGGGTTATAAAGTGGGTTCCAAAAGTTGCATCAGTCCGAAAAACCAATTTTTTTTTCTGAAAAACCACTGGGGGATCGATCCCTGGTGTATGGGGGTTCGATCCCTGGCTGATTCCGAGGGTGCCTGACAATGGGGGATCGATCCCTGCTTCATGGGGGTTCGATCCTTGGCCTTTTTGTACTGTGCAGCCTGCTCTCCTTGCTCTCGAGGCCCAATGTTGACCAAGACCACCTCGATCATGTTCCAATCAATTCAATTCAAACCCAATTCACCTGTACGACATTCCACCACTCCAAACAACCCTCCAAACGTCCGGTTTCTTAGGCTAATCAACACAATGAGACTCGGACTTGGATACAAAATGGTGCAAAGGTAAAATTAAGTGGTTAAATCATAGAACGAATGCCTTGTATCATCTTTCAAGTACGCCTACGACTCCATTGCAATGCATAAACGAAATCAACGGTACTCAAGTATGCACAAGAGAGATTATTCACCTAAACTACGGGTATGGAGCTCAAAAACATGGGATACAACAAAATTTGAACCTCCACTCGAGGTGCTTAACCAATTCAAATGCATTCGGAAGAATTCGATCCACACACTACATGAACATGCTAATGGAATGAGTTGGTTATTTTCAAAAATTTGGTTCATCAAACCGGTGCTTTTGCCAATTGAAAACAAAAAACGAGCATATGCAACGTAGCTTAACGCAAAAATAGAATGCAATTAAAGGAAGACTGCACAAAAATTAAAAAATTTCTACGCAAAAACGAAAACTTAAAATATTAACATACTCCCCCCAACTGGAAACGAGCAACGTCCTCGATGCAAAAAGACAGAAAATAAGGAGAGGGAGAACAAAAATGTACCGACGGGGTGGAATGTCAACCACCCGATACCTCGACCAAGTTGGAGGATTTTTGCGTCATCTCCTCCGTTCGTCATCGGAACCGCTTCCAAGGCCCACTCTTTCGGTCCCGCCTTCGGAACCAAAGCTAGTCGCACAAGGCCATCGCCGAAGCTTTCTTGGACTTACAACCACGACACATAATCGCACCCTTGCTTAGAGCTCCTGAATGCCTCACTCACTCCGGCGTTTAGACCCAAACTACCAAGGCTGGTGCGGTAGCGTGTTTACCCTGCAAAAGACTTAAGAACCGACTACCTAATAGGAGACAAATGACATTAGTCCCGCCGGCTCGTGGTAGCCCGGCAACAAAAATTATTAACAACAAGAATTAAAACCACCGAATCGTCACGTGATTAAACGGGTACTACTTTTCGCCCCGTGGTTCGCTTAAGGTGTCGCAAAGCAAAAGAGACAACACCTTAGGCGAAACACGGGTGGCTATACCGGACCACAAAAGATTTGCCCTTACGAACCGGAGCTGGGTACACGACTTATTTGAATAGCGACGTGCGAAGCTATAAACCCAAGTCAATGATGGGTACCTCCGAAGAGGCCGGGCCTTCCAAACAATTAAGTCCAGAAGTACGCAAAAGCTCCCCGTGGAAACAATTTAGAACTTTTTCAAACCAATGGATCATCAACATACACCGGAGCCACTAAATCCTCCGTGATTTCATCCTTTTCAAAATTTTCCAAAAATGGTTTGAGCCTTTGGCCATTTACTTTGAAAATATTGCCATTGGAAGGATTCACCACCTCAATTGCCCCATGGGGGAAAATGGTTTGCACAAAATACGGACCTTCCCAACGGGACCCCAATTTTCCAGGAAACACATGGAGTTTAGAATTGTACAACAACACCTTTTGCCCAACCTCAAAATTCTTTCTTTGAATGTTCTTATCATGAAATTCCTTGACTTTGGATTTGTAAATGTTGGTGTTATCGTATGCATCCCGCCTTATCTCCTCAAGTTCGTTGAGTTGGAGTTTACGATGAGCACCGGCTTCGGGCAACCGAAAGTTTAAAGATTTAATTGCCCAATATGCCTTATGCTCCAACTCAACCGGAAGGTGACACGCCTTACCGTAGACAAGCCGATAGGGTGAAGCACCCAACACGGTCTTATACGCGGTCCGGTATGCCCACAAAGCATCGGTCAAACGTTGTGACCAATCCTTCCGATTTGGATTAACGGTTTTTTCTAAAATATGCTTTACCTCCCGATTGGCGAGCTCGGCTTGACCGTTGGTTTGTGGATGGTAGGCGGTGGAGACCTTGTGAGTGATTCCATATTTCCGCATGAGGGCTTCAAAAGAGCGGTTACAAAAGTGGGTGCCTTGATCACTTATGATGGCTCGGGGCATCCCAAACCGTGACAAAATGTGCTCTTTAATGAAATTCACCACCACTTTAGAGTCATTGGTGCGAGTAGCCACGGCTTCAACCCATTTGGACACGTAGTCCACCGCCAAGAGAATATAGAGAAAGCCATCGGAATTTGGAAAGGGACCCATGAAATCGATTCCCCAACAATCGAATACCTCCACTACTAGGATATTGGTGAGGGGCATCATGTTCCTCCGAGTCACCGCACCTAGTTTTTGACATCTCTCGCAAGCCCGGCAAAAGGCATAGGCATCCTTGTGAAGATTTGCCAATAGAACCCACATTGAAGAATTTTGGCGGTGGTCTTTTTATGAGAGAAATGGCCCCCACACGCCTCGGAATGACAAAAATTGAGGATCCCTTGTTGGTCTTCGTCGGGCACACACCGCCTAATGAGTTGATCCGAGCAATACTTGAATAAATAAGGGTCATCAAAGACGAATCGTTTCACCTCGCTAAGAAAAAGCCGCCGGTCTTGAGGAGTCCAATGGAGGGGAATTCGCCCGGTGACAAGATAATTAACAATGTCAGCATACCACGGGCAACTCGATATGGCAAAAAGCTGTTCATCCGGAAATGTATCAACAATTGGAAGCTTGGAAAAGGAATCCCCGAACTCAAGACGAGACAAGTGATCCGCCACGACATTCTCCACCCCCTTTTTGTCCTTGATTGTGATATTGAACTCTTGAAGCAATAAGATCCACCGAATGAGCCGTGCTTTTGCATCTTGCTTTGTGAAGAGGTATTTCAAAGCCGCATGATCGGTATAGACAACAATAGGGGAGCCCACCAAATACGACCGGAATTTGTCCAAGGCAAAGACAACGGCAAGCAACTCCTTTTCCGTGGTGGAATAATTTATTTGAGCTTCATTGAGAATCTTGCTTGCATAGTAGATAACGTAGGGATTCTTGTCTTTTCTTTGCCCGAGAACCGCCCCAACCGCATAGTCACTAGCATCACACATGAGCTCAAAGGGTAACGTCCAATCCGGTGTTTGCACAATGGGAGGAGAAATGAGGCTTGACTTTAACTTCTTGAAAGCTTTTTCACAAGCCGGTGTCCACTCAAACGGTGTGTCCTTTGAAAGGAGATGGCATAGGGGCCGAGAGATGGCACTAAAATCTTTGATAAACCGCCGGTAGAAACCGGCATGCCCAAGAAAAGAGCGGATGTCCTTAACACATTTCGGGGTAGGGAGGGTGGCGATAAGATCAATTTTGGCTTTGTCAACTTCAATTCCTTTGGATGAAACAATATGGCCTAGAACGATACCCTGAGTCACCCTGAAATGGCATTTCTCCCAATTGAGCACCAAGTTCTTTTCCTCACATCTCGCTAATACCTTCTCCAAATTGGCCAAGCAAGCCTCAAATGAGTCACCAAACACCAAGAAATCATCCATAAACACTTCGACGATCTTCTCAATCATGTCGCTAAAGATGCCCATCATACACCTTGAGAAGGTTCCGGGCGCGTTACACAAGCCGAAAGGCATGCGACGATAAGCGAACGTTCCGAACGGACAAGTGAACGTCGTTTTCTCTTGATCGGGCAAAGCGACCTCAATTTGGTTATACCCCGAGTATCCGTCCAAGAAACAATAGTAGGCGTGCCCCGCAACCCGTTCCAAGATTTGATCAATGAAGGGGAGTGGGAAATGGTCCTTCCGAGTGCTAGCATTAAGCTTCCGATAATCGATACATACCCGCCATCCGGTGGTGATTCGAGTCGGGACCAATTCATTGTTGGCATTGGGTACCACGGTAACACCGGATTTCTTGGGAACCACTTGGATAGGACTTACCCACTTGCTGTCGGCGATAGGATAGATAATCCCCACATCCAAAAATTTCAAAATTTCTGCTTTCACCACATCTTTCATGATAGGATTCAAACGGCGTTGTGGTTGGCGAGAAGGTTTGATGTCGTCTTCGAGAGCAATGTGGTGGGAGCAAATGGAAACATCGATCCCTTTGATATCGGCGATAGTCCATCCAATGGCTTTGGTATGCCGCTTCAAAAGTTCAAGGAGTTGGGATTCTTGCAAGCCATCAAGAGAGGAAGAGATCACCACCGGGTAGGTTTCATTTTCACCAAAGAAAACATACTTTAATGTATCCGGGAGGACTTTCAACTCGAGTTTTGGTGGTTGAACACTCGACGGAAGGGTCTTGCACTCGAGAGGAGGCAACTCTTCAAATTTCGGAGACCATAAGTCCGTCCCGCAAACCTCGGCCATGTCAAGCAAAGAACACAAATACTCCACCTCCGGCGATTCTAGAAATGATGCTTCTTCGGCGGTAAGGCACACCTCCAACGGATCCTTGCATAACACATTGTCCACATGCTCTTGAACCAAAGAATCGATGAGATTTACTTCATGAACACATTCATCATCCCCCATTTGGCTTCCAATATTAAATACATTCACCTCCATTCTCATGTTGCCAAAAGTAAGATTGAGCAAACCGCTTCGGCAATGAGTAACGGCGTTGGAAGTGGCCAAAAATGGTCGCCCAAGGATAACCGGAGTTGATGATGAAGCTTGAGAGGAGGGCACCGGGCAAGTATCCAAAACTACGAAGTCCACGGGGTAGATAAAGTTATCCACTTGCACCAATACATCTTCCACCATCCCGCGTGGAACCCGAATACTCCGATCGGCCAATTGCAAAGTCACCGATGTTGGCCGCATCTCCCCCAAACCAAGTTGTTCATACACGGAGTACGGAAGCAAGTTAACACTAGGTCCCAAGTCAAGAAGAGCTTTTTCAATCTTTGTACTCCCGATAGTGATAGAAATAGTTGGACACCCCGGATCTTTGTACTTTGGAGCCACATTGGTTTGGATGATTGAACTTGCTTGCTCCGTCAAGAATACCCTCTTTTGAACATTCAACTTACGCTTTTGAGTGCATAAGTCCTTGAGAAATTTGGCACAGGAGGGAATTTGCTTGACGACATCCACCAACGGAATATTGATCTTCACTTGCTTGAACAGCTCGTAGATCTCAGAGTTGGTATGGGCATGGGCCGGAGCTTTCAACCGTTGGGGAAAAGGAGCCGGAATGTGGGGCATGGGGGCCTTTGGTTCCTCCTCTTGAGACTTGGCCGGTTGCTCACCAACGGGACTAGGCACCGAAGTTGGTGAGTCAATCGGGATATCCGGTGCTTGCATGACAATTGGTGTAACCGGTGGCTTGATAGGCTTTGGAGCAACGGCCGTATCGACTTCCTTTCCACTCCGCAATGTGATAATAGACTTGGCTTGCTCGGGACTAGGCACCGAAGAGCTTGCCACAAAATGGGTTCCTTGCGGATGCACCAGGGGTTGAGTTGGAAGCTTCCCTTTCTCTTGTTGAAGTACCCCCACCGAATTGGTCAACTTGGCCATTTGGTTCTTGAGCTCCCCGAGAGTTTGAGTATTTTGCTTGTTGAGGGAAGTTTGACTTTGCATGAAAGATGACAGAATATCCTCCAACGAACGCTTTTGTGGTTGGAATTGATTCGGCACATGAGGAGGTCCCGTTGGTGCAAACCCCGGTGGTTGTTGATTTTGAGAAAACCTCGGCGCTCCTTGAGAATGAGAAGGCCGGAAAGCTTGGTGTTGTTGATGCGATGGAAATTGTGAAGGTCCGGGAGGTTGTGGCTCGCTCCACCGGAAATTAGGGTGCATCTTCCATCTCGGATTGAAAGTTTGAGAATAAGGGTCAATCCGTTGATTAATGGCATTGACTTCCGATGGCCCAGTTCCTTGGAGAATATCCTTGACGACGGGGAGCATTTGGCAATCTCCCGTGGCATGCCCTGCAATTTCACACAAAACACAAAATTCTTCCGCCTTGGCCACAGAGGCCACCCCAGCAACTTTGTTAAGTTGTAAAGTTTCAATTTGGCGGGAAAGCTGGGCGACCTTGTGGGCAAGCTCATTTTGTTCATTCAATTGAAATTTACCGGAACTGCTCGGAACCAAATTAACCACATTCTTATCAGATGGGTCCGAGCAATCCCAGTTTTGCGTTTTTCAGCTAGTTCCTCAAAAAAGTCCCACGCGGCATCGGGAGTCTTAGCCATGACTCCACCCGTACACATGCTATCCATTAAGTGTCGAGTACTTGGAAAGCATCCTTTTAAAACACACTCGACCTTTTGATAATTTGTGTAGCCATGGTGTGGGATGGAGTTTAGCAAATCTTTAAACCTTTCCCAATATTGGTAGAAAGACTCCCCCTCTTTTTGTTTAAAGGTTTGAATTTGGAAAAGGAGATCCTTTGTGAGTTGAGGGGGAAAGAATTTCATGTAGAAAGCTTTTGACAAATCCGCCCAATTTGCCAAGGATTGAGGTCTCATGTTATTCAACCATACCTTGGCTTTGTCTTTTACCGAAAATGGGAAGAGTTTTAACTTGGCGGACTCAAGTTGGGCCGGCGAGGTTACTATTGTTGAGACCATTTCCTCGAATGCCCGCATATGAGTGTACGGGCATTCTTTGTCCTTGCCATAAAACGATGGCATCATGGTAAGGTGATGCATTTTAACAACAAAGTTATTTGCCTCGGTTGCGGCCGGGAGAACTATGGTGGGCCGCGGAGTAGTACGGGCCGGATTCATGTAATCACTCATAGTTCTCTCGGGCACAACCGGCGGAACATCATCACCTCCACCTCCAGCGTCTGCCATTCTTTCTCGAGGAGGGGTATTTGTTGAAAAAGGAGTTCTTTGGGGTGGTGGGGTCCTCGCTCGCACCCGACGAGGAGTTTTGGGTCGAGGAGGAGAAAAAGATCGATGAAGCCTTTTAGAATTTGGGCTCCGAAAGGCTCCTCGATGACCACCACGCATACACTAAATACCCTTTGCTCGAGAAACAATAGTCCACAAATTACCAACTAACAGACAAGAGGGGCTATGCCGCCACCTCCTAACAACAACTACAAGGGGCTATGCCGCCGCCTCGAAAAGTAAAAGCAATAAGAAAAGGGTAGTTTATACTTACGCTAGCTTCGTTACACCTCAAGTTAGAGAAGAAACTCAGGTTAGAGGTATGCACTAGATTAAGTATAAACTACGCAAAGCAAAATTAAGCGAGATACTTACAGTGGTTCGGCGAACCTCCAATATAAGCTATAAAAGAAAGCGCTCCCCGGCAACGGCGCCAAAAATGCTTGCGACCTTAATGTGTTGTAATAAGAATACCCCAAGCGGAGGGTCAAGTCGGTTGAAAGCATAATAAAACTCGGAAGTCCGGGATCGATTCCACAGGGAGCGCGTCCATAGTTCAAATTGGAGATTAGCTTGTGCAAAGTTTTCGGCGTTAGGACCGCCAACCAACCTTTGGCGTTGAGACGGCCAACTGAAAGTTTTGGTTAACTAGCTACCTAACCTATCTACGGCTTTTAACTGGAGGTTTAAACTAAAGGTTAGGTTTAGGGATAGTTAACACCCGAAACACAAGGACGAGCTAGATTCTTCTCTTTTCTTGACAAAGGTTTTAAACAAGCCTTGGACTCTTTTGGTACATTTGGACAAATACGAAGAGGGATATAGCTCTAAGCGTCAAACGTGGCAAGTAGCTTAACTCTTGCCTACGTTTGATCAAAGAGATTAACACCTCTACGTTGCGATACATAAAATCAGTCCAAGCCTCGCTTAAGCTAGAAAATGAGATTTCAAAAGAGAATATCAAGCTACACCCTTGGTCACGGGATGTTAACCATCCCACAACCCAACCCCACTACACTACTCACTCATATTCAAAGAAGACATGAAATGAGCTAGAGGAAAGGTAAGGAAAATACTAAACATTGATTAAATGCAAAATAAATACAAGATCCTTGAAGAGGAAGAGATTCCTTACAACATTAATGAAGGTGAAATGCTTCGAAACCCAATGGATCGTCCCTAAAATCAAGCTTTACAACATAAATGAGGAGAGAGGGTGGAGCTCCTTTAATGGAGGTAGAGAGAGAGAGAGTAAAAGAAGAAGTGCCCTAAAAGTCGGGCAAGGATTTGTATATATACCCTCTTCACAAAAGATTTACAAAAATGCCACCGAAATGTCCGCGCAGGAGGGAGGGATCGATCCCTGGTCAGAGGGGGATCGATCCCTGCAACTTCTGAAGGTTCCCTGATGGTGGGGGATCGATCCCTGGGAAATGGGGGATCGATCCCTGAGGCTTTTGGGCTGCCCTGCTGCTTTGTGCTAGCTTTCCTTGGTCCTTGGTTGCTCCGGGCCTTCCTCAAATGCCTTGGACACTTCGACTAGGACTTGGAATGATCACTCGAGGATCCATATGCACATCTTCTATATCCGGACTCCTCCGGGGATCCTTAGAACTCTCGGAAATCACCCAAATTTACACCAAAAACCTGTTTCTCAACAAAAACCAACTATGCGCGCAATAACAACCAAAAACAAGTATTGAACGCTTGACGGCATCGTAAAACGAGGTAGATAAGCCCTAAGATTTACACTTTCGAGGGCTTATCAGACCGCCTACCAGCCAAATCTATACTTACACCATTTTGGCTAATAGCGCCACGTTGCTCACACCACCTGATCATAATACCATGTCATTTTTACCACGTCATTTCAAAAACAGAAATTGAACCTTTGAAAAAAAAATGAAGACTTAGTTTGTTTTGATATCTCTTAAGCTTCGTTGTTTATAAAGGATACACTGTCAAAAGAAACTCTGAGAATCGATGCAACTTTTTAAAACTGTTTTCTATGAGTCTAAGAGACTTAAAATCTATGCAGTATGAGATACCTCCGGTGTTCGCCGTGCCCGTACGGCCCCTCTGGTCTGGATTTAGCCTTAGGGTGTGCTTGTATCTAGGTTCTGGCAACCTTATTGCTTTGTCTCGGATGGTCAAGATAAGGAGATTGGCTCTAGTTCCGAAGCATTCAAAATTTAACCTGCCTAACACGACTTACCCGTGGTTGCTGAAACCCTTGGTACAATCATATCCTAAGTGAGATTTGGAGCTGAGGTAGGTCTTAGAATGTAGATGACGCCGACGGCATTGCATGGACATGATTCTCAGGCAGAATTTGAGCCACCTTTTTTGCTTTACTGTCAGAAGGACTTCACCCAATCGGAACCGTCCGTAAAGAGAGGCGCAGTCACCGGTTGTGATATCTAAAATGGTGGGTCAAAGGAATGAAATATGAGAAATCAGGCAGGCTATGGTTGACCTAGAAGATCAACTCAAGCAATCAATTACGAACATAGATAGTCAGGTCAAGTCAGTCGTCGCCGATGTCCAAAAGAACATGACCATGATGTTCAAATCAATGCAAAAAATCAGTGACCGCTTACCAGCCAAATCTACTCCGAAGCCAGAATCATCACTCGCCAGGGACGCGTTCATTGCTGACCCCCCAAGTGGCAGAATTGATTGCCAAAATCAACAAACTCGAGGAATCTATCCTCGAAATAGAAAGGATGGGGAGGGGTGAAATAGACATGGATCGTTTAAGTCTGTTTCCCAATGCAAAACTGCCTGACAAGTTCAAAGGGATGGACTTTGCTAAATTCGATGGGACTACTGATCCAAAGGCCCACCTGCTAGGGTATGTTGGGTCCCTTTCCATGCGAGGGGTTGAAAAAGAAGCCATGGCTCAACTGTTCCACGAGTCACTTACTGGCCCGGCTCTACAATGATTCTTTTCTGGGTAGCAGCCAAAAGAAATGGGGGGCTGAGTAGTCAGTAGTTGGGGAAGATAAAATAACCCTTCTCTTTCTCCGTTGTCACTCTCTCTCTTTACATCCCGTGCCAAAAGGCCGAGAGCAAAGCTCTCATTTCCTCTCCATTAAAAACCCTTCTCTTTCTATCTTTCCTTTTTTTTTTTTTTTTTATTGGGCCAAATATGCGAGACTTGTTTTCCCTTCTCTCTTTCTGCTTTCTCTTTCCCTCTTTTTTTCTTCCTTAGTTTGTCTCAGTACCAATGGAAGCTTTCAGGGCTAGGCCCTTGTAATATGCTTGTAATTTTTCCGATGCTTGTAATAAATTTGTAGTTTTTAAATTTCTTGTATCAATTCTACTCTCATATTTCTATCTGCTTAATAAGTAAAGATTGAGGTTTGCTTGTCGGAATTCGCAAACTATTCAGCTGTTTCTCGCACCAAATTTAACTCATTTTCTTTTTCTCTTTTCTGATAATCATTATGTCTAAATTTTATGTGTTCCGATTAGACATGTAATAATATCCGATCGAGCCGATTGTCTCAAGAATTGGTTTGGATGGAGTTAATGTTGATTTTGTGGGAGCTAGTGGCTCCGTCCAAATCACTCAGCCAATTGCCCACTTGCTTGAGACAGCCAACTAACACCTACTCTGCCAAGTCTTACTCCAGTCGTTTAAAAAAATTAAAATAGCTGCCAAACCTCTGATTATTCTACACTAATAAAATTAAGAAGCAAACAAGAGATGCTATCCTAAGTTTTGGTTATATTTGTCCATATATACATTGCAGCAAAACCCATCAACCAATCATCACTTGGGTATATTTTTTAGCATTTGGACTGATTCCCCACAAGCAAGATACTTATCAAGCTTGTTCCCCTGATCTAAACACCCTTAGGTCCTAATTAATCAAATTATATATAGCTCCCATGTGCCGTGCAGTCAGCTTCAATACTCCTTGTATAAAGAAAGACAGGCCGTTTATTTTATCAAATACTGAGGATGAGGATTTTACACAGAAGTGTGGGTAAGGATGAAGATCAAACCAATTGAAGAAATTCTAATGACCGCAAACATCCAAGATTCCAACCTAGTGTCCGAAAGGAAACATGGAAAGCGGTTCAGACATATATAGTAGTAAAGTTGACCCTAGTGTCACCTAAAAGTCATTTGTTTCATTCTCAAAATATGTAGTCTCGATCTCTGGTCTGTGCTTGCAAAGTAAGTTTGCCTACATCAACTCTTTCCTTGATGCCTCATATGCAAGAGATTCGGGCACGCTAGCTCCTTTTATAGATTACCCAAATGGCCAATGGTCCCAAATGTTTCCCGGCCCTTTAGAGCATCCGCAATGGGAATAATCAAAATCAAAAATCAAAATGTGCCACGTCGGCATTAGATTATTCATTTAGTTTATAATCAAATTTAAGAACCTCTACCTCCATATTTGTTATTTTTGCATCCTTAACATAAAAACCTCACAATACACAATGCAATTATGTCCAATCGCAAATGAATTCAAATCACGCACTCAACCACACCAAATTATTCGTATCGATGAGACGATTCCAATATGAGGTATTTTTGAGTTATTGAGTTTGGTTATTGGGTTTGGTTATTGAGTTTTTTGGTTATTGGTAAAAGTTGTTAAGTTTAGTTATGGAATGGATGGAATTTGATTATTTGCTAAAAGATTTATAACTTTACTTATTACAATGTGAGGTATTTTTTGAATATTGTTGTTAAGTTTATTTATTCACATCCATTACTTATTACAATGGGGATGCTATTACCCACCTAGACTAAGATGAAAGATGTAGAAGAAGAACCCGTATTAGAAAGTAGTAAATGGGAAGGGGATCAGACTTTGTCAAACTGTGTTGGCTTCTCATGGATAAGCCCAATAATTCATGAATGGCAAAGTCTAAAGAGAGTTAAATCTCAATGTAGACTAAAATGCAAGAAAATCACAGATTTTTCAGTTTGACTGTGTTCACAATGATTTTTTTGGTTTTCAATATCTTTTTTAACCACCAAGTTAATAATGTTATTTATATTGCTATGGAGGGACTGGGACACGTGTCAGTGTAATATAGCACGGGGACAGAGGATCCTAGTCCGCTATAGGACCCAGTTAATTCTCATTATGACAAAATGTTGATGTCAACAAAACACATGAGTAACAAAATGGGAGTATTTACCAATGAGCTTGTAGCCCAGTTGATAACTCTTGGTTCTCTCTTGTGGGAGATCGACCAGGGTTCGAGCCCCGTTATGGGTGTCGGTTTGCGGATTTAGGGCTATAAATAGTCTCTGAAAACTAACTCACTAACTTATCCCTTGTAAACTAACTCACTAACTTCTCCCACTAACCCCTACTGATGTATACAATATTGGCAAAAAAAAATAAAAAAAAATAGGATTTATTATTCTCTTTAAAGCTCTTTCAACAAATTTTTACTTGCACATTCAGTAGGACAAACATTTTGAAACATCTCAAAATCAAAAGATGATCAACAATTAGGAACAGAAGGAGTACTTCACTAAAGGATAGAGATGCTAACACGTTTAAACTGTGACATTTGGTGCAACGGTATTGTGTATCAATATGGTGAAATATTCAACTACATGAAACATATGTTGATACCCTTGTTGATGGGTTAAATAGAAATTGTTGTAGTACCAAAAAAAAAAAAAAAATCATACTCTTTCTCTCTCTCTCAATGTTTTGACGCTTAGGGTTTTTTGAAAGTTTTCCTTGCAAAAATATATTTAAAAATATGGATAAAAAATTAAGTGCTTCAATTTTCAATATGTTTAAACCAGTGCGAAGATTCTTATTTTTTTGATCATTTTATTCTAAATAATCATAATTAGTTTTTGTCACTAGTTCTCTTATAATCAAGTTTCTGCTTTACAGGGTCTCAAATAAAGAGCATATACTTTATTATGAAAGTCCTAGAGACAAAAATTAATTATGATTTTGTAGAATAATAAGATCACAAAAATAGATTTTCGCACCGGTTTAAACGGATTGAAAAATGGAGCACTTAATTTTTGGGGGGATTGCTCGTGAAAAGTTGTTCGTCATTAAATAACAATTAAAGAATAAAAAATAACATTTAAATTGAAAAGTACAAGTATTAGTAAGGTGAAATATCCAACCTTGTGAAACAAATGTTGATACCTTTTTTTTCAAAACGACATCAAGTTTATTAAGAAACTTGATAAGAGTACATCATGTTAGGGTTAAACAGATATTTAAACCCTTGATGATGGGTCAAATAAAAAGTGTTATAGTAAACGAGTAGAAAAAATGGGTGAAGTATTACTTCGGAGATTAAGTTTTCATAAGGTTAGCTGTATCTACTTTGTAACAATATCATAACTATTAACTAGTACTTTGGTAGGAAAAGGATGAAGGGTAGTCTAAGTGCTAAGGTGCTCCCTTTATCAGAATAAGATAAGATCTTGAGTTCGAGTCTTAGATTAGGCTAGATTGAGGCATGTTTGCACATAAATTATTATTTAATCGGAAAACAATAGGTTTGGAGTACATTGGCAATGATTGTTCTATGTGACGATCCCTTGGGTGATGTCAAATGGAATTTACCACGATTGCATTTTACTTTTTTATTTTTTAGATTTCTCTCATCGAGACAAATTAGTAATTGGCAATGATTGTTCTATGTGACGATCCCTTGTGTGATGTTAAATGGAATTTACCACGATTGCATTTTACTTTTTTATTTTTTAGATTGCTCTCATTGAGACAAATTAGTAATTCACAAAAAAAAAAAAAAAAAACTGGACACAAAAGTAACAAATGCGAAACTTTTTTCTAAATAAAGACAAAAAGTAATCCATATTGATTATTGAGCTAAAACATCCCTTATTTTCTTTTATAATATTTTTTTTGACACTAGTATTAATATTTGAAAGTATCTCGTTTTGTTCATGATTACGCAGTTTCACTTGTTTATTCAATTAGAAGTATATATACGATGGAAATGATAACTCCCCCGGCTAAAGATTGCTGGAGTCACCACTAATTAAGATAAGCAGAACTTAAATAGGGATCCTATCATATATAAATACTTGAGTTCTCATCCTAGTGGATTTGAAAACTTATCTTTTCATCCTCAAATTCAAATAAATCCTAAACTACTCTTTCTCTCTCCTAATCTTCTAAATCTTTCCCTCATCTTTTCTAATTATCTCAATTCTCTCTCCAACCTTTCAAACATTTCTGTCACCTAATCTTTTTAATTCTCTCTCTCCTAATCTTCTCTCTCAAATTTTCATTTCTCGAGAATTTCAAAACAAAATTTAAAACACAATACAAAATAAAAAAAAATCAAACTATAAAATATATATATATCATGATAACTTTTGAACAAATAAACCTAGACTATCCCAAAAATGTCAAATAGGTTAGAAACATGATAAATTTAGGTTACAAATATGATAATCTACCATTAACTATAATGACATATTTCGGAAAAAATTAATTACACAACGTATTCAAACTTACCATGTACTATCATGAAATATTTTATTTGATGATAAACCAATCTACCATGAAACCCAAACAAACCCAACAGAATAAAAAAAAGAATTCTTGAAGTTGGATCATTGAAACTCAAAAATCATGATAACTTTAGAACAAACCCAAATTTCTAAACCAATGTTACCATTGTTTGCATAAACATATTAATGAACATTATCAATTTGAAAATACTAGTGACAAACATGATAACCCGTATTTGCATAACACTAATGAACATGATGAATTTGCAAACAATAGTGACGAACATGTATGATAACATTAGAGATCCATATTTATTGAGATTATCCAAAAAAGGGAGAGGTCTGATCGGTGGTGGTGGAGCCACTGGGGACACGACAAACACAAAACGCCACATCAATTGGGTCCGCCTCTTGATCCTCGAAAATCCTCGATGAAGAATCTTTCGACTTCAACCATGATCCAATGGCCACCCTTGCATTAGTGGCAAATGCAAAAACCAACACCAACGCGATCACTCTTGATCCTCCTAAAACGACCTCATGAAAAATCATATCCGCCGCTTCCGCAGGCGAGGATGGTGAAGACCATGGCGGTGGCTATGGCTGCCGGTACAAACTTTTCAATCTATTCCTTCCGATCTAAACAAATGTTCTGCCGACGATGTTGGAGTCCCATCGCCTGACATGTTTCTAGGTCTCTACTGATAGGGAGAGGAGAGAGACTGTGCGGCAGAAGGATACGGCTGGTGAGGACGCCATTCGAAGGGTGGAGAGCGAGGCGGTGGGCTGCAATTTACTCTAATATCCAAACACCAGGGGCCCGTTTAGCGGGTGAAGAGAAGGGAGTGAGATAAAAGTCTTAGAGCAAGTGCATGAGCCTCTGGAAATGCTAACGTCAAAGCCCATGCTCCAAAACAATTTGACGAGGGCCCCAAATGTTTAGAGCATGTCTAATGTGATCGAGATATCAAAGTTAAGGTGGACAAGTTAATTGTTATTTTTTGTATTAACTTTTAATCCAATCCATCTGCCTTCACTTATGTCAAAGTTGATTTGGCTTTGACATCTCTCACTCCCATGCCAATTTTGACATCTACCTTTCCACATGCCAAAATTCAAAAACTACTTTTGGTAGTTCAAAAAAAATTCTGCCGTTTGAGGATTTCTTTTTCTTTTTTTTTTTTCCTTTTAAGTTTGAGCTCTATTTTTTTGACACAAGAGGGTTGGAGAGGGAGAGTTTGATGTCAAATTGAAAATGTCAAAATGCCACATAAGTCTTAAAAAAAATTTGACATCTCCTGGTGGAGATGCTCTTATGCGTTAGGCTGATAAAAAATTATTCATGTATGTAAACATGCCTAGATCCCGAGTGCAATTTTGTTCACCCTTTTTAAAAGAGGGTAAATGTTACTCTCTCTCCTATTAATTGATAAGTATGACATCACTTTATGGTGGGATCCACATCATTTCAACCAATAGAAAAAAGAGTAATGTTCATTCTCTTTTACGAAGGGCGAACAAAATTAAATTCCTAGATCCCGTCTCCAAGGTCCCAAAACAGCAAAAATTAATGAGCGACACAATTGTAATATCGATTAGAGAGAGTTATTCAAGGCTCCGCACAATCTCGAATGTCTATTTCGACAATCAATAGTTGAGATATGCTTTTCAATTTTGACCGGTAAGATTGAGATATTCTACCAAACGTTTTATTCTTTCAATTTTTAATTTCTTCCTTTCCTTTCCTATTCTATCACCTATTAAGAATAACTTTCTTTTTTTTTTTTTTCAGGAACAAGAATATCTTTCTATGAGTTCATGTTTCGTGAATAAGTGTTTAGATGCTAATTGGATAGCACCGAAACCAAACAAAAACCGGACCGGTCTTTTAAACCAACTATTTTTTATCCACTCTCCATAAAAATCACATCAATGTGTACCTGCCCTCTATAAATAATACTCATACTATTATCTTACTATCCCCTTCATAAATAATACCCCAAACTCATGCTATTATCCCCCTCCATACTATTCTTTCAAGTCATTTTTAATGTAGGATAATGTACTAAAGCTTAAGGGGGCCAGCGATCAGTACCTATTGGTCACCAATTCATGCTACTCGTGCACCTGACTTCATGAGAAGGGATGCAACTGTAGTTGCATTTTGATATTCAGTCAAGTTTACTAAATAAAATATATAATTACTCGATGCCAGTTTTCAATTTAATAATATCTGATCAATACCTGTTATTTTTTAAGTTATATGTGTTCCAACCAGACAAGTTAAAATATCTGATCCAGCCGATTGTCTCAAGAACTGGTTTGGATGGAGTTAATGTTGAAGTTGTGGGAGCTAGTGGCTCCATCCAAATCACTCAGCCAATTAATTGCCCACTTGCTTTAGACAGCCAACTAACACCTACTCTGCCAAGATTTACTCCAGTCATTTAAAAAAATTAAAATAGCTGGCACACCTCTGATTATTCTACACTAATCAAATTAAGAAGCAAATTAGACAAGAGATGCTAATAGGTCAATGCACTCAAACAAAACAAGCAAACAAGAAATAATGGTTTCCTAAGTTTTGGAGAAACTAAAACTAAAAATTTATATATGTCCATATATACATTGCAGCAAAACCCATCAACCAATCATCTACCAAATAGATCTTTCACTTGGGTCATAGCTATATTTTTTAGCATTGGACTGATTCCCCATAAGCAAGATACTTATGAAGCTTGTTCCCCTGATCTAAACGCCCTTAGGTCCTAATTACTCAAATTATATAGCTCACATGCGAGTCAGCTTCAATACTCCTTGTATAAACAAAGACAAGCCTTTTATTTTATCAAATACTGAGGATTTTAAACAGAAGTGTGGGATAAGGATGAAGATCAAACCACTTGAAAAAAATTCTAATGACTGCAAACATCAAAGATTCTAACCTAGGGCTTGGCAGGATTTCAATATTTATCAACTCATGCAAACATAATATAACTATTGGATTTTCCTCTTCAAATCCAATTTTGGAATTTGAGAAGAGAAACAAAAAGCTATTGGATTTTCTTCTTCAAATCCAATTTGGGAATTTGTAAATGTTAATATGAGCATAACAAGAGGTTAGTGTTTTTTTTTTTTTTTTTTTACGGAAGGGTAAGAGGATAATTCCACTTGACAACTCACCTTGGCAATTGCCTACTAGGAAGGGCTAAGGTTAGTGTTTTTTAGAATAAACTAAGAACTTACTCCAGTCTGTACTTAGTAGCTAGTTTAACCATGTTCCATGTGATCATATCAAGTTATTCAGTTAATTATGCTATTTTAGCATACTTAGACCATTTTTAGATGAATCTACCAATTAAAGTTAATTCAGTCCATATACATCCAATATCTGAATCAGAGAAAAAGGAAAAACTCATTCTCTTGTTGCAGGCTAGACTTTTTAAACAGTTTTATAACAAGTTTTTTTTTTTTTTTTTTTGCTCGGCATATAACAAGTTTCCATAAACATGCAACATAACAAGTTTCTATGTTGCATGTTTATGGAGAAGTTACAGAACATGAAATAGAATGACTAATTTGCCATTCTATTAAGTAATTATTTTCCATCATCCAACCCCAAGCGAATGGCCTGATACTTAGGGGTTTGCTTTCTCCTAACAGCTCTCATTCGAAACTCTAAGATGTTATCACCTTTGGGACTGTCCATGTGAAGTTTTTCTCTGATTGTAATTGGGCTCTCAATAAATGGGCAGTGGGATTGGACCCCTAGGATTAGTCGAGGAGCGCGTTTACCGTCCCGGACACCATGTTATCCAATAATTATTTTTTGTCATCCTAACAAAATTAAAATCACTTCAATTTAAGAAGATGTTGGTTGAAAAATTTCCAACTCAAAGAGTTTCGTATCCTGACTGCTTATGAGAGGTTTATCTGATGCAACAAAAAATGGTGAAATTAGCTAACTATAGATATAAACATAGAGTACTATGAAGAAGATACCACAACTTATACTCAGAGCGGGGAATGGCATGTAGTTGAGAGCGTTTGGAATGAATCCTCTGATACGGTTTTACGAAAAAAAAAAAAAAATGCTACATTCTCTGCAAGATCCATAGGAATATTAGCCAAAGACGAATCCTCTAATACGGTTTTTTTGTGTGAATTCAGAGTGTGATTGAGAGAGTGAGCGCGAATTTGATAAGCGAAACTCAGTATTTTCAACTGCAATCCAGGAAGGATTGTATTCTTGTTGGTGTGCTTTTCCTCTATTTTAGTGCATACTGTTGTGGTCATGGCCAAATTTGTTTTGCAATAGGTTCACCCAACATTGATTTGTATAACTACTTATTGTGATGAATGTATTAATTTTAGCTTTTGTTGTTTGTGTCACCCTAGCCTTATGCATGGTTCTTGATTACTTTCCAAGTTCCCTGATAAAGCATAGGCTTGTGACTGTACAACTGGCATTAGGTATCGATATTTCTTTGTGTCTCATAATTCTGACGTGGTTAATGTTTTGGGCTTAAAAATTATCTACACACTAACACAATCTTTCTTCGGTTACTACTTTTGTGTTGATTCTTTCTTAGTTTAAACTAATTTCTTTTTTGTATACGATTCTTAGGGTGTCTGCCTGTCTGGGAGTCTCAGCAAAGTGTGGCAGAAGCAATACTATAGTTCTATGGTTGAAGAACTTTTTTTCTTTAACCTAGTTGTGCTTTGTGAATGTAGATTGTGGACATAAAGTAATATGATGTTGGAATGTTGCTAATTTTTTGTTAGATGTTTCAATCCTATGGATTAGTAATGAATTTGAATGTTTTGGGAACAATTTGTTCACTCTGAAGTCATATTGTGGCATGGGAAGAGTGCGAGTTTAAAAAAATCCACTGAGAAATTAACTACAACGAATATTCGTCGATTAGGAATTATTATTTTTTATTAATAAAAGTTTTCCCAGTGTTTATAAAAATGCCAGCAAAGGCTTCGCCGGACCGGAAAAATTGCTGATCAAGGATTTAATCCCGGGGTTTTAATAAACACAGGCAATGGTTGCACAAACACCGAAAATTATTGCCGGCGTTTGATATAATGCCGGAAACTACTCCCGACACCAGTATTGGAGATGTTTGACGAAAACGCCGGAAAGACTATTGCCAGCGTTTATTTTACTACTGCCGGCGTTATAAAATGCCAGAAAAGCTATGATTTCTTGTAGTGTCCATATTTGAGTATTTCTAGAGCCAGCTTCGAAGTAAGTCCCACAAGACTATAGGCTTGGGCAACTCCCCACCCCCACCATGGGGCAACCATGCACTTAAATAGGGATCCAGTCCCTCCATCCTTAGTGAGTTATAATTGAATAAATTAGTGAGTTTGTGTGTAATCACTCCGAATGCTTTAGCTCAAAAGGATTCATCTCTAACTCCTTTCAATACTTACCACATCCTGATGCACTGTCCTAAAACAAAGAAAACACTAGAAAGAAAAATATTAGAATCTTTCTCCCATGCTATGTTCTTGTCCACTATGCAACACTGAAATGGAGTCTCACCACCATCTATCTTTTCAATGGAGCAAGTTAAGCCAAGATTCTAACTCACCCGAAATAACTCATCTTACCTCTCATCTAAGAACTTGAGCTTGCACTAACTATAGTATGCCGGATTAGCATATATATCAAGTCTTGGGCCTCTTGGACCCAAATCCGATCCCTCTAAGCCCGCAGGCCTAGGCCAAGAACAAAAGTTCGTATGTCTTTTATCCGTTTGGAAAATACCCGGGTCGGGGGACTGATCAGGATCATGCCAAAGACTGTACTCGGTACAAAGAAGATCGGCCCAACCACGTGGCACCACTCTCATCCGGCCACATGACGAGGACAAACCGAATACGACAAGTTAGGCTCAAGGATCGTACAGCCTAGCCACGCATCATCACTACAGGAGGCCACGTGGAATAGTCCCCTCCTGAGCAGAGGTGCGACTTTCGGCAGTCGTTGGCACAAACGCGCAGAGCCAACCCCGCACGCCCATGTAGCCGACTGAGCCCCGCCCAACAAACTCAAGGCTGAATCCCTCCTGGCGCTTGGGGGCAGACGGGGTTGGTGGCTGGTCATGTCATCCGGCATAGGGTTGGGAGCGTGATATCCCTCCGAACTTGGCCCTAAGGCAGGCATTCCCCTATATATAAGACAAGGATAAATCCTAATGAGGTATGGTCTCTTCTCCCACTGAGTTCAGTTTCCCTTCTTTGTACCAGAACTAACTTAGCCATCGGAGTGTCCGCCGGGAACTTCCGGCCGGCCGGCAGGTACGCACTAACTGTGCGTTTCTTGTGCAGTGACATGGAAAGAGAGAGGAGAGCTATCAAGTCCATTCTAAGGCCAAGAAATCCTTATCAAGTGAGACAGGTTTAGGACTTTAGAGTTTAGAGTGACCACCACCCTACAATTGGTGAACCCGACGTGAATCCTAACAACTGTTCTTCTTCTTCCTTCTTTACTTCCCCCACTAAAATCACCTCCCTGTCCCCACCATCGGAAAAAATGGTTGAGATATATTCGAACCCCTAGAAAGTGATCCTTCATGGCCCAGTAGCAACCATCCACCTTGGGCCGTCTAAACGCCGCGCCGAGACGAACCAGGACGGCGACAACGAGAGCCCAACCTTGGAGCCACATCATAGAGCGTACATCCGTTTCTTGGAACAACAGATCAAATCTCGAGATGAAACCCTCCGCATCGTCCAGAATGACCTCCGTCAACTCAAGGAGGATGTTTGAAGGCCGCCACGGGAGGAGTCCCGTAGCTCGCATGAAGACGATGGCCAAACGCCTCGTCGCATCGAGGAACAACGCGACCCGCATCACAAGGGTTCGGCCAAAGACCAGCTGGATCCACCTCGGGAGAAAGAACGTCAGGGCAACCGGGATCAGCGTAGGAGGCGCAGTCCTTTTTTTTTTATAGGTCAAACGGATCAGCGTAGGAGGCGCAGTTCTTCGCCGCCACAGCGCAACACTGAGCCCCAAAAACAGCTCCCTGCCCTCAAACAGCTTGGAGAGGTCTCAGTAGCAAGTGCCTACTCGTATTGCTACCCGACTCCGAGTTAGGGGAGACCGTCAGCCATGAAACCGCCGTCAACTAACAAATTTATAGGCACGTAAAAGAGCGCTTAGGTGGCCTGCAAGACTGGTCCTGGGGTAAGTTCCACAAGTCCTCAGTCTGCAACTCCCCGCGCCAGGGCAAACTTTAAGATATAAATATAAAAAATAGGTTCCCAGAGTAGCACAAACCTTTTTCTTGGTTTTGGTTTTGTTGAGTTCGATTCCTAGCCCACCCTTCTCTTTTTTTTATTTCTCCATTTTTGGGTTCTATCTCCTTTTGTTTTTCTCTCAATTCACAATTTTTTTTTTGAACAGCCCCAATTCACAATTTTAGTTCTACCTCTTTTTGTTTTCCTCCCAATCCATAATACTATGAAAGAAATTAATTACTTTGTTGGAACTTTTTGGTTTAACAAACACTACAGTTATGTATAAATTAAAGTGATACGTTCTTACATTTGATTTAAAAAAAAAAGCCATAGTTAAAATATATCTAGCGAGCTAACACAATTTTTTTTTAATCTACAAACTACCATTTCGCAAGAGTGATTAAAGAGATTGGCTATGATCTCAATGAAAATGAGACGCTATTCCACTAAGAGCATTTTTGGGCATTCGGAGCTTTTTCAATTTTATGTTTTTTGAGATAGGTCATTATTCCCCCACAAATATCAACTAAAAGGCCCAAAAACCAAAAAGTTAGCGGAACGGTCTCCGAGTTTTTGAATAAGTAAAGTACAATGAATCGATGACTCAAGTGAAAGTTTTGCTTAAAAAAATTGCAAGGAGAGGTTGTTTTTTTTGAATCGGATCATTGTAATCACAAAGCACTATAACTAGGGTCATTTTGTTGTTGATATTTTTAGAGTTATTGAAGCTAAAAAATAATGTAAATTTGTATGTTTTTGGTACTTTTATGTTTTTATTTATTTATTTTGTATGACTTAACAGTGAATGGGCAACAAATCATGAAGTTGGGTTAGGGCAACCCAAATGTTGGGGCGGCACTGGGCCGCCTGGAAAACAGGCCTGAACGTGGACGGGACTGTCACGTTTGTGAGCCCTCCCATGAACGCTGTTGCAATGACAACCACCACCGAGATTACCTCCCCGACGAGCCCTCTTAAAAGCCCGGCTCGCGACGCAACGACCCGCTCGACGTTTGCTGTGACCATGAGCATCGATCCCCCCTAAATCATCCCAAGTCACTGTTGGAACTCCTTGATCCGGGCTAGGGGTACTACTTATAGTCCATATTTTATCCGGGCGGATGAGGCCCTCCTCATCTCCCCTTCCCCAATATTTCAACTACAAAACAATTTTGTCTCTCATTTTATCTTTCATCCAAATCAACTATTTTTTATCCACCCTCCATAAAAATCACATTCAATGTATACTAACCCTCTATAAATAATACTCATATTATCTTATTATCCTCCTTCATAAATAATACCCAAAACTCATGCTATTATCCCCCTCCATACTATTGTTTTCAAGTCATTTTTAATGTAGGATGATGTACTAAAGCTTACGGGGGCAAGTGATCAATACCTATTGGCCACCAATTCATGCCTACTCGTGCACCTGACTTCATTAGAAGTACTGATGCCACTGTAGTTGCATTTTGATATTCAGTCAACGTTTACTAAATAAAATAATTACTCGATGCCAGTTTTCAATTTAATAATCTCTCCACAATGTCAATTATCAAGTTAAGCAGTGACCCAACATAATTTAGTTTAGTGAGCTAAATATAGAAATGAATCAATAAATATATACCTTCACGGAGACCAAGACCTTCATAAATTAAGTCATTTCCGGAATTCACTGATCACACTGAATACAATCTAGCGGCGATTCCGGCGAAGGTTCGGTACCCAGCTACCAATTCATTATACGTGCCTATTGTTCCGTACTAGCAAATGCCAATGTCTAAAGGCACTTGCAACCCCAAGCTAAGGATCCATCTTTCGACCCCTGTTCACCTCCGACATACCATAATAAAAGTAGGTTAAATGTAGACAACATAACTCTAAATAACCATTTTCATTGAAGTGTATTTCATGCGAAAACTTATTCTGAACTAGCCCCAATTAAGGATTAGCCCAATTGGTTGGTGGGTTTGCTCCCTACGCAATTAACCATGATTTGATTCTTGGGATTAGGTAGCAAGAAAGCAAGTTTTTGTGAATTCACTAGCTCTGGCGTGAATGACATGCCTTTGATGGGACCGGGAGGAGGATTATAAAAGTGCGTGTAAACTGACCCAAACATCCTAACCGTCAAACCAAAAAATGTCTATCAATGGACTGAAAAGCAGAGAAAAAATACCGGAAAATTGGTCACATTCATGATTTCTTTTAGTAATTTTACCAAACACTTAAGAGGCGACGAGTGAATATTGGAAATTAATTTGGAGACCATTGTAACAATCATAAAATCCAATAAAAAACAATGGTGAAATGTGGTAGAGAAAGAAGAGAGAGAGAGAGAGAGAGGGAGAGAGAGAGAGAGAATAAGATCCATCAATAGAAAACAATGTACTCGTGTTAAAAACAGGCGAGAGTGCTGTGAAGTGAGAAACAAAAAAAGATGGGTCTTCACAACGTTCACATACATATCGTATCACTAGTGAGGTGGTCGCGGCTGGGATTAGATCCCGTCAAGTTTACCCCGACAAGTTTCGTCTAGTTTTTTGCATCCAGGACGGCTCAGATTTATTCAGAGTGTTTTGGATATTTTGTATCAGGCCCGACCAAAATATTTTAGACGGTCCTGATTCAAAAACTTGAAACTTGACAGGATCTGACCCAGTAGCAGTTAAGGCCCCGCCACTAAAATGCCCAATAGTTATGATTTTGTTAAAGATATTTATTTTATTGAACATAAAAGCGTATTTTAGGTTCATGTTAGAGAACCTAATATTGACATGCACTATTTGTACGTTTTATTATGAGGGTAAATTGAAATCACATGCGTGTTCAGACGTATCCAAATGTAAAAAAAAAAAAAACTCTCTCATGTTTCATCTCGTTCTTATTTTTTCAAAATCAAGGTGACAGTGAATTCGAGTTCCAACATAGGTATGTTGTCGGATATTTGGCCAAACACGAACCTCAATTCGGAAACTTAATGTGTTGTAGATAAGGGTAAATTTGAGCCACCGCCACCACCACGTTGTGCCCCATGAGCATGGAATAATACTCGCGCATTCAATCAAGATTAATTATTACTACTAATAATCATCCAAATCACGAAATTAGTACTTAAAAAAGACCCTAATCCCCAATGTTTATGTACGTGAGAGTTGGGGTTACTAGTTTTAGTAGTTGACCTCGCATTTGATGCAAATGCTCGTTTTTTATTTTATTTTATTTTTATGGAGAAAGTAATGTACACTACAAGAAAAATCACATTAGGTGACGAGTGAAAATCGTCACAAATTGCATATTTTTCGTCACAAATAGTATAGGTGACGAAAAAAAAATTGTCGACTAAAGGTTGTCGAGGATTCTTCCCTGGTGACGAAATCCGTTTTTCGTCACCTATAGTGCCTTTTGACGACGAAAAAATTCGTCACGGAAAAATCACTTAGTGACGAAAAAAATTCGTCACCAATTGTGTTTTTTATGACGAAATATTTCGTCACCATTGCCATAATTATTTGTCACCTATTTTCAATTTCGTCATTAATTGTGGCAAGTAATTGATCAAGTTAATCACATAGGTGACAAAAAAATTTCGTCACCAAAGTATTTAATTAAAAAAAATAATAAAAGGTGACAATATTTTCTCACCTAAAATTACAAATTAAAGCCAATCAGTGACAAAGATTGTCGATCACCTACACTCTTCTTACAATACAATATTATCCTGTTCATTTCCATACTCAAATAAACAAATAAATTATACATTACCCCATATATAATAGCCAACACATCTTCATAAAACCAATATAATCATGTCCAAATTAGACATCCATTAACCACGAGAACTATGTAATCTACACCAAAATGTCCATCCACCCATAGGATCCGAAGCATCAATGTCCCCATAAAAAAAAAACATGAAATGTAGACCATACCATATGCGTTCATCATAGTTCGGTAGTATCATTAAAATAAAAAAAGAAGACTCGCAACTTCAACCAAAAATGAGTCTTCATAGAAGCATATATCTAGAAAAGAAGACTCCAAACTTTATCCAAAAAAAGAGTCTTCGTAGAAGCATATACCCAAACAAAAAGTCTTCATAGTAGAGCGTATATATACCATCTTTCCCGCTACCGAATATCTGCACACATGAAAAGTAGATAGTATTTTGGTAATGACGTTAGTAGAACACAAAATATTATGTAAACTTTACAATATACAAATGAAACAAGAAGTGAGGACCTAACTCAAAATACAATACCAATACGACGACCTTGAGCAAGGAAAAGTTCACCGCATGGGATGATTAGTGCACAAAACCAACCTTTTAAAGAGACAAAAAGCCTCACTCTTGTATAACTTGGTTGCCTTTTTATATGTAAAGTGTATCTCTAACAGCCATGTTTAATTGATCCAATGGTATAGTCAGATTCTAAGCATAGTGGTGCTATTATTGGAAAATATTTGTGGGAGCTTTACCCATGCGCGTTTGAAAAATTAAGGCCCATACTTACAGCCCTACTGTATTTAAATGCAGAATGTAGAATAATAAAAGGATTGTTATGTTAAGCTACAAGATTTTATACACCTAAGGAGTTGTGTCCCCATATATGTCGTGTCCCCGGAGTAAAGAGGTGGAAACCCCTCTGTTTTGGGACACGAGGGATCAGCAGACCCCAAACCACATATCAGCATCAGATGGAAAAGTCTCATGATTAGCGTCAACAACTACATCAGATCTCTATAGATGAAGATATACCACGACAGTAATAGCAGTGCAAAACCAGAGCAGTAAGAGTCCAAAACCAGAGCAATAATAGCCCAAAAACTCCATTATTATCAACTACAACAGAAACCAAGCTGGACAGTGTCAAACATTAGGTTTCTTGAAGGAAAACCATCGCAGCAAACAACATAGCAATACCAAAGCAAGAGGAATACAACATAAGCTATTCGTTTCTTGATTGACTATTTATGTCTGTCCATCTATTTTGGACAGATAGGATGTAGAGATAGTTAACATCAAACCAAAGAACATAAAAACTTTCATAATCTCTATAAATAGAAAACATATGCTTAAAAAGGGCACAAAAAAAGGCAGAAAACCAAACCAACAAAAATATTTAGCCCAGTTTTCTCATGATGAATGTAAATAGGGAAAGCATGACGTACTAACCAAGAAGTCATTAACCGGTGAATTCTTGGTGTTTAAGAAACGCCATAACACTAGCCAAAGTCCTCCCATGTTCCTCTTTTGCCTCTACCAGCTCGCCTGTCTTATTGTTTGCTACTTCATTTCCTTGCACTTGCTCTTGAAGAAGAGCAGTACATGTCCATGTTGATAAAAATAAAAAAGAAGTTACAAATTATGCAGAAGAGGCCACAAAAAACAATAGCCAAAACAATCCTTAACTTAAGAGGCACTACAAAGAGATCCAAGGATCAACAATATAGGCACAAGAGCAGAAAATAATGCAAAAAGGCAGCATCAAAAAAGGGAAGAAAATTAGACCTGTTTGTGGTGTTTTTTTATCGCTCCTACAAGACTACAAACTAGATAAGAGTTATGGCCAGAATCACCTTACAAATCGTATCTTATGGGAAGTTTTGTGGAGCCTTGTTTCTTTGAAGGGCAGGTGCAAGGAATTGGGGGACCAAGCTATTCACCCTACAACTATGGTACCTAGACTCGGGTTTGGATGTCGGGTAGACCTATTTGTCTAATTGTCGTATTTAGCTAATTTCCATGTCAATGATACTGAAAGATGTCCAAAATAAGCATGTGTCAACCTCTTTCTTTTATTTCTAAGATGAAATGGTGTTTAGTACACCATTATATGCATAAAATCAATTTTTTATGCACAGGTAAATGGTAGACCTTTCACCTACGCCAAGACTCTTTTCAGATACATAATCAAGTCCGATTGTCTGGCTACTTGTTACACACATAGAGGACATATGTTCAAGTGTTACAATCATGTAACACAAGCTTATTAGTTTATTCATTTTAGTTTCAAAAGACTACATCACTGTCAAACAATATCAGCACCATAAAAAATAAAAAAAATTATTTGCCAACCACAAAGCATCGCAACATATATAATAAGTCTTCAGCGAAACCAGTGTGACACCTACAGACCGTCAAAAAGAAGGAAAAACACCCAAATAATGCGATAAAGCTGATATGAAGAGAATTCTCAGTCCATCCCTAATAAGTAATAACTTTATCCACAATCCAGTTTCAGATATTGCATGGTCTTAGACTCTTAGTCATGTCAAAAGAGACTAAGCACACAGAGAGAACTTATTTGAATACTTGTCGTTTGGCAATCTCAAGTTCTCAATAACCCTCTGCAACCTTCAACTTGCATCTAGCTAACATTGGTGCTCGCTATAAAGACAAGTGCTGTGCCATGGGGGGAAATCAAAACACAAAAAAATGTTTGCAATGGGAAAAGCCATTTCGAATATGAACGTTGAGGAATCTTGTGTTGCAGGAGTTCTAGGAAACCAGAATTCAACAATTCTAACCTGATGTGCTCAAACTTTAGCTAATTAGTTATATGCATCAGAAAATATCATAACAGACAAATAGCCTGGAAAGCATAGCTAGATGCAAGATGATCCTCAACTGATCTCCTAACTACGGTGAGCATCCTAATGAAAATTCTATAATTTTCACATGCCTTCCAAGAGTGGATTACACTTAGTGCATAGGAATAGAGCAGGTGATTATTGGTGATCAGAAATTCAGGTCCAGGCAAAGCACAGGTAAGTCAGCGACACAGAAAAGATTTTCACGGATTCTCGCAATAAAGGATAGCAACAGAAGAATATACACTTGAACGCCTAGTATATGACTTCACGACTGAAATATACCAAACAAACAAGTAAGAGAAGCACAAAAGGATTAGATATCTAGGTTTCACAATCTGAACGCATCAACTATTTCCAAGACCAAAAGTTAAAAATCCTACCTCGGCTCTTTCTCGTATAACCTGAACATTTGACAACCCAGTAAGACTAACTGCATGCTCCAAGAATACACAGCGCTTGTTTATGGACTCCAGCAGTGTTACTTTCCAACCTAACCATCAATGACAACCATTGCTGTTAAGTTACCAGTAGTCCCAAGCTTAACTTGTTAAAAAATGAGCCCAACAATGTATATCAAGCTATTTAACAATCCACAAATAAATTAAATAAACGAAACAATGCAGCAGTAAATTATCAAAAACAGCTTATATCATCAGCCATATGTTTTTGGTATTCTGTACGTTCCTTTTCTTATTCACACAGTGGTAATTCCAGCTCTGACAAGTGGATTAGTGTTCTCTACCACTACACTCTTATGTATCCTATCATATGAAAACATGTGTTGAAACTGAACTTACTAATTTATTTCCCACTTCTACCTATTCTTGGCAACAACTGTAAAGGAAATATCCACAACAATCGCATCTCAAACTTTGGCCATTTTTCTCCGAACAGTTAGGGCTAGCCTAGTTGGCCACGCTTATACATTCACCAATCTTATATATTCTCTACTAAGAGCTCAATAAGTCAAATCTTGCCGAAGGCAAGAATAAAACATTAGTTCTCTTGTACATGAATCTTTCGATACTGACTTATTTCTGCCCCGTATGGGACTATTTTTTGGGTGGTAGTGTATTGGGCTTGATTTAGCAACTACGTTCTCACATCAAGTGTACCGTTATTGTAACTCTCGATTCTCAAATATAATCCTCCAACCGTTTGACATCAACAAGGAAACAACAAACAAGTGTGAGGAAGGTAATGTATACCAGGGCACGCGATGGCGACGATTAATCCGGGGAGCCCGGCGCCAGTTCCAACATCGACGAGTCGTCGTAAGAACCCCCACAATGTGATAGATTCGAGCGCCTAATGGGAGGAATAATCGAAAGAGAGTCCTCAATATGCCTCTCCATTACCTCACTTGCTTCCGTAACAGCAGTCAGATTCATCTTCTGCAGAATTTAACACATTCAGCAATTACTGGACAACAATAACGTACATATATCTATACACACACCTATATATAGATATGCGCGTGGAGAGAGAGAGAGAGAGAGGGACCTGGTTCCAGTCAAGGAGAGCATCGACGTAGAGATAAATCTGTTCTTTCTGACGGGAAGTTAGGGCTTGGAAGTGGGTGGAGCTGTGGACGACGGCGGTGGTTAGAGTTTTATGGTTGATCCGATTGGGATTGAGGGCTGCTGGTATGAGCGTCGGTAGGTGTTTGATGAAAGTCCCGAACGAGAGTGGAGGCGTAATGGCCGAGACACTATTTCGTGCGATACTTGAGACTTGAGAGAGACGGAGAGAGTTCGAGAGAGATCGCCAGATCGGAGAATGAGATGTCTGCTAGGGCAGCATGTCATTCCTTTTATATGATCTGTGTTATCATGTGCATACGAGACACCATAATTCATATGCACCAACTCATCGAAAATTCTCGTAAAGTCCTATAATGCATCACTCGAGAGCCGCCCGACTTATTTGTTGAAAATCCGAACCGTCTACCTTTTTATGTGGGAGTGATTATATCATTTGTACAAAAAAATGAAGTAAATTGGTTATCGTTATATACTTGATCGCACATAACAAAAAAATTCATATTAATGAATCTACGTCCCGATGAAAGGACTTCCAAAACCCGATAGACCCAAATTTTTGTGAGAGTGATTAAAACACCAAAAAAACAAAATGAACGGTATGGATCGTCATAGTTGTGTCGCAATCGTGTGGCTATCGTACTTTGGACTATAGCGACATACATTAGTTTAGAACTAGATAAGTTAGATGTATAGATTTGAAAGGTAGTTGCAGACTCATTTTTTCTAATGTTCAATCTAAGCCGTTACAATTTAAGATCTTATCAAATTTATCATTCTCCCCTAAATAGGTGATAATCGGATGTCGGAAACCACGTGATCGGAGCACATTTGGTGCTTCCAAAGGCGTTAAAGTCCTATAATGCATCACTTGAGGCCCGACCGAGATATTTTTGGAAAATCGGAACCGTCTACCTTTTATGTGGGAGTGATTATATCATTCGTGCAAAAAATGAAGTAAATTGGTTATCGTTATATACTCGATCGCACATAACAAAAAATTTCATATTAATGAATCTACGTCCCGATGAAAGGGCTTCCAAAACCCGATCGAGACAGATTTTTACAATAACGATATAATCAACAAGGAAAACAAAATCAACAGTCTAGATCGTTGTAATTGTGTCACGATCGAATGGCTATCATACGTTTAAGTAAAGCACGAAACTTAGTTTGCTAACAATTACATTGAATGTATAGAATTTAAAGGTCGTTACCAACTCAATTTGTACAGTGATCGATCCGAACCGTTAGGATTTCACGCTTCACTTATTTCATCGATGTCACCAAAATCGGAGATCATCGGATAGTGGCAACCGTCTAATCGGGCAACATTTGATGCATCCCTAGTTTTTAAAGTATTAGATTGCAAGACCCAACCCCACCGGAGTGTTTATTTTTTGATCTGAACCGTCTATCTTTTACATATTACGCAATTTATCAATCCTATCAAGAATATGAAGTTGATCGGGTATCGCTACACATTTGATCAAACGATAACTATAATCCAAAAAATAAATTGCGTCCCAATCAAGGAGCTTTCTAAATCCGTTCGAGTCAAATTTTTACGATAATGACTTAATCAATAAGCACAACAAAATCAACAACTTCGATTGTTAATATAGTTTTGTCTTATTTAGATTCGCTAAATAATTGTATTGAAGAATATTAGAAAAAGTATAACGTATAATATAATTACACAATATTGTTTAGTGATCCCCGTTCTTTAGGCCAACTCATGCAAAATTTCCGGCTCTGTTTTTTTTTTTAATTGTTTAAATCCCCCCTTTAAAATGGAAGACAAAAAGAATTTGTCACCCAAAGCATTTCCTTTTGTGAGGAATTATTTCGTCACGAAATGGTTGCAAGTATATGTGGAGGAAACGGATTGGTGACGAAATTTATTTTTTTGTCACCTTATATTATTTTGTCTACTCTTTTGCTGACAAAATTTATTTTTTCCTCACTGATTAACTATTTTTGGTGACAAAATAAAATTTTCTCACCTTAAATCTTTTTGCCCTCTTAATTGGTGACGAAAAAATATTTTCCTCACAAAATAGGTATATTTGGAGACAAAAACTACTTTTGTCACCACCATTTCGTCACTTATTAGCATTTTTCTTGTAGTGGTATATCTGAATATTGTGAAGTGCATATCTTAATGAGAAAGTTACAGGAAAATGCTAACCTCCGCCTATTAGATGTAGGATAATGAATAAAAAATGTATCGATATCCGAAAAAAGTGTATTGATATCCGTGAAATGTGTATTGATATTCAAATTTGTTCGTCATTATATGCATAGTATCCTCCATGCAAGTAATGAGCTGAGGTTAGCAAGACTGATAATTAAAAGCGGAGAAGAGTTAGGGGTAGCTCTATGTCCAATGTCAACCAACAAAAGTGTAATTCAACTGCCAGATAAATTGACGGGGCATAAAAACACAAGCATATGTTTGGAGTACCCTATGTAATCGCTTACATAGTACACACAATCAAATAATTTTGGAAATACATGTTATATGGATCATCCATTGTCCCCCAACAATCCAATGAAAATGTACCCGATATCCAACCCGCTAAATTTGTGTGACACGTAATTTGTTAGGGTACGTGATACTCGGGCAGCGGTAAATAATTCGGTTCCAGAGGAGGGAGGAAGTAAAAAGCAGCGTCATGTGTCGCTACTGACTTTAAAAGATTCGCTTCTAATGGCTATAGTTGTATTCAAATTTGACACATTTAGATCCCTATGTACCTGAAATACGATCGATGAGAACCCTGTAAAATGTTAATTTCTGCCCTTTATCATTGTCAAACTCAACCAAATTCTAATGATCCTAGGTATTTGACCCTGCGGCTCCTCCCCTGAGCATTATATGAATGAGCAGTTTTCTACAGCAACTTACCAGGATCATTGTGTAATGAGACGGGAACAAATTAATGAAACATAGCTATATGAAATCTAAAACCAATCGTATATATGATAGGAGAATTCTTTAAATACAAAAAACAATTTCTTTATGCCAAAAGGCGAAAACTCGTTCTTCAAAAATATGGTGGCGAGGGAGCAAACAGGGATTGGAATCAACTAAAGGGGTCCGAGCGAGCAACTGATCAGGGGCTGAAAATTGGGTGGAAATTCTGAGGATAAGATGTGTTGGTCGTTACTTTGTGATTGTAATGGCTCGTAAACTAGTCATGTAAATCTGTGTGTAGTTTGTATAAGGTGTGTGAATTCAGAGTGAGGATGAGAGAGTGGGAGAGAAGGCAGTTGTTCTGTGAGAGAGGACGAAGAGACTGATGTTGTAACTTGTGTAATGATCGAGTAATGAGTTTGTTTTTGTGTAAATCTCTCTTAATGCTTTAGTGGGAAAAAAATCCACAGAACATCTCCAATAATGCTTTAGATGTTGAAAGCATGTGAAAACAGCCTAATGAAAAAGTGTAACTGCAGCAGCCTTGAAGTCTGAATGGTATGATAGGGTGTATGAGTGTATCTCTTCTGCATCATTCATGTCCTAGTTAAGAACTCACTTTGCTTAAGAAGGCTCCACTAGGAGTAAGTTACAGCAACGATTTAACTCTCCCTTAACTGATCTTATCTCTTAGCCAAGCACTTAGGCGTGCAGCTAACCTAACTATCTAAAGCTGTTTCTCATCTACTGGAGAAATGTTACAATTATCCTGAGTTGAGGTTGAACCAGAGCCAACCATAGAACTTGTGCTGATCGCGCCACAGGTTCTGAGGTATTTCTGCAGCTGCATGTGAGTATCAATGGCCTTATGGTCCACCCACATGCCCCTCTCATCACATTGGAAGTTAAAAAGGTTGGGGCATTCTAGTTGGTGCAAGTAAATTAACTTGGGAAATAATGTCCTCAATTCTCTCCAATGTAACTCTAATTTGCTCAAGTACTTCAACTGCAATATCTCCACTGTCAACCGCTCTGCTTGACGTTTCTGAATTTCGCCTAGATCACGTAGTTGCCCTCCTCTAATGTAGAGTTTCTTCAGTTCCTTGAGTTTGCCGGGCATCAGCCAATTGGTTAGACTCATCATAGGGAAACACTGAAGGTCTAGCTTTTGCAATCTGGGAGGAAGTGTAGCAACGCTAAATGCTTTTGTGGTTTCTTCATCTTGAGCTTGTAAGGAGCATCCTCCCCATGATATTGTCAGCTTTTCCAGGCTTTTAAAGCTTTCTAAATACGTCAAGTCATTCAGTTTGACAGAGTCTTTCACACTTATGTAGATGTTAAGTTTTCTCAACTTCGGCAGTCCTGACAAATTAAGCAGAGTACATGATTGTTTGTTGTTATCGAAATCTCCAATCAAGAACCCCTTAAGGACTTCGAGGTTTGATAATTGAGCAAGACTCTCGGGCATGTGTTCTAAAAAGTAACACTCGGACATGTCCAAATGTGTCAAACTCTTGAGCACACCAATCTCGTCAGGAATCACCTCAAGATTATGACAAGCTTGGAGATCTAAGATCACCAAATCATTGAGCTCTAAAATGAACGAGGGAAGCTCCGTAATCATAGAAATTCCTCGAAGGCTAAGAAAAGTCAAGCTTTTCAGTTTATTCAGTCCGTGGAGAATTTTGGGGTTTTCTAGTTCAATGTGGTGCGTAGCTGAGCTCTGCCACCTTCCCAGATAAAGACTTCGAATATGCTTCATATTCTCAAATATTTTAGGCTCGCAACTAATTATGGCCTCACCAACATTGATTAGACATGAGTGCCCATCTAGACCACCACAAACAAATCCAAGATCCAGATCAAGAGTGCCATCTGAAGTAAATCCTCTTCGTTTAGCTTCTTCGTATAAAGAAGAACGAACATAAAGGCTCATCTTGCAACTGTCTGGCGTCAAGGAGCAATTTTGGTAGATAGGCTCGATGAAGCCCTTTGCAATAAGCTCATCAAAAATCTTGCCAGCATGCACTTCAAAATCACCAACGCACCCTTCAGAATGGAGATACTCAGAAATATATCCCTGCCCTATCCACAGGTAAATCATCGATGTTCTCTTTATGGTTGCCATTGGTGGGAACTTGAAGAAACACAACAAACAATAACGCAATTGCTCGGGGAGTTCATGGAAAACTTTCAATCTGCCATCAAAATCACCACTGTGCGCAACCTCTGGCTCCTTGTGGAAGAAGTGCGTCATTCCATCCTCGTCCCCGTTTATATTATCCCAATTCTTTTGATGTGGGTTGGAATCGGCAGAACGGATTTTATTATGCGAACGAATCTGGACTTTCAGCTTTGCGATAGTCTTTTGTAGTTCTTTTTTGTCAGGGTCGGCCTTTTGTAGTTTGTTAGAGTGTCTCTCACTACTCGGTAATATTTTTGTCTCCTTGAATTTCTCATGGGCTTGGTTGATTTTCGCATTTATGTGGTGCGCGGACTCCTCTGCCTCTGCAACGGCCGTATCCAGAAGGATGAGACCACTATGGATCATCTTAGAAGTGGGGGAAAGAGCTCCACCGTAGTGATCGTCTTTCTTGGTGGCCAAAGGGATCTGGAACTTGAGCTTCGCTATGGCTTTTCCGAGTTTGTCAAAGTCACTTGTCCTGCTCCCGAATCTTTGTAGCTCCTCTAACTTCTCACGGGCCTCTCTGATTTCCTCACCCATATGGGTTTTGTACTTCTGGAATGCCGAATCCACAAGGTTGAGATTCTCGAACGCCGAATCCATGAGGTCGAGATTCTTGCGGATCATCTCAGAAGATGGGGAAAGAGCTCCACCGCGGTGGTCGTCTTTGTTGGTGGTTGCACTGCTTGAAGCAGCATTGGCGATGATGATGTTCTCAAGCGTTTTCGGTTTGGAACCACAAAAATTGGCCTTCAAGTTTGCTGCCAAAAATCGTGATGACCACTTAGATTTGATGGTTCGAGTCTCAACCGTTTTGGGTTTGGACCCCACACCCGAACCTAACACCTGAACAAAGTATAAATCATAATACAAACAATTTATAATCAAAATAATGCCAACAACATCGTATTATTGTAACATGAAACTCTAAACAAATGAAGATGACCGTAATTAATTAATTAGCATCAAAATTAACTCAAACCATGAATTTACGTTCCTTTAAGAATTGTCTTTGTCATATACTCCATCCGCCCTTTTTTAAGTGTCCTACTTTGTAACTCCAACTTATTAAGAAAACATCATCATTACACATTTCACATCAACTTTTATCTCCACTTTCCCTACTTATCCTCTATGGAGACATTATCATTACACTTTTACTCACAAACTTTTTAAAATGGAATCTACTTTTAGGGGCAAAATAGAAAATGTACCAACTTTTACTCACAAATTTTACAAAATGGACACTTATTAATGAACAGCTCAAAATGGAATACTGGACTCTAAAAAAGGGACGGAGGGAGTTGTACGTAAAACATCTGGGTGAGACACGTGTCTGGTACAGATCCGACACCAGTTGTGGAGCCAAGATTTAAATTTGGGAATGACACTTTTCAAATGAAAGCCACTTTTGCTGCTGCATGTTGGCCAATTTCTTGCGAGTACCTTTAAAATCATATTCTGATTACATTGAGCAGCTCGGATCATCGAAATTTGATCGAAAAAAGGGAGGTCTTCACGGACCGTAAGAGGTCCTGACTTGAACAAGTTCTCTTTCAATGAAGATAATCATATAGGATGAGTTGGGCCACATAAAAAAAAATGAGGTGCGCTAAAATTTATTGGCTAATGCCTTGTTTGGAACATTTTTTGAAAAGAATTTTTCAAAAGATTCCCCCTAGATTCCAATAATTTCTCTCTCTATCTCTCTCAACTTATTATCCGTACTACTTTTTCAAAAAAAAAAATTCAAAAAGTGTTCGAAACACAGCATAAATTTTTCCACAATTTTTTTTTTTTTTTGTATTTTAAACTTGACCTAGGCTACAACCCACCTATGTTCAATGTACTTCCGCCCCTCTCAAATAGTACTCTTATGAACATTTGGGTGACATATACATCCGGGTATAGATCTGTACACAGATACCATACTATTCTTGTGGTCCCACAAGGCGGTGAATGTGGGATACACACAAATCAGACAACTCCAAACAAACCTTTTTTGAGATCTGTGAATGGAGTCTGAGTACATAGCATTTTAAAAATATATATGATTTGTTGAGATGACTACTGATATATCTAACTCCATTTCACATTATTTTTATGAATCAATAATTTGCATGTCGAGAATCTTAAAAATGGACATTGGTATTATCACAGCAAACCCTAAAAGTCCCCATTCTCCTACAAAACAATCTTATGACAAAGAAAATGGGCACGAGAATTTTGATTACTAATCGGATAAGATAAAAAAATAGAAGGTTACCTCGAGCTGGGTTGGCGCATAATTTGGGTCTTGAAATGAGGGCAAACTATCGATTTTTTTCTCTGAACTAGGCAAATTATTGACTTTGGGTGCTACAAATATACCAATTGAAGTAAGATAAGTTCCAGTTCCACGACGTCCATGGAATCCAGCGATGAATCCTCCTTCTATTGGAATGGAGACAGAAGATGCACCTGATTCCAAACCAAAAGGCCCATAATGTTTTCCAATATTTGTTTCAAAATAGAGAGATGTGATTATCACTTGTCCATAGTAGTCTCCGTACGTCAGTCTTAATAATGAGAGTTGCTCTACTGAATTGTCGATGAAGAACTGAACAAGTGCAAGTACAAATTATGAGTTTGTTTCGTATAAAAAATAAAATAAAAACATTTGACATTATTGTGGTTTTTGGTTAAATAATTCGCTTGCCTATAAAGATCAAAACATTTTACAAAATGCAATGGACACAAACATAAGGTGCAAAAATCCGGACACAAAGATGTCTGGAACCGTCCGACATGTGTGGGGCGCTTGTACATCAGAACAGTCGGATAGATCCGCATGCATCTCTGTCCGGATCTTTGAATAAGCTAAAGAGCGACAGACCGTTTTAGTCGTTCGGCTACCAGTAGCGCCGAATTCCTCAGAGCTTCCTATAACAAGGCCATCACAGCTCCTACTTCGGAATAAAACTGAATTGATAGCTTCTCCATAGCAAATACTTATCTGCATTATAGGACCGTTGGCCTTGTAAGTCCAATCTACACCATCATTCCCTCCCCAAGGCCCAAAAGATATCCATCCTTCTTCACCCCTAATCTTGCCCTGCACATTCACACAATCTATTACCACCTTTTTTTCAAGGGAAATGATATTGGCACTCCAAAAATTGATGCAGGCACTCTAAAATCAGTGAAATCAGTGCAACTCCAAAGGCACTTTCCTTTGTTTTTTAGAGTGCTTGCATCAATTTTTGGAGTGCTAATATCATTTCCATTTTTCAATTAAAAAATGGTGAAAGTACACGGAGACCCTCTTAACTATCACTTTTTCTCACTTAGACTCCCTAACATGTATGCCCCCGCAGACTCAGTCAACTATAACTGTTAATCAATCAGCATTCCTCAACTATAACCATTAGCCAATTCTTTATTTCATATAGTTGAGAGGGGTCTGTATAGGCAATTGTAAATGATAAGGGGTCTCTGTAAAAAAAAGTGATAGTTGAGCGAATTTCTGTGTTCCTTAAAAAATTACCTATGACAACTTTCATTGGCACATTTAATATATCTTTTATACGTGTACAAATCCCGCAGGGGATGGAAAATGTTCACCATTGGAACTCTTGGACTTTCTTGGTACCTACTCGAAGAAATTTATTACAGCTAATCATTTTCTATTACAAACTCCAACAACGCTACTCCCTCCGTCTCCTTTTTAAAATTCAGTATTCCATTTTGGTTTGTCCCTTAATGAGTGTTCATTTTATAAAGTTAATGGGTAAAAGTTGATACATTCTCTATTTTGCCCTTAAAAGCAGATTCCATTTTGAAAAATTAGTGAATAAAAGTACAATGATGTCTCCATAGAGGGTAAGTAGGGAAAGTGGAGGTAAAAGTTGATGTGAAAGGTGTAATGATGATATTTTTTTAATAAGTTGGAGTTACGAAACGGGACACTTAAAAGGGACGGAGGGAGTAGTTATTTTTGCTATCTCTTCCTCTAAAATATTAGTTATTTCTTCTCGTGTTTGTATTTTATTTTATTTTTAATCATCACAAATGCTTTGGCCGTGCAAAAATTCTAACTGTTGAAATTGAAATCCACATTTTTTTAATCACACGAAACAGAGATTCAACTTACAGAAAAATCAATACACAACCACATACAGCTTCCAGTTGAAATTGGATGAAGTAACTCATACCAGTAGACCGCAACCAAATTGAAATTCTAAGCTTCTAGAATTGATATAAATAAAAATGCATCAAGTCGTACAGAGAGAGAGACATCCATGGAGAGGTTCATCGAAGATTTGAGTTGCAAACCCTTAGAATCTCACAGCAGGGACAGGGCATGAGGAGAAAACATTTGGGTCAAGGGAAAAGAAACAATTGTTTTTTAAGTTTACCTTCGCAGCAGTTCCCCGCCCAAACTAGCAGCAAAATATGTAATGGAGAGGCAGATTAAAAGAGTTGGAGCTGGTTTTTCTTGAGAATAGAGGGGATAGAAGCTGACCTTGACTTTGGGTGCCACAAATATACCAATTGCATCAACGTAACGATTACCACGTCCATGGAATCCAGCTATGACTCCACCTTCTATAGGAATGGACACGGAATGATCCCCTCCCGAACCAAAAGGCCCATATTTCTTTATATTTGTATTAAAAAGGAGGGATTTGATATGCCCAAATCCATTGTTGTAGTCTTTGTACGTCAGGCTTATGGATGAGAATTGCTCTACTGAAGTGTCGATGCAGAACTAAACAAGTGCAAGTATAAGTTAGGACTTTTTTTGGGACGTCTACAAAAAAATAAAAGTAAAAATCATCTGAAATATAGTTTTTGGTTAGATAATTCACTTGCATATTCCCCGCGACAGTGAAGATCAAAAGAATTTTGAAAAAATAAAAGTAAAAATCATCTGAAATTATTGTAGTTTTTGGTTAAATAATTCACTTGCCATTCGACTTGACAGTGAAGATCAATAAAATTTTTTAAAAAAAAAGCTTTGGACAAAAACAAAAGTGCACAAATTTGGACACCGAGGTGTCGGGAATTGTCCAACGTGTGTGGAACCCACGTGTATTGGATGGAGCCGATACGTCTCTGTCCGAATCTGTGAATAAGGTAAAGAGGGGCACACCTTTTCAACGGAAGCTCCACCAGGACCGCCAATTTTTACGGAGCTTCCTATAACCACACCATCACGGCTTTTACTTTCGAATAAAATTGAATCTATAACAGTTCCATAACGAATAGTTATCTGCATCATAGGTCTGTCAGGCTTGTAAGTTGAATATACACCCTGTCCCCCTCCCCATGGCCCTAGAGATATCCATCCTTCCTCACCGATAATCTTGCCCTGCACATTCACACAATCTATTAACACCTTCTTTCTCATATATCTAATATATGTATATACGTCTGAGAGAGAGGAGGGGTGGAAATTGTTTAGGGAGATTTGCTATAGGGTTCACTATAGCAAATTTCTAACACTTCTAGTCCACCTAATATTATCCTAACATATCCAATCCACTCACACGTACCAATTACAAGAATACCCCTCACTTCTTACCGTACCGTTGACCGACATTGACCACCGTTGACCGGCGTTGACCACAATTGACCAGCGTTGACCACCGTTGACCGGCGTTGACCACCGTTGACCGGCGTTGACCGGCGTTGAAAGTGCCTAAAACCTTAGGGTAACCTATGAAAGTGTAACGCCCCGATTTTCGGACACGTTAATTAAATCATTTTTAATTGATTTAATAATTCAAAAAATTATTTAAGAAATGAAATTTTATTAAACAGAGTTTAGCAGCGAAAATCTCAAACACTAAATTCAAAATTTCTTAATTTTCTTACAACTCAACAAAAATAAAACAAAATTTGACTAATTAGATAATACTTTTGAAAATTCAAATAACAGTATTTCAAATTAACAGAGTTTCTAAGGGTAAGACATCCAAAACTCGACAAACTTGCCTTCTGCAGCTGGGAAGTGCTCACCCTAGTACTGATCAACTTGCAGAGGATTCTGTTTTTCAGTCTCCTGATATCCTGCACCCTCTGGCAAATTGATCGCCAAAGCAATCGATTTACCAGGATACAAACGTATCCGTGAGTGATAATTCACCCAGTAGAATAATCCTAACCCTACCAACCCTTACTCTACAATTAGCATTCAATAATAACAATAATATCATAATTGATAATACACGAGAGGTGCTTACGTCGAAACCTTGCCTTCAAATATAAGGTTGATAGAAACCCGAAGCGTAGGGCTAGGTCGTCAGCAGCATAATAACCGGTAAGACCGGGATCGTACCCACAGAGAATCGAATATAGCTTAATCGGATTGTAGGTTTTATGGTAGGATTTCGGCGTTTAAGACGGCCAACTTGGTTTTGCTTTGAAAATGGAAAAACTAAAACGAAAGACTAGAAATGAACTTTCTGAACTAAAAGAGGCAAGTCTAAGGATCATCTAACCCTTGACAAAGGCCGTTACCGGTTCTCGATTATAACTCAGGCGAGAGTCACGACCGCGTGCTCACGCCCGGAGAATTTAGCTTTAAAGACTACGTTTATCAAAAGATGTGATTTACCGGAACTAAACCAACCTATTTTTACTAATGTATCTAACACATAGGAGGCCACGAGCCCTCAATATGTCGCTTGCCAAGACCGCTTGACTAAACTTCACATTAAGGAGTTAACACCCCTCGCTTAGACCAAAATGGCTAGATTAAGCCAATTCCGAAAACCATGATTTTAGACCCGAAGTTTGAGAACCAAATAACAACCTAAATCATTGGAATAGATTAGTCCAAGACTTAGCCAATCAACTACTCACCCATAGCTAAAGAACAAAACATAATAGAAAAACGAGACATGATATTTAACCGATGGAATCGAAAATAAATTTGATTTAAAGGAGAATCTAGTCCATAGCTACAACATTAATAAATGAGAAAACAATAAACGAGAAAGACTTACAAGGGTTCTTGAAGAAATTAACCTAGAAAGCTTGAAAGACTTTAATGGAGGAAAACTAACCTAAACTAACTATCTACTACTTTTACAAGTGAGAGAGAGAAGAGTATTTATAGAAGAGACCCTCTCTCTCCTCCAAAATATCCAAAAAGAAGCCAAAAGTGGAAACTTCCCACTTATGGAAAGTAAAAAGCTGTCAAAAAGTAAGTCAGTAAGTCACCCGTATCAATACTCCCAAAACCGTATCGATACGGTTTTGTTTTGGTTGCATTCCAAAGTTCCTCGTAGACAAGCCGTATCGATACTCCAAAACCGTATCGATACGCTGAAGGCTGGATTTCTATCTGGTTTGAAACCGTATCGATACTCTGAAAACCGTATCGATACGCTGAAGGCTGGGTTTCTCTCTGTTTTGAAGCCGTATCAATACTCCGAAAAACGTATCAATACGGTTCTGCTTCCTGGCATTCCAGCTCTTGGGCTTTGTTTTGACACCCGACGGCCCATGGCACGCTTCGGCCACTACGGTTCTTCATCTTTAAACCCCGACGGCTGAATTCTTCAAGGTCCCGCCTACTCGCTTGCCTTTAAGGGTTGTTCAAAACACCAAAACAAACTCTCTTATTCGCGTATTACCTGAAACGCTCAACAGATAACCTTACGCGCAAAATCACTATAAAAGCTAAATAAACGCAAGATAAAATGACATACAACGGGACTAGTCGCACCAAATATCTACAATATTGGGTGCTCATCAAGAGGTACAGAATAATAGCACATCGATCGTCTTTTTCTTTACTATCCATCATCTTACATGAAATCTAAGGATTCTCTCCATGAGATCCTTTCCTCCCACATCCACCAACTTTGATCGTCCCATGGAATAACTCTCCCTTTATTTGTCCTGCACCAGGGTTCTAAGCGAATACTGCTAAATTATGTATTTAGTCTGGATTCGCCTACAACCATAATAAAGGAACAGCTCACCATGACAACTCAGCATTAGGGGTCGCACTATCTCATTGCCAGGATCCTTTACCGTCTCCCAACTCTACACATTGGGTACTTTACCGTACCCCTAATCTACACACTGGTACTATACCGTATTCAGGGACCCTTTACCGTTTCCCAAAATACTGTACCTGAAGTCCTTTACCGTCCTTCACACACACACTGGGTACTGTACCGCATGTAGGATCCTTTACCGTATCCCAAATCCTGTATTCGGAGTCCTTTATCGTCCTCCACACTCTCTGAGTACTTTACCATACTCGGGGTCCTTTACCGTTCCCCAACTCAACTAAAGGTACTTTACCGTACCAGGGTCCTTTACCGGTACCCAACATCCTTAATCAACATTACCATTTTTATCCTTTACTTATCCACGTCTATATGTTCACTACTCGAAACCATCCCATGAACTTAAGTCCGACTAGCAAGCACAGCATGGTAATTCCCATAACAACTCAATTAATAACATAGTACATTTCAATGTGAACACAAGCAAAACAATTTATAAGTGCGAATAATTAAATATGTAAAAGTTCAGATTGGCTGATGACTTTTGAATCATTTAAATTTTATTGAACAAGAATGTTACTCTTATTAACTCTGAGGATCTCCGTTCATAATCCTTGGCATTTTTTTTTTTTTTTTTATAACTGGAGAACATTTAGGAATCCAAATGATATTGGAAACATAATATATATATATATATATATATATATATGTTTTTTTTAATTTGTAATGTAATTAATTTGTAATGTAATAAACTTCTGTAGGTATATTGATAGCAACTACAAAACTATACATTTTTTTTTCGTCCATTAAGTTATCAGTGATGAACTAAAATAATTTTATTAATCTTTGTCTATTTGTTATTCAACTAATACAAAAGTTGAACTTCTTATGTTATAGAAATTCTAGTTTCCAATAATGACGAGATTAGTCTTAATCCTTGATGTAGATTAATTACTAATTGACTAGGAACATATAATATCACATGAACATTCTTCACAGAAAGAGTAATTTCTAGTAACTTGTTCCATAAGCCAGTGGTCCATTTAATCAGATGCAATATCTGTTAATCCATTAATAACAACTCCTAGGGCCGAAATATAAAGAATCATAAGACTAAGGGTCAAATTATAATAACCGTATAAAGACTTGAGAATCAACCCATGCATGTACAGTAGCCTTTCGGTTCATCTTTGCAAAACAGAGCATATGAGTGTTTCCATAATTTTGATGCGTGGTTAGTATTTCCCTTGTCATAACTTGTTAAAATCCACATAAAGGGAACAAATATACTTAGGAGAAAGTAGGGAAACGATTATTCTACCTCAATTTCGGTCGAAAATGTAGTGAATGGTTTTGGTGGCCGAGTTTTCGGCAAACGGAGAAGGTGACCGGAACGAGGACTTCGGGTGGCCGATTCGGGACTGTTTTGAAGTCATAATGGCCGCGTTCGGGTTGTTTTCAGAGTGAAACGGAATCGTTTCGGGGGCTGGTTTTTGGGACTATTTTCCGAGATGTTTCGGAGAGGAACACGACTGTTCGGGACCGTCGTTTCCAAGCCGGAACGGGGCTATGTTTGTGGCCGAAATGGTGAAGGAGAATAAGAGGAGGAATGGGTTTTGTAGGAGAAGAAGATATGTGCCGTAGCCTTCTCTCCCTCAGTAAAATTTTACAGATGAGAAATCAAACTCTATCTCTATTTTTCTTTTTCTTCTCTGGACTGAGTATCAGAAATAGAAGTGGAGTGAATGTGGGTTTAATTTTCAGATTATAAGGGTATGTATAATGAGAGAGAATGAGGTGGTGGGAAGGTGGGGTGTGAAAAGATAAGTGTGGAGGTGGTGGGATGGGGAAGGGAAGTGAGAGAGAGAGAGAGAGAGAGAGAGAGAGAGAGAGAGAGAGAGAAATTCGGGGGAGAGAGAGAGAGAGAGAGAGAGAGAGAGAGAGAGATGAGGAGGAGGAGGAGGAGGAGAAAAAGGAATAAAAAAATTGGGTTCACCTCGGTAAATTTGGAGATATATATATATATATATATATATATAATTGCATTTACAATTATCTAGATGTATGTACATATGTATTTACAAATATATAAAGGGTTAAAGTTAATTATAAAAACTAAATGTAATCAATTAAATTAGGTTACATAATAATTATTAAACTAACTAATTAAAAGATGTTTCAACTCAAGCATGGGAAGTTGTGGATCTAATCAAAACTAGAGTGGCCATGTGGATGAAGACCAAGTTTGACATTAAGGTGTATACAGTGGATGATTTCAAAGGATATTTGGATGGGATTCGGAAAGTGAAGTTGTAGCGTAATCTTTAGGCGTCTTGCCTATCCAACCTTGGTTGGATAGTATGTTGTACTCTTCATCTAATTTTCTTCCCCTCGATGTACCCTTTTCGAGTGTTATAAAATGTTTCGTTTGCCGAGCAAAAAAAAAAAACTAATTAAAAGAAATTAATAAACTTTTGAAAAAAAAAATCTAGGGCAAAAAATTAGGGTCGTTACAGAAAGTGCCTAAAATCTTAGGGTACCCTATATATGAAAGTGCCTAAAACCCTAGGGTACCTTATGAAAGTGTCTAAACCTAAACCCTAGGGTACCCTATGAAAGTGTCTAAACCACTAAAAACCCTATAATAGGAACGTGCACCCTAAACCTAAACCGTAGGGTACCCTATGAAACTATATTATGTATTAAATTTAATGTGAGGGTACATTTGTCTATTAAAAATGGAGAGTGGACCTTACACCTTAGAAATTGCAAAAAGGTGGATTAGAGGAGTTATGGAACTAAGAGGTGAACTAAACATGTTACAAAAAGCTATAATGGACCTTAGAGTAATTCTTTAAATTGTTTACCAGTGGAACTCTTTCAAACCCTTGGTGCCTATTAGGATAAAATTAATTGAGTGATGAGTGTGAAGGGTCGGATTCTGGTGGTGATTAGCCTTGTTGGTGGTTGTAGAGTTTCAATCTGTGTCGACGAAACTCCGATCGAACAGATTTGAAGAAGGTCGTGATTTTAAAGAAGGTCATACGAATTCTTTGACCATTTTCCTTCCCAACATTCCCCCCCTAAACACCCCATTCTCCTATTCTTGCAAAGCAGGAGAACGGCAGATTGATTTTGGTTTGAAGTTTAGATGATGGTATGAATTCAATTACAGATCGAGTGTCCTCCAATACAAGTGCGTTTTTTCAATTTATTTATTTCGTATGAAATTTTTTGAGGATAAGTAGAATATATATAATATTGTCCCCTTGCCCTACTATGAGTATCAATTTGGATGATGGTATGAATTCAATTACAATGATGTATCCAACTCCATCGGAGTATCCAATTACAAACGAAAATGTTATGGTACACTTTTATGGAAATTCTTCATGTATCCTACCAATCCTGTTTGATTAATCAATAATTTCCATATTGAGAATCTCAAAAATGGACGTTGTGATCATCAAAACGAAACCCTAACAATCCCATTCTCCTACGTAACAAACTTATGAGAGAGAAACTGAGCATGAGAATTTCGATTTACTAATTGGATAAGATAAAAAATAGAAGGGAAAGAAGGTGACCTTGAGCTGGGTTCGCGCATAAGCTGAGTCTTGAATTGATGGCAAATTATTGACTTTGGGTGCTACAAATATACCTATTGCATTAAGAAAGGGTCCCCCACATCCATAGAATCCAACGATGACTCCCCACTTTATTGGAATGTATACAGAAGAATCACCAGATGGCATACCAAAAGGCCCATATGTCTCCAGATTTGTATAAAAACAGATCTCTTTGATTACCATGTGTCCACAGTAGTCTCCGTACGTCAGTCTTATGGACGAGATATGCTCAATTGAACTGTCTATGGAAAACTAAACAAGTGCAAGTATAAGTTAGGACTTTGTTTGGGACGCATAAAAAATAAAAGTAAAAATCATCTGAAATTATTGTAGTTTTTGGTTAAATAATTCAATTGCCTATTCGACTTGACAGTGAAGATCAATAAAAAAAAAAATTTTAAAAAAGCTACGGACAAAAACAAAAGTGCACAAATTTGGACACCGAGGTGTCGGGACAACTTGACAGTGTGGGACCCACGTGTATTGGATGGAGCCGATACGTCTCTGTCAGAATTGTGAATAAGGTAAAGAGGGTCACACCTTTGCACTGTTAGAGCCACCGGGACCGCCAATTTTTACGGAGCTTCCTATAACCACACCATTGCGGCTTATACTTTCGAATAAAATGTAATCGATAACATCTCCACAGCTAACAGTTATCTGCATTATAGGCCCGTCAGACTTGTAAGTTGAATATACACCACCACTCCCTCCCCATGGCCCTAGAGATATCCATCCTTCCTCAGCAATAATCTTGCCCTGCATATTCACACAATCTATTAACACCTTCTTTCTCATAAATTTATAAAAAAACTTACATTCCAACTTTCATTGGCACAATTTATATATCTAATATATGTATATACGTCTGAGAGAGAGGAGGGGTGGAAATTGTTTACCAGTGGAACTCTTTCAAACCCTTGGTGCCTATTAGGATAAAATTAACTGAGTGAAGGGTCGGATTCTGGTGGTGATGAGCCTTGTTGGTGGTTGTAGAGTTTCAATCTGTGTCGACGAAACTCCGATCGAACAGATTTGAAGAAGGTCGTGATTTTAAGGAGTTACTACGAGAGTCCTGCACCAGAATCGTCTTCCCGAAAAGCTTGATGGCTAGAACTTTGGTCGTGGTCTGAACAAATATGGTTGAAAATTGTTGGATATGGTCAAATTGTTATACGATAATCAAACTCGAATCTATTCCTGACGGGTATTATTTTTAGTATATATGGGAATTAGGGGTGGCAAATTGGACTCAAATCCATTAATCAATCCAAACTCATCTATTAAAAAATAGACCCAACCCAGCCCATTTATTAGTTGGGTTAGAGTGGGTCCAACTCATTTATTAATTGGGTCTTAACTGGGTCTTAATTAGGTCATTAAATGACCCAATAAATAATATACATAACCAAAAACAAAAAAAACCACACGATCTCAACGATCTCCTCCGTCTTTATCGACCTCTCTCGCACTAAATAATGGAGTATCAGTTTAATGTCATTGGTATTACTACCGTTCCAAAAAAACAAAGCCCATGTTTGATAAGTGAGTTAGAGATTAGGATAGGATTGCTAATCCTGTGGGACCTCTAAGGGCAATTTACCTCTAGGTCCAGAAAATAGAAAGTAATTCCCACCAAGTCTCCTCTAATTAACGAAACACTAAAACCCTATGAAAGTGCCTAAAACCCCAAATATTGAAAGTGCCTAACCCCTAGGGCACCCTATGAAAGTGCCTAAACCTCAGGGTACCCTATAAAAGTGCCTAAAACTCTAGGGTACCCAATAAAAGTGCCTAAATCGCTAAAACCCTATAATAGGAAAGTGCACCCTAAAACTCCTATGAAAGTGCCTAAACCTAAGCCCTAGGGCTCTATGAAAGCACCTAAACCTAAACTTTAGGGTACCTTAAACCCTAGGGTATCCTAAAATCTAAAATCTTAAAGTACCCTAAAACCCTAGGGTACCCTAAAACCCTAAAATCCTAGGGTACCCTAAGATTTTAGGGTACCCAAGGGTACTAGGGTACCCATTAGGGTACCCTAAAACCCTAGCATACCCTAAAACCCTAGGGTGACACTTCTATTAATGATAAATGTATTTTTGTAAAAGTGGACTTAGTGGTAATTAAGTACTTCATCTCTCCTTAATGGGAATTAAGTGTCACTTTTCTGTACTTAGAGGTAATTAACTCGACCTCTAACTCATTGTTTGGTTGCACAAGAGGGAATGGTATTAGAATGGACATGGGATTATCAACCCTCCCAATTCATGGGATTAACAACACCACCCCCAACCAGGTATTACTAATCATTTCCCAAGGTTTGGCTGCAAAATGACCTCCTTGCCCATACTTCATTCATCGATCAATTCTTCATTGATATTCACAAGGGCAATGTTGGCACTTCATTATTTCAATCCTATCCTATGTGTGCAAAACAAACGTGACATTCCTAATCTCAGCTCCTTACTAATCCAACCATTAATCCCATCTTCTTACGAATCTTATCATAATCACATCTCATTACGAATCCCACCACATACACAGTTAACAAATGAGGCCAAAACGTCATTACTATTCATAAAGTCATCGCACTCAACCTCCAAATTTTCATCTTAGATTGGGCCACCCCGATGTTCGATGTATGCATAAACGATTTTTGGTTGCATTTTTTTTCGGAATTGTGTTCTAAAATTTTGTTTAGGAAGCGGATCTTCTCCGGTCCATGTTTTGAATTGGAATCAATGGTTCAGATCTATTCAAACACTCTTTGCTGGAAGAATTGAATTTTTTGCGCAAAGAGTACACAAATAGTTTGGTGTTCAACTAACAACTTTTTTCACTTTTCACTTTTTTTCGTTTTGTCCTTACTTGAATTTTTCTCTCGCTTGGTATTTTTGCGTCAATTTTTTTTTTGACTTTTTGAGATAAATCGGAAAAATAAATTTTTTTTACTTTTACCCAAATATTTTGAATAAGAACCACTTTTAAGTAAAAAAAAAAAAGTCGACTTTTTTTTTACTTAAAAGTGGTCCTTATTCAAAATATTTGGGTAAAAGTAAAAAAAAATTACCTTTTCCGATTCGTCTCGTCTAGGCGAATCAAAAAGTCAAAAAAAATTTGGCGCAAAACAAATGCGAAAAAAATTCAAATAAGAACAAAATTATAACTTATAGAAAAAATTTAGTGAAACACCGGAGAGTGAAGGAGTGTATTTGGAAGAGAGTGAAGAAGTGGGTTTCTTGAGAGCTATATTTGGAGAGAGAGAGAGAGAGCGAGAGAGAGAGAAAAGAGTAGTTTTGACGGCCTGGGTTAGGGAGAGAGAGAAGCTTTCACAGCCTGGGTTAGCGAGAGAGAGAGAGAATGGTATTGGGATGGACATGGGATTATCAATCCGAAACTTGGTTTAAGTTTGGAGGGAGATTTTTTAGGTAATGAGAGAAGAGGAAGAGAAAGAAAAATGAGATTAATAATGGAAGAAAAACTTATGAGAGACCATATATGCACAGAGCAAAATTTAGTTTTGGGATTCAAAACAAACACATTATTAAAGTATTTAAATATCTAAACAACACTCCATACAAAATACAATATTTAGGTATTCTTAACAAATGAAAAATAACTAATATTAAATTTTTTTTTTTTGAAAATAAAAACCCAAAAACAACGCGGGGGCTGTGGCCCCCATATGACCATTGATGGATCCGTCTCTGAGTCGGATAATGTTTAATGGTCCAGATTTGTTTTTCAATATTTTGGAGGTAATAAAAGATTTTTACCGGTAAAAGATTTAACAAATCTGAACCATTAACTGTCAATATGAATGGTTCAAATTGAAGCGCACATTCTTATCTGCAGTTGATTGCAGAGAACCTGGATCCTAATTGAGTAATGAGAGTAAAAAGCAAAGGGAATTGAAGGTGACCTTTTGTGAACTATTGAGTTGTTTGGGTGCTATGAATACACCAAATGCATCAAGGTACAGGCCACCACGTCCATGAAATCCAGCCAAGACCATGTCTTCTATTGGAATGGACACCGTATGACCAAATAACGTACCATAGGGCCCATATCTGCCACGATTTGAATAGAAAGAGAGCGATGTGATTAGGCGCATTCCACTTAAGTCTCCGTATGTTAGGCTTATGGACGAGAGTTGCTCTTCTGAGCTGTCAATGCACAACTAAACAAGTGAAAGTATATATTAGGACTTTGTTTGGAACGCATAAAAAAAATAACGATCATCTAAAAATTATTGTAGTTTTTGGTTAAACAGTTCTTTACTTGGTTTGACAGTAAGCGGTGTCCGAGTTAGTTTACCCGCACATCGACTATTCCCCTTTCTTGTTCGGTCAAAGGAGTCATCCGTGCCAAAACTAGGGGATTTACAAGAGATTTCCCTTTTCGAACCTAACCACAAGAGGTTGCCAAATTTTGAACTCAAGATGTCTGAATTTATAGATCTTCCATATTGCCACTTGCACGGGGTTTTGGTTAAATAATTTACTTGCCTATGTATTTGTCTTAACAATAAGATATAAGATTTTTTTTTTTAAAAATGTTATATACACAAACGAAAATGCTGAATCCGGACACAAATAGGTAAAGAACTGTTCGACGTGTGTGGGACCCACATGCATCGAACTGATCCAAATCCATCTTTGTCATGATCTATGAATAAATTAAAGAGGGTCAGGGCAACACCGTTGCAGTATATTCGCCACCGGGACCACCAAATCTATTGGAGCTTCCTATAACATTGCCGTCGCGGCTTTTACTTGTGATTAAAATTGAATCGATAATTGATCCATAACCAAGAGTTATCTGCAATATAGGCGCGGCATTGACCTTGTAAGCCCAGGGTGAACCCCCATTCCCTCCCCACGGCCCTAAAGGTATCCATCCTTCTTTACTGATATTGCTCTGCACATTAACACAACACGGAATATTGTTCTTGGTTAGAAGTGGTATCAAAATAAGAAGCTTTCAAAAATCCAATTCAAAATTTGAATCTAAAATGAACTAGTTGGAATACCCTAATAATACCTAATTTGCCTTCAAAGGTTAAACTCAAGATTTGCCCACCAAAACTTCCTTGACCTGAAAGTGGGACTGGTGACTGCACTAGCTGAACTAGATAGGATGGTATTAGGATGGACATGGGATTATAGATCCTCCCAATTCATGGGATTAACAATACCACCTCCAACCAGGTATTACTAATCCTTTCCCAAGGTTTGGCTGCAAAATGACCTCCTTGCCCATACTTCATTCATCGATCAATTCTTCATTGATATCCACAAGGGCAATGTTGGAACTTCATTATTTCAATCCTATCCTATGTGTGCAAAACAAATGTGATATTCCTAATCTCAGCTCCTCACTAATCCAACCATTAATCACATCTCCTTATGAATCTCATCCTAATCACATTTCATTACGAATCCCACGACATACACGTACAGTTATCAAATGAGGCCAAAACGTCATTACTATTCATAAAGTCATCACACTCAACCTCCAAATTTCACCTTAGATTGGGCACTCCGATGTTCGATGTATGCATAAACAATTTTTGGATGCATTTTTTTTTGGAATTGTGTTCTAAAGTTTTGTTTAGGAAGCGGATCTTTTCCGGTCCATGTTTTGAATTGGAATCAATGGTTCAGATCTACTCAAACACTCTTTGCTGAAAGAATTGAATTTTTCGCGCAAAGAGTACACAAATAGTTTGGTATTCAACTAACAACTTTTTTCACTTTTTTCGTTTTGTCCTTACTTGAATTTTTCTCTCGTTTGGTAGTTTTGTATCATTTTTTTTTGACTTTTTGAGATGAATCGGAAAAATAAATTTTTTTTACATTTACCCAAATATTTTGAATAAGGACCACTTTTAAGTAAAAAAAATCGACATTTTTTTACTTAAAAGTGGTCCTTATTCAAAATATTTGGGTAAAAGTAAAAAAAAATTACCTTTTCCGATTCGTCTCGTTTAGGTGAATCAAAAAGTCAAAAAAAATTGGGCGGAAAACAAACGCGAAAAAAATTCAAATATGAACAAAATTATAACTTTTAGAAAAAATTTAGTGAAACACCGGGGAGTGAAGGAGTGTATTTGGAAGAGAGTGAAGGAGTGGGTTTCTTGAGAGCTACATTTGGAGGGAGAGAGAGAGAGAGAGAAAATAGTAGTTTTGACGGCGAGAGAGAGAAGATTTCACGACCTGGGTTAGAGAGAGAGAGAGAGAGAAAAGTGAGTCATTTTAAATTTTAGCATGTATGTAATTGGATTAATGGACGGGTCGGATTTGCTTCTAAATAAATGGGTCGGATTAGATATGAGTAATTAATTAGACTCATATTTAATGAGTAAATGAGTCAATGATACATTAAAGACCCAACTCACTTACAACTTATCTAATTTAGTAAATTAGAGGCCGCCCCCGTTTTCTAGCCTTGGTTTGAAACCAACCCTGAAATATTTTTTCCGAACCTCGACAGGCTCGGGTATGTTGGTTCATGACTTTTGAGCCCCTCACCATCACTATCACACTCTCACTTTCTCTCTCAAACTACACCCACCAGTTCTTGACGAAGTCTCCAATGGCTAGATTGACGACGACAAGTTGGACGAGAATGATGAAGAAGACTTCCACCGCCGCTGCCTTCGCCGTCGCGCCACCACCACCGCTCTTTCCGATGCCGACTATTACTCCTTCGCCTCTCTCAGAGAGATCGTGATCGCCAACTGGACAAGGAGACATCGTGAAGTTAAACTCCTCTTCTTCATCAAACCAAACAGAAAAATTTTGGAACAAATTTCTGCAACAAGTCGTCCAACGACAACGGTAAAATTTCACACTTCGAATGAGATCCATTTTCAACAGTTCAGAGTAGATGACATGTCGCCAAAGAAGAAGTAAGATGCGATGACAGAGATCAACAAAGACGGATACGGCACTATCGATCTGAACAAGTTCGCCGACTTCTACCACAAAAACAAATCCAACGGGCTCGAAATAGTTGGATTAGGATGCATATATACGTAAGTATTTTGACATATATATTAGAAGGCAAATTAGAATTGCTTTGGTTTGCTTTCCCTTCAAGATAGTTGAAAAATTGGAGAATCCGAGCATAGTTGCAGTAAAAGCTATGGCTATGATTGATTGTTACAGTGGTATTTCATAGTATATGGAAATGTACATGGAAATTGTATGCAAATTGTGTATGCAAAAAATGATTGTACATGTTTGATTTTGATTAGTTTGATTTGATTTTTTTTAATTTTTGATGTGTACTATGTATGAGAAGTGTATATTTTTGTATGAGAAATGTTTTAAAGCATATGAAAAGTGTGTATTTTTCTATGAGAGTGTGTATTTTTTTATGATAAGTGTTTATTTTTGTATGAGAACTGTTTTAAAATATATGAGAACTGTATATTTTTCTATGAGAAGTGTGTATTTTTCTATGAGAAGTGTTTATTTTTGTATAAGAACTGTTTTAAAGTATACGAGAACTGTGTATTTTCTATAAGAAGTGTGTAATTTTCTATGAGAAATGTGTATTTGTATGAGAACTGTTTTAAAGCATATGAGAACTGTGTATTTTCTATGAGAAGTTTGTATTTTTCTATGAGAAGTGTGCAATTTTTATGAGAAGTATGTATTTTTGTATGAGAACTATTTTAAAACATATGAGAACTGTGTATTTTCTATGAGAAGTATGTAATTTTCTATGAGAAATGTGTATTTTTATATGAGAACTGTTTTAAAACATATGAGAACTGTGTATTTTTGTATGAGAAGTGTGTATTTTCTGTATGAGAACTGTGTTTTTCATATGATAACCGTGTATTTTTCTATGAGCACTGTGTATGATAAGGGTGTTTTTTTACGAGAACTGTATTTTTGCTATGAGAAGTGTATATTTTTTGTATGAGAACTTTGTTTTTATTATGAGAATTGTGTATTTTTTATGAAAATTGTGTATTTTAGTGCATGGTAAGATTATGTAAAGTATGTATTTTTTAGTTCACATAGTCTAATTCTCATAACCAGTTTACAAAATTAGTTCTCTATGAGAACAACTACTTCTCATAGCCTGTTCTCATATAACTGACTATAAAACTAACAGTTCTTATAGAACTAACTATGAGAATTGGCAATTCACATAGTCAGTTCTCATAACTCAGTTCACAAAGCTAGTTCTCAGCAGTTCTCATAAAACTGATTATGAGACTTGACAGTTCTCATAGTCAGTTTACATATCCAATGGTTTTTTTGTCCGAATAATATGATTCAGGAATTGATTCTAAAAATATAGTTCTCATAACCATAGTTTAGGGGCAGTTCTCATAGAAATAATAATCATGGACACTTTTCATAGAGACAATTCTCATAGAAACAGTTCTCATAGAGAGTTTTCATAAAAAAATGGTATTTTTTTAATCTTACATAATTTCATATTCAATATGGATCTTATTTAATAGATATCATCGAGCAGGTTCCAAAAATATAATTTTTTTAAAAAATGAATATCTACAACAAAAGATATGACTTTTTGAAATTTAAACAATGTTTTAATGGTGCACCAATGTTCATGGAGCATTGGATAATTTTTCTATATTAGATGCTCTTTAGTTCCGTGCGCTGATGCGCGTGAAGGAGCATGGTTGAAATAAAAAATACAAACAATTGTGTAGGACTAAATTAAGTCCGAGCCTAATTTTTTGGGCCGGCCTAAAAATTCCCCTATCTAATTTCACCCAACCCGTCCATTTGTCATCCCTACTGGGAATCAAAGAAACGAGATTTGATACCCACCTAGGGCCATTGCCATTGGAATTACATGCATCTTGCCGCACCACTTTTCCACCATCCCTCCTATATCAATTGGTGTATTAGGGAGGGTTTCAATTAGGTCTTTAAAATGGGCAATCCGAGCCCACCACTAGGTTGTTTATATCCCTGGTACGTTTCCACTGAGAAATGAGCGATTCATTTGCTCTCACAAATTTTCGAACCAGAAGTTCTTATAGAATCGTAATTATACTTCTCGCTTCTTGTCGATCTCGATTATATGGTTATTGAAGAGGTCGGAGACATGAGGATCAGAAAACAGCTTGGCTACCTCCTCTGCGTCGGCGGCAAAGCTTTCGGCCGCAGTAGAGTCCGACGCCCTGACCCTTAATGGCGAAATTTGGGTTGTGTTTATGCCCGTTTTTGGCACCAAACCGTGGACCGGCGCCGGAGGGCCATTTAATTAATTGTTAATTAAATTGGGCCAATATTTATGAGTTTCTCGGGCTAGAAATTAATGGGCCACATTAATTTTGTGATTTGGAGTAAGGCCCAATTAATTAAAGTCCAAATGGAGCAAGATACGCCGAATAATTGTTCCATGGAGATTGGTTATTCGGAGAGGTTATAAATTATTTTAGAATTTGGGCATGCGAAATGGCCCACGACCAGGAGCAGTTGGCATTTCACTTGAAAGTTGCAAGCCATCATGGGACACTTGGCATCTTGGTGTTTCTTTGGAAACAATTAAGACACATGGCAACATATTAGGAAATGGGGTAAATGGGCAAGTTACAACTGCTACCCATGATCTTTGTTAACTGCCGCAAGTTGTCGTGGGTGTAACATGCATGGGACACATGGCGCAAGAAGGTGAAGGCTGGAAATACACATGCAAAACCGTGGGAGCACTTCGCCTATAAATAGAAGAACTCAAGGCCGAAAAAAGGGTCCAACACCAACCAAAACATAACGCTTACAAAAACTTTCCTACTTTCAGCAAAGTAGTCTATCGAGTACCTCGTGCTCAAATCCCATTCAAACTCACTTCATCAAGTAGTTTGGATTTTTACTTTCCTTGTAATCAACTTTATTATCCCAGTGTAATAAAGTTACGTTTTACTTTTACGTTCCAATTCCTATACGACTAGGAAATTCTAAGTTCACGACCGTGTGGCAAACCCCGAACTACATTGTGATCTTACCTTTGGGTCACACGCAATCGCTCACAAGATAGAAGTCACGATTCACGGCAATCGTCATCCAAAGTTAGGCGCTACAAGTCTTGGCACGCCCGCGCATTCATCCCATTCACGCCTTGTGCCAAAAACGAGAGTTTTCATTGGCACGCCCGGTGGGACCCTAGTCGTTTCAAGGGTTATTACGCTGATTCCTTCGCATGTCAATTCGATACGTTGAATTGGAGGTTGAGATTCGGCGATGTCAAGAAGAAATTCGTTGGCGCGATGATAAGGTCGACGAGCTTGAAGATGAAATCTACCGCCTTGATTGTGAGAGGCGTCGACTCAATCCTAGGGAGGATTGGTTTCTTGAAGCACAAAATCGCTACAACAATGAAATTCAAGGGCTTGAAGACGAAGTTGACAGGCTTGAAGAGGAGGATCGCCAATTACGCTGTGAGGTAAGTCGTCTCTTTACTGCCAAGTCACGTGGCAATTCACATGTCATGTATTCAGCCCTACCCGAACAACTTGAATTTCAAAATGGTGGGCTCGATGATCCTCTTACTCAGACCTTTGAAGGCCAAGTCGAAGAAAATATGGACATTCAGTCCTGTACCGTGGCATCCAACGAAGGACTCTCACAGGAATTCAGTAATCCCTGGGTTGAATGTTTCCGTATGGTTGAAGAAGGTCTAATCAAATCCAAAAAGGCCATCGAAAACATGAAGTCAATTCCAACTCTTACTCCACCACTGCCGTCACCATTTAGCACTTTAGGCCGAACTTTAGGCCTGAATGTGTCTAAACAAGCTTCCAACAAGCACTTCAGGCCTCCAGGCTTCTCTCAGCCCTTAGCTCCCAACAACCCTGCACTCGGGGGGCAAGGAGGCCAAGGAATTCGACTCGGGGGGCAAACGTCCCAGTTCAGGCCTTTGAGGATTCCTGAGCAGCAGCAAGGCCTGAATGATACAGATCGTGGCAACAGTTGCAGGTCTGAACACAACAGCCAACATTCAGGAGTTTTTCAAAAACTTTTGGATGGTAAGCTATTTCCATGCCCGGAGGAGCAAAAAGATAGGTCTGTTTCAACGCAAAGGGAGCAAGATTTCAGACCTGAAATAAGCCAGAACATGGAGAGTCCTATTATGAGGCAAGATCAGCCCATTCTCTCCTCTCTAGAGTTTTCTTAAGTGTCTGAAGAGTTACCACATCCAGATTCAGTCCTGAGCAGTGAGCAGATAACAGATACAAGTCAGACCAGGTCTGAATTGGCTGCCACACCCGTTCTAGAGCAGGAGGAATTAAATGAAGAAGAGGAATCCGACAACACTCCAGGGCTTGATCATGATGCATTCGTAATCAAAGATCCCCCTCCGCCCCAGGTTCATGAAGGCCTTTTTGGCATTGTCCAAGCTGCCAAAAGGCATTACAAGCTTAGGCCAACTGTAGGCCTAAGAGTTGTGGAATTACGCCCACATTGGATTTGTGGGGCACATCAAAAGCGGGTCTTATTCACCTGGCTTACACAAAAATATCGTGGTTGTAAAAAGGGCTAAGTAGCCAATGAAAAGCCCTTCAAAGGCCGAACAAACATCTCTAAATTGTTCGGCCAAGGCCTATTAGTCATTGACTAGGCCCTATTAGAGTTTTACTAGGCCTTTTCCGTAGAGGTGGAGGCCTTTTCATTCCCTGAAAGTTCAAAAGGAGAGGTTCAGGCCTTTCAATATATTTTTAGTCCTTACCAGGCCTTTTTCATGATTCTATGGTTCTCTACAACCAGGCCTGAACACAGGACTTTATTCATTTACAAAGGCCTTTTCTACAGAGACGAAGGCCCTTTGAGCCTTTTTGTCTAGGCCTGAACCACATTTCTAAGCATTCCAAGAAGAAGTTCAGGCCTTTCAACGTATTTCTAAGCCTTTTTGTGGAGCCTTTCATGGTTCAGGCCTGAAGATAGACAGATCTCATATCGTCAAGGCCTGAATGAAGCATAGCAGATGCCTAATGCCTACTATCCATAGGCAAGGCAAACAAATGAAGGTATGCTACAACAGGATTCAAGGCCTGTTTGGATGCCAAAAACAGTTTTCTTTTTTATACATGCCTTGATCCTAAAAATCAAGAATCAAGACATGGGGGGGCAATGTTTATGCCCGTTTTTGGCACCAAACCGTGGACCGGCGCCGGAGGGCCATTTAATTAATTGTTAATTAAATTGGGCCAATATTTATGAGTTTCCCGGGCTAGAAATTAATGGGCCACATTAATTTTGTGATTTGGAGCAAGGCCCAATTAATTAAAGTCCAAATGGAGCAAGATACGCCGAATAATTGTTCCATGGAGATTGGTTATTCGGAGAGGTTATGATTTATTTTAGAATTTGGGCATGTGAAATGGCCCACGACCAGGAGCAGTTGGCATTTCACTTGAAAGTTGCAAGCCATCATGGGACACTTGGCATCTTGGTGTTTCTTTGGAAACAATTAAGACACATGGCAACATATTAGGAAATGGGGTAAATGGGCAAGTTACAACTACTACCCATGATCTTTGTTAACTGCCGCAAGTTGTCGTGGGTGTAACATGCATGGGACACATGGCGCAAGAAGGTGAAGGCTGGAAATACACATGCAAAACCGTGGGAGCACTTCGCCTATAAATAGAAGAACTCAAGGCCGAAAAAAGGGTCCAACACCAACCAAAACATAACGCTTACAAAAACTTTCCTACTTTCAGCAAAGTAGTCTATCGAGTACCTCGTGCTCAAATCCCATTCAAACTCACTTCATCAAGTAGTTTGGATTTTTACTTTCCTTGTAATCAACTTTATTATCCCGGTGTAATAAAGTTACGTTTTACTTTTACGTTCCAATTCCTATACGACTAGGAAATTCTAAATCCACGACCGTGTGGCAAACCCCGAACTACATTGTGATCTTACCTTTGGGTCACACGCAATCGTTCATACGATAGAAGTCAAGATTCACGGGAATCTTATCAAAGAGTTAGGCGCTACAAGTCTTGGCACGCCCGCGCATTCATCCCATTCACGCCTTGTGCCAAAAACGAGAGTTTTCAGGTTGTTATCGGAGTTTTGTTGTAGAGCTGCTGCCATTTTGCCAGAGAGAGAGAGAGATGTTTGAGATCGGCAGAAGTTTGATTGTGGTTAGAAGTAGAACGACGATTTCGATTTTGATCCACAGTGGAGAATATAATTATTGAGAATAAAAATGAAATAGATATTGCTAGCCGGCCATATTTTGTCATAGCCTGCCCATCTAAACCCACCACATGTCAAGCACATCCCACATAAATCCTGTTTTAAGTAAATTACCGAAAACACCCCACCCGAGCCTCATCGGATCCACAAAATCTCACCAACCGTGAGTGGAGAGGAACCCTACGCAGTGCTCCAGTCAAACTTCTCATTGTTCGTTTCTAACTTTCTGTGTGTCAGAGAGAGAAAGAAGAGAGAGAACGGCGAGCCCTTAATCCCACATGTGTTGACATCAACGATGACAAAGGCTGGAGGTGGCTTTGGAGATGAAAGATCGATCCCTGCTTTGTCTCCGGCGATTCAAGGACGTCATCGATTCAAGGATCCGCCAGCGGAGGTTGTCGTGGTAGTGGCGGTGGGAACTATGGAGGCGGTGGTGGTTATGGTGGAAGAGGCGGTGGAGGTAACGGAAGCAGTAGTGGTGACACCGAGTATGGAGGTAGTGGTGGTGGAGGACATGGAGCATGCGGCGGTGGAGTTTACGGCGGGAGCGGCGGATCTGAATTTTGGTGTATCTATAGATGTATTTGCACATGTGTATTTTCTCTCCGATCGATAGTGTTTTTTCTGCATTTCGAGATTTCTATCTAATACGGGAATTTTAATCGCTGGGAAGATTTGCAAGGAACTACATAAGGAAAAATGTGTTAAGATTCATTTCGGGTCCCACAAAAGTCTAGAAAAATATTTACAAATTTTTTAATATTATTTTATGGTGTTTTTATAAAAAATCAGTTCTACAAATCCAAAAGTAATACTTACTGATGTCCTTTAGAACTGATTTTTTACAGGGCCCCATAATATAATATTCAAAAATTCATGAATAGCTTTCTAGATTTTTGTGGAATCCAAAATGAACCCAAATGCGTTTTTCCTTGTGTTGTTTCCTATAAATCCCTGATACTGATACTGTGTGATATGTGAGCTCTTGAACGGTTCATGGTCGTATTTGCGCGTATCTATAGTTGAATCTCGTTTGTTGTTTCAGCGATTTTGAATCTGTTCGGTTTGTATTTTCAGCAATTTGAGTTCTTCAATGTTTGGTCTTTTTCTCCCTTTCTGTGGATTAATTAGCAGTAAGAATTAATTTGTTTTTTTAGGTGTGAATTCTATATTTAGAGATATAAATTGTGTTATTTGTTGGTGTGAATACTACAGATGGGATGTGAATTTTGCGAAATGAGTGATTTGAATTATGCAAAGGGATGATAGTTTTAGGGGTGTGAATTCTAAAAAGGGGTATAGATTCTGAGATGTGTGAATTCTACAAATAGATGTGAATTCTGATAAGATATGTGAATTCTAGGGGTCGGTGTGAATTCTTCAAAGGGTTTTGAATTCTAGAGGTCTGAAAAGTGACAAGGGCAAAATAGTAAAAACATCTTGAAAAAAAGGTCTTAACAGGATAACATGACAAGAAAGGGTTGGGATGGAATCTCAACAAAAAAATGGGTCCTGCTTATAATTTCCAAAAAAGTTGGATAGTACATTACAAGGGCCGAAGCTCAACCCAAAGGTCTAAAACAGGAGTACAAACAAGCCCACCCGAAACCCAAATAAACAACTAAGCTCAAACAAAACAAACAGGCCAAGAAAGACCCGCCCGACAAATCCAACCCCACAAAATCCTAACCCGCCCCTAAACCGCCAGCCGCACAAAACACTGTAAGCATCACCACCCAGCCAACACCACCACCCAACCGCCTTGCCGTTAAGCAAATCCAGTCCCTCTCAGATGTAGAAGACCAGCGGCAGGAAGGAACCCAACAAATCCACCAAAGTAATACATTTTGAAAATCTTAATGGAATTATTAAATTTTAATATAGAAAAAAGAAAAATCGGCACCCCATAAATTACATAAGGGTAATCAATGCTGTGTTTGGATGAAGTTTTTAAAATTTTTGGGTAATGAGTGAAAAGAAAAATTAGGATAATAATTGGAGATAGTGGTAGTGAGTGGAGAGAGAAATAAAATTAGTGATTAAAAATATAGGTAATGAGTAAAGAGAGAAATGATGATAGTGATTAGAAATAGAGGTAATAAGTGTTTTTTGAGTTCGAATTTATTTTTCAAATCTTGATCCAAACAAGGCACAAGTAATTTGACTCGTTATTTCATTATACACCGCTCTTATCCATACATATCAACTACCAAACGATCCACATATAAGATTTTTTTGAAACGCAAAAAATTTATTAATCTATGAAAACAAATTACAAAGATTAAGAAGAACCAAGACAGCTTCAAAATGAAGGAGAGGAAACCCACAAGAGGAAACAACCGCTCTTGTAATCATAAGCATAAGCCAACACGGACCCTATGGGAAAATATAACAAATCAAGTTGACAATAAACTAACAAAAGAAAACACCCAACTAGGCAAATCACAACCAGAACAACAACTGAACACCGAAATAGACACACACCCAAAAATACACGCTAATAAACTCAATCTAACTCCATCTTAACTAATCCTTTTATACTATATCCACCTCTTATCAGTCTTGTTCCTTACCCCCAAAACCTTATACATCCACCAAAGACCCCTATAATAGACAAACATGGAACGCTACGCTCTTTAAGTGCCAATTCGAAGAAGAGAATAAATTTTATCCATCGTTGGTGTAAAACTTCACATTTCCATCACTGTCTATTATGGGCCCCATTAAGTGTCTATTGTTTTGATCTAAATCGTTCATATTTTAAAACCCACAATATAGTATTGCCATGCAAAAAACTAACTTGATCGGAAAACGATAGATATATAAAAATTTGAATTTTGGTTTATAAAATGGAGGATCTAATTTTCTATCAATAATAATTAAGATAAACTATCCATTTTACAAAGCAAAATTCAATTTTTGATACTCCTATCGATGTCCAATCAAGTTTATTTTTTGCATAAATACACTATTATGTGGGGTTTACAAGATGAATGGATCAGATCAAATAATAAACACACAGTAGGACCGAAAAATGTGGTGGTAGAAAAGTGGAATTTTCCACCGCCGGTGGAAAGAATTTAATCTCTTCGAGGAAATTAATCGCGCAAGGATTTGTAGAGTAGGGACATACAAGTATTTTGTATAATATCTTTCTACATGCCCGCGCCTAAAGGCACGGTTCGAAATCGGTGTTCAACAAATTATACAGTTTTGTCCCTCTAACCTCTTGAAAGCTAAGGTCCCATATTATAGCTCAAATATATCCACCGGTTAACTTGAATCAACACATAAACAAGTTAACAGTTGTAGTGCCTGTGCCTGAAGGCACATTCGAATGCAATTAGATCTCAAAATTAAATCAACCCCGGGCAGAGGTGTTTACGCTAGTGATTAACTTATGCAGAATAATTTTTTTGTACAAACTTGTTCAATTTTTTTTTTTTTTTGTCATTTGTTAGTTTTACGCCAAATTTTTATGAGATATGGATGAGTAAGGATGAGAGGAATCGGAAAAGTAAAAAATTATAACTTTTATACAAGTATTTTGGAAAATATCCAAAGAAAAGCTCAAAAAAGTCTTTTTCTTTGGATATTTCCCAAAATACTTGGGTAAAATTCATAATATTTTATTTTTCCGATTTCTCTTGACCTTACTCACCCATATTTTCCAAAAATCTGGTGTAAAATTAACAAACGCCAGAAAAAAAATTGAATAAGGACAAAACTAAAAAACTGTGTTGCATAAATTAATCACTAACGTGAACGCTTAAACCAAGATCGGATGCCCGTGCATTAATTAGAAAATGACATATCTATTTGATTCTAAAGAAGTTTAGAGAAATGAAATAGTCATACCCGTTCATTTTCATTTCCCATGGCATAGGTCGCCTTTTCTTTCCCTTTGCATGACATTTGTTTTGCCTGAACCAATTCTTGTCTACATTCGCCCTATAAAAGTAAGGTATGGTGTATTGTCAAAGTTTACCAAATATACTAGTGAATATATATGTAACGGATGGACTTTTCTTCATTTGTCAATCAGTCCGGCTAACAGCAGGGATATTTTGCAGGGATTCCTGCAGAGACAATCGCGTTTGACCCAATTTCGGGTTCCAAAAAAATCTAGAAAAATATCCATAAATTTTTGAATATTATTTTATAGGGTCCTGTAAAAAATCAGTTCCTGCGGATATCGGTAAGTATTACTTTTGGATTCGTAGACATAAATTGCTCAGTTTGTCCGTACGAATCCAAAAGTAATACTTACCGATATCCGCAGGAGCTGATTTTTTACATAGCCCTATAAAATAATATTCAAAAATTTATGGATATTTTTCTAGATTTTTTTGGGACCCGAAATCGGGCCAAACGCGATTGTCTCTGCAGGGATCCCTGCAAAGTGTCCCTGCTCGTAGTATTTTTGTTTGTCAATAATTGATGGACTTACCCAAGGGCAGAATCAGGAATGAATTCTGCCCTGGGCTAACTCAAAAAAAATTTCGATGGCCAAAATAGTGTATATAATATGCATACGGGAAATCTCTAAGAAATAAGACTTGTAATTTATTTCATGCACACCGCATATTGCTAGCACTATCATGCCATTGACCTCACACATTGTGAATGTTCAGATTGTAACGAGTGAGTATATTGGATATCTATTTCTTAAAGAGTTAATGCAATGATGTCTTTAACATGCACAGTATAAAAAAAATGCTCCCATAAAAACCCTTGAACATCTACAAATCTCAAAAATGCTCCAAATTTTTTCTTTGTTCCATTATAATTTAAATCTAAAAGAGTAAGATTGTAAGAACCAACATTTTAAAATTTAAACAAACCAGTTAGTGTTTTGCATCAACTAAATCAATACAAATCTAAGCACACAAGCCACTGCTATGCATTTAACAATATAAGAGCAAATCTAAGCACACCGATCAGTGTTTTGCATTTAACAACATAAGTACAAATTTAAGCACATCAGCCAGTGTTCTACATTTGACAACATAGGTACAAATCTAGTGGGAGGGGTTGGGCTAAAAGAAAAAATGAATTGGGCTAAAATTATTTGTTATAAACTTTTACATATAATTTTTATTGTTATTTTTGTTTTTCTGAAAGGACCTGGGCTATAGCCCACCTTAGCCCATGCATGCTTCCGCCCTTGGACTTACCTCATTGCTACGAATGACATTGCTGTTTTGCTCGTCTTGTATCACAATCTCAACATTTTTTTGTTGACGAGGTCGAACCTACATAGAGTTAAAAAGAGAGATTTGAAAGAGGTCGAACCTTAAAAGAGAGACTTGAAAGAGGTCCAACCTTAGGAGAACGTTTATGGAGACAATTAAGAGGACCTAGATGGCTTACTTTGGATGAATAGATGGGAGGAGACGTAGACGAAGAAGAACGAGAGGGGGAGGTGGAAAAGGAGAGGGGGATTTTCAAATCAGAGAGAGAGAGAGAATTTATGTAGATAGGTTTCAATGGCTCACATTTATAAATTGATGTGCGTAAGATTCAAATACTGAGCTAGTTTATTGTATAGATTCTTCTATTTTATTTATAAAGGGAGCACTGTTTATGTGCGGACTTTTTTGTTACGCTGGTTCACATTTTTATTTGACCGAAATCGCCCAATAAAATAGTTTAGACCATTTGGACAAGGGCATGTGCAGCAAAAAAAAAAAAGGGGCATGTCTAGCAATGAATAGCTTAGTCATTTTCTATTACAAACTTCAACAGTGCTAGTTATTTTTTTATCTTCCCTGAAAATATTAGATATTTCTTTTCTTGTCTTTTTTTCTATTTTATTTTTAATCATCACAATTGTTTTGGCCTTGGAAAACTACATACTATCGAAATCAAAACCCTATTTTGTTTTATTTTATAAGCCCATACCCAACTTACAAAAAATCAATACACAAGCACATACAGCTTGCAGTTGACATCAGAATTGATGTGGGCGGAACCAGCACAGGACTGGGTTGGGCTGTAGCCCAGTTGGGCTTTCAAAAAATAAAAAATTATATGTAAAATTTCGGTCCAAAAAATTTAGCCCAACCCACTCAACAGACTCAAAATTCAAGTCCGAAAGGCCCGATCGGCTGTTTGCGACTAGAATGATTCTCCAAACTCATCTCCAATCTGCTGTTTGCGACTGTGACTGACCCCGCACTCGACAAAGCCCTTCACAGCTTCTGTCGAAGCCCTTCACAGTCGAGTTCTGCCCTTGTCATTGCGACTGTGAGTGTGAGTCTGTGTTGATCTCAGTAAGTATCTGCCAGGTCCAGCGGACTGTGACTTACATATGCATATTCCCCACTTGATTTGGAAGAAGTATTTGATACTATTGATTATTCTCCACTTGTTTTACTTGCACAATAGTTTATTTATTTGGAAGTATAGGGTTTTTTAATTTGGGCTTTTTGATACTATGTTTACTGTTTAGGGCTTTTTAATTTGCGTTCAAGTTTATTAGAAATTGAAATGCAAGATTTCTGGACCACACGACCAATATATGCTTCACTGCATAGTCTTAGAGTATATCTGTCATTCAATTGAGAGGCTTCAGATCCATAAGTATTGAACTAACGTGTACTTAGATTTGTACTTATGTTGTTAAATGCAGAGCATTTGCTAGTGTGCTTAGAATTGGTTTAAAATATTGGTTCTTACAAATTACAATCTTACTTCGTAAGTGAGAACTTGTTAAGGATATCGTAAGATACAACTTCAATAGTGTACTCTCTGAAATATTGTAGGGTATGACTTCAATAGTGTACATTTTTTAGAATTTTGTTTTGTTTATTTTGAACATTTACGTATTTTATGTACAAGTTCGCATCTTTTGGGTTGATATGTGTATACTTTTTGTTAGCCCAGGTTAAAATTAATTCCTAATTCGACCATTGACTCATACAAAGAGACCGCATCCAAATTGCAACAATAAGCTTCTAGAAGTAATATAAAGACAGGCATCCTGTTATGTGGAGAGAGACACATCTACATATGGAGAGACTGTGTACAGGATTTTGACTAACAGACCCATTCTGAGTTTTGAAGGAGGTTTGAGTAGAGAAAGATAGAGAAAATGTATTAGGGACCATGAATAGGAATTTTAAAGCCCCCAAACAAACAAGTTGAATCTCACAGCAGGAGAGGTCATGAGGAGAATACATTTGCGGTTTCTTTCACTGCTAGCATTAGAGCTTCAAATCGAACGAAGATCGGATAAAAAAAATCTTGAACAAATATTTGTTTTATCGGCAAAAGTAACATTTTATTAAGGATAAAGGGAAGGAATTCAATCAAAAGTTGAAAAAATACAGTCTGACTGTCTGAGGGACAAAGCCTAATACAACACCTGAAGGCCTAAGGTGCCCAGATAAAATAGATACAGCTCAAACAACCAAAATGCCTAAAAGCCCAAATTTAAATATCGAACGAATATGAAGAGAATAGAGTCAATGGAAAAGAAACAATTGGTTTTTTTAAGTTTGCCTATGCGTTTGATTCTTATGATTTTCGACTCAATCAATTTTGTCAATAAACTGTATAAAATGAACAATTTTGATCATTACAATGAACCTCGCTCGTGCCAAAAATAACCAAAACTGCACGGTGCAGTCTCCTTTTGGGGATTGCTGAGAAGCAGCCTTCTTTATTGGAATCAGATATTCAAAACAGGACGCAGTTCAAACAAGACTTTGTTTTGGTCGTTCAATTGAATTATTTGTTAGTGGATGGTGGGATTGAATGCCTAGGGAACAGTTGAGGTGTGCAGCGACCGTGTGCAACGGGCGGAACCTGCCGTGGACTACTTGAGTTACAAAAACAAAATTCCAGAAGTTTGTGTGGCTATTTTAAGTTCATTTTGATGATCGATATCATTAATTTTGTAATGCTTATCTAATTACGAGAAATAATGTCGCTCCGATTAATATAGTTACAAATAAGTATGTTCGGTCATTTGTTAAGACACACCGTACCAGAACCTAACACCTGAACATGGTAAACTTCTGAGAGAGTGAGAGAAGGAGAATAGGCAAGGAAGACGAACCAGATCTTGTCAAGAAAGGGAGAGGATATGATCGGATAAAAAGGGTGCACGTTGGTGTTTTCAAAAACGCTCACATTTTAATGACGTGGTGAGTTTTTATTGGTTGACTAAAAAGATGCTGTTTACACCACTTCGGGAAATAAGTTTTTCTCAAATAAAAAACACGATACAAACAATCTATAGCCAAAATAATGCCGACAATGTAACATAAAACTCTAAGGGGGTGTTTGGTAACTTTTTTATTTTCAGTTTTTGGTTTTCGTTTCTACATTTTTTAAAACAAAAACAGAAAGTACGTTTGGTAAGTTATTTTTAATTTTTTGTTTTCTATAAACGTTTTCAAAATTTCCATAAATTGTGAAAACACACATTTCGAGTTTTCCCTTGTTTTTAAAACAAGTCGGTTTCATTTTCATAAGCCCGATCGCCTCCCGACTCTCCCGTATTTGCGTCGCTCCCCCATGACTCACCATCCCTCTGGTACTCTCTCTCTCTCTCTCTCTCTCTCAACCACCTATATCTTACAGATTCTACGCCTCCCTCTCTCTCTCTCTCTCTCTCTCTCTCTCTCTATATATATATATGTATATCATTCGTGGACTTCAATGACAACGGAGCTACGGGGAAACTGAAGAGCCGCAACCGGTGAAATAGAAAAGGGTGGCACTGAGAATTCCGCCATTGATTGAAGTTTTGAAGAGGGGATAGAATAATTGCTTTGGGCGAATTTTGTGATTTCAGGAACGATCTCGATAAATTTGGGTTTGTGTTTTTCCTATTGGAAGCAGGAAGAAGTCGTTAATCTCATTCTCCAGAAGTTAATTGTGGGTCGGCCTATACAAGCTATTAACGGAAGCTGAATCTCCGAAGGTGTGACTGGAAAAATGCTTAGTTTAAAACGTTGAACACAGACAGATTGCAACCATAGCGTAGAAATTGTTCGGATTTGTTTGTTTCGTGAATTATCAAATTACGCTAGCTTAATGAAACGAGCCGGTTAGTCATTCAAGCTTCATTGAAAACCTATCGAGCCTTTAAAAATTATTCAAGCTTAAGCTTATTTATGAGATGAGTGGATTTTGAAAAGTTATGTTAAACAATATATAACGAGTGCGGAAGCAGGTTTGGGTTACAAAAGTAGCTTATTTTTTGGTTTCCTCTAATTCTATCCAATTCGAAGTATAAAAAAAACAAAAACAAAATGATACTAGCTACTGCCAAACATGTTTTGTGTTTTCATTTTTTACTAATATACAAAAATTATTACCAAACATATCTTCTGTTTTTGTTTTTATAAAAACATAAACCTGATTCTACTTCTAGTTCCTTAAAAATAAAAAATTAAAAACTGAAAATGTTCCAAACGCACCCTAAACAAATGTGATCTAGAAGTCATTAATTACCATCCAAATTTACTTAAACCATGAATTCACACTTTTCTTAGGTACAGAAATGAAGAATTTACGTGCCTTAAAGAAATGGACCTCTCAAATGGTCCTCTTATAAACATTTGGGTGACACATATATCCGGGTATAGATCCTTACACAGTTATGTACAGAATCGGAAGATGCACATGATCCCAACACAGTGAAAATTAGAGACGCACACAGATCAAACAACTCCAAACAAACCTTTTTTGAGATATTTGAATGGAATCCAAGTACATCTATATATACGGACAATGTTATGGTACATGAAAATTTTTCATTAAAGTGTCTATGAAAGGGAAATCAATGATTCAGATTCATAATTGATCTGAACCATTGATTTTCGTTTTATGCACATTTTCATGGAAATTCTGCATGTATCCTACCAATCCTATTTTATCGTATCATACCAATCCTATTTTATTAATCAATAATTTCCATATCGAGAATCTTAAAAATGGACGTTGTGATAATCAAAATGAAACCCTAACCATCCCATTCTCCTACATAAAAAAACTTATGAGAGAAAGCGAGCATGAGAATTTTGATTTACTAATTGGATGATGGAAAAATACAGGGGATAGAAGCTGACCTTGAGCTGAGTTGGTGCGAAATCTTGGTCTTGAATTGGGCGCAAACTATTGACTTTGGGTGCCACAAATATCCCAATTGCAGTAATTAATCCATCCTCAGTACGTCCATAGAATCCAGCAAGGACTCCATCTTTTACTGGAATGGACGCAGAACTACCCCATTTTGAACCAAAAGACCCATATTTGTTTCCAATATTTGTTTCAATACAGAGAGATGTGATTATCGGTTGTCCAAGGTAGTCGTTGTACGTCAGGCTTACGGATGAGAGTTGCTCCACTGAATTGTCAATGCAAAACTAAACAAGTGCAAGTATAAGTTATTTACCCCCAAAAAAAAAAAGTGCAAGTATAAGTTAGGTCTTTATTTGGGATGCATAAACAATAAAAACAAAAATCATGAAATTATTGTAGTTTTTGGTAAAATAATCCACTTGTCTATTTATCTCGACAATGAAGATCAAGAATTTTTTTTAAAAAAAAGAAGCAGCTATGGACAAAAACAAAAGTGCACCAATTTAGACACCGAGGTATCAAGAACCATGTGACGTGTGTGGAACCCACATGCATCAGATGGATCAAGATACATCTCTGTCTATCTAGGTCTTTAAATCACTGCTTAGTGCAGTTGGTAAGTCATTGCCTCCCCTTTGTGGAAGGTCTTGGGTTCGAGTCCCACAAGGGGCAGGACCTTTAGGGGGCCAGGGCTATGAATAGCTTCTGGTCTTCCCGTGCTAACTCTAATACCCCCACTAACCCCCGTTGATGTATATCGCTGTGGCAAAAAAAAAAGAAAAAAGAATAAGCTAATTAAAGAGTGTCACACCGTTTCAGCCGCACAGTCATCGGTACCATCAATTTTCACGGAGCTTCCTATAGTAACACCATCGCCGCTATTACTTTCAAACACAATTGAACGGATAAAAATTGTTCCATAAATAGTCATCTTCATTTTTGGCCCGTCGACCTTGTAAGCCCAATACGTGCCACCATTCCCTCCCCATGGCCCTAGCGATATCCATGTTTCTTCACCTCTAATCTTACCCTGCACATAATTCACACAATCTATAAAAAAGAACTTCTATTACCGCCTTCATTTGCACATTTTATATCCAGTATATATGTATGTATGTCAGAGAGAGAGAGAGAGAGAGAGAGAGAGAGATTGTTTACCATTGGAAGTACTTTTGGACTCCCTTGGTGCCTCTTCCGATAAATTCGATGATGTACGGTGGAACTCTGGTTCGAAGAGATTTTGAAGAAGGTCGTGATTTTAAAGAGTTACCCCTTCGGAGTTGTACGGAATCTGGAAACCCACGTCATATTTCCCTTCAGATTCCGACGGAATGCTAGATTGCAGCACGGGAATCGTCTTCCCGAAAAGCTTGATGGTCGGATGGATTGTACTCCGTAACAAATCTGGTTGAAAATTGTTGGCGATGGTGAAGTAATAGGGAAAAGAAAGGGGGAGCTAGGGATTAGTCACACAAATATTTCATTGCATTTCAATAGTCCAGGGGAGTGGATATTAGGAAAGAGATCATATTTAAAAGGTTAGGAAAACTGCCACAAAGAGTTGTTGACTAGTATTACTCCTTCCGTCTCATAAGTTTGGTCTCCTACAAAATCACGCTCAATTTTTAAAATAAAAATAATGTATTTACTAAAAAAAAATATTGATTTTGATTTTTTTTTTACACTGTTCAAAAGATCTCATTGAGATCTATCAAATAAGATCGAGATTGCAACAAAAATTTATTTCGATAAAAATATTATTTCTAAGCTTAAAAATTACACGTAATTTTGTAAGTGAGAAACTTTACGAGACGGAGTATTGACCACTTCAGTGGTCCCAAGTATCACAATTATTGGTATCAATATTATGACATCCCAAAAACCTATTTACGTACATATGGTGAGTTCAAGATATATTATGATTTTGCTCTCCTTTTAATACCCCTTCGATGCCCTAGCTTCCGGACCAAGTCAATTAGGTTTACGGTGCAAGTCAGTTATCCTTTCGAACCAAGTCGATCATGTATACTTCTGGACCAAGCACTGATCAAGTGAACTGTAAGTAGAATGTTATATATCATTTCAGCATTGATCCAAATAAATACAGGACTTGCATTATGAATTTAATTGACTTGGTTCGAAAGGAAAATGGAAAGCGGTTCAGGCATATATAGTAGTAAAGTTGATCCAAGCGTGGCCTAAAAGTCATTTGTTTCATTCTCAAAACATGTAGTCTTGATCTCTAGTCTGTGCTTGCAAAGTAAGTTCGCGTACATCAACTCTTTCCTAGATGCCTCATATGCGGGAGATTTGGGCACGCTAGCTCCTTTTAAAGATTACCCACATGGCCAATGGCCTTACACAATTAGACTTCAAATGAAGATGAAGATCTAGAAGAACCACGTATAAGAAAGTAGTAAATGGGTAGGGGATCAGACTTTGTCAAACTGTGTTGGCAGCTTTTTTTGATTTCCAATACACATGGAATTGAAGGCAAGCCTTCTCATGCCAATTTTGATAGGCATGGACACAAATGCCAAATTTCAAAAGTTGGCTAGATTTTGAAATTTTGAACGTTTGAAATTTCCTTTTCCTTTCAAAGTTTGACATAAGGGTTGGCATTAATGGTTGGAGAAGGATAGCTCTATGTCAAATAAATAGAATTTGACATAAGGGTTAGAGAGAAGGCTTTGATGTCAAATTGGAGATGTCATAATACCACATAAGCCTTCAAAAAAAAAAAAAATTGACATTTCCAATTTAAAGTCAAGAGTTGGAAATGCTCTTAGGTTGGATTGAATTTTGGTGTCAACTTTTACTGTTAAAATATCCACGTAGGAATTGGCATCTCCCATTGGTGATGCTCTTACAGATAAGCCCAATAATTCATGAATGGCAAAGTCTAAAGAGAGTTAAATCTCGATGTAGACTAAAAATGCAAGAAAATCACAGGGATCAGATTTTGTCAAACTGTGTTGGCTTCTTATGGATAAGCCCATTAATTCATGAATGGCAAAGTCTAAAGAGAGTTAAATCTCGATGTAGACTAAAAATGCAAGAAAATCACAGGGATCAGATTTTGTCAAACTGTGTTGGCTTCTCATGGATAAGCCCAATAATTCATGAATGGCAAAGTCTAAAGAGAATTAAATCTCGATGCAGACTAAAATGCTAGAAAATCACAGATTTTTCAGTTTGACTGTGTTCACAATGATTTTTTTGGTTTTCAATATCTTGTTTAACCACCAAGTTAATAATGTTATTTATATTGCTATGGAGGGACTGGGACACGTGTCAGTGTAATGTAGCACGGGGACAGAGAAAATGGGACGGGATCCTAGTCCGCTATGGAGTGATTGATATCCTTTTTTTGACTAACAAGATCAATGCAGTGCTTGATATCCTAAGATCAAGGGAAAACACAGTATAAGAAAAATTACCTTAGGTGACGAATGAAAATAGTCACACATTACATGTTTTTCGTCACAAATAATAGAGGTGACGGAAAAAAAATTATCGATTAAAGGTTGTCGAGGATTCCTACCCAGTGACGAAATTTATTTTTCGTCACCTATATTGCCTTTTGATGATGAAATATTTCGTCACCAAAAAGTGAATAATTCGTGACGAAATTGTTTCCTCACCTATTGTGCTTATTGACGACGAAAAAATTCGTCACCGATGGGTCACATCGATGACGAAATTTTTCGTTGCAAAAGACATTTTTATATGGAAAAAAAATCCCTCTTTCTTGCTCTTGCTGGGTTTCGAACCCGAGTCCCCTGAATTTTTTGCCCAATTTTTCGTTGCAAAAGGCATTTTCATATGGAAAAAAAAGTCCCTCTTTCTTGCTCCTGCTGGGTTTCGAACCTGAGTCCCCTGAATTTTTCACACAAGATTTGACTAACTGCACCGCACACACATTTCACTACATATTTGAAATATCTAACGTATAACATATATTTTAACCTGAAAATATATTTCGAATGTAGTTTTGAACCTTTAAACATTAAATCTAGCAATTTTGATAATGAAAGTTGTAGGCATTTGAGTTATTGTTCAAACCCAATTTGAATTATCTCAATCGGAGTTCTTAGTGAAGAGTTATGTCTGAAATACATTTAGTGACAAAGCGCAATTCATAAATTTCGTCATCAAAGGTACCCATTTGCCAACAAAATATATTTTTGTCGCCGAAAGCTTTAAAATGGTGACGAAATTATTTTCGTCACCAAAGTTAAGCATTTGGTGACGAAAAAAATATTTCACTGCTAAATTGGTCTCATTTGGCGACGAAATATATATTTTGTCACCAAATGATTATCTTTGGCGACGAAAAATGTATTTCGTCGCTAAACAAGTATAATTGGTGACAAAATTATATCATCACAGAAGTTGTCAAAACAGTGACGAATTTATTTTTTCGTCGCCAAATATACCCATTTATTGACGGAATTAAATTTCGTCACCACTTTTTTGTCAGCAAATTTCATTTTTCTTGTAGTGACAATAAATATAACATCATTTTCTCGATCATTTTAGTAAATTGGAAGGGGATCAGACTTTGTCATACTGTGTTGGCTTCTTGGATAAGCCCAATAATTCATGAATGGAAAAGTCTAAAGATAATTAAATCTCGATGAAGACTAAAATTGTAACACTCCGCTTTCTGGTGGCCGGCGGTACTGCAGGATGGCAGGCTCCGTCTAGACGGGAGGGGGTAAGTTATAGTTTATAAGAAAAGATCCCTCCTACTTATACAAAGCCTTTTAAAACTGTGAGGGCGGGCCAAAGCGCATAGGAACTTCACAGTTAAGTGTGCTCACCCTGGGGGTAATCCAGGGATGGGTGACCTACTAGGAAGTCTATGAACTTTGGGCGTCCAAAGTAGACAATGTTGTACAAAGATGCAGCGGGTTGTTACAAAAATGCTAGAAAATCACAGATTTAATTTTCAGTTTGACTGTGTTCACAATGATTTTTTTTTATTTTCAATATCTTTTTTAACCACCAAGTCAATTATGTTATTTATATAGCTATGGAGGGGACTGGAACACGTGTCAGTGTAATATTGCACGGGCCCAGAGAAAATGGGACAGAGAATCCTAGTCCTCTATGGAGTGCTTGATAAGAGCAAGAGAAAACAATAACTTTACATCATTTTCTCTTATAGGACCCAGTTAATTCTCATTATGACAAAATGTTGATGTCAGCAAAATGCATGAGTAACAAAATGGGAGTATTTAACAATGGGCTTGCAGCCCTAACTCCTGGCTCTCCCTTGTGGGAGAATAGGGTTTGAGCCCCGTTGTGGGCAGTTTACGGATTCAGGACTATAGATAGTCTCTGAACCATTGTAGACGGGTTATTTGATAAAATTGAAAACTGAAATTGAAAGCTGTAAAAGTTAAGTACTGAAAGCTGAATACTGAATTTTTTAAGCAGAAAAGCTGTTTGATAAACATATTAAACACTAAATTAAAATTAATGAATTAATTTTAGTTCTAATTCTCTTTAATTTTGGTGATTGTGGTGGTGGTGGTGGTGGTGGTGGTGATGATGGAATGGTAGTGGTGAGGGTGGTGGTGGAGAGATGACGGTGGAATGATGGTGGTGCAATGGTGGCATTGTGGCGACGGCATCGTGGTAGTAGTGTTGGTGGTGGCGTCGTGGTGGTGGTGGAGTGGTGGTGGTGGTGGTGGTGGTGGTGGAGTGGAGTGGAGTGGAGTAGTGGTGGGTGGTAATAGTTGTGGTGGTGGTCGTGGAGTAGTGGTGGTGGTGGTAGCGTCGTGCTGGTGGTAGTGGAGTAGTGGTGTTGGTGGTGGTAGAGTGATGGCGGTGGAGTGGTGGCGGCGACGACGTTGGTGGAGTGATGATGGTTATGGTGGTGGTAGCGTGGTAGTAGAATAGTGATGGTTGTGGTGGTGGTAGCATGGTAGTGGAATAGTGATGGTTGTGATAGCGTGGTAATGGAGTAGTGATAGTAGTGGTGGTGGGAATGGTGGCAGTTGTGGTGGTGGAGTGGTGGCGGTTGTGGTTGTGGTGGTGTAGTGGTGGTGGTGGTGGTTGAGTGACGACGATGGTGGTAGATTGGTGGTGGTGGTGGTTGAATGCAAATATATAGGAATTCAGCCAGAATTAAGTAGCTCAAAGCTACTTAATTTTTATCAACTTTTTACGCTATATTTTAAGTGACACTTAATCTATTAAGTAATGTGAAATATGGTTATCAAACCTACTTAATCACTTATTACTTAATTGTTTTAATTTTAAGTGTTGAATATGAGATATCAAACAACCCTACTCACTAACTTCTCCGGCTAACCCTTACTGATGTATACAATATTGGCAAAAATAAAAATAAAATAGGATGTATTTATTCTCTTTAAAGCTCTTTCAACAAATTTTTACTCGCACATTTAATAGTACTGGACAAACATTTTGGAACATATGTATTACCCTTGTTGGTGGGTTAAATAGAAATTGGTGCAGTACCAAAAAAAAAGTCATACTCTCTCTCTCTCTCTCTCTCTCTCTACTTCAGATCTATCCCTCTTGATTTTGGCGAGCTTCGACTTAGCCAGAGCAGTCCACCTATGTGCTCTTTTATCCGATCGGCTTCCTCGCCATGCGCTCTTCTTTCCAATCGTCCTACAGTTCCATCGACGTTATCAGGCCAGCCCCGTTCTTGCCGTTCTGGGCATCGCATAGGTTCGTGCCCTAATGAGGGCATAGTTTCTTGGGACAGAGGTAGCAGTTGGTGGTTCTGTATGGTAGGGTGTGCCTACTGTGGTGATCAAGGTTTCGTCCCGTGGTCTTTGCTATATATGTCTCGGCCACCCTTGTGGCAGCAGTGGTGTCGGCACTAATGGTCTTGATCGGCATTTCTGGGCGGCTTAACTTAGGGGTGTGGATGTGTTGTTTGTTGATCCTAGATTTTCCTTTAGTTTTTGTTTGTTGGTTTTCTTCCCCTGGATGGGACTTTCTCTGACTCCTTGTGGGTGTTGTTTTGGTAGGTTTTCTATATCGTCTTGATGACTTTTCGAGGTCGGAGACGAGTCTTAGCTGTGTGACGTCCTGAATGTTCATTTGTGAGTTTGGGCCTCCTTTGTGGTTGTTCGGCTGCTACCCGTTCCTGATGTATGGTTGTTGATCCGCACCCAAGATTGTATAATCTTGGGGCGTAAAGTCCTTTAATTTCTAGCGTTTTCTTCCCTAAGTTAACATTTTATCCCATTTTGCTCGTAAGGTTGTTTATGCCTAGTTTCAGGTTAATCGCGGCTTAAAGCCGCCTTTTAACTCCAAGGATCGCTCGAGGAAGCATCCAAGTGCTTAACGCCTAGCGGGGGCTGCCTGTCGGGTGCTCATCGGGTCGCTATCGGGTGTGGAATGAAGTCTAGCCAAGGCGTCAGGCCAGCCAAATCAAGGCCAAGCCAAAAATTGCTCACTGCCCATTATGAACCGGTTGGGCTTTTTGCCTGTACCGGTTCATGTGCTCCAGTCCAGGCTGTTTTGGCTGCTTTGTAGATTATGAACCGGTTGGGCTTTTTGCCTGTACCGGTTCATGTTCCAGATATTCTGCACGATTTTGCTACTTTTTCAACTTTCTACTTATGGAATATTTTCTACTTTTGGGATGTTTTTTTAGATATTTTGGAGAGAGTTTGAGGTCTTTTTGTATAAATACCCCCTCCCTCTCTCCTCTTTATCACTCTTGTCTCTCTCACTTTAAGTCTTTTAAGTTTTTGTCTCTCCTCCATTAGACCTCAAGCTCTCTTTCTCTCAATCCTTGGAGAACACTAGTAAGTTTAAGTCGTTTGTTAATTTCTTGTTTATTAAAGTTGTAGCCACGGTAAAGGTGATCATTAATATCAACTTTATTTTCAATTTCATCGGTTGAATTTCATGTCTCGTTTTTATGCTTTAATTTATGCTTTGACCATGTGTGAGTAGTCATTTGGCTAAGTCTCGGGATAATCTTTCCCGAGGACTTAGGTTGTTATTAGGTTCTCGAGCTATCGGCCTTTCGAGCATGATTTCCGGAATAGGGCTTAATTTGCAAATTAGGTCTAAACTAAGGGGTGTTAACCCCTCGGTATGCCGTTTGTCAAGCGGTCTTGGCAAGTAGCATACCGAGGGCTCGTGGCCTCCTATGGATTCGATTAATGACAAAAACAAGTTGGTTCGCCTTCGGAAAATCACATCTTTTGATAAATGTAGTCAATAAAGCTAAATCTTCCGGGCGTGAGCACGCGGTCGTGACTCTCGCCTGAGTTATAATCGAGAACCGGTAATGGCCTTTGTCAAGGGTTAGAAGATCCTTAGACTTGCCTCTTTAAGTTAAGTAAGCAAAACTCTAGTCTTCGTTTTAGTCTTTCCATTTTCAAAGCAAAACCGAAAGTTGGCCGTCTTAAACGCCGCAAATCCTACCATATAAAACCTACAATTCCAATTAAGCTATATTCGATTCTCTGTGGGTACGATCCCGGACTTCCGGATATTATGCTATCGACGACCTAGCCCTACGCTTCGGGTTTCTATCAACCTTATATTTGAAGGCAAGGTTTCGACGTAAGCAGTTGTTCTCCTCCTTCTTTGGGGGTGGCTACTCATTCCTGATGTATGATTTTTGTATCAATGAAAGTACCTCTAAAATTTGACCCCAAAAAAAAAAAAAAAAAATTAGTAAACAACTGGAAAAATGGTCGGAGTATTACTTCGGAGACTAATTTTTCATAAGATTAGCTGTATCAAATTAGTAACAAGATATCTATCAACTACTTTGTCGGAAGAGGACGCAGGGTAGTCTAAGTGCTAAGGTGCTCCTTTATCAGGACAAGATCTGGAGTTCTGAGTCTCATCAATATCACATTCCTTACCCCTTAAATTAGGCTAGATCGAGTACATGAGTTTCGTGCATGTACACACACAAAATATTATTTAACCAGAAAATAACAGGCTTGGAGTACATTGGCAATGATCGTTATATTTGACGATCCTTGCGTGATGTCAAACGGAATTCACCACGATCCCATGTTACTTTCTTAGTTTCATTTGTTTATTCAATTAGAAGTGTACGATGGAAATGATAACTCCCCCCGATAAAGATTGGTGGAGTAAATATTCACACACATATATATAAGCGTTTAATTAAGATAACCAATTCAATATTTGAGAAGTAATACTATGCACACAGATATGTTCGAAGTCCTACGTTGGATGGACATTGATTTCTGCACAAAGACTATATTAGTAAACCAATTTTCTTTGCACTAATATTTTTTAAGTAGTTGGTAGAATATTCAATCAATCGGTTGGTTGCCCAGGACAGGTCCTTCAAACTTGAATGCGAACGCAGTCTAGTATTAATTTCGTTTTTAGGTGGTAGCTGAAAATAGTCCTTCAAACTTGAATGTGAACGCAGTCTAGTATTAATTTTGTTTTTAGGTGGTAGCTGAACTCTCATTTTCGAACTCCGTTGGAATAAGAGAAATGCTAAGTACAAAGAAAAGACCTTTAAAGTGTACATGAACGGCTTAGATTCACTGTGCATTGAATTTTAGCCGTTCATGTACACTTTAAGGGTCTTTTCTTCGCCAAATTTCTTTGTCCCTAACACAACCCTTGAAATAAAGGACAACTGGCCGGGTCTTTGATTGGCAAGAAACTTTTTAGCATACCAGGGATATCAACATCCTTGGTATCCCCTCCGGTCTATTTCTAATTTTTCGGTTATTTTTCGATCACACTTGGATAATTGACTCCATTCATTTTGTAGCGTTTGGTGAGAACCTTAAACTTAACAAAAATCGCGTTCATCGAATTTTTTTCCCGGTTATTTTCCGATCACACTTAGATGATCAACTCCGTTCATTTTGTAGAGTTCGGTGAGAACCTTAAACTTAACAAAAATCGTATTCATCGAATTTTTGTAGATACATGACCTACACACATGAAAATTAAAGAAAACCAAAACTGGATCCAAAACCACGCTAAATCGGAACCCTGTTTTGTTTTGTTTTTTTTACAATTTTCACGTGTGCTGATCATGTATCTATTAAAGTCCGATGAAAACTATTTTTGGTATGATTATAGTTCTCGTTGAACTCTACAAAATGAACAGAATCGATCATCCAAGTGTAATAAAAAAAAATGGCCAAAAAATTGAAACAGACCGAATGGATTCCAAGTTGGTATCCCCGGTATACTAAAAAGTTGCTCAAAGACCCGGCCAGATGTCGTTTATTCCAACGTAGCTTGAAAATCAGAGTTCAGCTACCACCTAAAAACGAAATTAATACTACTAGATTGCGTACACATTCAAGTTTGAACGACCAGTCCAGGGCAACCGATTGATTGAATATTTTGTGCATTACCATGACCTATGCATTTGGTTGATTCCTTAATTATCAACTTGTGGTTTGAATAGCATATGATTGTCGCATGAGAAGGTGTCAACGTAGTTGAGATGTTAATTATGGATTGCGATGCAATCATCTCTAGCCACACCCTATGTACTCCTTTATTTTTCATTAAAATATCTTCGCCGATTAAAAAAAAAAAAAAAATTTCACATACGATCCACTACAAGAAATTGGTGTTTTGGAGACAATATTAATTTGGTTGACAAAAGTCCATCTTTAGGAACCAAAAACACAGTCCGTTCTCTATTAATCGAAATTTGCATTTTAGAACTAAACTAAACTTTTGAGAGGTTTGCAATTTGCAACCAATATATTTTGTTCGGTATTCCGGATAGAAATCTTTTAGCAACCAAATGGAAAAATGATGGTCCAGGACGTGTTTTAATAATTAATGCCTGCCGAAAACATACTGAGAACATTTGTTAATGCTAAAAATGTCCTTAGTAGGTGTAATTCTCAAAACACGTCATTGACCGTTATTTTCCCCAACCAAATTTATTTATCCCAAACTTACTGTACTTTTCGTCTTCCTCCCGATCCCCCGCTACGTAGCTCCGCACTCTTTTTCTTTGAAAACCTAGAGCGCTAATCTCTCTCTCTCTCTCTCACCAGATGAGTTCACCATCAAAGTCGATATACCAAGATCAATAGTGTCGGACCGCTTTTCCACCATCTCTCCTAAAATCAATTGGTGTTAGCGAAAGCTTCAATTAAGTCATTTATGGTATTCAACATCGCACCCGCAAGTTTATTTTTAGAGCGGTCGCAGAGAGTTGTATTGTGTAACCAAATTCATGAGGCATTCTGGGCCCAACAAATAAAACAAGGATTTGGTGTAAGCTGCAGAATCGTCGTGAAGATCTTGTCAAAAAGCAGATACGAAGATGCCTACGATGATTTTGTGCACTTTGATTCCATCCCGATCTCATCATTTTTGTTTCTTCTCATCACAATCCGCTTCGAGGTAATCGCTCTTAGCAATTCGAAAACCCTAGTTGTTGTATTTTTGGATACTCTGATCAATCTTCGAATCTCGAGTAGCTTCACTAGTATTAGGGCTTCAATTTGGTGATAAATTTGTTGATATTCCTATCATCCTTGTCGTTCTTCAGGTCTCGACGATACCCCCTTACATAGAGTTATGGTGTTCTGTACGTGTTCATGTTTATGATTAAACTTGAAACTATTATGTCTTACCTAGGTTTATGCGGCGATTAAGCTTGAAGTTATTGGTATGTGTTTACGAGATTCCTGTTTTCTACACATCATCATAGCATAGCTGATACATGTCCTGTTTTGCTTCTCTTTTCTTGTCTGTTTTCTAGTGTTTCAATAATTGGAGCATATTCAAAATGGCTAGATACTGCACCAAATGGACTCTCATTCTTGCAGGACTGGTTAGACTCCTCAAAGTTATTTTTTCTCACTTAATGGATTGCCAATCATTTTTCAAGCAAACCTTGGTGGTTGGATTCTAGTAGTTTGGTTCCTAAAATCAAAAGGCATTTGGAGACCATATTTATTGGTAGTTGACATAAGTTTTTAGCAACAAAACGTTTATTGAGGACAAAATTCAGATGGCCTTTTGGGAACATTTTTTTTGTCAAGAAAATGAAACTATTGGGGACTTTTTGTGGATTTGGTTGCTAATTCATACCTTTTAGCAACAAAACTATTGTATGGTCCCCTAAACTGAGTTTTTGACTTTCCTGGACCACTTTTTAAGTACAAACCTCATGACAACGGAATATTGTCCCCAAATGTCTTTGCAGCAACCAAAATTTTAGCTTTTGCAACCAAAATATTTGGTCCCTAAAACCGTTACATGTTGTAGTACGCATTTATTCCCTGATAGTATGACCTATGCATTTTACGTGGTCAAAACTAAGTAGACCTTTGTGTACTTATGGAATGTACATACGATGTACATATGGATTTTGTGGGGTCCACCTCCTATCCCACAAATTCAGAAAAAATTCTTATTGATATCGGGTTGACCTGATTTTTTACAGGGCTCCATAAAAAAATATTTCAAAAATAATGACCAGTTCAAATCATCTTTGTTGGACCGAAGGTGGGTCCCACAAAATCCATAAGTACATTATATATGTACTCATAGCTTTACTCTTTCGGTTCGGTTATGCCTTTTGTGGTTTCAGTTATGTCTCTTATGGTTTTCTGTTATATCACGTGTGGATCCATGTGTTGTATAACATGGAACCAACTGCAAGAGGCATAACCGAAACCACCAAAGGCATAATCGAGACATCGTAAGGGTAGACACCATAGCATTTGCGTAAGGAATGCTTGTGAGACCATCTCAAGTCTTGGCTTTAAATTTGAACATGATATGTTCCTACTTAGAAAGTGAAAACTTTATTTCACAAAACTTAGGCAAATGCTTGTGAGACCATCTCAAATTTTGGCTTTAAATTAGAACATGATATGTTCCTACTTAGAAAGTGAAAACTTTATTTCACAAAACTTAAATGTTGGGAGATTTTCAAACTGAATACTTCAAATTGATAATTTATGCACATCTTGTTTATTTTTACGTGTCCTCACCTTTTGATTTTTTTTCATCTTTTTTAACCAGAACAAACCAAGAATCACTTCATTACCGCAACTCTAACATTGTAAATTTGTAATGGTGATGCGAGGGTCCTCGGATCCTTGTTTCTTTAGTCTTTGTAAGAATTTTCCGTTGGGGGTGGAGAGAATGGAAGTGAGTGAGATAAGAGTCTTAGAGCTAGAGCTTGAGTCTCTGGAAACGCTAAATTCAAAACCTATGCTCCAAGATCCTCAACGAAGTCCTCGGCAGTTGAGAGGCCCAGGAAGCCGTTGCTTGGGACCCCAAAATGACCCGGGCCCCAAATGTTTAGACCCCCTTGTGCGTTGGGAAGCATTCTTGTTTGTAAACACGCCGCAGATCCCACCTCCAAGGGCCCAAAACAGCAAAACAGATCAAGGGAATAGCGTTGAGGTTAAAAACTAGACCCAAAACAGGGGAACAAAACAGAATGAAAACACGACTCTGTACAGGAATGCATCAGAGCAGCTACTGAGGTTGAAGTACATACAAAGGAATACCCAAACACCCTACAGATATTCACATTATCAACAGATTTGGGAATCTTCCTCAAGAAAGCATACACGCGCGAACCACGTCCATCACTTGTTGCTCCCGCGTAGCAGAATCAACATCCAGAAATATCCTAGAAATTCTTTCTTTCCATATGGAGAAGACAGCAGCAGCAAGACATGTACACTTTATGAATGGAGTGGGCAGCAGCAGCAATATTGTTGTATGTAAGTCTACTTGGTTACGTCCTTAATTATTGAAGTTTACTTTCATCGAACAAGTGTACGACACAATAAATTGTTCAAAGAACCAGGGACGGAACCAAAATTACCCTAAAATGGCGGTGTTTCTAAAACTGCCGTTTTTAGTCACTTTTACTGGCGGTTTTTAAAATTACCGCTAGAAAAAGGAGAATATACGGTTGTTTTTAATACCAGCGGTTTATTATCGCCGTTTATAATAAAACTGACCCGTATAATATAAATAATGTTATTTATCCTATTTGGGCCAAAATGTGGGTTAGCCCAGTTTGTCACATGCGCGCACGAAGATATGGTGGTCCCGGGTTCAACTTACGGGGAATGCAAAAAAAAAATTTATATCCATTTTTATTTCTGGCGGTAACTTTTTGTTTTTTCGACAATTGCTTTACCGGCAGTTGTTAGTATTACTGGCGGTTTTTTGACTATTTCCAGCGGTTTTCTAATCCCGCTAAAAGGTAAAATTTGGCGTAGTGATTGTTAGATTTCTTGAAACCCAACTGAAAAAGTATATGAATTGATTGGATGCTTTGCAATCTCAGGTTCATCAGGTTTCTGCATGCTCCAATTTTTCTTTGTTCCTTTGCATCTGATAGAAGTGTCTTCTATCAGGGACCAATTTCTGAAGAAGTTAAGTTGTTTGACTACAAAATTTAAGCCCGCTTTATTCGTCTGAGTTTGTTTGTGTGTAATCTCTCTGAATGAGTGCATCCCTTCTGCATCATTTCAAGTCCTGGTTAACAGTTCATCTTATTCTGAGTTTTTCATATAGAGACGAAAGGCAGGGTGATCCATTATCACTATTTCTCTAAAGCTGTTTAATTATCATCTACAGGATGTTACAATTATCCTGAGTTGAGGTTGAACCAGAGCCCAACATAGAACTTGAGTTGATTTCACCACATGTTTTGACGTATTGCTGCAGCTGCACGTGAGTATCAATGGCCTTGTGGTCCATCCACATGCCCCTCTCATTACCCTGGAAGTGAAAGAACTTGGGGCATTCTACTTGGTGCAAGTAAATTAACTTGGGAAATAAAGTCCGCAATTCTCTCCAATGTAACTCTAAGTTGCTCAAGTGCTTCAACTGCAATATCTCCACGGTCAACCGCTCCGCTTGATGTTTCTGAATTTCGCCTAGATCACGTAGTTGCCCTCCTCTGATGTAGAGTTTCTTCAATTCCTTAACTTTGCTAGGCATCAGCCAATTGGTTAGACTCGTCATAGGAAAACACTCAAGGTTTAGTTTTTGCAGTCTCGGAGGAAGCGTAGCAAATTGAAATGCTTCTGTGATGACTTCAGCTCTTGCTTGTAATCTTCCCCATGATATTGTCAACTTTTTTAGGCCCTCAAACCTTTCTAAACACTCCAAGTCTTGCATACTGAGAAGGTCTTTAACACTTATGTGTATGTTAAGTTTTCTCAACTTCTGCAATCCTGACAAATCATGCAGAGTACATGATTCTTTGTTGTTATTGAAATCTCCAATCAAGAATCCCTTAAGGATTTGGAGATTTGATAGTTGAGCTAGACTCTTGGGCATGTTTTCTAAAGAGTAACACTCGGACATGTCCAAATGTGTCAAACTCTTGAGCAAACCAATCTTGTCAGGAATAACCTCAAGATTATAACAAGCTCGGAGATCTAAGATCATCAAATCCTTGAGCTCTGAAATGAATGTGGGAAGCTCTGTAATCATAGAAATTCCTTGAAGGCTGAGAAAAGTTAAGCTATTCAGCTTATTCAGTCCGTGGAGAATTTTGGCGTTTGCTAATTCAATGTGGTGCGTATCTGAGCTCTGCCACCTTCCAAGATAAAGACTTCGAATATGCTTCATATTCTCAAGTATTTCAGGATTGAAATTAATAATGGCCTCACCAACATTGATCAGACATGATGACTGCCTAATTAGACTACCAACAGATGCATGATCCAAATCAAAAGTGCCATTTGAAGTAAATCCTCTAAGTTTAGCTTCTTCGTATAAAGAAGAACGAACAGAAAGGCTCATCGTGCAACTGTCTGGCACCAAGGAGCAATTTTGGTAGATAGGCTCGATGAAGCCCTTTGCAATAAGCTCATCAAAGATCTTACCAGCATGAACTTCAACATCCCAAACGTACCCTTCAGAATGGAGATATTCAGAAATATATCCCTGCCCTATCCACAGGTAAATCAATGGCGTTCTCTTTATGGTTGCCACTGGTGGGAATTTGAAGAAACATGACAAACAACAACGCAATGGCTCAGGAAGGTCACGGAAATCTTTCAATAGGCCATCAAATTCACCAGTGTGCGCAACCTCTGGCTCCTTGTGGAAGAAGTGCGTCATTCCATCCTCTGCCCCATTTATATTATCCCAATTCTTATGATGTGGGTTGGAATCGGCAGAACGGATTTTATTATATGAACGAATATGGACTTTCAGCTTTGCAATGGCCTTTCGTAGTTCTTTTTTGTCAGAGTTGGCTTTTTGTAGTTTCTCAGAGTCTCTCTCACTACTCGGTAATATTTGCAACTCCTTGAATTTCTTATGGGCTTGGTTGATTTTCTCTTTCATATGGTGAATGGACTCCTCCGCCTCTGCAACGGCCGTATTTAGAAGGATGAGATCACTATGGATCATTTTAGAAGTGGGGGAAAGAGCTCCACCATGGTGGTCGTCTTTGTTGGTGGCCAAAGGGATCATTTCAGAAGAGGGGGAAGGAGCTCCACAATGGTGGTCGTCTTTGTTGGTGGCCAAAGGGATCATTTCAGAAGAGGGGGAAGGAGCTCCACCGTGGTGGTCGTCTTTGTTGGTGGTTGCACTGCTTGAAGCACAAAAATTAGTCTTGAAGTTTGCTACCAAAAATCGCGATGACCACTTAGATTTGATGGTTGGAGTCTCAAGCGTTTTGGGTTTGGAACCCACACCTGAACCTAACACCTGAACATTTGAAGCACAAAAATTGGTCTTGAAGTTTGCTACCAAAAATCGCGATGACCACTTAGATTTGATGGTTGGAGTCTCAACCGTTTTGGGTTTGGAACCCACACCTGAACCTAACACCTGAACATGGTATAAATCATAAACACAATACAAACAATTTACAATCAAAATAATGCCAACAACATCGCACTTTTGTAACATGAAACTCTAAAACAAAGATCTAACCGTCATTAATTACTTAGCATCAAAATTAACTCAAACCATCAATTTACGATCCTTTAAGAATTGATAATGTCATATAGTACATAAATCATCTGGGTGAGACACATGCGTCCGGTACAGATCCAAACACCAGTTGTGGAACCAAGATTTTAATTTGGGAATGACACTTTTCAAATGAAAAGCCACTTTTGCTATTGCATGTTGGCGACAAAAGTGTGAAGGAAGGTTAGGTGTATATTCAATTAACTAGATTATTTTGTGAGCTTTTTCATTAGTAAGACGAAAAAAAGAAAAATTGGACCAACTCTTTTGTGGTATTCATTGGAAGCCACTGAGATATCATTGTTATGATCTAAACAGTTCGATATTGAAAAGAATTTTTTACATTGTTGGTGAAAAATACGAATTTATTCAAATGTGCCTAACCAAATACAATTTTAACTTAAAATTGATCCCACACGGGGCACGTGGTAACAAACCGTACACTGCACGTGGTCCCACAGGGTGAATGTGGGACACACATCAATTAGACAATTCCAGATATACATGTATCCAATTGTGGGCATGGAGTATGCGTACGTGTCAATTTTTAACATCATTTTTATGAATCACTAATTTTCATATCGAGAATATTAAAAATGGACATTGGAATCATCAAAACAAAACCGTAACAGACTCCATTGTCCTACGTAACAATCGTATTATAGAGAAAATGAGAATGAGAATTTGATTTACTAATTGGATAAGGCAAAAATAGAGGGGATAGAAGCTGACCTTGAGCTGGATTGGTGCAGAATCTGGGTCTTGAAGTGAATGCAAACTGTGGACTCTGGGTGCCACAAATACACCAATTGCAGTAATGTATCTACCATCAGTACGTCCATGAAATCCACCAAATACTCCACCTTCTATTGGAATGGACTCAGAATAATGATCCGATCCCGAACCAAAAGGCCCATATTTGTTCAGATTTGTGTTGAAACACAGAGTTTTGATTCTCACTTTTCCATGGGAGTAATCGTATGTCAGGCTTATGGATGTGAATTGCTCTTCTGAAGTGTCGATGCAGAACTAAACAAGTGCAGGTATAAATTAGGACTTTGTGGGAGGCATAAAAAAATGAAAATAGAAATCATTTGAAGATCCTGTAGCTGTTAAATAATTCACTTGCCTATTCGTCTGGCCAGTAAAGATCAAATTATTTTTTTATAAAAAAATTGATATGGAAACAAACAAAATTACACAAATCCGGACACGAAGGCACCCAGAATGGTCCGATGTGTACAGATCCAACTACATCGGATGGATCCAAATACATCTTTGTCCGGATCTGTGAATAAGCTGAAAGAGGGTCACACCGTTTCAGTCACATGACCATTGATACAGCCAATTTTCCCGGAGCTTCCTATAACAATGCCGTCATAGTTTTTACTTTTGAATAAGATTGAATTAATAGCTTTTCCATAACCAATGCTTATATGCATTATAGGGCCATCGACCTCGTAAGCCCAATCTGCACCATCTTTTCCTCCCCATGGCCCTAAGGACATCCATCCTTGTTCATTGCTAATCTTGCCCTGCATGTTCACACAATCTATTACATCCTTCTCTTTCGAAAAAAATAACAAAAAATTATGACACTGTTCATTGACACATTTTATAATCTTTTAAAGAAAATTTTAACACTCCCTCCAATTTTTGATCTCAATGTCTAATAGCCACCGGCCAAAACTTTCATAAACTTCAATTAAACACCTAAATTGCAAAGTCCTTATTTGATTATATAACCCTATCTTTGTCTAATATGACTATCGATATTCTATTCTATTTATATTTATAGAGGGGGCTCTTTTTGTATGGAGTTTTTTGTAACGCGCATATTTGATGGGGGAAAAGGCTTCTCGACATTCAGTTCCAATATATATATATGCGCTTTACTCGCACCCTGCAATTTGGGTTTTTACGGCACGAGCAATGTTCATTTTTTAGAGATCATCAACAACATTAACTATTCCAAAGTCACAAAAATCGATGCCCATTGATACCTATTTGCAATTCATTTATTATTGTGAAAATGGGTTCAGCAAAATGGAATCAAATCAACCAATGTATTTTTACAATAGGCAAATTCATTTTAAAATGGTATTGATTTTGGAAAATGATAATGCTTTAAGTAATTTTGTTAGTGCCAAAACTGTAGTACGGAGTATATGAAAGCCTTATACACTGCACATGGTACAAGTCTTTTATACACTATAATTTTGGGCATTAACAAAATCAATTTTAGCATTAGCAATTTTTCTAATTTTCCACACAATTAATGTTCTCTCTTCAAAATTAACAATCTTGGTCATTAAAATGAACCTCGCTCGTGCTGGAAATAACCAAACAGTACAGTGCAACCCATTTCTGGTGATTTGTTTGACACTCCCATACCTGAAGCTAACACTTGAACATGGTAAACATGTATAAATCATAAACATGATACAAACAATCTATAATCTATCTCAAAAAATAATGCCGACAATGTAATATGAGGCTCTAAGCAAATGTAGATCTAAAATTCATTAATTACTATCAAAATTTTCTTAAACCATGAATTAACTCTCTAACCATGCCTTTAAGAAATTTCCATCTCAAATAGTACTCTAATGAACATTTGGGTGGCGCATACATCTGGGTATAGATCCCTACACATATACATCTAGAATCGTATGATGCACATGGTCCTACACAGTGGTGAATGTGGGACACACACAGATCATAAAACTCCAAACAAACCTTAATTTTTCGAGATCTGTGAATGGAGTCTGAGTACATAGCATTTTTAAAAGTATATACTTTTTTTAGATGACTACCGTTGTATCAAACTCGGTTTCACGTGACTTTTGTGAATCAATAATTTGCATGTAGAGAATCTTAAAAATGGAGGTTGGGATCATCACAACGAAACCCTAAAAGACCTCATTTTCCTACGTAACAATCTTATTAGAAATAAAATGAGCATGAGAATTTTGATTTACAAATTGGACAAGATTAAAAAAAAAAAGGAAGAAGAAGGGATAGAAGGTGACCTTGGGCCGGGTTGGCGCATAATCTGGTTCCTGAACTGAGTGCAAACTATCGAAGTTTTTCTCTGAACTAGGTAAATTATTGACTTTGGATACTACAAATATGCCAATTGCAGTAAGATAGGTTCCAATTCCACCACGTCCATGAAATCCAACAATGATTCCACCTTCTATTGGAATGGACAGAGAAGAAGCACCCGATCCTGAACCAAAAGGCCCATATTTGTTCCCAATATTTGTTTCAAGACAGAGAGATGTGATTGCCACTTGTCCCTGGTAGTCTCCGTATGTCAGGCTTATGGACCAGAGTTGCTCTATTGAACTATCGATGCAGAACTAAACAATTGCAAGTACAAATTATGAGTTTTTTGGGGACGCATAGAAAAATAAAATAAAAACATCTGAAATTATTGTAGTTTTTGGTTAAATAATTCGCTTGCCTATTTGTCTAGACAATAAATTAAAAATATTTTTAAAATGCTGTGGTAAAAAACATAAGGTGGAAAAAACTGGATAGAGAGATGTTTGGAACCGTCCATGAGATGGTGGGACGCTTGTACATTGGATTATTCGAATGGATCCACAAACATCTCTTTCCAGGTCTTTGAATATAAGCTAAAGAGGGTCACACCGTTTTAATCAGATTGCCACCAGTACTGCCAATCTGTTCGGAGCTTATAACGAAGCCATCAGAGCTCCTAGTTTGGAATAAAATCGAATGGATAGCTTCTCCATAGCAAATACTTATTTGCATTACGGGCCCGTTGGGTTTGTAAGCCCAATCTACACCATCTTTCCCTCCCCATGGCCCTAAAGATATCCATTCTTCTTCATAGCTAATCTTGCCCTGCACATTCACACAATCTATTAGTTTTATTGGCTCAATTTTTGTTTTCAGCAAAGATTTTTAATATTTTAGTTGTACTCCAAGAAAGTATGGTGTATTTCATTGAACCCCTTAAAAACTGCACCAGTGCCCTATTGACCGTCAGAAGTCGTGAAATTTCTCCCTTAAGTCTCTAAAAGTACAAAAATGGCAACTTAATCAATGTGTTTGACTTTCTCTAGCAAAATAACTCTTTGTATCGATCATACATCTATAGTCAATTATTTGATTGCTCTCATTTTTCAACAGAAAATCTATTGATTTGTGATATGTGTTGTAACATTTAGAACTTTAATTTCCAATTTAGTTGCAAGGCATTTCATTGTATAGTTATGATATTTTTCATATTTATGTTAACTTAAAATACTATTGTGCTTGACTTGGAAAAGTATTTTTAACTTGTGATTATTAAGTGCCCCTCCAACAGGTAGGTTTTGTATTTGCAAGTACCAGTAGTAGAAGAGTAACATAGGACAAACAATTTATAATGAGAATAATGCCAACAATGTGACATGAAACCTTTTTTCTAACTTAAACCATGAATCTATGTGCCTTAAAAGAAATGTCTATCTCAAATGGTTCACATGAGTATTTGGGTGCAACACATACGTCTGGGTAGAAGTCTGGACACAAATATGTTCGGAACCGTAAGATACATGTGGATGTGGTCCCACACGTTGAATGGGTACAGCCGTACGAACACAAATCAGACAGTTCTAGACAAACCTTTGTCCAGATAAAGTCTGAGTACATCACATTCTTTAAAATACATAAAATTTGTTGAGATGACTATTGATGTATCTACTTGTGTTTTACGTGTTTTTCATGAATCAACAATTTCCACATCGAGAATCTTAAAAATGGAAGTTTAGATCATCAAAATGGAACCCTAACAGACCCCATTCTCCTACATAACAAACTTATGAGAGAGAAAATGAGCATGAGAATTTGATTTACTAATTGGATAAGAGAAAAATAGAGGGGATAGAAGCTGACCTTGAACTGGGTTGGTGCAGAATCTGGGTCTTGAATTGGGTGCAAACTATCAACTTTTTTATCTGAACTGGGCAAACTATTGACTTTGGGTGCCACAAATATACCAATTGTAAGAAGGTATTTATCAACCCGTCCATGGAATCCAGTGATTACTCCACCTTCTACTGGAATGGACACAAAAGAACCATTCGTTCCCGGACCAAAAGGCCCATATTTGTTTCCAATATTTGTTTCAAAATAGAGAGATACGACCCAATGTGACCCAAGGAAACTTTCATGAATCAGGCTTATGGACGAGAGTTGCTCTACTGAACTGTTGATGCAAAACTAAACAAGCACAAGTATAAATTAGGTCTTTGTTCGGGACGCAAGTCATTGTGTTTTTTTGTTAAATAATCCACTTGTCTATTTGTCTTGACGATGAAGAAATAATCCATGGCCACTTGCCTATTTCTCTCGACAATGAAGATTAAAAAAATTCTAAAAAAGAAGTTATGGACATAAACAAAAGTGCACAAATTCGGACACCGAGGTGTCAAGAACCGTCTGTCGTGTGTGGGACCATGTGCATCAGATGGATCTAGATATCTCTGTGAATAAGCTAAAGAGTGTCTTACCGTTCGAATCACATCGTGAATAGTAGCACAAGAGCCAATTTTCGCGGAGCTCCCAAAAATGCCATCATAGCTTTTACTTTCAAATAAGATTGAACGGATCATTGTTTGGTCATGGCTAATAGTTATGTGCATTATAGGCCCTTCGGGCATGTAAGCCCAATCTCGACCATCATTCGTTCTCCCCCATGGCCCCAAAGATATCCATCCTTCTTCACCTCTAATCTCGTCCTGCACATTCACACAATCTATTACAACATAATTTTTCGAAAATAGAAAAGTCACATCTATTACAGCCTTCATTGACACATTTTATGTATATTATACATGTATGTATGTCAGAGAGAGAGAGAGAGAAGGGGTAGAAATTGTTTACCATTGGAACTCTTGGACTCCCTTGGTGCCTTTTCGGATAAATTCAATTCAATCGGGTAAAGAGACTGAAGGGTTGGATACTGGTGGTGATGAGCGTTGTTGGTGGTCGTAGACTTTAGATGACGGTCTGTGAAACTCTGGTTCGAAGAGATTTGAAGAAGGTCGATGATGGTCGGTGAAACTCTATTGATACATGGAGTGAGCTGGAAATCATTAAAAGACTTGATAAACCAATCAAATGGAAGTCAATGTAGAATATATAAAGGAGAAAAGGGCCTTTCCATGTGACAAATCTTGATGTGGTTTGATCCGTCTGAGTTGAGATTCTTTATAATGTTTAATATTTGGTTAGTACATATGCCTCGAGGCAGTTTTTGCGAATTTCGAATTACAAATTCAACTACAGATATATCGTCTAATTGTGCAAAGCTAGTGCACAGATCAGTGTATGGGCCAACAAATAATCTAAACCATTCATTAATTTAATTTGAAATCATGTTTTGAGTGGCCTTGCAAAAAAAAACAAAAAAAAAAAAACCTCAATCGAATTTTTGTAAATACTTGATCCAATTGTTTGATTTTGCTTGAAAATTCATTCAAATTCCAAGATCCTAAATACTGAATGAAAATTTGAAAAATTAGATCTAAGTATTTACAAGTAGGCCATTTAAAAATTTATGGGTGGGCTACCAGTTAGTTGGTCAATTTTGGCTACCAGCATCTCAAGCGGGTAAAAAGCCGATTTGTATATGTGGATCACAATCTGCTATGGGTACACCACTTGGTATATACCATATGCACACGACGTTCTGAGGGACCACAAAAAATGATCGAAGCCACCAAATATGTTTAAAATATTTTTTTGAAGGATCCTTGTAAAATATCAGTTCATTCAGATATCGGTAATAGCTTGATCGCTTCTTGCCTCATTTTAGTGTCAGCAAATTGAGCGAAGAATAAATCTAACCCTTACAGATATCCGGCTGAACTGATTTTTTACGAAAATCTTTTAAAGAACATTTTAACCATATTGAGCTGATCCGATAGTTTCTGTGGAATCTTGAGATGGGTCTCCCACAAAGTGGTGTACACCGAGTAGTCTACCCATAGTTTTATTGGCCAATTGGCTTATTTTTTGTCTTTATTCAAATTTTTTCATATTTGTTAATTTTGCGTCATTTTTTTGTGGATTTTTGTTCGACTCGACGAAAGGGATTAAAAAAAGTAAAAAATTATGGTCCAAACATAAAATTCTTTGAATAAAGACAAAAATCAACCAAAATGCCATATTTTGTCTTTATTCAAAAATTTCAATTTGAATCACAATTTTTTACTTTTTCGATTTCTCGCATCGAGACAACAAATAATCCAAAAAAAAAAATTGACGCGAAATTGACAATTGCAATATTTTTTTTGAAAAAAGACCACAAAAAATAAAACAATTGACTTATTTAGCCAAAAGACCCCGAATATGAGCATAACAAGAGATTAGTGTTTTTTAATAATAAACTGAAAACCGACCCCAGTCTGTACTCTGTAGTTTTACCATGTTCCATGTGAATATCAAGTTATTCAGTTAATTCTGCCATTTTATTTTTCCCTGCTATTCTAGCATACTTCCGGTGGTGAATAAGTTTTGAGAAATGTTGCGATCAAGTTATTAGCTAGTTTTGGTTGTGAAATATCAAATTATTTTCGGTAGTAAATAATTTGTTAGGGATCCAAAAAATTCCAATTTTTAGGAGCACTCCACTATTTTTACTATTTGGGTTTGAGTATGACTCTTTTTAAGCCCGATAGAATGAAAAAATGTCCAATTAGAAGTAATGAGTTAGCTCAACCTACCATCCCATAAGCCCAAGTGCCCAAACTACTAAATTTCCAAAATTATTTCCCCCAAACTACCGAATAACACCTACCAAAATTTGTTTTCCCCCAAATCCACCCCAAAAACTTGACGATCTCGTATTTTGAGTTTGTATGTAATGATTAGTAGAATTTTATATTGGTTTGAATTTTTCGTATTTTGATTGTTGCTGTAAAAATTGTTAAATATTAACTTTTTAATGACACTTTTTTTTTATTAGGCCCTGGGCACCAAAAATTCTTGGCCGGCCCTGAGGAGGATTAGCTATTCACGGAGGTATTTCGACACATAGTGCCATTTTTCCTACAGAACAAAGTGGGTAATTCAATCAAGAAGTCTATTGTTTTTGTCAGTGGAATAAAATTGCTCGATGCTTTCCCGCGTTGTGTCATGTATGCAAACCTCATACTTGGAAAACACATATTTTCGAACAGGTAGCGTGCACTGTGTTCAGTGAAGAAGAAATTCAATGGTCGGCAATGTATAGTACTTGAATTTGAAGGGGAGGCAGGGGAGAACGCTGTAAGCATGAGTAGCAGTGAACTAAAGTATTGAGAATTGGATAATTACCTAGTCTGAGATTGGGTTTGTTAGAGAAGAATGCTTGCCGGAGTCGCCGGTGAACTAAAGTATTTAACAGTCATGCTTGCCGGTGTCCGCTGATGATGGAAATACGTCGGGAAGGTAGCATTGTGTGACTTGTGTCGGTTTTGGAGGGTCGTCGGACGTTGGAGCATGGAATTCAGATTGAATTGATATGCTCTACTTCCGGTGTAAACTATAGAGCAATACAACTAAACAATGAACTGGTGGAGCGGTTGATGGAGTTTGGGATTGGGAGGTGTCTGTATGTTCCATTGGGTACGTGCGGGGGATTTGGGTTAGTTATGGAGTATCGAAAATTGGCAAACAGAGGGGTGCAGTTGTGCATCCCTTACACTTCCATGCACATATGTAAGATTAGATTTTTGTAAGCATTTATCCTCATCCCCAAGTACCCTAGAATTGAGTAAATTATGATTAACGAATAGCAAAAAGAAAAAAAAAAAGCATGAAAAACGAAAAGTAGACAAAGAAAGTTTACGGTGCTCAATCGGGCGGGTCCAAAAGTATTTTAGATGGTCTGGTTCGAAAACCAATTTTGACCTATAAAATTAATTGTTACCTATCAAAATTGAAAAACATATCTTAACTATTGATTGCCAAAATGAACGACTAAAATTGTGCAAAACCGTAAATAACTTAGCTGTGAATAAGTTTCTTTCGTAACTAAATATAGATAAATTGAACGGCTCTTATCAATTTATGAGACGCCAAGTTGGGTCCCAACAATCCCGTGTGCTATGTACGCACATAGATTTGTCACGATCTTAATCCGAGTAGGACCTTGATTAGAGAATGTTTTTTGAATTGAAGACAAATACTTCAAGTTTTATATACAAATCTAAAGATCAATATTCTACACATAATATTACATATATAAACAGGGGAGTGATTTTTGCACTCCTTTTTTACTAGCCACACTCCCCTTATTGTTTTTAGTGTGTTAATTAGTTACTAAAACAGCCTTCCTCTTTTCAGTTTTTCTTTTTCGTTATTAAAATGAAAAGACTTATGTAGAAAGTACAAGTACATTTTGATAATTTTATACATTAAAAAAAAAAAGTGGAGTGTGGTTAGTAGAAAGGAACGTGCGATAATCACTCCCCCTATATTATGTTAAAAAAATCAAAATTTGGGGATTGATTCTTCTGTATTTCAGCGATGAATGAATTGGTTTGCAACGTATGTTGTGGTTGTTGAAGTAGTTGTAGACTTGTCGTTCAAGGATTGTGAGGAATCTATCTGCGCAAAGGTCTGTAATGAGGTGTAACGCCGTTACGGACCAGTACACGATAGGTAACAGACATATTAATCGATACGCACGTGAATTTCCTTAACACCGCTATTTTTCATGCATAACCCCAAATGATCCACTCAAAACCAGTTATGTTACACAACGGCCATTCTTTAAACAATGGTGGCGAGGAGCAAACACGGATTGGAATCAATTGAAGCGGTCTTGAGCCGGCAACTCTGGCTGGAAATTGGGTGGAAGGTTTTTTTTTTTTAGTGGCAAATTGGGTGGAAGTGAGTTTGTCTGTGTGTAATCTCTCCGAATGCTTTAGCGCAAAAGAATTCCAATGAACATCTCCAATTCATATGTAACTCATTTCAACACTTACCGGCCACAACCTAATGCACTGTTCGGAAAAAAGAAAGCACTGCAAAATAAATTAATTGAACCTTTCCCCCATGCTATGTTACAGAAGAAAATTACGGTGAAGACTTGCGAAATAATCCTCGATCAAGATCCATAATATTAATGGTTAGATAGATCAAGCACATGAATAGAAGTTGATAGTTGTGGGGCTTGCTCTGTTGCTCATCAACCGCAGTGACCAACTTTCAGACACAACTGCAGTTCTTGAAATAATGTCTTCCGAACATGGACAAGTATTATGTGAACAAGTGCCCATTGTTGATAAATTTAGATCTCAAAAGTGCGTGAAAACAGCCAAAAGACAAAGCCTAAGTGCAGCAACCTTGAAGTCTTACTGGTGTGATTGGGTGTATGAGTGTATCCCTTCTGCATCACTTCAAGTCCTAGTTAATGGGTCACCTTCTGAGTTTAAGTGACACACTTGAGGCAACTGGGTGATCCTGATCCATTTCTCTTTGATCTTTTAACAAGAGGAAATACCACTCATTAGTCATTATAACGTGATAAGAAACCTACTCCATGATGGGAACATTATTTCTAGATATCAATTGCTTATTGGTGAAATAATACAAGATAAAAGAAGCCATGAGAAAACCTACCTTTCTTGGGGAGGCTCCACTAGGAGTAAGTTACAGTCACGATTTAACTCTTTCCTAACAGAACTTATCTTTTAGTTAAGCACTTAAGCTTGCACAAACCTAACTTAGTAAAGCTATTTCTCGTCTACGGGACATATGTTAGAATCATCCCGAGCTGAGGTTGAACTAGAGCCCCAATTAGAGCTTGAGCTGATCATGCCACTGGTTTTGAGGTATTTCAGCAGCTGCACGTGAGTATTAATGGCCTTATCGTCCATCCACACGCCCTTCTCATCACATGGGAAGTTAGTAACCTTGGGGCACTCTACTTGGTGCAAGTAAATCAACATCGGAAATAATATCCGCAGTTTTCTCCAATCTATGTTTAATTTGCTCAAGTACTTCAATTGCAATATCTCCACGGTCCACTGCTCCCCTTGGCGTTCTTGAATTTCACGTAGATCACATAGATGCCCTCCCTTGATGTAGAGTTTCTTTAGTTCCAAATGTTTGCTAGGCATCATCCAATTATCAGGTAGACTTGTCGTAGGGAAACACTGAAGGTCTAGTTTTTGTAGTCTGGGAGGAAGTGTAGCATTGGCAAATGCTATTGCAGTATCTTCAACTCGATCTTGTAAAGAGCATCCTCCCCATGATATTGTCAACTTTTTCAGGCCTTCAAACCTTTCTAAATTCTTCAAGTCCTGCAGTCTGAGAAGATCTGTCACACTAAAGTAGATGTTAAGTTTTCTTAACTTCCGCAGTCCAGACAAATCAAGCAAAGTACACGATTGTTTGTTGTTATCGAAATCTCCAATCAAGAATCCCTTAAAGACTTGGAGGTTTGATAGGTGAGCAAGACTCTTGGGCATGTATTCTAAAAAGTAACACTCGGACATGTCCAAATGTGTCAAACTCTTGAGCAAACCAATCTCGTCAGGAATCACCTCAAGATTATGACAAGCCCTGAGATCTAAGATCATCAAATTATTGAGCTCCGAAATGAATGTGGGAAGCTCAGTAATAATAGAAATTCCTCGAAGGCTAAGAAAAGTTAAGCTATTTAGCTTATTCAGTCCATGGAGAATTTTGGTGTCTGCTAGTTCAATGTGGTGCGTAGCTAAGATCTGCCACCTTCCCAAATAAAGACTTCGAATATGCTTCAGATTCTCAAATAATTTAGGCTCGCAACTAATTATGGCTTCACCAACATTGATTAGACATGAGTGCCCATCTAGACCACCACAAACAAATCCAAGATCCAGATCAAGAGTGCCATTTGAAGTAAATCCTCTACGTTTAGCTTCATCGTATAAAGAAGAGCGAACATAAAGGCTCATCTTGCAACTGTCAGGTGTCAAGGAGCAATTTTGGTATAGAGGCTCGATGAAGCCCTTTGCAATAAGCTCATCAAAGATCTTGCCAGCATAAACTTCAACATCCCAAACATACCCATTATTTTTGAGCAGCCGGGAAATATATCCCTGCCCTACCCACAGGTAAATCATCGGCGTTCTCTTTATGGTTGCCATTGGTGGGAACTTGAAAAAACATAACAAACAATCCTGCAATGGCTCGGGTAAGTAATGGAAAGCTTTCAATATGCCATCAAAATCACCAGTTTGCGTAACCTCTGGCTCCCTGTGGAAGAAGTGCGTCATTCCATCCTTGGCCCCGTTTATGTTATCCCAATTCTTATGATGTAGGTTGGAATTGACAGAACGGATTTTATGATACGAACGGATCCGGACTTTTAGCTTTGCGATGTCCTTACGTAGTTTGTCAGAGTCGGCCTTTCTTAGTTTGTCAGAGTCTCTCTCGGTGCTAGGCAAAAGTTGTAGATCCTTGAATTTGTCATGGGCTTGGTTGATTTTCACATTCATATGGTACAAGGACTCCTTCGCCTCTGCAAAAGCCGTATCCACGAGGATGAGATCACTACGGATCATTTTAGAAGTGGGTGAAAGAGCTCCACTATGGTGGTCGTCCTTGTTGGAGATCAAAGGGATCTGGAACTTAAGCTTCGCAATGACCAGTCCAAGTTCGTCAAAGTCTCTTTCACTGCTCCCTAATTTTTGTAGCTCCTTCAATTTCTCACGGGCCTCGCTGATTTGCTTATCCATATACATTATGTACTTCTGGAATGCCGAATCCACGAGGTCAAGATCCTTACGGATCATTTCAGAAGAGGGGGAAGGAGCTCCACCGTGGTGGTCATCTTTGTTGGTGGTTCCACTGCTGGAAGCAGTGTTGTGGATGTTGTTCTCAAGTGTTTTGAGTTTGGAACCCACACCTGAACCGAACACCTGAAGGTCCTGAACATGGTATACATTTATAACTCATATACATAATACAAAAAATTTATAATCAAAATAATGCCAACCACGTCATATTATTGTAACGTGAAACTATAAATAAATGAAGATCTAGACACCAATTGCAGAGCCATGATTTAAAATCGGGAGTGGCACTACTTAAATGAAAGCCACTTTTGTTGTTACGTGTTGGCCGCAAAAGTGTGAAATTGAGGGTTATGTCTATATTCGTATAATTATATTTTGTCATGGACTTTTTTACTATTAAAACGAATAAAATTTTGGACCGACTCTCATTGGTATTCAAATGAAAGCCTTTGATTTCATTTTTTTTTAATCTAAACTGTCCATTTCAAAAGGAAATCTTCACATTATTTGAGTACAATATGAATTTGTCAGAACACAGGTGCCTAACAAAATTACCTTAGTGTTGAAAAAAAGATAAGTTCCAAACTGTACGTTGCATGAGGTTTCACTTGGTGAATGTGGGACCTTAGTGAATGTGGTGAATGTGGGACCTAACAAAATTACCTTAGTCTTGTTAACCTCAGTCCACTAGGCGGAGAATAATACACAAATATTTCTAAACAAATTCGGATATCAGTACATATTTTACAAATATTAATATACTTTCACAAATACCAGTACACTTTTTACGGATATCAATACACTATATTACTTTCTATCCTCCACCATAAGGGCAGAGGTTAGCATTTTCTATCTATCTAACTCTGCCTCATGTAATTTTTATGAATCACTAATTTTCATTTCGAGAATCTTAAGAATGGACCTTTGGTTCATGAAAACAAACAAATGAGCATGAGCATTTTGATTTACTAATTGGATACGGCATGGAGGGGATAAAAGCTGACCTTGAACTGAGTTGGTGCAGAATCCGGGTCTTGAATTGGGTGCAAACTATTGACTTTGGGTGCCACAAGTATTCCAATTGCAGTAAGGTGGGTTCTAACACGTCCATGGAAGCCAATGAGGACTCCACCGTCTATTGGAATTGGAATGGACAGAGAAGAAGCACCCGTTCTTGAACCAAAAGGGCCATATTTGTGTAGATTTGTACAAATACAGAGAGATATGATTGTCACTTTTCCGGAGAAGTGTTCGTACGTCAGGCTTATGGACGAGAGCTGCTCTTCTGAAGTGTCGATGCAGAACTAAACAAGTGCACATTAGAAATTTTTTTGGAACGCGTACGAATATAAAAATAAAAATTATCTAAATTTATTGTAGTTTTTGCTCAATGAAAATGATTTTCACACTCCTTTTTTTAATAAAAGGACTCTATTCATGTCCTTTAGTGCAAAAATTACACATACAAGTATCAAAAAGGAAGTGTGAAAATTACTTTTCTTTACTTAAATAATTAACTTGCCTATTCGACTTGACAATAAAGATAAAATAAAAAATTGAAAAAATTCTATGGACAAAAGAAAGGACAAAAATCTAGACACAGAGGTATCTGGAACTGTTCGACATGTGTGAGACCCACATCCATCGGATGGATCCAGATATATCTATGTCCGAGTCTGTGAATATGCTAAAGAGGGTCATACCATTTCAGTCACATGGCCACCGGTACCGCCAATTTTCTTGGAGCGTCCTACAAGTACGCCATCGCAGCTTTTACTTTCAAATAAAATTGAGTCGATAGCTTGTCCATAACAAATACTTATCTGCATTATAGGCCCGTTGGCCTTGTAAGTCCAATCTACACCATCGTTCCCTCCCCATGGCCCCAAAGATATCCATCCTTCTTCAACCCTAATCTTGCCCTGCACATTCACGCATTCACACAATCTATTACAACCTCCTTTTTCAATTACGGAGCAAAACATTTTGATTGGCACATTTTATATATCTTTTATACAGGTGTTTGATCCAATCTTCTATTTCCAATCATCACAATTGCTTTGGCTGTACAAAAATGCAAACTGTTGAAATCGAAACCCAATTTTTTTTCAGCGCATGAAACCCAGGTTCAACTTACAGAAAAATCAATACACAAGCACGTACAGCTTCCAGTTGAAATTGGAATTGAAGTATCTCATACAAATAGACCGCATCCAAATTAATACACATGCATCGATTCGTATAGAGAGAGAGAAATCTATAGAGAGGTTCATCGAAGATTTGAGTTGCAAACCCTTCGAATCTCACAGCAGGAGAGGGCATGAGCAGAAAACATTTGGCTCTTCTTTCACTGTTCGTTTTAGGGCTTCAAATGGAACGAAGATGAAGATGGCAAAAAAAGGCTTTTGAGTCGGGGGAAAAAGAAACAATTATTTTTTATGTTTACCTTTGCAACACTTCCTCGCCCAAACTAGTAGCAAAATCAGTAATGGAGAGGCAAATTAATGGACTGGTGGAGCTGGTTTTTCAATGAGAATATATAGCTCTCTATTTTTAGCTAAAAATGCAAATAAAGAGCCTGTTGTACAAGTGAGCCTTTGTTAACATATTTAGGCCCCATTTGATAACTCTCCAAGGGGTTGTGTAACGCCCCGACTTTTCGGGTGCAAAATAAAATAATTTCTAAAGAAAATATTGCTAAATACATATAATTTTTCAAAATAAAGATTTTGCTAATACAATCTCAAGATAGATTTACGGAATCAAAATACACCAACTTCAGAGCTGACTCTAATCTTGATACGAATCCTAAGCATCCTCGATCCTCGTTACTGATATTCGTTCCGTGTCGAACTGCATCATCGTTGAATCTCCTCCATTGAATCCTGCGCCCTCTAGCATATTGATCGCCGAAGCAATCGATTTGCCAGGATACAGACGTATCCGTGAGTGATAAATCACCCAATAGAATAATCCAACCCAACCACCCCTCTTACATTACAGCTAGCAAGCAAACAAGATAATCATGATGCGAATAAGTAAAACAGAGATTTTCACGTCAACCAGTTCATTACTATCCATTAGCCTAACGTGTGATCCAAAATCTCCTACGAGATCTTTCCTCCCCAACCGCTAGCCATGCTCGGTCCCATGAGATTACTTCCATTTCCCTTTGTCGTAGATAACCTAAGTTACAATACTACAACAAGGGGCTAGCTTATCATGCGAATCACAACTAGTGTTCGCCTATCTTATATACCACATCACAATCATCTCTGGACACCCGCCACTATCAATTCACCATTGGACACACGCCAGGACATCAATTTATTCCTTTGGACTCTCGCCAGGACATCAATTTATTCCACAAAACATCAGGACCATCCGCCAGGTTTAATCGTCACAACATCGTTGGACCTCTCGCCAGGTTTTAACATCACAAAATATCATTGGGCCACCGCATTTTAACATCACAAAATATCGCTGGGCCACCGCCAGGTTTATCAAAACATCACTGGGCTTACTTTGCCAGGTTTTATCAAAACATCATTGGGCTTACTTTGCCAAGTTTTATATCATCACCGGGCTTACTCTGCCGGTTTTAAATCATCACAGACATCACTGGACTACCCGCCAGTTTCAAATCATATCACTGGACTACCCGCCAGTTTCAAATATTTCTGGACTACCCGCCAGTTTCAAATCATAATCCTAGGTCCATCAGGCTGCCCTCAAGGTCCTACTCAGGCTACCCCCAATACTTGAGGTCCTGTCAGGCTGCCCCTAAGGTTCTGCTTGGCCATTCTCACAATTCTAGGTCCATCAGTTGCCCTCAAGGTCATGCTCGAGGCTACCCCGATCAAGCGAGGTCTGTCAAAGGCCACCCGAGGTCCCGCTGGCCACCCTAGCGACACTGGGTCTTTCAGGCTGCCCTCAAGGTCCTACTCAGGCTACCCCCGATCACACGAGGTCCCGTTAGGCCACCCCCGAGGTCCTGCTTAGCCCACGACTTTCATTTGTTTCCTTTTTCCTTAACAATAACAATGTCTGTATACTTTCTCACCACAAATCTCACCATATCTCAGAATCACGCCTGCAAACAATCCTCTAAAAAGAAAGAAACTTCACAACTTATCCATTACTTAGCATCGTCTAAGTGATTTCTATCTCGTATACCACCCCATGTCTCTAGGGTCCAATCTAGCAATCAAATCCAGCATCGACACAATTTTATTCTCAATAATAATCAAAAACGAATAACAGATGGATCAAAACAAATATTAGGCAATGCAATCACATAAATTTTTATGACTGGGCCGTTGCCCTTAATCTTGTATGGCCACAAAATCATTAATAAGGTATGAACTATTTAATAAAGATTTAAAATAATTTTTCTAGGCTTTTATTAATTATTCTTAAGTAATTAGATTGATTAAATACTAATTAAATACATTTATTAGGTAAAAATATTAGAATAATTGTCGTCACCCTAATAAGAGTTCTAAAGGTCCTCTATAACAAGTTCGAGTGCTAAAAGTTGGGTTTGGAGATTCATGGGATTATTTTAAATAAAAAGATTAAGTTAATAGGCAAAAGAAGAAGAAATAGATAATAAATAATTAAATAATTAAAAATATATTTATATTAACAAAGTATCATCTTAGGACTGTAAGAAGTCTAAATAAATTTATTCGGAATTATTAACCTCTTTTATTATATTTTAAAGTATTATTATTAAGAAACAACGCGTAAATAATAATAAATGGTTAATTAAATAAATAGAATTTTATTTCAATAACATATCACTTCTGAGATGTCAGAAGTCTAATAAAAATATTTTGGATGTTAAAACATTTTTTTGTAAGGTCGGATTTATTTTTCGTTTATAACTTTAATTAAAAATAAAATAAATAGCTAATAATATAAACAAAATATGAAATTAGCAAGTTATGATCTTTAACATGTTTGAAACCTAGGAAAAATAGTTTGGGAATTTATAGAGTAGTTTATAAGGTCGCAATGAATTTTAGTTTATAAACTTTTACACGATTACGAATAAAAATTAAATAAATAAAAGATTAAATAAAAAAAATATGAAACTAACAAGGTATGATCTTTAGAGTATGGGTAACCTAGGAAATATAATTCGGGGTCAAAATCGATGTTTTAAAAGGTCGCAAAATCAATTCGAAACGAAAACCCAAAACTGGTGCACGGCTGGCCGAATGGAGTTCGCGGCCGCGAACTCCAGTTCTCTGGTTCTTGCGGTGGAGGAGCCCGAAGGTCGCGGCCGCAAGGTCGCGGCTGGAATGCGTTTTTTTGATTTTTTTGGTCCGGTTTCGATGCATGGGACTACGAGGCCTATTGGGTTATGTCTAAAAACATTAATTATACTTAGAGGAGGCTTCGGATCGAATTATAATACCTCGAATTGGGTGGAATTGGTTTTCGATCGGAAACTTGACAATTTGGAAAGAAAACTTGTAACGCCCCGAGACCTTGGGGCCGAATTGGTTGATGTTCGTGGATGCTTGGGATTGTAGAATGAGATTGAAACGATCAATTTGGGTCTCGGATGAACGGATCTACAAAACCCACTTTTCTCTCTCTCTTTTCTCTCTCTAGAACTCCATAGCTTTGGAGCTTTGATTTCCTTTCGATTTTCTCTCTTTTCTGGACGATTGGAGTGTGAAAATTTTCGTGCGTGCCCTAGGGTCGGAGTAGGAATGTATTTATAAGAGAATTGGATGAGTTTCGAATAAAATCGAGTCCTAATGGAATTGGGTTTTGGAACGGACGAATCGTGCTCGGTTTTAGGGTTACGGAGGAGGTAGAGATCGAGTAGGAGAGTGAGAGATAGAAGAGTTGTGCATGCATGCAAGTATTGTAGGAAAATTAAAAAGAAGTTGTGCATGCATATTTGTATCTAAAAGGAATAATAATAATAATTGTATTAAGAAAATAATTCTAATAACATTATTATTAAAAAAAAATTGGGTCAAAATTCCGGGTCGTTACAGGTTGAGATTGGATTGGTAGAGTGGGGTATTATTAATACCTTTGTTTGATAACCAAAAATGGTTCGGATTAGTAATCCAATGGGATTAAAATCTGGGTAATAGGGGGTATTGTTAATACTCCGTGGGACTTGGTATTAAGGGGTATTAATAGTTCAATCCCAACTCCTTCACATTACCAATCCCTTCTCATTACCAATTTCTTCTATCAATCCAATCCCATCATCTAATCTCATCCCAAACAAACATATTCATTATCAATCCCTACTCATTACCAATCTCATCTCTTTACGAATCCCAATCATAATCCCATCTCCTTAAGAATCTCATCCATCTATCACTATTATCAAACGGGGCCAATTACTTCCTCCGTCCCTATTCTTTTGTCCTTCGTCCTATCCTGACCGGGGCCAATTACTTTCTCCGTCCCTATTCTTTTGTCCTTTGTCCTATCCTGATCGGATAAAAAACTAATTATAATTTTTAATTGGTAATACTATTTTTATGTAATATTGATCTTGTTTGATAGGTTTCAATGAGCTCTTTTAAACGATGTTTTGAAAATCACCTAAAAAATTATAGATTGCAAGATATAATTAATTAAAAAGTGTCACAGACTCCCAAAATGGACAAAAGAATGAGGGCAGAGGGAGTAATTTTTTTTTTTTGGCACAAATTCCTAAACCACAAACTTGCTCTCCATAGGACTCGAACCCTAGTCACTATTGGGGAGACCAAAGGAGAACATTCCACTAGTGCTTTGGTTTGCAAATTTTTTTAGACAAGTAGAATTTAATTTATTTTTTTTTTGCCTTGCCACACTGCGTAGCATATGATTATCGACCTATGTTTTTCTTGAAACTTCAGTGGAGTTTTACAAAAGAAATAAAAATACACCACAATTAAAAGCCTAGGAGGAACACGTGAAAAGAAAAACGCCTAATATTCCTGTAAAGTAATGAAATTACACATACGAACTGATAGGATGGAACATGCATCCCGTGTGCCACATTCAACTCAATCAATGTTACTAATAAATTCTGCAAAATGAACAGTTGTAATCATTAATATAAACCTCGCTCGTGTTGAAAATAACCAAAATTGCACGGTGCAGTCCCCCTTTAGGGATTCGATCTAGAGAAGCATTCTTCCTTACAGGAATTAGATATTCAAAACCGAACGTAGTGTAAACCAGACCAGACTTTGTTTTGGTCGTTCAATTGGAACATTTATTAGTGGATTGTGGGATTGAAAGCCTAGCGATTTGTTCAAGAGCGCCGCTGGCGTAACCTGGCGCAGGCAACTTGTGTTAAAAAAGAAAATTCCAAAAGTTTGTTTGGATATTTTAAGTTCATTTTGATGATTGAAATCATTAATTTTGTAATGCTTGTCAGGAAGATTAATTACGAGAAATAATGTGATAGATTCGGTCAATTGTCAGACAGACCCATACCAGAACCTAACACCTGAACATGTGTAAATCATAAAGATGATACAAACAATCTATAATGAAAAGGGAAAGACAACAATACACACCCCTTAAAATGGTGTACCATATGCATATATTTTATGATTCATTCATAACATTTTAGTGTGTTTCGTAACTTTTGTTCTAAAATTCATAACTTTTCAGCAGTACGATTCGTAACATTTTCATTATGGTTTATAACATTTTGGTATATCTCGTAACCTTTATACGATTCGTAACTTTCTAGCAATACGATTCGTAACATTTTCTCTATAATTCATAACATTTTGAGGGTACATATGATACACACCCAAATAAGGGACGTGTATTGTAGACTTGTCCTAATGAAAATGACGTTGACAATGAATTTACTCTAAATAAATGTTATCTAATAGTCATTAATTACCACCAAAATTTACTTAAACCATGAATTTACACTTTTCTTAGGTACACAAACCATGAATTTACGTGCCTTTAAGAAATGTCCACCTCAAATAGTACTCTTATAAACATTTGGGTAACACATGCATCTGGGTATAGATCCGTACGCAAATATATTGAGAACCGGACGATGCATGCGGTCCCACACAGTGAATTTAGGACGCACATGTACAGATCAGACAAACCTTTTTTAGAGATCTGTGAATGGAATCCAAGTACATATATAGTATGTTTAAAAATATATATGATTTGTTGAGATAACTACCGATCTATCTAACTCCATTCACGTGATTTTTAGTAACGAAAATGTTAAGGTACATGAAGAGTTTTCATAAAAGTGTCCATAAAAGGAAAATCAATAGTATAGATCCACAGTTGATTAGAACCTTTGATTTCCTTTTCATGGAAATTATTTGGAAATTGATTTTAGCACTCCAAAAGTTGATGGAGGGGCTCTAAAACGACGTCGTTTTGTGTATCAATACAGTTCAGTTTTGGAGTCCCTCCATCAATTTTTGGAGTGCCAAAATCACAATCCAAATTGTTTATGTATCCTACCAATCTTGTTTTATTAATCAATAATTTCCATATCGAGAATTTTAAAAATGAACGTTGTGATCAACAAAACGAAACCCTAACAATCCCATTCTCCTACGTAACAAACTTATGAGAGTGAAAATGACCATGAGAATTTTGATTTACTAATTGGATAAGGAAAAAATAGAGGCGATAGAAGCTGACCTTGAGCTGGGTTGGCGCAGAATCTGGATCTTGAATTGAGTTCAAACTATTGACATTTTTTTCTGAATTGGAAAAATTGTCGACTTTGGGTGCCACAAATATACCAATTGCATTAACGAATCTTCCACCACGTCCATGGAATCCAGTGATGACTCCACCTTCTATTGGAATGGACATGGAATAACCCCCTCCCAAACCAAAAGGCCCATATTTCTTTACATTTGTAATAAAGCAGAGAGATGTGATTACCACTTCTCCACGGAAGGCATTGTTGTACGTCAGGCTTATGGATGAGAAATGCTCTACTGAACTGTCGATGCAGAACTAAACAAGTGCAAGTATAAGTTAGAACTTTGTTTGCATGGGACGCATAAAAAATTAAAAGTAAAAATCTTCTAAAATTATTGTAGTTTTTGGTTAAGTAATTTACTTGCCTATTCGCCTCAACAGTGAAGATCAAAAAGTTTTAAAAAAATGCTATGGACAAAAAAGAAAGTTCACAAATTTGGACACTAAGGTGTTGAGAATCGTCCAAAGTGTGTGGACCGACGTACACCAGATGGATCCGATACTTGTCTGCCTGAATCGGTGAATAAGCTAGAGAGGGGCACACCTTTAACGCACCGCCACCGGTACCTCCAATCTTTACGGAGCGTCCTATAACGACACCATCGCGGCTTATACTTTCGAATAAAATTGAATCGATAACATTCCCATAAATAATAGTTATCTGCATTATGTGCCCGTCCGGTTTGTAAATCGAATATACACCATCTTTCCCTCCCCATGGCCCTAGCGATATCCATCCTTCTTCTCTGATAATCCTTCCCTGCACATTTACACAATCTATTAACATCTTCTTATTGGGGTAAAAAAATCTTTGAAATCCTTCATTGGCACATTTAATATACTCTTCATCCCAATTTTTTCTACACTTTTTGACTTTGCATTGTCACAGAAAATTTGTCTATTTTCAAATACTAATGACTTACCCTCTAGGAAATTCCTCTTTTGACCCTTCTTTTTTGAATTAATGTAGAAACCTTAATAATAAAAAAGTCGAAAGGGTATTTTGTGGAAAGTTGGAACTCTAAATGTACAATGATTGTGTTTCCCTCATAAGTTAGTTTTTCCAAAATGGATAAATAAAATTTGGATGAAGGGAGTATCTTTTGTACGTATATATGTGTGGGAAATTTGTGCCGTTGGAACTCTTGGTCGCTCTTGGTGCCTCTTTGAAGAAATTCTACCACGTAATAAGTATTCATGGAGTATATACGTTTTAGTCTTTTGTAGAGTATCTCTTAGTCTTCTATCTCTATTATAGTACAGAGCTAGCAGTTTCTGTTAAAAAATATCTAAACATATAAATAAGAGCTATTTCTACAACCGTTAAATCACTTCCTGTTAACATTATAGCCATCGGATCATTCGTTTTCTAAAAGATAGAGAGAATATTCTTTTAATAAATTCATATCTCTATGCTCTCATTTTTTAGGCAAAGTATCTCTATATAAATATTGTCTTTTGTGATCAAATTGGTGCATATATAAATATCAGAATGACAACTGATGCTTTGTTGTGATTACAACTATCACGAAGAGCAGTCTAGTAGAACGGTTAATTTATTTAAGTTGAGAGTATGTTGCATGCCAACATGCCTTTAGACATGAGCACCCTTCTGCTAGGGTTGCTCGTGCCTAAAGGCACGAAATAACTCGTTCTGAACACAATTCAAATAAATTAGTATCATTGTCTACTGTTGACCACCCCACCAACCAAGCTAACTTCTTCTAGAGGTAGTATTTTCAAGTAAACTTTCAACAAAGTTCATCTAATCAACTACGTCAACACAAAAAATACTTAAATAATTATGGCACAGTTCAATCTATTGCAAGAGAAAGAGAGAGGGTGAATATTGGGACAGTAGTTCACGCAAGAAAACATAAAGTGCAATCGAACGGTTGTTAGTGCCAAAAAACTTTTAAGTGTTCTAATTAATTGATCACTAGGCGCAAGTAAAAAAACGAAAATTCTCACCTTTAGTTTTGAATAATGGTAGAGAAACCAAAAGGTAACGCAATCAACTAAAAAGGAACTATAGAAAAGGAAATAGTAATAAATCCAAAGTTTGGAAAAAATAAAATAGAAATAAACTTCACTCTCATTACATTGCCGTTGTAGATTTATTGTTAAAGTGGAAATGATCGACAGCTCTAACTTTAACATAAAATACAATCGGACGGTTGGAAAGATAATTGAAGAGTTGATTTGAATTTAAAAAGATAATCAACACCTTTTAGATGTAGGAAAATCAACTTAAAAGAAAACAACTTAAAGATAATCAATTGAAAAGGAAAACAAATAAATGTGAGGTAAAAAATGTGTAGTTACCAGTCATAAGGATGCAGGTTTATATTATGAAGTATTCGATCTCCCGATCAAAAGGCTATAACCTATTTGTTCGATATACTGTTCCAATGCTTCAATCTCAGCCAATGATCAAGCCATCTCAGCAAAGATTGTTAGCAGGAGCTAGTGAGTGTACGCTAGCTAAGGAGTAGAGGATTAGTTCCTCTGTAACTGAATTTAGTTAGAAAGAATGTGGTTGTTAACAAAGAGTAAAGTTTTAGTCAAGTTAGAGTTAATGGGTGTTTTGTATAAGACGTGATTCTGTTTCTATAATCAATGTGTGAGATTGAATTGAATAGAATTGAGATTCTCTTCGTGGTATCAGAGCAGCCCTAGCTCCACCGAGCTTCACGATCCTACCATGGCGTCATCTTCTTCGTCTGCGTCTTCTTCAATTCCTAGCTTCTAATCTCAGTCTCCTCATCTCAAATCTGAGTTCCTTTGTTACTGTCAAGCTCGATTCTACAAACTACATCATCTAGAAGCAGCGTCAATTTCAGAACATTCTTCGGGCCAATGGTTTGATCGGCTATGTGGAAGGAACAATTGCTTGCCCCTCTTTGAAGATCCAAGATGATTCCGAAAAAGAAGTGTTGAATGCATCTCATCAAGAATGGGCTGTTATTGATGCTCATCTTCTCAGTTGCATTACTGCTACTTTAACACCTTAGATCTACACTGCCATTCTGCATTTCACCACGAGTCATGAGGTGTGGTCTTTTCTTGAACGTCGTTTTACCTCTTTATCCTGCTCTCATGTTCATCAGTTGAAAAACAAGTTTAATTCTGTCTCCAAGAAATCCAATACTATGGAAGAGTATCTTGATCAGATTAGGGATTTTGCGAATCAATTGGCTTTGATTTCACACTCTATTGATGATGAAGATATGATTCTTACTGCTCTTAATGGATTACCGTCTGACTATGATGTTTTGAAACCCACAATTTGCGCACAATGGGGTACTATTACTATGGAACAAGTTGCTATGTTATTGTGCTCTGAGGAGATACACGTTGAAGCCAAAAATAAACAATCATCTTCCGGTGATCTTACAGTTGGTTATGTAGCTGCCAAAGGCCCTACGTTTGCATCTCCTTCTGGCTTCTCTTCTTCTCATCGTGGAGGACGCAGTTATTATAACAATAATCGTGGTTGGAATTTTTCTCGAGGGTTTCAAGGTGGCAGATCTACTTTTAGAGGAGGTTTTCGTGGCAATTATTATGACAATCACAATGATTTCTCCAGGTCTGGTCCTCGACATCTTTCGCAATTTTCTTCAAGAGTGGTGTGCCAGATTTGTAACAAGTATAATCACACTGCAAAAACTTGTTGGTATCGTATGGCTGGAGATTTTCAACCAGGTTCTTCTCCTACTTATCGTCCAAAGTCTTCTCAACCAAAGGCCTTTGCTGCTGCCACATCAACCCCTTCCTGTTCTTATTACGACCCTGGTTTCTTATGCTCTGGGCCTTCTAATTGGTATCTAAATTCTGCTGCCATCAATCACATTACTAATGATGTTGCTACACTTGATTGTTATTCTCCTTACACTGGTTCTGAGCACGTCACTATTGGCAATGGGGTTCAACTTCCCATTCATCATACGGTTAAGGGTCTTTTCCCTACTCCTACTCACTCTTTTCAATTAAACAAAGTTCTTCATATTCCTTCCATGTCTACGAATCTGCTCTCTGTTAATCAATTAACCAAGGATAATCACTACAAAGTGACTTTTGATTCTGATTCCTTTGTCATTCAAGACAAGGCTACGAACAAGATTTTCCACACGGGTTCTAATGTCAATGGTCTCTATCACTTTCCTTGGGTATTCTCCGCTTCTCCACAGGTCTCTCTCTTCTACTACACCTGGTGCATCTAATGTTTCCACTGAAATATGGCACCATCGTTTGGCCATCCGTCTTCTTTGAAGTTTCAACAAATTCTCAGTCATTTACATGTTCCTTGTGTGAAACCTGTGTTTTCTGCTTGTACTCCTTCTAGTGTGTCTAAAAGTCATAGACTGCCTTTCAAGTTGTCTAATTTTACTGTCAATAAGCCCCTTTCTCTTGTTCATAGTGATGTATGGGGGCCATTCAATCACGGCAATTCTACTTGTCGATTTTATGTTCTTTTCATTGATGACTTTAGTAGATTCACTTGGATCTATCCCTTAGACTACAAAAGTGAAGTGTTTGATAAATTTCTTGAATTTAAGTCTTGTGCTGAAAAGCAATTCACTACCTCTTTACAAATTTTGCGCACTGATGGAGGCACTGAGTACATCAATAATAAAATGTATCAGTACTTAGTATCTCAAGGTATTGTTCATCAGTATTCTTGTCCTTATACACCACCACAGCATGGTCTTTCTGAACGCAAACATTGACACATCACTGAGACTGCCATTGCCTTGCTTCATCACTCCCATGTTCCTCTTAAATATTGGTTTGATGCCATTGCTACAACTACCTTTCTTGTTAATCGTATGCCTAGTCTTACTCTTAATAATCTGAGTCCCTTTGAGGTCCTCTTTCATCAACCTCCGGATTATTCTGCTTTTAAAGTTTTTGGTTGTCAGTGTTCCCATGGCTTAAGCCCTATGTTTCTCACAAGTTACAACCTTGCTCTATCCCTTGTGTTTTCTTGCGATATCATCTCACTGTTAAGGGCTATCGGTGCCTAGATCTTTCCACCGGCAAACTTTACTTGTCTAGACATGTTGTCTTTCATGAACAAGTGTTTCCTTTCCACAGTTCTTCTGTTTGTTCTTCTTCTTCCTCTCCTTATCCTCTCGTAGACAATTTCTTTTGGCCACCTTCACAGTCTTCTCCTGTCTTTAATCCTGTTTCTTCTTCTATGTTGTCCTCTTCTCCACCTAGTTCTGCCGGCTCTTCCTCTATGTCCTCATCTCAGCCTGTTTTAAATGGTACATCTTCTCAATCAACTGATCCTACATCTTCTCCGTCTTCACCTTATCCTACCCCTTCTCCTCAGTTTATTCCCATTGGTTCTATCTTTGTTGATTTACCTTTATCTTCTGCCCTTCTTCCTACTTCTAAGCCTAAACCTAAATCTGTTCTTCCTACTCATCCTATGCAGACTCGGTCCAAAACAGGCCCTGTTGTTTATTCTCCTCATGTTTGTCTTTCTGCTCCTATGCCTCATCTATTATCACTGAACCTTTTACTGTTAAAGAAGCTCTCCAATCTCCTCAATGGTCTCAAGCTATGCTTGAAGAATATGAAGCCTTACAAAAGCAAGGTACCTGGTCTTTGGTTTCTCTTCCTCCTCACAAAAATGTCATTGGTTGCAAATGGGTGTTTAAAATCAAACGTAATTGTGATGGCACTATAGCTCGTTATAAGGCTCGATTGGTTGCCAAAGGCTATTTATAAGAGGAAGGCATTAATTACTTTGACACCTTTAATCCTGTTGCTAAACAACCTACCATTTGTATTCTTTTCAGTCTTGCTATCTCTTATCATTGGCCTATTCGTCAGCTTGATATTTCTAATGCATTTCTCCATGGCACTCTTGATGAGGAGGTTTATATGGTTCAACCTCCAGGTTTCAATGATTCTGGTTGATCTCATTTAATTTGCAAACTTTATAAAGCTCTTTATGGGCTCAAACAGGCCCCCCGAGCTTGGTACTCTACTTTCTCCTCCTTTTTTCTATCTCATGGCTTTACTCATAGTCACTGTGATTCCTCTCTCTTTATTTAGAAAACTTCCTCTTCTTTTCTTCTTGTTCTTGTCTACGTCGATGATATCTTAGTTACTGGCAATAATTTCCAAGCTGTTTCTACTCTTAATAATGAGATGCATGCTTCTTTTTCTATGAAGAATCTTGGTTTTGTTTCCTATTTTCTTGGTTTGTCAGTTCAACCTAAAGGTCATGGTTTTTCCTTGACCTAAAGCCAATATGCTACTGACATTTTAGCCAAGGCTGGTATGCTAAATTGTAAACCTTGCTCTTCTCCTATGGCTGTTAAACCTACTGTTTCTTCTACTCTCTTTGGTCAACCATCTCTTTATCGTAGTATTGTTGGAGCTCTGCAGTATCTTACTATTACAAGGCCAGATTTGGCGTTTGGTGTGAATCAGGCTTGCCAGCATATGGCCACTCCTACTGAGGCTCATTTTTCTGCTGGTAAGCGCTTGCTTCGCTATGTCAAGGGTACTCTGGATCATGGGCTTTTCTTTAGTTCGGGGCCCTTTACTTTACATGCCTATTCTGATTCTGATTGGGCTGGAGATCTTTTTGATCAACGATCCACTTCTGGCTACTGTGTGTTTCTTGGTAATTATTTGATTTCTTGGTCCGCTAAAAAACAGCCCACCGTGTCCCGATCTTCCACCGAGGCTGAGTATCGGTCTCTCGCTCATTGTGCTGCTGAACTTAGTTGGATTCAGATGTTGTTTCAGGAGCTTTCTCTTCCCTTAGCCTTTTTGTCTCTGCTTTGGTGTGACAATTTAAGTGCTTTGGCTCTAGCCTCCAATTCTATTTTTCATACTCGGTCCAAGCATATGTAACTTGATTACCATTTTGTTCGTGAAAAAGTGGCCGCTAAGCAAGTCGTGTTGCGGCATATTCCATCTGCTGATCAACTAGCCGATATTTTTACGAAACCCGTGTCTATTTCCAAGTTTCATTATCTTAAGGACAAGCTAATGGTGCAGTCCTTCCCCCTTAGCTTGAGGGGGGATGTTCGATATACTGTTCCAATGCTTCAATCTCATCCAATGATCAAGCCATCTCAGCAAAGATTGTTTTTTTTTTCTTTTTTGCTCGGCAATCTCAGCAAAGATTGTTTTTTTTTTTTCTCGGCAAACGAAACATATAATATAAACTCGAAAGGGGTACATCGAAGAGAAAGTACAAAAAACTATCCAACCATAGTTGGATAGAGAGAACGCCTTAATATTACATTACAACTTCACTTTTCGTATCTCAGGAAAGATTGTTAACAGAAGCTAGTGAGTGTACGCTCGCTAAGGAGTAGAGGATTAGTTCTTGTGTAACTGAATTTAGTTAGAAGGAATGTGTTGCTAACAAAGAGTAAAGTTAGTCAGGTTAGAGTTAATGGTTGTTTTGTATAAGACGTGATTCTGTTTCTATAATCAATGTGAGATTGAATTGAATAGAATTGAGATTCTCTTCACTATTGAATGACGTTGGAATGTAACATAGTCTTAATTTAAATAAATTATCCGTTATACTCAACTGCTCTATGCGATAGTTGTAATGACCACAAAGCGTAAGTTACCATTTTGATATATATAATTATAAAGACAATATTTACATAGAGATACATTGCTTAAAAAGTGAGGGTAGACAAGTATGAATTTAATAAGAAAATATTTTCTGTATCTTTTTAAAAAAATGATCCGATGGCTACAATGTTAACAGGAAATGATTTAACGGTTGTATAGGTTGCTCTTGTTTATATGCTGAGACATTTTTAACAGAAACCACTATGTTTTATAATATAGATTCTTCTATTTTGTTTATAAAGGGAGCACAAATTTTATTTTATTTTTTTTGTCAATCGATAGAAGATATTATTTGTACATCAGATATTGTGACATCCCGCTTTTTCTATAAATAAATAAAAAAAGATATATTTTTGACACCGATATTTAATTCTTTCATTTTTTTTAAACCAATTTCTAATAAAAAAATGTTAATTATTATGAAATGTTTTTTTATTTCAAAATACTTCTAATCTCGAATAGTGACTTATATTTTTATGTGTATGTGTATATATTATATCATTGGGCCACCTAGTTTTATTTGGGTTAGACTTAATCTTTTAAGTTGCCGGATGGGCTGGAGTTTTGGTTAAAGAAGAGAGGATTAGTACTTGAGTCAGGCCGGCCGGTTAGTAGAGTATTTAATTAGCTGGAGAGGGAGCGCCTTTTATTCTTAATCCATAATTTACCCTATTAAAAACTAGGGTTCTTTTATTCTAAGCACTGAGATAACGAGAGAACATTGCGGCAGTCGGAGACAATCACGGTGGTTTTACAAATCTTCTAGTTGGCTTCTGAAGTATCGGTAATCCTTTATACTTCCTTTTCTTTTCTTGGTACCTTTAGAGGTTAGATTGGGTTATTATTTGTGTTGGTGCATGTGGGTAGGAATTGGTAAGGGAGTAAAGGCTAAACGGTAGAAACCATAGTAGTATTCATAGTTTTAGTGCTAATCAAATCAATAGTTTTGTAAACACCCTAATTTGGCCTAATGATTATTTCAAGTCTCACCTTGGGGACCATCCCGATGATGAAATGGATACAGTGATTGCTGATTGACTTCTTGGGAACCTTAGGACTTTCGGTAAGAACTTTGAGCCACTTAGAGGACCCAATCCAGAGCCATATAGCCTTTCAGACAGAAATACAGAATTCTAGGAAAATCCATCTGTCGGCCGTAACATTGATATCACGGCCTTAACATCATTTCCTTACTCGAGCAACTTGTTGCCTGAAAATCTCCCTGAGAGATCCATCACACGGCCGCAAGATCCATCCTTCGACCGCTACATCATTTCCTCGGCCACCAGATCCTTTGTACGGCTGCCAGATCATCTGTTTTCCAGACTCTGGAACGTTCTGTCGATTGTTTCCTGATGCGTTCGGGCCACGTTCAGAGATCACAACGAGGAGTTTGTATTGCATTGCATTTGCAATTGCAATCGTGCATTTTGATTGGACGGAGTGAGTCACCAATTGCCTATATAAAGGGGCCTTTGGACTCCGAAAATACACACGAAATTCATATCATTATACACCCTCTCTAGCGACGATACTCTACAGAATCATACTCTCAAACCCTCTCTACAAAAGCCCTAACCTCCCAAAGGCAGCCATCAATCTGACGATCAAACCCTGAAGTCTCAAACCCTAACCCTAGGGTTTTTCAAGAAGCAAATCAGTCAATCATCCTTAATCCGAAGCAATCAAGCAACTGAGGGATTAAGGTGGTGAGGCCTAGGGGCCTCTGGTTCAATTTATTTTCTATTTTTTTACGCTTAATCGTAGCTTTCTGATTATCTGTTAGTCATATAGTCTGCTGTGATGAAGAACATCGACTGTGGGATCAATCATTTGGCCGATACATCGACCCATTGGGATTCCTCAGCTGTGAAATCCATTCACCGGCCCAGGGATCTTTTTTCCTGGAACAGTTTATCTTTTCTGCTTATTTTTGATACATGCTTCAATTATTGTCTTGGCTCACCTTATCAACTGTTAAAGGTTAAATAACCAGATTATCTGTTTAGAATGAAATAAAGCAAATACTAATCATGTGCCGAATGATAATGGGCCAGTTTTACGACTGGGCAAAGAGGGGTGCCTAACACCTTCCCCTTATTGTACTTTTGGCTCCCGTACTTGGAATCTCTATCTTTTTTCCTAGTTTATATAAACTAGGTGGCGACTCTATTTTGATGATAACCGTTATCGTGTGGCGAAGTTCCTAGCCATGGGGATATCTACGATTCTGGTTTATGAAGTGGAAAGCAACCAAGCAATGATTAATCTGTATGGTGATGCCCCATTTTGGGAGGTGTCTACAAGTTTTTCCCATTAAATTGATTTGAGTCCCGTGCCTTCTTGTAATTCAGATTATTAGAGTACGGGAGCATTGCATTTTGGTGATCTATCGTTCCGATCGAGGTGAGTGGTTAATCATGCGATCCCTTTCTTTGGAATCCTCTTGAGCCAATGTATTTTTGATAATTCAATTTTCGTTGTGATCCGAAGATAATATTCTTATTCGTTGCTTTCATGATTATTGACAATTGACGTACCCTTGGGCATACAAGGTTATTTGAGAATATTTGTGATTGATCGATTGTCCTTACTTTTATTGTCATCGATTCGTTGACTCCATAATATTATTGTGACTAGGCAACGACACGGAGAATGTTCCTGGTGCAGGTGACTCCAGCTCGCCGTTGTTCTTTTGTGTTTGGGACCATGGATTATGTTTATATTTGTGAAAGTCCAAGGAAAAGACCCGTGAGATATCGTGGTGATTTTGGCCGCTAGAAAAAAGACTTGTGAAATACACTGTGACCCTACTCCGGATCGGCTTAGGGAAAAGGTCCCAGGCGCCATCATGTGGTGACTCTTAGTACGGTGTAGGATCCAACGGGCGAAGCCCTGAGAAAATATTTGGCAATTTGTACTTGGTAATTGGAAGATATGGTTCCCACTTTGGTTTGGACTACCTCATTATTGTTGTTCCTTGTTCCGCTATTGCTGAGCAGGCTGTTATTACAAAATGTTGTTATCATTGTTCGATTGTTGTTGTGATAATTCATTATCCAGTCATTCATCTTTCGATACTATTTGTTGTGCCATTAACTTCATTAGTTTGTTGATAATATTCGTTTGACCATCGACCTTCATTATTTGAAACCATTTCTTTGGAGCCCACAATGATCTTTGGTTGAAAGTATGCCGCGTTGTATTTTTTTTACCCTAGCATGCTTAACTACTCACTGAGCTCGTCAGTTGACGGATTCATTCCATATTTTTTTTCAGGTTAGTTCATGGAGCATTGTAGTGGACTCTATGGCATTATCAGGACTTTCTGTTTGGACCTCTAGGGCGTCTGCATTTTTATTTCTTTTCTATTGTCAAAAAGCTTCCACACTTTTATTTATTAGCTTCCGCACTTTTAGTTATTGGCAAATCATGGTGAAGTTTAGAGTTTGGAACATATGATAATTTATGCCATTTGTTGAGGGAAAATATTGGTTTAAGTTGCAGATCTTGTTTTAATAAAATATCCAGTTTTTCTTTATTTGTTTCAAGTTGCTAATTTGGGGCATGACAGATATGAAGTACATAGTACGAATCCCGAGACACTACATCAATTATGAGAGTCCACGAGACAACTAACTTCAACAACTCAATAAATACAATTGAAATAAGCCCATTATAGGTTAGAAACAAAGAAAGAAAGGGAAAACTCTGTAAGGGAAGAACACCCACACGCAAGTGCGAAGACTCAAACTCCTGACTTCCTAGTGAGATGTAAGAGTCCTGACCAACTGAGCTAGTTCCAGTTGGCTAAGGGAGCACAATTTAGGTGTGGACTATTTTTTGTGACGCTGGTTCGCATTTTTATTTGTCCGAAACTGCCCATCAAAAAATAGTTTAGACCATTTGAACAAGGGCATGTGCAGGGAAAAAGGGCATGTGCAACAACAAGTAGCTGAAATTGCTAGTTATTTTTCTATCTTCCCTGAAAATAATTTTGGGCAAATTCCCCTGAAAATATTACTCTTATATATTTCTTTCCTCGTCCTTTTTCTATTTTATTTTCAATCAATCATCACGATTGCTTGGGCCTTGCAAAACTAAGTACAATCGAAATCAAAACCCTAATTTTTTTTTTTATTTCAACTCAAAAACCCGGACTCAACTTACAAAAAAATCAATACAGAAGCAATCTGAGGGGGGGGTGGGGTTAATTCCACTATGAGCCTTTTCCTTTTTCTGGTTTAGAACAGTGGAGTGGATCGAAGGAGACCAGGGTACCTGCAAATTGGAGGGTGGTGTACCTCTGGGAAGTAGCTCCGACGGTCTAGTTAGTAGACGAGAAAGAAGAGAAAGCGTATGCTTTTTATGGGGAAAATTTTGAAGATAGTGAGAGAGTGTTCTCCTTTTACCTGTGGAGAAGGACCCTCTATTTATAGGCAACCTTGGAGTATCAGACAAACTTTCCTCCACGTATGTTGTACTGCTCGGATGACGTCACCTATCAGGAGCATTGAATAAATGCCGCCTTTCGAGGATGGTCAGAGCCGCCTTAGTCAATGTCAGAGCTGTCACATCAGACATAAACGTCACCTCAATTCAGAGAAGTAACTCCACTCTGACTCCGTTAACCATTAAATGACCGCAAACGAGCATGCTGACTGTCGGGCCTGGCAGTTTCCGAAGAGTGAGCTTTTCGAGCGATGAGTACTACTGAACGATACACTGGCCGAGCGACAAGGGTAACGGATCTCTACCATGCCAAAGAATACGAAGACTAAAATTCCACTAGGAGGGAATTGCTCGGTGACGATTATTATGGTTACATATCATTCAGCGAATTTGTTTACGTGAACCGAGACCCCAATCCAAACGATACTACAGGCGAACTGAGACAACTGTACCACAGGTCAACTTGTTACACCATTTGACCCCTTTGAATCTTGGTAATTTCGGTCCACTGTAATAGTCCCTCAACTTCTCCTTCACATACTCGGATGGGGAGGAGGAGTTGATTATAGTGGACGAGCAAAATAGTAGTTGGCAAAATTTACCGAACGAAGATGACTTCCGAAGTGAACATTTACCGTGAGATGATAGGACATTTAATGCTTTTGCAACCGCCGATTTCAAATTAGGCCATGTGTACGCTTTTCATTGGACAAGAGTACGGCGCATCCCATCGTTATCCATGTGGCAAACATCGAGCGGGTCAGAGAACTCCCGCTCAAATCCTACGGTGGACGAGCCCGTGTCACTTCGAATTCGCTGCTAGGTATAAAAGCGGCAGGGAGAGACAGAAAATCACTTTTTCCCTCTCTCTCCTCGATCGTTCCATCCATCTACAACGCCGTTTGCTTTGACACCATTCTAGATCTCGAAGATTTTTTGAAGTTTTGTCCCAGATTCTCCTTGTTTTTCAGGTATTTTTCGATTTTCCATGTGTTTCGTGGCATTTTGATTGCTTTTTGAGTGATTTTCGACCAAAGAATGGGATGTTTTGAAGTCATTTCGACTGGTTGTGAACAGTGGCCACCGTTGGCCTTCGTTGTCCACCGCGAACTGCAGATTCCAGTTGAAGTTGTTCATGTGTTCTTCCGAACATATGAACAACTTCAAACAATGTTCTTCCAAGAGTAGGACAACATTCTTCCGAGAGTAATAACGTCTTCAAATGATGTTCTTCCGAACGTATGTACATGTTAGCCACGTTCAGATGGTATCCAAACAGTTAGCACCGTTCGGAGGAATTGTAAGACCACACCGAACATAGGCATATTTAGGTATTTTGGCCATGCATATAGCTAACGATCTAATACCCTTGCACTTTTCGTTAGGTCTGGCTTCTTCCAGTTCTTTGTCGAAAGAGTTGATTCTCCGGTCTGAATCCGCAACTGAATCAGAAAGCTTGGACTCAGAAATCGAAAGATTAATCAGACACTTCGGATGCAATTGCCGGACGGGTAGGATGTCAAATCCCAACATTGTCGACCCAAACGACGAGAGTTGGCTAGAAATGCCTCTCAACATCACTCCTCTTCAAGCCATCGGTCCCGATCCACAAGTTATCGATATTGAAGATGATTCGCCAGACGAAGCTTCGGTTGCATTGGCAGAGAGCGAGGATGCCGAAGAGACCCAGGCCAATGAAGCCGATGAAGCCGATGAAGCAAACGAGGATGTGGACGAGATAGCCGAAGGGGGAGATAGCCGAAGGGGAAGAAGAAGATGTCGCCGAGGGAGAAACTGCGGGCGCGTCTTTGAGTCATGCTGTTGTTGAGCAGGGTGCCGAGGAGTCCTCACACCCGCCCAGAAAATGACGAAAGATAATGCCAGTGGACCCCAACGTGATTCCAGAAAAGTCTGGGAAAGAGCCGTGCCCTTACTGGCAATGTTTTAAAAACGACATAGCCCTTCGGCTTTTCCGAGAGGTATACCGCATACCGGACGACGTGGTGGTTTCCCCTATTGTAGGCCCACGTATAAAATTTAGCGACGAGCATATCATGGTGCAGCTGATGGCGATCACCGAAGGCGGGCTCTGCTTTCCAATGCACAGAATCATTAGGGAATTGTTATACACCTTCAACCTCACTCCTTGTCAGCTAAGCGTGAATACCTACCGTTTAGTTCATTCAGTGGCCAAACTCACCGAGGTTAAGATGTTCCGGCTCGAGGACAATCACTTTTTTGAAAAAATACTCTCCGTACTTTTTATGTAGTCGAAAAAAGAAACCAAAGCTTATTATAGGCGGTATGTATGATTCGGAAAAATGGGCTTCGGACTACGTTGAGATCTAAGGCAACTTTATGTATGGTCCCGACGAATACAGGGAGTTTGAGGTCCCGAAACGCCGAGTAATAACTTCTTTTATTTATTTTACCTTCTGAAGTTTCGTACTTATCACACATACTACCATTTCTGTTGCTGATGAGACTTTCATGTTGTTTGACAAACACATCGAAGATCAACCATGCGTTATTGAAAAGGTGCCGAAATCAACGGAGTCTTGAAGCGGCCATATTATTCTTCCCTGTGAAAGAGAGGGACGCTCCAGCAATACTCGAATATACCACTACGTACCAAGGCTTTATCAGGCAAAAGGAAACACCTCTCGTTGCCGCCGAAGAAACAGTGCAGCCAGAGGAAAAGGTTGAAGAAGTTTTTGAAGACTCCTTCGGTGAAATTCCTGAGATTCTACGCTCGAGTATCCAACGTCCTCTTCAAGGGAAGTTGAGGGTTGCCCGAGAAGAGGCTGCCGACGAAGAAGGAGAAGAAGAAGTGGAAATGGCTCCGAGGGACATTCTCGTTGACTTGGAGAAAAGAAAAAAGAAGAGACAGAAGAAGCGAGGGCCAAAGCCGCGGCTAAATTCGGACCCTCGGTTGGGGATCTAGCAAGCAAAACCGCCCAACCCACAGGGTCAAAGGTCCCTCCTCCCTCTTCTCCTCCTGCAAGTAAAAGAACCCACTCCACTGCGAGGCAGTCAAAGGATGTTCCGAAGGACACTCCTGCCGAGAAATGGCAAAAGACAACGGCAACTAGCTCGGCTATAGAATCTGATGCTGGGAAGGGCAAAGGTGTTTATGGCTCGGCAGCAATGTGGCGTCCACTGTTTATTACACCCGAGAAATGCCAGATCACAGCCGATGACAGCTTGGCATCCGATCCCTCCATTGCCCGGACTCTTTTCCACGATTTGGCTCTCTCGAAGGATATCACACTTCCGGATTCGCTCAAGTTGGCAATCAATGACCACTACTTTCACTCGGGATGGGTTCGTTTCTTTAGCCTATTTCGATTTTGTTTAAGTTTTATTACATGGTTCCGAATAGTAAAACGCAGGTTCATAAAAAAAATGCAGGGCATGCAATCCCTGATGCGAGCACAGCTCTACATTGGGGATGTTGACAAACAAACCAAGGTGTAACAACAGCTAGCCGAGCGATATAAGAAGCAGCTGGATAACTCAGAGCTCGAGCGAGGGAAGCTGTCCGAGCAGGTGGCCAACTTAAATGAAATGGTCCAACAGCTGCAAGAAGCTAACGAGCAGGCACGAGCCGAGGGAAGGAAGGAGAAGGAGAAGGAGATGAGAGATGAGAGAGGAAATAGAATAGGAGAAGAAGAAAGCCTTTGACGAGGGGTACTCGCAAGGGTACAACAAGGCTGGAGACGAGTTGGTAGATCAGGTTGAGAAGGCAGAGGTTCTGCTCAAGCAGCAGCAACACGCCGAAAGCTATGTGTTAGGTTACTGCAAGGCTCTGGATGAGGCAGGTGTGGCTACCGACGATGCGAGGAGAACCGCAATAGAAATTCCTCTGCTTGCAGAGTCGGAACCCGCCGCCGAGGATGAAGAAGAGAACGCAGATGCAGATATTGATGCTGCTGAAAACATCGCCGAGGATCATACAGTTGGCGTTGAATCGACCACTACTCCTGTCCAACCAACCACTACTCCTAAAACTTAGGAACTTGGCGTAGGTTTTTGATTGTCCAGTTTTGTGACGGACCGCACCGAACAATAGGCTAGCTGCCGCGCCGTAGTTAGTTTTTGTTTTTGGGAAAATTTCAAAAAAACCTCCAATGAATACGCGCAATGTCCCATAAGCCTCCAAACTTATCGAAATATCAATTAGACCTCTGAACTTGTCACTCCGTTAACAATTATGCCTCTGCCGTCAATTTTTTGGCATGTACAAACGGCAAACGCTGATGTGGCACCCTATGTTTACAAATAGGCCTCCAAACTTTAGAAACCTTACCAAAACGACGTCGTTTTGCCACGTTTAAACAAAAAAAAAAACACACACACACACAACGTTTGTACATGGTGGTGAAAGAGGAGGCAACTCAGATTTGGAAATGATTTATTATTATTATTTTTTATAACATGGCAAAACATCGTTTTGGTAAGGGGTAAATTGGAGGTAGGGGTGAGCATGGACCGGATTGGTCTGGTTTTATAATAATCCAATAACCAAACCACTACTTACGAATTATGAATTTAGAGAACCAAACCAACCCATAAAATTCATAAAACCAAACCAATCCAAACCATTCAAAGGCGGTTTGGTTTCGGTTTTGAACCACGGTTCGCTTAAAATTGAGATATCATTACTATAAACTATTTTAAGTACTTAAAAAACCAAACCAAACTAATCGGTTTGGATTGGTTTGGACTGGATTCACGGTTTCATGGTTATTTTGCTCACCCATAATTGGAGGGTGTTAAAGTTCAGAGGGAAAAATGAGGTTTCTAAAGTTTGGAGGCCTATTTGCAAACATAGGGTGCCACGTCAGCGTTTGCCGTTTGTACATGCCAAAAAATTGACGACAGAGGCATAATTGTTAACGGAGTGACAAGTTCAGAGGTCTAATTGATATTTCGATAAGTTTGGAGGCTTATGGGACATTGCGCGTATTCATTGGAGGTTTTTTTTTGAAATTTTCTCTTTGTTTTTTGTTTGCAATTTGAGGGTAGCACTGAACGATTTACCATTGCTACGCCTCGGTATATAACTTACACAGGTTTGAGGCTGGCGCCGAACGATGCGCCACTGCCATGCCTTGGTGGTTTTAAGCTCACCCTACTGATTGTTCGATTTCTAACATTTGATGGTTTTGAAATATGTTTTTGTTTACTCGTTTATGCATGGTTTGAGTTTGAATACTGAGGAAGCTTCTTGGAGTTTCTTAAAATTTTCTCAAGTCTTTTCGATTGGGAACGTATGTATTGCGAGAGATTTGTAAGTGTATTTACTTGGTCATTACTGGTTTCGGATCCGAATGGTATGTTAGGTAAGTTGGTCCCATTTGTAAGTTTACCCATAGGAGCCCCCTGCCTCGGTGGAATTGGGCCAAGAGGCAAGAGATCCGCCGAGGTAGAAAATGGGTAAATACAGAACAACATATCATCGAGGGTTACGTATTATATGCCCAAACGAGTAGATTGACGAGGGCTACGAAGTATACTCCCAAACGAGTAGATTGCCGAGGGCTAGGAAGTATACGCCCAAATGAGTAGATTGCCGAGGGCTACGAAGTACACGCCCAAACGAGTAGATAGTAGAGGGCTACGAGGGATACGCCCAAACGAGTAGACTGAGTAAGCCAATAGAGTGAATAAGTTACAGTGATATGAACAAAAGGTGGGGGAACACCCTAGTCCGAAGGCTTACATTATGTATGGAAAAAGAACGAAAAGTAAACGACAAAAAGAGAGTGCCGAAGAGAAGTCGTCCGAGAGCTAGCCGTGGAACTTCCGCAATTTTTGATCGTTCCAAGGATTAGCAATGGGAGTCCCGTCCATCTCTTCCAGTTTATAAACACCATAGCCGACGTTCAGAGCGACCCGATAAGGGCCTTCATAAGGATCCTTCAGCTTAGTGAGTTTGTCAGCCTCGGTAACCATGCGGAGAACAAGATTGCCGACGTTAAAGGCTTGTGGCCAAACGTTCTTGTTATAGCCCCGAGCGACTTCTTGTTGATAGGCAGAGTGCTTCAGGTTGGCTTGGTCTCGGAGTTCTTCGACAAAATCAAGTTCCTCAGCGACTTGAGCAGTGTTAGCTTTAAAATCAAAATCTTCGAAACGAGGAGTAGGGAGCAACGTCTCTAGAGGTAAGACGGCTACCATACCATACGCCATGGAGAAGGGTGTATGTCCAGTCGACCGACGAGGGGTTGTACGATAAGCCCAGAGGACATGAAGAAGTTCCTCGGCCCACTTGCCGAGCTTCTCATCACGACGACGTTTAAGCCCCCTGGTGATAGTCTTGTTTGAAGCTTCAGCTTGGCCGTTTCGCTGTGGATATGCCACCGAAGAGTTATGAACGAGTATGCCTTATTGCCGATAAAAGTCCTTGATTGCTGCGGCGACGAACTGAGAATCGTTGTCCGAAAGAATAGTGTACGGGATCCCAAACCAAGTGATAATATGCTTCCAGATAAAGCTCTGTACATCGCTCGCCTTAGTGTGAACCAAAAGGACAGCTTCGACCCATTTGGTGTAAAGGTCGGTAGCAGTAAGCATGTACTCGAATCCACCAGGAGCTTTCGGCATTTTACCAACGATGTCGAAGGCCCAAACGGCAAACGGCCAAGGACTGAGGATCATTTTGAGGGGAAAGGCTGGTTTGTGGATGAGGGAAGCCTGTTTCTGGCACCAAACACACTTTTTGGCATAGTCTTCGGATTGCTTTACCATCTTCGGCCACCAGTATCCCTGCATTAAAGCTCGGTGTGCAAGAGATCGGCCGCCCGAGTGTGCGGCACAACTCCCGGCGTGGAGCTCATCCAACACACTTGCAACTTGGTCTTCGTGCACTACCCGAAGGTCCGGTCTTGAGAACGTGCGGTGGTACAAAACGTCATGAGTACCGAGGTAATAGTTGGTAGCCTGACACCGGACCTTGTGGGCTTCTTTTTTGCCCGGGGGAAGCGCTTGGTGTTTCAAAAAAGCAATGATAGGATCCATCCGACTAGGATCGAGCAAGATAGCCAATACCATTAAGTTTTCAGCAGGCTCAACGCTCGGTGAGTCTACAGAATCAAAAACTATAGTTTTGGTTCCAGAGGACTTGTAGGCCGAAGCGAGACCAGCCAAAGCATCCGCATGAGCGTTATGTTCCCGAGGAACCCATTCAACTTTGACACAACTGAGGCGACAAAAAAGGGAAAGAACGAAACTCACATAAGCATTCATTCGGCTGTCCTTTGCCCGGTAATCATCGTTGAGATGGCCAACAACCAATTGGGAATCACAGAGGATATGCACGGAGTCAACCCCAAAACGAAGAGCGAGTGTTAAACATGAATATGGGTAGCACGTTGCCAGAGGAGCTCGGAGGTGATGGCAATGACCGGTCAAAGGCGGCGAGGTACGTTTTTGAAAAGTCTGTGCTCGTAGTTCCTTGGATTGAAGTCTGGAGCACAGGGTTAGATGCGTCTTGAAGAGACGATCTCGGGGGTGCTTGGAAAGTTGCCGAGGTGGCCGAAAGAGGTTGAACGCACCGGTCAAAGGGGCTGTGAGTGGAAGCACGTCAGATCTACGGCGCGCATGTAGGACACGCACGGACAGGAGGTTGACACACGGTCACACATGAAAGGCATGTGCCGGTCAACGCCACGTGGGCGGTCAGCGCTGAGTCAGTAGCGCATTGAGCCACATCATCGCCACGTGGCGAACAGGTCAACGACACGTGGCACTGCCACGTCAGCAAAATGGGTCCAGGGGTGCCACGTCAGGTGGTCAACAGTCAATGGTCAATGGGCCAATCAACTGGCTGCGGGTTCAGGTGGTTCAGTGGAGTTTTTGACCGATTCAGACCGGTTCGGGTCCTGTTCAGGTCGATTCTGGGATGGGTTTGACGTTCTGGATCCAATCGTGCGCTCCATTTTCTGATTGGAGGCTCCTTAGCTAGTGTGGTTATTTTGTGGAGCAAGAAAATGTGTGTTTGAAGGCAGTTTAGGATTGGGAAATGGCTTGGAAGCAACAAGGATGTTTTTGTGGTGATTTGTTATGAGCTAGCAAGCAAGGAGACCTTTACATTCGAGCAGGTTTGCTCGTCTGGTAACTGACATAGGCGCTTGCAATAAGTAATAGATCGGTTTTGAGTTGCTGGGAAACTAGGAATGGAACGAGAATGGACGAATGGCAGAGAGAAGACCCGGAGAGAGCTGACGGAGAGTGGCAGGAGGCTCGGGAGAGTGGCGGAAATGGAAGATTGGCGGAACAAACTTGTAGGGATCGGAGTTTGATCAGGGCAAACATGCGCAGAGCTAATGAGCAAGGAAACACTCGGGTTGGCAATGACATAAGCGCTCACTATAGCGATGGATTTGCGAAGACGATTGACAGTGATCAGAGGCAGTCTAGTTCAATCGGAAGACCTATCATCGGAAGTTGCAGTCGTGATTTGGGATGCACGAGGAGGATGATAGGGTCATGGATTGTGTTTTATGATTAGGCATGAGCGTTCGAGGTCAGACACAGCTACTGAGCATAGCAAGGATACATTCAGGGGAATGACACAAGCACCATGAACGAATGGTGGTAGCAGTGCTAGTCCTATGATTGATCCAGTGAATAGGTAAGTCGCTGATGACTAGACGTTCACGCGGTGAGGGGGTGTGAGGCACTCCGGTTTGAGGGGGTGCAGGTTCACCCATGGTAGATCTAGTCTTGCAATGAGACACTCGATCAGTTGGTATATACACTTCCGGTGCGGGGGTGGTGAGATTTTTGATGGCTAACAGTGACACATGCGCTTGGCTAGAGTGGTTGAACGGATCGACGATTGTCCCTCTTGGGTGTAGGGGGTGATTGTTGGGTACACACAAGTGTGTGGGTGTGTGATGTAGGGGATTACTCCCCTGTTAAATACATGTGCAGTGTGTGCACATTGTGGTATGGGCAGAGAGATAGATAGGGGGTAGGAGAGAGTGTGAGCGAGAGGCTTCTCCTTCGGGAGGAGCTGGGCTCCTCGGAGATGCCCAGAGAGAATGTCAGAAAGCCACCGAAGTGAGGGAAAGAGAGAGGAGTGATGGCAGTCGGGTTGTGGCTTGCCCGAGAGGTTTTTTCATGTATATTGTATTTGTTTTATGATTAATACATATACGGATCAGTTTTTCCTCGCATCTCTCGTGTTTGTGCTTGATTTTTTTCGTGTTGTACTTAAGGGTGCGGATTAGAGAGTCGGGGTCACGACCCATCACACAGGTCGCAAACAACTCCAAACAAACCTTTTTCAAGATCTGTGAATTTGTTGAGATTACTGCTGATGTATATATCTAACTCAATTTCATGATATTTTGTTAACATAAATGTTATGGTACATGAAGAGTTTTCATGAAAGAGAAATCAATGGTTCAGATCACATTTGATCTGCACCATCGATTTTATTTTCATGGACACTTTCATCGAAATTCTTCGTGTATCCTATCAATCTTGTTTTATTAATCAATAATTTTCGTAACGAGAATCTTAAAATGGACGTTGTGATCATCAAAACGAAGCCTTAACAATCGCATTCTCCTACGTAACAAACTTATGAGAGAGAAAATGAGCATGAGAATTTTGATTTACTAATTTGATAACATAAAAACATAGAAGGGATAGAAGGTGACCTTGAGTTGGGTTGGCGCATAATTTGGGTCTTGAATAGAGTGCAAACTATCGAATTTTCCCTCTGAGCTAGACAAATTATTGACTTTTGGTGCTACAAATATACCAATTGCAGTAAGATAGTATCCACCACGTCCATGAAATCCAACGACGACTTCCCATTTTAATGGAATGTACAGAGAAAAAGCACCCGTCCCCGTACCAAATGGCCCATATGTCTTCAGATTTGTAATAAAACACAAAGATATGATTGACACTTGTTCATCGTAGTCTCCGTACGTCAGGCTTATAGACGAGAGTTGCTCTACTGAACTGTCGATGCAGAACTAAACAAGTGCAAGTATAATTTAGGACTTTTTTTGTGACGCATAAAAAATAAAATTAGAAATCATGTGAAGTTGTTGTAGTTTTTGGTTAAATAATTTACTTGCCTCTTCACCTCGACGATGAGGATCAAAAACTTATAAAAAAGGAAAAGAAAAAAAAAAGCTATGGACAAAAACGAAAGTACACAAATTTGGACACCGAGGTGTCGGGAACTGTCCAGCATGTGTGGGACCAACGTGCATCAGATCGATGGATCTGATACATCTCTATCTAAATATGTGAATAAGCTAAAGAGGGGCACACCTTTGCAGACGCATCGCCTCCCGTACCGCCAATTTTTACGGAGCTTCCTATAACGACGCCATCGCGACTTTTACTTTCAAATAAAATTGAATCAATAACTTCTCCATAACGAATAGTTATCTGCATTATAGAACCATCAGTCTTGTAAGTTGAATATACACCAGTTTTCCCTCCCCATGGCCCTAGAGATATCCATCCTTCTTCACCGCTAATCTTGCTCTGCGCATTTACAATAACCCTATTAACACCTTCTTTCTGGGAAAAAAAATCAATGAAATCATTCATTGGCACATTTTTAATATACTCACTTCATCCCAATTTTTTTCTTCACTTTTTGATTTTACATTGTCACAGAATATTTGTCTATTTTCAAATACTAATGACTTACCCTCTACGAAATTCCTCTTTTGACCCTTCTTTTTTGAATTAATTTAGAAACCTTAATAAATAAATAAAAGTCGAAAGGTATTTTGTGGAAAGTTGGAACTCTAAAAGTACAATAATTGTTTTTTCCTAATAGCTTTATTTTTCTAAAATGAATAAACAAAATTGGGATGGAAGGAGTATCTTCTATGCGCATATGGACCACATTCAAATTCAAACAAGAAGCTTCTAGAAGTGATATAAAGGCAGATGCATCCTTTCATGTGGAGACACATGTACATCAAAATGATGCCGACAACGTAACATGAAACTCTAAATAAATGTTATCTAGAAGTCATTAACATCAAAATTTACTTAAACCATGAATTTACTTTTGTCTTGGGTACGCAAACCAAGAATTTACGTGCCTTTAAGAAATGTCCATCTCAAATAGTACTCTTATAAACATTTGGATGACACATACATCCAGGTATAAATCGTACACACATATATTTAGAATCAGATGATGCACGTGGTCTCCGTCAGTGAATTTGGGACACCCACAGAGCAAACAACTCGAAACAATCCATTTCGGGATTTGTGAATGGAATCCAAGTACATAACATTTTTAAAATTATATACGATTTGTTGAGATTACTAATCTAACCCCATTTCACATTATTTTTATTAACAAAAATGTTATGGGACAGAAAATATTTCCATGAAAGGAAAATCAATGGTTCATATTCACAGTTGATTTGAACAATTAATTTTTTTTTCATGGACACTTTCATAAAAGTTCTTCATGTATCCTACCAATCCTGCTTTGTTAATCAATAATTCCCATATCAAGAATCTTAAAAATGGACATTGCGATCATCAAAACGAAACCCTAACAATCCCATTCTCCTACGTAACAAACTTATAAGAGAGAAAATGAGAATGAGAATTTTGATTTACTAATTGGATAAGGGAAAAATAGAGATGATAGAAGTTGACCTTGAGCTGGGTTGGCGCAGAATCTGAGTATTGAATTGAGTGCAAACTATCGACATTTTTTTGTGAACTGGAAAAACTATCGACTTTGGGTGGCACAAAAATACCAATTGCATCAAGGAAGAGTCCACCACGTCCATGAAATCCAGCAATGACTCCACCTTCTATTGGAATGAACACTGAATGACCCCCTCCCAAACCAAAAGGCCCATATTTCTTTAGATTTGTATTAAAACAAAGAGATGAGAGTACCACATGTCCACCGTAGTCTTTGTATGTCAGGCTTACGGATGAGAAATGCTCTATTGAACTGTCGATGCAGAACTAAACAAGTGCAAGTATAAGTTAGGACTTCGTTTGGGACGCATAAAAAATTAAAAGTAAAAATCTTACGAAATTATTGTAGTTTTTGGTTAAATAATTTGCTTGCCTATTTACCTTGACAGTAAAGATCAAAAAAGTTTTTAAGAAAATGCTATGGACAAAAACGAAAGTGCACAAATTTGGACACCGAGGTGTCGGAAACCATCCAATGTGTATGGGACCCACGTGCATCATATGGATCCAATACGTCTCTGTCCGAATCAGTGAATAAGCTAAAGAGGAGCACACCTTTGCAGACAAACTGCCACCGGTACCTCCCATTTTTACGGAGCGTCCTATAACGACGCCATCGCGGCTTTTACTTTCGAATAAAATTGAATCGATAATATCTCCATGATGAATAGTTATCTGCATTATAGGCCCGTCAGGCTTGTAAGTTGAATATACACCACCATTCCCTCCCCATTGTCCTAGAGAGATCCATCCTTCTTCACCGCTAATCTTGCCCTGGACATTCGCACAATCTATTACAACCTTCATTGGCACACATTATATATCTTATATACGTGAATATGTCTGAGAGGGAGGAGGGGTGGAACTTGTTTACCATTGGAACTCTTTGATTCCCTTGGTGCCTTATTCGGATAAAGTCTATCGAGTAGAGAGTGTGAAGGGTCGGATTCTGCTGGTGGTTGTAGAGTATAGATCAGCCTCGACAAATCTCTGGTCGATCGAACAGGTTTGAAGAAGGTCGTGATTTTGGGGTGAAGAAGGTCGTGATTTTAAAGAGTTACCAGATAGGGAATCTGGAAGCCCACATCATATTACTCGAGATTCTTGCACCGGAATGGTCTTCACGAAAAGATTGATGGCTGGATATTCCCTAGAAAACCATCAGGACTGAACTGAAGAGAAAAATGCAATGTACTGGCGATGAGCGTTGTGGGTTGTCGTAGAGTTTCGATCTGGGTCGACGAAACTCCGGTGGAAAGATTTAATTGAAGAAGGTCGTGATTTTAAAGAGTAGTTACGATGGCTTCGGAATTGTAGGGAATCTGGAAGCCCACGTCATATGACTCTCGGATTTCGCCCAAATTGATAAGAGTAATGCTATGGAAATGCTTGTGGAAACAAAAGGATGAAAGGAGAAGAACGAAGGAAATTGGCTGTGTTATTCAAGAACAGTTGCAGAGTAATTTGACCCAATTCACAACTAATTCTTATGACTTCACATTACAATTGCATACCTCACTACATCTCTCCTTCTCTCTTTTATACTGCAACAACAATTCCTAAACTAACTTTCCACCTACTCACAAAACCACTTCATCAAAACCAGCTAATAAAACCACTCACAAAATCAACAAACTATTCCAGCTAACTGTCAGATGTCAATTAACTCTTGGTTAGGTGCCTATCATTCCCTCCCCCGAGTAGAGAGCCTTGTCCACAAGGCAGGAATTCTTGGATATGAGTATAGAACTCCCAACATGCCTCTTTAGGAAAAGTCTTAGCCCATTGCACCAAGATTTGAGTTGTTCGCCTACCCCTCTGTTTGACCAGGCGTCTGTCAAGAATGGCAACTGGTTGTGGAGCCAATAAACCATCCCCCTACCCCTATATTTGACCAGGCGTCTGTCAAGAATGGCAACTGGGGAGCCAATAAACCGTCCCCATTGATTGGAGGAAGGTCAATTTGGGCCACCACTTGTTGACCCAACTTTCTTTTTAACAAAGATACATGAAACACTGGGTGGATATGAGAAGAAGAAGGTAGAGCCAACTTATAAGCGACCTAACCGATTTTCTGAGTGATTTGATATGGCCATAAAATCGAGGAGCCAACTTTTGATTAGCCCTAAACTGCACTGTAGCTTGCTTATAAGGTTGGAGTCTCAAGTACACCCAATCCCCTACTTGGAAAACCCTTTAAATCCAATTAGACAAGCCCACATCAACCAACTATACACCCTACGATATACTTAACGGCCGACGATATTCAATAACGACTCCATAGTACGTTTCTCAATTCACCAATTATCCCGTTATGTTGTAGCATTTAAAAAGTCTATATCGATCATTGGGCCATGCCATAACATCTACTTCAATCGACTAAAAGCATAAATCACACACAAGTATCCCAATAGTCTAATTCTACACTTTTCTAGGTTATGACGAAAGCCCAAGGAGATCAATTGGTCAATGAATCTTTCGAGGTATGATCGGTCAAGTTTAGAAGTGATTCACAAGTTTTTAAAGAGTGTTAGAAGTGATCAGGGTTCAAATGAGCATGAGAAGAGCAAACAAGTCAAAACTGTCCAGAAAACAAATGGGTAACGATACCCAAAAATTGAGGTATCGATACTTGGACTGCTGCTGTCCAGAAAAGGCTGGGGTATCAATACCCCGTTTTAGGGTATCAATAGCACGGGATCTTTCAGTGAATCACTACAACAAATTAAACCATTCCCGACTAACGTTTTAGTCGCCTAATGTCCACTTTTTAGTCGCCAAAGGGTTTTCCCGACTAAATAATTTAGTCAGTAATTTAGTCGAGGAATGTGAGTCGACAAATGAAATTACCGACTAATGATTGTTTAGTCAGCAAATTTTGTGTTTTAGCGACTAATTGTTAGTCGCCGAATGTCCTTTTTGCCGACTAAAAAAGGTTGTCGCCAATTATGTTAGTTGGTAAATGTATATTATTAGCGACCAAATTCTTTAGTCGGCACCACCAAATTCCATGTGACGTCATCACCAAAAAAGACTTTCAACGTTGGCTTGTGGCATCTTGAACCTCCACGTGGAATTCCTATCTATTTGTCCCTTTAAATTGTCAAAGTGCCTTTCCTCGGATTTGAAATCCCAACCTCCTGTTCCCAACCTTCTCGCAAATTGTTCAAGCCTTACATGCAAGGCTTTCATTTTCACATCGATCTCCACCATTACTTCCGATTTAGTAATGATGCCCTCCTTCTAGCGCCAAAATTGTTTACCAATTTTTTCCTTCTCCGGAGTGAATCGACAGAGAACGAAAACAAAAGCAATTAACATGCCAACAACAAAAAGAAAAGGGCGATGCGGCCATATCTCCACAAGACGAATTCGCGGTTCCATGCCGTTTTTCAGGACTTCACCGGAAGAGAAATGGCGAATGAATCAAATGCTATTTTTTGGTGGTGATGAATCGACTCGTAAAAGAAAACCGTCACCCGCCAATCTTCAAGAATGGAATCGACCCATCGATTGGGCGGAGTGGATTGATGGTTTAGTGAAGTGGGGTGGAGCGGAAGAAAAATAACAAATGGACTTTGTTATTTTTTCAAGGTAGAATTACAATCAAGAAGAACGGATCTTCATCGAAAGTAAGAAAATTGAGTTAATCCTACTCCTACTCCTACTCCTACTCCTAGTTATAACCCGAATGGGTTGGAAGACAAAAATTAAGAACAAAGTTAAGACTTTGATTATGTTGAAGGAGTTTACAATGAAGGCAAAAGAGGCTATTTATAGGAAAACAATTATGTGCATGAAATAACTTCCTAACTTCCCACTACTCTTCATTCTTCTAATTTGCTTCCAAATGTCCAAATAACTTCCCTTCAACTTCAAAGTGTGTAGGAGTGCGCCAAGTGTCCTACATGCAAATAACAATAATAAAAGAAATACTAATACTAGTTCTAATATTAATACGAAATAATAAAATAGGAAGCATTCTCATAATCGCCACCTTCCGGTCGATCATCGACAGGCGGTGAATATATGGTACAAACAATACCGGGGATATCAACACCCTCTATAGTATACCGGGGGTAAAAACGAAATTAATACTAGATTGTGTTCACATTCAAGTTTGAAGGCCCTGTCCTGGGCAACCAATTGATTGAATATTTTGTGCATTAAAATGACCTATGCATTTGGTTGATTCCTTAATTATCAACTTGTGGTCTGAGTAGCATATGATTGTCGCATGAGAGGGTGTCAACGTAGTTGAGATGTTAATTATGAGTTGCGATGCAATCATCTCTAGCCACACCCTATGTAAGTTTTTATTTTATCATTAAAATATCTTTGCCGATCAAAAAAAAAAAAATTACCTACGACACTACAAGAAATTGGTGTTTTGGAGACCAAAAAATCAGGGACAATATTAATTTGGTTGACAAAAGTCCATCTTTAGGAACCAAAAACACAGTCCGTTCTCTATTAATCGAAATTTGCCTTTTAGAACTAAACTAAACTTTTGCCTCCAAAACTTGGTCCCTAATTCATTCAGTTACCGTATTTTCCTAACATCATATTTACAGAAATGCCATTTTAGGTAATAGAAAAAGGGGGTTTGCAATTTGCAACCAATATATTTTGTTTGGTATTCTGGATAGAAATCTTTTAGCAACCAAATGGAAAAATGATGGTCCAGGACGTGTTTTAATAATTAATGCCTGCCGCGGTGAAGGGGTCCGACTGTGTGGTGGACATGGCTCGGTGGGGGACCCTAGTGGAGGCCACTTAACCGCTATGAGCTCAACCATAGACGTGTAGCGCTGGTGGGTCGGCGGAGTGCAGTCCGGTGAGTTTGTGCCGAACCGGACCCGCCGAAGAGAAGTGTTCCATTCCAAGAAAGCTGTTCCGTATGCCAGTTATGAAATCCGGTTCGGCTATACTCCACCGAACCAAGTGGCAGCTACAACGAGCTCAAGCGTAGCCGGGCTGATAGGTTTGGCGGGGTTACCAACCACCGAACCGTATCGACTCCCTGGCTTGTAGAGGGAGTCGGGTGGAGTCGGTTGAATAGGAAACGTGTCATTAATCCCACTATGGTAGGAACGGACCGTTAGGGATCATGACGAGCCTAACTCTACGGGGTTGAATTTGGATGCCATAGTGGGCGAGCCAATCCCCGTGCGCATGGTGTATCCGCGTGGTTTGGACTCAACCCCTCCCCGCCTATAAAAGGAGTGGTGATGCTGAGAAATAAGGTACGCAATACTCATCCCCAAAACCCTAAGAGCTCATCTCATATTCTCTCCTCTTCTGTCACTGACTTGATCATCGGAGTGCCTATTCCGGACCACCATGATCTGGGCTTGGGCACTAACGTGTTCGTTTCCTGTGCAGGCTCCAACCAAGATAAACCGTCCTAGCCATCTCAGCACCCAAGGTTCGACCGGAGAAAGCATAGCACCACAACTGGCGACTCTGCTGGGGACCCATTTGACTCAGATCCAGTGGTTATACTTTCTCCCTCAAACCTCCTCACGCCCTGAAGATGACTGGAGCAGACGGACGACTTCTTTGTTTGGCTCACTTCAACCCAAACTTTGCAGCAAACCACTCCTCCCCAACGACTCAACAAGTGCGGCTAGACTTGGGACTTGCAGGTTCACCCCTTAGAGGACCCGATGGCTCAGTCATGATGGGATCGATCGTGGCTGGAACAAGTACCCAGCCAGTGGGGACGGCGTCGTTCTATATCGACGGGGTCCACCGCACGGCGGCAAGCCTTGGGCCTCCTCTGCCTCCTCCAGAGCTCCCGGTGAGCATGGCGGAGGAGTTGGTACGACTGAGGACGCAAGTACAGCAGCTTCAAGCACAGCAGGGTTCCCCTCCGGCGACCAAGTCAAGGGAACAACGCCAAATGAGGAATGGGGCTCGTCAGACACAGACGGCTAACACAGCCAGGACCTCTGCCTTCACGAGGCTCGGCGGACGCACCCACCTGGAGTCAGATCGCCAGGGGAACAGTCAACATGAAACGTTCGGCGGCACCTACCACCAGAGGCACGGCCCGGAGGCCAGTGGAACGGCGTCGAGTGCTCGGACAAGGTCGCAGGGGCGAACGCCGTCCGTGGTGAGACCTCGGAACGGCGATCGAAGGAATAACACAGGAATCTCCCCTCACCGCTCCCCAGGAAGTGGGGATCACCGAGACAATCACGCCGAGTCAAGGTCTGCCGGTCGGCGGAACAAAGACAATGGAAGGGCGCCTGCCTGTTCTCAGCGGCATTCGCCTGAGCATTCAACGCGCCGTGCCCAGTGTCGTTCGCCGGAGCATTCTGGTCGTAACCCCCGAGGGCGTTCGCCGAGGCATTCGGAAGGACCGTCCTAAGTGCGGGAGGATAGCCAGGGGCTGCTCCCCGAAGAAAGATGTGAGGTTCACAGTGACAGACGGACAGTCACTTTGGTGAACACCAGGACTGGCGAGAGAACTACTTACCAGGCGGTGCAAACGCACAGGGCAGCGTCGGGGTCCAAGAAGCGAAATTCTCCTGAGCCTAGCGTCGACGGCCGAAGGCTCCGCGTGCCGCTCTCGGATAAGCGCTCGAGGGACGCCGAACAAGAGACGCCCCTCATCCCATCGGCGGTCAATACGCCGAACCTGGGAGACACGGCGGCAGCCACGACCGAGAAGGGGGGTCCCCCTTCTCTAAGGCCATAGCAGAAAAGATTCCCCCTTCCAACTCCAAGGTCCCAAAGTTCAGCGTATACAACGCAAAGTCGGACGCTCCGACCCATGTGCAGCAATTCAAGTCTATGGCTGCACTCTGTGGATTGAGCGAGGCAATGATGTGTCGAACGCTCTCCTTGAGCCTGCCCGATACCGCTATGTTGTGGTACACGCAGCTCAAACCTGGGTCAATCAGCAGCTTTAGCGAACTGGAGCGTTCGTTCACGGCCCGGTTTGTGGCTAGCAACAGACGGCCGAGGACGGTGGAAGCCTTGAAGGATCTGCGGCGGAAGGTTGGAGAGTTCTTGAAGGATTACTCTGAACGCTTTTACAACGTTTACAACATGGTTGAAAGTTGTGACCAGAAGACGGCGGCTACGTCGTTCAAATGTGGCTTGGACAGAAATTCCGATATCTCCAAGGAATTGATGCTTCGGCCGCCGAATGACATGTCAGATCTCATGCAGACCGTTGCCCGCTTTATTGAGTTGGAGGAATACATAGGTGGTTCAGATGCTTTGGACGCCGCCGAGAAGTCTAAGTACGAGAAGAAAGAAGTGAAGAAGCAGGTCTTTGCCGTAGCAAAGAAGGCCGAGGCAGTAGCTGGTGGAAACAGAGGAGGCGGCAAGACGTGGGACCAGCCACCGAGCGACGGACGAGACCACCTTGCCATCACCACCTACTTCAAAGAGCCTATTTTACGTCTGATCCGAGAGTACGGGCGGCTTCCTGGTTTCCAGTGGCCAACAGGGGCGGCGGAGAAGCTGGGTACTGCTGACGGACGCGAGCCGAACCAGCGTGTGTACTATTCATTTCATAATGAGCAGGGACACTATACAACGGCTTGCCAATCGTTTAAGCTTTACTTGGAAGAGCTGGTCCAACAAGGGAGGATGGATCGATGGATTGACCGGACCAAATCACCCAACGCAGGAATCCTGCCAAGGGCCCAGGTCCTGGACGGCATGGTGCAGTGTATCCACGGACCAATAGATCCGAGACAGGCCGACAGGCTCCATAAAGAATTGTGTCACCCTCCACACGAGGTGATGGTGGTACAGCCGTCCTTGAAACGCAAAATGGAGGCTCGTCCTTGAAACGCAAAATGGAGGCTCGCAGTACGTTCACCGAACGGGACATGGAAGGGCTGTCCCTGCCACACAACGATGCTTTGGTCCTCTCGATACCATTTCAGCGAAAGCTAGTCCGCCGAGTGCTAGTTGATCAAGGAAGCTCGGCAGAGGTTCTCTATTACTCGACGTTCAAGGCCCTTGGCCTCTCGGAGGATCGGTTGTCCCCGGTGGACGCTCCTCTCGTTGGCTTTACAAGGATTCCAGTCTACCCACTCGGCAAAATAATGCTTCCTGTCTATGCCGGCTCGGTGAAGCTAGACGTTGAATTCATTGTGGTTAATTCGCCGAGCCCCTACAACGCCATCCTTGGCCGTAACTGGTTACACGGCATGAAGGCTGTCGCCTCGACGCTCCATCAGTGCGTATGTTTTATTGGTGAATCGGAGTGGCAAGAAACTATCAAGGGGGACCAGACAGCCTCCAGGAAGTGCTTTGTTAACTCCGTCCACGGGAACGGCAAGGCGAAAAGGGTTCAATGGATTGAAGTTCCTGAGTTACCGGAGGAGAGTCTACCCGGAGAAGCTTTGAAGGAAGAATTGCAGAGGCCAGATGAGATTGGAAGACCGGCTAGTTATAGGGCCGTGGAGGATCTGGTTCGGGTACCAATTAACGAGGATGGGACCCGGTTCTTTTTGGTTGGCTCGGAGCTAGATGAAGCCGAGCGTGATCAGCTGGTCCATTTCCTTAAGGAGAATGTGGAAGTTTTTGCTTGGACTCCGTACGAGATGCCTGGAGTGAGCCCAGAGGTGATCAAGCATTCGTTGAATGTTGATCCAGGAAGGAAACCAATCGTGCAGAAGCCTCGTCGAGCCTCGGCGATGCATGCGGATGCCGTTAACGAGGAAGTCGAAAGACTAATTGACGCCGGAGCGATTCGTGAGGTCCAGTATCCAACTTGGCTGGCCAATCCGGTGGTGGTAAAGAAGAAAAATGGCAAATGGCATGTGTGCATTGACTTCACCGACCTGAACGATGCATGTCCAAAGGATTGCTTCCCTTGCCCATGGATCAATCAGTTAGTCGATGCCACAGCCGGGTACGCACGTTTGAGCTTTATGGATGCGTACCGGGGGTACCACCAGATTGCTATGGATGAGAAGGATCAGGAGAAGACCGCTTTCATCACTCCGAATGGCACGTACTGCTACCGGGTGATGCCTTTCGGCCTGAAGAATGTCGGGGCTACGTTCCAGCGTATGATAGCCCTGCTGTTCAAAGGCCTGCTGGGCCGGGTGATGGAAGCCTATATCGACGACATGGTGGCAAAAAGCAAGGATGCTGCCAATCACATTCTCCACCTCGGTGAGATATTTGGAGTATTGAAGAAGTTCGGATTAAAGCTTAATGCCGAGAAGTGTGCCTTCGGCGTAAGGTCTGGGAAGTTCCTTGGGCACCTGGTCACCAACCGAGGAATCGAAGCCGATCCGAGACAGATCAAAGCTATCCAAGAAATTAGGGCTCCAGCCACGGTGAAAGAGGTTCAGCGCCTTGCTGGCGTGGCGGCTGCCCTTAACCGTTTCATCAGCAAGTCCTCGGATGTATGCCGTCCCTTCTTCCAATCCATAAAAGGCAACAACCGAAGAAGCTTTCAGTGGACGGCGGAGAACCAGGCCCTTGCTGACTTGAAGGTCTGTTTATCTAGAGCCCCTTTGCTTGTCGTACCGAAAGATGGAGAAGACCTCTACCTTTATCTTGCTGTATCCGAGCATTCGACGAGCGCTGTTTTGGTCCGGCAGCCAAGCTCTGAAGAAGGCACCGACCAGCAACCGATCTACTACATCAGCAAGACATTCCTGCCCGCCGAGACCCGCTACCTGCCAATATAGAAACTGGTGCTTGCGTTGGTCACGGCGAAGAGGAAGCTCTTGCCATACTTCCAAAGTTTTACCATCATAGTAGTCACAGAGTATCCGTTGAAGACCGTTCTCCGAAAGGCAGACCTGTCTAACTGGCTGTGCAAGTGGTCCTTGGAATTAGCCAAATTCGACATACGTTATCAACCCCGCACGGCGATCAAAGGATAGGTGCTGGCTGACTTTGTCGCCGAGTTCTCCCCTGGGGTGGGTCAGAGAGAGGGTGATGAATTAGTTCCAGCCGTTCCAACTACCGATCCGAATTCAGCACCTCGGCTTAGCCACCCAGCACATGACGAATACATCACTAAGCGGCCCATTCCCGCTCACCGAGCCAAGATCTTCACAGGCCATGCCTGGCGGCTCCATGTAGACGGAGCATCTAATAACCGAGGGGCTGGTGCCGGGGTCGTCTTAGTGTCGCCGGACGGAACGATGCATGAGCCAGCCCTCAGCCTTGGTTTTACCGCAACAAACAATGAGGCTGAGTATGAAGCCCTCATAGCCGGGTTACATTTGGCTCGGCACATGGGGGCCGAGGAAGTTCAGGTTTACAGCGATTCCCAGCTCGTTGTCAATCAGCTCAACGATGACTACGAGGCCAAGGATGCGCGCATGAACAGGTACATGAGTCAGATTGTTGCTTTGGTTGGCTCGTTCAAGAATGTGTTTTTTGATCATGTTGGGCGCGACCTCAACTCTCATGCCGATGCTTTGGCTGGTCTCGGAGCCGTTTGTGCCGAGCATGACTGCAGCCGAACCATCGTCCTCGGGCAGATCCCAACATCGAGTTTCGAGGCCGCGCCCCTTGAGGTTATGGATATCCACCAGGCCACAAGTTGGATGGACCCTCTCATCGCCTACCTAAAAGATTCTACTCTACCCGTCGATCGGAAGGAGGCCCACAAGATCCGTTGCCAATCTGCTTCGTACTTTCTCGATCCGTTCGGCGTACTGTACCGCCGCTCCTATACTGGGCCCGACCTCCGTGTGATCCACGAGCAGGAGGTGCCCAGCATTCTCAAGGAGTTACATGATGGCAGTGCCGGTTGCCACACCGGTGGCCGTTCCTTGGCTGATCGTGCCCTTTCCTAGGGCTACTGGTGGAAGAAGATGGTGCATACGGCTACGGAGTTTGCAAAGCAGTGTGAGTCGTGCCAAAAGCACTCACCGCTCATCAACCAACCGACCCTACTGTTGCAGCCGGTTTCTAGCCCTTGGCCCTTTGCCCAGTGGGGGGTGGATATTATTGGCAAGTTACCTAAAGCGACCAGCGGCTACACGCACATCATCACTGCCACTGATTATTATACCAAGTGGGTTGAAGCCAAAGCACTCATTACAGTCACAGCTGCCGACGTGGAGAGCTTCCTATGGAAGCACATCTTTACCAGGTTCGGTGTTCCGTATGCCATCGTGTCAGATAATGGGACCCAATTTGTGGCTGATGCTATCAAGGCCCTGTACAAGAGGCGCGGTATTCAGATGAAAACTGCCTCCGTTTCTTATCCTCAAGGGAACGGGCAGGCCGAGGCCGCCAACAAGGCCATCTCTGCTGGATTAAAGCGTCGGCTTAAAAATAAGCGTGGTAATTGGGCGACCGAGCTGCCCGATGTGTTGTGGGGCTATCGCACCACCCCACGGTGTGGCACTGGCCGGACCCCTTACTTAATGGCTTTCGGCGTGGAAGCCGTACTCCCAGTGGCTATCATGCGCCCGACGGCTCGAACTACGACTTTTGACGTTCCGACAAACGAGGCAATGCTGGCCGCCGAGGCCGATCGTATTGATGATCTCCGACAAAACGCCCACATTAAGTATGCGGCGTATCAACAACAGTTGGCTCGGAGTTATAACAAGAATGTACGCGTTCGGCCGTTCAATGTTGATGATCTTGTCCTTCGGCAGGTGGTCCAAAAGAAGGACTTGAAGAAATTTATGCCAAAGTGGGAGGGTCCGTTCCGTGTGGTTAAAAAGGTGGGCTACGGATCATATGAGCTCTCCGAGATGGATGGTACGGCTATTCAGAACCACTGGAATGCCCAGCTACTTCGCAAGTTTTATGCTTGAGTTTCTTTTCCCTTTTTGTTTTTGCCTCGGCTATTTATGTAAAACCTTTGGCCAGTAATCTCGGTTAAATGAAGTTTTTGATTCGTTCCAACTTTTTGATTTTCATGATTGATTACTGCCCTCGGTGGGCTCGAATCATCTTAAGTCCTCAATAAGACCTGAAGGGCGCAGAGGCAAATTTTTTCGGTTCCCGTTCGGCAATATGAGACATGCATTATCCTGAAGGGAGCATGCCCAGCATATGCCCTTCCTTTGCTCCGGTAGAGCCATACTCGGCTGTATGTCTCTACCGAACCAGGGGCTAGGTACGGCACGTTGGGGCTGAACGACACTAACGTGTCATGTGCATGAAGTGCAATACATGGAACACGGACTAATATGCGTGAAGTGCAAAAATTTGGACCAAGTATTTCAGATAATAAGTTTTTCATTACTAAAACAAAAAACACTACAAGGGTCCGGCAGTGGTGAACAGTTCCACGCCATCATCAGACAGAAGGAAAGCAAAAATCCTAAAAAAGGAAAGGAAATATCTTACTGATCGGCAGCGGGGGCATCATCGACCTACTTCGGCGGAGGGCTGGGGGAAGGTTTGGGCTGCTCGGCTTGAGGCAGGCGCCCTGGCAGATCCATGGGAGGCACTACCGGCGGCTCCTTTCGGTGGTCGTCTTTAGGGACCTCAGCATAGTCGAGGCCCACCTGATAACCACCGAGGAAGGAACTGCTGTGGACATCCTCGATCTTTTTCTTCTCGGCGGCCGTGAATCTCATGACCAGGTCCTCGACCTGTTTCTTGTAATCCTCCCCAGCTTCGTTATAGCCGGCGTCGCCGGCCTCCTCCAAAAGCTTCGGCAGCTCCTTCTCCGCTTGCAGCTTCTCCTCCTTCAGCCGGTCCCGTTCGGTGGTGAGGTTCTGGACCTCAAGCAGCAGCCGGTCCCTTTCCTCCCTCACGGCGGCCGCGTCGGCAACCTTGGCCTCTAATGCCTCAGCCTTGTCGAGGGCCTCCTTCAGCTCTTTCCTCAGCGCCTGTATGTCCGCCCTCTGAGTCTTCTTTGTCTCAAGGAGGACGTCCATATCGTTGAAAGCTCGGCTGGCACATTGTCCCGCCTGCGACGAGAAAGTGTTAGAAACCAAGTGTTAAAGTTACTTGAACTTGAGCTCTGAATACTACCTTGGAGAGGAACAGGGAGAGCTCGGCCATGTTGTTGGCCTTCCCAGTGCGAAGGCCCTCTATGTCCTTCGGCAGGGCCACCCCCTTGAGAAGGGTCATGGCCAGGAGGGGGTTGTCTGTGAGGCTGTCACCGTTAATGATCACATGCCCGTCGGGGCACGTGAAGTCTGGCACGAAGACCTCCTAGGGCTCAATCAGCCCGGTGGTATCTGACTCGGTGGCAAGGCCCGTCCCCACGAACGCCACGTCGTCTTCAGACACCCTGGCCTTCTTGGTGCCTTGGTCATCCCCCTCGCCAGCTGGTTGACTTCTGCCTCGGCGGCGGGTGCGCTGCGGTTGGTTGGTGGTGACTGGAGGCTGCTCCTCCTGTATCGGCTTGTCAGTGGGAACTTGTTCCGGTGGATCTTGCCGAGCCGGGAGATTGGATGTGGAGAGGTCTGGGGCCTCGTACTGCCTCTGAAGAGCCTGCCCGGCGACAGAGGACAGATCCAGTGCCTTCCTCACCATCTTGGTTTTGTCTCTTCTTTGGGCGAAGCCGAAATAGGTGGAATCGTAGCCGAGCAGTCTTGGCGCGTCCCGATTGGCACACTGGAGAAGGGCGATCAAGTTTGACCAGTTCCCGGTGAGGAAAAGCGCCTTGTTTGGTCCGGAGCAATCTGCGTATTTGGAAAACAGAGGACATCAGTATATATGTTAAAGAGGCATGCCGAAACACCATGGTTAAGTTAACATGTAAGGAGTTACCAGGTTTGTCTGTATAGCCGAGGCCAGGATACCCTCGTGCTCGGGGAATCCTGTACGGCCGCTCCATCGCCGTCCCTACCCTGGTTAGGTGGGGGACATCGAGACGTGGGTTTATGGGCCCCCACTTGAAGTTCCTGGAGACTTTTACCAGGACACCGCTCCATTTCTCGGAGTCGTAGAGGCGGTCCACCAAGTGGTCGAAGTACTACCTCGTCGTGAGGTAATAGTTATCGTGTTTGGGGTTCCTTGACACTATGTACATTAGCATCAAGTCCCCCAGTGTGAATGGTAGGTTGTTGGACTCGGCTAGTTTCACAACCGAGCATAGGATACGCCAAGCATTCTGCGCAACTTGGATCGGTGCGAGCTTGTACGAGTCCAGGAAATAACGGAGAAAGGGGCTCATTGGGAACCTCACCCCCCCCCTTCCGTAATGGCAAAAAGCGGGAGGACGATGAAGTCCTCGCCGAAGGGTATCGTTTCGGCGGTTACCCTCTCGATCAGGACGTCCTCCGGGATCTCGTACTTCTCTCAGAATTCATTGGTAAAACCTCCTGGCCCGTCTCCGAAGAAGTTGTTGTACGGCATTGGGCCAAGGCCGGTCGGCGGCGGGGGAATGTGGTCGATGTCCCACGGGGCGGCGCTGGCTCCTCCTCCGTCGGAGGCACTGGGAGGCCTGCCAGACGATGTGGAGGCTCCGGCTTGTGATCCCGTTGCCATTCGTTCGGCGTGATCTTCTCCCTCACGGTCGTGCTCGGTGGATGCGCTCGGGGAATTGCCCCGGCCAGAGGGGGTGCCCCTACATGCACTGTCGTCCATTTGAAGGGGGACAGTGATCCCTGGTATGACGGACGGCCCGGTGGGAAGGGGGAAGTTGCTGGAGCTCTCGTTGAAGCTTCGGTAGTTCCTGCCGAGGCTTTGGATCGACTCCATAAGGGTTGGGTAATCTTCGAGGTTAATGTCCGGTAAGATCCTTGAATCCACCATATGCTGAAGACCTAAAACAAGGAAAAAAGAAAAGAATCAAGACTCCTACTTCAGCATGGCTACCCCTCCCCAGCCCTTCACCAGGGAGGGATTAGAAGGTTCGTGTTCGGCAAGGGGCAACGATCTCTTCCAAGGACGGTTTTGGTAATGGTTAAGATGGCCAACCGCCGTAGATCCAGGCGGCGGATCACGGCCAAGAACGGCCGTAGGGGGCGGTTTACATTGTTCAAGTCGAGGTTTTGCACTACGAAAATGGAAGAAAGCGGCCAGAAGGGGCTGCAACGTTGCAAAATCAAAGGAAAAATGCGGTGTGAGAGAGATCGGAGTTACCTGTAAACGTTGGAATTGCTGGTCGACGGGAAACAACGGTGGAGACGATGGAAGCAGCACGAAGTTGCAGAGCGAGTGCAGAGCGAGAACGAGAGCAGAAAGTGATTTTCTGCCTCGCTCTCCCCCTTATATAATGAGTGAAACAGGTAGGGGGAGCCCTAGGGTCGCACACCGGAACCGAGGCGACGCCAGTCCGCCCACTCTCGTCATGCCACATGGAAGGCATGCGTAGATCCGTACCTGCGGGGCTCTCTTACACGCCACGTGATCCCCTACGTTGGGCTAAGGTTAACCCCAGCCGTTCGATCCCTGAAGCCCAACGGTCCCGTCAGCGTCCTCTGCAGTAAAAACATCATTGCTCCTGCCACAAGACATCTCCTCGTTCCCCCTCGATGGTCCGGCGGAGTACGCTCGGCGCAAGTATATTACACCAAACCAGGACACCTCATCACCTCATCTCCAAGGCCCGGTGGATATCGTTCGGCACAGGTTTCTTAAGAGGTATCCAGGGAGAACCACGTCAACTCCTCCCATTGCTTGCTCAGATCAGGAAGGAGTTGAGGGGCTATTGTGGTGGTCCCGGCTCGGTGGATGGACCTGGCTGCCACGGCTCGGTGAAGGGGTCCGGCTGTGTGGTGGACACGGCTTGGTGGGGGACCCTAGTGGAGGCCACTTAACCGCTATGAGCTCAACCATAGACGTGTAGCGCTGGTGGGTCGGCGGAGTGCAGTCCGGTGAGTTTGTGCCGAACCGGACCCGCCGAAGAGAACTGTTCCATTCCAAGAAAGCTGTTCCGTATATGAAATCCGGTTCGGCTATACACCATCGAACCAAATGGCAGCTACAACGAGCTCAAGCGTAGCCGGGCTGATAGGTTCGGCGGGGTTGCCAACCACCGAACCGTATCGACTCCCTGACTTGTAGAGGGAGTCGGGTGGAGTCGGTTGAATAGAAAACGTGTCATTAATCCCATTATGGTAGGAACGGACCGTTAGGGATCATGACGAGCCTAACTCTACGGGATTGGATTTGGATGCCATAGTGGGCGAGCCAATCCCCGTGCGCATGGTGTATCCGCGTGGTTTGGACTCAACCCCTCCCCGCCTATAAAAGGAGTGGTGATACTGAGAAATAAGGTACGCAATACTCATCCCCAAAACCCTAAGAGCTCATCTCATATTCTCTCCTCTCCTGTCACTGACTTGATCGTCGAAGTGTTTATCCTGGACCACCACGATCCGGGCTTGGGCACTAACGTGTTCGTTTCCTGTGCAGGCTCCAACCAAGATAAACCGTCCTAGCCATCTCAGCACCCAAGGTTCGACTGGAGAAAGCATAGCACCACAATTGGCGACTCTGCTGGGGAAGACATTTGACTAAGCCACACCCCGCAAGTGTATTTTTGGTGCAAAAATACACTTGCAGGGGAGTGCCATTAACAAAAAAAGGAGTGGCAAAATCATTTCTCTTTATTTATCCCAGTTTTTCAAAATAAGAACAAAAAACTTACTGTACTTATCGTCTTCCTCCTGATCCCCACTACGTAGCTGCCGCACTCTTTTTCTTTCAGCCTGAAAACCTAGAGCGCTAATCTCTCTCTCTCTCTCTCTCTCTCTCTCTCTCTCTAGATTAGTTCACCGTCAAAGTCGATATGCCAGGATCAATAGCGTCGGACCACTTTTCCACCATCTCTCCTAAAACTAATTGGTGTTAGCGAAGGCTTTAAGTAAGTCTTTTACGGCATTCGACATCGCACCCGCAAGTTTGTTTTTAAAGCAGTCGCAGAGACTGACATTGTGTAACCAAATCCATGGGGGCACTCCAGACCCAACAAATAGAACAAGGATTTGGTGTAAGCTACAGAATCTTCGTGAAGATCTTGTCAAAAAGCAGATATGAAGATGCCTACGATGATTTTGCGCACTTCGATTCCATCCCGATCTCATCATTTTGTTTCTTCTCGTCACAATCCGCTTCGAGGTAATCGCTCTTAGCAATTTGAAAACCCTAGTTGTTGTAATTTGGATACTCTGATCAATCTTCGAATCTCAAGTACCTTCACTAGAATTAGGGCTTCAATTTGGTGATAAATTTGTTGATATTCCTATCATCCTTGTCGTTCTTCAGGTCTCGACGATACCCCCTTACATAGAGTTATGGTGTTATGTGTTCATGTTTATGATTAAACTTGAAACTATTATGTCTTACATAGGTTTATGGGGCAATTTGCTTAGGATTTCTACGCAAGGCAGTTGTATCATCGATTGAGATAATTTATCTGTGGTTGTTTATCGAGATTTTGAAGCCTCGATTCCCGGTTTCTCGCATACTATGAAAATATCGAGATATTGTAACACTAAAAGTAGATTGAAGTTTGGGAGAATTTTGCATAAGTCGACTATAGCAGTTTTCAAACCCATCTAGTCCACTTCTAAGTTTCATAACCCACTAAGTCCACTAATAATTTTAATGACAAAAATACCCCACCTAAGAAACAAGGGCCACGATAATGTATTTTTTTCACTTTTTTTCGTGTTTGTTGCAATCAAGCCGCCACCACCACTGCCATCGCGGCCGCCGCTGCCATCGCGCCACATATAACGTTATATGTGTAACAAAAAATGTATTTCTTCATTTTTCTCGATTTTTTTTTGTCGAACCCGCTACATTTAACATTTAACGTTATATACGTGACAAATTTCTCTTTTTGTCTTTTTCTATTTTTCTTGTATTGATTTTTTAACGTTATATGAGTGATAAAAATTTCCTAACATTCAACATTATATGTGACAAAACTGTTCTAACATGAAACATTTCTTTTTGGTTTTTCTTATTTTTAGTCTTTAACGTTATATGCTGGTTCATACAAAATATATAACATTATATATGAGTTTTTTAATATCTAAATATCACAACAACAAAAAAAGAACATATAACATTATATTTGAGTTTCTGAAGCTCTGAATCTCATAAAAAAATTAGAACAGAACATATAACATTATACGTGAGTTTCTATAGTTCTAAATCTCACAAAAAAAAACAAAATATATAACATTATATCTGAGCTTCTGTAGCTCTAAGTCTCACAAAACATGACATATAAAATTATATGTTCTCAAAACAACATCATATCTTTCCAACAATATTATATATCTCAAAAAATAACATTATATGTTCACATATCATTGTCGTGCCTTGAATCCCAAGTTGAATGTCGATGAGGCCACAGGGGGTCGAGTTTCATTTTTTCATCGTTTCTTCATCAAAACCTTCATCGAACCCTTAAAAATTTGTGATTTTCTGCCTCCGAATAGCATTCTTATAACCTCTATATCTACATATATACATATTCAAAACAATATAAACAATATTAATATATTGCTCGGTTCAGAAACCTTCACCACGGAGGATCTGCCCTCGTGCCCACAAAATCAACAAGAAAAATATAAAAAAAAAAAAAAAAAAAAAAAAAAACAAGGACAACCCCCACCAAACGTGAGAAAAACATCCTACTAAATAAATACTCCAAAATTAAACTCAACCACCGTAACTGGACATGTCTCGCATTAGGATTGGTATTTCTGTTGATCCAAATGGGGACAAGGCCGTCACCCATAATTTCCAGATCTTGTAGAAGTAATTTGTTGATCAAACCTTTCCATGCAACCCGATGGAGATCTCCTGCTTGGCCATGTACACGTCGTAGGGGCAGAGATTGATGAGGAACTAAGAGTTGGTCTGGTCGAGGAAGTCAGAACAACAATTTGATGAGCACGTCGGTCGTGGGAGGTTGGAACTCGGCGGAGGAAGGGGGAAGGCGGTGGTGACAAATGTTGAGAGAGAGAGAGAGAGAGAGAGAGAGAGAGAGAGAGAGAGAGAGAGAGAGGAGAGGAAAGGAGGCTGTTCTCCAGATTTATTTTGGGTCTAGGGTTTCTCTTTATATGATAGTTTATATAGGAGGACATTTTTGTCTTGGTTTAATTTCTTTTTTAAAAGAAATGGACTTAAGGGCTTCCTAAACTATATTAGTGGACTAGAGGGGTTACAAACATTAGAGGTGGACTAAACGAGTTACAAGTTCTCTATAGTGGACCCTAGACCAATTTTTTATTGAAGTTTTTGGTATGTGTTTACTATGAAAATATCGAGATATTGTAACACTAAAAGTAGATTGAAGTTTTTGGTATGTGTTTACGAGATTCCTGTATTCTACACATCATCATAACATAGCTGATAGATATCCTGTTTTGCTCCTCTTTTCTTGTCTGTTTTCTAGTGTTTCAATAATTGGAGCTTATTCAAAATGGCTTGATACTGCACCAAATGGACTCTCATTCTTGCAGGACTGGTAAGACTCATCAAAGTTATTTTTTCTCACTTAATGGATGGCCAATCATTTTTCAAGCAAACCTTGGTGGTTGGATTCTAGTAATTTGGTTCCTAAAATCAAAAGGCATTTGGAGACCATATTTATTGGTAGTTGACATAAGTTTTTAAGCAACAAAACGTTTATTGAGGACAAAATTTAGATGGCTAATTCATACCTTTTTGTGGATTTGTTTGCTAATTCATACCTTTTAGCAACAAAACTATTGTATGGTCCCCTAAACCGAGTTTTTGACTTTCCTGGACCACTTTTTAAGCACAAACCTCATGACAATGGAATACTGTCCCGAAATGTCTTTGGCAACCAAAATTTTAGCTTTTGCAACCAAAACATTTGGTCCCTAAAACCATTACATGTTGTAGTACACATTTATTCCCCTATAAGTATGACCTATGCATTTTACTTGGTCAAAACTAAGTAGTGCTATGTGTACATATGGAATGTACATACGATGTACATATGGATTTTGTGGGGCCCACCTCGGGTCCCACAAATTCAAAAAAAATTCTTACCGATATCGGGTTGACCTGATTTTTTACAGAGCTCCATTCAAAAATATTTTTAAAATAATGAATGGTTGGGTCCCACAAAATCCATGTGCACATCATATGTATATTCCATATGTACTTATAGCTTTACTCTTTGAGTTCGGCTATGCCTTTTGTGGTTTCAGTTATACCTCTTGTGGTTTTCTTTTATGTCATGTGTGGTTCCATGTTATGCCACGTGTCGATCCATGTGTTGTATAACATGGAACCACATGCAAGAGGCATAACTAAGACATTGTAAGAGTAGACACCATAACATTTGCCTAAGGAATGCTTGTGAGACCATCTCAAGTCTTGGCTTTAAATTTGAACATGATATGTTCCTACTTAGAAAGTGAAAACTTTATTTCACAAAACTTAGGCAAATGCTTGTGAGACCATCTCAAGTCTTGGCTTTAAATTTGAAGATGATATGTTCCTACGTACTTAGATAGTGAAAACTTTATTTCACAAAACTTAGGTAAATGTTGTGAGACCATCTCAAGTCTTGGCTTTAAATTTGAACATGATATTTTCCTACTTAGAAAGTGAAAACTTTATTTCACGAAACTTAGGCAAATGTTGTGAGACATCTCAAGTCTTGGCTTTAAATTTGAACATGATATGTTCCTACTTAGAAAGTGATATGTTCCTACTTAGAATGTGAAAACTTTATTTCACAAAACTTAAATGTTGGGAGAATTTTCAAACTGAATACTTCAAATTGATAATTTATGCACATCTTGTTTATTTTTACGTGTACTCACCTTATGGTTTTTTTTTTTCATCTTTTTTAACCCGAACAAACAAAGAATCAAAACCAAGAATCAATTCATTACCGCAACTCTAGCATTGTAAATTTGTAATGGTGATGAGAGGGTCCTCGGATCCTTGTTCCTTTAGTCTTTGTAACAATTTTGATGATTATAAAAAAAAAAATTGCCGAGCAAAAGAAAAATAATGGTGATGAGAGACAGAGAGAGGGATTAATGTTCAATTAATCAAGCTTCATTAAAGTAATTAATACTCATCAAAACCTGACTCCACAAGAATTTGCCGATATTTTTTATGAGCTATACATATTACTAAATGTTCCCGAAATAGGAGTAGTACTTAAAAAGATCCTAATCCCTAGGGGTTACTATTTTTAATAGTTGACCTTGCTTTTGATGCAAATGGTTGTTGTTTTTTTATTTTATTTTATGGAGATCGAAACTACTCCATATATATCTGAATATTGTTAAAGTGCGTATCTTAAGGAGATAATTAAAAGCGGAGGAGAATCAAGGGTGTCTCTATGTTCAATGTCAACCAACAACAAAAGCGTAGTAATTCACTAATTCCAGTGTCAGCTAAAGTGATTTGGCCATAAAAAAAACAAGCATATGTCAGAGTACCATATGTCATCGCTTACGTACGTACGTAGCGGTAGTATATAGGGTCAAAGAATTATTGAAATACATACTATATATATGGATTGATCATCCATTGTCCCCCAATAATCCAATGAAAATATAGTTGATATCCAACTGGCTAAATTTGTCTGACATGTGATTGGTTAGAAATATCACGTGATACTCGGGCAGCGTCTAATAATTCCCAAGGAGGGAGGAAGCGAAAAAAGTAGGGTTAGAGTGTCGCTGCTGACTTTAAAAGGTTCGCTTCTAGCAGCTATAGTTGTATTCAATTTTAACACATTTAAATCCACATATACCAGAAAAATGCATTTAGAACCCTATTAAATGTTAATTTCTGCCCTTTAATATCTTTGTCAAACTCAACCAAATTTTAGCGATTCTACTTTCAAAAGCAACTTAATTACCCCGCTTTTTATATCCATATTATCTCTGTGGCATTTGATGAATATAATTATCAAAATATATCTTCTCATGAGAATTCAAGGATCAATATATGTAATGTAAATGTAATGTAATGAGACGGGTACAAATTAATGAAACTTAGCAATAAGAGAACTAAAATGAAATCATTTGACAGGTTTTTTTTTTTAATATGTCCAATACTTATTTAGATGTGGTAACGTCATTCTTAGATTGCATGATTACAATGGTGATTTGACCTAAAATTAAAAGCCCAAGACGTGAAATTCGAACATGCGGAATAATTTTTACATTTATTGAGGGGGCAGATCCAGTCGGCTGAGACGCTGATCCTATCCCATTTTTTCTACGAGAATTGTTTATATTTTACTAGAGGTATTATATACCTTGATTAAGTATGCAAAGTTTGTACAATGATTTACTCTCCTATCCAAACACCCAGGGCCCGTTTCACGGGTGGAGAGAATGGGAGTGAGTGAGATAAGAGTCTTAGAGCTAGAGCATGAGTCTCTGGAAACGCTAAATTCAAAACCTATGCTCCAAGATCCTCAACGAAGTCCTCGGCAGTTGAGAGGCCCAGGAAGCCGTTGCTTTGGACCCCAAAATGACCCAGGCCCCAAATGTTTAGACCTCCTTGTGCGTTAGGAAGCATTCTTGTTTGTAAACACGCCCCCGATCCCACCTCCAAGGGCCAAAAACAGCAAAACAGATCAAGGGAATAGCGTTGAGGTTACAAACTAGAACCAAAACAGGAAAACAAAACAGAATGAAAACGTGACTCTGTACAGGAATACATCAAAGCAGCTACTAAGGTTGAAGTACATACAAAGGAATACCCAAACACCCTACAGATATTCACATTATCAACAGATTTAGGAATCTTCCTCAAGAAAGCATACACGTGCGAACCACGTCCATCACTTGTTGCACCAGCGTAGCAGAATCAACATCCAGAAATATCCTAGAAATCGTTTCTTTCCATATGGTGTAGATAGCAGCAGCAAGACACACTTTATGAATGGAGTGGGCAGCAGCAGCAATATTGTTGGATGTAAGTCTACTTGGTTACGTGCTTAATTATTGAAGTTTACTTTTATCTAACACATGTACGACACAATAAATTGTTCAAAGAACCAGGGACGGAACCAAAATTTCGTGAACGTGGTGGCCAAACTATGAAAAACAAGATTGTGAAATTGCAAGTTTCGGGAATCTAATAGTTTGTTTGGTTTGAGTTTTGAGGGAGGTATTCTTAGTACTGAGTGGAGAGACCAAGAAAGAGAAATGAAAGTAATAATTGAAGGAAAAACTTATTGGAGACCGTGCGCAGGGAAAGCAGTTGAGTTTTGGGACACGAAACAAACTCAGTGAAATAACATCTAATACAAAACACGATACTTAGGTGCTCTTAACATAAAAAAAATAACTAATATTAAAATTAAATTTTAAAAAAAATGAAACTACGTGGGGGGGCCTTGGCTCCCAAAAGCCCCTTCCTAGTTTCGTCTCTAGAAAGAACATCAAAAAAGCTGATACTTCTCATAATCTCAGTATATCTCACTCTATAGAAAGTGAAGTTAAGAGCTACAAGCCCATCATTTTCATCATTCCTAACTATTTTACTTCACTCACAGCTTCATTTCATAAAAGTTCGGGTGCATGTCTTAAAGTATCTAAAAAGTATCTGATACTTTGGAATTCAAAAAATAATTTTCATAATTCTGGATACTTCTTGAATCCGTATCTGCAAGTATCAATTGAGTATCGTTATCCGAGACGGATACAACTCCCATCTAGAATTCATAGCACCAAACCAAACTCACAAAACGGGCACAAATACAGGTGAGGGTGAGACAAAACCACAAGAAAGCAAAACCAGATGGATCTCTGGAAAATATTACTCCCTCCGTCCCTTATTTAGGGTCCAGTATTCCATTTTGGGTTGTCCCTTAATAAGTGTCCATTTTGTAAAGTTAGTGGGTAAAAGTTGATATATGATTTATTTTGTCCCTAAAAGTAGATTCCATTTTGAAAAGTTAGTGAGTAAAAGTGTAATAATGATGGGTAAGTAGGGAAAGTAAAGCAAAAAGTTGATGTGAAAGGTATAATAATGATGTCTTTTTAATAAGTTGGAATTACAAAGTAGAACACTTAAAAAGGGACGGAGGGAGTATTGTTTGCTTGTTGCCTAGAAGGGAAAGGACAATAAACAACAAATCGAAGATGCAATAATGAAAAGTAGATTTCCACTTCTTTTCATTCTTTATTCTTCTCTCCCCTTGTACTTTACGACTCTCAGTTTCTTCTCCTTTTGTTAGTCAAACCAATTTCAAAAGAAAATGACTACATTCACATATTCTTTCTTTCCCTTTCCCTTTCCTTTTCCCTTTCCTTCCAGAAGTTCCAAATGCACCCTTTTTCTATGATAACTTGGCATCCGTCCCAATGAACCGACTAATCTGGAAAACCAATCCCATTATTTGAACTGGCTCGACGCACCTTCATAGACAAAAACAGGACAACACAATTGTATGCTGCCAGCCTGAAGATGTTAAGAGATATGTGCCAAAGCTGTTTATCATCGTCACTGAGTCTCCTCACTTTCCCGGCATTGATCCTGGCTCTGACATCGGTAACAATTATAGAAGTTACGGATTCACACCCAACGCATTATGTTGGAAGCTTGCTAGTATTATTTTGCACTGACCATGCCTTCAATCTGAATGAAAGGCGTTTCCATTGAACACAGGAGTCTTCGTTTCCTTCTCTGGTAACTCTTCTCTCTTATCGATGGTTTTTGCTAGCCATTTTCCGTCTTTACGGCCCTCGTCAGTTCTTCGTAACCCTAATTTGCTCACTGGATCGAGTGCGGGTCGCATCAATGTTTAATAAGAGTTCTGGTCTAGGTTCGGGTTCTATTGACTCGAATAACTCTGAGAGTATTCTTGATCAATTGGGGAAGGCTACGGTAGAGTCTACAGATCAGTTGATCATAGATGATATAGATGGGCCAACTGCTACGCATATTAAAACTTTGAATGCTGAGGTTCAGTATCTCCTCAAACAATTGGAAGCTAAACCTAATGGGGATAGTATCGAATCTCAGGATCCTACTGGTAGAGTGGTAGTGGTACTAAAGTGGTTCACCATCCCCCCCTCTTGGACTGAGTTGGTTACTCAGAATTTTGGTTGTTTGCCCCACTGAGGAGGTTATTGAAGCTGGTGTATCGCAGTGGGGCTGATTGTGTGATGGACTATTTTCTCGATAAAAAGCTGCCATATCTTGTTGTTAGCAACATTGCCTTAATGATTTGGAAGAAATTTGGTATTGAGAAGGTCATGTGAAAATGAGCAAGGGTTTTACTACTATAAATTTCTCTAGATCGTGCTCCTAGCAAGGTCATTGACGCAGGTCCATGGTATTTTGGTGGTGAGCTCCTTCTTGTTAAAAAATGGACTCCGCAGATGCAATTAGTGAAAGATCAGCTAGCTCATTTGAGCACTGAAGGTGTACTATTAATGGAGTATTGCCCAACACTATTTGAAACATCGAAGTTACAGTGCAAGGAATATTGTAGTGTACGTTTTGTTGAGTTGTTTGCCTTGATATAAAAGGCTGAGATAGAGAATTCCCATGACATGGGTGGATATAGAATCTCTTGGGATATATCTCAGTTTATGAATGGATGGAAAGATTTCATGTCCGGTGTTTGTATTGACCGGGAATTCCCGTGATATGGGTGGATATAGAATCCCTTGGGATATTGCTCAGTTCATGAATGGATGGAGAGATTTCATGTCCGCTGTTTGTATTGACCGGGATAAAACCATTTTCAAGCATTTGCACAAGTGATTACGACATATTTTTTTTCCCATTTTGTACTTGTACAAAATTTCAAATCAAACGATTCCCATTTTGTCCTCCTCACATGAAAGTCAATAAGTAGTAAAAATAAAAGTTGATAGCCGTAACCATTAAGGAGTGCTAGTAAGTTAGTAACCAGGACCTTTTGCTTCCATTTTCCTTACATATCCCTCCACAGGTCTGATGTCCACATGCAGTCAACAAAATCTCTATCATAAGAAATCAGTGAATGTTCATGTCCATGTGGCTCTAAAACCAAAGCTCGCAACAAAAGCTCTAAAACCAAAATTATCATAGTCTTCCACAATGCAAGTCACGTAAACTAGTCATGTAAATCTGCATGTAGTTAGTATAGGGTGTGGGAATTCAGAGGGAGAGAGAGAGAGAGAGCAGTTGTTCTGTGAGAGAGGCAGAGTGTGATGCGGCTGATGCCGTAATTTTGCGTTGTGATTGAATAAATTAGCGAGTTCATTTTTGTGTACTCTCTCTGAATGCTTTAGCGCAAAAGAAACTCAACATGTCCAATTCATCTCTTAACTCATTGATCATGCACTATTTCTACACTTAAATCCAAGCTGTTAGTCACCAGATAAAGAAAACTATTCCCTAATGAGTACAAATTTGTGGATATCAATCATCAATTGTTCATTTGTGAAATAATCTAAGTTACATAGAAGAAGAACACGAAAGAGAGACAAGATAAAGAAGCCAGGGGAGAACCTAGGTACCTTGCTTGGGGAGGCTCCACATGGAGAAAGTTACAGCCAAGATTCTAACTCTCCCTTAACTGATCTTATCTCTTAGCCAAGAACTTAAGCTTGCACTAAACCTAACTAACTAAAGTTGTTTCTCATCTACTGGACTAGACAAATGTTGAATCACCCTGACCTAAGGTTGGACCATAGCCCGACAAAGAACTTGAGCTGATCATGCTGCTAGTTAATTTTAATATCCAAGACCAACAACCCCAGTACAAACACCAGAAAATTATTTAAGACGCCAAGACAATTTACCTCCTTTCCTTCCCTCAGCTTTTGCCTAACTGGGGCCCTTCAATGTGATAGCCCGGGATCAGAAACACTTGCATCAAAACGGAACTGATTATCAAAAAAATCTAAGAAGCAGGAGTGGAGAATCTGAGATGGGTTTGATGATTGATCCGCAGCATTTTGGAAATGGATGAACGTGATACACAATGAGAGCTCTGTTTTTTTCCCTTGAATATTTATTACCTTTCTTCTTAAGTTTTGTTTTTCGCCAGTTTTCTAGTTCTTTGCTTTCTTCTTCTTCTTCTTTTTCCAAGTTTGTCTTGTTCATCCAAACGCCCCTCTTGTCACACGGGAAGTTAGTAAACTTGGGGCATTGTACTTGGTGCAAGTAAATTAAATTGGGAAATAACATACTCAGCTCGCTCCAATCAACCTCTAATTCGTCCAAGTACTTCAAATTCAATATCTCCATGGTCCATGACTCAACCTCTAATTCGTCTAAGTACTTCAAATTCAGTATCCCCACGGTCCATGGCTCCACTTGAGGTTCCCGAAATTGGCCTAGATAACATAGTTTCCCTCCTCTAATGTAGAGTTTCTTTAGTTCCTTGAGTTTGCCAGGCATCAGGCAATTGGGTAGACTTGTCATTGGGAAACATTGAAGGTCTAGTTTCTGCAGATTGGGAGGAAGTGTGGCAAAGTGAAATGCTTTTGTGATGACTTCAGGTCGATCTTGTAAAGAGCATCCTCCCCAAGATATCGACAACTTTTTCAGGCCTACAAACCTTTCTAAAAACTTCAAGTCTTGCAGTTTGCGAAGGTCTTTCACACTTATGTAGATGTTAAGTTTTCTCAACTTCTGCAGTCCTGACAAATCGTGCAGAGTACACGAATGTTTTTCGTCATTGAAATCTCCAATCAAGAATCCCTTAAGGACTTCAAGGTCCGATAGTTGAGCAAGACTTTTGGGCATGTGTTCTAGAAAATAACACTCAGACATGTCCAAATGTGTCAAACTCTTGAGCAAACCAATCTCGTCGGGAATCCCCTCAACATTATGACAAGCTCGGAGATCTAAGATCATCAAATCTTTGATCTCTAAAATGAATGTGGGAAGCTCCGTAATTGTAGAAATTCCTCGAAGGCTAAGAAAAGTTAAGCTATTCAGCTTATTCAATCCATGGAGAACTTTGGCGTTTGCAAGTTCAATGTGGTGTGTAGCTAAGCTCTGCCACCTTCCAAGATAAAGAGTTCGAATATGCTTCATATTCTCAAATATTTTAGGCTCACATGTAACAATGGCCTCGCCAACATTGATCAGGCATGATGTGCGCCCAATTAGATCGCCACAAACAGACGTAGGATCCAGATTAAGAGTACCATTTGATGTAAATCCTCTAATTTCAGCTTCTTTGTATAAAGACGAACGAACAGGAAGGTTCATCCTACCACTGTCTGGCACCAAAGAGAATTTTTGATAGATAGGCTCGATGAAGCCCTTTGCAATAAGCTCATCATAGACCTTGCGAGCATGCATTTCAAGATGCCAAACGTACCTATCAATGCCATCATAATTGACCAGCCGGGAAATATATCTCTGCCCTATCCACAGGTAAATCATCAGGGTTCTCTTTATGGTTGCCATTGGTGGGAACTTGAAGAAACAGAGCAAACAATCACGCAATGGCTCGGGGAGGTCATGGAAAGCTTCCAATATGCCAGCACAATCACCAGTACTGTGCCCAACTTCTGGCTCCTTGTGGAAGAAGTGCACCATTCCGTCCTCAGCCCTGTTTATATTATCCCAATTCTTACGATGTAAGTTGGAATCGGCAGACCGGATTTTACTATGCGAGGGAATCTTGACTTTTAGCTTTGCGATGGCCTTCCGAAGTTCATCAGATTTGGCCTTTCGTTTTTTGGCAAAGTCTGCCTTTAGTAGTTCGTCAGAGTCTCCCTCACTAGTCTGCGATATTTGTAGCTCCTTGAACTTCTCATGGGCTCGGTTGATTTCCACATTCATATGGCGCATGGACTCCTTCGCCTCTGCAAAGGCCGTATCAACGAGGATGAGATCACTGCGGATCAGTTTAGAAATGGGGGAAAGAGGTCCACCGTGGTCGTCTTTGTTGGTGGTTAAAGGGATCTGGCACTTCAGCTTCGCGATGGCCTTTCCGAGTTCGTCAAAGTCTCTTCCATTACTCCCTAATTTTTGTAGCTCCTCGAATTTCTCACTGGCCAGGTTGACTTGCACATTCATATGGTTCATGTACTCCTTTTATGAGGAGGAGATCATTACGGATCATTTCAGAAGAGGGGGCCGGAGATGCACCGTGGTGGCCATCTTTGTTGGTGTTTGCACTGCTGAAACCAGTATTGTGGATGATTTTCTCAAGCTTTTTGTGTTTGGAACCCACACCTGAACCTAACACCTGAACACGGTATACATGTGTAAAAATTAACACAATGAAAACAACTTATAATCAAAATAATGCCATCAATGTCCTATTATTGTAACATGAAACTCTAAACAAATGAAGACCAAACATTCATTAATGAGCATCAAATTAACTTAAACCATGAATTTACATTCCTTTAAGAATTGTCTATCTCATATAGTAACTCCAAAAATTATTTGGGTAAGACACAAGCGTCCGGGTACAGATCCGGATACCAGTTGCAGAGCTAGGACTTAAAATCAGGAGTAGCACTATTCAAATGAAAGATCCTTTTGTCGGTGTGTGTTGGCCACAAAAGTTTGAAGATAAAGGTTATGTGTATATTCACATAATGAAATTTTGTCGTGGGCTTCTTTACTAAGACGAATAAAATTATGGACCAAACTCTCTTGTGGTATTCAAATGAAATCCACTGAGATATCATTTTCATGATCTAAACCATTCATTTTTTAAAAGAAATCTGAACATTGCATGGGTAAAATATGAATTTATTCAAATACAGGTAGGTGCCTAACCTAATTACGGTAGTGTAGGAAAAAAAAAAAAGGGAGCATTAAATTGGGGTCGGGGGTGGCAGCTACCCCCAACTATCTGGCTCCGCTCCTGCCTTACAAAGATATTTTCTGAACTGTATGATGCACGTAGTCACACAAGGTTAATGTGGAACGCACATAGATCAAACAGTTCCAGATAAACCCATGTCCAAAATGGACGTTGGATTCATCAAAACAAAACTAAAACAAGCCCCATTCGCCTTAGTAACGATTGTATGAAAGGAAAAAAATGAGCATTAGCATATTGATTTACTAATTGGAATACAACAAAAAGTAGAGGGGATGGAAGCTGACCTTGAGCTGGGTTGTCGCAAGATCTGAGTCTTGAATTGAGTGCAAACTATCAACTTTGGGTGCCACTAATATACCAATTGCAAAAAGGTGAAGGCCAGCACGTCCATGCAATCCAGAGATGACTCCACCTTCTATTGGAATGGACAGAGAAGAAGCACCCGTCCTCGAACCAAAAGGACCATATTTCTTCATATTTGTATTGAAACAGCGAGATATGATTGTCACTTTTTCATAAAAGTATTCGTATGTCAGGCTTATAGACGAGAGTTGCTCTTCTGAAGTGTCGATGCAGAACTAAACAAGTGCAAGTTTAAATTAGGACCTTTTTTTAGATGCATAAAAAAAAATAAAAGAAAAAATCATCTGAAATTATTGTAGTTTCTGGTTAAAAAATTCACCAGTCTATTCGTCGCGACAATAATGATTGAAAAAAATTCAAAAAGCTATGGCACAAAAGAAAGTGCACAATTCCGGACACAGAGGTGTCCGGAACCGTCTGATGTGTGTGGATCCACGTGCATCGAACAAATCTAGATACGTGGATCCACGTGCATCGGACAAATCTAGATACATCTCTGTTCGGGTCTGTGAATAAGTTAAGAGGGTCACACCGTTTCAGTCGAATGGCCACCAGTACCGCCAAATTTCTTGGAGCTTCGTATAACACCATCACAGCTTTTACTTTCGATTAGAATGGAATCGATGGCTAGGCCATAACTGACACTTATCTGCATTATAGGCCCGTCGACTTTGTATGCCCAATTTACACCATCTTCCCCTCCCCATGGCCCTAAAGATATCCATCCTTCTTCACCACTAATCTTGCCCTGCACAATTTTGCAATCTATTACAACCTTCTTTTCAAAAATAAAATAGAATCTATTACAACCTTCATTGGAAATCGTATACCATTTGGACTTCTTGGTGCCTATTCCAGGAAATTCAGTTGTGGGAGGATTTATAGAGTATGCACGTACAGGTGTTTTGTAGAGTATCTTCTATTCTATTTTTAAAGGGGAGCACTCTTTTGGTGTGGACATTTTCGTGATGCTGGCTCATATTTTGATTTTTCCAATATTGCCCAATGAAAAAGTAGTTGAGACCATTTGGACAAGGGCATATGCAGCAACAAATAGCTAAAATTGCTAGTCAAAACCCCCCAAAACTATTATAGCTAATCATTTTCTATTACAAACTCCAACGATGCTAGCTATTTATTTCTTCTTGTGTCTTTTTAATTTATTGTTAATCATCACAATTGATTTGGCCTTGCCAAAATACAAACTGTCGAAATCAAATCCCAATTTTTTTTATCACACGAAACCCATATTCAAAACACAAGCAGTTGAAATCGGAACTGAAGCAACACATACAAATAGACTGCATCCAAATTGAAACTCTAATCTCCAAGGGAAGAAGCAAAACTTATATCAAATACTTACCATGTGGCAAGTTCAAGAGTTATACACTTCAAAGGATTCTTCAAATTTTATTTTCTCACTTTTGTTACTTAGAGGACTCACTTTGCCCAAGTAAACAACAACACGCAAATAATAAGCATAAAATTTGATGAGGTGGCAAATTGAAGTGATCTTTCTTTCTCTTCAACTTTGGAGAGAGAGAAAGAGAGAGAGAGAGAGAGAGAGAGAGAGAGAGCCACACAGCCTAGACCAAAATAGTGTGTAGCAAGTTTGCTATCTCTCTTGACGAGCGTTTTGCTTATGTGACTCTTCAAATGTAGTTTAGTTTTAGTGTTGTTTAAGCTTCTAGAACTTAGAAGTGATATAAATACACATGCATCATGCCATGTGGAGGGACAGACATATACAGAGAGCCTATGTTGAGGATTTGAGTTGCAAACTGTAACCACCAAAAAGCCTAGCTCTTTTGTGTTGGCAATTGCATAGACAAAACACACATTTTCATGTATCCCGTTTGTTGAGTTGTACTATATTTTACTAATATTTTCATAGAGTCTGTTTAGGGATTATGTGGAAAGGAATCATATTGAACATGCATTGAGTGTTTGAGTGCGGTAGTATAGTTGCGTCGTGATCGGGGGCATCAAGAAGTATGAAGCGTAGCATCTTTTTTCAGCAACTGTTAGGCACTTTTTTCAACAGACCTTACTGGACAAAAAGTGCTCAAGCGACTTTGAAAGTGTTCGAGCAACAGCAACAGTATATATATATGCAACAGCTAGGTCATAACCTGTGTTACACGGATCCATGTTTTTGGGCGAAGTACCCGTGTCGACACGACACGACACGGGTACGGGTACTCGTGCCGGATTTGTGGGAAATAATCGGACACGTTCGGAGCAAGAACAGGGGCAGCCTCTGCTGCAGATCGAGGAGGAGAGAGAGAGAGAGAGAGAGAGACCTGGACGACTGAACGAGAGAGAGAGAGAGACCTGGACGACTGAACGAGAGAGAGAGAGACCTGGACGACTGCTGCTGCTGCGATTCCTTTGGTCGACGTAGACGAAGAGCTACGGCTGCTGCTCTATCGTTGGGAGCAGTATTTGTTTTAGGGTTTTGTTAACTCTAGATGAGTACAGCTGTATAGCAATTAAAATATCAATAGTAACTGTACAAGCGTACAGCTGTATAGTAACTTATAGTTTCCTTTTCTTTTTTTCTTTTTTTTATATCTACTCCTGTTATGTATTCAAAGGTATTACAGCAGCCCACTAATGCTTTTATGGGCCTATTCCTTTTTCTCTCATATAATGGACTTTTATTGGGCCAAGTAGACTTGTTTGGTAGTAGTACATGTCTAGCTCAAAATAAATTTTTATGTTTAAAATTATATATATATTATACGCTCCTATCCCGCTCCCAACTTCGGGAGCTTCTATATTTGCCCGCTCCCGCGTTTTTGAGAGAAATTACACGTATATTAGTATTGTATAAAGAAAATGATATTTTTATGAGATAATTTTACATATATAGAAAATATAAAATTCTATATATATAAATATTCAACGGATCCCCGCACCCGTGTCCAAATTCGGACACATATCCCCGAATCCTCTTTTTTAAGCTTTGACGTGTCAGACCCTTAGATATGTACCCGAATCCTATTCGCGTACCCGTGTCCGTGTAACGTAGGTCATAATAGGATTCGAGCATATCAGAGCAGTTGTTATGTTTTTGTTTGAAGCATAGAAACACCTTAGAGTGTTCTTGTTTTTTTTTTTTTTTTGATAGGCAACCCTAGAGTGTTCTTTGGCTTGTATCTTGGAGTATAGATACGATCTACAAATCATTGAACGTTCAAAACATCTCCAAAAAGTTTCCATATCATTTCTTAACCTATTTGAGAGAAGCTCTAAAGAGGAATCCGAGGCAATACGTCCTTCAGTGGATTTCCGGGAAGCAAACAGAACGCTTGGAGTAGATCATAGGGTGAACGAGAATTCGGCAAGTAGATCATAGGGTGATTGGTGAGAATTCCTAACCGTAGGTAAAATTGCTTGTAACTACACATTGAGTATAGTGCTTTAATTCATTCCCGTGACTTTTGCCCATTTAGGAATTTTCCATGTACATCTTGGTGTTCTCTGTTTGGTTGCTTTCTGTTTGTTTGATTGGTTGATATTTTGATTGGTGGATTGTTGATTGAGAGTTCATACATAGTAAATCAATATACCTTGGGGATCAAGGCTTTTTACAAACCCTTGGAATCTCACAGCAGAGCATGAGGAGAATACATTTGGGGCTTCTTTTTCACTGTTGGCTTTGGGGCTTCTAATCGAACGAAGATGAAGATGGAGATAGCAAAAGAAGACTTTTGGGTCATGGGAAAAGAAACAATTGATTTTTTAAGTTCGCCTTTAAACCAAACCAGACTGAGCCTTAAGTCCCAATCAATTGGGATCGGCTACATAAATCCGTGTTTTTCTTTGAGCTATGTTGAGGGCATCATGTTCCATAATATCTAGTAAGCCTGTGCACTACAGCTTCTAAAGTCAATTTTGGTTTACTTCTCCCCTTAGTGCTATAAACTACCGTAACCATATCACTCTTCCTAACTACTAGGTCAACGGGTCTACAGTAGACATGACCAAACCACCGTAATCTATGTTCTCTCATCTTAGCTTCTAATGGTGCTACCCCTACCATTCCACGAATGTTTTTGTTTCTAATTCTATCACGCAATGTCTTACCATACATCCGTCTCAACATTCTCATTTCGGCTACAGTCAACTTACTTGTTGTTTCTTAGCAGCCCAACACTATGTGTTATAAACATTGTTGGCCTTGTAATAGTACGGTAGAATTTCTCCAACTTTGGGGGAATCATGAGGTCACACAACACACCTGAAGTACTCCTCCACTTCATCCATCCAACTTGTACTCTGTGTTACATCCTCCGTAATTTCTCCATCCTTACTAACAATTGAGCCAAGATACTCAAGACGCTCGTTTCTTGGTACTTCCTTATTTTGGAGGGGCACTGTGTCAACACTAGCACTTTCACTACCATTAAACTTACACTCCATGTTTACTCCTACTGATCCTAATGCCTTTTGACTCCAATGCTTCTCTCCAAGTTTCTAGTTTGATATTAACACCTCATGTAGTTTCATCCAAGGTTGTCAAATCGTGAATTGAATCGAGAATCGAAATGGTCCTTTTCCGAATCGTGAATCAAATCAAATCGAGAATCGCTCCAAGTCGATCATGATTTTTATAATGCATGGAAACATGTTTATTGTTTAGGGTAAAAAAAATGTATATTATAAATGAAAGTTTTAGATCTAAATCAATAAAAAAACATTCTTCTAAATGATGATTTTAATGTGGATTAAAAGGTAAGCTACTTCTATTGCAATTTCGAACAGATGAGGATTCATGAATCCTACTTATGATCTTTTTAGTGAAAAAGGGTTAAAAGTACAAAACAAACCTTTAGAAGGTCTATAGGGGGGTTGTATTTGGTATCACTCTTGTAATAATCTCTCTTTCTTATTACCTATAATACTACATGAGGAGAAACATAGACTAAACATGGCATATAACAATACTAAATACCTTAAAAGAATAGTTTGAACCCTTTCCAACAACCAAAAAAGCAAAAAAAAGAATTGAAAATGAGTCCAGAAAATGCGGTCATAGGGGTTTTTCCCGATTCATTTTTCCATGAATTACTGAAAGCAAAGAGAGGTTTATCAAAATTTTAAGTGAATAATTCAAAATGACTTTCCAAATTAACGGCTTTATTTTCTCTTAAATATTCAACTGACCTATTAATTTGTATGGTACTCTTTTTTTTTTTTTTTTTGACAAATAAGCTAGCAGACGTTGACGTTTTCCCATAATTTTTCGCAGACCTCTCTGAGATATTCACCGATTCACTTGCGATTTGCAACTCTTTTCAATTCAGACAGCCTATTCGTATCAATTACCTAGTGACTCGTATGATATGAATCGTGAATCGTACGATTCTAACCACTATGGTTTCATCTACTAAGACAATATCATCCGCAAACAACATACACCATCGATATCATCCTGAATATGTCTAGTCAACTGATCCATTATCAAGGCAAAGAGGTAAGGGCTTCAAGCAGACCCTTGGTGTAATCGTACTATGATTGGGAATTCGCTTGTTTCTCCTACTGGGGATATAGTAGACTAGTAATAGTAGTAGTGACAACACCTTCATACATGTCTATACCCTTTCGTCACCCCCTTTGTCTCCAAGACCGACCATATAATGTCTCTAGGCACCTTAGCATACGTTTTTTCTAAGTCTTTTTTTTTTCCAATCGTCATACATCAGCGGGGGTTAGGTGTTAGGATTAGCACGGGGTCCAGAAGCTATTCATAGCTTGGGAACCCAAGGGTATTGCTCCAGCAGGAGTCGAACCCAGGACCTCCCTCATAAGGGAGAGATGACTTACCAACTGCACTGGGCAGTGGTTGTCTGTATGGCTCATCAATTTAATGCCTCTATAATTCTTGCAACTTTGAATATCCCTTTTATTCTTGTATATGGTACTAACTACTAAGATACTCTTTTTTATTATTATTAGCAAAAGATGAAATTTTATTTAAAAAATGGGGAAAGGGTAAAGGGATCCAACAAAGAGTTGGAAAATACACCAAAAGGGCAAAGCCCAATGTTCTAAAACTCGGTACTCGGTACTCGCTCGGCCGGCCACCTTGTACCTTGTAGGCCGAGTACTCGGCGATTACTCGGCGAGTAGAAATTACTTGGCTTTTTTTATATTATATGTTCCCCAAATGATATTCATAATGCATAATGAGGAGTTCAATGTTCATAGTTCAAACCAAATGAAACCAAGTACAAAATTACTAGTCCATTGCAAAGTTTAACGTTCAAACCAAATGAAACAAAGTACGAAATTAATAGTCAATTACAAAGTTCAACGTTCAAACCAAATGAAACGAAGTACGAAATTAGTAGTCAATTATTCCTCCTCCTCTTCTCCATATCCCTCCATAACCTGGTCTCCATCGGACTCAAACTCAAAATCCTCATCTACCTCCTCTTCGGTATCATCTTCCGACACAAAATCTTCTTCATCTAGCTCTCGTGGTCCAACATTTCTAGCACTTCTTCTAGGTTGAAGGGTTTCATCCGCTCCCGTAGCTTCCCCAATCACCTCCCATGTAAGTCTCGAAACCGGGTCAACTTCTTCGTCACCACATTCAACAATCCATCCTTGCGCATATGTTGCTTCACAAGAACGTAATACATCCTTCCCCTTTCTTTTATTGTTGATGAGTTTGGCATTGAATTGGACATAGGCTAGATTGTTCAACCTTGTCGCATCTAGTCTATTCCTTTTCTTTGTATGTATCTATGCACAAAAGAAAAATCCTAAGTTAATATAGTTCTTCTCCGATGTATTTATAAAGAAGTAAAAGGAGTATATTTACTTACTCCCTCAAAAGTGCTCCAATTTCTCTCACACCCCGATGAACTTGAAGTCAAAGAGAGGATTCGAGTGGCCATTTTTTTCAAATTGGGTGTATGATTGCCATAATTAGACCACCATCCAACTAGACATGAAAGTAGCACAATTCCATTAGTACTACGTAACTTAGTAGGCAAAAAAAAAAAAACAATACTTAGAAAAGTAACTACATATTTACCCGGATCATAAGAGTCATCGTTCGTCTCGCATCCCCTTGCGGCTAACGGCCTTCCAAATCCACCATCTTTGTTCTTGTACTTTAACAACTCTCTATTGATGACTTCATCTTGAACATTGATATCATCGGGAAAGAAAGCTTCAACACAAGTAAGAACCCCATCCATAATAATTGGATCATCTTGAATGGTGGAATCCTTGAAGTAAAAAGGATTCAAAAAGTAAGCCGTCAAATGCAATGCACTATCTAGCCGACCCATGGCTTTCACATCAATGACATCAAGTATTGGCCGGTAGTTAGTCTCAACTTGTTTGTATGCCTCTTTGATATCTTCTTTTGCTTTTTTGAGCTCTCCATATACAAAGCCCATTGCGGGCTTCCGATCCCCATCAAGAAGTCGAAGAACCATCACCAATGGAGCAAATATTTTCAAGCATAAGCTTACACCATTCCAAAATGCCATACTCATCACGGTAGCATATGCTGCTTTCCCCTTTGCGCTCTTAGCCCATTTACTATTGCCCCATGCATCGCTACTAAACATCGTCCGCAAATCTTGTTTCTTTTCCATTAAGCTTTGTAAAGTCAAGAATGCGGTCGCAAATCTAGTAACACCGGGCCTCACTATGTCTCTCTTCTTCGTATATTTTCTCATCATTGCCAATGTATTATGATGAGCATAAACATATATAGTGAACGCCTTGGCCTTCTCAATAATTCCTTTAAACTTAGATTGCTTACCGATTCCTTCAAGCATGAGGTTGATTGTGTGGGTGGCGCATGAGGTCCAAAATATGTTAGGCCTCTTGATTTTTAACAAATCCGCCGCAGCCATATTATTGGATGCATTGTCGGTGACTACTTGAACTACATTTTGCACCCCAATATCTTCAATGAACTTGTCAATGTAGTCAAAGATATACACCCCTGTGTGCGATGCCTCTGAATCTTCCTTGGAAGAAAGAAAACAAGTCCCTTGCTTACAATTAACGCACAAGTTCATAATGCTTCTCCTCTTTCGGTCCGTCCAAGCATCGGTCATGATAGAGCAACCCGTTGAAGCCCACTCTGCTTCTTGCTTCTTGAGTAATGTTTTGGTTCTCTCCACCTCCTTCTTCAACAATGGCTCCCTTAGTTAGTATTGGCTTGGGGGTCGGTATCCGGGGCCAAATTGACCAACCGCTTCAACAAAACGTTTGAAGCTATCATTGTCTACAGCATGAAATGGAATACCTGCTTCGTACACCCATCGAGCCAAGTATTGATTCACCTGATGACTCCTCTCCTTCCAAATTGCATCATTTAAGTTTTGTTGTCTTGTCTTCTTAAATCCACTCGTGTCAGAACCATCGGGATTGATCTTTGTGTAGCTATCCATGGGACCAAGATCATAAGGCCTCTTCTTTGATCCTACATTTCCAACTTCATTATCTTCAAATCCATCACTTTCATGTATTACATTCACTTCCTCCCTAAGAATCATGACTTCTTTCCTCTTCTCTAGCTTTTTAGCTGCTATATCATCAAGTGCCTTCTTACACTTTAATTGATCTTCCTTGCTTGCCTTACTGCATGAGGCAACTGCTCCCTTAATCTGAGCTATGTATTTTTCATCCTATTAATCCCTCCATTATAAACATTCCCACACAAAGTGCATCTTAAACGTTCCTTATTACTAGCATCCACAATAACTGCATAGTCCCATGCAACATCAGTCGATTTTTTTCTCATCAAGGCATCACAATTGGCCGCTGTAGATGCCGCCGAAGATGAATTATGAGATACATCCATTGATATTTGATACTATTACCTAGCCCTACACAGTAACACACATGAAAAAATAGAAATGTGTTAAGAAAATTAAAACCCTAATTCAGAATATTCATTAATCATTAGTCAAATTTAAAAACCTAATTCAGTATATTTATAACTATATTTATACCTATGGAGAGAGAGAGAGACAATAAAAAACCTATCTCCAGTATAAAAAACGAAGGAACACAGTAACCTGGCCCTAATGGCCTAATACCAGTACTGCTCTCAGAGAACAGAGGGAGACGAGCAGAGAGAGAGATGAGAGAGAGAGAGAGCAGAGAGAGAGACGTCAGACGATCAGAGAGAGAGAGATCAGACGATCAGAGAGAGAGAGAGAGAGAGAGAGAGATCAGACGATCAGAGAGAGAGAAAGATGGAGAGAGAGAGGGGAGTAACGAGCTTACCGGTCGCCGTCGTCGGAGCACTGGTCGCCGTCGTCGGAAAAGAAGCAGCAGCTCGAAGAAGAAGAGGAACAGTAGCAGCAGTAGCTTGAGTGGTGTGTTCACTCGATTAGGGTAACTGGGTAAGTATAAAACTATACTAAAATTACACTAACGACCCTTCAAATTTAACATATTATGTATTTTACCCCATTTTTTCAGTTTTTTTACGATTTTCTCCCCACTGCCGAGTAATCTTGTTTTACCGAGTAATCGGTACTTGCCGGGTAATGGCCGAGTAATCGGCTGGCCGAGTATTTCCACCGAGTAGCCCTAAATCTACTCGGCTAGGCACCGAGTACCGAGTACTCGCCGAGTATTTCCGAGTTTTAGAACACTGGCAAAGCCCAAACCACCCAAGGTCTACCAGGGTCCACATCAAGATAATACAATACAATACAACACAACCCTATACCCAGATACAACAAAGAAGCACAAACGCCCAAATCCGGCCCAAGCCTGGGCCGGCCCACCCAAACTAAACCACAGAGCCCTAGCTACACCAGCAGCCACCGCCGCACAAACCACCGAAGCCCGGCCTCGCCGTTAAGCTGAGCCGGCCTCTCTCAGATGTAGAGACTGGCGGCAAGAGCCGGCCTATGACAGTGAAGGTCGGGGCAGACAAGGCCTGAGTGTAAACCACCACCATCAACAGCAACAAACCCAAGCAATCCCTTGCAAAAACAGTCTTCAACAGCAACAGCACCACTCCAGAGCGACGAAATGCCATCCCCTCGCTCGATTGAAAGCTCAGACGGCCACCGACAGAACTTCGGCACACAAAACAACCAAAGCAGACAACCATGAAAGCCGCAACCACCTCACCACCGCTGAACTGGACCACCACCGATCAAACCGCCACCTTCACTGATCGATTTTGGAAATAAGGAAACCTACAAAACAAAAATAGAATCAAACTAACTACACCTCTAAAACTCCAAACCGCCGCCCTCCACGACCACACACCCTGGCCAAATCTACACCACCAAACACCTCCACTGCCAATCTCCGCACAAACGAGTCACCCAACGCCGCTAGGCATCCGGAGGAGACCAAGGAGACCTCCAGTAGGAGGCGATAGCAACCGCCTAACCCTCCCACGCAAAAGAGAGTGGCGACCCAAAAACGCAAACGACAAAGGAAGGGGAAAGGGATTCGAGACTGGAAGAGGTAGAGAAGGGAGAGAGAGGGGGAGGGGGGGTGAGGGGGAGAAGAGATACTCTTTCTCCACTCACCAAGCATCTCTCTAGTCAGAATAATCTTGTTAAGTAGCTTTGTCAACCACAACGTTCCAATATCACCAAGGTTCTTCCATAACTCAATAGGAAAACCATCTGGTCCTAAGGCATTGCCTTGTTTATCCTTCTCAGCGCATTCGCCACTTCAGACTTTTGTACCCTCCGATAAAACATATACTCTTTGTTTGAGTTCTCCTCATGCTTTTCATTCAAAAGTTCTTCATCCTTCGCTAATACCCTACATTCGTCATCTTTTATGCACTTAACTTGAGAAACATCCCTTGTTTTCTTCTCTCTCCATTTGGCAAGCTTATAGATATCCTTCTCCCCATCCTTACTATCTAGTCTAGCATAAAAATTCTCAAACGATCTCATCTTAGCTTCCCCCACGGCTTTCTTAGCCTCTAAAATTTTCTTCACTTCTATCCTTCTGCCACTTTTTAAAGTCCTCTTTTTTACCTTTAACTACCGCTTGGACCTCGGTAGTCCACCACGAGGCCTATTTCAAGATGGAGCCTCTCCCTTTCGACTCTCCAAGAACTTCTTGTGATATTCTTCTTATGCAACCCACCATCACAGTCCACATTTCCTCATTCCAGCCTTCCAAAGCCCATTTTGCTTCTCTTAACATCTTGTCTCTAAACAACTCTAAGTTCTCCCCCCGCAGACTTGACCATCTAGTTCGTGGGTTTGTACTCTCTTTCCTCATTCTCTGTTGACCTTCCAAGCAAATGTCTAGGACTATAAGCCTATGTTGTGACACTAAACACTCTCCCGGTATGACCTTGCAGTCTTTACATACTAAGCAGTCTGCGCCTCTTACTAGAAAATAGTCTATCTGACTTATATTAGACCCGCTCTTAAAAGTGATTAGGTGCTCATCTCTCTTCTTAAAGAAAGTGTTCATAAATCTAAAGATCAAAAGCCACTACAAAATCCAAAATACCATTCCCAGCTTCATTTTGGGAGCCAAAACCAAAACCACCATGGACCCTTTGATATCCTTCCTTACTGGCCTACGTGTCCGTTGAAATCACCCCCTATGAATCTTGCATCATCTCGTCCATTTGATCCCAAAACTGTCCTTTCGCATAGGCACTAATAACATTAACTATAGTCTCTCCAACAATAAGTTACAACGATAAGTTTAAGTAAAAATAAATTAAATAATCCTATCTCCCTTTCTCGTGATCGTTACTCCGGAGTCCCTAAGGTGTTTCGCTACAACTACTCCTACCCCATTCCTATGGCAATCCTTCCAAGTATAGTAAAGCTTATACCCAGTACTCTCTATTTCCCCAGCTTTCTGTCCAACCCACTTGGTCTCCTGTAAGCAAGCTATGCTAATTCTCCTTCAAATCATATAATCAACTAACTCCATGGTTTTACCGGTCAACAACCCTACATTCCAACTAGCGAGCCAAAGCCTACAAACCTGGGCTAACTTCTTTACCTACTCGTCCAAAAAGACGCGAGGGCCCTTGCTCATCTGTTGCCTTAGCGACAACAAAATCAGTAATGGAGAGGTGGATTCATAGACTCGTAGAGCTAGTTTTCTTGAGAATCGCTCTCTATTTTGGCTAAAAGTGCAAATAAAAAGCCTGTTCTACATGCTTAACTTTTGTATTCTAACTACAAAGGGTAAACATGCCATATCACTCAACTCAAAATCCCCAAAAATGCATAACTGTTGCAGTTAACTAATCTTATGAATTCCTAGACCGTTTTCCTTCGCAACATTCCCTCCCTCATTTCATATATTTGCAAAGCAGAAAAAGGGGAGATTGATTTTGGTTTGAAGTTTAACTAATGGAATGAATTCAATTACCGAGTGTCCTCCAGTATGTTAGGAATTGAACACCACGTTCAATCCACAATGCCCCCTACGGATCTTGGAAACTAGAGTCATAGAAATCACATAGCATAACGATAACAGTGTGTAATTAACAAAACGAAAGAACACACAAATGTACGTGAAAAACTTAAACGCGAGAAAAAACCGCGGGAGCCACACCGTCCACTACAATCGAAGAATCAATTGAATATAAATCTTCTCTCTTTTCTCCAAGAACAGTTTTCTCCCACCTTCTCTCATGTTTACACTGAAACTCATAACCCTAAGTATAATGCAACTGTGTTGTAAATAAGTTAAGGCCCAATTAATGGCTGAAATTGGACCTGCCAAAAGTAAAATTACTGCTTTCACTATCACTGAAGGTTGTCTGCATCCCCAACACAGCACAAATGAGTCTTTCTTGATTTATTTATTTCGTTTGCAAATTTTTTGGATAAGAAGAATTTAATTTTTTCCCCTTTGTCAGAGTAGTATAATATGATTATCGACTTATGTTTTTATTGAAATTTTATTTAATTTTTACACTAGAAAGAAAAATACAAAAGAATTAAAAGTCTCGGATGAAAAAGTGACACCAAATATTCATCTCAATTGCTATTTTTAATGGGGAGGAATAGTGCGAGAAGGGAGCGAGACCAAGCAAGCCACTTGGATTGGCTCTGCAAGCAGGTGATGTGGCCAAATGAGTTTTTACAGATAGCGGATCACGGGGTGTGTGCATACATACTTGGCAGATGAAGCAGTAAGTGAAGTTACGCATACAAACTGATAGGAATGCACACGCTGAGTAATTGTAGGGGAGAAGGCTTCTAGGCAGTTAAAAAAAAGGGTTCTTGGCAGTCCCCGCACCCTGCAGTTTGGGTTTTTCAGGAACAACCAAGGTTCATTTTAATAATAAAAACTATTCATTTTATCAAGCGACACTGAATCAAATCCATCAAACCCATTGGTACAATAGATAATTTAATTTCAAGAAGGTGTTAATCGGCATCCGATTTCCATAAATAAACAGATTTTATCATTAAAATGAACGTTGCTTGCGTCAGAAATAACAAAACTGATGAGAAGTCTTCTCCTTTCAAGGAATCAGACATTCAAAATCAAACAGAGTTCATACGAGACTTTGATTCGGTTCAATTGGGTTTTTCATTAGTGGATGGTGGGATTGAATCCCTAGGGATAGAGGTGCGTCTTCGACGTGACCTAGCCCGGGTAACCTGAGTTATAAAATAAAATTCGAAAGTTTGTTTTGGCTATTTTAAGTTCATTTCAGGCTCAACAAATCAAAGTCATTAATTTTGTAATGCTTGTGAAGAAGATTAATTACGAGAAATAATGTTTATCAGATTGATATAGTTAAATTGAGCGAATAAATATGTTGCGGTCATTTGCTAGACACACCCATACCTGAACCTACACCTCACCATGGTAAACATGTGTAAATCATAAACATAATACATAGAGTTTATAATCAAAATAATGCCAACAATGTAACAAGAAACTCAAATAGCCATCATTTACTATTTGGAACTCTGTAATGCATAATATCCAAATTAAAATTCAAAAAATGCCTAAACCGTGGACTATATGTTTTCTACTTGAGCAATTAACAATGGGAGCAATATTGCTAAATATTGTGTAGTGGATTGCTCTTAGACTTTATCGGCTAAGACAATTCAAGCAATTCGATTGCTTTTATATTCTATGTAATTTACTATATTAATAAATATGTTAGGTTTTTCAATTCTTAGCACAAACGTTTTAAGTTGCTTAGTACAAATTTTTTCGATTGAAATGTGTTTAAAAAGTGTCCCCACTTACATAGATTTCTGGCTACGCCACTGGCACCAACTATGAAATTTTCAAGAAGCAAGGGGATCTTTTCAATACAAATTTAAAGATCAATTGTCTATTTGTACAATTTTGTTAATAAATACAGAATTAGGAGGATGGGTGCTCCGTCAGCCCTGGCGAGCTTCGCTCTTCAATCCAATGTATATGACTTGCATATATAATCAAATTCAGGTTCTGTTCTCTTGAACTTAACTTAAATTTGAAAATTTTGTTCTTATTTGAATTTTTTTCCTCATTTTTAGTTTTGCTCTAAATTTTGTGGATTATTGATTCATCTCGACGAGAGGAATCGGAAAAGTAATTTTTTCACTTTTATCCAATTATTTTGATAAATAACCACTTTTTAGCAAAAAAAATGATAAAGACAAAATTTCCAAATTTAAGTTAAATTTAAGAGAACAGGGTCAGAAAGAAAAATCTCACGTACTGTAAAGCATTTGATTTTTTTTTTATATTTTTTGGGAATTCAAATCACAGCTCAAACAGAAAACACTTTTTATGAGATCCACAAACTCTTATTATACAATGTAATAGTTACTTTCTTGACCCTCTCCCCGTGCGCTCACTCCCTCATGCTTTCGGGCGAAGGGTCCATTTGTGACTTGTTCTTAAACACAAAACATTAGAAAACTCATCTCTCTCTGTACACAAATGCAAAGGAAGATAGATACATACAAAATCAGGTTCTTATGTAGATCTAAAAGCCAAATCAGGTTCTAATTACAAACAAAAAATCTGTTTTAACAAAGAACATGTTATGGTAGAATCACAGTTCTTGATCAAAAAGAAAATTAGTGGAATCACAGTTGACATTTAGTATTGTAGACACCCCAATTCGGACCTCGGAGAGTCTTTGTCCGCCCCGATGATGAAATAGAGGAAACGATACCTTTGCGAGCTTGAAAGAAGATCTCCCTAAGCCCAGATAAAACCCCAAAAACCCAAATAAAACCCAAAAACCCAAAAAGACCCAGATAAAGCCCAGACAAAGTCCAAAAGACCCTGGACCGAAGAAAGAGGCACCGTGCGGAGTAGTGATGAGCACCCAATATTGTAGATATTTGGTACGACTAGTCCCGTTTTATAGTGTTTTATCTTGTGTTTATTTAGCTTTTATAGTGATATTGCACGTAAGGTAGGTTTTTGTGCATTTCAGGTAAAACGTGCAAATAAGGCGCATTTCAATACCATGGATGGTCCAAGTGCTTCCAAGTACCCGAAGACCCTATCGGCCCCTTAAAATCTGTCTAAGTATGGAAAAATGACTTTCTGAAAAAGTTTCGATTTTCGAGATTAAAAATGGCGGTAATTGATCCTTGAATTTTTCTAAGAGTAACTACAAAGTTACAAGGTTTTATTCGAAGAGCAATGTCATGTTTCGAGCCATTTTCTCTCGAGAAAATTGTGCTGTTTTCCATTTTACACTAAAAGTGGGGGGTTGACATTTTGATTTAATTGGAATCTTGAAATTCTGGTAATGCCATTGTTTCCAAATGGGGGGTACTTTCTTATTTTCATTAAATAAATTAAAGTAAAGAAAAGGTAAAAGAAAGGTTTAAAATGCAATCTTTACTTAAGTTTAGGGAATGAAAATAAGGTGCTGAGAAGCTGGGAAGTTGCTGGGAGCTGCCTGCTGAAGCTGAACTGAAGATCTGGAGATAAGCTCCCCGTATCGATACGGCTTTTTATGCGTATCGATACGCGTAGGTTACGTGGGACATCAGAGCTTTCCGTATCGATACACTCTCTAAAGCCGTATCGATACACAGAGCTCTCGGCCAGATATTTGTTGCTTTTTGGACTTGCCACTTATGGAATATGTGCCTATATTAGGATATTTTTAGATATTTTGTGAGATGAAACCCATTTTGTATAAATAGGAGTTACTCTTCTCTCTCACATATAACATAACATAAGATATAGATAGATATAATTAGTTTAGGTTAGTCTTTCTCCATTGAAGTCTTCCAAGCTTTCTTAGTTAAATCCTTCAAGAACACTTGTAAGTTTAAGTTGTTTGTTAATTTTCCAAGTATTAAAGTTGTTGCTACTCTTTAGATCCTTTATAAAATCAAGTTTATTTCCGTTTCTATCGGTTAAATATGTTTGTCATTTCTACCATGCTTTCTAGTCTTTTCATGGTGTGTGAGTAGTTGCTTAGGCTTGGCAACGGGGTGACTAACACCTCGTGACTTTTGTTTATCTTGCCTTTCTCGACTCGAAATTTGGGGTTTAGTATGGAAAATAAGAAGGGCTCGCCTTTATGTAACAAAACCTCGTCGATGTTAACCTCCGGTGATCATATGCTCGCTCATATGGTTCCGTGAGCTATGTCTCGCCTTGTGTTTGCCAAAAGAATCAAAAGAGCTCGCTTGTCTTCCATATTTCATTTCAAGTCTCTTAATGGTTTCAAAACTAAATCTTCGGTTGATAGCCTAAGCCGTGCGATTCAACCGTGAAATCATCGAGAATAGTTCGATTGCTTAAGTTACGGGCGTTGATAGCCCCAATGCCTTGCTGCTTGTTTTATCTAGTCAAAACCGTTTTTCTAGTCTTGTCATTAGAGTATTTCTTCACCTTTCAAAGTAAAACCAAAAGTTGGCCGTCTTAAACGCCGGAAACCCTTACATCTACAAATCCAAACAAGCTATATTCGAGCTCCCTGTGGATCGACTCGGACTTTCCCGCTATACTATGCAAATCGTTAGTCATAGTCCGGTTTATAAATAATTGAATTTGACGGCCGTTTGGTAAACTACAACGACTACCGAATGGGCGCATCAAGTAGCACTGAAGCGCACGGCACCTTGAAATTCAAAGGACCGTGCATAGCAAACCTTCACTGCACGGCACCTTGAGCAAAAGGCTGATTGGCTCAGAAAGCTGCCGGTCACGCCAGTTTGAGTCACAACTGATGACTGGCTCAGCCGAAAATACACTTCTGGCCCGCCCAGAAACTACCTCCACCATTTGAAATTCAAAATTCTTGGCTTTTGCCTATAAATTGACCCCTCCACTCAAGGAAAAGGGCCCCTTACCTATTCCTTGGCATTTCTTTTGCCTCTCTTATTCTATAAGTTTTCTCTCTCTAGTTTTCACACCCAGTTTTCTACTTCCATTTTCATTTCCAAGTCTTAAAAGATGTCATTCCCAAAAGACATTCTTTAAGTGCTTTCACTCGCTTCTCTCTCATCATTGAAGTTGATCTTTCATTAACTTCAAAGCCCCATCACCCAAAATACCTAACCTTCACTCATACCCATACCCCCTTTGTCTCATCCAACCTCCTCCACCTACATCCGTGATGATCCATCCACATCCTTGCATCCACGGCCCTTGATCAAGCTCGAAACCAAAGGTAAAAACTAATTTTCTCGGACTAGACTCCGTTCCAGTCCTGAGGGGACTCTTCTGTCAGTAGGTCTAACCCCTTTTTTGGTTTGGTCCCGACTCAAAACCCATTTTCATAAAATAAAAACAGTACTGTGTTAAGGTTGGGGAACCGCACGGCCTATTGATCAGGCGCGCGACACCTCGACTCTCAGCGCACGGTACCTGTGTATGTTAGTATCATTGTTGGCAGGCTGTCTGGATCTGAGTTTTCATCTGTTGTGGTTGTCTGTATCTGCTGTTTACTGTTTTAGTGGCTTTTAAAATAAGACTATATCTACAAGCCATGTCTTGGCTATTTGAAAAATGCTTTCTAGATCATCCCGAATGATTAAATATGTCGAAAACTATTTTAAAACCTTGTTTTAAGAAAACAACAACATTTTTGGGATGATCTGACTGCCGTGAGGTTTCTGATGAGTTTTTCAAAAGATGTACAGAGAAAATAATGAGCTAGATAACGTTTTGAAAGTCTGCAACAGTCTGACAGCGGAGCAACTACCACGCACGGCATGTTGAGGTGCTGCGCGCAGCATCTCAAGGTGCCGTGAACAGTCTGGCTGAGGATCAGACAGTTTGCCGGATGATTTTTATTCCATTTGTTCACGCCAATTTATCACCACTGTACAAACAGCACTACATGCACGTCAATGTGATATATTTCTCATATCTCTTCCCCGCTATTTGTTTTATTAAAGAGCTTGATATTCCAAATAATATCGAAGATTTCCCCCTTTTGCAAACATTAAGTAGAGACCGGTTTTTACCGGGTGAGTGGGGTCTTTTTAAAGAAAAACCTTCCCAATTCGTAATGTGGCTCCCGAACTCAAAATCTCAACGTTTTCATTAGATCAAAAGTCTTTTACAAGCGAGTTCTCAGTTTCTCGGATTATCCATCTTAAAAATCCGGGTGGCGACTCTTTCAAAAAAAAGGCACGGGAGCCCACAAGTATGATCATAGATAAACTTCCTCTCTTCACTCGAAGTAAATAAAATACTGGAAAACAACTCCACCCTATCGGTTATATCTCAAAGGAAGAGAATGAGATAAACGGATATTCGAGTTCATGATTTTTCAATTACAAGCAATGTACATATATGCATAAATATTGATGGAGATAGATTCAACCTTTAGGGCTGTATGTGGGTAGGGCAGTGAATGTGCAACCTGTGAGTAAATAAATTTTCCAGTACACCCACAAAAGAGCCAAAATAAGGAACTCAAACAAAGCCCCAATTAGATATACCTAAAAGAGTTTCTCACACATCTATTTCGTGTCCTCGACTTCAATGGGACACTGAAGCCATGGCTGCCTCCTTTCCCATATGTCTTTAACCTATTTAAATTTCAAACATCCAGATGAAATAGTTCCACTACCTATACAACATAAGAAGTCTAACCAAAATTGGATTCTCTAATTAGCCCTAGAACAGCGAAGCATACCTATCAGAAAAGGACGCTTGCCGTATTGGGTTCCCCCTTCAAGTAACAATCGAAGAAGAATGCCCTCTCCTGAAACATAAATTATCAAGGAATAAACAATTGTTCAGTCTTCTACTTGAATCTCTTCTGATTATAGAACCACCCCGCTATAAACCCTAATTTAAGGTCGAGGAATTCATGAGGGACAAGATAGATAGACTCAAATTACGCAGTCATAAATACACAAATCTAATTAGAGAGAGCATTACCTTATGGCTATGTTTGATAAGTGAGTTAGGGGTTGGGATAGGATTATTAATCCTATGGACCTTTTAATTCTTTGTTTGATTGCAATATAGTGCTTGGGATTAGTAATACCATGGGATTATCAATCCTCCCAATTCATGAGATTATCAATACCACCTCCCACTAGGTATTACTAATCCTATCCCATGCTTTGTGATGAAAAATGACCTCTTTGCCCATGTTGTTTTCTGTTTATACCCGTAGTTCCCTTTTACTACTCACCCACTTGTACGCAAGAGGACTCCTCGTACGTAATTAAAGACACCCAAACCCAGTCCATTGGCTTTTGCCTTCTGTATTGCAACATACAGTATTTGTTAAATACTTTTATCCAAATAAAAAAATTACTTTTACCTAAATATTTTTCAAAATATCTAAGAAAAAATCCAAAAGCCATTTTTTTGGGGCTTTATCTTGGATATTTTCAAAAATATTTGGGCAAAAGTTATACTTAATTTTTTACTTTTTTGATTCGTTTTGACAAGACAAATCAATAATCTCCACAAATTAGGCACAAAATTAACAAACGCAAAAAAACTTTGCATGAATAATCATGAGGGATATGAGAAGATGGAACTCATTCATGCATTTGTAGCCTTAAAGCATCTCGTGGCCTCTATAAATTATGCAGGTGCCTTATTTGTCGTAAAATTAGAAAAAAATCAACTAAATGAACCGATCAATGATGTAGGGATGCTTGTCCAAATAAAAATCTGGAAATTGATTGGATGAAAAAAAATGCAAATTGTCGGAAAATGATGAAAAATGCAATCTGTTTGTGGGACTTCCTTGCAATTTAATAGACCAGATTTTTCACCCATGGGTATGATTGGAAAATGCAATTTGTTATCCTATCCCTTGGTATTCCAATCAAACAAAGAATTGGGATTGGTAATCATAATCCCATGGTTTAATCCTTACACAATCAAACACCCACTCGGGATTATACTTGGGATTACTAATCCCATCTTCTTACCAATCTCATCTCCTTACTAATCCTATCTAATCTAACACGTTTATCAAACGTGGCCTATGTGCATTGAAACACCGACAAAATTAGACAGAGGCAAAGAGACGAATTTTAGCTTCAGATCTATCTACTGCAAATTAGAATAGTGGAGAGAGGAAAAGAGAAAAGTGAGGGTTTTTTTTTTAAGTGGGGTTGGGTACTTCAATAGAGGGAAACAACTCCCAAAATTTGCAAAGTGTAAATAGCACCAAAGGCGAAAAATTTGAGCACCAAATCAATATTGGACTGTGGTTAAAGTTCCCAAAACTTAACGCCAAGGACGGCGTCGTTAGAGTGCAACTTTTGCGGCATTTAGACGGTGATGCCTCATTAGGATTACAAATCAAGAGCTGCGTTACAGGTGGATGACCAACTGCCCCATTAGGTGTTACAGGTGGATGACCAACTGCCCCATTAGGTCTGCCAAAATGCGGCACTTGGTGAGGCTATGCCCCAATAGAGTGCTTAAGGGACATTCTTCAAAAAGTGCCCTGTTAAAAGTGCCCCAATATCACATTTTTGTTGTAGTGGGTACTGTTTCTTGTCTTGTTAATTAGAAGTTGATGTAACTTGGCACTTATCATTTACGGAGTAAGACGTTTTTTCAATCTCGTCCAAAACAAACGTAGTCTTGAAGTTCCAAAACACTTTGGCTGCCCTACGACGTTGTAGTGCAAGGGCGCAATACAGCACCCTTGGACCCTTGGACGTGGCGGGGGTAATGGGGGAGTTGCACATGCCACCCTAGGTCCAAAAATAATAGAGAAAAAAATGTAGGTCTACGCAAAAATGCTTCCTCAGCAGAGAAAAAATGTTCTCCCTCTCAGTCCAATTCAATAGAAAAATCATTATTTTCAAAAAATTTCTTTGAAGTTTAGTTTAGAATGATTCCAGACAATTTCTGGGATTGAAAAGAACATGAGTTTCATTTGGATAGATCGTCAAACTATTTTCGCCAATATGACGGATGATTAAACTATGAAATTGTGTAAATTTTTTATATTACGAATGGTTAATTTAGAACACTAGTACTATTTTAAGTGATAAACATGTTCATATTTTTATATTTATAGAAGGCCGGACCCAGCCGGCCGAGACCCTAATCCCATCGTCTTTTTCTGAGATTAATTCGTTTATATTTACGATTGGTATTACAGGTACCTTGATTAAATATGCAAAGTTCCCACAAATATTCTTGTCCAATCCACGAAGTCCTCGGGATGTTTTCTTCAGCATACATTCAGTATTTCAGTGAGGGTAATCAAGTGGCGGATGCCGCGGATAGACTCGCCAACCAAGATAACAAGATGGTGTTGCATGTTATCTCGCTCGACAGCATTATTCCGCTGCTTTTGGGCCGTGGTTTTGAGCGTTTCTAGTTTGTTTTTCTATTTCCAGTCTACCAAAAAAAAAAGTCCTCGGAAGTTGGGAGGCCCAGGAAGCCATTGCTTCGGGCCCCCATAATGCCCAAAAATAAAGGCCCAAATGTTAAGACCCCCTTAGGTGTTAGGCCCAAAAAATTAAAGGAAAACTGAAGGTCCAGTATATGTTTTAATAATTAATATCCGCCAAATACATGCTGAGAACATTTGTTAATGCTGAAAATATTCTTAGAGGGTATTAATTATCAAAATACGTCATTGACCGTCATTTTCCCAAAATTAAAGTCTTCGTGCATGTAAATAAAGCCCAAGTCAAACCTCCAAGAACCCAAAACAGCAAAGTTAGCGAACGACACAAATGAAATTTTGATTAATGTTCCGTTTGTTTTGAAATAAAATATTTTACAATGCCAAATATTTTTTGAAAAGATAAACTTTAAATTTTTATTTTTTGGTGTTTGGTTGACCCATGAAAAAAAAAATCAACATAAAGACAGATTGTTGGTTTAGAAATATTTTAAATAAATACTTCAAACGCAATATCTCCACGGTTTCCCCTCGAGGTTTCTCAAATTGGCCTAGCTCACATAGTTTACTTCCTCTAACGTAGAGTTTCTTTAATTTCTTAAGTTTGTCAGGCATCAGCCAATCGGGTAGACTCGTCATAGGGAAACACTGAAGGTCTAACTACTCCATAACGAGTTCATATTTCTATCTATACAAATTTTGTTATTAATAAATACAGAATTAAGGGGTTGGGTGCTCCGTTGGCCCTGGCTACCTTCGCTCTTCATTCCAGTGTATATGACTTGCATATATAATCAGATTCAGGAAGAAAAATCTTGCGTATATACCGTAAAGTATTTGAAATTAGTTTTTTTGGAATTCAAATCACAGCTCAAACAGAAAACACTTTTTATGAGATCTCCACAAACTCTTATATCCTGAAATAGTAACTTTATGAATGGTCAAGACATATTAACCCTATCCCCACGCGTGCGTGCGCTCACTCTCTCGATGCTTTCGGGCTAAGGGTCCAAAGGACACAGTTCGTTGCGTAGCCGGGGGTATATAAGTCACCAAATCCAATAGTCCCATTTTAATTCCTTCTTTTTCATCAGTGTGTAATCAAGACGAACCGGACACTACGGTGAGAAGTGGAAGACCAGATCTCATTCCGAGCTCAATAGGGGGAATTGTCCTGTGCCGTAGGTACGTACTGGGACTGTTCGTTAATTCGGGGGATAGAGATTTGTGAATTGTCAACATAATCCCATAAATGAGCTGCCGCCCCCTAGATATCTGAATACGTACGTAGTGAAGACCTTTCCCATTACCGTCCAAAAAAAAAAAAAATCTAGAGAAAAGAAAGAAAGCTTTTTCCCATGGTAGTGTTTCTTGTCATTAAGTTGGCACTATCATTTACAGAGTAAGAAGTTTTTTTCCAATCTCGTCCAAAACGAAGGTAGTCTTGAACGTACTCCCAAATTTTATCCTATTCGCGGCCAAAACAATTTGGCCGACGTTGTAGTGCAAAGGCGTAGTACAGTTCCTGGTTCATGAGCTCAAGCGGAATCCAATACCTGTTTCTCTATTTTTTAGCTATCACACATGAAAGACGGTCCAAGCATAGCGGTGAAGTTAATCCTAGCGTGGCCTAAAAGTGATGGGCTTGATTCTCGAAAAAAAAGTCTCTTTGTCTAGTCTGCTTGTAGAGTAAGTATGCGTACATCAACTCTTTCCTAGATGCACGCCTCACGTGCAAAAGATTTGGGTACGCCCCTTTTATAGATTACCCACATGACCTGTATATGGTCCCAAATGTTCCCCATACCCAACTAGACTTTATTTTAAATGAAAATGAAAGAACAAGAAGAAGAACCTCATATTATTAGTAAGTACTATAAATGGGAAGGGGATAGTCTTTTTTTTTTTTTTTTTTCAGAAAAGGGGATAGTCTTTGTCAAACTGTGCTAGCTTCTGCTCGATAATCCCAATAATTCATGAATGTCAGTTTGACTTTACACCCAAAGATCTTTTTGGTTTAAAAATATCTTTCTTAACCACCAAGTTCATAATGTTTACACTGCTATGGAGGGACTGTGACACATGTCAGCGGGATAGCACACACAGAGGGGGGAGGAACTGTGACAAGTGTCCGCGTAATAGCACACACACAGAGAGAGGGGAGGAACTGTGACACGTGTCAACGTAATAGAGCACACAGAGGGGGAGGAAGGGAGAGAGGGAGAGAGAGGATAGGCCAGTGCTTGATATCCTAAGATCGAGGAAAAACCAATTTACTATAACATCCACTCTGAATTACCCAACAAAAGAGAAAAATAGTGCGTAACGAAAAAGAAAAGAAAGAACACAAGATATACGTACAAAACTTCAACGTGAGAAAAAATCACAGGAGCTATACTAGTCCATTATGAAATCGAATCTAGAATATAAGTCTTCTCGCAATCTCTCTGAGATATGCGTTCTCTCGACTCTCTCTGTTTTTTCTATAAAACCCGATTACCCTAATTATTACATAGAGATTGCAATATAATTAGGTCGGATCCTATTACTGAAATTACACCCCTAGTCCTTGAAAATATCGTTTTCGCTATGGAGGGCTCCTCCCCCACACCCCAGCTCAACCAGTATTGAAAGGTTATTTGCACCCCTAACACAAGTTAATACACTTTTTTGTTCCCTATGGAGTGCAATTCTGTTCACCCTCCTTAAAAGAGGGTGAACATTATCCTCTCTTATTGGTTGAAATGATGTGGACCCCACCACAAAGTGATGTCATGCTTACCATGCAATACACTTTTTGGTAAGTATGACATCACTTTGTAGTGGGGTCCACATCTTTTCAACCAATAGAAAGGATGGTAATGTTCACCTTTTTAACTGGAGGGTGAACAAAACTCAACTCCTGCTGAAAGTTTGTTTGCACCCCTAACACAAGTTAATAATTGTATTATTTACATTGCTATGGACGGACTGGGACACGTGTCATGATATCCTAAGATCAAGGAAAACCAATTATGTAACATCATTTTTCATTTTTTTTTAAGGCTAATGATAATGCCATGATCAAATTTTATTCTGCCACGACAACTTTAATCATCTGACAACTTTACCCTCTCTAGTGGAGCAATGGACAGTCGTTGGCCTCTCTCTCTGTCTTATATTTTCCCTGGCGGTGGTGCAGGCGAAAACAACCGGCTGTGCTGCAGCTGAAATCAAGTTTGGAGCTTAAGTGGTCCAGGGACGCCCCAAATTGACGACCGTTGGCTGATTCCCCGGCGACTTAAAGCCACTGTTAAAATAGGGTTTGGTGCCATTTGGGGTTTTGCTTGAAACTAAAATTGGGGTTGTCGGGCTGCTTCTTTTTCTTTTTCCTTTTTTATTTTTGAAATTGGGCTATTGGGATTAAAGGTAATCATACCATTTTATACCAACGCATGTCATCCATTGTATTCCTGCTGTGTTTAATGCTCATCATGGGATACGGTTGAGGTGAGTGGTGGTTGCAAGAGAAAGTTGTGGACTGGTGAAGCGGGTTGTCGCCGGAGCCTAACACCGGGGAGAGAGAGAGAGGCGTTAGATTATAGTGCTACATGACGTGGAGCACAGAGGAGCGACCAGGCAGCAGGATTGCAAGGGTATGAATTTTGGACTCTGAAACTGGGTTAAGTTGAAAAGCAGAAAATGGAGTCCAGCAATCACTTGCAAGGGTAGAATTGGCATTTAGGAGCCGTTCCACTTTCTCTTCCTTTTCTAAAAGTTCTTTTTCTTTAATTTTCAAACTCAAATATAATGAAAATAAAAAATAATTTTTTAATTTTTTTTGCACCGTATAAAAGATCTCGATGAAATCTATCAAACAAGATACATATTGGTAGAAAAATTATTTACGTAAGCATATAATTTTTGAGTTTGAAATTACCTTCTTTTTTCAAAAGTTACTTTTTTATAAAAATGGAACGGCTCCTTAATTCCAACTGTCGTGGCAGCATAAAAAGGTGTCGTGACATTATAGCCACCCTTTTTTTATAGGACTTTATTATCTCTATGACTAAATGCTGATGTCAGCAAAACACTTGAGTAACAAAATGGGTTGCATTTATTGTCTTTAATTATCTTCCCATTGATAGTAAGAACACAATGCTCGGTTTAGTTTATTTTAATTTGGTTTGGTTTAAAGCTCTTTTAATACGGAGTAGTAGTAGTACTATTAAGTTAATTAAAAAGTTTACAAATGGAAACAACAGAAAAATGAAGTAAGCAATTGTTTATTGTTATGAGATACTCCTAACACGATCGCAAACAAATTAACCATCCAAATTTTGTTCGTCATCTGGAAAGTCCTCCATTATAAAAATATAGGAGTTCCTATTGTTAGTACTTTTCAATGATCAGGTGTACGCAACTTCATCAATTTCTCTCTCTGCAGAATTGCGCCAAATCAGTAATCAGATCCCGTTCCAGAAACATTCTTAAAAAATAAGCAGTTTATTTTACATTTTCAAATTTAAAAATAATGTAAATGAAAAATTATTTTTTAATTTTTTTTTTTTTGCATTGTATAAAAAATCTCGATAAGATCTTTCAAATAAGATCCATATTGCATATTTTTAAATTTCAATAAACTCATAATTTTTGAGCTTGAAATTGCCTTCTTAAAAAATAAGGGGCTTTTTTCCGTTCTGGAACGTAGCCTCATTCTCCCTAAAATAGTGTATCTTCTAGAAAGATCGTATGTTCAAATCATTTACAGACATCATAAACAAAAAAAAAAATTATATTTAACGGTATCAAGCCGTGCTTGAAGGTGGGAGAAAAACTCTAGATGTCTCGACAATTGACTAACTCAAATAAGTACTTATTATTTGAATAATAGATGATGTATTGTGAAAAAATGACTTGTCTCGTAAAGTGAAAAGTAAGTAATTAAAAAATATAAAACCTTACAGGAATAAGACCTAAGCGGAAAGGTGAGTTTTGAACCAAATAAAACCTAATCGAGCGAGAAGAATCCAACACAATGCCTCTCACCAAATCAATCTCTCTCTCTCTCTCTCTCTCTCTCTCTCTCTCTCTCTCTCTCTCTCTCTCACGGATTGAGGGAGCGTGCTGTGTAGCCGTGCTGCACAGCATGCTGCACGGCACGGATGCCGTCCGTTCAGCGATTCAACGGTTCAAATCTCATCTCCACCCACGTTGCATCCGAGCCGTTCATTGCTAAGATGAGATTTGAACCGTTAGATCGCCGAACGGACGGCATCCGTGCCGTGCAGCGTAGGCTGCACAGCACACTCCCTCAATCCTTTTCTCACTCACACCGCATCAAAACTTGTTTTTACTACTAGAAATAATATTCGTAAGAGGAAACAGATGCCATATATACATATCTACAGTCTAGATGTTTTAAATTAAATAATTTTTTTGCATCTCAGGTAACTTAAAATATAGGAGTAGAAATCAAGAAAACAAAGAAATAAGAGAAAATTTTAAAATGGCACCTGAACTTTGCATCAAATGTCACAGAGACACCTGAACTTAAGTTTATTTCAATTAAACACATGTACTAACAAAATTCCCAAATTTAGACCCTCGCCGGCCGCTGTTATACTCTATCCAAAAAATTACTGACACGGCATCGCTTCCCCGTTTAAGTGGCCCCATTGCACATGTTGCCAACATGGAACGATTCATCCAAGCCAAACCCCTCACTTTACCTCACGTTTTAGAGGGAAAATGACCTAAACCTAATTGATCTCTCTCAATTTCTCTCTCTAGAAGTCTGGCTATTGTTCCACCATCTCCCTCAAAAGTGATGGGTTTCTCTTGGGTGCATCATCCCCTATTGAAAACATGTGCAGTGGGGCAACTTAAACGGATTAGAGATGTCATGTCAGCAATTTTTGGAACGGAGAATAACGACGGGGGTTTAAATTTGGAGATTTTGTTAGTACAGGTGTTTAATTGAAATAAACTTAAGTTCAAGTGTCTCTGTAACATTTAGTGCAAAGTTCATGTGTTATTTTGAAATTTTTTCAAGAAATAATGGCCTTGTTCGTTTAGCACATTTGGATATTTTAGTTTTGGTAGTTGGTGGAGAGAGAAATAGGGTAATGATTGAAAAGAGGGGTAATGAGTGGAGAGAGATAGAGAGATAAATGAAATTAATAATTGAAGAAATAGGGTAATGATTGGAGAAAGATATAGGGTAATGATTGGAAAACAAAGTTAAAACAAAGTAAATATGCTAAACGAACAAGGCCAATAACTTTTCTACAGTTCTATATGTTCACAACAATGGGGCTTATTAAAAAAAATTACACACATGCACCGCGTGGATTTGTAAATGACTATAAATAATTCAAAATTAAAGGTCAAAAAGTTCTTAAGATGTGAATAAAAGTAAGTAACAAATACTAGTAGTCTGGTACTCCACTAACAACGCGCAAACGTGTACTCAACCAATTCCATTGGTCTTTTTTTCTCTTTGTTGGGTAATTCAGAGTGGGTTTCTCTTTTGTTTATAACTTAAAAGCTCCGTTCTTACAAATTTATAAGTTCAAGACTTATTTTAATATTTTTTATTTTCCATAATTTTTTATTTAGTTTTTTGTTATGATTTTTGAGATTAATCGTTCGTCTCGACGAGACAAATCGAAAAGTATAAAAATATAAATTGATGTTGAAAAAATTTAAGTAAGGCAGCAATTTAGACAAATAAGATAACTTTTTAGCCTGAACAATTAATTGATGAGATCGACAATTATGTGCTGCCAACACGCGCATTATATAGGAGTGCACTACAGTACCTCGGATCTCATTAATTTCTAGACTTTTCTTTTTATGTGTCCGTCATGCATTAGACCAACGAGTATTAAAATTTGCCCGCACAAAATTTTAATACTAAATAAACCACCACTACGCATTCCCATTCAAAGTAGTCCACCACCAAATTTTCCAACTTTTCTCCTCTCATCCGCGTTTACCCACCACCCATATTTAAACCCCCCACGTAACCCACCAAATTCATACCACTCAATTTCACGAATCGAAACCTTTCGCATTCAAGAGAGAGAGAGAAGAACGGTTCAAGAGAGAGAGAGAGAAAATGCAGGCGAGCTTGACTCCTGAATTTTCCGAACAGTTTAACTGCAAAATGAAACTCCTCGACTTCGAAAACCCATCGAGGTTTATTGAAGAAGAAGAAGACGACGACGACGACGAAGAAGAATTCACGTTTGCCTGTGTAGGCGCGGAGGAGTCTACGGTTTCGGCCGAAGACGCGTTCCACGACGGTCAGATCAAGCCGGTTTTCCCGTTGTTCGACCAGAGCCTTTTACTCGATCGCGATTCGGCGCCGGGGAGGGAAGATTTGCCCCGTCGACCTCCGGTGAAGAAGGTATTCATCGAAGCAGAGGATTCTCCTTCTCCGACAGCGGCAGAAGAGAAAATCGACGGATCAGAGGGACAAAATGCAGCCGAAATGTACTGCGCTTGGTCCGGAAAAGCCGTTGAAGCATCGCCGGAGACCTGCAAGAAGAGCAACTCGACCGGATTCTCGAAGATCTGGAGGTTTCGCGAACTGGCGAATAGGAGCAACAGCGACGGCAGAGACGCGTTTGTTTTCTTAAACAACAGCGAGAGCAAAACGACGTCGCCTTCGAAGACAGAGGAGAAAAGAGAGGGCGAGGTTAAGCAGGCGTCTGTTTCCTCGAACAACAACGAGAGCAAAACGACGACGCGTCCGAAGAGCGAGGAGAAGTGCAATGTTAATCAGGCGAACAGCGATGGCGGGAAAGCGAAAGCGAAATCGAACGGGAAGAAGAAGAAAGAAACGCCGCCGTTATCGGCTCACGAGTTGCATTACGTGAGGAACAGGGCGTTGAGGGAAGGGGATAAACGGCGGTCGTATTTACCGTACAGGCCTGAGCTCGTTGGGTTCTTCACCAACGTTAATGGCGGGTTAAGCAGAAACGTACACCCGTTTTAAGCACGAATTTTTTCCTCTCTGGGTTTTTTTTTTTGTTTTTGTTTTTGTTTTGGGGGAATAATTTCATTCAATTTTTTTAGAATGTTTCTTGTGTATGCTTTGTATATGAAAAACTATGGAAGTTGGGAAATAGGTTAACAAAGTTGGTAGGTTGATTTATTTGTACATGTGAAAGGTACACGAGAGTGCCTCAATAACATCTCTAGTATTCAATATTTCAATGAATAAGAGTTGCAAATTGATCTTGGAACTGAATTATGAGAAAATCTAACTGCACAGCAGATCACGGTGTGGTACTCATTTTGAATTTCACACAAACGATTCGAACCGTTTATTAAATTTAAAATATTTTTTTAGAGCTCACGCAGCGAAAGAGCAAGACGTTTTTGTCTTTATTTAGACAAGGTGCAAGATCCAACCAGGGGGGAAAAAAAAAGTTGGTCTGATTGCAATTTACCTAATCATTTCATTGCGGGAACATCCATAACATCCAGCAGCAAAAGGGCGAAACATCGTCGTTGTCAGCTCTCGGGTTGCATTACAGCCAGTTTTGGATTAAAAAGTTAATTTTACTTTATTTATTCAAAAAATTAGGAGTTTTGATATTTAAATTTTTTTACTTTTTGAATTTTTCTCGTCAAGACGAATTAATAAGTCACAAAATTTTGACACAAAACTAACAAATGAGATTTTTTTTGAATAAAAAAAAGAGTCAACTTTACTTTTTAATTCAAAACTACCCGTAAACGTGGGGGAATAGGGCTTTAAGGGAGGGGGATGGATCCACGGCGGTGTATTTACCTTACAACCCTGAGCTTGTTGAGTTCTTTAATTACTCTATCGTTTTTTTTAAGTGTCCAACTTCGTAATTTTAATTTATTTAAAATATGAGAGATAGCGGCTCTTTACGGATCGAGGCGCTCAATCTTAACCATTTAAAAGTGTTTTGGACAATCCGAATTATTACCGCTAATAGATAATCTATTAATAGTAATAAATTGTCTTCAATTCGGACCGTCTAATATACTTTTAGACAGTCGAGATTGAGTTTCGTAAACTTTCTTTACGGAAAGCTCCATAAAGAAGTTTTTCTCTAAGAAGATATCATCATTGCATATTTCACATCAATTTTTATCTACACTTTCCAATTATCCTTAACTTTTATCCATTAACTTATTAAAAGACCAAACCAATAATTATACGCATTTTTACCCACTAACTTTTTAAAATGGATATTTATTATGGGACAGCCCTAAGGGCATTTCCTACCCACCCTCCATAACTCCAAATTTTCTTCCATCGGAGGAAAATATCACTCCTACCCACCCTCCATATTTTCCTCCATTTTGGAGAATTGAGTTTCATCCTCCATGTATAGAGTATGAAAAAAAGTTTTGAGGATCCTCCAAAACTATTTTTTTTTAATATAAAATGCAAAAAGTATTAAATTTGGAATGAGTGGGAGTAATGATGGGGGGAAGAGTGAGGAAGTATTTGAAATAGAATGTGAATATAAATATATAAAGGGTTGTGATTGGAATTTATATTGATAGTAAAATCCTCTAAAAATGAAAAAATAGAAGATATGATTGTAGATGCTCTAAATGAAATACTAGACTATTATTTGGGGATGGAGGGGAGTATATATTATGAGAAATGATCTATTTACTAAGAAGGCCTATCATTGTGACAATATATTGTTGGCTCCTTAATTATTGGTTATATATCTTTTATTATTTTCTAGAAATACAGAAGGATTAGGGAAATGATTTTCAGACTCCCGTTTTTTTATAAAAGCACTCCACATGAAAAAATTACACATAAAAATTTCACTAAAGAACACAGAATGGAGTACATTTATCAAAAAAGAAGTGTGAAAATCACTACCTAAGGGTTAATCTAAGATAAAAAGGTTTAAAAAGGTTTTGAAAAATTTCCAATTTCAAACTACAATTCATATTGAACTTTTACCGACTTTTAGTTTAGCTTTTCGGCTTTAAAGCCAAACTTAAATGTTAAAAAGTCAACAAAAAAAGGCATAATGAAAGTCAGATTCAAACAGGGTGCAAGATCCAACTAGAACGAAAAAAGGTGGTCTATTTGGAATTTCAGCGGTGCTACGCCTACCTACCCCTCACTTTCACCGCTCCCACAATTTCACCATCCGTCTCGGTAATTAATTGTTCGAATTTAAAAAAAACTCTTCTTTTCGAAAGAAGAGTTTTTACCCTTCCCTATATATAGGGAAGAGTTTTTTAAAATTCAAATCGTCCAAAACACTTTTAAATGGTGAGATTAAGTGCGATGGAAAGAGGCATGAAAAGGAGCGGTAGGGGCGTAGACTTTTAGTTGGAATTTACTCAACCATTTCATTGCGTGAACATCCATACCAAATCTCATGGACTTTTACTTTTTTCAGTGTTCATTTTTGGATAATTTCAATGATTTCAGCCCAAGCATATAGTAGTTTGGTCTTCATCGACTTTTAGCCATTATGTACACACGTATGAATTGGGATCCCCTTGTTTGACCAAAAAAAGAATTGGGATCCCCTCAGATGATCTCCTCGCGTGATCTTTAGTTGCCTGAACGAGATCACGCATGCCTCGACAGATCCAGGAAAACGAATACTCTCGTTTTGAACTAGCGGGAGACCAAATTAAAGTCGAAGTAAAGTTTTATATGGACTAGTTCCATAAGAATTGATAACATCTGGGAGGTTTCGAACCTCAGCCCTTCTGAGAGAGCAAACATCTAAGTCTATGTCTTGACAATCAGGTCAACCTGATGGGGTTAAGGTGTGATCCACTTTAATTTGATATTACTATGTTCTTAGACATTGCTTTGAAGTCTCGATCAAAAAATTTATTCACGCAACAAATTTAGTGAATCAGCTTAGCAAAAAAAATTAGTGAATCTAACATTGATAACCATCTCAATAAATCACATTTGTCTGTAGAGTTATAAAAAAAATATATACTGCAGAAGGATGAATAACGACCATTTCAGTTCGAACGGTCTATTTGTCGTAAGAAAACATAATTCGACAAGACACTTGGTGATATTCGATTAAGCTAGGTGTGGTTGGCACCCATAAAACGAACTTCTAATTATCAAAATCAGAATGTGACAAGTGTTTATACAAGAAGATCAAAAAAAAAAAAAAAAAGCAATACTTTATTTACATCTTCCCGTAATAACTAGGTTCACTTCAAAGGGCTAACTAAAGCACCATGGTTGTTCAACTATAAGCACTAACACGCTCTCCCATGTACATATATATTCAAAGCAGCATTTCTGCACTGCAGCCGCTACATCAATGCAAATCGCAAATCTCTAACCCGGGATTAAGATTAGCGTAGACGTTGGAGCAGTACTCGTATATGGGACTCCAATCGGGGGTTCTCTATGAGCGTGGTATCCTGTCTCTTGGCACTCCTTCAGTATGTTCATCCCACCTGGGTCTGATACCCTGAATATACCATAGTTCCTGAGATAACATCCATCAGATGTTCGTTGGGCATGGACGAACCTCGACTGGCCAGCATTGATGGAAAAATGACACAAGAAAAACTTCTCCCATCGCATCATTAACCGATGGAGGATTAAAGATCAGGTCAAGGATTCAAGTCAAGAAGACTAGTTGCTCTCCTCCGCCCCGGAGTGGATTCTAGGGGAAGGGTGGAGCTAGCCTGACTTTTCATTAAGAAGGTGTTCGTTCCACCAGGGACGGGATAACCTACAAGGGAAAAATGAACGGGAGCATAGCAAACACAATGGGCATTCGGACAAGGCATACGACCCCATAAGATGAAAAACATAGATGGGAGTAGAAGTTTATCTATCTTTTTACACTCTTAATGAAAATATGAAAAACATGGATAACTATAAATGTTTAGACGTAATTTCGTACACAATTCGAAATTAGTGCGTAGTCATGGTTTAGCCCATCTTTCAGTTAAATTTCGTAAATAAAAAATATGTTCACCATCCTTAGGATAAAATCTTGGGTTTGTCCCTTCATTCAACCATTTTTAACCACTTCCAGAGCATCATTTATAGCCTATGGCCAACACATTAAACTTGGAATATGAAAGATAATGATTCAATAAGCTGTAATAACAAATACCAGCAATTTACCCAAAAAAAAACAAATACCAGCAATTTTAATCGTACAACAATCTCCACACCACAGACTAAAAAAGCAGAATATAATAATAATTACAGACATGTTGGACATCAAAGCCTATGAGCATATCAACGTTGGAACGTACACAAACCGATATTAACACGAAGATTCAAAAGAGTTATACTACCAACACAACTTCAAAACACAACTGCGTCAAGAACCGTTCGATACACATGGGTCCACTTGAATCGAAAGGTTCCGGACGCAATTGTGTCTGAAGTTGTATTTTTTAAAGTTGTGTTTGTCTGAAGAAACCAGTCGCCTTCCCACCAGTCAGTGTTGAAGAATCTGACTATTCACTTTGGGGGTGCTACAAGTATACCAATTGCTGTAAGGTAGGTTCCAACACGTCCATGGAATCCGGCGAAGACTCCACCTTCTATTGGAATGGACACGGAAGAAGTACCCGTTCTCAAACCAAAGGGCCCATATTTCCTCAGATTTGTATTAAAGCAGAGAGATACGATTGTCCCTTCTCCACGGAATTCTTTGTATGTTAGGCTTATAGACAAGAGTTGCTCTTCTGAACTGTCGATGCAAAACTAAACAATTGCAAGTATAAATTAGGACTGTGTTTGGAACGCATAAGAAATAACAAAAAAAAAAAAATTCATTTGAAATTAAGGCAGTGTTTGGTTAAATAATTCACTTGCCTATTTTTCAATTTTTTCTTGGCATTAAGAAAAAAAAAGCTATGGAAAAAAACGAAAGTAGACGATCTGTGTCTGAAATTGTTCGATGTGTGTAGGATCCACGTTCATCGGACGGGATTCAGATACAGCTCTGTCCAGATCTACGAGTAAGCTAAGTAGGGTCAAGATCACACCGTTGTAGTCATATAGCCACCAGAACCACTGACGGCGGATTTTGCAAACGGGACAGAAGTAAACGTAAAAAGGGATTAAAGGGATAAACGCTCACCACCCAAGTAGGAAATCAACGGGATACAGATATCACCACCCGAGGATTAACTAGGGATACAGGGCGTAGGGATCGCTCACCACTCTAAGGAATCCACCTCAGAGATACAGAAACGAAATAAGAAGATAAACTTCTCACTAGCCAAAGGCTATTTTTAATTCAACACTCAAAACTCTTCGAACATGCTTTGATCTTCAAAAAGAGCCATGGAATGAGAACTTTACAGGACGGATAGCTGTGCTCTGATACCAAACTGACGGCGGATTGTTTCAAACGGGACAGAAGAACTTAGATTTCCAAAGCTAGGACTTAATGAAAAATAATGACAAATGACTTATGAAAACTAGAAAGACTCTTTGACAACTTAAAAGACACCTTGAAACTAGAACTAACCTTTAGACTCATCAACAACTTAGAAAAACTAAAAGACTCTTTGATTAACTTAAATGATTAACTAATAAAATATTGAAAACTGTGTAATAAGACTCGAAATTCAAAGACATTACGAAAAGAATAAAAAGGCCCCATCGGTTTCCATGCTCCTGCATCAACCACCAATTTTCACAGAGCGTCCAATGCCATCAGAGCTTTTACTTTTGAACAAAATTGAATTGATAACTTGTCCATAATGAACACTTATTTGCAATGTAGGCCCATTGGCCTTGTAAGCCCAATATGCACCGTCTTTCCCTCCCTGTATTCCTAACGATATCAATCCTTCTTCACCGCTAATATTGCTCTGCACATTAACAAAATCTATTACAACCATCATTGGCGCATTTTAGATATCATCTACAATTGGACTCTCTTCGTGCCTGTTCGAAGAAATTCAATCACATAAAGAGTCTTAAAAGCACTTGGGTGATGATAAGCGCGAAAATAGTCGCATAAACATTTCCTAAGTTAAGTGAAGTATAATGCTTGGTTTTTGTGTTGTTGGTATTTGGTGGCCGGCTTTAACATGTGAATGGACTACTTACCCAAAAAACAAAAATTGTGAATGGGCTTTTTTCTCAAGGCTTAGGTGCAAAGTTGATATGGAATCTATGTTTGCCGAATTGTACATGATGCTTAAAGTGCAGTAAATCGAACTTTTTTTAACGGCAAAAATAGCATTTTATTAGGGAAATGTTTCCAACCAGAAGTTGGAATGACAGTAGAGGGACGAACAACACCCGACGGTCAAAAGTGCCCAAATAAAAACAATAAATAGCACTTATCAAATAAGAATGATGAAGGTTATGTTTGGAACTAATGGAAAGTGATGGAAAGTGGGGGAAAGAAATGAGAGGGAAATGAGGGGAAAATGGAAGGGAAATTTCACTATTCACAAAACTTGAATTCTTTATTTTCTCTCCAATCCAAACAATTGGAGAGAAAATTTTTAACTTTCCTTTCTTTTCTCTCACTTTCCCTAAGTTCCAAACAAAGCCTAAGAGTATCTACAGTGGTATAATCAAAACCAAAAGATTGCTAAGGTTAGCAACATTTGCTTAAGAAAGAGTTCACATTAGAATAATCAAACTTAGCAACTTATCAAATGTTGGCCCTCGGATAATCAAAACTAGCAACTTTTTACCAATAACCAAATTCAGTTGTTCCCATATTTCTCAATCAAGTACACCATCATTACACAAAAATCTCATCCCTTCTATTTTCAACATGTTTCTAAGAAAAATACTTTTATAAACAAATTTTATTTTTTTGCAAAAAAATCTTTTTTTCTAAACTGTTTTTTTTTTTTTGCGAAAACTTTTTTTTATTAAAACTTTTTTTTATTTCCAAAAACTGTACTTTTTAGGAAATTTTTTTTTAAATCAAAGTTTTCAAAAAACTATTTTCTCTTTTTCTAATAACCTGTTTTTATTTGTTTGAAAAGTATTTTAGTAAAATTGTTTTCTGTCTCACAATCTTTAGATTTTTATAAGTCGAAAAGGTGATGTGGTAAGTTTTGGTTATTTAATTTTGATTGTACCATTGTGGACTTCTACATTGCTAACCTTAACAACCCCTTAAATGGATAACCAAAAAATGTTGTGACAACTTTTAATTATTGACTTTAAATGAATAATCAAAAGATGATTGTAACATTGATTATTCCACTACGGATGCTCAAAGGGACTATGCAAGTCATGTGGGCTCCAAAAATATGAAAAGTTTCTAAGAGACTATGCATAGTCAAATAAGAATGAGTTGTCCTTGGTTTCATGTTTCGTTACACGTGGCTAAGAAATGGAAGAAGTCTATTGGTTGTCAAGAGTTTGGGTTCAATTCGAATTGCAATAGGCTTTAGCCTTCTGAAAATTTTTGTGCACTCAGAATTCCAAGCCAATTAAGACTATCAGGGTTTTAGTGAGGCATTCGGCTGTTTATCTCGGCAACTAATGTTTCAAATTTTATCAAAGTAAAAAGGAAACTATTACCCTACGGAAACCAATTTCGGCCTTGTCTATAAAAAGATCACATATCCCTACGTCAAGGAATTAAAGTCAGGGAATTTAATTTGGACGTGGGAAGACAGGAAGCCACAAGGGGAACACAAGGAAAATAGCTCGTTGATGCTAATGGCCAGTTGAACTTCCTTCTAAGGCATAGATGAAGTTCGAACTCCTACTAACATTATCATTTATGCTTTAATTGATTTAAATTTTTATTATTGGAATCATGGTTGCATAGCTTCCAAGGATTTCCTTAATTATCATATTAATTCTTCTCAACAATTCTCTAATTAATTTAGAAGTTAATTGGAGCTTCCGTAACTTAGTCTTATAATCTCATGTGGAGTACTGGTACTCGGAATATTAATTACCCGTAATCTTTTGCATAGTAAGAGTAGTAATTATTCTGTTATAAATTATATTTTTAATATGGTAACGACACCATCAGCGAGAATTAAGTAATACTCGCAATCGATTAAAACTAAGTTTAACTTTAATCCTCGTCGAAGCTACACTTCAAATCCATTTTATTAATTTAACAAAGCAGTTAATTGTTCATATTAAAACTGAAAAAGTTGTATGAAAACCAAACAACTTTCACAACGTAATATAAAACCATGCAAAAAAGTTTGGCTAACTCAACCTTTTTCTCCATCACTTTGATCCACTCCCTCAGCTCTTTACTCTCTGCTTCCACCTCTTCCATCCTCGTTTGAAATACATCCTCCCTCTTGTTCAACTCTTTAGTTTTAGTCTTCAGCTTTTCGATTTTTGTCATCAATTCTTCCTTCATCTTCGGTAAAACAACCACCTAATTCTATTTTAATAATTCAAGCCCTATGTATATTTAAGTCCAAATGCATTAATTATCCACCAAAAAAAGAGGCCAATTAATTTAATCTCGTATGAGCCCGATTGAAATCATATTTTCTGACTCCATAAAAGTAAATGATCAAATTAAAATGTATCTTGAGTAATTTGTTTGCGTGCTTCTATTTAAAACAGATGAGCAATGCTATGGATAGATAAGTTAAGTTACAAACATGTGCCCCTTCCATCACCTTGATCATCTCCCTCAGCTCTTTATTCTATGTTTCTACCTCTTCCATCTTCATTTGAAATACATCATCCTTCTCCTTCAGCTCTTTATTTTTATTCTTCAGCTCTTCGATTTTAATCTTCAGCTCTTCTTCCATCTTTTGTAAGTCAACCACATTCTATATTAATAATGCAAGCCCTTTGTTTTTTAGATCCAAATGCGTTAATTATCCATTGAAAAAAGAGAGGTAAATTTAATCTTGGTACTAGCCCAATTGAGTCATATTTGTCTCCATAAAAAGCAATTGGTCCAAATAAAATTATATCTTGAGGAATTTGTCTGCCTGCTTCTATTTAAAACAGATGAGCAACGCTATAGATAGTTAAGTTTAGCTACAAACCTGTGTCCCTTCCACCACCTTGATCCTCTCCCTCAGCTCTTTATTTTGTACTTCCACCTCTTCCATCTTCATTTGAAATACATCATCCCTCTCTTTTAACTCTTTATTTTTAGTCTTCAGCTCTTCAATTTTAGTCTTCACCTCTTCCTCCATCCTCTGTAAGTCAACCACTTGATTCTATTTTAATAATTCATGCCCTTTGTATATTTAAGTCCAAATGTATTAATTATCCACAAAATAAATCATATTTGTCTCCATCAAAGTAAATGATCAAAATTGCAAATGTATCTTGAGGAGTTTGTTTGCCTGCTTTTATTTAAAACAAATGAGCAATGCTATTGATAGATAATTTCGGCTACAGACCTGTGTCACTTCCATCACATTGATCCTCTCCCTTTGCTCTTTATTTTGTACTTCCACCTCTTCCATCTTTGTTCGAAATACATCAACCCTCTCTTTCAACTCTTTATTTTCAGTCTTCAGCTCTTCGATATCAATCTTCAGCACTTCCTCCATTTTTTGTAAGTCAACCACCTGATTCTATATTAATAATGCAAGCCCTTTGCTTTTCAGATCTAGGTGCATAAATTATCCACCGAAAAAAGAGTGGTTAAATTGAACTCGGTACGAGCCCAACTGAGTCATATTTGTCTCCATAAAAGTAAATGGAGCAAATTAAAATGTATCTTGACGAATTTGTCTGCCTGCTTCTATTTAAAACAGATGAGCAATGCTACAAATAAGTTTAGCAACAAACCTTTGTCCTTTCCATCACCTTAATCCTATCCTTCAACTCTTTATTCTGTGCTTCCACCTCTTCCATCTTTGTTTGAAATATATCATCCTTCTCCTTCAGCTCTTTATTTTTAGTCTTTAACTCTTCGATTTTAGTCTTCAGCTCTTCCTCCATCTTCTGTAAATCAACCACCTGATTCTATATTAATAATGCAAGCCCTTCATTTTTAAGATCCAAATGCGAAAATTATCCACCAACAAAAGAGAGGTTAATTTGATCTCGGTACGAGCCCAATTGACTAAAATTTGTCTCCATAAAATTAAATGGTCCAAACTAAAATGTATCTTGAGGAATTTGTCTGCCTGCTTCTATTTAAAACAGATGAGCAATGTTACAAATAAGTTTAGCCACAAACCTGTGTCCGTTCCATCACCTTAATCGTATCCCTCAGCTCTTTATTCTGCGCTTCCACCTCTTCCATCTTCGTTTGAAATACATCATCCTTCTCCTTCAACTCTTTATTTTTAATCTTCTGCTCTTCCTCCAACTTCTGTAAGTCAACCACCTGATTCTATATTAATAATGCAAGCCCTTTGTTTTTCAGATCCAAATGCGAAAACTATCCACCGACAAAAGAGAGGTTAATTTGATCTCGGTACGAGCCTGATTGAGTCATATTTGTCTCCATAAAAGTAAATGGTCCAAATTAAAATGTATCTTGAGGAATTTGTCTGCCCGTTTCTATTTAAAACAGATGAGCAATGCTACAAATAAGTTTAGCAACAAACATGTGTCCCTTCCATCACCTTGATCCTTTCCCTCAGCTCTTTATTATGTGCTTCCATCTCTTCCATTTTCGTTTGAAATACATCATCCTTCTCCTTCAGCTCTTTATTTTTAGTCTTCAGCTCTTCGATTTTAATCTTCAGCTCTTCTTCCATCTTCTGTAAGTCAACCACCTGATTCTATATTAATAATGCAAGCCCTTTGTTTTTAGATCCAAATGCGTTAATTATCCACCGAAAAAAGAGGCAAATTTGATCTCGGTATGAGCCGAATTGAGTCATATTTATCACCAAAAAAGTAAAGGTTCCAAATAAAAATATATCTTGAGGAATTTGTCTGTTTGCTTCTATTTAAAACAGATGAGCAATGCTATAGACAGTTAGGTTTAGCTACAAACCTGTCTCCCTTCCATCACCTTGATCCTCTCCCTCAGCTCTTCATTCTGTGCTTTCACCCCTTCCATCTTCATTTGAAATATATCATCCCTCTCATTCAACTCTTTATTTTTAGTCTCCAATTTTAGTCTTCACCTCTTCCTCCATCCTCTGTAAGTCCACCACCTGATTCTATAATAAAGATTCAAGCCCTTTGTATATTTAAATCCAAATGCATTAATTATCCACACAATAAAGAAGTTAATTTAATCTCGGTATGAGCCTGATTGAAATCATATTTGTCTCTATCAAAGTAAATGATCAAAATTGAAATGTATCTTGAGGAGTTTGTTTGAGTGCTTCTATTTAAAACAGATGAGCAATGCTATGGATACATAATTTCGGCTACAAACGTGTGTCAGTTCCATCACATTGATCTTCTCCCTCTGCTCCTTATTTTGTTCTTCCAGCTCTTCCATCTTTGTTTGAAATACAACATCGCTTTCCTTCAAAACTTTATTTTCAGTCTTCAGCTCTTCGATTATAGTCCTTAGCCCTTCCTCCATCTTTTGTAAGTAAACCACTTGATTCTATATTAATTATTCTATATTAATAATGCAAGCCTTTTCTTTTTTAGATCCAGATGCATAAATTATCCACCAAAAAAAAAAGTGGTTAATTCGAACTCGATACGAGCCCATTTGAGTCAGATTTGTCTCCGTAAAAGTAAATGGTGCAAATTAAAATGCATCCTAAGTAATTTGTCTGCCTGCTTCTATTTAAAACAGATGAGCAATGCTACAAATAAGTTTAGCAACAAACATGTGTCATCCATCACCTTATTCCTCTCCCTCAGCTCTTTATTCTGTGCTTCCAACTCTTCCATCTTCGTTTGAAATACATCATCCTTCTCCTTCAGCTCTATATTTTTAGACTTCAGCTCTTCAATTTTAGTCTTCACCTCTTCCTCCATCTTCTGTAAGTCAACCACCTGATTCTATATTAATAATGCAAGCCCTTCATTTTTCAGATCAAAATGCGAAAATTATCCACCGACGAAAGAGAGGTTAATTTGATCTCGGTACGAGCCTGATTGAGTCATATTTGTCTTCATAAATGTAAATGGTCCAAATTAAAATGTATCTTGAGGAATTTGTCTGCCCACTTCTATTTAAAACAGATGAGCAAAGCTACAAATAAGTTTAGCAACAAACATGTGTCCCTTCCATCACCTTGGTCCTTTCCCTCAGCTCTTTATTATATGCTTCCATCTCTTTCATTTTCGTTTGAAATACATCATCTTTCTCCTTCAGCTCTTTATTTTTAGTCTTCAGCTCATCGATTTTAATATTCAGCTCTTCTTCCATCTTCTGTAAGTCAACCACTTGATTCTATATTAATAATGCAAGCCCTTTGTTTTTAGATCCAAATGCGTTAATTATCCACCGAAAAAAGAGAGGTAAATTTGATCTCGGTACGAGCCGAATTGAGTCATATTTATCTCCATAAAAGTAAAGGTTCCGAATAAAAATGTATCTTGACGAATTTGTCTGCCTGCTTCTATTTAAAACAGATGAGCAATGCTTTAGACAGTTAGGTTTAGCTACAAACTTGTCTCCCTTCCATCACCTTGATCCTTTCCCTCAACTCTTTATTCTGTGCTTCCACCTCTTCCATCGTCATTTGAAATACATCATCTTTCTCCTTCAACTCTTTATTTTTAGTCTCCAGCTCTTCAATTTTAGTTTTCATCTCTTCCTCCATCCTCTGTAAGTCAACCACCAGATTCTATTTTAATAATTCAAGCCCTTTGTATATTTAAAATCCAAATGCATTAATTATCCACACAATAAAGAAGTTAATTTAATCTCGGTATTAGCCGGATTGAATCATATTTGTCTCCATCAAAGTAAATGATCAAAATTGAAATGTATCTTGAGGAGTTTGTTTGCCTGTTTCTATTTAAAACAGATGAGCAATGCTATGGATACACAATTTCGGTCGCAAACCTGTGTCAGTTCCATCACATTGATCTTTTCCCTCTGCTCTTTATTTTGTGCTTCCAGCTCTTCCATCTTTGTTTGAAATACATCATCCCTCTCCTTCAACTCTTTATTTTCAGTCTTCAGCAGATCGATTTTAGTCTTCAGCTCTTCCTCCACCTTTTGTATGTCAACCACCTAATTCAACAATAACAATGCAAGCCCTTTGTTTTTCAGATCCCAATGCATAAATTATCCATCGAAAAAAAAAGGGTTAATTTGAACTCGGTACGAGCCCATTTGAGTCATATTTGTCTCCATAAAAGTAAATGGTGCAAATTAAAATGAATCTTAAGGAATTTGTTTGCATGCTTCTATTTAAAACAGATAAGTAATATGCTACAATTAAGTTTAGCAACAGACCTTTGTCCCTTCTATCACCTTAATCCTCTCCCTCAGCTTTTTATTTTGTGCTTCCACCTCTTCCATCTTCGTTTGAAATACATCATCCTTCTCCTTCAGCTCTTTAATTGTAGTCTTTAGCTCTTCAATTTTAGTCTTCAGCTCTTCCTCCATCTTTTGTAAGTCAACCACCAGATTCTATATTAATAATGCAAGTCCTTTGTTTTTCAAATCTAGATGCATATATTATCCACCGAAAAAAGAGTGGTTAATTTGAACTCGGTACGGGCCCAATTGAGTCATATTTGTCTCCATAAAAGTAAACGGTCCAAATTAAAATGTATCCTGAGGAATTTGTCTGCATGCTTCTATTTAAAACAGATGAGTAATGCTACAAATAAGCTAAGCAACAAACCTGTGTCCCTTCCATCACTCTGATCCTCTCCGTCAGCTCTTTATTATGTGCTTCCATCTCTTCCATTTTCGTTTGAAATACATCATCCTTCTCCTTCAGCACTTTATTTTTAGTCCTTAGCTCTTCGATTTTAATCTTCAGCTCTTCTTCCATATTCTGTAAATCAACCACCTGATTCTATATTAATAATACAAGCCCTTTGTTTTTTAGGTCCAAATATGTTAATTATCCATCGAAAAAAGAGCGGTAAATATGATCTCGGTACGTGCCCAATTGAGTCATATTTGTCTCCATAAAAGTAAATGGTCCAAATAAAAATGTATCTTGAGGAATTTGTCTGCCTGCTTCTATTTTAAATAGATGAGCAACGCTACAGACAGTTAACTTTAGCTCCAAACCTATGTCCCTTTCATCACCTTGATCCTCTCCCTCAGCTCTTTATTTTGTGCTTCCACCTCTTCCATCTTCATCTGAAATACATCATCCTTCTCCTTCAACTCTTTATTTTTAGTCTCCAGCTCTTCAATTTTAGTCTTCACCTCTTCCTCCATCCTCTTTAAGTCAACCACTTGACTCTATTTTAATAATTCATGCCCTTTGTATATTTAAGTCCAAATGCATTAATTATCCACACAATAATGAAGTTAATTTAATATCGGTATGAGCCGGACTGAAATCATATTTGTCTCCATCAAAGTAAATGATCAAAATTGAAATGTATCTTGAGGAGTTTGTTTGCGTGCTTCTATTTAAAACAGATGAGTTATGCTATGGATACATAATTTCGGCTGTGTCACTTCCATCACATTGATCCTCTCCCTTTGCTCTTTATTTTGTGCTTCCCTCTTCCATTTTTGTTTGAAATACATCATCCCTCTCCTTCAACTCTTTATTTTCAGTTTTCAGCTCTTCGATTTTAGTCTTCAGCTCTTCCTCCATCTTTTGTAAGTCAACCACCTGATTCTATATTAATAATGCAAGCCCTTTGTTTTTCAGATCCAGATGCATAAATTATCCACCGAAAAAAATGTGGTTAATTTGAACTCGGTACAAGCCTATTTGAGTCATATTTGTCTCCATAAAAGTAAATGGTGCAAATTAAAATGTATCTTGAGGAATTTGTCTGCCTGCTTCTATTTAAAACCGATGAGCAATGCTACAAATAAGTTTAACAACAAACCTTTGTCCCTTCCATCACCTTAATCTTCTCCCTCAGCTCTTTATTCTGTGCTTCCACCTCTTCCATCTTCGTTTGGAATACATCATCCTTCTCATTCAGCTCTTTATTTTTAGTCTTCAGTTCTTCGATTTTAGTCTTAAGCTCTTCCTCCATCTTCTGTAAGTCAACCACCTGATTCTATATTAATACTGCAAGCCCTTTGTTTTTCAGATGCAAATGCATTAATTATCCACCGAAAAAAGTGAGGTTAATTTGATCTCGGTACGAGCCCAACTGAGTCTTATTTTTCTCCATAAAAGTAAATGGTCCAAATTAAATGTATCTTGAGGAATTTGTCTACCTATGTTTATTTAAAACAAATGAGCGATGCTATGGACAGATAAGTTTAGCTACAAACCTGTGTCCCTTCCATCACCTTTATCTTCTCCCTCAGCTCTTTATTCTCTACTTCCATCTTTGTTCGAAATACATCATCCATCTCCTTCACCTCTTTATTTTTAGTCTCTAGCTCTTCGATTTTAGTCTTCAGCTCTTCCTCCATCTTCTGTAATTCATCCACATTGTTAGCCCAAAGGTTCCTATGGATATCTTATTGATTTTGATGATAACTAATCATAAATTATTGAAGGAGAAATGTAATTGATTTAATGATATTTGATACTGACTTGGATAAATGTTTAATTTGTGGGATTTAATTAAGTTACACAGGGAGAGAGTCTACATCGAATCACTATCTTCAATAGTCAAGATTTGTATCAAAAGGAGGAAGATTAAGGACAAATCTTCTCCTAATTTTTAATTGGCTACAAGGGATTTTATGGAAAGCAAATGCTAATCAAGGAGGAAGATTGAAGATTACTTGGGAGCTTCATTATCTCTAACGGCTAGTTGATGGGCTAAGTAGGTGGAAGATTGATTTCAAGATTGAAGAAGAAACAAGTCAAGTGGAAGAAATCATTGTTTGCCTAAATTGTTCCTAACGGCTAATGGAAGCAATTTTGGATGGAAACAATGATAGTTGCATTCTTGGGAGTATAAAAAGAAGGGAAAGTCAAGGAATAAAACGCAGACAAGGGAGCCTCACCGAAAATACTCTTAAGGCACATATTGATTAAATCTCTGATACTTTATTCTTCATCTTGATATCTATACATTTGTGTGAGAGGGTTCTTATTTGATCTTTATTGTAAAAGGGATTGTACACCGTTATTAATACTCTTGTGAGAGTTAATCTTTTTGTGAGTGGTTTTGGAGAGAAAATCACTTGAGAGTTAGGTGTTACTAGCACCGGAGTCAAAACTAGTTGGATTAGGTGTGACTAACACCGGAGTAAAAAATAGTTGGAGTGATTGGGGATAGATGGCTCGTTGTAAAGGTTGTCTAGCACCCTTAAAGCTAGAAGATTGTAACTATTGGAGATAGTGCATCAAATCTCGAGTTGGACACTTAGGGAGTGCACTAAGCCGTGAAGTTGCAGACCGAACCACTACAAATCCTTGCGGTTGATTTTCTATTCCCTACTCTCTTTAATTTTCGTTTTGCATATTTATATTGCTTGCGTAAACTGATAATCTCTAAATCTAACTTGGGGCAATTTAGCTTGCCTAATTAGTTAATTTCGTCCATATATTAAAGCCCTAAAATCTGCTAATCAGTTTTCTATATCTGCTGTGTTTTCTGTTATTGAGTTGGCTCCATCTGCTTTGCTTATATTATTGCTGACTGTCTTGAGTCAACTTAATTGTGCTGCAGCATTAATCTGTTTCTATCTTGCATTTAATTTTTAATTCCGCGTTATAATTGAGATAACTAATTCAACCCCCCCGTTGCTATTTGGACCAACACACATGATTCTATTTTATTAATAGTTCAAGCCCCTTTATTTTTGTAAGTCCAAATGCATTAATTATACACCGAAAAAAGAGAGGTTAGTTTGATCTCGCTATGAGCCCGATTGAATCATATTAATTTGTCTCCATAAAAGTAAACGGTCCAAATTCAAATGTATAATTGAAGAGTTTATCTAACTACTCCTATTTAAAACAGATGAGCAATGATAAGGACAAAAAAGTTCAGCTACAAACCTGTTCCATCACTTTGATCCTCTCCCTCAGCACTTTATTTTGTGCTTCCACCTCCTCCATCTTCGTTTGAAATACATCCTCCCTCTCCTTCAACTCTTTAGTTTTAGTCTTCAGCTCTTCCTCCATCATCTATAAGTCAACCACCCGATTATAGATTAATAATTCAAGCCCTTTGTTTTTGTAAGTCCAAATGCATTAATTATCCACTGAAAAGAGAGAGGTTAATTTGATCTCAGTATGAGGCCAATTGAATCATATTTGTCTCCGTAAAAGTAAATGGTCAAAATTGAAATGTATCTTGAGGAATTTGTCTCCCTGCTTCTATTTAAAACAGATCAGTAATGTCATAGACAGATAAGTTTGTCTACAAACCGGTGTCTGTTGTTTTATCAGCTCATCTATGTATTGATTCCTCAGCTCTTCCTCGTTCTCCTGTAAGTCAACCATATTATTCTATTTTAATAATTCAAGCCCTTTGTTTTTGTAAATCGAAATGCATTAATTATCCACTGAAAAAGAGAGGTTAATTTGATCTCGATAGGAGCCCAATTGAATCATATTTGTCTCCATAAAAGTAAATGGTCCAAATTGAAATGTGTCTTGAGGAATTTTTCCAGCTGCTTCTGTTGGGCCCGGAGTGCCCCCATAGATTTGGTTACACAATGCCACTCCCTGCGACCGCTCTAAAAATAGACTTGCGGGTGCGATGTCGAATGTCATAAAAGACTTAATTGAAGCCTTCACTAACTCCAATTGGTTTTAGAAGAGATGGTGGAAAGCGGTCCGACAAGAGGTATCTTAAAATAGATGAGCAATGCTATAGACAGATAATTTCAGTTATAAACCTGTGTCCAGATCCGTGCAAGGAGTCTCTGTAATAACAATTTTGAACATATATACAATTTGTTGAGATGACTACCAATGTACTCCATTAAACTCTATTTCGATCAGGCAACTTCTACGAATAAATAAATTCCATGAGAATCTTAAAAGTGCAAGTTTGGATCATCAAAACGAAATCCTTACAGACCCTGTTCAAAATTGAGCAGCATAAATTTGATTTAATAATTTGATAAGAGAATAGAGGGGATAGAAGGTGACCTTGAGTTTGGGTGCCACAAATATACCAATTGCATCAACAAAGCGTCCACCACGCCCGTGGAATCCAGTGATGACTCCATCTTCAATTGGAATGGACACAGATTGACCCCCTCCCTCACCAAAGGGCCCATAATGCTTTAGATTTGTATTAAGGGGAAATTGCATTTCAGTGGGAGTTGGGGCAAATAATGCCCAACTCATGGAGAGGTTTTTTCAAAATTACATAAATATGAAACGGAGGAAAAATAATTTCCCATACATGAAACGGAGGAAAAATTATTCCCCATACATGGAGTTGGTTGTAATCGAATTTGGGTTTCCAAAGTTGCTCCTTCTATGAATTTAAGTTGCCCCTTCTATGAATTTAAGTTGCCCCTTATATTGACCTAAGTTGCCCCTTCTATGAACTTATTGAGTATTCAATTTCTTGAGTATTTCTTCAATCTCCTTACCATTTCTATTATTTTCTGAAAAAATTGGGATTTGGGTTCCTTGCAAGTTTTTAAAATACTTTGAGATTAGTGTATTTTGGGTAATTTTTAGAAAGAGAAATTACAGAGAAAATAAGATGTATGTTTTCTAACATCCACTTTATATTTTTGCTTTTAGATTCTAGGAATTGCCACTTGAAATTTCTTGTTTAGTTTTACTTGAAAATGTGAAGAAGTTATGCTACTAGCTACCAATTTGTTTCACTGGCTGTTTTTCTTAGAAAAAATAAGGTGCAACTTAAGTCTATAGAAGGGATAACTTAAATCCATAGAAGGGACAACTTAAGTTCATAAAAGGGGCAACTTTGATTCAAATTTAGATTTGACTACAAATCGACTTCATATTTTGGAAATTTTTTTCCCTCTATTTCATGCATGAAAAATTTCAGTTGGTCCGTTTCACCCAAATCTGCAAGTAACCCAGATCCCAAATTTCTTATAAAATAATAGAAATGATAAGGAGATTGAAGAAATGCTCAAAAATTTGAATACTCAGGAAGTTCATAGAATGGGCAACTTAACAACTTTTTGGTTTTGATTATATGAACCTAAGTTGCCCCTTTTATGAACTTCCTGAGTATTCAATTTTTTGAGCATTTTTTCAATTTCCTTATCATTTCTATTATTTTCTGAGAAATTTGGGATTTGGGTTACTTGTAGATTTGTGTGAAATGGACCAACTGAAATTCTCCATGCATTCCATGCATGAAACAGAGGAGATTTTTTTTTTCCAAAACATGAAGTCGGTTTGTAGTCAAATCTGAATTTAAATCTAAGTTGCCCCTTCTATAGACCTAAGTTGCTCCTTCTATGGATTTAAGTTGTCCCTTCTATAGACTTAAGTTGCACCATATTTTTTCTAAGAAAAGCAGCCAGTGAAACAAATTGGTAGCTAATAGCATAACTTCTTCACATTTTCAAGTAAAACCAAACAAGAAATTTTAAGTGACAATTCCTAGAATCTAAAAGTAAAAGTATTAAGTGGATGTTAGAAAACATACATCTTATTTTTTCTCTATCATTTCTCTTTCTAAAAAATTACCCAAAATACACTAATCTCAAAATATTTTAAAAACTTAAATTTGCAAGTAACCCAATTCCTAATTTTTTCAGAAAATAATAGAAATGATAAGGAAATTGAAGAACTGCTCAACAAATTAAATACTAAAGAAGTTCACAGAAAGGGCAACTTAGGTCTATATAAGGGGCAACTTCAATTCATAGAAGGGGCAACTTAAATTCATAGAAAGGGCAACTTAGGAAACTCAGATTCGATTACAACCAACTCCATGTATGGGAGGAAACTCAGATTCGATTACAACCAACTCCATGAAATAGAGGGAAAAAAATTTCCAAAATATGAAGTCGATTTGTAGTCAAATCTAAATTTGAATCAAAGTTGCCCCTTTTATGAACTTAAGTTGTCCCTTCTATGGATTTAAGTTATCCCTTCTATAGACTTAAGTTGCACCTTATTTTTTCTAAGAAAAACAGCCAGTGAAACAAATTGGTAGCTAGTAGCATAACTTCTTCACATTTTCAAGTAAAACTAAACAAGAAATTTCAAGTGGCAATTCCTAGAATCTAAAAGCAAAAATATAAAGTGGATGTTAGAAAACATACATCTTTTTTTCTCTGTAATTTCTCTTTCTAAAAAATTACCCAAAATACACTAATCTCAAAGTATTTTAAAAACTTGCAAGGAACCCAAATCCCAATTTTTTCAGAAAATAATAGAAATGGTAAGGAGATTGAAGAAATACTCAAGAAATTGAATACTCAATAAGTTCATAGAAGGGGCAACTTAGGTCAATATAAGGGGCAACTTAAATTCATAGAAGGGGCAACTTAAATTCATAGAAGGAGCAACTTTGGAAACCCAAATTCGATTACAACCAACTCCATGTATGGGGAATAATTTTTCCTCCGTTTCATGTATGGGAAATTATTTTTCCTCCGTTTCATATTTATGTAATTTTGAAAAAACCTCTCCATGAGTTGGGCATTATTTGCCCCAACTCCCACTGAAATGCAATTTCCCCTTGTATTAAAACAGAGAGATGAGAGTACCACATTTCCACTGTAGTCTTTGTACGTCAGGCTTACGGTTGAAAACTGCTCTACTTTACTGTCGATGGAGAACTAAACAAGTGCCAGTCTAAATTAGGACTTTGTTTGGGACGAATGAAAAATAAAAGAAAAAAATCATCTGAAATTATTGTAGTTTTTAGTTAAATAATTCACTTGCCTATTTGCCTCAACAGTGAAGATCAAAAGAACTTTTAAAAAAAAAATGCTACGGACAAAAACGAAAGTTCAGAAATTTGGACACCGAGTTGTGTTGGGAACCATCCGACGTGTGTGGGACCCGGCCACATGCATCGGATGGATCCAATACATCTCTGTCTGAATCTGTGGATAAGCTAAAGATGGGCACACCTTTGCACTCGAACCGCCACTGGTACCGCCAATTTTTACGGGGCTTCCTATGACGATGCCATCGTGTCTTTTACTTTCGAATAAAATTGACTCGATAACATCTCCATGACGAATAGTTATCTGCATTATAGGCCCGACAAGCTTGTATTCTGAATATACACCACCTTTCCCTCCCCATGGCCCTAGTGATATACATGCTTGTGGAATGCTAATTTCATTGCCCTGCGCATTCACAAAAACTATTATAACCTTCTGTGTGTGTGTGTGTGTGTGTGAGAGAGAGAGAGAGAGAGAGAGATTGTGTGTGTACCATTTGGAACTCGTGGGACTCCCTTGGTGCCTATTCGGATAAATTTCAATCGCGTAAAGAGACTCTCTTGGACTCCCTTATATAGTTTGTATATTTCCCTTCTGATTTCGCCGAGAGCTTGTTAAAATCTGGTTGAAAATTGTAGGCGATGTTGGTGAAGGAATTTCTCTAGTGGAAGGATTTTGGGTTAAAATGGGATTGCCGTTAGAGTGGATGCTAGAAAGGTGAAATTTTACTCGTTTAAGTAAGGGGCAGAGCCGAGCCCCGTTTCACTAAGGAAAATAAGTACTTATTTTTTGAATTGAATGTGATGTGTTGTGAGAGAATGACATGTCTCGTAAAACAAAAAATAAGTACTCAAAAAAATAAGAACCTTAGCGGAACGGAACGTGAACTTTGTTAAAAATGGGTTTTGCCATTGGAGTGGATGATACGAAAGAGACCCTTAACACATTTGAGTAAGGGCCGAAGATTCTCTGCGTGAAGGGTAGCGCAAGTGATAATGTGCTCCTTTTACCTGGACAAAATCATGGGTCGAAAAATTATTTTATAAGATCCAGGCATCACATCACGATAACCTGGAAAACAATTGGCTTGGAGTACTACATTGCGACCATCGTTGTATGTGACGATTCCTTATGTGATGCCAAATGAGATTTAACAAAGGTCTCATTCCACCATTTGAGCTATTACTTTATTTCGTAAAGAACGATGTGTTAAACATTTTCATGTTGAAAGTCAATATTGTTTTCTTTATTTGTTGATAATTAATAGATTGAAAGTCAAGTTGCTTGAACATCAATAGGTATCGGAACAAATTTATTTGTCACAAGAAAAATGGACGATCAATCCTTTACTATCTCCGACTAACTTACGCTATTATGGATGTATAGTAACATAGTCTTACAAAATGAATAACTCAAATCATCAAATAGAAACCGTAATGGATCTTAATTTGCGTCTCGTGAATAATCACCTGATAGAGTCTTGAAACATACTTTGCTTGAATTTATGTTGCATGCCAACAAATGAAAAAGGGATTGTCTAAACTCCAAGATACGAAAGAGATCTTTAATGCTTGAACATCAATATGTATCTGAACAAATTTATTTGTCACAAGAAACAAGAAAAATCGATGATCAATCTTTTACTATCTCCAACTAACCTACGCTATTATAGATACTATATAGTACAGTAATCTTACAAAATGAATAATTCAAATCATCATAATAGAATCTTGGTACATACTTTGCTTGAGTTTATGTTGCCAAGAACAAATGAAACGGGGATTGTCCAAACTCCAAGATAGTATCCTATTCTTGGACACTTGTTCCACATCTTTTCCAGCATTTAATTTCTAAGAGTTTAAGGAACCGAACAGGAGATTAATGGTTTGGAGAAAAACATATTCATTGCAGAGCAGAGCGGAGTGAAGCGGAGCCGTGAATACATATTTAATTTGGAACATCTTTAGGAACATACATTTATTAGTGGTTACTATGCTAATTAAATTAAAACATACATATTTAGGAACATCTTTTTATTCGGGCACTGGTATTCATATCTTAAAATATCTCATTTTATTCATGATTACATGGTTTACTTTTTTTCGTTCCCTTTATATAAAGCGTGAGTTCTTTGGACCGAACTTTCTAACATTGTTCATGGTAAGTTGTTGTTTTGCCCTTTACCCTTGCTGAGCCCACGTATACAAATGTGTGGTGGGGAGAGAGTTGTCGCCGTGTACCTTGTCTCAGGTGCACCGAATAATCACTAGATGGAGTGACATGTTTCTTTTTCTCTCTTTAGACATGACAAACTACTATTCCCTCCGTCCCCTTTTTAAAATCTAGTATTTTATTTTGGATTTTTTCTTAATAAGTATATATTTTGTAAAATTAGTAGGTAAAAATTGGTACATTTTTCATTTTACCCCTAAAAGTAGATTCCATTTTGAATAGTTAGTGAGTAAAAATATAATAATAATTTCTCCATAGAGGGTAAGTAGGAAAAATGGAGGTAAAAATTGATGTGAAAAATGTAATGATGATATTTTCTTAATCAATTGGAGTTATGAAGCGGGACACTTAAAAAAGAACGGAGGGTGTATCTTCTTTAAAAAAAAATATCTCTTATTAAGTACGTGAATGGGAACAGACTGTGTAAGCTTTTTATAAGCTCAATGATTCATAGATGGCAAAGTCTCGACAAAGTTAAATCTTAATGTAGACTGCTAGAATTTTTGGAGGGTTCCAATCTAAAATTAATCGGTTATTGATGGAGTAACCTTTAAAATATATTAACCAAGTTTTGGTGGTTTACATGAGCGATGTGAAATAAAGTCTAACACTCTCTCTCATGTGTAGTCTGGATGCATGTGGAGGTACGGATTGAGGAGACTAGGAGATTTGACTCGGGCGACACTCACATGCAGCCCAGATGCACGTGGAGGTAAGAATTAATGAGGTGAGAAGATTTGATTCTGGTGACGGAGACTCGACCACGCGAGGTGAAGTCACCCAAGACCTAGCTCCAATACCATGTTAGAATTCTTAGAGGGCTCCAACATAAAACCAATTGACTATAGGTAGAATAACCTCTAGAATATATTAATCAAGCTTGGGTGGCTTAGATTAGTGACATGGGATAAAGTTTTTGGAAATTTTCCAAATTAGTGAATGGAAATTGGGGCATACGGGGAAGAGGTCACCGAGGCAACCGAAGGGTTCCTCTTTCGGGTTCATTGTATCTGGACGAGTCCTTCGGAGTTCCAGCTGTTTCAGCTGGTTAATACCCTATAATGTACGGTTATCGCCTAATTGATTCACCTATTCATTTTCAGCAGTTTTCTCCTATTCATGGTTGTGTATTCAAGGCCCGAATTCATTTTTATGGCTCTTACACAAGGGTCACCTGAGGTGTATATCTTGGGGCATCTCGTTCATCATTTGACATTAGTTCACGAAATACACAAAGTCCATTCTGATATTGTACGTTCTTGTGAGAGAGAGGCAGAAGTAATGTTCAATTTCCCAAGGTGGCTTTCTCGTGGTGTTTCGATAGCCGTGATCTAGCCATTCTATCGTGAGAGACAAACATCGGTCAACCTCCAACATCCAATAGTAAGGAGGTGAAAAGCGACTGATTCAGGGAGGTAAAAAGCGACTGATTCAGGGCTCGATTCGGTTTCTGTATTACTGTTGAATTCATATTCAGTTTATGTAACCTTTAATCTGTAATGTTGTATTCGATTAGCAATTGTAATGGGAATCTGTATTCAGCTGGAATTTGTCGATCATAACGCATTTTTCCCAACTATAAGTTTGATACCATCCGGGCTACACCTGAGGATGAGTGTTAGAATTTATCCTACATCGCTCATCTAACCACCCAAACTTAAACGGAACATAGTGAACACAATGAATATTCGGACAAGGCATACGACCCCAAAAAATGAAAAACATAGATACGTTTTAAGTATATCTCTCTTTTTATAGTACTCTAATAAGAATACAAAAAACATGAATAATTATAAATGTTCAGACGTAACTTTGTACGCAATTTGAAATTAGTGGATAGTCATGGTTTAGCCCATCTTTGATAGAAATGAAAATATTAGGTTAGGACATCTTTCAGTTAAATTTCGTAAATAAAAAATGCGTTCGCCATCCTTAAGATAAACATCTCCAAACCACAAACTGAAAAAGCAGTATATATACTAATATAAATGTACAGACCCCTTGAACATCAAAGTTCATGAGCATATCAACTTTGGAACGTACACAAAATGGTATTAACACGAATCTTCAACAGAGCAATACAACCAACACAATTTTAAAGCACAACTGCGTCCAGAGCTGTTCGATGCATACGGTCCACATGCAACGAATGGCTCTGGTTGTAATTGTATACGGAGTTGTATTTTGAAGTTGTGTTTATAGAACGTTTTGACTTCAAAGACTCTTACTCCATGTGAACTCTTATTGCATGTATATATAGGAGCCACTCCTACCGGAGAAACCAGTGGCCTTCCCACCAGTCAGCGTTGAAGAATCTGACCATTCACTTTGGCGGTGCTACAAGTATACCAATTGCAGAAAAGTAGGTTCCAACACGTCCATGGAATCCGGCGACGATTCCACCTTCTACTGGAATGGACACGGAAGAAGTACCTGTTCTCGAACCAAAGGGCCCATATTTCCTCAAATTTGTATTAAAACAGAGAGATACAATTGTCCCTTCTCCACGAAATTCTTCGTATGTCAGGCTTATAGATGAGAGTTGCTCTACCGAATTGTCGATGCAAAACTAAACAAGTGCGAGTACAAATTAGGACTGTGTTTAGAATGCATAAGAAATAGTAAAAAAAAAATTAAGAAAATGCTATGGAAACAAATGAAAGTGCAAGATCTATGTCAGAAAATGTCCGATGTGTGTAGGATCCACGTTCATCGGACGGATCTAGATATAGTACATCTCTGCCCAAATCTACGAGTAAGCTAAATAGGGTCAAGGTCTCACCGTTACAGTTGTATAGCCACCAGAACCGCCAATTTTCACAGAGCGTCCTACGTGATCACAACTTTTGCTTTTGAACAGAAGTGAATCGATAACTTGTCCATAACGAACACTTATTTGCATTGTAGGCCCTTCAGCCCTGTAGGCCCAATATGCACCCTCTTTTCCTCCCTGTATCCCTAAAGATATCAATCCTTCTTCACCGGTAATATTGCCCTGCACAATCACAAAATCTATTACGACCTTCAATGGCGCATTTTATATATGGTCTACCATTGGACTCTCTTGGCGCCTGTTCGAAGAAATTCAATCACGTAAAGAGTCTTAAAAGTTTTTGGGTGATGATAGGCACGTAAATGTTCACCTAAGTGTTCCAAAGGTACATGGAGTTAATGCTTGCCGGATCGTACGCGATGCTTAAAGTGCAGTTAATCGAACTAAGGGACTATGCATAAACTTGAAGTGCTCCAAAAATATGAAGTTTCCAAGGGATTATGCAAAATCAAATAAGAATGAGTTGTCCTTTGTTTCATGTTTGGTTTTCAAGGGACTATGCATAAACTTCAAGTCAATTTTAATTTAACAAAGCAGTTAATTGTTCATAACAAAACTGAAAAAAGGTGTATGCAAACCAAACGACTTTCACAATGTAATAAAAAACCATGAAAAAAGTTTGGCTAACTCAACCTTTTTCTTTATCACTATGATCCTCTCCCTCAACTCTTTATTCTGTGCTTCCACCTCTTCCACCTTCGTTTGAAATACATCCTCCTTCTCTTTCAACTCTATATTTTTGGTCTTCAGCTCTTCAATTTCAATCTTCATCTCTTCCTCCATCTTGTGAAAGTCAACCACCTGATTCAATTTTAATAATTAAAGCCCTTTGTTTTTGTAAGTCCAAATGAATTGTCCACCAAAAAAGAGAGGTTAATTTGATTTCCATAAAGTTAACTAGTCATAATTGACATGTGTCTCGAGGAATTTGCCTGCCTACTTCTCTATTTAAAACAGATGAGAATGCTATAGATGGATAAGTTTGACTACAAACCTGTGTCACTTCCATCACTTTGATCCTCTCCCTCAGCTCTTTATTTTGTGCTTCCGCCTCTTCCATCTTCGTTTGAAATACATCCTCCCTCTCCTTCAACTCTTTATTTTTAGACTTCAGCTCTTCGATTTTACTCTTCAGCTCTTCCTCCATCTTCTGTAAGTCAATCACATTATTCTATTTTAAAAATTAATTCAAGCCCTTTGTTTTTTAAGTCCAAAAGCATTAATTATCCACTCGAAAAAAGGGGAATGGGAAATCCTATAGTGCAATGTCCTGCAAGACACCCTGTAGGGCGCACACAGGCCATCGATCTTGACAATAAAAGGTTGAGATATAATTTTTAATTATAACCAGTAAGAATCATTTATTACCGGCCATAATTGATTTTTAATATGGACTGTTGATTGATGAGATCGACGGCTGGTGTGATGCCCTACACGTGCACTATACGGGGTGCACTACAGCACCCCCAGATCCCAAAAAATGAGGTTAGTTTGATCTCGGTATGAGCCCAATTGATTCATAGTTTTCTCCATAAAAGTAATTACTAGTCCAAATTGAAATGTATCTTGAGGAAATTGTTGCCTACTTCTATTTAAAACAAATGAGCAATGCTATGGACAAATAAGTTCAGTTGCAAACTTGTGTCAATTCCATCACTTTGATCCTCACCCTTAGCTTTTTATTCTGTGCTTCCGCCTCTTCCATCTTTGTTTGAAATACATCCGTCGTCTTGTTCAACTCTTCATTTTTAGTCTTCAGCTCTTCAATTTTATTCTTCAGCTCTTCCTCTATCTTCCGTAAGTCAACCACCTGATTCTAATTTAAGAATTCAAAGCCCTTCATTTTCGTAAGTCCAAATGCACCAATTATCCACGGAAAAAGAGAGAGGTTAATTTGATCTCCCTAAAAGTAAAAGGTCAAAAATTGAAACTATCTTGAGGAATTTGTCTACCTGCTTCTATATAAAATAGATCACGAGCAATGCTATGGACAAATAAATTTGCCTACAAACCTGTGTCACTTCTATCACTTTGACCCTCGCTTTTAGCTCTTTATTCTGTGCTTCCACCTCTTTCATCTTCGTTTGAAACACATCCTCCCTCTCCTTCAACTCTGTAATTGTAGTCTTTAGCTCTTCGACTTTAGTCTTCAGCTCTTCCTCCATTTTCTGTAAGCCAACAAACTGATTCTATTTTAATTATTCAAGCCCTTTGTTTTTGTAAGTTCAAATGCCTTATTAATTATTCACCAAAATTTTTTTTAAAAAAAAAGGTTAATTTGATCTCTGTTTGAGCCCGATTGAATAATATTTATCTCCATAAAAGTAAATGGTCCAAATTGAAATGTATCTTGTCGAATTTTTCCGCCTGCTTCTATTTGAAATAGAGGAGCAATGCTATGGACAGATAATTTCGGCTACAAACAAGTGTCCTAATCCGTGCAAAGAGTCCATGTATGTAACAATTTAATTTGAACATATATATGATTTGTTGAGATGACTACCAACGTATTTCAGGCAATTTTTATGAATCAAGAAATTCCATATCGAGAATCTTAAAAGTGGAAGTTCGGATAATCAAAACGAAACCCTTATAGACCCCGTTCTCCTACGTAACAAACATATGAGAGACAAAATGAGCATGAGGAATTTGATTTAATAATTGGATAGGAGAAAAATAGAAGGGATAGAAGGTGACCTTGACTTTGGGTGCCACAAATATACCAATTGCATCAAGGTAGCTTCCACCGCGTCCGTGGAAACCAGTGATGACTCCACCTTCCATTGGAATGGACATAGGAAGACCCCCTCCCTTACCAAATGGCCCAATGTTTCTCAGATTTGTATTAAAACTGAGAGATGAGAGTACCACATTTCTACTGTAGTCTTTATACGTCAGGCTTATGGATGAGAATTGCTCTATGGAACTGTCGATGGAGAACTAAACAAGCACAAGTCTAAGTTAGGACTTTGTTTGGGATACATAAAAAATGAAAGTAAAAATCATCTGAAATTGTTGTAGTTTTTTGGTTAAATAATTCACTTGCGCGCCTATTCGCCCCTACAGTGAATATCATTTTTTTTTTTTAAAGAAGAATGCTACGAACAAAAATGAAAGTGCAGAAATTTGGACACCAAGGTGTCGGGAACCGTCAGCCCTGTGTGGGACCCATGTGCATCGGATGGATCCGATACATCTCTATCCGAATCTGTGAATAAGCTAAAAAGGGCAAACCTTTGCAGACGAACTGCCACCGGTACCCCCAATTTTTACGGCGCTTCCTATGATGACGCCATCGCGGCTTTTACTTTCAAATAAAATTGAATCGACAACATCTCCATAACGAATAGTTATCTGCACTATAGGCCCGTCAGGCTTGTAAGTTGAATATGTACCACCTCTTCCTCCCCATGGCCCTAGAGATATCCATCCTTCTTCACCGCTAATCTTGCCCTACACATTCACAAAATTTATTACTAAATTCTTTTTCATAAATAAATAAAGGAAATTTTTCAAAAAAGCCCCTGAACTTTCAGAAACTTCACCAAAAAAACACCTGGACTTTTAACTAATGACAAAAATATACTTAAATTTATCATTCCGTTAACAATTAGGCTCCCGCTGTCAAATTCCGTCAATTTATAATAGATGGAGCTAACGGAAAGCGTTAACCTTCCTCTATTTATTTACTTCTTACTTTCAAAAATTACTTTTAACTCTTTCTTTTTTTAAGTAATAAATAAATATGCAATAAAATTCTTTTTTCTCTTGCAACTTTCATTGGCACATTTTATACTAACGTATATGTCAAGAGAGAGAGAGAGAGAGGGAGAGACGGGGGGTGGTGTGAAAACTGTTGACGTACCATTGGAACTCGTGGACTCCCTTGGTGCCTATTCGGATAAATTCAATCGCGTAAAGAGACTGAAGGGACTCTCTTGGACTCCCTTATATAGTTTGTATATACTATTTCGCTTCTGATCTTCGGTCGTGATTTCTAAAAATCTGGTGGTGAGGATTTTGGGTTAAAATGAGATTGTCATTGGAGTGGATGCTAGAGATTCTCTAAAAGTGAAACTTTGTTAACAATGGGTTTTGCCATTGGAGTGGATGATACGAAAGAGACTTCTAATTCGTTTGAGTAAGGGCCGGAGATTCTCAGCTTTGTTTGAAACTCAAGAAAGAAAGGGAGGAAAAAAGAATGGAAAATTAAATAATTTTTCTTTCCGTTGTTTGGTTGAAAGAAAAAAAAAGAAAAGAAAAGAACAATTTCAAGTTAAGGAGTAGTAAATTTTTCCCTCTCATTTCTCTCCCATTTTCCCTAAGTTCCAAACAAAGCATAAAATAGTGAACTTTTACGAGTTTAAAATTGGGAGATATATAGTTCGGTTGTGTATCAATGCTTAGGCTACTGTATCAACGGAGAGCGGTCCCCGGAAAGGCCCACAGCCTTCGGCAACCCCCTACCATCAGGCAACAAAAAAAATTCATGTAACGTAAACCTAACATGTAACTTTGATTTTTTTTTTTTTATTTGTTTGTCTTTTTAATTTTTATGCCTTAATAATAGTAAGTGGACAACAAAGTTTAGAGTTGGAAATTCAAACATCGGAACCGGCATTGTATCAATGCTTAGGTGCAATATGGTGGAGTGCTCAATTCTTATGAAGACGGTGTTAATACCTTGTTGATAAGTAAAGAGAGAAATTTTTGTAATTAATTCTTTTACATGATTGAAAAAAAAAATGGTTGAACTTTTACTTCGGAGACTCCTTTTTCAAAAGATTCGTTGTATCTACTTTGTAACACTATAGCTATTTTTGTCGGAAGAGAACGAAGGGTAGTTCAAGTGGTAAGGTGCTCTTTTTACCATAAAATAAAATATTGAGTTGGAAAGTTATTTTGCAAGATCCAGACATCACGTCAGTATAACCTGGAAAACAATAGGCTTGGAGTGCATTGGCAATGATCGTTCTGTGTGATGATTCCTTATGTGATGTCAAATGAGATTTAACAAAGGTCTCATTCCACCATTTGAGCTATTAATTTATTTCTTATGTGATGTCAAGAGAGAGAGAGAGAGGGACATTCATGTTGAAAGTCAATTTGTTTTCTTTATTTGTTGATAATTAATAGGTTAAAAGTCAAGTTGCTTGAACATCAATATGTATTGGAACAAATTCATTTGTCACAACAAAAATGGACTATCAATCCTATACTATCTCTGACTAACCTACGCTATTATGAATGTATAGTAATGGATCTTAAACCTGAGAGAGTCATGATACATGATACTTTGCTTGAATTTATGTTGCATGCCAACAAATGAAACAGGGATTGTCTAAACTCCAAGATACGAAAGAGACCTTTAATGCTTGAACATACTTTGCTTGAGTTTATGTTGCGAAGAACAAATGAAACGGGGATTGTCCACACTCCACGACAGTATCCTATTCTTGGAAGACCCTTGTGGGTAAATTAAGTAGGAGGACATACTATAAGAATTTTTGATATGATAAGGACATAAATATTTTCCTCTAAAGTCTAAAGGACATTTTGTCCAAGAATTACAAATAACCCCTTCCAAAGTTGACCGGCATTGACCACCGTTGACCGGCGTTGACCGGTGGTTGACCACGGTTGACCGGCATTGAAAGTGTCTAAAACTTTAGGATACCCTATTAAAGTGCTTAAAACCTCAGGGTACCCTATGAAAGTGCCTAAAACCCTAGGGTACCCTATGAAAAGTGCATAAACCGCTAAAACCCTATAATAGGAAAATGAACCCTAAAACCCTAAGAAAGTGCCTAAAACCTTAGGGTGCCCTATGAAAAGTGCCTAAACCGCTAAAACCCTATAATAAAAAACTATACCCTAAAACCCTATGAAAGTGCCTAAAGTCCTAGGGTACCTTATGAAAGTGCCTAAAAGCCTAGGGTACCCTATGAAAATGCAACAAGATCGAAAAACACGAAAAAATACATATTTTGTGTTAGCCAAACAAGGCCCTTGTCTTGTTTAAGACCATTTAAATGAAAAAAGACATTTTTTGTGTTAGCCAAACAAGGCCCTTGTCTCATTAAAGACAATTTGGTCTTTTCAAAGATCTTAAACTCCAAATTATTTTCATTAATGGACTTTATACATCATTAAAATTTAAGCTGGACTAAATCTACTTTGGGACCTCTTCTTTTGGACTTTAGACCAATTTGCTGTAATTTCTAAGAGGTTAAGGGGAGATTAATGGATAAATGTCATTTATTAGTGGTTACTTTGCTAATTGTATTAAGGGTAAACATACATATTTAATTATTTAGGAACATCTTTTTGTTCGGGCACTGATATTCATATCTTAAAATATCTCATTTTGTTCATGATTACTTACATAGTTTCATTTTTATTTTTTTTCCTCTTTTCCTTATTTTGAAGAGGATTAGATAGTTTCATTTGTTTCCTTCCCTCTATATAAAGCGTGAGTTCTTGGGACCGAACTTTCTTCCATTGTTCATTGTTCGTTTTGTCCTTGACCCTTGCAACTCAACCGTGGCTAGCTTTTTCTTGAAAAATGTATGAAGCGTGAGCCCACGTATACAAATGTGTGATGGGGAGAAAGTTGTGGCCGTGTACCTCGTCTCAGGTGCACCGAATAATCACTAGACGAAGTGAGATGTTTCGTTTTCTCTCTTAGACATGGCAAACTACTCTCTTCTTTTAAAATAAAAATAATCTCTCTTATTAAGTACGTGAATGGGAACAGACTGTGTTAGCTTTTTATGATAAGCTCAATGATTCATAGATGGCAAAGTCTCAACAAAGTTAAATCTTAATGTAGACTGCTAAAATTCTTGGAGTGTTCCAATCTGAAATTAATTGGCTATCGGTGGAATAACCTCTAGAATATATTAACCAAGCTTGGTGGCTTAGATGAGTGATGTGAGATAAAGTCTAACACTCCATCTCATGTGCAATCTGGATGCACGTGGAGGTCCGGATTGAGGAAACGAGGAGATTTGACTCGGGCGACACTCACATGCAGCCCGGATACATGTGGAGGTGAGAATTGATGAGGTGAGAAGATTTTATTCGGGCGACAGAGACTCGACTACGCGAGGTGAGGTCACCCAAAACCTATAGCTCTAACACCATGTTAGAATTATTCAAGGGTTCCAATATAAAACTAATTGACTATAAGTGGAATAACCTCTAGAATATATTAATCAAGTTTGGATAGCTTAATGAGCGATAGTTGGAAAATTTCTACATTAGCGAATCGAAATTGGGGCACACGGAGGGTCATCAAGGCAACCGAAAGATCCCTCTTTCGGGTTCACTGTATCTGAACGAGTCCCTCAGAGTTCCAGCCGTTTCAGCTGGTTAATACCCTATAATGTATAGTTTATGGCATAATTGATTCACCTATTCATTTCAGCAGTTTTCTCCTATTCATGGTTGTGTTTTCAAGGCCCGAATTCATTTTTCTGGCTCTTACACATGCAAGGGTCACCTAAGGTGTATATAATGGGGCATCTTGTTCATCATTTGACATTAGTTCGCGAAATACACAAAGTCCATTCTGAAATCGTTCTTGTGAGGGAGGGGTTGACGTAACGTTTAGTTCACCAAGGCGGCTTTCTGGTGGTGTTTCGATAGCCATGGACTAGTTATTCTATCCTGGGAGACAAACGTCAGTCAACCTCTAACACCCAACGGTGAGACAGTGAAAGGAGACTGATTCAGGGCTCAGTTCGGTTTCTGTATTACCGTTGAATTCATATTCAGTTTATGTAATATGTATGTGGGCAGCATGCCCTGGAATTTTCGGATTCCAAAGCGAGCCTCCGGGAATTTCGTTTCCCAGAGCAAGGGCCCGATAGATCGAGGGGCTTGGCGAAGAAGCGGCAAAACACAGAGTCGCCAACTGGGTTTGAAGGTCCGTCACCCAAGGCACCGTATTAAAGCACCTGCCCGCTATTTGATTTGAAAAGTGAAGGAACCCGATCGTCATAACCATATGCTTCGAGAGCCAGGTTATGAGAGAGGAAGGTTTTTAAGGCACCCTCTCGCCCAATCCGGAGATCGGTCTCTATAGGCATTTTGTGAAAGTATTCGTGATTCGTTTTCTTCTTTAACCAATTTTATGCCAATTAGGGCGGGGGAACAGTTAATCGGGGATTTAAAACTGTAACAAGTTTGCAAGATGTGAAAAATGGCGGATGGATGGAATAATAAAGAGTAGGATGAATTCCAACCCCTTGATGAAAAATAAACCCAACAGCAATTGGAATTGGTGTACCACACATGACAGCTACCTTTGCATGCATGAATCTACATATATGCAAAGAGGACCGTCCATGTGAGACACCCATTCACTCTCGCGCGAGGGTTCATCCCTCACCACAGGTTGAATTCCACCCTTCTGGCTGGAAGGACCAAAGTGCACACCAGAGACAAACGGTTGCAGTTCATTTGACTAAGTAAATGATTACTATAAATTATTACAAAGCAGAGCCAAATTAATTGATGCAACACAAGCGGTGGGGGTGTCAAAAGCAGGGGAGCAAAAAGTTGCTCATGCAAGGGCAATCACTTTGGAATCGAGGTCCTGCGCGAGGCGTGAATCTCTCGGAGTGTCTGTGGACTTACGAAGAATTGCTTTGCATACTCGGCTCTGGTACATGTCGAAACAACCCAGAGCATTCCAACAAAGTAAATAAGCAATAAAGTCTAGTCTATTTGTTTTAACATACTGAGCAGTGAGCTAAAGGCTTACAAAGCTGTAAAAATAAATAACAACATGAAAAACAAACCATCCCCAGGCCCCACGAGGTATCGCGAGGCGGTGTTTGTCAGCAGCGTATGTGTGAGTCACTAGCAGGTATGTGAACCAATTTTCTTGTCTGACTTTAGGACCAGGCGGTATTGATTACCAATCCACATGCAGCGGCCCCTCAGGATCAATGATGTGATAAAGGTGTTTATACCTTTGCTTGGAAGGTTTTGGAAAGGTTTTGAACAAATTGAGGAAGCTTGTGATGGAAAATGGAGTGAAGAAAGGTATAGGATATGAGCTAGAGTTGAGAGCCTTTGTGCTTGCAAGGATTCTCAATCTCCTAAACTTTCAAAGTTGGTGAATTTTGTGACTTAGTGACCCTTTCAAAGGAAGAACAGGGGGGGTATTTATAGGGGAAGCCAAGGGCCAAAGGTGGTGGCAAACACCCCCTTAGGACCAAACTTGGTGACTAAGCTTAGTGAAAAGGTGATGGGAAGGGTTGTGTGAGGGTGTGTTCCCAAGGCATGCACTGTACAGTACCCTGTGGAGAAGCGGGTTAAGTTGCGGCAGATGGCAAGCAACCAAGTGGGTGGCAAAGGTGAAAGGGCGACTGGGACCATGGCGAGGCAGGTGAGACTCGCTGCGAGTGTTCCCCTGTCGCGTGGGTCACTTGATCAAATGTTTGACTTTGACCACACTTGGCAAAGCAGGACACTCGGCGCGAGGGAGTGACTTTCACGTGCGAGGGTCAAGGGGACCCAGAGTTGACTGATTTTTATTTTTCTTTTAAAAAGGTTAAAGGGTTCAAAAGGAGGGGGTCCGCACACACCGAGCCTCAAACCTTTCCAACCTTAAAGCTACTTATCTGGTTCATCATCGTGGAAACAAGAAACCGTAAAGCGATCGGGAGATTCAGATTGGGGTGTCTCTGGTAGTCCCCTTTGACACGCGGAGCACCATTGGTAGTGCGGCCGCGTCGAAGGTTTCCACACCTACCAAATCCACCCAAAGCCGATTTAATGGAAAAAGTGCGCAAGTATGTAAAAATACCGTGCACGGAAGATAGATTGTGGATGATAGATCGTCGTTGATCGAATGCAGACGGATGGTCGCTGATTCGGAGTTGGACGGATAGATCGTCGGTGATTTGAAATAGGGACGGATAGATCGTCATTTGTTTTGAAAGTGGGCGGATAGATCGTCGATTTGAAATTGAGGCGGATAGATAAATCACGATCGAATCTTGGACGGATAGATGAATCGATTAGCGGTTAGATGCGTCGTTGGTTTGAATGTGGCGGATAGATCGCCGTCGATGGATTTGACAGGACTGCCTGAAGGTGGACGGGAAGATCAATGTCTTGATTGATCAAACCGCTGGGAACTTTGAGGACCGGCTGACGTGAATGCGGACGGGAAGATCAATGTCGATTGATCAAACGAGGGGAACTTTAGCGAGATGGTGTCCGTTGAAACGGCTCCGCGAGATAGCATCCTTTGGTTTCTGAGCGAGAATTGGGCGGAGAGATTTCCATCGCATCCGTTGACCAATGATAACAAAACGCAGAGATCGCCATCGCGTCCTTTGGCAAACCAAATCGAGAGTTGGGGAGATTTCCATCGCATCCACTAACCAGCGATAACAAAACCGCAGGAGATCAACATCAGCAAAACCAAATGAGAGTTAAGGAGATTTCCATCGCATCCACTAACCAGCGATAACAAAACCGCCAGGAGATTGCATCGCGCATCGCCAATGAGCAATGTATGACGGCAACCATGCTGGACCATCTTCCTGTTTCAACGTTTAATATACACAATATGCAATGATGTATACGAAATTGAAAATGCTGTAAGCTAAGGCGGCTCCTAGGAGGACAACGGCGCCTAAGGACTACCATCATTCTTTGTCCGGTACGAGATCTTCCAGATAGATAGGCCCGAATGGTGGCATGCCCAGTTGGCAATTGAGCTTGTGTGTGCCCTCTTCAATGCTTGGCGAGGCGTGCGGAGACAAATATGCTTTGCTTGGCTCAATGACGTGCCTCTGTAGCATGAAATTTCACAGGTTGTGGATTAGAGAACTAGGGTGGCAATGTAAAATTGCAATTTCGATCGCTAATATCTAATTGTGAGCTTTGAGTCGACACCTGGATATGCGCGCATATATCTGAACTTCGCCTGGCTCGAAAGAAAAGAAACGAGAATCCAATCGAATGCGAACCCTTTGACACAGAACACAATGAAAATTTTGGGCATTAAGCGGCCAAAACTCACAACATTCCTTAGGCAGGTGAAACACTTACGAAAGTGCAAAAGGTACAAAGACACTGTACAAACAAAAATGAGAAAAGCATCTCAACATGACAATTGATTGAAAAGCGGAAAAATGTCGCAAAGATGGACATAAGCGCATATGATGACTCATATAGGCCCGGACTGACCCCCGTGCAGTCACATTAACTCCATATGACTTGCATGGTATGACAAGACTTGGCAAAGCCCCTGGAACGTCATTCGAGGGCAATAGCATGCTATCGCTAGAATTGAAAAAGCACGCACACGCTGAGACCAACGCGAATCACTTTAAAGAAATGCGCGTGACTATAAGCTAGCACACAGGCTGTGCATTGCTCATCTGAGACCTCGCTGAACTTAGAATAAACCTATGAGCCATTAGGCTTCTAGCATTTCGTTCTGTTTTGATGCTTCAAATATTTTAAGACTTATGCTCAACCTGTAAATTGAAGAAGCGGTTTGCAATAAAATTGAAAGGCAAAGGTTTTCCCCCATCTGATTCCTTCATCGCAGGTTGATCTTCGACCTTTGATGTGTACCAGATGTCAACCATGGATCTAATCGATAGATTTGTGACCGAGTCTCAAGAGAGACTGCCCTCGTATCCCAGGCTAGGGAATCAGGTCAAAGCGTAGTTCAGGCTAAGGGTTAACTCTCGAGTATTTACCTCTCTTTTGCGCTCTAACTTTTGCCTAGTACCGCCCATTCTGGTCTTCGGTCTAGCGAGCTTTCGAATATTGCCTATCACTTTTGCCTAGACCCCCTTCATAGGTTTTCGGGCTAGCAGCTCTAACTTTTGCTTGGAACTGCCCACCCTTGGAGTTTCAGCCCAACGAGCTTCTCTCAGGGAAAAGTTGCTTTTGAATTGATCCAGGTTGACCATGGTATTGAATTTGTTGCTGTTGTCGAGGTCATCGATCTTTGGTCGCAGCCCCAGTACAACAGCTTTAATGACATAAAGTCAAAAGTGCTTCAGTTGACATGCCTTACCAGGCCGTTTTGTGCATTTTCTCATTTGTACTCGGCGGAACATCATTGTTGTTGCTTTTGAACATGGTATGAGGCCGGAGCCCTCTTGAGCTTCTTTTCATTGGCACCCGGTAGCAGGAGGATTTGATACTTCTTTTCCTCAGGATCAACGCCAGGCGTGTTTTTGTGAGACCACGCCAAGACGTCGATGAATTCTTGAGCCTGTTTGACCGGAAGGGCACTGTTTGGACCAACTTTGAACCTTTCAGGAGGTTATACTTGTCTTTCAAGTTTATTGAAAATTACTTATTCTTTTAATAGGCTGAGCATGCCTTTTATCTTCCCTTTCAGCGGAACACATTTCCTTAGGGATGATCCCATCGAAATCTATCCGTCAGGGTCGACACGGTTTATTCAAAAGCCAGCGAAGTACTAAGAAACAAGACAATGCATATCATAAAAACCCTCGGGTTTCCATGTACAACAGACTCAAGACTTGAAACAAAGCTACGACGTGGAGGGCGAAGAGGCACGAGGCTCGGGCTTCGAGCTAGTTTTTAGACAAGCGCAAAGACTCTGTCGGACTGGACATATCGTAATGCAAACTAGGCCCGGTTTGAAAGCGCAATACTTAAAAAGCTACCCATGCTTTTACAAAGAGGTAGGATCCCGGGCGTCGAGGCTCGCAGACACTTGACTTCGCTTTGGCTTCTCGACCAAACCTACTCTCGATGCTCCTTTGATCAATGGACCTCAGCTAGTCAACCTTCTCATTTGTAAGCCCCTCATCACTATCAAACCAGATGTCGGCAGTGAAAACCTCTATTGCCCAACTTACAGCCATCATGTTAACCTCCGGCTCGGACGGGATGGATACGATGGGTTTGGTTTGATTTACTGGGATGATATAGTGGCTAGGGTTGAATATGGTGGAGTTCGGGTTGATTCGAGTGGAGCTGATAGATACCTGACCAACCAGAGGGTTAGACCCGTGTTGAGGCAAGGAGTTGGAAATAATGTTGGGTTTTGGCGGAACTTGGACCGTGCCATCATCAATAAGATCTTGAATCTCATGTCGAAGACGATAGCACTTGTCAGTGTGATGGCCAGGCATTTGGTGGAAGGCACAGAAGAGGTTAGGATTATAACCAGCAGGTAAGACTTTGGGAGGGGAAGTTGGGGTCAAAGGTTTGAGATGCCCAGACTTGACAAGTTTCTCCATCACCGCGGATAGAGATGCCTCAAAAGCAGAGAAACTCCGAGGTTGGGTCCGGGCCCGGTAGCTTTGGGTGTTCCGAACCTGATTGACATCGGTTGTATGATTAGGGGAAGCGTTATCCCCACTTGTAGCGGCATTGGCATAATTGCTACCGCCAAACAGTGTGCTACTATTTCCGGAGTAAGCCTTCGACTTTGGTTTCGAGGATTGGAAGAAAAAGACTCCCTCTTGGCAAAATCCCACTTTGCAGCGCATCCTCGATGGCCCGGATTCAAAGAAGGTTTCGAAGTTGGCGGATGCTTGAACCAGCACGAGATGCTTAGCATAGTCGAGATGCAGTTGCGGGAGATAATGCGGAGTTGATCCTTCTCACTGGGGTCAATCATTAGGGCGGCTTTGGCTCTCCACCTTTTAACAAAATCCGCAAAGGACTCTTTGGCTTCCATCTTCGTGGATTCTAACTCTCGAATAGTCATCTTGATGGGAGTTGTAGTTGTATTGAGCAATGAAGGCAGCCCCAATGTCTTCCCAAGTCTTTCTCTTGAAAATGTCGAGCGACAGAAACCAGTGGAAGGCAGGCCCAGAGAGAGTTTGAGGGAAGAGCTGAGACATGGCCTCACTTTCTACTTTGAGTAGCTTCATGGCGGCATGATAGCCATAGAGATGAGTCTTGGGATCACCGCTCCCCATCGAACTTGACCAAGTCAGGCATCTTGAATTTGTTTGGCAGCTTAGCATTAGGATACAGGCAAAGGCGATCCAAGTCTATTCCGCTTGTGTTGATCTTTCAGATTTTGTGATGGATTCTTCTAGCTTTGCCATCTTTGGCCATAAAACAGGCTATGTCGGGGTTTTGAACAAGTCCCTACCCGCCCAAGATTCGGGTTTGCGGCGAGCGCCACGAGCCTTCCTAGGGTTAGGATGAACAATGAGACGCCCCTCGTGATTAGGATCTGGGACCATGATGGGCTGCTGCTCCTGGTCATCCTCATCGTCCTCGCCTTCCTCTTCGAGTGGAGGTGGAAAGACGAGTGTTGATAAGGTCATTGAGACGAGTGATGTTAGCATCGGTTTGGATGGCCTTTTTGCTGCATCGCAGTGATACTGTTCTGGAGGTTCATGAGCATGTCTTCCAGAGAACGTGGTTGAACCTCTGGCTGACCTGACATGGTAGGTGATTCAGAAGTGCTCGATGCAGAAGATGGGGATGCTGGTTGCCCTTCCTGTATAACCGGTGGTGATCGGCGTAGAGCGACCAATAAAGCGCGGAGAGCCTTCCGTTGTAACTGATTGGGATTGTAACCTTTGGCTCGGATTACGAAGGCGACAGTAGGTTTGGCTCTTCCTTTCGGTACTCTCTTGCTCGGTGCAATGGCTATGAACTAGACAGTAAAATAAGTGAAAGCTCAGTGGTGTTCCTACAGCAATTAGAATGCAATGCACACATCGTTGTCGGTGTCAACCCTAGACTCTAAAACTAGAGACGATTCTGTCTCATGATGTTCAGATGCTGCCAAAATCCTCAGATTTCTTTTCGAGGGTGTATCCTTTGAAAGGATCAAACTGATCCTAAGAGATGTCAAAACAGACTAAGTCTTCGACTAGTACCTTTTGAAGTTTTAACTTTGAACTTGGAACAATTCGGTATTGATGGCGTGATACCTTTACCGGGGTGGCTTCAGCGACATTACCGGGCGGTGTACGTGCTTAGCACGATAACCAAAATGACATCAATATCACGACATCAATACTTTGTGGTTCCTTATCTTTGGTTGAATCTTCAACCGGGCATGAGCCAAGGATTTAATAAAGTTTGATTTCTCGAAGTCTCGCTGACCTAAGGACTTTAAGAATTAACAACATGCACCATCGAGATGCACGACTCTTCATTGGGTCTAGCAGCGTCCAAATTAGCATAAGACAGACTCGAAAGCAAGTGACAACCTAGAAGCCGCCCTAAACATGCTCTTATGCAAAATAACATGTATGTATGTATAGTTTCAGAGACAAGTTGCCTCACAAGTTTCAGACGTTGCCGAATCTCAGAATTCTTTTCGGCGATTTGTCCTTGAGTAGATCGACAGATCCCAAAAGATGTCAAAATAGACTAAATCTTCGACTAGTCCTTTTGAAGATTCAACTTTGAATTAGAAACAACTCGGCATTGATGACATGGCACCTAAACCTTGAACAACGTGGTGTATAGTGACAACGCACTTCAACCCGGATGGCGCCAGTGACACAGCATCAATACTTTGTTGTTCCTAATTGTCGGTTGAATCCTCAATTAGGCATGAGCTGGAGATTTAGCAAATTTTGATTTCTCAAAGTCTCATTGAACTAAGGACTTTGAAATGACAACGAACATTCAACGAATGAACGACTCCTCATCGGGTCCAACAAGGTCTTAGAGTAAGACAAACTCGAAAGAAAGAAGCGCCTGCATAAGCATGCTCCTGCAAAAGCAGTGTATGTCAGTGCATATGATAGGGAAGCGTTAACACGTGAGCGTATAGGGTTAGATGCAAGTAGATCCTACCATGTAGGTATGTCCTTGTTTGGAGAGTTCTAATGCTTTGTATATGCAAAGCCCGGTTTTTAACAAGTTCCTTGGACTAGGGCCACAAGATATACCTCCCGTCGCCGCGATATCGCTGAGCAACAGTCAAGCGGTAGCATGACCCATCATAATTCGAAGGTTGTTGTTCATTCGGGTCCCAGTCTCCATGAAATCGTGCGGATTGCCAAAAGCGATCCAACGAGGCTTATCCCACATCGATGCACATGAAATGCTAGAAATTGAGGAAGAAGAAGAAGAATCACAAAATCACAAAAATGCCTTTCAAGCTCGGCTCACTTTATTTAGTCCATCTTTAGAGTAAACTCACGCCAAGTGAATAATCGAAAAGTCCCGGATCAGTTGGCCGGACACGAGGTCTGTTAAATCACCAATCTAACCTTCGGCAGCGCGAAACTCCCGTTTAGACAGACTTTTAAGGGATTGTTCATAAAGCGTATTAAACTCTAAGTATGAATAAATATTGGTTCGATTTATCCCAGTAGTCGCCAACGTGGCAAGCGACATGCCCTGGAATTTTCAGTTCAGCGAGCCTCCCGAATTCGTTTCCCCGAGCAAGGCCCGATAGATCGAGGAGTGAGCGTTCATGAAAATGCAGTCGCCGCAAAACAGGTTTGACAGGTTTGAAGGTCCGTCACCCAAAGAACTGTAAGCACCTACTGCGCTATTTGATTTGAAAAAGTGAAGGAACCGATCCATTTAACCATATCCTGGGTTCGGAGGCGAGTTCTACGAGGAAGGTTTTACAGGCACCCTCTCGCCCAATCAAGGAAATCGGTCTCTACTTAGGCATTTTGTGAAAGTATTCGTGATTCGTTTTCTTCTTTAACCAATTTTAAGCCAATTAGGGCGGGGGAACAGTTAATCGGGGATTAAAACTGTAATAGTTTGCAAGATGTGAAAAATGGCGGATGGATGGAATAATAAAGAGTAGGATGAATTCCAACCCCTTGATGAAAAATAAACCCAACAGCAACTGGAATTGGTGTACCACACATGACAGCCACCTTTGCATGCATGAATCTACATATATGCAAAGAGGACTGTGTGAAGACACCCACGTTCACTCGGCGAGGTTTGTCCTCACCACGGGTTGAATTCCACCACCACGGGCTGGAAGGACAGTGCACACAGGGAGACAAACCAAGCAGCTTTATATGTATTGTAAGTAAATGATTACTATAAATTATTACAAAGCAGAGGCCAAATTAATTAGTACAACCCTAAACAGCGGTGGGGTGTAAAGCAGGGCAAAAGTCAAATTTGCTCATGCAAGGGCAATCAATATTGGAATCAAGAGGTCCCTCGGCGAGGCAGGTGAATCTCTCACTGAGTGTCTGGTGGACTTCGGGGAATTGCTTTGCATACTCGGGCTGCACGGTACATGTCCAAACAACCCAGGAGCATTCCAACAAAGTAAATAAGCAATAAAAGTCTAGTCTATTTGTTTTAACATGCAAAACAAGTGATCTAAAAGGCTTACAAAGCTGTAAAATAAATAACAACATGAAAAACAAGAAAACCGGCATCCCCAAACCCCACGAGGGTATGCTTGAACCAATGTCTTGTAAGTATGTGAGTCACTCGCGCGAGGGTATGCTTGAACCAATTTCTTGTAACTCTGCTGACTTTAGGACCAGAACTGGTATTGATTACCAATCTTGGCCCTGACAGCCCCCCTCAGGGATCAAAACAGTAAGCAGTAAAAGGTGTTTATACCTTTGCTTGGAAGGTTTTGGAAAGGTTTGAACAAATTGAGAAGCTTGTGATGGAAAATGGAGTGAAGAAAGGTATAGGATATGAGCTAGAGTTGAGAGCCTTTGTGCTTGCAAGGATTCTCAATCTCCCAAACTTTCCAAGTTGGTGAATTTTTGTGACTTAGTGCCCTTTTCAAAGGAAGAACAAGGGGGGTACTTATAGGGGAAGCCAAGGGCCAAAGGTGGTGGCAAACACCCCCTTAGGACCAAACTTGGTGACTAAGCTTGGTGAAAAGGTGATGGGAAGGGTTGTGTGAGGGTGTGTTCCCAAGGCCCTGCACTGTACAGTAGAAAAAGCGGGGTTAAGCGACCTGTAGCCCGTGACAACCAAGTGGCTGGCAAAGGTGAAAGATGACAGCTAGGACCATCGTGCGAGACGGTGAGACTCTCGTAGCGAGTGTTCCACTGTCGCGTGCGGTCAATCAAATGTTTGACTTTGACCACACTGGACAAAGAGGACACTCGCGCGAGGAAATGACTTCCACGCGCGAGGCGAACCAGAGTTGGCCGATTTTATTTTTCTTTTTAAAAGGGTTAAAAGGGTTCAAAAAAAAGTCCGCACACCGAGCTCAAACCTTTCCAACCTTAAGACTGCTTTTCGATCCGGTTCATCATCGGGGAAACAAGAAACCGTAAAACGATCGGGAGATTCAGATTGGGGTGTCTACAATGTAATGTTGTATTTGATTATCAATTGTAATGGGAATCTTTATTCAGCTGGAATTTGTCGATCATAACGTATTTTTCCCAACAAAAGTTTGATACCATCCAGGCTACACGTGAGGGTGAGTGTTAAATTTTATCCTACATCGTTCATCTAAATCACTCAAACTTGAACGAAGCGTAGCAAACACAGTGGACATTCGGACAAAATCTTGAAATTAGTGCATAGTCATGGTTTAGCCCATCTTTCAGTTAAATTTCGTAAATAAAAAATGTGTTCGCCATCCTTAGGATAAAATCTTAGGTTTGCCCCTTCATTCAACCATTTTTAACCACTTCCAAAGCATCAGGCATGCATAGCCTTTGGCAAACATATTGAAGTTGGACTATGAAGATAGTCAATGACTCGATAAGCTGTAATAACAAAGGAGCATGCTACGTACAAAGAAATTTTATCTGGAAATGATCCAGAATACATTATTTATTACCGGTCATAAATAGTGTATTTTGGGTCATTTCCGGCTAACATTTCGTTGTACATAACACTTTTGAATAACAAATACCAGCAATTTTAATTGTACAACAATCTCCACACCACAGACTGGAAAAGCAGGATATACTAATAAATACAGACACTTTGGACATCGATCAAAGTTCATGAGCATATCAACTTTGGAACATACACAAAACGGTATTAACACGAATCTTCAACAGAGCAATACAACCAACACAACTACGGCTTTGTGCGTCCAAAGCCGTTTGACGCACATGAGTTCACATGCATCAGACAGATCCGGACGCAATTGTGTCCGAAATTGTATTTTAAAGTTGTGTTTGTAGAACGTTTTGATCTCAAAGATACTCTATGTGACCTCTAATTGAATGTATATACAGGAGCCACACCTACCGAAGAAACCAGTCGCCTTCCCACCAGTCAGCGTTGAAGAATCTGACTATTCACTTTGGGTGCTGTTACAAGTATACCAATTGCAGTAAGGTAGGTTCCAACACGTCCATGGAATCCGGCGAAGACTCCACCTTCTATTGGAATGGACACGGAAGAAATACCCGTTCTCGAACCAAAGGGCCCATATTTCCTCAAATTTGTATTAAAACAGAGAGATACGATTGTCCCTTCTCCACTGAAGTCTTCGTATGTCAGACTTATAGACGAGAGTTGCTCTACTGAACTGTCGATGCAAAACTAAACAAGCGCAAGTACAAATTAGGACAGTGTTTGGAACGCATAAGAAATAACAAAAAAAACATTAAAAAAAATGCTATGCAAACAAACGAAAGCGCACGATCTATGTCCGAAACTGTCCGATGTGTGTAGGATCCACGTTCATCAAACGGATCCAGATATAGTACATCTCTGTCTAGATCTACAAGTAAGTTAAATAGGGTCAGGGTCACACCGTTACAGTCGTATAGCCACCAGAACTGCCAATTTTCACAGAGCGTCCTACGCAATCACAACTTTTACTTTTGAACAGAAGTGAATCGATAACTTGTCCATAACGAACACTTATTTGCATTGTAGGCCCATCGGCCCTGTAAGCCCAATATGCACCCTCTTTTCCTCCCTGTATCCCTAAAGATATCAATCCTTCTTCACCGCTAATATTGCCCTGCACATTCAAAAAAATCTGTTACAACCTTCATTGGCGCATTTTATATATCGTCTTCCTTTGGACTCTCTTGGTCCCTGTTCGAAGAAATTCAATCACATAAAGAATCTTATAAAAAGCATTTGGGTAGTGATAGGCGCGTAAATGTTCACTTAAGCGTCCCTAAGTTACGTGGAGTTAATGCTTGCCGGATTGTACACGATGCTTAAAGTGCAGTTAATCGAACTAATCCAAGTCATGTGGGCTCCAAAATATGAAGTTTCTAAGGGACTATGAATAATCAAATAAGAATGACTTGTCCTTGGTTTCATGTTTGGTTACACTTGGCTTAGAAATGGAAGAAGTTTATTGGTTGTCGAAGCTAAACATAAAGTCCATTTTATAATTTAATTACAAAGCAGTTAATTGTTCATAATAAAACTGAAACAAGTGTATGCAAACCAAACAACTTTCACAACGTAATATAAAACCATGAATAAAAGTTTGGCTAACTCAACCTTTTTCTCTATCACTATGATCCTCTCTCTCAGCTCTTCATTATGTGCTTCCACCTCTTCCATCTTCGTTTGAAATGCGTCCTCCCTCTCCTTCAACTCTTTATTTTTAGTCTTCAGCTCTTCGACTTTAGTCTTCATCTCTTCCTCCATCTTGTGTAAGTCAACCACCTGATTCGATTTCAATAATTCAAGCCCTTTGTTTTTGCAAGTCCAAATGCATTAATTGTCCACCGAAAAAGAGAGGTTAATTTGATCACCATAAAAGTAAATAGTCAAAATTGAAATGTATCTTGAGGAATTTGTTTGCCTGCTTCTATTTAAAACTGATGAGCAATGCTATGGATACATAAGTTTGACAACAAACCTGTGTCACTTCCAACACTTTGATCCTCTCCCTCAGCTCTTTATTCTGTGTTTCTGCCTCTTCCATCTTCTTTTGAAATACATCCTCCCTCTCCTTCAACTCTTTATTTTTAGTCTTCATCTCTTCAATTTTAGTCTTCAGCTCTTCCTCCATCTTCTATAAGTCAACCACATTATTCTATTTTAATAATTCAAGCCCTTTTGTTTATGTAAGTACAAATGCATTAATTATCCACACAAAAAAAGAGGTTAGTTTGATCTCGGTATGAGCCCGATGGAATCATATTTGTCTCCATAAAAACTAAACGGTCCAAATTGAAATCGATGAGCAATGTTATGGATAGATAAGTTCGACTACAAGCCTGTGTCACGACTCACTTCCATCACTTTGATCCTCTCCCTTAGCACTTTATACTGTGTTTCTGCCTCCTCCATCTTCGTTTGAAATACTTCCTCCCTCTCTTTCAACTCTTTATTTTTAGTCTTTAGCTCTGCGATTTCATTCTTCAGCTCTTCCTCCATCTTCTGTAAGTCAACCACCTGATTCTAGTTTAATAATTCAAGCCCTTTGTTTTTGTAAGTCCAAATGCATTAATTGTCCACTAAAAAAGAGAGAGGTTAATTTGATCTCCATAAAAGTAAATTGTCAAAATTAAAACGTATCTCGAGAAATTTGTCTGTTTGCTTATATTTAAAACATATTATGAGCAATGCTATGGACAGATAAGTTCCGCTACAAACCTTTGTCACTTCCATCACTTTGATCCTCTCCCTCAGCTCTTTATTCTGTGCTTCCACCTCTTCCATCTTTGTTTGAAATACATCCTCCCTCTCTTTCAAATCTTTATTTTTAGTCTCCAACTCTTTGATTTTAGTCTTCAGCTCTTCCTCCATCTTCTGTAAGTCAACCACTTGATTGTATTTTAATTATTCAAGCCCTTTTGTTTTTGTAAGTCCAAATGCATTACTCCCTCCGTCCCTTGTTAAATGTCCTACTTCGTAACTCCAACTTATTAAAAATACATCATCATTATACCTTTCACATCAACTTTTTCCTTCACTTTCCCTATTTACCCATCATCATTACATTTTTACTCACTAACTTTTCAAAATGGAATCTACTTTTAGGGACAAAATAAACAATGTACCAACTTTTACCCACTAACTTTACAAAATAGACACTTATTAAGGGACAGCCCAAAATGGAATACTGGACTATAAATAAGGGACGGAGGGAGTATTAATTATGCACCAAAATAAAAAGTGGTTAATTTGATCTCGGTTTGAGCCCAATTGAATAATATTTGTACCCAAAAAGTAAATGGTCCAAATTGAAATGTATCTTGAGAAATTTTTCCGCCTCCTTCTATTTAAAACAAATGAGCAATGCTATGGACAGATAATTTTGGCTACAAATATGTGTCCTGATCCGTGCAAAAAGTCTATGTACGTAACAATGTAATTTGAACATATATGATTTGTTGAGATGACTACCAATGTATTAAACTCAATTTCATGCAACTTTTACGAATCAAGAAATTCCATGTCGAGAATCTTAAAAGTGGAAGTTCGAATCATCAAAACAAAACCCTTACAGAGCCCGTTCTCTTACGTTAACCAACTTATGAGAGATAAATGAGCATGAGAAATTTGATTTATTAATTGGATAAGAGAAAAATAGAGGAGATAGAACGTGACCTTGACTTTTGGTTCAACAAATACACCAATTGCATCAACTAGGTTTCCACCACGTCCATGGAATCCAGCAATGACTCCACCTTCTATTGGAATGGACAGAGGAAGACCCCCTCCCTTACCAAAGGGCCCAATGTTTCTTAGATTTGTATTAAAACTGAGAGATGAGAGTACTGTACGTCCACGATGGTCTTTGTACGTCAGGCTTATGGATGAGAATTGCTCTACTGAACTGTCAATGGAGAACTAAACAAACGCAAGTCTAAGTTAGGCCTTTGTTTGGGACGCATAAAAGATAAAAGTAAAAATCAGCTGAAATTATTGTAGTTTTTGGTTACATAATTCACTTGCCTATTCGCTTCAACACTAAAGATCAAATAAAAAAAAAAAAAAAAGCTACGGACAAAAACCAACATGCACAAATTTGAACACCATGTTGTCCAGAACCGTCAGATGTGTGTGGAACCACGTGCATCGGATGGATCCGACTCCGATACATCTCTGTCTGAATCTGTGACTAAGCTAAAGAGGGGCACACCTTTGCAGACGAACCGCCACCGGAACCGCCGATTTTTACAGAGCTTCCTATGACGGCGCCATCGCGACTTTTACTTTCGAATAAAATTGAATCGATAACATCTCCATAACGAATAGTTATCTGCATTATAGGTCCGTCAGGCTTGTAAGTTGAATATACACCACCTTTCCCTCCCCATGGCCCTAGAGATAACCATCCTTCTTCACCGCTAATTTTGCCCTGCATATCCACACAATCTATTGCAACCTTCTTTTTCATAAATAAATAAATAAAAACATCCATTACAACTTTCATTGGCACATTTTTATATTGTATATATGTCACAGAGAGAGGGGGGGAGGGGGGGAGGAAGAGGGGTGGAAACGGTTTACCATTGGAACTCGTGTACTCCCTTGGTGCCTATTCGGATAAATTCAATCGCGTAAAGAGACTGAAAGGACTCTCTTGGACTCGCTTATATATATGTATATATTTCCCTTGTGATTTCACGGAAGAGCTTGATGGATGGATCTTCGGTCGTCATTTGAAAAAATCTGGTTGAAAGTTGAAGGCGATGGTGAAGGAATTTCTCTGGTGGTGAGGATTTTGGGTTAAAATGGGATTGCCAATGGAGTGAATGCCAGAGATTCTCTAAGTGAACTTTGTTGAAAATGGGTTTTGCCATTGGAGTGGATGATACGAAAGAGACCTTTAACTCATTTGAGTAAGGTAAGGGCTAGAGATTCTCAGCTTTGTTTGAAACTCAAGTCAAGGAAAGGAAAGGAAAGGAAAGGAAGGAAAATTTAAAAAAAAAATTCCCCTCCTTTGTTTGGTTAGAAGAGAAAGAAGAAAATAATGTCAAATTTTGGGATAGCAAATTTTTTCCTCCCATTTCCTCTCATTTCTCTCCCACTTTCCCTAAGTTCTAAACAAAGCATAAAATAGTGAACTTTTACGAGTTCAAAATTGGGACATAACCAATCCGAGCCTTATGTCCCAATTACTTGGGACATATATATAGTTCGGTTGTGTATCAATGCTTAGGGTGTATCAATGGAGAGCCAGCCCCAGTAAGCCACACAAGCCCACAGCCTTCGGTAACCCCCCTACCTGCATGCATGGGGCAACAAAAAAAATTCCTGTAACGTAAACCTAACAAGTAACTTGTATGTCTTTTTATTTTTAATGCCTTAATAGTAAGTAGACAACCAAGTTTAGGGTCGAACCTGAGCAGTTCAAACATCGAGACCGGCACTGTATCAATGCTTTAGGTGCAATAAGGCAGAGTGCTCAATTCTTATGAAGATGGTGTTAATACCTTGTTGATAAGTTAAGATAGAAATTTTTGTAATTAATTCTATTACATGATTGAAAAAAAAATGGTTGAACTTCTACTTCGGAGACTCTTTTTTCAAAAAGATTAGCTGCATCTACTCTGTAACAATATAACTATTTTTGTCGGAAGAGAACGAGGGGTAGCCCAAGTGATAAGGTGCTCCCTTTACCTAAACAAAATCTTGGGTTGGAAAATTACTTTGCAAGATCCTTGCATCATGTCACTATAACCTGGAAAACAATAGGCATTGGCAATGATCATTGTATGTGACGATTCCTTATACAAAAATGCTACACACACAGATTTTTAAAAACAGACAGCGCGTACAGATGGTTTTTGGACCCGTTTTGGGTCCCCCAAAGACGATCGGAGCCGCTCATTTTGTTCAAAACATCGTGTTTAAGGTCCCCGTAAAAAATCAGCTCATTTGGATATCGGTAAGGGGGTTTACGAAACACCCAACTTTGCTTTTTTTACGGGGACCTTAAACACGATGTTTTGAACAAAATGAGCGGCTCCGATCGTCTTTGCGGGACCCGAGACGGGCGCAAACGGGGTCTGTACGCAGCTGCTGTACCTGTAGCACGGTTCTTCCTTATATGATGTCAAATGGGATTTAACAAAGGTCTCATTCATGTTGAAAGTCAATTTTTTTTTCTTTTGTTGATAAGTATGTTGAAAGTCAAGTTGCTTGAACATCAATATGTATCGGAACAAATTTATTTGTCACAAGAAAAATGGACGATTAATCCTTTACTATCTCCGACTAACCAACGCTGTTATAGATGGAGTATATAGTAAGTTAGTAACGTAGTCTTACAAAATGAATAGCTCAAATCATCGAATAGAGCTGTAGTGGATCTTAATTTGTGTCTTGTGAATCACCTGACGGAATCTTGATATATACTTCACTTGAATATATTATCGTAAATGTATTAATGGTTACTTAGCTGATTATATCAAAACATTTATAAACAAAACAAAAATAAAACAGTTACATTTACATCTTCCCACTAATTACCAGGTTCACTTCTGAGGGCCAACTGCCCAACTCAAGCGCTATGCTTGTTCAACTACAAGCACTAAAAATGCTACACCATACACATATAAAAAGCAGCATTTCTGCATTTCAATCACTGCCTCA